>OX336391.1:260593221-262090721 GCA_946902985.2 Meconema thalassinum
GAGAAGGGAAGACCCCCCACTTTGTACCTGTGGACTCGTATTCACCGTGGCCCACATTTTTACCGAGTGTGTGGATCTTGCTGACTTACGAAGAAACCTTGGTTTGCAGACGACACTCAAACTTATATTAGCCGATGACGCGGTGGCTGCTGATCGCGTTATCCGCTTTATAAGTGAGAGTGGGTTAGGGCCAGCAATCTAAATTTTCCAGTGAACATTGACTCAACGACTTGTTCGTTTTTGAATGATAATGTTTTTGTTTTTTCCGTAATTTTTGTTTATTTTTATGATTTTGTTTTATACTTAATTTCTTTTTGTTTTTGTTTTATTAATTTTGGTCTTTTTAAATTTAGATGTCCACCTCAAAATGTTAAATTCATTTCAAAATTTGTATTCTTTAATCTGTGTTAAGAGGGGCAGATGACCTCGTAGTTCCGCCCCTTAAAACAACAATAACTTACTAACTAACTTTGTTGAAAAAGTCTATCACGATCTTCGTGAGGGCATCCAAGGTGAATTCCCACCAGGATTTAGGTTCGTCACCCCAACCAGACTGCTCAATCTAATTTTTTTAAACTGAAAAATCGTATAGCACCTGGTTCTGACGATATGCCAGCTAGTTTCCTAAAAAAATATCTCTAAAATTCTACTCACCTCGCAATTCAAGCTATTCAAAGCTAGATTTGGTTACTTCCCCCACGCCTGGAAAGTGGTTAAGGTAATACGTAAAGATAAACCTACACGGATGGCTCCTTCCCACAAAATTCGAGGCCCATTGGTCTCCGTTGAATTATCTCGAAGTTAATCCAGATGGCATTATTTCCAGACGTAAATCTTTATTGATGACACCATGAATGATGAGTAGTTTCGTTTTTGCTAAGGCCATTCCACATTTCACCAACAACTCAGATTAACTGAACTAATCACGCACATTTATAATGACAACCGTATAACCGGAGTTTGCTTCTTGCACGTCAGTCGTGTCTACAATAAACAATGGCACAGCGGGGTGCTACATCAAATGTAGCACAAAGGATTCTCGGAACACTTACTTTCAGTAGTAAATTCCTACCTTTGAATCAGACGCTTCTATACCCAAGTGGAGGATGCCCAATCCTCACTGAGAAGAATAAGATCAGTAGCCTAGTACCTCAAGGTAGTGTTATCTACGCCTCCCTCTTCAAAATGTATGTGTCTGACATTTCGAAAACGTATAACACGAGCCTCCAATTATATGCTGACGATACAGCAATCCCCACTACTTCCTAGAGACGACACAGAGTTCATAGAAAAACCTCCAAAACGCCATGCAAACTTTTGAACCCTGACTAAAGAAATAGCGCATTAAGATTGACGTCAATAAATGTCCTGCTACATTGTTTACGAAGAAATTCGCAACATTCTTTGGTGAAGCGATGCGCCGCTCCACAACTGGTGTCCACAGGCAGGCATTACTATACTTACCCAACTGCAAGAGATAGACTCAGCTCCAATCTTCTTGGTCTCTTTAAGATGGAAAAATGTGGAAGTAGGATAGTTTCATGCTGGGCCCAACGAGTAACGAGACCAAACGGTGTCAAAACCCGAGAAGTCGAGCAAAAGGCACCTCAGAGGCCACGATGAACGTATTCTCGCAAGGAGAGCATGTTCGATCTAATCCAAGATAGCATAACCTTACACCCGAAACAAACATAAACTGGAGGAGGAAATAGGTACATGAGGTGGGTGGACTAACTGCCTAATATGACTTAACGACAGACATGAATTATAACCGTAAGGAAATGTATTCAAAAGACATAAACACCAAGTTGACGAGAGGACACCTACAGATTATGAAAAGTGGAAGGATAAAGACGAAAAGTCATCTAGATAGAATCGTCTGTCTGTTAGGTAGTCAGCCCGAAGGCTGGTTGGATCCTCAAAAAGCACCGCCGTTAGGTTATGTGGGTAGATACCCACAAAAACCCAAGGCAGCGCTATATTGAGGCATACTAGGCAAGAAGAGGAGTGAGGTAGTTTGCCATTGCTTTCCTCACTGAGTCAGAACAGCAGTACTAACCCTATGAGTAGAACCTTCCATAGCATCCACAGGCACTGACTGTGCCATGAATGTTATTACTAAGCACCACCCATACCTCAGTAGCTTCCATATAATCACAGCCATGAGTGAGACTGAGACATCGGTGAAAAGCCACATTTTACTCTGGCCTGTGCCAACAGACAAATGCAAATGTACTGCATTCATCAAGAGATGGCACTATAGAACTGTAATACATTAAGGTAGTTACGGTAATTACATTTGGAAAACTTAGATTTAGGGGAGCTAACACATGGTCATGGGAAACAAAACGTTGACAAAGCTAGTACCAGACGATCGAAAGCTTACTCCCAAAGATAAGAATAAGAGAGATATAATGAAGAAGTAGATTAATATCGTAGGGAAAGCGATACACATACCACAAGCATGTCAAACCAAATTCCAGCTGCTCTCTTCTCTTCTCTATATATATAAAAATGAAAGTTTGTCTGTTTTTTCTGAATTTCCACGGAAATTTGCGATATTTGCGCGTTTCAGACTGTTTTATGATGGATGCGCGCAAAAATAAATTTTTTGTCTGTCAGTGGACAATTTTTTGTGTCCTTATAACTCGAGAACGGCTGAGTGTATCAACGCAAAATTTGATACAGATATGCTTCAGAGGCACGACACTAATCATTGATGTAACTCTTCTCCGTACCTCTCATAAAAGGGGCCCTACCCCTTTAAAATACATGCTGAAATAGGCGTAGAAGGGTGAAACAAAGCTCATTTTCAGCCCCTCAATGTGAGAAACGAAACTAGGGGGCCCTAAAAGGACCCCGAAAATCACACTTTAAGGCCCTAAAACCAACAGTTTTTGTGATATTCCCAAAAAACTAATTTCACTTAATAAATTAATGAGGGAATGCATGCCGGTAACAATGGCAACAGAATCTCAGAGGTCCATCTATTTCTGTAAGTCGCAATGCAATTCCATTTATTACATTACTGTGAAGGTTTGCAAACGGCAGTAAGGTTATAACGGATCCAAATTAAGCTGAAATATTCATCAATACATATAATGCTCTTAAGGGGTCAAGGGGTACACTAGAATTTTTTAACGCGATTTACACGTGCGGGTATGGTACGTAAGGTCTATTATATCCCTATCCCGATATTGTTAAATTATTATTATTATTATTATTTCAATTATTATCATTATTATGGCGTACAACGACGATACAAAGCTCATTTTCAAACCCTTGGTGTCAGAAACAAAACTCGGGGCCCCTCAAGAGCTGTAAAGGGTCCCGGAAAACTATATTTTAAGGCTCTAAACCCAACAGTTTCTTAGATATTCCCATAAAACTAATTTCATTTAATAAACTAAAGAAGGAATGCAAGCCACTAACCACGACAACAGTATCTCAAGAGGTGGCATCCAACTTTCCATCTATTTCTGGAATAAGTAATGCCACTCCATTTATTACATTTCTGTGAAAGGTTGCAAATGGCTATAAGGTTATCACGGAACCAACTAAAACTGTAAAATTCATCAATGCGCTTAAGGGGTTCAAGGAGTACCGGTACCCTAGATTTTTTTCCCACGACTTACTCGTGCGATATGTCGTACAGAAGGTTTATTATATCTCCAAACAGCAACATTATTTTCAAAAATTCCTGATTTGAAATAGTAGACTGGTTTTTTGCTGATTTTAGGAATTTGGGCCATTTGAGGCTAAAAAAAAACTGAATTCTCATGCAACACAAGCCTTTATAATTTATAAAAGGGGTCTTCCTGTAGTTGGGCACTTGGCACAATGGTTAGGGTCAGTTCGTATGTGACGTGTATTGCGATTCTTCTACGAGGTTTTCAATTTTATTTTCACGCCAGGAAGAACACGTTAGGTAAATTTAGTTTGAGAGCACATTTTAACTAATCATTTTTCCTTGCCAACAAACTGGTTCCAAGCCCCTAAACATTGCAACAGTAGCTCAATTGATAACATCTGGTTATTAATACCGAAGACCGTTCGAAGAATGGGTACTTCTGCTAGTTATTTCATAAAACATGGCGCTTAACTGCGATTTTGTGTCAACGAATTAATAGCTGAATGACAAGTCAGATCGGGCACAGTATGTTGATGCGGCCAATCCTGAGTACAATATAGTTCTTCGCAGTATTATCCGCACTTCTTCCCGGAAAATCGTGGCTTTATATTTCAAATCTTCGGGAAACAATCCCAATTTTTTATCTAAATACTGTAATATTACAGCCACACACATCTCCACAAACACCACAGAAACACAGACTTGACAAATTCAGCACACACTTCAACAGCATGGGACTGATGACTAAATTGATAACATCGTGATAATTTCAGCCCCTTGTACTTTGGTTTTCTGTGTATAAAATGTGTATGGTATCCTGTGTTATTGTACTGTAGTATTTGTGGTAGTGTGTGTGTGTGTGTGTGTGTGTGTGTGTGTGTGTGTGTGTGTGTGTGTGTGTGTATTAAAACAAATATCTAAGGAAAGTAAAATCTAGCTCACATAAGGCTATTTTTTCCATCATTTAAGTGTCTTACAATCATATATATGAAGAAGACCACCTGGTAGTGTAGTGGCTAACATTCTTGGCTGTCATCCCGGAAGTATCGGTTCGATACCCGGCTCTGGCAAGGAATTTAATTCTAGTCTGATTGGCTGGAACGGGGTAAACACAGTCTCTTGAGGAAAAACTGAGTAGAGGTAGATACGATTCCCACCTCGGTCATCCTGGAAATATCTTCCCGTGGTTTCCCACTTCTACTTCAGGCAAATGTTAAGATGGTTTCTAACTTAAGACCACGAGAGCCTCCTTCCAAAACCTCCCTTGAATTACAAATACACACACTATTACAGATATCATAATGACACAGGTAATCAGACTAATTCTACACACACTCAAGTACACGAAGCTAAATGACCACGATGTCTAAGCCCCTGAAATGAAACAACAAACAAAAATATGAATAATTACCCCCAACTTATAAAAAGATAATTTATGAACAAGTTAATAAAATGCTCCTTTGAATATGCTGTAACGATAAATAACGTAGTTCCTTTTTTTATATTATTGGTGAAGCATTATCTATCAAGGAGGATTTACGTGAAGAAATAATACGGAAAGAACATAGTTGTACTACCAACTCGAAAAACATAGGTGCCCACGATTACCCGCTGCGCACAATTGCCCAACTTTCCCCTAGGCTTTGGATAGGAAGTGGCCGTGGCTTTAAGTTAGGTACTGTCCTCGTTATCAGGATAGTAGGCTGTCAGATATCCGCTCCCTCAATCGGATTGCCAATAATCAATCGCACCGGCACAGCTACATCAATGAAAATGGCACTGACAGATACTATCGAGATTAGAGCACAATAGTTAACAAGAAATTATTGTGGAACACAACAAAATAAACGGGGGTTCATACTTACCTTTTACTTACCTTTTTTTAAATTTATCTCGGGGACTGGGTTGTCAACTGGATCACTTAAAGTATGCCCTCACAATAACCTCCACCATGATATTAAAATGAACCAAAACGAAGACGAGAAACTTTAAACTGCACAATAATTTATTTCACATAAAGAATGAATTTAACAAAAATAAACAACAAAATCTACGTGGCAATCAGAAGTCATCGACCACATAACCATGTCCTCCTGTAGGACTAGTATACTCTACATACAATCTTTCAGCTTTCTCAAGCTCAAAATAACGTAAAAATAATAATGCACTTGGAATGGAAACGGGATTTGGGACGAGACACATATCAATTGTTTTGCGTGTTTATACACTTCACATTTTATTTATAGCCACAAGGCTATTATGGAGACGTCCTTGGCCTCTATCATACAGTTGCCTGGGCCAGCTGCAATGCACCTGCATCGTCAAAGTGGACTCACCTGTCCGTTCAACCCTAGCATAAGCGAGTTCCATCAGAGCTTAGCTCTCCTTTCAAAACACGTTAAATGTCCACATCTCAACTGAAATATTATCACGCAAATCTTTTAAATGCTCCATTCAAACACCAGTGGAATACTCCAATAATCCTAAATCATGTTTAATTGTTCAATCCACTTGCTTAATTAGCGTTGTTTAGAGTATAAAAACAAAACTCTAAATGTTAATAACAAAAGTTCATTAATTATTTCTAACAATAATAAATTGTTTATAACAATGTCAAACGACAATTGAAAATTTTATACACGCCTCTATTAATCACTTTCATTTCAAATTGTTATCAAAGATATTTACAAAATTATTTACAATATTATATTGTTTATATTATTTATATAAGAAATACATTAAACCACACGTTTATCCGGTTGATAATTACTCAAATTGTGTTGATATAATCGACCAATGAAGGTTAGTTATATTTAAATGTCAAATTCAGGTTTTAATAAGGTTTAATAATTATTATTAATATTTGTGACGGTAACCTCCATTCAAAATCTTCATCTCAAATTATTTAAGACTCTTGTTAACATTAACAGTATCTTCACATGAATAACTTTCAAAGAACCAGGAAAATACATTCAGCGGAAAAATACTTCGCTCAAAACGCACAAAATTGCTCAACAATAGGCCCAGAATTCATCATATATCTTCATATATATGGCATCAAAATCTTCCAAATTACATACAAAAACCTCCACTTATAAATTCATCAACTTCATTTATTACTGTGGGAACCTCCTTCATTATTCAAGGGCATTACTCATCAGCGACTTTTACAGGTCCACTGAACTAACGATTATACATCCATTGTTCCTCTTCAAAAATTCTTATATTCATCAATTGTATTAATGACTGTTATTATTTAACCTTCGTGGGTTTCATTCATGAATCGATATGAAGTAAAAATTTGCCAATCACAAATAAATTTAATATCAAATACGTTTAGACACTCCTCCCTGGTCTATCAAAATTGAGATTAATATCTTCAAAGTAGCGCAGTATAAAAATACTATCTTCAATCAAAGTTCATCTAAACTGCATAAATAGTCGAGTAGAATACAATTAGATTGTGGAATGCAAACATTATTGTTCCAATCTATAATTGGGAAAAATTCCTATCAAATGTTCATTACTATAGTGTATTCAATAAATCGTATTCAATGTTCATATTTCATAAAATTGTCTATAATGCAATGATAAATGTCTATGTTGCAATCATGTTCATAAGACGACTAGTATTTCAAAGATCGTCGATAACGTATTAGATTTTAACGCTCTAAAATCATTTAATTATTCTTCTTTCTTGAGGATGACAGAAAATTGGTCAAAGTAATTTACTGAATAGAATTACTTTAATAAAATGACACGCTGTCTGACTTCAAATCTGCCATAGCAAATCGTTAACTTTACAGTCAAATCGTGACTACAAAAATATGCAAATTACTGAAAGAATCTAACTTATCAGTCTCAACTGATCCAAAATTAGTTAAGTATGCCAATGACATAACAATGTCTCAACAAATCGTAGAAAAAGGCATAAACCATCGAAGTGTACTGAGTACAGAAATATTAATCAAGAAAATGGGGCAAAAGATAGGACAAAAAATATGGGAAAATGGTTGCTCAGATATCGCTACATGACTCAAATAATACAAGAAACGTTCACGACTACCTTATCTGTTGATTGAAGTTCTAGAGGAAAGTTTTCAAAGAAAACTGCTGTTGGTTCCATTTCACCAGCGTGAAGATGTGCTCCGACCTCGAACCTGGAATCAGCGTCCTCGGAGAATCGAACTGCTTCCTCCTCCGGAAATTGCACTGCTCCATGTATACGAAAGACATCCTTCTGGCAAAACTCTTCTTTATGAGCCGGGTCCACCCTGGCCTCTCTTGAAAGTTCCCTGAAGTTCCGGTTGCAATTCGCCATGAAGTTTATCGCAGTTATTTCCGCAGAAATATTCATAATCGTGGAGTATGAAAATATTTCCACTGTCATTTGATATAATTCAGCGATGGATTCACGATGCATGAGTGTAGTTGGATGTTCACTACATGCTCGCTTTTGTAGAATGACGATTAACGAAGTTCCATGCTGCTACTTCACTCCATCGATATATGTCCCAATTGCATTAAAGCCTTAGCCTTCCATCTCAACTTCTGTTATAATCATTGAAAGCACTGCAAGATTATAATGTTCCATAGTAGAATGTATCGTTGTAACACCAAACGTATTCTCCAATATCACGGTTGTAACACGTGTCAGCCGTAGTGTATACTGTGGAAATTTAAAAGTGCCTCTCAGGTGGCGAGAAAATCACTTTTGTCTGCAGCCTTAAAATGCCAATATCTTTCAAAGTATAACTGTGAAATTGTTCAAATCTTCTACACACCTCAATGTTGTACTGCCCAATTGAATTATAATAAAGGCAGAAGTTAACTCTTTATATCTTATCTCGTAGAAACGTTAATGTGAGCGTTTTAACTTCACCTAGTTCCGAACAGCGTAAAATGGAACTGCTCCGTGTTCGTTCGATGCGCCGGGCTTTAACCACACGCTAAAGACAACTTGCTTCACTTATTCACTCGAAAATGACTCTATGACATCTGAAATATATATGCTGTATCAGCGGTATGAGAGATATGTGAGAATATGAGAGCTCCTCTATCCTGAGCACGACCTTTTATCAACTTCTTAAGGGGCGTATCCATCCCTTCCATAGTTCGTTGCTCCGTCATTGCTAGAAGTTTTAACTTTGGCTATACTTGACGGATTTTCAAATTTCAAAAACTCAAAATTAATTTCTTCAAAATTCCAAATCAATGCCATAACTGAAAATAGTTTTCCACAATTCTGCATGCCAAAAGTAATTAAATATCGTAGTTTCAGCAATCTCCGTCTTCCTTCCAAACTATCGTTCATTGGTTCGAGTCTCTCCTCCAATAGCGTAACTTCTTCCTTAGCACAATACCTTGTTTCCTGCAACTGCGTCGTAAATCTAAGATCTTTCTCGAACAAAATCATGACGTCACCAAGAATCTCAGCTCCACCAGCCTACTTGCATGAAGTATACGTCATCCGTGCCTACGTCATGAATATACACGTCACAACTATGACATTCATAACTTTATTCATATTTGCCAATACAGCCATCGTGGTCTCAATATAATTCAATTTACGGGGGCATTCTCCCTTCACCACGTTTTAAAAACAGTTGCAAATTGTTTTTAAACTCTGTGTTATAAATATCTCAATTCATTTGAACACGAAATTGAATTATTATTGGCTTACTCTTGGATAATATTTCTTCAAGTTCCCAGCATTGAACTTGCCATAAACGACATAATTCTCATCATCGTAAAGTTCATAACAGTTGTTTCCATAAGCATTCGTAATTCTGAACGGACCCATGAACACTATTCCAAACTTGGGATAGATTTTCTTACCCACGTCAGCCTTGACAGGTCTGCGTAATAATACCAGATTTCCAATTTCTAAGGGAGCACCAAAACGTTTTCCAGCTACTCTTTTCAGTCGTTTTTCTGCTGCTTTCTGGAGTTGTTCTTTCGCTCTGTCTATTCTCTGCTGCCTTCCTAAGTCGGGATCTCTAGGAACGTGGTTGAAAAGATTGTCCCACGGCCTTTCTGGGTTTCTTCCTAAATGAAGTCTTATTGGCACCTCTCCTGTGCTCTCCTGCACTGTAGAATTTAAACATTCCTCAATAAGGGGTACAAATCTCACCCAACCAGAATGATCATTCGGACAGAATTTCGAAAATTCAGCCATATATCTTTCTGAAGAATTCGATTCCGGATATCGCACGCTTGAAAATATGTGCTTAATACCAAGCCTTTCCATATCTGCAGCAAATTCTAAGGATGTAAACTGAGCTCCATGATCCGAAAGTAGATATTCTGGTTTACCAGCTTTTGGAAATACAGCATGTTCCAGTCTGCTTACAACGTTCCTCGTGTTAGCTTTTTGCATGGGACTCATTGTAACAAATTTTGAGAAGACATCCACGGTAACCAACAGATACTGATTACCCTGGTATCCCTTCGGACAAGGACCAAATATGTCTGTCGCCATGAGTTCATTTGGTTTAGAGGGAATCATAGCCTTAGGTTTTCCTTTTAATAGAGCGGAAGCATACTTTGCTCTTTGACATTTATCACATGAACGAATGACATTAGCAATGCTGGAACGCATGTTAGTCCAAATAAACCTCTCTTTAAGAGTATCAAGAGTTTTATCTAAACCCGCATGTCCAGTTGCGTGATGAGCTACCCACACTAAATTGACAACAAGTTTAGGTGGCACGACTATTCGGAGCTTTGTATGTGCAGAGTCAGCATACTTACATACGATGTCTCCACTCAAGACAAAGTGTTGTGAATCTCTCTGTGTAGCTGCATAGTCAACATCAGTATTGTCCATGTAACCCTTAAGGAACCTGTACATTTTCCTGATTGGAGCGTGTCTCTTCTGTGACACACCGATTCAGGCTAACCTCCTAACGGTCTCTTGATCTTGCTGCTCCAATTGTACATGGTGTATATGCACATTTTTGATAGGGTTACGTGATAAAGCATCAGCCAGTAAGTTATCTTTCCCAGGCTGATGGACGATAATGGCGTTAAACTGTTGGGTGAACAAAGCCCAACGTGTCAATCTATCACTAGACATGTCAGTTTGCAGCATAAACTGAAGTGCTTTGTTATCTGTAATAATGATAACCTTATGTCCCAGCAACATTTTTTTCCAGGCTTGCAAAGCTGTTACAAAAGCTAACGCTTCTAGTTCTGTCGTAAAGTAGTTTTCCTCGTGTTTCTTTAACTTTCGACTAGTGAACGCAATGTAGTGCTTGTTGCCTGCCTCGTCTTTTTGGTATAAGACTGCACTAATGCCTATTCTTGATGCATCAGACTCTATATAGAACACCTTCTCAAAGTCTGGGTACTCCAGTTTGACGTTGTTTCTGAGCATCTCCTTTGCTTTCTCAAAAGCCTCGTCTGCTGCGGTACTCCATTTCCATCTATTATTTTTCTTGAGTAAATCATACAGAGGAGCCATAATTTCAGAGTATCTCGGACAGTGGCTGCTAATGAATTGGCATGCGCCTACAAATTCTCTGACTTGTTTCACCTTAGTTGGCTTTGGGAACCTAGTGATCGCATCTACTTTCTGCATGTTTGGATGATATCCATCCTTATCAATGGTATACCCCATGTAATTGATCTCCTTCTTCAAGAATTGACATTTTCCAAAATTGACCTTGATATTGGCCTCCCTTAAATTTTCAAACAACTTTCTCAAATGCACTAAATGTTCTGTGGCGTTGGGTGAAGATACAATTAAATCGTCAATGTAGCAGATTACATTCTCCTTTACCTCGTCAGTGAGCTTGCTATCAAGTGCTCGAATGAGTGCTGGTCCACTGTTGACCATTCCAAAAGGCATTCTCACAAAGACCCATGACGTCTGGTCAAATAGGAATCCAGTGTACTGCATACTTTCTTCTTCCAGTTGAACTTGGTAAAACGAAGATGTCAAGTCAAGAACACTGAAACATGCTCTCCCTTTGAACTTTCTAAGCAGATCTCTGATCTTAGGTGGTCGGTCATTTTCTGGAAGAATCTTCAAGTTGATGGTCCGAGCATCGAGACAAAGACGTATCTGACCATTACTTTTCTTCACTACAGTGATGGGGTTTATGTAAGACGACGCCTGTTTTTTAATAATCCCGTCTACCTCCATTTTTCTGATCAACCCTCGTACTTCTTGATAGTATTTCTCAGGTATGGGGTATATTCTCTTTTGGTAAGGGGTTTCATCGGTCAGCCTTATCTTATACTTATAGTCTTTAATCAATCCAGGCTTTTCATCAAAAATATCTTGGAATTCCTTTATCAAATCCTCAAATTCCCCCTGAATTTCTTCAAATCCTTCAGTTTTTCTACTGGGTATTTCTGTTATCTTCTCCACTTCATTAATAATGGTATTTAAAATTTCTTCCCTAAGGTCTATCTCCAGACTGTTTTTCACGTCCTGTTCTTCGATCTCTTCTGTGATCATGTACCCATCATTAAAGCTAATACTTCTATTCTTCATATCAATAATGGCTCCAACCTTCGATATAAAATCGATTCCTAGCACAATATCGAAATGGATCTTGTTAACCACAATAAGGATCTGTTCATAATTCCTTTCATTAATTTCAAAGTTCAACAGACCTTGGATCTTGCATTTCACTGCCTTGTCTTGGAAAATTCCTCTCACTTTGACGGTAGAAACAGGTAAAACTGTCATGATTTCTCCTTTTAATAGACTTTGATAGCATTCATCAGAGATGATAGAAATAATTGCACCAGTATCCATAAGAGCTTTATACTGTTGGCCATCTATCAGTACAGAGATAATAGGTAATGCACATGGTCTTTCCTCTTTGACGATTCCCCTCTCTTCTAATAAATCCTCATCAGTTACTTCGTAAATTTCATTAATGGTAATTAGGTGTGGTGTGGCAATGTATTCATAGTTTCTCACTCTCGTTGAGAAATCGGCGTTTTTTTTTTTTTGTGTTACCAATCTCAAAGTTCCCCTGCTGACTTGTAGAAGGACCAGGATCGATCACTACATCCTGTCTTTTCTTTTGGTTTTCAGCTTCCTTTTCTCGTAATTCCTTCAGATACTGCTGACTTTCTTTCTCTCTCTCTTGATACTTGTCGGGTGTCATAACCTGACCTTGAGAATTCTGATTCTGATTCTGATACTGGTTATTTCGATTGTAGTTTCTATTATAACCATTGTTATAGTATCTACCTCTTCCGTTGTTGTAATTCCCTCTATTATTATTCCAGTCTCGTCTTTGCTGATATGGACGGTAACCTTGGGATCTGTTGTTGCGGAAATAATTATTCCTGTGAGGACCTACATTTTCAGTTTTTTTTTTCATCAGGCTTATCAGTTTGCTGCACTTGATCCATGTAGACTGTATTAACGTCTTTGAATTCGTGCCTCTGACCTTTTTGTACCAAATTTGGCATTGGACTCGTGTAGTCAAGCCTTCTCAATAATTCGTCCATACTGGTCAAATCTCTGATATTTGACGATATGATCAGTCTTCTTACCTCCACAGGCAGCATACGTGAAATCGCATCTATCAACTGCTCTGTTGACAATGGGCGTTGCAAAAATCTCAAGCGTGATAGCTGACTCGTGAAGAAATCAGCGTACCGTGTTGGAAGAGTACCTGAATACTTCCTCGAGTATACCTCAGCTCTTAGTGAATTCTGAGCTTCTATTGACCAGAATCGTTTTATCAGTGCCTCTGCAAATTCGTCAAAATTGCTGAAAGTGTACCGAAATGCTCTAAACCATTCAAGGGGTCCTCCAGCTAGAAATCTTTCTACGATTCTCATCTCTCTCTCTCTAGGAATGTGGGCTTCTATGAAATAGTCTTTAAGATTCCTGATATATTCGATCGGTGTGAGACTATCAGTGTTGCTAAATTTTTGAGGTTTGTCTTCAAAATTCCGGATGACTGTCACATTTCTCGGATATGAATCCATATAATGTTTCCCACTATCACGATACTTCCATTCGGGTTCAATATTCCGATCCTCTTCTTCTTCCCTGAATCTGGATATACGTTCCTCAGGACTAATATCTCTCTCTTCTGTAGCGAGGTTACATCTTCTTACGTAATTTCTATCCTCTTCACCAGTCAATCCTTCAATATCCTTGTCTGTGATTTCCGTGATGACTTTCCTAATCAACTCTTCCTTATAGGTTTCCATCATGCTAACTTCTCCTAGTTTTAAATTCTGCAGTTTGCTTGTAGTTTCATAAACATCAGAGACAACCTTATGAATCTGTTCCTCTAACGAAGTTTTTAATGCTTGCACGTCCTGACCTATTTGAGTTCTATCCTCTACCTGCTTTTCGGATAGCGAATCCATCCTTACATTCAAGTCTTTCCTAATCTGAACTGCTTCATTATTAATGTCTACTTGTGTACTGGCAAGTTTTCTTTCAATTCGCTCCTGAATCTGATCGACATGTTCCCCACTTGACCTGTTCCATTCATCTTTCCACACCGTTACATTTGCAGTTAACATTTCCGCGATATCTACCTCAATGTCTTCCTTAAGTAAACGATTGTGATCTAATACTTGGGTTCTCATGACCTCTACATCGTATTTTAAACCAGCTAAAGAAGCTGTTGTCCTAACAGACTCGTCAACTAATCGAGTTGTTCACTTTTCAGTGAAATTTACAAAGTTCACTTATTTTTATTATAACATAACCTCTCACCTGTCATGTCATTCCATTTTTCTTCAATCTGTTCTTGCTGCACGTGTTCCATGACACTGTAATGATTTCCGGAACTAATGTTGGTCACGAGGTTCATTTTCAGTTGGCCCCTTGCTCTGATTGGCCTCAGCAGTTTTCGAGAATCTTCCATGCTCTCGGATTGGCCGACGCCACCTGTCCGCGTCACGCATTCCGCGTGATCTCCGGTATATAGCCTGCCCTGGCCTACATCAACTGTCTGTCTCGTCTGTCTCCAGCAAGTCACAATGCCAGTCACTTGTCGTAAGCTGTCTTCACGCTGTTTGCACAACGCTTGAATGTGTCTCAACGCTGTGTGCTAATACATCGCAAAATGCTTCTAGTCAAACCAGCAGTGCATTCTAAAATCTACGAAGTCTATCTAAGTTAACATCGATACTTGGCCTACGTCAGTTTGTCGTGAGCAAAAAACGATTTTCTTCTGTGCTGGGCACGAAGTCTTCAACATTTCCAAGACGGAAAAAAGTGATCAAAACCGAGTTCTACAAAGTCTATATAAGTTTACATCGATGATTGGCCTACGTCAGTTTTGTGCTGGGCACGAAGTCTTCAACATTTCCAAGACGGAAAAAAGTGATCATCACGCTCTTCCTCTATTTATATTATGTGGAAATTCCTCTACACCAACGCCAACAAGCTAAGTGTTTATTATAACCTCAAAAATTTCTAAATCTTAAAAATGTATCTTTCTTTTTAGGGTTATGTTACCCGACATAAACAACTTGTCAAACTATGCCAAACTCAACTTATTTCTTTCTATTAAGTGGTTTAAGCATGTATTATGCCTTTAAATTGTAGGCTATGAGAAAACGGCTGTTCTCTCTCTTTCGCATGTTAACTTTCCTTCAAAACAAATCATTCTTTTCTCTATTTTTGTACAAACTATTGGGCTTAACACCAGTTCACCTATCTGACGAAGTGAATGGCTTGTTCTTCATTTAATCTATCAACGTGTTCTTGGGAATGCTCCCATTTCAATTGTAAACAACCTCGCCTTGTAACTATCAGGCAACTAGTGGGATGCTATCCCTACTGGCATGTAAATATTGATTTTTCTGTAAATAAACTAGCCTACTCTCTATGTGCAGTCCTAGGCTAAATTTTAAGCCTTCATTTGAGCACTATAGTTACTCACTATTTTACCCTGCATAGTTCTACTTCAGACTAACTGGCCACAAAGTGGTTACTTATTCTCAGGGTTCTTGGCATTTCAAACTTATGAAATCTTGTTCGCTTGTTGTTGGCCTCTCAAAGGTCACATTTCCCTTACATATTTATATATTTATTGTTAATCCTTTTCAAACTTATGAAATCTTGTTCGCTTGTTGTTGGCCTGTCAAAGGTCACCTTTCCATTACATGTTTATATATTTATTTATTGTTAATCTTTTTAAAGTTGGTTTTTGAATAAAATACCACTGTTATTGGCAAACTGTTTCCATTCCTATTTACTCATCAATGTTCAATCTGTTCCTACTCAGTAAAGTTCATTTTCTTATTAGACTAGAAGCTTCACTTCTAGTCCTTCCCGAAAAAGGAGGTCTCGCATTGACAGATCCTAACCATGTTGGTGCCGAAACCCGGGACCTTTAAATAACCTTCATAATTGTTTATTGTATGAAACAGGTTGCCAAGCCATTCGATAAGCTATTGCAGCTTTTCACTTCTGTCACTAATGCTAATTGTATTTTTCAGCTATCGCTATGAAAGCTGTGTTGGGGTGAGCGGAGATGTCCCTTGTTACCACCTCTACCAGTACCAATACTACTACTACCACTTCAGACGCTCGGCAGTCTAGCAGATCGGTGAGTGAAAGTACTCAAAGTTCCGCCATGTCTCTTCCTAAAGAGCTTGTAGCCAAAAGAACCGCCTGTAAAAACAAACTTACTCGTTTTCAGCAGTTTTTAGGTTCCAAATCTTTTGATGATCACAATTATGACGTTCTAGTTCAACGTTTTAATGTTTATCAGCAACATTTCAAGAGTATGATGTGTTGCAAACCGAAATTGAAACAATCGAACCTGATCAAGAACAGGATCGTAGTTCTGTTGAAGAACTGTATTACAATATGTATGGCGAAGCTAAGGATTTAATTAAGCAATTAGCAACCCATCAAAACACCGAAGTTAGCAAACCGTTTCTTCCTAAAATCCAACTTCCTACCTTTTCCGGGGAGGAAAAACAGTGGGATTCCTTTTTTGAACTTATTTCTTCTCTAATACATGATAATAGATCATTCCCTGAGATTCAAAAATTTTATTATTTAAAGTCTGTTCTTCAGGGTCCTCCTTTAAAGTTAATTGAAGCTTTACCTCTCACAACCGAAAATTACTCGGTAGCTATTGACCTCATCCAACAGCGATATGGCAATGCCAAACTTAGAATTCAACGCCATATGAACGCCTTGTTTAATTTACCCGCTTCACGCCCTGATAATTTATCATCCCTTAGAAATCTGGGAGACACCGTTGAACTTCATGTAAGAGCCCTAGAACATCTTAAACAACCTGTTGAACATTGGGATCTTTTTCTTATACATCTCACTACCTCCAAATTTGACCTTGATACTCGTAAAGCATGGGAATCCGATTTAGTGGACAAACCTGAACCCACATTTAAAGTGTTGATCTCTTTCATAAAGAAACGTTGTCAAATTCTTTCTGCTTTAATCAATAAAGCTGAAGGTTCCACCGATGTCAGCAAAAGTAAACCCATCAAGCATTTCTCGGAAAAAGCTTCACATTCTCATGTTTTCTCTATACAAGGTAATAAAACCTCATGCATTCTTTGCAATAATTTGCACCCTTTATATTTCTGCAATACCTTCAAAGGCCTTTCAGTTGACGATCGTAGAAAAGCTGTGTCGCAAACCAAATCTTGTTTCAACTGCCTCTCTTCAAAGCATATCTTAGCGGACTGCCCTTCAAAAGGAGTTTGCATGCATTGCAAGCTAAGACATCATTCTACCTTGCACCGCTTCGAAAAGCCACGGTCTATTCCTGGAACAGTTTCAAATCCTAATGTCCAACCTGCGCTGAGCCTCACTAGTGATGCTTCTCCACCAAGCTCTTCTGTTTCTACTGTAAATACCGTTGCCCAATCCTACAATCAAACAACCCCCTCATGGCGTAGTGCTCAAGTTTTGTTATCTACGATCCAGGTCCAAGTTAAAGATTCTTCCGGCAATTGGCACTTAGTACGAGCCTTGCTCGACAATGCGGCAACTCATGACTTCATAACCTCATCATTAGTTGAAAGGTTAGGTCTCAAACCACTCTCCACCAATATTGAAATATCTGGTATCAACAACAGCAAGTCTACTTCCTTAAATTATGTCAAGCTGCAGGTGAAAGATTCAGTCCAATATGGCACTAACTTTCATCTAAACTGTCTGTCCATTCCGAGTATTGGCAGTCCTACTCCCAGTCGCTCTTTTTCCATTGACGAATGGAAATTTCCCTCTGATCTAAAACTGGCTGACCCTCAATTCTATAAAAGCTCTCACGTTGACATTCTTTTTGGCGCTAACACATTTTGGCAAAATCTTCTTCCGTCAAGGGTTAATATTTCATCTGGTATCTACGCCCACCATACTAAATTTGGCTGGCTTATCACAGGTTATATTCCTCTTCAAACTGTTCAAGGTTCCTCTCAATGCCATTTCACTAATGCAGATCTTCATCAGCGTCTGGAAAAATTTTGGCAAATCGAGTCCATTGAATCTGCTCCTTCTCTTTCATCAGAAGATGAATTTTGTGAACAACATTTTTTAGAAACCACTGTTCGTAACCCAGATGGCAGATTTATTGTCACAATGCCACGCATTTCTTCTCCTCCTTCTTTATGTGATTCCTATCCGAAAGCTCTTAAAGCTTTATTTGCAGTTGAGAATCAACTCAAGCAAGATCCTTCCACTCGCAAACAATACCTTGAATTCATGGAGGATTATGAAGCTTCAAACCATATGGAGACTGTTAAAGATTTCGACCCTTCTTTAGATTCAGTGTATTTAAATCACCATCCCGTTGGAAGAATCCCTCCACCAAAGAAAAGATAAGAGTTGTTTTTAATGGTTCTGCCCCTGATGCCAATGGCATTTCCTTAAATGACACTCTCCTATCTGGACCTGCCATTCAGTCTGATCTCCCGTCTATTCTTTTAAATTTCCGTCTATTTCCAATTGGAATCATAGCAGACATACAACAAATGTATAGACAAATTCTGATTAGTTCCGAACAACAAAATCTTCAACGAATTCTCTGGCGTGATGCTCCTACTAAAACCATCAAGATCTTTAAATTAAAAACCGTAACGTATGGGCTTAACCATCGGCTTTTCTTGCCATTCGTACTTTGAAACATCTTGCCGACCAAGATGGTCACTTGTTTACTTCTGAAACTCCTATTTTGTTGAAAAATTCCTTCTACGTTGATGACTTTCTTTTTTCTTTCAAGAATGTATCTGAGGCTATCGAACTCTCTCAAAGTTTAAAAACTTTACTTAGCAGAGGAGGATTCTTACTTCATCGTTGGAACTCAAATTCTGAGGAACTTCTATCCAATCTCTTGCCACAATGTCCTGTTGATACTCCAGTAGAGCTTTGTAAATTGGAGGATGCTACTAAAGTTTTGGGAATACACTGGTATCCTAAAGCTGACTCATTCTTTTACGAAGTAAATTTGTCTTCCTCACCTCCACAAACCAAACGACAAGTGCTATCAGAAATAGCTAAGATATATGACCCGCTTCAGTTCATTGCACCCGTAATTGTTCTAGCTAAAATCTTTATGCAAGAGCTATGGTCATTGAACTCGGATTGGGATGATCCCATTCCTCCTTCGCTTTTACAAAAGTGGCTTACCTTTCGGCACAGTCTTTGTGATCTCTCATTAATAGACATTCCTAGAGTGCTAGTTCCGTTCTCTTGCTCTCTTGTCTTGGATTTGCACCTTTTCGCTGACAGTTCGACCAAAGCATACGGATGTTGTGCTTACATTGTAAGCCGCTCCCCCTTTTTCTCCAATTTGATATGTGCTAAATCTAAGGTTGCGCCTTTGAAACCCGTTTCATTACCTCGTCTTGAACTCTGTGCCGCACTACTTGCTGCCGAATTAGCTAACAAACTCAAACAAACACTCAACTGTAAGTTCTCGCACACATATTTTTGGACAGATTCCTCTATTGCTTTGGCATGGATTTCTAAACCTCCTTCTAATTGGCAAACTTTTGTAGCTAACAGAGTTGAGAAAATTCAAACTGTTTCTAAACCAGAACAATGGAACCATGTTTCTAGCAAAGACAACCCCGCCGACCTCATTTCTCGTGGTTGTTCACCTAAGTCACTATCTCAATCCTGTTTGTACTGGCACGGCCCTTCATGGCTTTCTGAAAGAATTCAAAACCGACCTTCCAACTCTAATTTCCCGTTAGAGGATATTCCTGAAATCAGCAAAAAAGCTTCTGCCTTTGTAACTGCCAACACTCCTTCCTTGTTGGAACGTTACTCTTCTTTTCAAAAACTAGTGCGCGTCACTGCTTATGTGCTCAGATGGAAATTTTTAGTACTAGATCAACCTCTATTCCCTCAGCCTTTTCTTTCGGCTGTTGAACTGCAAATTGCCACCATCAAAGTTCTTTGGCTCACCCAGAGAGAGGCATTCTCAGTCGAAATAAACATATTGGCTAAAGGTAAAACTCTCAAGAAACACAGCAGGCTTTTTGCCTTATGCCCTTTTCTCGATGGCGATGGTTTGTTAAGAGTGGGCGGCAGACTTTCTCTTTCTGACTTCTCCGATGAAAAAAAGCACCCTATTATCCTTCCGTCTAAACATCATGTCACTCGGATAATCATTCGTCAGTTTCATTATCAAAACTTGCATGTTGGTTCTAGAACCCTTCTATGCTTGATACGGGAAAAATACTGGCCCATTAATGGTTTACACGAAGTCACTTCTGTTATACATAAATGTATTACTTGTTTCAAAGCTAAGCCTAACCCTAATCAGCAACTCATGGCTGACCTTCCCCCATTTCATTCAGCTCCCTGCAGGCCTTTTTCCTTCACCGGCATTGATTACGCCGGTCCGTTTGTGTATCAACAAAATCACCCCAGTGCTAAAAGGAAAATCCTTGGAAAACTATACGTTTCTCTATTTGTCTGTATGGTCACTGGCTCTATTCATCTTGAGCTCGTAACTAGTGCCTCCACCTCATACTTTCTTTCCGCTTTCTCTAGATTCATTTCACGAAGAGGCATTCCTTCAGAAGTCTTCTCTGATAATGCCAAAACCTTTGTTGGAGCTTCGCAGCAATGGTATAAAGCCCTTTGTTCCCCTCGTGCGAAAGAACAAATCTCCAATTACTCGCACCTAAACCAATTCAAATGGCATTTCATCCCTCCTTATGCTCCCCATCATGGCGGACGATGGGAATCTTGTGTGAAACTCATAAAAAATCATTTAAAGAAAACTCTAGGCTCTAGTATTGTAACTTACGAAGAATTCAATTCTAATACTCATTGAGGGAATTGTCAACTCACGACCTCTTTCTCCTCTTTCCAACGATCCTTGTGATTTCCTTCCTTTGACTCCAGGTCATTTTCTGGTGGGCAGTTCCTTAGCTGCGTCTCCTCCGTTGCTTGATCGTAAACTTGATCTGTCTTTGCCTATCTTGTGGAGAAAGATAGAATCCCTTAAAGCTCAATTTTGGAAGAGGTGGAGACTTGAGTATTTTCACTCGCTCCAAAGGAGGAACAAGTGGCAGCTCTCTCAGCCTAACCTTCAGGAGGGTGATTTGGTTCTTCTCAAAGACCCAAGTCCTCCTCTTGTATGGAAAACTGGTCGTGTTATGAAATGCTATCATGGCAGAGATGCTAGAGTTCGAGTGGTCAAACTTAAAACTTCATCAGGACACTGTGTTCGTCCTATTTCAGTCATTTGCCCTCTGCCACTCTAGCTCTTCTCTCTCATGTTATTTTTGTTTTGTTTTTTTTCTCTGTTGCCCCTCTGGCAGTATGTTCACTTTTCAGTGAAATTTACAAAGTTCACTTATTTTTATTATAACATAACCTCTCACCTGTCATGTCATTCCATTTTTCTTCAATCTGTTCTTGCTGCACGTGTTCCATGACACTGTAATGATTTCCGGAACTAATGTTGGTCACGAGGTTCATTTTCAGTTGGCCCCTTGCTCTGATTGGCCTCAGCAGTTTTCGAGAATCTTCCATGCTCTCGGATTGGCCGACGCCACCTGTCCGCGTCACGCATTCCGCGTGATCTCCGGTATATAGCCTGCCCTGGCCTACATCAACTGTCTGTCTCGTCTGTCTCCAGCAAGTCACAATGCCAGTCACTTGTCGTAAGCTGTCTTCACGCTGTTTGCACAACGCTTGAATGTGTCTCAACGCTGTGTGCTAATACATCGCAAAATGCTTCTAGTCAAACCAGCAGTGCATTCTAAAATCTACGAAGTCTATCTAAGTTAACATCGATACTTGGCCTACGTCAGTTTGTCGTGAGCAAAAAACGATTTTCTTCTGTGCTGGGCACGATGTCTTCAACATTTCCAAGACGGAAAAAAGTGATCAAAACCGAGTTCTACAAAGTCTATATAAGTTTACATCGATGATTGGCCTACGTCAGTTTTGTGCTGGGCACGAAGTCTTCAACATTTCCAAGACGGAAAAAAGTGATCATCACGCTCTTCCTCTATTTATATTATGTGGAAATTCCTCTACACCAACGCCAACAAGCTAAGTGTTTATTATAACCTCAAAAATTTCTAAATCTTAAAAATGTATCTTTCTTTTTAGGGTTATGTTACCCGACTTAAACAACTTGTCAAACTATGCCAAACTCAACTTATTTCTTTCTATTAAGTGGTTTAAGCATGTATTATGCCTTTAAATTGTAGGCTATGAGAAAACGGCTGTTCTCTCTCTTTCGCATGTTAACTTTCCTTCAAAACAAATCATTCTTTTCTCTATTTTTGTACAAACTATTGGGCTTAACACCAGTTCACCTATCTGACGAAGTGAATGGCTTGTTCTTCATTTAATCTATCAACGTGTTCTTGGGAATGCTCCCATTTCAATTGTAAACAACCTCGCCTTGTAACTATCAGGCAACTAGTGGGATGCTATCCCTACTGGCATGTAAATATTGATTTTTCTGTAAATAAACTAGCCTACTCTCTGTGTGCAGTCCTAGGCTAAATTTTAAGCCTTCATTTGAGCACTATAGTTACTCACTATTTTACCCTGCATAGTTCTACTTCAGACTAACTGGCCACAAAGTGGTTACTTATTCTCAGGGTTCTTGGCATTTCAAACTTATGAAATCTTGTTCGCTTGTTGTTGGCCTCTCAAAGGTCACATTTCCCTTACATATTTATATATTTATTGTTAATCCTTTTCAAACTTATGAAATCTTGTTCGCTTGTTGTTGGCCTGTCAAAGGTCACCTTTCCATTACATGTTTATATATTTATTTATTGTTAATCTTTTTAAAGTTGGTTTTTGAATAAAATACCACTGTTATTGACAAACTGTTTCCATTCCTATTTACTCATCAATGTTCAATCTGTTCCTACTCAGTAAAGTTCATTTTCTTATTAGACTAGAAGCTTCACTTCTAGTCCTTCCCGAAAAAGGAGGTCTCGCATTGACAGATCCTAACCACGAGTTGTTAATGCACTAATGTTACGAGTACAAAGTGTTTTTGAAGTTTCAATTTCTTCCCTAACTTTGTTAACATCAGTTTGAACTTTAGCAATGTCTACAAAAACAGTATTGACTTCTACTTGTATTTTATTGATATCGCTTTGCATATCATTAACATCTGAATGAATATTATTGATGTCTACTTGAACATTTGACACATCAGTTCGAGCATTTCTAACCTCTCTTTGAACTTCCTCTACTTTGTCTTGTACAGTAGCAACATCATTCCTAACAACAATTACTTCAGCTCTAGCACATGAAATATCACCCCGGACATTGGCAACATCAAGATTCAACATAGTAAGATCTTTCTGTACCTTAGAAACATCAATTTTAACATCAGAAACATCTTTATGCACATTGGATAAATCTTTATGGACATTGGACACGTCTGTGCGCATGTCAGTTACAGCATTCTCGATTCCCTGAGTATTGATCTGTAAACGCGACACATTATTTTCTAGGTTTGCAGAACTGGTCTGAAGAACTTTCAAACTTTCATCCAGCCTAATAGACAAATTACTAGCATTCCTAGCTTCCATCTCCTCCATTCGACTAGTATTTCTAGCATCCATCTCCTTCATATTGTTGGACATCTCCTCCAACATTTTCTTAATACTTTCATCTGCCATTTCAATAATATTTCAATAATAAACTGCTTTAGGGACATACATCAAACAGAGCAAAATAACAACATCTGAGCAACATTTTTCACCATATATAAATTTGAGCAATTTTCTGTCTTAAATCTAACTTATAATTACCTTATAATTAACCTTCGTAGACACTTCATGTTGAAATAAACTCAAGCACATGTTCAAGTTTCTTTGGTTCATTTTAAAATATCCTAACACAAATAATTTACATTTACAATCCAAATAGTTTAATTTTATCTTTAATATGACTACACATGTCATAAGCTGGTCAAATAAAATAAGATTCCAGATCATAGGCGATTTTTCTAAGTTTCCAGCCTATTTAACCTCTCTCAAGTTGTATAAGATCTGATCTTTTCTGAGTGTAATTTTCCTAATACAACACAATATTTTATTCCTATATAACCACACCCTCAAATTCTACAATTGGCCAAGACATCTAACAAAGAATCAACCTCTTTATTTGAGTCTTCACAATCCCTTTGACATCGATAACTTGGTAATCCAATGTTATTCGAACACTCCACAAAAATTGCGGTGCCAATTCTACTGCAATAACTTGGTAATCCAATGTTTTGCTGATCGTGCCAATCGAGCCAATCGAGCCCCACACGTTGATTGCGCCAATCCTACTGTCCCCGTTATCAGGATAGTAGGCTGTCAGATATCCGCCCCCTCAATCGGATTGCCAACAATCAATCGCACCGGCACAGCTACATCAATGAAAATGGCACTGACAGATACTATCGAGATTAGAGCACAATAGTTAACAAGAAATTATTGTGGAACACAACAAAATAAACGGGGGTTCATACTTACCTTTTACTTACCTTTTTTTAAATTTATCTCGGGGACTGGGTTGTCAACTGGATCACTTAAAGTATGCCCTCACAATAACCTCCACCATGATATTTAAATGAACCAAAACGAAGACGAGAAACTTTAAACTGCACAATAATTTATTTCACATAAAGAATGAATTTAACAAAAATAAACAACAAAATCCACGTGGCAATCAGAAGTCATCGACCACATAACCATGTCCTCCTGTAGGACTAGTATACTCTACATACAATGTTTCAGCTTTCTCAAGCTCAAAATAACGTACAAATAATAATGCACTTGGAATGGAAACGGGATTTGGGACGAGACACATATCAATTGTTTTGCGTGTTTATACACATCACATTTTATTTATAGCCACAAGGCTATTATGGAGACGTCCTTGGCCTCTATCATACAGTTGTCCGGGCCAGCTGCAATGCACCTGCATCGTCAAAGTGGACTCACCCCTCCGTTCAACCCTAGCATAAGCGAGTTCCATCAGAGCTTAGCTCTCCTTTCAAAACACGTTAAATGTCCACATCTCAACTGAAATATTATCACGCAAATCTTTTAAATGCTCCATTCAAACACCAGTGGAATACTCCAATAATCCTAAATCATGTTTAATTGTTCAATCCACTTGCTTAATTAGCGTTGTTTAGAGTATAAAAACAAAACTCTAAATGTTAATAACAAAAGTTCATTAATTATTTCTAACAATAATAAATTGTTTATAACAATGTCAAACGACAATTGAAAATTTTATACACACCTCTATTAATCACTTTCATTTCAAATTGTTATCAAAGATATTTACAAAATTATTTACAATATTATATTGTTTATATTATTTATATAAGAAATACATTAAACCACACGTTTATCCGGTTGATAATTACTCAAATTGTGTTGATATAATCGACCAATGAAGGTTAGTTATATTTAAATGTCAAATTCAGGTTTAATAAGGTTTAATAATTATTATTAATATTTGTGACGGTAACCTCCATTCAAAATCTTCATCTCAAATTATTTAAGACTCTTGTTAACTTTAACAGTATCTTCACATGAATAACTTTCAAAGAACCAGGACAATACATTCAGCGGAAAAATACTTCGCTCAAAACGCACAAAATTGCTCAACAATAGGCCCAGAATTCATCATATATCTTCATATATATGGCATCAAAATCTTCCAAATTACATACAAAAACCTCCACTTATAAATTCATCAACTTCATTTATTACTGTGGGAACCTCCTTCATTATTCAAGGGCATTACTCATCAGCGACTTTTACAGGTCCACTGAACTAACGATTATACATCCATTGTTCCTCTTCAAAAATTCTTATATTCATCAATTGTATTAATGACTGTTATTATTTAACCTTCGTGGGTTTCATTCATGAATCGATATGAAGTAAAAATTTGCCAATCACAAATAAATTTAATAGCAAATACGTTTAGACACTCCTCCCTGGTCTATCAAAATTGAGATTAATATCTTCAAAGTAGCGCAGTATAAAAATACTATCTTCAATCAATGTTCATCTAAACTGCATAAATAGTCGAATAGAATACAATTAGATTATGGAATGCAAACATTATTGTTCCAATCTATAATTGGGAAAAATTCCTATCAAATGTTCATTACTATAGTGTATTCAATAAATCGTATTCAAAGTTCATATTTCATAAAATTGTCTATAATGCAATGATAAATGTCTATGTTGCAATCATGTTCATAAGACGACTAGTATTTCAAAGATCGTCGATAACGTATTAGATTTTAACGCTCTAAAATCATTTAATTATTCTTCTTTCTTGAGGATGACAGAAAATTGGTCAAAGTAATTTACTGAATAGAATTACTTTAATAAAATGACACGCTGTCTGACTTCAAATCTGCCATAGCAAATCGTTAACTTGACAGTCAAATCGTGACTACAAAAATATGCAAATTACTGAAAGAATCTAACTTATCAGTCTCAACTGATCCAAAATTAGTTAAGTATGCCAATGACATAACAATGTCTCAACAAATCGTAGAAAAAGGCATAAACCATCGAAGTGTACTGAGTACAGAAATATTAATCAAGAAAATGGGGCAAAAGATAGGACAAAAAATATGGGAAAATGGTTGCTCAGATATCGCTACATGACTCAAATAATACAAGAAACGTTCACGACTACCTTATCTGTTGATTGAAGTTCTAGAGGAAAGTTTTCAAAGAAAACTGCTGTTGGTTCCATTTCACCAGCGTGAAGATGTGCTCCGACCTCGAACCTGGAATCAGCGTCCTCGGAGAATCGAACTGCTTCCTCCTCCGGAAATTGCACTGCTCCATGTATACGAAAGACATCCTTCTGGCAAAACTCTTCTTTATGAGCCGGGTCCACCCTGGCCTCTCTTGAAAGTTCCCTGAAGTTCCGGTCGCAATTCGCCATGAAGTTTATTGCTGTTATTTCCGCAGAAATATTCATAATCGTGGAGTATGAAAATATTTCCACTGTCATTTGATATAATTCAGCGATGGATTCACGATGCATGAGTGTAGTTGGATGTTCACTACATGCTCGCTTTTGTAGAATGACGATTAACGAAGTTCCATGCTGCTACTTCACTCCATCGATATATGTCCCAATTGCATTAAAGCCTTAGCCTTCCATCTCAACTTCTGTTATAATCATTGAAAGCACTGCAAGATTATAATGTTCCATAGTAGAATGTATCGTTGTAACACCAAACGTATTCTCCAATATCACGGTTGTAACACGTGTCAGCCGTAGTGTATACTGTGGAAATTTAAAAGTGCCTCTCAGGTGGCGAGAAAATCACTTTTGTCTGCAGCCTTAAAATGCCAATATCTTTCAAAGTATAACTGTGAAATTGTTCAAATCTTCTACACACCTCAATGTTGTACTGCCCAATTGAATTATAATAAAGGCAGAAGTTAACTCTTTATATCTTATCTCGTAGAAACGTTAATGTGAGCGTTTTAACTTCACCTAGTTCCGAACAGCGTAAAATGGAACTGCTCCGTGTTCGTTCGATGCGCCGGGCTTTAACCACACGCTAAAGACAACTTGCTTCACTTATTCACTCGAAAATGACTCTATGACATCTGAAATATATATGCTGTATCAGCGGTATGAGAGATATGTGAGAATATGAGAGCTCCTCTATCCTGAGCACGACCTTTTATCAACTTCTTAAGGGGCGTATCCATCCCTTCCATAGTTCGTTGCTCCGTCATTGCTAGAAGTTTTAACTTTGGCTATACTTGACGGATTTTCAAATTTCAAAAACTCAAAATTAATTTCTTCAAAATTCCAAATCAATGCCATAACTGAAAATAGTTTTCCACAATTCTGCATGCCAAAAGTAATTAAATATCGAAGTTTCAGCAATCTCCGTCTTCCTTCCAAACTATCGTTCATTGGTTCGAGTCTCTCCTCCAATAGCGTAACTTCTTCCTTAGCACAATACCTTGTTTCCTGCGACTGCGTCGTAAATCTAAGATCTTTCTCGAACAAAATCATGACGTCACCAAGAATCTCAGCTCCACCAGCCTACTTGCATGAAGTATACGTCATCCGTGCCTACGTCATGAATATACACGTCACAACTATGACATTCATAACTTTATTCATATTTGCCAATACAGCCATCGTGGTCTCAATATAATTCAATTTACGGGGGCAGTACCATCCCGGCATTTGATTGGAGTAGAAGAGGGAAACCACATAAAACCACTTCCAGGATGGCTGAGGTAGGAATCGAATCCACCTCTTCTCAGTTTTGCCTCACGAGGCTGAGTGAACTCCGTTCCAGCCTTCAGACTAGGATTACATTTCTTGATAGAGCCAAAAATTGAACAGTCAAGAATGCTATCACAGCGTAGGCCCAGGTTTGATTTCCGGCTCTTCAAATATAATCATGAAAGAAATTATGTGGCTAGGGCTTCGATGTATTATGGATATTCGATTGAATACTTCGAAATAAAACTTAGCACGTATCTTTCTACAACGTATCAGGACACCACCCGAGAAACATCGAGTTAACAAGTTAGTTAGTAATAAAACAGAACCGTATATTTGGATATGTAAGCGCGAGGTAAAAGGATATCCTCTCGTTGCATTCTAGATGGTGACTGAGCGTACTTTTAAAACATTGAAGTAAATTTTTAAAAAACTCAGCAAATCTTCAAGGTGTTTGCCGTGTCTTTTAAGGGGTTTCGGCTAGGTGCACCAAGTCAGGCTCAGTAGGTTCACTACCCCTGCGGCGGTCCAGGCACGGTCACCAAGAGCCTGCTGATGAACCTGTCTTTGTGTACCTAGGTGAAACCCCTCGAAATACACGTAAGAAACCAACAATATTTACTGAGTTTTCATTACTTGGCCGGGAAAGCCAATATGCCATCTATTAAAATCAATAACTCAAGACAATTAGAATGCAAATTGTTAAGAGAAGATTATCATATAACATACCTCGCTAGCATTAGTTGTAAGACTTCCACATTATACAAAATACGCAACCACCATCTTGAAATATAAGACATTAATACCGTATCGATAATTCGCTATTTAATTAGAGGCACAATGTCGAAACGCAGCAAGTAGGCTGGTGTTTAAAATAGAAAATCACGAGAAACCAACAGACAGCAGCGTTCGGACCAACTCGTCCTCCGATTCCGGAGATCACCTGTCCTCCTGGCCTTGCGCCTTAGTACACGTAGATAAAAGCTATATATCATGACAGACTTCGTTCGATTCAGCTTAAATTTCATCAGAAAATGTACAAAGTATAAGAGGTATGTGCATGAGAAAGAGGTAACCCGAATTTGACATTTACAAGTGTGGCAACGCTGGCGAGACTCATGCAGCATGCTGGCCGGTCCCACATGTCTGCTCACCCGCGTGTTGGAAATTAATTCTGACGACTACAGACCGCGTGTCTCTGAATTTAAATAGCAGGACGGAATTATTATAGTACAGTTCGCAGCACAAGAATTAAGATGCACACTGGAAAATACCGCAGTGTTTCCTATATATTTTATCGTGCACTGTAGTACAATCCTAGCATTCATTGGTGGATGTAGGTGTACAGTACTATCACTGAGGATTATTTTATAGGCACTGTCCCACTAGCATATTTTGGATCAGATATCATCAGATGGTGGATCTACACGCACGGAAATCCGTGGTTTAAATCAGTACTGAAGACCTGGGAAAACTTTCCCAAAAGAAGACTTTAATACGTGCTCGAAGAAATGACACTTTCCGAGTTAGTCTGGTCTGCCTTCTGTGTGTTAGCGAAAAGCTTATTCCATTAGCGCCCGTTAGTAATATTTTATTACCTTGATCATTTTAGCTGGCATCATCGACATGCCGAAACATGTACTTAAGAAGATGATTTATTAAATAAACATGTTTTATAAACAAAAGCTATTAACGGATGTAATCTTTGTTCCAAGTATTGAGTAGTTATTCGTTAGGATGGGCTTCAACTATTTATCGTAATATGGTGAAAGGATGCGTCAGCTAGTGTCCTAATGGAACTGGAAGTGGATCGTACAGAATCATCAAATGGTGGGAAATTATGGTTTATAAATAAGTAAATAAATAAATAAATACAATGCACATATTGTGCATAAATTACAGATCACAGTGTGATAACAAGTGGCTGAGTCTGCGCTCATACAACAGTCTATGATCGATTTGGGAAGTCTTTTGCCTGACAACGTGATATCGTTCGCAGTAATGGGCGTGTACCGTAACTGTCAACCGTCAAAAGTTGTCACCAGATTGCAGCAGGGACTGAAGAGATCCAGGCGCATACGAATTGGGTTACTGGCTGCATAGAACTCCAATATGAAGCTCCTTTTGTATTCCTTGACGTTGATTAGCATTCGCCATTAACTATATTACGTATGTAGTATTCTCGTGCAGTTGTCTTGCTGATAGCAACGGAATAAGAGACTGGTGCCACATAATAGGCTCCTTTTACTTTATTCCTTATATCAGGGGTGCCCAACCCTTTTTAACTGAGGGCCACATTGTAAATAGTTGCGGGACCTTGCGGGCCAATGACACTCCGGGGGGTTTGGGGGTTATGGAAGTTGTTTAAAAATATAGGTGCAATATGGTGAGTTTCGTGGCTGTGTGACCTTAGTTTTCTTAGTATTGTTGCAGTTTTATATATTATATATAGTGGATAAAAAAATAAGACATTAAAAATAAATGTACATATTTTTAATAAATCCCTTTAAAATAGAAGTACGATAATATTCAATTCACATACAGCATGAATGACTTAAGAGTGAGTATTTATGTTCATTTGACACAATTAATAAACAAATTATGAAATAAACTTCATGACAATTTATTCAGTGCGACGACTGGAACTGCTTTGTGTAGGGGTGCGCGCGCACTTCTTTGTCTAGTTGTCTTTAGTTGTTTCAAAGTTTTGGCGACGGCGCGGGCGCGGGCCGGAGAATATAGTCTCGCGAGCCGTAGGTTGGGCAGTCCTGCCTTGTATGATTTGAGTATTTTATTCTGAGAGGGGAGTTGGTAGTTATTTTAAGGAGTAATTTTTTGGGAGCAATTATAAACTTACGTATAATATTCTCAACATTCTTTATTTGTATTTTTAATGGAAGGTTAATAGTATTTCGTAGGTAGATTCTTTGTTCATTGAGTATTTAAATAGAAGAGGGGGGGGGGGGGAGAGTGGTTGAGAATACTAACTACTCTGCCTGTGTGTTGAGTTCGGAAACAATCCATGACAATGGGTCTGGTATGTGCCGTTGACCGTCATGTAATTTCCGTGTGTTCGTAATTTGTAGCCACGGCCGATTTGCTTTGTTGTTGGAAATGTTGAGCTTCAAGTGGATTCGAGTCCTTTCATTTAAAGTTGGCAATGGCCCTGTAGGTGTAATTTCTGGCATAGTAGTACAATCCCATTGTTTAGACGAGATGTTGGGTTGGCCCTTCTCAGGAGGAAGTTGTAGTGTATGAAAATTGATTTTATTTATTTATTGTGCATCAGTAATCCGCACAAGTGAATGCCCTGATTTCGCTGATGCACAATTTAAAGGGATGATTACGTTTATTTTAAATGGAGCAGGTTATTTGATTGAGTGTTATTTACTGGAGAGTGATGAGAGCAGGGCTGTGATTGGTCAGTTCATTGGAACTGTTTCTATTGATGTTGTGGTTTATATAGCATGGTTGGGTTGTTTTATTTGTGTGAATGATTGTTTCGTGAGTGTGGTTGGGGGTTATTGAAGTTGTGGGCCCTGTATTTTATAAAATACTGTTGTCGGACGTCGCATCCAGGAGGCATTCCCCGCCCGACCAATGTATGCGAGGCTGTGATTGGTCGGATAAAGATGTTGACTTAATTGCTTTTATTGATGTTGGGAAGATAAAATTGCTTTATTATGATAAATTCACGTAATATGTGGGTTGTCGGTGCAAGTTAGAGGGGTATTTGGCTTCTGTGATCAAAGGATAGAGAAAAATGTGGTCGGGTGTTGGGCATACAATCCAGTGGGTATACCCTGCCTGACTGTCCGACTGTTATGATTATTATTACTATTATTATTATTATTATTATTATTATTAATTTTAGTGGGAGATTTTTAGTGTGATATTTGATGTGATATTTAAAGGTGTAGGGTAGATGAGGGGGGTAGTCTGAGAATGGTCATCGGACCAAGTAGTGGTGTTGTGTTTTGTTGCTTGTTTTGTAATGATTTGGTTGATGGTGAATTTATTTACGTGTACATGAATGGTCCTAGACTTCTTGGTCTAGTAATAGGTCTTTGAGTATGAGAATATATTTTGGCCTGCGCTTCTATTTTATCGTCCGGGTTAGGTTGGTAGTCGCCTAGTTGTCGTATGACGAAGTTATTGTGCATGTATATTTTGTCGTAGAATTTTCTTGTGATTTGTGTTAAATAGTCTAGTAGGTATGGTACTTGGGTTTTCTGTTGAATGTATTTGGTTGATAGTCGTCGGTTGTCTCGTCTCGGTTTTAAAGCTATGCGGAGCATCCAATTTTGTATGGTGTGGAGTCTTTTTACGTTGGTGAGAGTTGGATCCAATTACTGGGTAGGCATAAATGAGTAAAGGTCGTATTAAAACCTTGTAAGTGAGCGGTGTGTTTTTGTGGTAAGAGGGCTGTTGGGGTGAATAACGGAGTATAGTTGGTGAATTTGTGCTTTGTTTTTTTTGTATTACGTTGTTTGTGTGCTGTCTGAAAGTTAATCTTGTGTCTAATGTGATTCCTAGGTATTTATATTGCAGGAGTCTGTGAACTCTATGCTAGTGTTGTGTAATTGTAAGGGAAGGTCGGGGAACTTGTATTTCCATGTAAAATACACTGTTTTTGTTTTTTGTATATTTATTGAAATTCAGTTTTGTCTTATCCAGGTTTCCAGGAGATTAACGTGTTCCTGTACATAACGTCTGGCTAAATTTGGGTCTCTGGAGCGGGCCATAATGGCTGTGCCATCCGAAAATATTGTGGTGACAGTGTTTCTGGTTTTTGGGATGTCCTTAATGTACACCAGGAAGAGCAGGGGGCCCATTATACTGCCTTGGGACTCACCTGCTGCAATGTTTTTAATTGTAGATTTGTTGTCTTTAATGTTTACATAGAAGGTTCTATTGGTTAGGTATTGGTGTATGATTTTAATGTAGGTCTGCGGTATATTGTGTTGTATTAGCTTGTGTAGGAGTGTTGAGTGTATTACCCTGTCGAATGCCTCTTTATAGTCTAGAAATAGTCCGAGTATACCCTTGTTGTTGGATGAGTCTGTATTTGATGTATCGTATTGTTTTGTTGTATAGTATAGGGCACCCGAGAATGTTCTCCTCAGAGGTTACGTGCAGCTGTGAGTGGTTGCCTCATCGGTTTAGTTGGTAGCACGGTGTCTTTGACAGGGAGAATCCCACACGTGTGGGCTGTAGCCTGTTGAAATAGTCAATGTGTATTGCAATTAACGAGCGTATGTGTCATCAACACTTCCAGTATCTGTTTTGAATGGCTGTGGTGAGTACAAAGTATACTGTTTGCTTGTTATTAGGGAACACAACGATGACAGAATGCATTGTGCACATAAGTCAAGCAGCATTGCGCATCATAGGAGCTCATGTCACCACGGACAGTTAAACGATGACAGAGGCTACTTGAGCTGAGTCATATCCTACACGCACAACTGTACCTGTCAACGAAGCTGGCTGACGTGTGACACAAGTAAACAAAGAATAGTTCCCATCTCGACCGCCGGCTATCATTTCGTGGAAGGCTAATATGATGCTAGTGGCAGCCATGCTGCCAACGTAACTTCTGTAGCCAGCTCTCGCAGACGCATGTAGGCGCTGCGGAGAACATTCCCGGACTCACTGTATTTTCTCGAAGAGTTTAGAAACAATACTGAGTAGGCTGATGGGTCTGTAGTTTGTGGCGAGTCAATGGTTTTTCTCTGACATATTACGTATTGGACCCGTTCTAACTCTGGTGATAACTTGACAGTTACACGCTCTAGAATCTAAATTTATTGCTCGTGGATGTTGAAAAAATTATATGCAATTATTTGCATTGTATTCTTATGGGACTAAATGTTTTGAGCACTAGCGCAGGAGTAATTTGTAGCTTCACTTCCTGGCCGTTGGGGCTGCTTTTTATTACTCCTTGAGGCCCCTTCGGTTCCTGCTGCACTCTTGAGGCGGCCATACGAAGTTCGCCTAAGGGCTTCTCCTTATTACTCCTTGCCTGGACCACTTCGAACCCTGCTGTAGTCTTGTGGCGGCAACACGAAGCTCACCTGCTCCTCTTTACTGTGTGAGCTAAAAGCTCGAGCAGCCGTAACGTCCCTATGAAGGCTTCCAAAAATATGGAAGGTTAAGGCTGCTTGAGCTTTTAGCTCTCGCAGTAAATAGGCGCAGGTGCGCTTCATAAACAGAGTGGTAGCGTGCAGTTCGCTACTCATGTGGGGGGGTCTGGGCACGGACACCAAGAGCCCGCTGATGAGCCAGCTTGATTGTTCCTAGGCGAAACCCCACGCAATACACGGCATAAATCTAGAAAAATTGCGGAGTTTTTACTCACAAATATTTTGTTTCGTCACGTCTGTTACATGTAACTCACAGTAATTCATCCTGTCCCTTCTCCAATATTAATATGTTGCCATGCCTACTTTTACAAATAATATCTGCCTTGGTGTTCCCCATCTGTCATGAAAATGTGTTCAAGGAGTTTCCGCTACCATTTGTATAGATTTGCTGAACGAAGAAGCAGATTATAACCAACAGTGAACGTTCCAGATGCACTGTACATGGGTTGAAATTTGGTTGGTTGGTTCTTAAGTTTAGGGGCTGCGACAACGCGGTCATGTAGCCCCGTGTACTTTGGGTGTGTGTAGAATCTGTCTGATAACCGGTGTTAATTGTGATGACTGTATTAGTGTGTGTTATCTGTTTTTTTTTATATTGAAGTACTGCAACTTAGAATTCTTCAAATAGTTCCTACTTTTGCCGCCAAGCGCCACCGTCAACGACTACTAGGCCAAGTTCAGAACTTAACTCCTAGACGCCACCGCAGTCGGCTCTTGGCAACGAACGTAGAAACCAAAGAGCGTTGTTTACATTCTTAACCTATCCAATTTAGCTTCACACAGGTGCAATTAGTGGAAGGTTCTTTAACATGCCATAAATCTATGACATGGGACCGCCGGCTTTACTTCCCCTCCGAAGGAAGGCATACTGAGGGATTTTTAACGCTCTTAAAAAATCCGACGGCTTCGGCCGGGTTTGAACCCGCTATCTTGGGCATAGAAGCTCAGCATGCTACCGACTACGCCACCGAAGCCGCCGGTTGAAATTTACTTCATGACAAATAGGTTATAGCCAATTAGTAAGACGGATGCGACAGTCGACGCAATTTAACTTCATTTTTAAATCCAGAATAGCGTGAGTAGTAAGTTACATTTATATTCATTCCCTCACGGCACTCTCGTTTGTCGTGCGACACTTCTTTGCTGCTGACTTATGATGTGCCATGTCGTCAACAATGAATAAATAGACCAGGGGAAAAAATTACCTCGCTTCTACGTTTATTACTCGACACCTGCTACCGACATGCCAAATTTTGCTTCTACTTCGCGAAATTCTTGAAATACGAGAATACATTCTTGTTCCTCCACATATCGCACAGAAACACAGACCTCAGCCGTGTTCGTCTGTCAGATACAATTATTATCCTCACACACACTGCTCAGCGGAGGTGCACGTCCAATACAAAGAGAGACTTTAAATAGCCTACTCCGAGAGACACAGACAGAGCTCAAAAGCTTATTTTCAGGAATACATTCTTGTTCCTCCACATATCGCATGATCACTTCTGATTATTTTTATATCATTTATTTATGTTTTAATTAATAATTGTATCAATCTATATATTAATTGATTTCATTGTAACTAATAATTGCAAAGGGTGCAGCTCAGCTCGCTTTTGTACTTATTTTAGCGCCAATAGTTGCCAGGAAAAGAATTCGTACGGCAGACATGACGCGAGCAACATGTGATAAGACATCGGTCTCATGTAATGCACAATATTGTTGCAATTTTAAGTTCAGCCATATATTTTTTAAATACTGTATATACAAGTATACAATTAATCTTTCCACAGTCATCGTATTGTAAAAGAAGCTTGTAGTTTTACGTGACCGCGATCATGAGCCACGGGACCTCCTTTTTTCGTGGAATCCAAACCACAGGTTATGGCATGTATTGACATGCATTATCCAGGAATCGAAACCGATCTACCTTGGTGAGAGATTAAAAGAAACGAGTAGTTCCGTGAAGAACTAAATAGCCTATTTTCATATATCTTAAATGTTAATTGCCTCTATCAGCAAACAAAGTTTCATTGCTATAGATATTGAGAACAGTCTAAATATTTCGGATGGTCGCCATGTTGATTTTTATTCATGTAGGCCATAGAGTTATATACCGTACTATTATATGAAGGTTATTGCATAGGTGTATTATTCAAATTTCAATAACATGATTAGGACACAAGAAATAAAAACGAGACTTTAAAATTTCGCACAGCCACCATCTTGTGGTTATGAAAACAATTGAAATAAATTAGATATCAGTGGATTAAAATTTGTATAAGCATTTACCGTACCAAGTTCACTGAGCTCGGATAGTTAAATCACGCGCGTAAAATCATGTTGGCAACAATGTCATGCATATGCTGCTCAGAAATAATCTGAAATAAGCTCATTATGATCCATTGTTGTGCCAATTTTGAAAGGAAAAATTTAGTTTTACGTGACCGTTAATCTCGAGATCATGAGCCACGGGATCTCTTTTTACGTGGAATCCGAACCACAGGACATGGCATTTCACTTTGAAAAACTCACATGCATTGACCGGGAATCGAACAAAGTCCGCCAAGGTGAGAGACCAACAGCTTGAACGCTGTGCCAATTTTGGATGATATCCATTTGTTAGTAGAGAAGTTTCATGTATTTTCATATTGGAAATATCAGTAGGCTTAGAATCATGTTGGCAGCACTGACGTATATTAGATACCCAAAATTAATCTAGAATGGCAGGTACTATACGTGTGCAAAGTTTAGGGCTGTTGGCTTGCTTACTTTCTGATATATTGATATTAGGGTAATATAATAGAGACAGCATTTATTAACAGTTGGCAGTCCTGGTTGCTCTTAAATATACGCATAGTCATATCTGTTATGGTACACATAGCACATACGCAAGTTGGTTGAAATCCAATTGATACTATAGAAGTTACATGTATTTAAAAATTGGGCATATCAGCAGGCTTAGAATCATGCTGGTAGCACTGACGTATACTAATTACTCCAAATTAACCTAGAATGTCAGGTAGCATACGTGTGCATAGTTTAAAACTGTCGACTTGCATACTTTCTGATATATTGGTAATTGGAAAAAATATAGAAAGAGCATTTATTAACAGTTAGCATCCCTGGTGGCTCCTAAGAATATGCTCAGTCATATCTGTTTATGTACACATATTACATACGAAATTTGGTTGAAATACAATTGATAGTGGAGAAGTTATATGCATTTTAAAATTAGACTTATCAGCAGGCTTAGAATCCTATTGACAACACAGTCAGGAATGGCCACCTGGATATTAAACTGAAATATTATTATATATAGCCTATGTGTGTCAATTTTGGAATAGGTCCCATGCATACCTTCCAAGATACCCAACATGGAGCTCAAATTTCAATTGCAATTTTTCAGCAGTTGGTAGCACTGAATCATTTTCAAATATGGTCTTGAGATATTCATATATAGATCTTTACTCATACCAAATTTGGTTTCGATTCCTGCAGCCGTTAATAGTTGATGGGGGGGGGCACACAGACAGGCAGACAGGCATTTGGCCTGATCGATCTCATAAGTCTGTTTCCTCATTTTAGCAAAAAGTGAAAAGTATGCTAGAAACAGTGATAGTCTCTTTCGGGCCCTACAGTACGCTTGGGCCCCAGGGCTGTAGCCACATTTGCCCCGCCTTCTCGTCGGACCTGTGTCCGCGTTGTCTTGCTATTTCATCAATTTCGTACGTACAATGCGCAGATTTGTAAAGTAACAATTTAACTCTGGTTTGTGATAGGTTGTGTGGAATTCCATTAGAAGACAACCACTCAATAATGTCAGCCTTTCGGTTATTAGAGGTTGGAGCTTTGTTAATTTGCACTGAGAGAATGCTGAATGTGGGCGGAGGTCTGGCAGTAATGTACTGTGCAGTAAACCATTGTTCAAAACGAGAGTGTCCTTTCTGAATGGCAATCGTCAGATTTCTCAGAGTTCAATCCTATCCCTCCTTTGGTCGCGTAGATTACTGGTACTATTGTAATCCAGGTTCATTTGTTTTATATCTGTGAACATCTCTCTATATATAACAAGATGTTCAGTAAAGAACATATAGCCTTCTTTCTCCTGAATGCATGGGTATTGTTATAACTCTTTGTCCTTTTCAAGGAGTAGACAATTGAATGTTGGTTGTAGTAGCTTGTTGAAATACAACGTGTTAAACGGATATTAAACATGAATATTAGGTGTCTTTGATAGTGCTACGTCTGTACAAAATTTCATTCAATTCGGTTTCACCGTGTTTGAATTGATACGGTGAATCGATTTGCACACATACATGGCCGCTATCTGCAAACTATTAGGTTGATGACATTGTAGTTCAGTCAAACGATGCTTCCCACAAAAAGGTACAGTATGTTGTTGCAAAACTTGGTAGTGATCACATGATTTGGTTGGTCGTAATTTGATTTAAGCTTTTAACATTTGGGTGGCCGCCATTACGTTTCCGTCAAGATGGCGGCGATGTAAAACTTGACACTGTGGAGCCCTTTGCTAGTGCTACCTCTGAACCAAATTTCGTTAAATTCGGTTTCACCGTGTTTGAATAGACAGGGGAATCGATTATCATACATTCATGGCCACCATCAGCAAACTAGTGGGCTGATGATCTTGTAGTTTGGTAAAAAATATGCTTCTCACACTAGGTATATTGTTGCAAAATTTGGTAGCGATCAGATTATTATAGGTTGGTCGAAATTTGATTTAATCTTTTAACATTTGGGTGGCCGCCATTACGATTTCGTCAATATGGCGGCGATATAAAACATGACACTGAGGTGCACTTTGCAAGTGCAACCTCAGCACCAAATTTCGTTCAATTCGGTTTCACCGTGTTTGAATAGTTAGGGGGAAACAATTTGCACACAAACATGGCCGCCATCCGCAAAGTATCGTGCTGATGACCTTGTATCTTGGTCAAAGAACTCTTCTCACATAAAGGTATGTTGTTGCAAAATTTGGTAGAGATCGGATGAATAGGTTAGTCGTAATTTGATTTAAGCTTTGAACATTTGGGTGCCTGCCATTACATTTCCATCAAGATGGCGGCGGTATAAAACATAACACTAAGGTGCCCTTTGATCGTGCTACCTCTGTACCAAATTTCGTTCAATTCGGTTTCACAGTGTTCGAATTGATAGGGGGGGGGGGGGGGGGCAGACATTCAGAGTACACACACTCGACACACAGCCTCACAGACACACAAACAGACACACAATTTTCGCCCTGTGTTGATCTCATAAGTCTACTTTTATTTTTTGCAAAAATCGAAAGTAGGCTAAAAATGAAAGTTTGTCTGTTTTTTCTGAATTTCTACGGAAATTTGCGTTATTTACGTGTTTCAGACTGTTTTATGACGGATGCGCGCGAAAAAAAAATTTGTTTTTCTGCCTGTCTGTCTGTCTGTCTGTCTGTATGTATGTATGTATGTATGTATGTATGTCTGTCTGTTTGCCTGTCTGTGGACAAATTGGTTGTTCCCTTATAACTCGAGATCGGCTGGGGGGATCAACGTAAAATTTGGTACAGATATCCTTCAGAGGCACGACACTCTTCTCTGTACCTCTCATAAAAGGGGGCCTACCCCTTCAAATACTTGCTGAAATATGCGTAGAAGGGCGAGACAAAGCTCATTTTCAGCCCCTCAATGTGAGAAACGAGACTCGGGCACATTTTAAGGCCCTAAAACCAACAGTTTTTGAGATATTTCCAGAAAACTAATTTCATTTAATACAATAACGAAATAATGCAAGGCGGTAACCATGGCAACGGAATCTCATGGGTAAGACGCAATACAATTACATTTATTACATCACTGAGAAGATTGCAAACGGCTATAAGGTTATAACGGAAACAAATTAAGCTGTAAAATTCATCAATGTCATATTCATTCATTCATTCATTCATTTATTTGCAATGGGGGGGGGGGTGTCCCCCGGTGGCAAATTGGATACACATAACAAATAAATAATTATACATAACAATTCAATAACAATTATACAACAATTAAACTGGAGTATTTACACAAATAGTCAGTCTTTTCTTAAACACACCTATATGCTTGGGAAAAGGCTCTAAGACTGCGGCAGGTAGAGAGTTCCAGTTATCAATGGCACGGTTTACAAAAGAATATTTACCATAATTTGTTCGCTGTGGTCGGCCCTTAACTTTGAAAGGATGATCGCTCCTACCCATGTAAGTAGGCTTTTCCATACGTTTGCTAAGCTCACCCCATGCTGATTGATTTGTATACGTGTTGTACATAGCGCAGAGTCTAGATTTCATCCTCCTAGCCTCCAGTGATTCCCACCCAAGTTTCTTTAACATACGGCTCACACTGCTCCTGGGATTAAAGTCACTGAGCACAAATCTAGCGGCCTTTCTTTGAACCATTTCCAACTCATTGATGAGCCCTACTTGATATGGATCCCAAACCGCCGAGGCATATTCCAGAATAGGTCTTACAAGTGACAAATAGCCTAATTCTTTAGCAGAGGTACTACTTCCTTTTAATACCCTCATTACAAAGTGCAGGGATTTGTAAGCTTTTGAAACTACACATCCTACATGACTACTCCATTTCATATCATTCCTTACGTGAACGCCCAAATATTTTCAAGAATCTTCTTCTACAAGTATTTCCGAGCCAATGTTATATTGAAAATCCTGCCTTCGCACTTTCCCTATTTTTAAGAGACTACATTTTCTTGTGTTTATTTTCATTTTATTTTCAATCGCCCACTTATAGACCAGGTTCAGGTCCTCTTGAAGCACTGCATTGTCTTGTGAGTCATGTATCTTTCGATATATTACACAATCATCCGCAAACAATCGACAGTCACTGCGAATCCCATTTGGTAAGTCATTTATAAACGCCAAAAATAACAAAGTTCCGATTACGCTGCCCTGAGGGATACCCGACGTTACGGTAATTTCATCCGAGAATATGCCTTCGACTTTCACTTTCTGTGAACGACCCGTCAAAAATTCTTGGATCCATAAAATTACTCTTCTATCAATCTTCGTCGAAGCTAATTTATGGAGTAGCGTGTCATGCGGCACGACATCAAATGCCTTCGCAAAATCTATAACCACGGCGTCGACTGAAACTCCATGGTCTAACGATTCGCTAATGTCTTGAACAAGTGATAGCATCTGACTCTCGCATGAGTAACCTTTCCGAAATCCATGTTGCCTATCATTAAACCATGATAATGTTTCCCACTGTTCCCTCAAGTAGTCGCAAATGAGATGCCCCATCTGTTTACAAACGATGGACGTAAGGCTAACAGGCCTGTAGTTACCCAATTCAAGTCTGCTCCCTCCCTTAAATATTGGCACTACCGTAGCTCTTTTCCAGTCATCTGGGATTTGCGCATTGTTAATGGACACATTAAACATCACCTCCAAGTATCGTGCCATGGCCCTACCTCCTAGTTTAAGTACTTCACTAACAATATTATCGGGACCCTTTGATACATTGAAACGTAGTTTTTGTATTAGCTTTACAATTGCTGACTGGTTTATTTGGAACAGGGGAGCCCCTGATTCGTCGTTAAGGTCCAACACACAGCTATTTGATTTATTGAACACACTACCGTAAAAGACATTTAATTCATTAGCAATGGCCTGTTTCTCAGTAATTAATTTACCGTCACCGGACATTATCATCGACAAATTATTTGAATTTCCCTTTCTTCTCCTAACATAACTGTAAATTTTTTTCCACCCATCACCTCCCGAACCAAGTAAACCTTGCATATAACTGTCATGAGCAGCTCTCTTTTTTAAGACGAGCTCTCTTGATAAGGACTTAAATTTCAACATATACTTGTCACTATCATGTCTTTTATTGTATAATTTCCTAATTTTCCGTTTTAGACTCCTAATTTCTCGTGTGTAATACTCAGGATCTGGGTTTTGTTTCAGCAATTTAAATGGGACAAATTTATCAACAGCGCTATTTAAAATTTTCAAAAAGTTAGTCCACAGGATATTAATGTGATTTCTTTCCGATGCCCATCCTACAAATAGCTCATTCAAATACCCCTGAAACTTGCCCTGATCCGCCCTGCGATACTGGAATATGATCTTTTTTGCTACATCAGAGTCTAATTTTGTAATGTCACCATATCTAATATTTAATTCAACCCCAGAATGGTCACTAATTCCTGGTACTTTCAGACAGTTAATATACATCTCTACAGGCCTTACGAGATAAACATCTAAGGTATTATTGTCTCTAGTTGGGAAGTCAACTACTTGGGAAAATCCCCCCTCCCTTAAGAATTTATTTGCAGCGCTCTGAGCTTGACCACAGCTAGTTGACTCACCAGACCAGTCTACTTTGGGGAGGTTTAAATCTCCAGCAAATATGATGCTCTTTTTCATAGCATTACCCGTACAAGTTTTATCATACTGTGTTTCGAGGAGAGAAAAGTTATCCTTCGGTGCTCTATACGCCCCTATCACCTGAAGAGGGAATTTATTTCCTTTATCCGAAATTTGTACACATAACATTTCATGATCCATATCAGCCCACTTTAAGAAACTAGCTATATTTTTGCGCACACAAATAAATAGTCCACCACCTCGCTTCCCCCGATCCCTTCTGTACATTTCGTAGGTCCCTTGAATTATTTCGCCACTATTTATGTCCTCATATAACCAAGATTCAGTTGCAATGACAATGTCTGGAGAATACGTCTCTACAAGATTCTAAAATTCAATTAATTTATTTCCTAAACTCTGACAATTAACCTGCAGTAATCTTAGAGTCTTACCTCCGCAGCAAATATCTCGAAATAGCTCCTTCTGTTCCCATCGGCTGGCTACCTCTGGACCTGCTCCTCCACACAAAAGCCGGCACGAACCGATGACCCTGTCATGTAGGCTCCCTAGGTTAAAAGCGCCCCGTCGATTTAGATGCAGCCCGTCTCGGGCGAAGTCACGGCCACCAATCCAGCAGTCAGCTTCTACGTACACTCCCAGTTGTGCACATACCCAGTCCATGCGGTCATTTACAGTCTTAACTCGCCTTAACGGAACATCTCGCCGCTGAACAATGCCACTCATTATAATTTTTGCATTTCTAAACTTGCTTTTAGCTTTTCTGCCTAGTTCGTAGAGCTCCCCCATGATGTAATCAGCTGTAGCCCTCTTCTTCAAATCGTTCGTCCCAACATGTAGCAACAACACTTTAACTTTGTCACAGTCCTCTACATTTGATTCTTCCACTTGTTGGGCAAGCTGGTCAATTTTAATCCCCGGATAACACCGCACTTTCGCACCTGATTTCCTCGAGATATTCGCACTCCATCGTATCATTGAATCACCCATTATGATAACGTCATCCTCAGTTTGCTCCTGCACGCCCTCTTCCACAATGATCCCAGTAGAAAGCCGTTCAGTCACATCCTTCACCGTTTCTTCTGATTCACGAAGCTTTGCTCTAAGTTCCTGTATTATTTGATCCCTTGCTTTGATTTGCACCCTCAAACAGTCCGGCGTATCACATACTTTACAAAACCAATTCCCGACATCACAATCCTCCTTCTTGACCTTAATACAGCCGAAGTGAAACCATTTCTGACATAGTCCACACTCAACACCATTCTTCAATGTTTTACTGCACGTCGAACACTTTAAAGCTGCCACTGGATCATTTGCCTGATTCACATTTGGAGTAACAGGCCCTGGATTCACTTCCACTCCACCAATAACTAGCAATGCAGCTATTACTAGGGCTATGAACCACAAGTTGCTAGGTCCCGTACGCACACACAAACACCGGAAATCCCGACTACCCTTCGCATACCACAGTCCGATCCTCGCCCAATAACACTCCAGAGAACAACCCATTTCAGCACACCTGAGAGCTTGGGAAAAACACGACCTTTCACTTTGACTGCCAACTGATAATGCGCTTAAGAGGGTCAAGGGGTACTCTAGATTTTTTCACGCGATTTACACGTGCGGGTGTGGTACGGAAGGTCTAATATATCCCTATCCCTATATTGTTATATTATTATTATACTACGGCCTACAACGACGAGACAAAGCTTATTTTCAGCACCTTGGTGTCGGAAACAAAGCTTCGTGCCCCTAAATAGCCGTAAAGGGTCCCTGAAAGTTACATTTTAAGGCTCTAAAACCAACAGTTTCTGAGATATTCCCAGAAAACTAATTTCATTTAATAAACTGATGAAGGAATGCAAGCCAGTAACCATGACAACAGTATCTCAAAAGGTGATATCCAACTTTCCATCTATTTTTAGCCTATTTTCAATTTTGAAAAAATAGGCTTATGAGATCACCTTTTGTCCGTGTGTGTGTGCGTGTGTGTGTGTGTGAGGTGTGGGTGTCCCCCCCCCCCTAATAAAATCTAAACGGCTGGAGCGATTTCAATGAAACTCGGTAAGTTCATAGCACTATTCCCGGCGACCTCGACCGTGCCCTTCAAATTTTGTTACGTCTCACCAATCCAACATGGCGGCTGTGCGAAATATTTCACTAGCATTCAGTATCTTCGAAACTATTACAGATATCGCCCTGAAATTGTGTACGGTGATTAAGGGCACTACTAGAAGTTCACCTATGCGACTTTCGAAAAACTGGTGACTACAAAGCCATCATGGCGGCCAAGCGAAGTTGAGACTTTTAAATAGACTTTTCTCACGATTTAACTATCCAAACGTAATGAAACTTGGTACAGCAAATGTTTATACACATTGAAATGTACTGGAGTCTAATTTAGTTCAATTGTTTACATAACCTCAAAATGGCGGCTGTGCGAAATATTTCACTGACATTCTATTTCTCCGAAACTATTACAGATATCACCCTGCAATTTTGTACGGTGATAAAGGGTACTGATACAAGTTTACCTATATATATTTCATAAACCTGTAAAGTACAAAACGAACATAACGACCAAGTGAATTTGAAATATTTTAATAGACTGTTCTCGTGATTTACATCTCTGAGCGCAGTGAAATGTGGTACAGTAAATGATTTTGCAGATTGTAATGCACTGCCATCCAATTTAATTCAATTGTTTACATAACCTCAAGATGGCGGCTGTGCGAAAAATTAAAAATAATTCTTTTTTCTTGTGTCGTAAGCATGCGATCGAAGTGAAAGTTTGAATAATGAACCTATACAATAATTGTCCTTGAATGGTACATAACTCTATGGTCTATACATATAACAATCCTAAATGGCGAGCTTCCGAAATATTTAGACGGTTCTCAATATCTATGAAACTTGTACAGCAATCAAACTGAATGTTTTATGTTCATAGAAACTATGAACATATGATCACCTATAAGACTTTCAGTAACCTGGTGAGCACAAATCCAACATGGCGGCGATGCGAAGTAGAAATATTTAAATGGACGTTTTTCGCGAATGAACTATCCGAGTGCCGTGAAACGTTGCACGTTAAATGCTTATGCAAATGTTGATCCACTGGCATCAAAATTATTTCAATTGTTTGCATAATCACAAGATGGCTGCTGTGCGTAATTTTAAAATCTCGTTTTTACTTCTTGTGTTCTAATCATGCGATTAAAGTTTGAATATCACACGTACACAATAATCTTAATGTAATAGTACAAAAATAAAAATAAAACCTGGCGACCATCGAAATATTTAGACGGTTCTCAATATCTTCGAATCTGTTGCAGCATTTAAACTGAAATTTTGTATGTTGATAGAGGCAATTAACATCAGCAGGATATATGAAAATAGGCTGTATAGTTCTTCACAGAACTACTTGTTGCAAGAAGTAAAGCCACTCCATTTATTAAATTTCTGTGAATGTTTGCAAATGGCTATAAGGTTATTACGGAATCAATTAAAATTGTAAAATTCATCAATACGCTTAAGGGGGTCAAAGGGTACCCTACATTTTTTCCACACGACTTAAATGTGGGTAATGTCGTACAGAAGGTCTATTATATCTCCAAACAGAAACATTATTTTCAAACATTTCTGAATTGAAATACTTTTTTTTCTTTTCTTTTTTCTTTTGGGAATTTGGGCCATTGGAGGCTAAAAACCTGAATTTTCATGCACCACAAGCCTTTATAATTTATTAAAGGGGTATTCCTCTGGATGGGGACTTGACACAACAGTGAAGGTCAGTTTTATTTGACGTGTATTGCGTTTCGTCTACGACGTTTTCAATTTCATTTTCACGTCAAGAAGTACACGTTAGGTAAATTTAGTTCCAGAGCATATTTTAACAAATCATTTTTCTTTGTTGACAAACAGGTTCCATTGCAACAGTAGCTCAATTGATTATGTCTGGTTATTAATACCGAAGACCGTTCGAAGAATGGGTACTTCTGCTAGTAATACACTATATTTTGGTACATACTGTTCAGTTCCTTTCCTAGAAGTTCTTCCATTAAAATCACCGTGAAATATTACATCAATGGCCACTATATATTGTGTCAGTGGTTTACCAAATAGTCAACTGTATTCCACGCGACTATTTGCGGAACTACGCTTGAACTCATAGGCAAGGGGGAAAGGGGGGCAAGGACCCCCATGGGCCCCCCTGGAATCCCAAGAATATCTCGATTGTTCATTGTCACACCAGTTTATTTCATTAATTGAAGTTACTGATAGTTAACTGGTTTATATTTAAGGATAATTCCACAGTTTTATTTAACTTACTAATTTGGTATTATTTGCAAATATCTCCAGTTATTTCGAAAATTGACGAATTTGATTAACAGTATCATTTTAATGAACTGCTTGATTTTTATTTTACTTGTTCTTAAGAAAATGAACATTATGATAATGATTCAGCAAAAATAAACTCATCCCATTTAAGCCATACGGTTTTTGAGCAGCCAAATAATGAATAACACGAAGCAGGTAAGAAATGAAACGAAATTGCGGGGGGGGGGTACGTATCATCATTACCTAGTGACAGGAAGGTAAAGAAATGAAAAATATAAATCCCCCCTCCCCGGAAAGAAATCCTGCGGTTCCCCATGCTTGAGCTGAGTGGGTTTACTTGAATAGGTATAGCATTGTATAGAATTGGGAAACTGAATATATTAAGGAACATTTAATTGTAGAAAAATACTCATCTGTTCGCAAATATTTCATGTTTTAACTCAATACGGGAAACTGCCAAATTTCCTTCAAATGTTAAAATTAGATACTTTTTCATGTTGTGTCAAAATATTTGGTATTTCACGTATTTGTTACGGTGGAAAGAAATTGAGGAGTTGCCCAGAGCTCATGCCAGTGAAGCCATGCGCCGAGTCGAAAGTGGGCGTAACCTGGCGTAACTTCTATCTTGTGTTCTGTGACTTGTATGCGGCAGAGCATTGCTCATGGTTATTTTGGAGTTTGTTCCGAATAATGGCGTGTAGTGCATATGGTGGCACGAATCGACAAAACAGAACATACCAGGAAGCATAAAAATAGAGCAGGCCTATTATTTACCATACTTGAAAGTTACAATATCAATTCAAGCTGAACCGTTGCAAGTTGCAACCATGCAATTCTGTTGCGGGTCGAGATTATTATATTATATAACACTAGCCCGCGCAGCGATGGAATGTCCTTCCGGTACTTCCCTCTATGGTATTTGTCTATGATTAGTATATTTACCTCACTCCTTCCTTAAAAATCCCTTAGTATGCCGTCCTTCGGAGAGTAAGTAAAGCCGGAGGGCCCATGTCATAGATTTATGGCATGTAAATGAACCTTCCACTAACTAAACTTATGTGGAGCTAAATTATAGGTTAGATTTCATTAACGCTCTTAAGTTCAAATGTTCGTCGCAAGGAGCCGACTGCGGTGGCATCTAGTAACCAAGATCACAACTAGTTGTCGTTGACGGTAGCATTTGGTAGCAAAAGTAACTACTTGAAAATTGAATGTCTGCAGTCCTTACCTGAATCACAGATAACACTCCATCTACAGTCATCACAATTAACACCGCTTATCTGACAGATTCTACACACACCCAAAGCAAAACAAAAGTTTGGTGCTTTTCAGTCGGTCAACACGAATGTACCCAAAAGAGTTGGGTTATACGGTACCTTAATCCTGAAGAAAAGTATATGAGATTAATAAATATTTATATTTATATTTATTAATCTCATGTAATCTTTTTATCAGGATTAGGGTATAACCCAATTCTTTTGGGTACATTCGTGTTGACCGACTGAAAAGCACCAAACTTTTGTTTCTAAGGCAACACTGAAAAATGGCTTTAAACTCCATAATATACACACTCAAAGTACACGGGGCTACATGACCGCGTTGTCGCAGCCCCTAAAATAAGGAACCAACCAACCATCACTCCATCTTTCTTATAAAATCGAAAATCAGAATTTTGAAACAAAAAATAACTAATGTAATACCCATTAAAATTGGCCTACGATTGTAACCCGCGAAAATACTGACGTTACATTTTCGAGCCAACCGTCCTTACCAATTGGAACTTTCAGTCCTCCGGAAACGTCGCTCATTTTCCAGCACATTGACCTTGTATAGTTTTGACTTACATTACGCTTCATCGAGGTAATAAACTCAGTATGACCCTGATTCACCGATCTCGTACATTCCGGTACCGGTACCCTTAAAAATACAGATCTCGCCGCTATGATGTCACTCCTTTCCATGAGTAGTTCTCACTCGTCATGTCTATTCTAATATTTTTAGTGCTACGCTTATCTTATACTGTATGTTCGTAATTAGTTAAAATATATGAAACTACCAGAGTATTATTGTAGGAAAATAGTGTTAGTAGGATAAATAGGGCGGTTCTGGGGCAGGGGCTAATGCGCGAGATGGCCGCCACGCCCAACCACACTCTTTAATGGCGGGCTTTTCAAATCATGATTTACTTGTTATTAGCTACGCATTGTTTATTGTTTATTTATTATTTATTTTTTATTTAATTTATTATTTATATAATTTTTCTATCATTTTGTAATTTTTATTTTGTACTTTAATACTTAATTTAATATTTACTATTTTTTTCTTGTGTCAAAGCACTAAATAACAAGGTCACATACCTATTCTAACCTAACCTAACTCCACCTAACCTAACCTAACCTAACCTAACTTCACCTAACCCAACCTAACCTAACGTAACCAAATCTAACCTAACCCACACAAACCACATTTAAATATTTAAATTAATACATTTTCTATTTTTACATTTATAATATTATACATTTTAAATTTTATATTTTCCAAAAACAGGAAACTACAAGGTCACATACATAACCTTTACATAACTTTACCTAACCTAACCTAACCTAACCTAACCAACAGAAACCTCGTTTAAAGATTTTAGATTTTAGATTTTAACATTTTAGATTTTAGTTTTTTCATTTTACATTTTTTTAGATTTTAGATTTTACATTTTAATATTTTACATTTTAACATTTAAGATTTTAGATTTTTACATTTTATATTTTACATTTTAATTTTTATATTTTCCAAAAACAGTAAACTACAAAGTAACATACCTAACCTCAGTTCACCTAACCTCACTTAACATAACCTTAGTTCACCTAACCAAACATGTCCTCACCTAACTTTATCTAACCCAACTTAAGCTAAGCCAAAGGCTAATGCACATACACAGAGTTTTGTTGTTCACACATTTTCAATTCCTCAATTTTCGCTTAGCATATTTTTTTTATTTTTAAATTTCAGTTTAAGTTTTTGAATTTTGTCAATATGGAAACATGGATTTTTCAATTAGTTGTTTACACATTGTCAATTACACTATTTCCCCATTTACAGTTTTTAAAATGCCAGTTTAAAGTTTTTCAATTTCATAATATGGAAACATGGATTTTCCATTTTGTTGTTACACATTGTCCATTTCACAATTTCCCATTTACAGTGTTTAAAATGTCAGTTTAAATTTTTTCAATTTCAAAATATGGAAACATGGATTTTGCATTTTGTTGTTTACACATTGTCAATTTCTCAATTTCCCATTTACAGAGTTTAAAATGTCAGGTAAAAGTTTTTCAATTTCCTAATATGGGAACATGGATTTTGCATTTTGTTGTTTACACATTTATCAATTTCACTTTTCCATTTACAATTTTTAAAATGCAAGTCTAAAGTTTTTAAATTTCATGATATAGAAACATGGATTTTGCATTTTGTTGTTTACACATTTGTCAATTTTACAATTTCCCATTTACAGTTTTTAAATTTTCAGATTAATGTTTTTCAATTTCATGATAATATAGAAACATGGATTTTCCAATTTTGTTGTTGACATGTTAGCCTACTTTCGATTTATGCAAAAAATGATGATGATGATGATAATTGTTGTTTTAAGGGGCCTTATGAGACTTATGAGATCAACACAGGGCGAAAAAAGTGTGTCTCTCTGTGTGTGTGTATGTGTGTGTGTGAGTCTGTGTGTGTGTGTGTGTATGTGTGTGTGTGAGTCTGTGTGTGTGTCTGTGTGTGTGAGTATGTGTACTCTGAATGTCTGTCCCCCCCCTATCAATTCGAACACGGTGAATGCGAATTGAACGAAATTTGGCACAAAGGTAGCAATAGCAAAGGACACCTCAGTGTCATGTTTTATATCGCCGCCATCTTGACAGAAACGTAATGGCGGCCACACAAATGTTCAAAGCTTAAATCAAATTACGACTAATCTAATCATCCGATCTCTACCAAATTTTGCAACAACATACCTTTCTGGAGGGAGCATCCTTTGACCAAACCAATAGGCCATCAGCGTAATAGTTTGCGGATGGCGGCCATCTTTGTGTCAAAATCGATTCCCCCTATTAATTCGAACACGGTGCAACCGAATGGAACGAAATTTGGTACAGAGGTAGTACTAACAAAAGGCACCTCAGTGCCAAGTTTTATATCGCCGCCATCTTGACGGAAACGTAATGGCGGCCACACAAATGTTCAAAGCTTAAATCAAATTACGACTAACCTAATCATCCGATCTCCACCAAATTTTGCAACAACATACCTTTATGGGGGGAGCATCCTTTGACCAAACTAATAGGTCATCAGCGTAACAGTTTGCGGATGGCGGCCATCTTTGTGTGAAAATCGATTCCCCCTATTAATTCGAACACGGTGCAACCGAATGGAACGAAATTTGGTACAGAGACTAACAAAATGCACCTCAGTGTCATGTTTTATATCGCCGTCATCTTGACGGAAACGTATTGGCGGCCACACAAATGTTCAAAGCTTAAATCAAATTACGATTATCCTAATCATCCGATCTCTACCAAATTTTGCAACAACATACCTATATAGAGGAAGCATCCTTTGACCAAATGACTAGGTCATTAGCCTAATAGTTTGCGGATGGCGGCCATCCTTGTGTGAAAATCAATTCCCCCTATTAATTCAAACACGGTGAAACCGAATGGAACGAAATTTGGTACAGAGGTAGCACTAGCAAAGTGCATCTCAGTGTCATGTTTTATATCGCCGCCATATTGACAGAAACGTAATGGCGGCTACACAAATGTTCAAAGCTTAAGTTGAATTACGACTAAAATAACCATCCGATCTCTACCAAACTTTGCAACAACATTTCTTTATGGAGGGAGCATCCTTTGACCAATCTAATAGGTTATTAGCCTAATAGTTTGCGGATGGCGGCCATCTTTATGTCAAAATTGATTCCCCCTATTAATTCGAACACGGTGGAACCGAATGAACGTAATTTGGTACAGAGGTAGCACTAGCAAAGGGCACCTCAGTGTCATGTTTTATATCGCCGCCATCTTGACAGAAACGTAATGGCGGCCACACAAATGTTCAAAGCTTAAGTTAAATTACGACTAACATAACCATCCGATCTCTACCAAACTTTGCAACAACATTCCTTTATGGAGGGAGCATCCTTTGACCAATTTAATAGATTATTAGCCTAATAGTTTGCGGGTGGCGGCCATCTTTATGTCAAAATTGATTCCCCCTATTAATTCGAACACGGTGGAACCGAATGGAACGAAATTTGGAACAGAGGTAGCACTAGCAAAGGGCACCTTAGTGTCATGTTTTATATCGCCGCCATCTTGACTGAAACGTAATGGCGGCCACACGACTTTTCAAAGCTTAAATCAAATTACGATTAACCTAATCATCCGATCTCTACCAAATTTTGCAACTACATACCTTTATGGAGGGAGCATCCTTTGACCAATCTAATAGGCCATTAGCCTAATAGTTTGCGGATGGCGGCCATCTTTATGTCAAAATTGATTCCCCCTATTAATTCGAACACGGTGGAACCGAATGAACGAAATTTGGTACAGAGGTAGCACTAGCAAAGGGCACCTCAGTGTCAAGTTTTATATCGCCGCCATCTTGACGGAAACGTAATGGCGGCCACACAAATGTTCAAAGCTTAAATCAAATTACGATTAGCCTAATCATCCGATCTCAAGCAAATTTAGCAACAACATACCTTTATCGAGGGAGCATCCTTTGACCAAAATAATAGGTCATCAGCCTAATATTTTGCGGATGGCGGCCATCTTTGTGTCAAAATCGATTCCCCTTATCAATTCGAACACGGTGAAACCGAATGGAACGAAATTTGGTACAGAGGTAGCACTAGCAAAGGGCACCTCAGTGTCATGTTTTATATCACCGCTATCTTGACGGAAACGTAATCGCGGCCACCCAAATGTTAAAAGCTAAAATGTAATTACGACCAACCTAATAATCTAGTCTCTACCAAATTTTGCAACACCATATATTTATGTGGGAAACATATTCAGACCAAACTGCAAGAACATCAGCCCAATAATTTGCAGATGGTTGCCAAGTATGTGTGCAAATCGATTCCCCCTATCAATTCAAACACGGTGAAACCGAATTGAATGAAATTTGGTACAGAGGTAGCACTAGCAAAGGGCACCTCATATTCATGTTTAATATCCCAATAGCACGTTGTATTTCAACAAGCTACTACAACCAACATTCAATCATACTCCTTGAAAAGGACAAAGAGTTATAACAATACCCATGCCTTTAGGAGAAAGTAGGCTATATGTTCTTTACTGAACATCTTGTTTTTAATAATATATTTATTACAGCCAATGGCCAAAGCAAACAAAATAAGAAATATAACTACACAACTAGTCACAACAAATTTCCTTCAAGGGCTTATTCCTCTTCATGCAAGTAGCAAGGTGATAACGCTCACATGTTTTCTCGCAGAGAGAACAAACACAGTTTATATCAGGTGTGTGAAACTGTAATGTGCGGAAAACTCTGTGGTGAAAACCATGTACCGCATATCGGGTAAGAAGATGACGCAATTCGTAATTGGCAACTGACCACTCTCTGTTTATCATAGCGTCAGTAGAGTAAAAATCGCTCCAAATCTCTGCTTCCTTCTGATGATGCTCTCGCAATAGTTCTTGATATGAAGGCGTAGATGGCAGTGACAAGCATATGCGTAGGTCTTCCAAGAACATGGGTTCTTTGCACAATTCATATACCAGTCGAGACGGAGTCCATTTGGAGACGCATGTCCGAAGTTCATTTTGCATTAGAAGTGGGGAGAGGTGGGTATTAATTAAAAATGTCTAAGCAGTGTTCATACAATATTTTTATTCATTTTAAACATATTTACACTATTTACACATAATACGTTACATTGTTTATGTTATAAATTGTAGAGTTGGTTTTATTTTGTTTTATATTTTTTAATTGTTAAATATGAATACCATTTTTATTTTTTTTATTTTTGTAGTGCCATTGTTATCAAATTTAATTGTTAGGTTTATGTATTTGCTAGATACAGGTAAAGCATTTTCATGTTCATAACTTAGCTCTTTAAGCATGGTCAATGATTGAGTAATGACCATAGGCATGTGTAGCTATACCATTCGAATCAATCACTCTTTTATCATCACCAGGACACAAAGCAATTTTGTTTAGTCTTGTAGATGATATGCCATGTTGTTTAGAAGCGATAATGTTCATTGGTATTCTTTATACATTGTTTTTCATGACACAATCCTTATAATCTTGAAAGCTTATACAATAGTTGACAACACCTCTGCTAATACCTTTAATCTTTTTGATTTCTTTACCATTTATGTCTAAAGCGCACATTTTAGCCCTAAGTCCAACAAATGCTTTTATAATTTGTCCACAAGCCTCGTCTTTAAATTTCCCCAACGCTTTCTTGTTTGCTGTAGAGTAACATATGTGATTAGTAGGATAATCTGATGTGTCCAGGTGTTCTAGGAAATCCAACTTGTCTTGATATACATCTTGGGTGTTAACCAAATAAATGAACGAGCCGGTATCCATATACATGAGTTTAAGATTGTACATTCCCTAATAGGGTAGCAGGACATCATAGTGGTGGGAATACATTAGAGATTTTGAAATATCCAGTATACACATTCCAATATATATAGGCTTATTAAATACAATGTTACGTTTAGCCATGTGAAAAGCAGCTAGGTTAGGACCATAAATTGTTCTATCGATAAATGTAGGCTTTGCTATTAGGTTTCCTGCCTTTTTGCTGTCAGTCACAAGACGTATGTCTATTCTTTTACGGATATTTTCCATTGTTTTTCCAAAAATGGCATTGTTAAATAATTTGAACAGATTTTCCTCAAAATCATTTTGACTTGTTTTCGAAGGTTGTTATTAAAATCAACGTATGCCTTTAGCCAAGGTCTTTGTTTAAACTTTAACACACGATGAATTTTTATCAATTTTAGTCCATGAACTAAAGCCTGTCGAAGTGTTATGTAATAAACAACATACTGCCTTCGATTTCCAAGATGAGGAATTAGTTTTTTTCAGAGACGAATCCTTAGGTTGTGTACACTCTGGCAGGAAAGGTAAATCGTTGTGTAGATCATGAAGGTCAGATGGGTAATCAACATCAACGTCTAGAATGTATCCCACAGGATCGTCTTCCTTTAGCGTTTCTAGATCAACAGTATCTGGAGAAACCCACTAAAATCCGCCATAAGGAAGAGAGTGGCACATAGCCCACCTGTATTGGTCGTTGGCATCATCATAGGTAATAAACAGCGATGGTTTCTCAGAATCATAGGTTTCCATGTATTTATTGTTAGCTTCAGCATACCGATGAGACACCTGGCATATGCCTCCTCGTATTCCAGACTCGATTAGAAGAATCTGATCGTAATCCTGTAGCAATTACAGTTCAATTCCTGTGTAAAGGAGCATTGCCTCGAAACTTAAACCAGGCGAAGTAAAAAGTGTGCAGCATCCACTAGGTGTGTTTCTAGTGTTTTGTTTCTAAACGTTTCAAAGCTGTCTGCAAGAAGGAGTACATCTCAAGTTAGGTAGAGGTCACCATATTCCCCTATAGATTTAATGTTTAAATGACTCGGCACATATCTGGCATGTTCATTGTCTTCTTGACTAACATCTTCTTGACTTAATTTGTTAAAGAATACCTCTTTTGGAGGTAAACACGTTTCACTTAACTTTTCCCATGAATCAATGTAATCATAAAACAAGATGTTCAGTAAAGAACATATAGCCTACTTTATCCTAAATGCATGGGTATTGTTTTAACTCTTTGTCCTTTTCAAGGAGTTTGATTGAATGTTGGTTGTAGGAGCTTGTTGAAATACAACGTGCTATAGGGATATTAAACATGAATATGAGGTGCCCTTTGCTAGTGCTACCTCTGTACCAAATTTCGTTCAATTCGGTTTCACCGTGTTTGAATTGATAGGGGGAATCGATTTGCACACATACTTGGCCACCATCTGCAAACTATTGGGCTGATGTTCTTGCAGTTTGGTCAGAATATGTTTCCCACATAAAGATATGGTGTTGCAAAATTAGGTAGAGACTAGATTATTAGGTTGGTCGCAATTACATTTTAGCTTTTAACATTTGGGTGGCCGCGATTACGTTTCCATCAAGATAGCGGTGATATAAAAAATGACACTGAGGTGCCCTTTGCTAGTGCTACATCTATACCAAATTTCGTTCCATTTGGTTTCAGCGTGTTTGAATTAATAGGGGGAATCGATTCTGACACAAAGATGGCCGCCATCCGCAAACTATTAGGCGAATGACCTATTAGATTGGTCAAAGGATGCTCCCTCCATAAAGGTATGTAGTTGCAAAATTTGGTAGAGATCGGATGATTAGGTTAATCGTAATTTGATTTAAGCTTTGAACATTCGTGTGGCCGCCATTACGTTTCAGTCAAGATGGCGGCGATATAAAACATGACACTGAGGTGCCCTTTGCTAGTACTACCTCTGTACCAAATTTCGTTCCATTCGGTTCCACCGTGTTCGAATTAATAGGGGGAATCAATTTTGACATAAAGATGGCCTCCATCCGCAAACTATTAGGTGAATGACCAATTAGATTGGTCAAAGGATGCTCCCTCCATAAAGGTATGTAGTTGCAAAATTTGGTAGAGATCGGATGATTAGGTTAATCGTAATTTGATTTAAGCTTTGAACATTCGTGTGGCCGCCATTACGTTTCAGTCAAGATGGCGGCGATATAAAACATGACACTGAGGTGCCCTTTGCTAGTGCTACCTCTGTACCAAATTTCGTTCCATTCGGTTCCACCGTGTTCGAATTAATAGGGGGAATCAATTTTGACATAAAGATGGCCGCCATCCGCAAACTATCAGGTGAATGACCTATTAGATTGGTCAAAGGATGCTCCCTCCATAACGGTATGTAGTTGCAAAATTTGGTAGAGATTGGATGATTAGGTTAATCGTAATTTGATTTAAGCTTTGAACATTTGTGTGGCCGCCATTACGTTTCCGTCAAGATGGCGGCGATATAAAACATGACACTGAGGTGCCTTTTGTTAGTACTACCTCTGTACCAAATTTCGTTCCATTCGGTTGCACCGTGTTCGAATTAATAGGGGGAATCGATTTTCACACAAAGATGGCCGCCATCCGCAAACTATTACGCTGATGACCTATTGGTTTGGTCAAAGGATGCTCCCCCCATAAAGGTATGTCGTTGCAAAATTTGGTAGAGATCGGATGATTAGGTTAGTCGTAATTTGATTTAAGCTTTGAACATTTGTGTGGCCGCCATTACGTTTCCGTCAAGATGGCGGCGATATAAAACATGACACTGAGGTGTCCTTTGCTAGTGCTACCTTTGTACCAAATTTCGTTCAATTCGCATTCACCGTGTTCGAATTGATAGGGGGGGACAGACATTCAGAGTACACACACTCACACACACACAGACACACAGACACACACACACACAGACTCACACACACACATACACACACTCAGACAGACACACTTTTTTCGCCCTGTGTTGATCTCATAAGTCTACTTTCATTTTTTGCAAAAATCGAAAGTAGGCTAAAAATACCCCTTTACGAGTCATGAGCGTTGCATTTTCTTTTCCAAAGTACTTGTCTGTTTCAGGGTATGATGTTACGTTGGAAACTAAGTTTTCCAAACTACTCGGCATTAACCGAAACATGTCCGCTAATCGAAGCTTAACATTTCCCACATATTTGGTGAAGGAAATGTACTTATTTTAGAGTTAGCGATAACATCCACTCTCTCAGAAGTACATCCCAATTACTTTACAATGAAATTTGCGTCGTAGCCACTCATAATATGCAGAAATACAGGAACGGGGTTACGTGTTTTACACCTCAAATTACAGTTATTATGAGCACTTCCACGGTATTCCCCTGTAATATGACAAGGTTCTCGAACTTTCCAGTCCTCTTTGGTAAATGGTTTTTAACACAAATAACAGGTTTCAGAACATTGGAACTCTGCTTCTTGATCCTGAGTTAAGGCCTTTGGAACATTTAAGCTGTAAAGGCGATCAATTTCATTAGCTATTGAGATCAAACAGTCCATAAACTTTCCTGCAGCGTCAGGTACACGATAAATAACAGGTTGGCTTGGAAGGTGTGTCTTTATGTGTGCCACAGCGGTGAGGGTTTAACGTATATACCAAAGCTCATAGCAACATGACTCTGGTTTGGCACTGTATAACTTGCTTCAGGATTGGGTAAACATGTTTGATATGGTAAGAGTATACTTTCGAAATCTGAATAGATAACGTAAGGTATTCTCAGCATTTTTTCAACATTTAAGAATTTTACAGTTGAGATTTAATAGGCATTTCAGCCCTTGCAATGACATGCTGGACACACAAGCTCTATGTTCTTTTAATTTTTCCATTTTCTATTCCTTGTTGTCCATATCGATTATCGAAGTGAGTAAAACATCGTCTACACGTATATATCTTATGTTCATGGTGGGTAATCTGATGTCTTACCAGTTGATCAAAATCTTTGATAAATACGTAGTGGTTCTGTCCGGATGATGAACTTAGCAGAAGGAGGTCGCGATGGTCTTGCAGCTCTTGATCCACAACCTTCAGAGGGAACAGTTTATTGTCTTCTTCCATTCCAAATACATTAATGGATATCTCGTTGGCTTTTTCAAATTAGGGAATGTCAGCTAGCGATGTAGGAAATGATATTACTTAAAAATCATACTTGTTTTCCAGATCCTTGTATTTACTAACGCGTTCAGCATCAGTTTTAACCAGTTTTGCTAAAATGGCATACATAAAACACCTCTCGTCCTTAAAGTTTTCGGGATTAATGCAGGCTTTTCTTGCTTGTATAGCTGCTGGTAATGGAATATATGTGCTTCTACGCAAGGGATTGTACATATTTATTTTCAATCGTACTTCTTCCACTGCTAACAAAGCCCAATTACTGCCTTTTAGCTCAGATTCTTCCATTTCAGTAGTTAACTTTGTAAATTGTGTTTCCAAGAAAGTACTTAAGTCTATTTCCAAAATTAGGGCCTGATTTCGTGTTTTAAAAGCCTGATCTGTAATTTCGTTGGTGGACATATGAATGAATCTACATTCAGCCACAAGATTAACTTTGATCGACTTGTGCATTGCTAGTTCTTTTTGCATAGCTTGTATTATTTGCTGTTTGGACTCTTTAAAGTATGAATTTAAATCCTTACACGTATCACAACGTACGAAATAGGATTTAAGTCGACCTTCAAAAGACATCTCATATTTAATAAGACCATTTTTGTCAGGAACCAATAACAGTAGGTAATGTTTGGTAGGCTCTGATTTTTGTCTTTTAGCTGCCGACACAACATTACAACATTCTTCATGACGACGTCCATTGTAGGCATTGTTGAATTTACTGCCAAACGTTTTACAATCATGAAATTCCCCACACGAAACTTCATGACGCTTTCTATCATAGTCCTGAAGAAAAGTTTTTCCACGCTGTTTACACATATAGCTAGGAATGGGTTCTTCCATCATGAATGTTAATTTCTGCAAACAGCTGCTTACTGCGTATCACAGGGCTAGAGGTTGGTCGGTGAGACGGTCGTTCACGATGTGAACACTGTGAGAGGTAGTAGTCAACTGGTGATATTTTTGTTAAGGGTCCTCTAATATACCCTAGTCTAGACCAACGGCTCTTTACAGTGTAGGACAATGCTCTAGACTGGACAGTGAGACGCTCTTTCACGATGTGAACTCTGTAACAAGTAGTAGTAAACTGATTGTATTCTTGCTAAGGGTTCTCTAATATACCATAGTCAAGACCAACAGCTACTTACTGTGTTGTACAAGGCTGTACAATGGTTGTTTTGACGGTCTTTCACGATGTGAACACCGTGAGAGGTGATAGTCAACTCGTGATATTCTTGCTAAGGGTCCACTAATATACCCCTAGTTAAGAGTAAAAGTCGCTTACTGCATATGAGAAGGCTAAAGACTGGTTGTTTCAACGGTCTTTCACTATGTAAACACGATGACAAGTAGTAATCAACTGAAAATATTCTTATATATACATGTACATAAAATGGTTTTTTTGCCCTCCGAAGGAGGGCAAAATGCCCTCCCAGGGGGACTGGCCGCCATCACAACTACGGTGACCTTTGGCCGTGGGGAACCCTGTTTATTGTGCTAAAAACATGTTCAAAAATATATATAAAAATATAAAATTACAACTGTTAAAGATCTTGCTGTTCTTGATGTAAATATTATTTAAAAATATATAAATATAGTATCAAAATTTAATGGAATTACAGGTGATAGTTAAATGATGTGTGAAACGTGGGTGAGATGCATTCAGTTCGTCTGTTCGTAGAGTAAGTTGTTTTCTTTTTGATGTTGAAAGGCGGCCCGATACCAGGTGGTAAGTTACTGAGAGGAATGGATGAACAACAATGAGAAAATGTCGGAAAATCTATGTGAAGACAAACTGTTAGTGCACACTGGATGTTTATTGGGTTAACATTTATGGGGGATATGTGTCAGGACTAATGATGTGTGAGAGGTCAGGGAGAATATTATGATGGAGAAGGGATGGTGCCAAGGCTTGGGGAAGTGGTTTGGATAGGGGACTTTGCGTCCGGGTAATTGGCGTCATGAGAAGGTCATAGGTAAGTGGAAGTCGTGAGTCAACTACTGACTGCAGGAAACGTGGGCGGAGTTTGTGAAGGTGACGGCAGGCTGAGGGAATAAAATATTCTTATACCCTACTCAAGGTTATTAGGTACTTAGTGCATATCAAAAGCTGTACACTCATGTGTTAGGCACTCTTTCTTGCTAAGGACCCCGATATTCCCAACACAAGGCTATACATGTTAGTTCTGAACACTTAGTAGTTAATTGCACATTCAATTTATATACAAAGCTTACACAAGCATTTTTTCACGCGGTAAAACTTTGTTAAATAGCCGCATGCGACACGCAAAGTATGTTTCCGCTGTCTAGCGGTGACTATGAGAACTACCTGAACGACCAGCATGCTATCTAGAGTACGATTTCAACACTCACTCAACTACCAGCATGCTACCTATCGGTCAATATAACAACTCACTCAACTACCAGCATGCTACGTGGCTTTTTGTCGGCTTTTTTGTTGGCTTTTGTTGGCTTTTCTTGGCTTTTTGTTGTCTTTTTTGTTGGCTTTCGTTGGCTTCTTGTCGGCTTTTTATTGACTTTTGTTTCCTTTTTTGTATTGTCTTATTTCATAAGTTACTATTGTCAATGTATTTAGTGGATTTTTCTTTTGGTTTTGGAAAGTATTTCAGCCCTTTTTATGACAGCATAATACTTACCACTATATTTATAAGCAACAACAACAACACCCTAAAATTCCAAAAAATCCAAAGTACTCGAAGTTTTATGTTTAACCCTCAACTCTTACTCTTACCTCTATCCCATGCCTAGTCAAAAAATAGTGTATTTTTCAAATTTTTCAAAACTTTATTGGGAAAGTAGGCTATATGTTTCAACTAAAAATCCTAAAAAGTCATATCTTAACTCATACACCTACCTCTATACTACTCTCAGTCCAAAAGTAGTGTAATTTTCAAATTTTTCCAAAACATTTCCAAAAATGGGTTCTATTTCTAAAATTAGGATGATTACAAAAATGTTTGTTTGACATAAATCAATGGCCTTTGCCCCCTCTACCGCCTTACCAAGTCCCAGGTCTCTAGGACAACAAAAATAAAAATTCTGAACATGGGCTTATATTTCCAAAATTAGGAATTTTACAAAAACGTTCGTCTGACGTAAATCAATGGTCTTTACCCCCTCTACCGCTACACTAAGTCTCAGATCTCTAGGACAAGAAAAATCAAATTTTGAAAATGGGCTATTTATCCAAAACTAGTAATTCTACAAAATAGTTTGTTTGACATAAATCAATGGTCATTACTTTCTCTAGCACCATACCAAATTTCAAGTTTCTAGAACAAGACAAAATTAATTTTGAAATATGGTCACTATTTTGGAAACTAGGAATTCTACAAAAAAAAGTTTGTTCCACATAAATCAATGGACTCTACCTACTCTAGCTTCACACCAAATTTCAAGTTTCTAGGACGAAAGAAAATTAATTTTGAAAAATGGTCACTATTTTGGAAACTAGGAATTCTAAAAAAAAATGTTTAACATAAATAAAAGGTCTCTATCATCTCTACCAGCAAACCAAGTCCCAGGTCTGTAGGACAAAAATGAAAAGTTCAATTGGGAAAGTAGGCGATTTTTCATAAAACCAAACATTCTAAAAAGTGTTCTATGGGCTTAAAACAATGGTGTCTATTGTGCCCAACTCTAGGAATGGGTATTCCAAGTTTCAGACACCTAGATATCAAGGGAAAAGGTGTAGCCGCTTTTGAAAGTTCAGATATTTGAATATCGCGCTACATTGCTTCTCGAAGCATTTCGAAGGATTTTACCGATAGTTGGATGTCAAGTGACGTAGCGAGTAACAGCAGAGGTGGAGGCTATTTATTGATTAAATAGTTAACTACGGAGTAGAGACTTGAGACTGGGATCAGATTACTGGCACTGCCAAATGAAAGAGAATGCAATTAGTATCAAGTAAATCGGACCAGGGATTCAAGAGATATGAGGATTTCCAGATATCAGGCGATGACGCGTGACCCTGAGCGTTTTGAATAAAAGCCAGCTGGAGCAGGCATGGTCAGCTCACTTCAACACAAGCACTTGGCAAGCAAGTTGCGTCTACGCTGAGCCAAGGCACATGGTTGCCGTATCTACGCAGAAGTTCTTTTCAAATCGTGATAGTCACGAGAAGTGCTGCGCAAACGAGTTGGAACTTAGTAAGTTTCTGGTGAGGAGAATCACTGAGGTGATTGATTTCTACAGACATTGGTGGAAATATTTATATTTCCAAAAGGACATATGCTAGACTTTGTCTAGGAAATAGTATTTTGTCACAGTCCAATAGTAACTTAATACTTGGATGTTTAAATCCATTTCAAGTCAGTTTTCATTTTTGTGACTAGTTAACCACTTCGATCTGTCAGTACATTGAAGACTAGTCTATAACGGTAGCGTTCATTAGTCTACGCAAGGGAAACTGCAAGTTGTCTAGCGCATGGCAGATGGTGATATTAATAAACCATGCCCAGGGAACGATCTTCAGAACAGCCGTTAATTGCTTAGACTGTCAATGTTTTTCTTGTACTGATGAGATTACAGTGAGTTATGTTACAACTGACATATTTAAGAAGAGATCACTTAGATCTGACCCTATTTCAACAAACTGTTATGGCTTTGATAGAAGCACATATTAAAATGGAACCACAGTTTATTCAAACGTCGAAAGATACTACCACTATGTCTGACTAGACGATTTGTGGGTCTACAATGGCGGCCGATACAAGGATTATACGTGCTTGTCCGATAGGGCATGTCTATGGATAAATCTGGTACAGACCAGGTTTACTACACTTCAAGACCATCAAGAAATGTAAGCCACATTTGAATTATATTATGCTTAGCTAATTGGAACAAACTATTTTTCTGCAGATGACCAACACATTTTTTTCGTCGTATTTAAAGCTTGTAATGATTTACGCAAGACTTGTTAGAGTTATTCTGAGCATTCTCAGCACTCAGAACAGTTTAGGATCGATGACCGAGCATTTCGAGCATTTATTTGAATTTTTCATATTTTAAGGAAATCACGGTAATCAGCCGATGTAACTGTAAAAGTTAAATTTATTTTTGTTGAGGAATGGATATTTTTTCCATATTCGAAGGTTCGAACATGTGGATTCTCACATAATGAGATGATAATTAAACATATAACAAATAATAATAATAATAATAATAATCCACTAATAATAATAATAATAATAATTTTCATATTTTTCTACATAATTCTTGGATATTATATTTTATAATAATCATATGTATTGAGAAGGAGCCTATGAAGTAGTTTAATCATTTCTAGTCTGGAACAGGAGATTTTCCGAAGGAGAGTGGTTAGCGCAAGCCCGCATTCAACCAACATTTCAGTTCTGGTTGAACCGTTGATATTTGCATTGAGCAAAGTATATGTTTCAGATAACACGGAGAGGCATGAAACGGGAAGCAATTGATATTTGTATCAAATAGGATATTTTTGTATTTATATAAAATCATGACGTAAATACACTCGAAAGTGAAATGAAGCTTTTCATAAGTATGGTAAATTCACGGGTTGAACTGAATGGTAAAATAAAATAAACTTGTAAGTTTATTAATCTTCCAGTGTTGATAACAAGCAGAGGCTTGATTTATTGTATAAATTTTGGGAAGATAATTTATGTGTGTGGAGTAGTTGAATGCCATTCCCCGGTGCGCATGTTAAGTCGCAGGAATGAAGGTTTTTTCGAGCATCAATCAAATAGCAGGTTCGATGGCTCAGGTTTATAGTAGGAGTATTGGAGCCACACATTTCGTCGTATGAATAACCCGAAGGTTATTTCTTTGAAACCATCAGTTCTTATTTCAACCTTGTTTACGAATTCCATTTAGACTTTGATTTTGCTAGAACCCGGATTTGTCATGATAGTAGTTTATTCTTCTTCAGAGGAAGACCTTTGCCGTTGTTGTTGTTGTTATAATATTGTGTTCTTACACAAATAATAGAATGGGCCACTGCCAATTAAAAGTAATTCTTTAACCACGAATAATTTAAAGGATATTTTCAATCCTAGTGCCATGAACTAAATGAATTTATTATAAAACTACAATTCTAATTTCCGCATTCTGTCGAAGAATTGCAAGTTGTAAAAATTGCTAAGAATGGCCATAAATATAAATATTTTTATAATAATGATTCCAAGTGGATAATTGAATAGTTGAATGGTTCAACCATTTATTGATCAAGCTGATGATTCAGAAATCATATATTTTGTTTGGAACTTGAAGTTCATAATCGAGTCACTTCTCGAATGTTTAATGTCAGAAGAACAATTAATTGTTGTTGTGCTTCGCACAGTTCTTCGTTGCTATGCTCAATGGTCAAATACTTTTCAGATGTTATTAATATGTGTTAATAATTTGTGTTGCTACGATGATAATAATATTTCCAACGATATATTTCTGAAACTGGAAAAACAAGTGAAAGTTTAAGAATTCTATAAACATTTATTCTACGAGTGTTAATATCATGTAAATAGTCAAACAGTGATCAACGTTATTTCCAGTATGGACAATTAATTTTGAACTGGAATTAAATATTAATAATTTTGGAACACAGTCCACAGGACTATTAATCGGACTTGTGTTTCCAAAAAGATTGTCAAATGTGTTTGGAAGATTTCTGTATATTGTGTGTAAATAAGGGTGTGGATCGCCACACGTGGAGTGATGCTGCTTTGAGCATCTTTGCAGTCAGATTTTAACTTTAAAATAAACTGAGATAATTTTACCAGATGTGTTTCACCCAATTAAATCTCCTTCTATCCTTATTGTTGCATTGAGCCAAAAATCAGTAAAGCATTTTTTATAAATTTGATGTCGTTTTTGCGATTTGCTTTAACCCATCTGGCGCTCCGGGATATTTTGACTCTCGTGCTGACTGATTATTGGTAAAATGCATATGTGGTCGTGCGGTCTCCGGTCTAAACGGGCACATAAAATAAGATAGAGAGAGAAATGGCTTCGAACGTGGGTCCCGATTTAGACATGGTCAATCGCATGCCGATTTGAAATTGTGATAATTTTTATAGAAATATTTTGGGAATTGAGAGATGTCTGGTTTGGATGAATAAATTAGTAGGAAACCCAATTAGTGGGGAAAATTAAAAATTTAACTTGGTTAATAATTAGAATGGGTTTGATTATTTTGATAATGGCTTAACCATTAGGGCGTCAAGTAAATTCAGTAGTAAACGTTCGATGACTGGATATACACATCATTAGAATCCAGGTGGAGGATATTTGAGAACTTGCATATTTTCTTGTGATATTGTGGTAAATGTAATTCGTAAAAGTAGAGAATTTTGTTTTTCCATCACGTCGATATTAGGACAAATCTCATTTTATTATAGTGTTCCAATTAGCTATTCATATTTCTTGTTCTAGTTATAAGCTTGTGTTTGCCACTGTTGTATACCCCTAAGTTTTGAATAATAATTGAAATTATGGAAGAAATGATGAGGATGATGAGGAGTTTGGAGGAGAGTTCAAAACAGGCTGGACTGCGTGTAGCAGCCATTATGAAAGAAAATACTGAGGCTTTAGTAAAGAAACTTAAAGAAAATTCTGATTCTTTAGAGAATAAACTTAAAGAAAATTTGAATGATAAACTTAAAGAAAATTCTGATTCTTTAGAAAATAAACTTAAAGAAAATTCTGAGTCTTTAGAAAATAAACTTAAAGAAAGTTTGGAGGATAAACTTAAAGAAAATTCTGATTCTTTGGAAAATAAACTTAAAGAAAGTTCTGATTCTTTAAAAGGTAACTTGAAAGAAAATTTAAACAGTAAATTTAATTCAATGGAGAGTAAATTTAAAGAGAATTCTGAAATTTTGAAAATGACACTTGAAAGTAAAATGAATAAATTATGCGAAAAAACACATGAGCTCGAAACTTCATTAGCTACTAACGCTAGTTTAATGGACGAAAAATTTCGCGATGCCGATCTTCGATCTCAAAGCTTAGCTGATAGGATAGAACATGGTCTTAGGAAAGTTGGTGAAGACATGGTCAACCTGGAAGTCAGAGTGAAGAAGGAGAGTAACGAGATGGGAATTCTAGTTGTTCAACGTTTAACGGAACAATTCAAGGAACTTGTCATGGGAGAAATAAGAGAAGGTGTGATTAGTGAATTGCAAACTGAAATCAAAACCACAGTTGTCAATGAAATTAAAGACACACTCAAGCTGGAGAATCAAGAGGGAATCAAGGAGATTAGGGAATCTTTGTCATCCCATATTGAAGTAATCGCCAAAGATATCCAAGCAACTCAGAAGGACATATCAGATATGACAGGGTCATTGAAAAGTCATGAGGCTGTTATGAACCAGATATCCATTGATGTCAAGGACAATTGTAAAGAGACTGAAGCAATTAAGAAGATGGCAGAAGAAAACCAGAAGGAACTTGAGGCTATGAAAACTCAAATCAAGGATGAGAAACAGTCTGATCATCTGTTGAAAATGCCAAATGTAAGGGGAAAGGAACAGATACAGATAAATCTAGGAGCAGCTAGAGAGACTGAAAGACAGGATGAGGTCAGGACAGTATTTCAATCCAACCCCATAACTGTATTTAAGAATATAGAAGATAAGCCTTCTAAATTTTCAGGGCGAGATTCTGTAACACCCGTGGAATTTTTGAGAGAAGCAGGTGATTACCTGAAAGATTCTAAGATCCCTAAAGAAAGACAGATCCGAGTGATAGGGAAGTTCTTGGAAGGTCCTGCACTTTTGTGGTTTAGAGCATTTAGATCCACTCTAACCACTTTTGAGGAGTTTTCTCGTGGGCTATTGAAGAAGTTTTGGTCCCCTGAAACCCAACAGCAAGTCAGAGCAGAGTTATATTCGAAGAGATTCTCGACGTCACAACCTACTCGATACTCTACGTACTTTTCTGGACAGCTGTCTAAACTCCAACATTTAGATCCGCCGATGCCAGATAACGAGTTGATTACTGCATTGATACGTCAATTTCCAGCAGACGTCCAGAGGACTTTGATCGCTGCTGATATCTACAACATGGAACAATTTGATGAAGTATTACAGAAGCTGGATCATACAAACGCTCAATTCTTCCATCAGAAGGGAGCAAAGAATAACAACGCTGTGTATGCTGTTATGGCTGATAGTTATTCTCAAACACCTCGAGAGATTCGAGAGGAGCGAGAAGAGAAATCGCCGAGGGGAGATCCGAATAAGAGAGGATGGAACCAATACAGTAACAGATAGAGTTACAAGCCATATGCGAGACCGGATGGTGGTAATCGATACAATACTCGATGGAGAAGACCACGAGATACTCAAGGAAGGTACCAGGAAAGAAGATATTATGGTAGAAACAACTACAATAACCGAGGGAATGTAGATACTCGTCAGTCCAATGAAGAGTTTAACAAGGACACAAGGAAAAATTTGGAAGCAAGACACCAAGATAACTTGCAATTTGTGGAGCAGAGGCCCAATGATCCAGGTCCATCGGGAACACAACAATCCCGGGGGAATGGTAATGAAAAAAAAAACTTCGAATTCACAGTAGAAGATAGAATTTTGAATACTTTCACTTCCAGAATTATTAAATGGCAAGCAGAGGATGATGATTTAATTCAACAGAATGACGAACGAAAAGAAATGGGTACCAGAATTAGAATGCCAATTATATCATGCGAAGTATTCGGTATGCCTGTCGATACTTTGATCGATACTGGGGCTATGCTTTGTCTGGTGAGTGAGAAGCTTTATATTCTGTGGAAGCTCAAAGAGAATTTAGAAGAGATTCCAGTATCAGGAATTAAGATCCAAGGAATAATACCCAATAAAATATCTCTGTGTAAAACACAATTATACTTATGTATTACGATTGGAGGACATGATTTCCGACATGTATTTGTTGTAATGAAGGACATGGCTTTTGACATGATATTGGGAGCAGATTTCATTCAGAAATATCAAGCAGTGATAGATATGAAGACAGAGACGATCAGATTCAAGAATACCGAAGAGATTAACTTCGAGGGAAAAGAAGAGGAAGACATCGAGGGAGATGCTCAATGGTCTCTGATTTTTCATGAAGCTGAAGGAAGAGAAGTCTACACTGAGAAGGAGTCCCCAGAGCTAGGGAAAATTTTGGAAGAGTATCAAGATATTTTTGACATTAAACCTGGTGAAATTGAAGATTTTGAATATTGTGGAAGTAAACAATAATGGAAGCTATGAAGTAGCCAATACACGAACTGGTAACATCGTGGGTACTTACAATGCATCGAATTTGAAGATCTATTATTCAAGAACCAGATGATTTAATGTGTAGCTAGGAAAAATAAAAATTTTTCAATTTTTATTTTTTGCTGGGTGTGGGGTGGATGTGCCCAACTCTAGGAATGGGTATTCCAAGTTTCAGACACCTAGATATCAAGGGAAAAGCTGTAGCCGCTTTTGAAAGTTCAGATATTTGAATATCGCGCTACATTGCTTCTCGAAGCATTTCGAAGGATTTTACCGATAGTTGGATGTCTAGTGACGTAGCGAGTAACAGCAGAGGTGGAGGCTATTTATTGATTAAATAGTTAACTACGGAGTAGAGACTTGAGACTGGGATCAGATTACTGGCACTGCCAAATGAAAGAGAATGCAATTAGTATCAAGTAAATCGGACCAGGGATTCAAGAGATATGAGGATTTCCAGATATCAGGCGATGACGCGTGACCCTGAGCGTTTTGAATAAAAGCCAGCTGGAGCAGGCATGGTCAGCTCACTTCAACACAAGCACTTGGCAAGCAAGTTGCGTCTACGCTGAGCCAAGGCACATGGTTGCCGTATCTACGCAGAAGTTCTTTTCAAATCGTGATAGTCACGAGAAGTGCTGCGCAAACGAGTTGGAACTTAGTGAGTTTCTGGTGAGGAGAATCACTGAGGTGATTGATTTCTACAGACATTGGTGGAAATATTTATATTTCCAAAAGGACATATGCTAGACTTTGTCTAGGAAATAGTATTTTGTCACAGTCCAATAGTAACTTAATACTTGGATGTTTAAATCCATTTCAAGTCAGTTTTCATTTTTGTGACTAGTTAACCACTTCGATCTGTCAGTACATTGAAGACTAGTCTATAACGGTAGCGTTCATTAGTCTACGCAAGGGAAACTGCAAGTTGTCTAGCGCATGGCAGATGGTGATATTAATAAACCATGCCCAGGGAACGATCTTCAGAACAGCCGTTAATTGCTTAGACTGTCAATGTTTTTCTTGTACTGATGAGATTACAGTGAGTTATGTTACAACTGACATATTTAAGAAGAGATCACTTAGATCTGACCCTATTTCAACAAACTGTTATGGCTTTGATAGAAGCACATATTAAAATGGAACCACAGTTTATTCAAACGTCGAAAGATACTACCACTATGTCTGACTAGACGATTTGTGGGTCTACAATGGCGGCCGATACAAGGATTATACGTGCTTGTCCGATAGGGCATGTCTATGGATAAATCTGGTACAGACCAGGTTTACTACACTTCAAGACCATCAAGAAATGTAAGCCACATTTGAATTATATTATGCTTAGCTAATTGGAACAAACTATTTTTCTGCAGATGACCAACACATTTTTTTCGTCGTATTTAAAGCTTGTAATGATTTACGCAAGACTTGTTAGAGTTATTCTGAGCATTCTCAGCACTCAGAACAGTTTAGGATCGATGACCGAGCATTTCGAGCATTTATTTGAATTTTTCATATTTTAAGGAAATCACGGTAATCAGCCGATGTAACTGTAAAAGTTAAATTTATTTTTGTTGAGGAATGGATATTTTTTCCATATTCGAAGGTTCGAACATGTGGATTCTCACATAATGAGATGATAATTAAACATATAACAAATAATAATAATAATAATAATCCACTAATAATAATAATAATAATTTTCATATTTTTCTACATAATTCTTGGATATTATATTTTATAATAATCATATGTATTGAGAAGGAGCCTATGAAGTAGTTTAATCATTTCTAGTCTGGAACAGGAGATTTTCCGAAGGAGAGTGGTTAGCGCAAGCCCGCATTCAACCAACATTTCAGTTCTGGTTGAACCGTTGATATTTGCATTGAGCAAAGTATATGTTTCAGATAACACGGAGAGGCATGAAACGGGAAGCAATTGATATTTGTATCAAATAGGATATTTTTGTATTTATATAAAATCATGACGTAAATACACTCGAAAGTGAAATGAAGCTTTTCATAAGTATGGTAAATTCACGGGTTGAACTGAATGGTAAAATAAAATAAACTTGTAAGTTTATTAATCTTCCAGTGTTGATAACAAGCAGAAGCTTGATTTATTGTATAAATTTTGGGAAGATAATTTATGTGTGTGGAGTAGTTGAATGCCATTCCCAGGTGCGCATGTTAAGTCGCAGGAATGAAGGTTTTTTCGAGCATCAATCAAATAGCAGCTTCGATGGCTCAGGTTTATAGTAGGAGTATTGGAGCCACACATTTCGTCGTATGAATAACCCGAAGGTTATTTCTTTGAAACCATCAGTTCTTATTTCAACCTTGTTTACGAATTCCATTTAGACTTTGATTTTGCTAGAACCCGGATTTGTCATGATAGTAGTTTATTCTTCTTCAGAGGAAGACCTTTGCCGTTGTTGTTGTTGTTATAATATTGTGTTCTTACACAAATAATAGAATGGGCCACTGCCAATTAAAAGTAATTCTTTAACCACGAATAATTTAAAGGATATTTTCAATCCTAGTGCCATGAACTAAATGAATTTATTATGAAACTACAATTCTAATTTCCGCATTCTGTCGAAGAATTGCAAGTTGTAAAAATTGCTAAGAATGGCCATAAATATAAATATTTTTATAATAATGATTCCAAGTGGATAATTGAATAGTTGAATGGTTCAACCATTTATTGCCAAGCTGATGATTCAGAAATCATATATTTTGTTTGGAACTTGAAGTTCATAATCGAGTCACTTCTCGAATGTTTAATGTCAGAAGAACAATTAATTGTTGTTGTGCTTCGCACAGTTCTTCGTTGCTATGCTCAATGGTCAAATACTTTTCAGATGTTATTAATATGTGTTAATAATTTGTGTTGCTACGATGATAATAATATTTCCAACGATATATTTCTGAAACTGGAAAAACAAGTGAAAGTTTAAGAATTCTATAAACATTTATTCTACGAGTGTTAATATCATGTAAATAGTCAAACAGTGATCAACGTTATTTCCAGTATGGACAATTAATTTTGAACTGGAATTAAATATTAATAATTTTGGAACACAGTCCACAGGACTATTAATCGGACTTGTGTTTCCAAAAAGATTGTCAAATGTGTTTGGAAGATTTCTGTATATTGTGTGTAAATAAGGGTGTGGATCGCCACACGTGGAGTGATGCTGCTTTGAGCATCTTTGCAGTCAGATTTTAACTTTAAAATAAACTGAGATAATTTTACCAGATGTGTTTCACCCAATTAAATCTCCTTCTATCCTTATTGTTGCATTGAGCCAAAAATCAGTAAAGCATTTTTTATAAATTTGATGTCGTTTTTGCGATTTGCTTTAACCCATCTGGCGCTCCGGGATATTTTGACTCTCGTGCTGACTGATTATTGGTAAAATGCATATGTGGTCGTGCGGACTCCGGTCTAAACGGGCACACTATGTCCTTTATTCTTTTAAATAAAACTTTTTTATGTTTGACATTTTTTTGAAAAAAGTTCAATTTGAAATTTTCATATTTTGGAAATTAAAGAGTTTGCCAAAAAATGTTTCACATAAATGATTGGCCTTGATTTGATTTGGTATGATGCTAGAGGAGGTAAAGACCATTGATTTATGTCAAACAAACTTTTTTGTAGAATTCCTAATTTTGGAAATATACCCCTTTTTAAATTTTATTTTGTTGCCCTAGTGACCTGAGACTTGGTAAGGGGGTAGAGGGGGTAAAGACCATTGATTTACGTCAGACAATTTTTTTGTAAAATTATTAATTTTGGAAATATAAGCCATGTTCAAACTTTTTATGTTTGTTGCCCTAGAGACCTAGGACTTGGTATGGCGGTAGAGGGGGCAAAGGCCATTGATTTATGTCAAACAAACATTTTTGTAAAAATTCTAATTTTGGAAATAGAACCCATTTTTGGAAATAGGTCTTGGAAAATTTTGAAAAATATACTATTTTTGGACTGAGAGTAGTCTAGAGGTAGGTGTATGAGTTAAGATATGACCTTTTTAGGATGTTTAGTTGAAACATATAGCCTACCTTCCCAATATAGTTTTGAAAAATTTTAAAATACACTATTTTTTGACTAGGCATAGGATAGAAGTAACAGTAAGAGTTGAGAGTCAATCATAAAACTTAGAGTACTTTGTATTTTTTGGGATGTTAGTGTGTTGTTGTTGTTGTTGTTGCTTACAAATATAGTGGTAAGTATTATGCTGTCATAAAAAAGGGCTGAAATACTTTCCAAAACCAAAATAAAAATCCACTGAATACATTACCGTAACAATAGTAACTTATGAAATAAGCCAATACAAAAAAGCCAACAAAAGTCAACAAAAAGCCGACAAAAAGCCAAAAAAAGCCAACAAAAAGCCAACAAAAGCCAACAAAAAAGCCAACAAAAGCCAAAAAAGCCAATAATAAACCAACAAAAAAGCCGACTAATAGCCATGTAGCATGCTAGTAGTTGTGTGAGTTGTTATATTGACTGATAGGTAGCATGCTGGTAGTTGAGTGAGTATTGAAATCGACCGCTAGATAGCATGCTGGTCGTTCATTGAGTGAGTGTTGATATAGAGCACTAGGTAGCATGCTGGTCGTTCAGGTAGTTCTCATAGTCACCGCTAAATAGCGGAAACATTCTTTGCGTGTCACATGCGGCTATTTAACAAAGTTTTACCGCGTGAAAAAGTGCTTTTCTAAGCTTTGTATATAAAATGATTATACAATTAACTACTAAGTGTTCAGAACTAACATGCATAGCCTTGTGTTGGGAATATTGGGGTCCTTAGCAAGAAAGAGTGCTTAACACATGAGTGTACAGCCATTTGATAAGAAGTAAGTACCTGATAACCTTGAGTAGGGTATAAGAATATTTTCAGTTGACTACTACCTCTCACAGTGTTTGCATTGTGAAAGACCGCTGAAACAACCAGACCTTAGCGTTGTCATATGCAGTAAGCAGCTGTTACCCTTAATTAGGGGTATATTAGTGGACCCTTAGCAAAAATATCAAGAGTTGACTATTAACTCTCACGGTGTTCACATCGTGAAAGACTGTCCAAACAACCATTGTACAGCCTTGTACTACACAGTAAGTAGCTGTTGGTTTTGACTATGGTATATTAGAGAACCCTTAGCAAGAATACAATCAGTTTACTACTACTTGTTACAGTGTTCACATCGTCAAAGACCGTCTCACTGTCCAGTCTAGAGCCTTGTCATACACTGTAAAGAGCCGTTGGTCTAGACTAGGGTATATTAGAGGACCCTTAACAAAAATATCACCAGTTGAATACTACCTCTCACGGTGTTCACATCGTGAAAGACCGTCTCACCGACCAACATCTAGCCCTGTGATAAACAGTAAGCAGCTGTTTGCAGAAATCAGCATTCATGATGGAAGAACCCATTCCTAGCTATATGTGTAAACAGTGTGGCGAAACTTTTCTTCGAGACTATGATAGAAAGCGTCATGAAGTTTCGTGTGGGGAATTTAATGAGTGCAAAACGTGTGGCAGCAAATTCAACAATGCCTACAATGGACGTCGTCATGAAGAATGTTGTAATGTTGTGTCGGCAGCTAAAAGACAAAAAGCAGAGCCTACAAAACATTACCTACTGTCATTGGTTCCTGACAAAAATGGTCTTATTGAATATGAGACATCTTTTGAAGGTCGACTTAAATACTATTTCATACGTTGTGATACGTGTCAGGATTTAAATTCATACTTTAAAGAGTCTAAACAGCAAATAATACAAGCTATGCAAAAAGAACTAGCAATGCACAAGTCGATCAAAGTTAATCTTGTGGCTGAATGTAGATTCAATCATACGTCCACCAACGAAATTACAGATCGGGCTTTTTAAACACGAAATCAGGCCCTATTTTTGGAAACAGACTTAAGTACTTTCTTGGAAACACAATTTACAAAGTTAAATACTGAAATGGAAGAATCTGAGCTAAAAGGCAGTAATTGGGCTTTGTTAGCAGTGGAAGTAGTACGAGTGAAAATAAATAAGTACAATCCCTTGCGTGGAAGCACATATATTCCTTTACCAGCAGCTATACAATCAACAAAAGCCTGCATTAATCCTGAAAACGTCAAGGACGAGAGGTGTTTTATGTATGCCATTTTAGCAAAACTGGTTAAAACTGATGCTAAACGCGTTAGTAAATACAAGGATCTGGAAAACAAGTATGATTTTTCAGTAATATCATTTCCTACATCGCTAGCTGACATTCCTAAATTTGAAAAAGCCAACGATATATCCATTAATGTATTTGGATTGGAGGACAATAAACTGTTCCCTCTAAAGGTTGTGGATAAAGAGCTGCAAGACCATCGCGACCTCCTTCTGCTAAGTTCATCATCCAGACAGAACCACTACGTCTTTATCAAAGATTTTGATAAACTAGTAAGACATCCGATTACCCACCATGAACATAAGATATATACGTGTAAACGGTGTTTTACTCACTTCGATAATCGATATGGACAACAATGAATGAAAAAATTAAATGAACATAGTGTGCCCAAATCCAGTTGACTAGATTTGAGAGCACAGGCCACAATGTTAAGTCCAGAATTGAAAGTTTGAATAGAGCGCGCCGAACCTTCTAAGAAGGAAATGGAAGCTTTGTGCAGCGAGACGTAGGCGATAGCGTCATTGTAGAGGCTAAATTGACATTAAATATTTCCCGATGGAGTAGAATCTTGAGACTAACATCAGATTACTGGCACGGACAAGGAAGGAAGAGTGTGCTTTATTTCGAGGAACTTAATTGAGCGGAAGCTGAGATATGAGATGTTTTAGTTTCAGCATATTTCACGCATTGACCTCGAGGAGTCCGCCTGCGGGTTATATCAAGCCTGCGTGCCGGAGCTAAGTACAGTCACTTCTTCGCAGGAGCTCTGTCTCTAATCACTCTACGTCGCTCCGAACACTGTTATCTCTATATATAAAAGTCAATATTACGTGATAGTTTGTCTGTCTGTCTGTCTGTCTTTCTGTCTATCTGTGGGTGTGTATGTCTCCTATGCGTTCATATACTATTCATCCGATTGCGATGAAACTTGGGCGAGATGTTGAGTACACTCCAAGGAAGGTTTCTGACTTAGTAAATCCATTTTACAACAGGTAGCGCACGCGTAGATTCAACAAATGAGCGACGATGCGCGAAGCGTTTCAACCAAGTCCCGTATGTGTTCATACACCATTCGTCCGATAGCGATTAAACTTGGGTGAGATGTTGTAAACACTTACGTGAAGGTTTCAAAATTAGTGAATACATTTCACAGTTGATAGCGCACGAGTAGATTCAACAAATGAGCGACGACACGCAAAGCGTTTCAACAAAGTCCCGCATGCATTCATATACCATTCGTCCGATAGCTATGAAACTTGCGCAAAATGTTGTGTACACTTCAGGGAAATTTTCTGGCTTAGTAAATCCACTTTACAATAGGCAGCGCACGAGTAGATTCAACAAATGAGCTACGACGCGCGAAGCATTTCAACAAAGTCACGTATGCGTTCATATACCATTCGTCCGATAGCGATGAAACTAGGCTGAGATGTTGTGTGCACTCCAGGAAAGGTTTTTGGCTTAGTAAATCCCTTTAAAAAAAGGTAGAGCACGAGTAGAATCAACAAATGAGCGACGACGCGCGAAGCGTTTCGACAACGTCCCGTATACGTTCACATAGGCTACCATTCATCCGATTGCGATGAAACTTGGGTGAGATGTTGTGTACACTCCAGGGAAGGTTTTTGGCTGAGTACATCCATATTACAATACGTAGCGCAAGAGTAGAATCAACAAATGAGCGACGACACGCGAAGCGTTTCTAACAAGTCCCGTATGCATTCATATACCATTCGTCCGATAGCTATGAAACTTGGGTGAGATGTTGTGTACACTTCATGGAAGGTTTCTCGCTTAGTAAATCCACTATACAATAGGCCGCGCACAAGTAGATTCAATAAATGAGGGAAGACGCGCGAAGCGTTTCAACAAAGTCCCGTATAAGGTCATATAGCCTACCATTCTGCGGTTAGCGGTGAAATTTGGGTGAAATATGTTGGACACTCCAAGGAAGGATTCACAGTAGGTAGCACACGAGTAGATTCGACAAATGAACGATGACACGCGGAGTGTTTCAATACAGTCCCCGATGTCTTCATATCCTATTAGCGTTTCAACAAAGTCCCGTATAAGGTCATATACCATTCCGCCGTTAGCGGTGAAACTTGGGTGAAATATGGTGGACACTGCAAGGAAGGTTTCTGGCTTAGTAAATACATTTCACAGTAGGTAGCACACGAGTAGATTCGACAAATGAACGACGACACGCGGAGCGTTTCAATACAGTCCCCTATGTCTTCATATCCCATTAGTCCGATAGCGATGAAACTTGGTTGAGATGTTGTGGACACTTACGTGACGGTTTCTAACTTAGTAAATACATTTTACAGTACGTAGCGCACGAGTAGATTCAACAAATGAGTGACGGGGCACGAATCGTTTAAAAAAATCCGGTATGCGTTCATATACTATTCATCCGATTGCGATGAAACATTGTACACGCCAGGGAAGGGTTTCGACTTAGTAAATCCATTTCACAATAAGTAGTGCAAGAGTAGATGCTACAAATGGGTGACGACGAGCGAAGCGTTTCAACAAAATCCCCTATGCGTTCATATAACCTTCTTCGATAGTGATGAAACCTTGATAAGTTATTGTGTACATGCCAGGGTAGCGTTTCGACTTAGTAAATTCATTTCTCAATAGGTAGCGTACGAGTAGAATCAACAAATGTGTGACAGCACACGAATAGTTCAAACAAAATCCCGTATACGTTCATATGCCATTCATCCGATTGCGATGAAACTTTTGAAAGTTGTTGTGCACGCTCCCACGAATGATACTAAATTAGAAAATCAATTTTACGATAGATTAGAGGCAATTAACGGAAATTGAAAAACATGTTGTGTATCCAAGAGCACTTCAAGAAACAGAATTTCAACGCCAACACGTTCTTTGATAGGCATTGCAACGCATGCCGGGTACAGCTTGTACTGTATAAATAATCTTCGTGCACATGGTTGCAAAATCTACGTTATTACTAGCACTCAGTTGCTGGGACTTAGTGATTTCGACGACAGTACATGGTTACTGGTCTTATAAAAGTGTTTAACATTATAGTGATCTTCGAACTTTTCAAAAGTTATCACCGAGGTGATAGACTTTGTGGCATTGGTAATAATTTACTGCTACAACGGACATATGAATAGACTTAGTCTATATTTTGCATTCCACTGTCCACTAAAATTTAACTTGGATTATTTCATGCAAACAACCAGAATAAGTCTTGGACTTAATAACTTTCGACCAACCAAAATTAGACAGTACTCTTCACCTACCAGTCTTGCACAGTTCAGTTCACCAGCCGACATAGGGAAACCAGCATGCTTAGCATTGTCTGGAGAGTGAGAAACACTGCCCAGGGAACAAATCTTCAGAACTCGAACATGTGTTTCATAAGATTGTAAGAGTAGTGACAGTATTGCAGGTATTACGTTTCGGTCGAGTTAAAACTGGTAATTTTTCATCATGGATCTATTCGAATTAACCCCAGTCAAGATTACTTCAGTTGTTGAAGCAGCACATTTTACGAACTATTTTCATCAAGATATTCAGGCTACAAGTATGAATACCACTATGTCTGACAAACACCATTGCGGGTATAAAATGGAGGCCGATACAAAATTATAAATACGTGTCCTAATGGGGACAAGAAGACTGAAATAATCTGGTTCAGACCAGATTACCAGCAACAAGATCTACAGGAATGTAAGCTACAATTTGCATTATTTTTATTCGAATTTAGCTGGACCTTCTCTCAATTTTTCGACAGTCTTACCAACACATATTTTCTTTTCATCGATGTTTTTGATGTTGCAGATATTTTTTTGCAATAGAAGCTTTGATCTGAGCAGTTTTTACACTCAGAAGTCAATGATTCGAAATTTATGGACGAGCAGAAAGAACATTTTTTTTATTTTGATATTATTCTAATAACGGTCATCAGCCGGCGTAACTGAAAATTTAATAATAAATTTAAGTTGAGGAATGGATATTTATCCATTATTAAGAAGTCGAGGATGATATTCCCCGAACAGTTTAACAACTTTAAATCCATTTGTTGAGGAATTAATAATAATAATGTTGATTTAATAATAATTATTATTTTCAAATTTCTGAGATGATAATAATAATATTTGTGATTTCTAATAATCACTATCATGTAGTGTGATTTATACATTTGGCATTTAAAACAATTTTCCTAAGATTGGATACTTGTTGATTCCGTAGGTTAGTGGTTTACGCATGCCCACAAACAAATAACATATTAATTCAGTGGAAGTATTGAACCCATGGGCCATAGGGTCCATGACGGTCGAATCCATGTCCTTAAGGAAGAAATGAAAGAAACGTATAGTTTCTTAAAGGAACGGAGAGAGATTTTAAGCCAGGAATATAGCTTAATATTGTGCAAGCGACTAGGGACAGATGTTCCTTAGATGAGATCACCCCACTCGACATTTCAGAGAGGGCTGGTCACGAGTATTAATAACTGAGTGGAACTTTCCACCGTGTTAGACAGAGAAGCATGAATCGGAATTCGAGCTGACGTTGCTGGAATTTGACAACGCCGCATATGCACCCGAAGAGGAATAATTAAAATTAACACGTTTACGAGCATAATAATGAGTAAACAAGCACAGCACAGTGAATCATTTTGAATGAGAGATTTTTCAGTATAGAGAAACCATGTAATAATTGTGCAGAAAAAAACTGCCGACGTAAGACGACGTCATTTGGGAATTACCTAAGCCTCTGTGGAGGGGAGAGAGCAAAAGGAAGGTAACACCCACACATTTGAGGACGAGAAATTAATTAATATCTCCAAATTGCACGATCGATTCTTAGGTGCAATAAGATCATTTGACATTGAGAAGACGAGCTTTCGGAAGGTATAATTTGTATATTTGTGGCACCATTATTTTAGAAGTTGACCACAGAAAAGGCTTGAGTCTTATTTTTTTGTAGTAAAACAGTATAAAGCTTCGGGCGTTTCCAAGCCAATCATGCAGTCCTACGAGCATTCCGTGAGGGGAAGTGCTGCTCCACGACGTAGAAGTAATCATTCCGACAGTCCGTGAGGGGACGTAACTCTGCGTTACATCGAAAAACAGCTACCAGTACTCCTTGAGGGGAGAAACGCCGTTTTACATCGCCGAAGTAAGATCCGATAGCCACAGGCGTCACAGTAGTAACGACTGGCTTGCCTCCATAAGGAGCAGTCAAGACGAAATTTTAAAGTATCGCCGTAGTGAAATATTAGGAAAATCCTAATTATAGGATTTAGGCCCGACTGTATACAAGTTAAAGTGAAAATTCGCAAGATATAGTCATAGCAGGCTGCGAACGTCGGACTTAAAGGCGATAGGTCGTTATATGTACGAACGAATAGATCATAACGTACGGAAGTATCGTACCAGACAGATAAACTGTTATTTAAATTGAAGCAACCTAAAAGGAAGAACAGAATAAGGTTCAAAAACGTAGGAGTGTTAAAACAGTTCAAATAAAGAGGATAGGAGACTATAAACATTAGCTCCAGAAAGCAGGCAAACAATTCTAACAGTACTAGAATCGAGGAGTGCTAGCTGCTATAAACTGAATCTATAGGTCTTAGAGGAGACCTCGATCCATATAGACTTTCGCTAGGATCGATAGATAGATCTACAAAGAAGCCGTTCAAGCTAGATAAAGAGCCGGTTATCCAGGATAGGAATAGCAGAATTGAACTCCAGGGAATAGTAGATGTTTCGGGACTTTCGCATTCTTCAGAATAGGAAGCCGACATCGGATAAATTCCACCCTTGGAAACGGGAATTTAAGAAGATCACGTGTGATAGGCTCAGAAATACGGCCTAGTGATCGAGTCATTGTGAAGTGTAAAATAATCAAGATTGTGTGTTAAATAATATTTTTAGTGTTTATTATGTGTTCAAAAGGGACACATCAGTATATAAAAATGTCGTCAATATTAAGTGTTTTAGATATATGTTTATTTGTGTTTTTACGTAAGGTGAATACCTTCAATATGGTGTAAAAGTTCAAAGTGGGCCCAAAAATGAAGCACCACACCAGATTTAAGATCAGGGGATGATCTGAAAATATGTGAGTACAAAATTCATTTTTATTTTGGTGTCAGAAATTGATTGTGTACAAAACCACCGGAGTTTTTGAGTGAAAGGGATGTGTTTTAATGAATAAATACTGAATAATCAAGAACACGGTCTGAACAATAATAAAATAAATAGAGAAATTATGAATAATTATGTAAAGAATAAATTCCGTAGAGGAAATATGTGAATAAAGGGTTAATGTATTTAACAAATGTCATAAGAGCAAGCGAAATATCATTAATTATCATAAAAGACATTGAAATAAAGTAAAGTTGAGATATGAAAGAAATAGCTTTTGAGCTTGTATAAAGAATAAAGATAATAATAATAATTAAATATGGAAATGTTAAATAAAAATCAAACAAATTGATATGAACATAAGAACGTTAAGCCTTAACGTATGTGTGAAATGAGGTTCAATGGAATATTTTAAAACAGGGAGCGATTTATCGACCACGGAAAGATTAATATGTGAATTAAAATAATATGAATTGTTACTAAAGATATTTTATCAGTTCTTGGGAAGACATTTTCGGCTTAAAATAATGCATAGCGCATAATGAGCGCAAATATAATATTAAAGTGTCACGCTAGGAAAGCGTAGTGGTTAAATACTTGGTACATTACTTATGGAGGGTAGTTGATTGCAGTGAATTGATAATTGTGTAAGTCCTCTATTTGTGACATTAGTATCACGAGGCAGTGTGTATGTATTTAAAAAGGGAGCTAATATATGGTATTATTGAGCGTATGTCATATGGGCCACGGCCGACTCTAAATCGCATTTTGTATAAGTCCTCTGTACGGAATTTGTTCCCGAGGCACCTGAAGAGATTCGAATGCAGGATCTTCTTATGATAAAAGCCCCTGAAATTCTCAGTCGTCGTATGTGTATTTAATCTTCCCAATCAATGAGGACCCTCTCATAATTAATAAATGCCAAGGATATGAAAATGGTCTTTGAACCAAAGAATAGTTGTTTGAATGTTACGGTACAGTAAAGCCCGGTCTCCCCAGAACTGGATAGAATGGGAAGGTTTTTGAAAGCCTTGAAAATAAGCTACTAATGTTGGGTCAGACGGGATGTCGCCGCCACCCTAACGTGTCATAAATCGCACCCCATGTAGTAGAGACTAGCTTTCTTAAAGCGAGGGGGAACAGAGACCGTCTCGTAAGCTGTTGTAAAGAGAAATGAATACACCAGGAGTGTTTAAAGTTGTTAACGACCCGGGCGTTGAACCGAGGTCCTTAAAGATGGATATTTCGTTTGCCGGTTCAGATCGTAGTTTCTTATATGATAATGGTCTATTAAGACATAAGAGATAAATAACAATCCCTATGGTAATAATGTATGGATGGGGGATTCCACGAGTTGATTGAAGGCAACTGAGTTCGGGAGTAACTATAGTTTTTTTGACTGTGTCAAGTACCTTCACGCTCTGGAGTACACAATTGATTTTCTGATTACCTTAATATATTTGTGGAATAAAGAGAGATGATAACAACTGAATGTGTGGACATGCCCAAAATATTGAATTAGATAATTAACATAGATTTTAAATATAATTATATATTTGTTTTTGGAGAAATAAGAAAATATAAAAGCTAGTGTTTGAGGTGTACAAGAAGGACACCGTAATAATGTAAATGCATGGAGCCAAAGAGCTCGGAGTTATGTAAACTTAATGTTAGTGCTTTATGGAAGTGAGATTAAGTAAGAATTGCTGGTTTATGTGGAAACCACAGGTTTTGAATACAATATTTGTTTATTTTATTTTGTGATCCCTTGTTCATTTGGAACAAGCAGTTGATATTTGGGTCAGTAATTAAATTGTTTAAATGTTTGTAGCGCCATTAATTTTATTAATTAAATGTGTTTAAATAGGAGTTGATTTTGTTGCTATTTTTGCAAGTGTATCCTCTAATTAATCCAAATATGTGAGTCACAGAGTGGGGGAACTTACCGCTGCCCCGAAATACCGAATTGAGCTACGCTGGTACACTGTGATTGGCATATTTCTTGCTAAATGGGCACAGGGGGATATATAAATACTGTGCTGGATTAATAACTAGAGGAACACTTAAGTCGGTCATATCATGTAAGATTAAAGTAATAATAGGAATAGCTACAACGTAAAATATTAACTGACCGCATGGGTCCCTGGAAACTCATACCGAGCAGCCCTGAATATATTATATTATAAACCCCCTAGCAAATCATCTAATGATTTTGGCGCCCAGTACGCAGGGCTGAGTTTTCCTAGGGAAAACCCGAGTTTTTCTCGAAAAATCAAAATTTTCATTTTTTGAAAAAAAAATGGTTTTTCGAAATTTTGAATTTTAAACACTTCCATAAAGGTTTATGAAATTGAATAAAAGTAGTAAAAGGGTACGTTGTAAGTGAATACCCGTACCAAAGTAAAGTTTTGAAAAAATTGGGACACACGGATTCAGAGTATCATCTCTCAAGCATGTACTAGTGTGGTGGCATTTGTGGCCCACTGTATTCTCATAAGATGGTATTGAGTGAGGAATTGCAGGGGCTTTTGGAGGCGATAAAAGCCGATAGTAATGAGAAGTTGGAGGCTATCAAAGCCGATAGTAATGAGAAGTTGGAGGCTATCAAAGCCGATAGCAATGAGAAGTTGGAGGCCATAAACAATAAATTGGGAACAATAGACAATACATTGGGTCTCCAAAAGGATGAAAATAACAAAGTGTTCGAATCCATAAATGAGAATTTAAATAAGTTGGATAGCCAACAGACTGAAAATAAAGAAAGGTTAGGATCCATAACTGAAAGTTTAGAGTCACTAAAGACTAACAGTGATAATATGGGCACTAAATTAGAAGCTATCGAAGCCGACGGTATAAACATGAATAAGGAACTGAAGGCTGAGATAGAAAAGATGAAAACAGAAAGTGGGGAAACCATTAAACAACAGTGGGAAGTGATGAAAACGGAGACGTTAGAGTCTCTGAAAGCCAACAGTAAAGAAAACAATGGAGTACTGAAGGCTGAAATAGAAGAGACAATGGAGATAAAATTTAAAATTCTTGATGAAGGGTTTGACACTAAGTTGGAGACTAAGTTAAGTGAAATTAAAAAGGAAAGTAAAGGATTTTACTCAGGAATGCAAGTCCAAATAGAGACTATGAACAAAAATATGGTAGGTTCCCAAAATACATGTCAAGAAAATTTTAAAATTTTAAAAACTAAATTGAGTAATATGGAGGGAAATGTAAAAGCATGTGAGGAAAAACTTGTAACCCAGATCCAAGGTGTGCGAGAAAAATTAGAAGCTCAGATAAAATCTAACAGCGATATTTGTGAGGCCTCCCGGGAGGAAATAAAACAAAGCGTGAATAAGCTAGGAACCCGATTTGGAAAGGTTGAGGAGAAAGTAGGGACCCTCGAGAACAAAATTGGTGTAGTTCAGACGGAGGTAACTGAGATGAAAAATCTAAATCTAAAGGATGTTAAGGAGATGAAAGATCAAATTGATCATTTTACCGGGCAGGTAGATGAGAATCTGAAGACATACGAAACAAAAATAGATCAAAGATTAGGTGTATACGAGGGGCATCTCCAGAGTGAAAGAAAACAACGAGAGAACGAAAGTAAGGAAAGTACCCATAAAATAAATGAAATAAGTCAGGGTATTATTGAGGTTCAGGAAACCATCGGAACATTAAAGGTCCATGTAGGAAAAACCAATAAGGAAGTTAATCAGGTCCAAGATGAAATGATGAAATTGTATAAGAGTCAAGAGAAAACTGAGGGAAGGCTTGAAGGAATGAAAATAGATATGGTCAAAGGACGAAAAGAAGTGGAGAAGCAAATAAAGGAGATACGAGAGGGCTTGGAGACCATAGGTGACGTTAAGCCAGAAATTATAGACCAGAGGGTCATGATCTTTAAGAAAGAGGTAGAAGAACAACTAAAGGAATTCAGGGATAGTTACAGGGATGAGAAATTCCAATCCAAAAAGGAAGAGGAAGAGATTAAAAGGAATCAAGAAAGAATTCAGAATGAATTAAGATCCCGATTGGAGAGGACGGAAAATAAGAACAGTCAAATGGAGATCCAACTCATGGCAAATGAAGAAAGTGCCCGAAGAGAAAGGAAGTTAGAATTCGAAAATCAGGAGGAGTTTCCAAAGACAGGATGGGTAGATTCCCGTGAACAAGGCACAGATACGGAGAGGGACTTAGGAGGGGAGAGCCCTTATAAGAACCCAGGATATCCAATGGCGATGTCAACCCCGTACACGAATCAGACAAATGGCCAAATAATAAACATTATTAAATCCAATGAGGATAGACCAGTAAAGTTTACGGGTAATAACATGTCTATTACTCCAAAATACTGGCTAAAAGAAGTGGCAGAGTATCTAAATGAAATGAAGGTTCCTCAGGATCGGAGACTGAGAGCTATTGAAAAGCTGTTGGCAGGTGATTGTCTCACCTGGTTCAGAAGCTTCAGATACACTTTTGATACGGTGGAAGGCTTTAGGGAAGCATTTTTAAAGCGATATTGGGCAGCAGATGTCCAAGAAAACTTAAGGCTAGATCTGTACTCTAGGAAGTACAGCACCAATGCACCCACTAAATACTCGGAATTTTTCACCGCTCAGCTGTGTAAATTCCGCGAACTGGATATTGCTCCGGCAGAAAACGACCTGTGTGCCGCCATTGCGAGACAGCTTCCATATGAGATTCAGAGGCTGTTAATCTCATCCAAAGCCAGAAGTGCTGTGGAAGTGGAAAGCGTATTACGTCAGTTAGATATGACGACTTCGCACGTAACACCTCGGCATCAAAGACAAACTGAGCAAGTACACATGGCCAGCAGTCAGGAAACTGGAGAAAAACCAGCGACCAGGAATCAGTCCACCAGTACGGATACTCAAGGACGAGATCGAGAGTATGGGCACCAGGAGCCTAGAAGGATACAGCCATATTACAGGGGAGGATATCGAGGAAGAAATCCTAGAACGACGGGTTATAGGCAACAGGAAAGCCGACCCTATAACAATAACCAGCAAAGGCCGGACAATAGAAAGAAATGGGAGAATTATCCCAGGAGAAATGTAAGGCCAGACGATAGGGATGATGAATATCGGGCCGAAATAGAAGAAAGATATCAGGAGAGTCTTCGTTATATGAACGAAAGACCAGATGAACCTGATAGGCAAAAAGTCCGTTGGAGTGAGGCAATCAAGAACAGGAAATCACCCGACCGACTAGACGGAGCTCAAAGCTTGGAACTACAAGCTCAGCTAAAGAATGAGGGAAAAGGGAGCCCTCAGGATAAAAAAAAAACTCCAAATTTAAATTGTCAAAAGTGGAAACATACCAGGAGCTGGGAGGAAGTAGAAATTGTAAATTGGATAGCTAGACCAGATGAACTAATTAACGAGGATGTGGAAGGAATCCCACCTGTTAAAAGAGAACTACCTATAATTATGCTTAGGATAGAAGGATTACTGGTCAGAGCATTGATTGATACTGGATCCACAATAAGTTTAATTACACAAACCCTTTTAAATGAATTGGAAACAAGGGGCCGAGTACTAAAGATTCCCACATCAAGTGTAAAGATTAAGGGAATTATCCCTGAAAAATCTTTGACATGTAAATTTCAGGTATACATTGATTTAATCATGGGTAACGCTGAAATTTCGCAGTGCTTTTTGCTGGTAAATCAATTACCGTATAATGTCATATTAGGTATTGATTTTATCCGTGAGAACAAGGTCATCATAGACCTAGCGCAAAATTGCATTAGAATTCAAAGAGAGGATGTGGATGAGCAAAACATTAACTTACAGGATCAGGAGGCGAAAATAGCAGAACAGGTATGGCATATGGAAGAAGTGATTGAGGAAGATTATAAGGACATAGAAAAGATATTTGAAGTCCTCAACATAGAACTCGAAGATAATGTGGAAAATGAGTTCGAGACCAACCTGTCAGGAAAAGTGGAGGAAGCTAAAGTCAGCCTCGAAATTAAGGAACAGTTAAAGAAATTATTATTGGATTATAGGGACGTATTTGATTCCAAGCCAGGGAAGATTGAAAATTTTAAATACGCGTTCCAAGTCAACGATTGGGCACCGTTCAAACAAAAACCATACCCGGTTGCGGAAAAACATTACCCACAAACCAAGAAAACACTGCAAGAGATGATAAATGCAGGTGTTATAGAAAAGATGGCGACACCCTATGTTAGTCCATTAGTGATTGTGAGTAAACCGGATGGCTCAGTAAGGGTGTGTTTAGATGCCAGAAATCTAAATGCAAAAATTATCCCAGAAAATGATTCGGCACCACCCATAAAAGAAATACTGAGGAAGTTCAAAGGCAAGAAGATTTTTACAAATATTGACATGACTTCTTCGTATCATCATCTCGAACTGGAAGAGAAAACCAGCTTGAGGACTGGATTTCAGTTCGATCAACAAACATACAGCTTTAGAAGATGTCCGTTTGGATTAAAGACTGCAGGATCGGCATTAATAAGAGCGCTTGATCGAAACCTGTCAGAGGAAGTGAAAGAGTGCACTATCCGATACGTAGATGACATTTTGCTTACCTCGGAGAACATTGAGGAACATATAGAAAATTTGAAGAAATTATTAGAAGACCTAAGAAGGGCAAATTTTAAGATAAATTTAAAGAAGTCGAACTTCTGTCAAAGGCAAGTGACATTTTTAGGGCATGTGATTGACAAGGATGGTGTTAAACCAAATCCATGCAAATTGGAATCGATAAGGGATTTTCCAAGGCCTTTGAAAGTGAAGAACGTTCGCCAGTTTTTGGGATTGATTGGGTTCTTCTCAGGACATTGTCCATCATACACCAAAACTGTTGCACCACTACAGGACCTTCTGAAGAAGGGGGGCAAGTGGAAATGGACGGAGGAAGCAGAAAAAGCATTCGTGGAGGCCAAGGAAATGCTCTTAAATTACGTGAAGCTAGGATATCCTGATTTTAATCAGAGATTTATCATTCAGACAGACGCATCCCAGATTGGAATAGGGGCAATGCTATATCAGGAGAACCCGGAAAACCCTGATAAGAAGAACTATCTAGCTTTCACAAGTAGGAGACTGAAACCACACGAGAAAAATTATACGATCAGCGAGATCGAGCTGTTAGCGATATTGCACGCGTTGCAATATTGGCGGAAGATCGTATATGGGTTTCAGGTCATTCTAAGGACGGATCATAAAGCCTTAACCTTTTTGATGAAGACTGATTTATCCAGTCAAAGGTTGATGCGTTGGGCTTTATATATTCAACAATTTGATGTCAAGATAGAGTACTGCCCAGGAAAGGAAAACATAGTTCCAGACTACTTAAGTAGACAGCCAGAGTCCATAGAAGAGGAAGTAATGGCTATAGATTTGGAAGACAGGGATCAGCGTACTCTTAATGAGTTAAGAAGCATTAGTCAAAGACAACGGGAGGATCCATGGATGAACATGCTCATATCATTCCTTGAGGGAAGCTTGATAAGAGGAACACCAGCGTACACGGAAGCTGAGAAGATAGCACAGGACTACACGTTTTATAATGGGTTATTATATAAGTTTGTGGACTCTGACCATACGAAATTAAGGATTGTTGTACCTGCAATTTTGCAGAGGAAAATAGTATGGTTAGCCCATAGATCGTTCGGACATATGGGAGTCGACAAAACAGTCTCGATGCTGAAAGAAGCATTTATATGGCCGAGACTGAGAGAAACTGTAAGGGACACGCTAAAGACATGTGATCTATGTCAAAGGATTAAACCTAATGCATTTCTGATGAGACAGAAGCCTATACCATTGCTGCCCGAAAGGCCCGGCCAAATCATATCTATTGATAATTTTGGACCTTTGCCAAAGGCAAGAAGAGGAAATCGACACATAATGGTGGCTATGGATGTCTTCACTAAAATGGTTGTCCTTGCTCCCATACAGAAGACTAGTACCAAACAGGTGTTAAAACGACTTAAAGAAAAAGTGATACCGATTCTGGGGAAACCTGAGAATTTGTTGTCGGATCACGGCAGTTGTTTCACCAGTGTAGAGTTCAGACGAGAATTAGAAAGACTTGGAATACGTCAAATTTTGTCAAGTATTCGCCATCCTGAGGCAAACCCTGTAGAGAGAGTTATGAGAGAAACGGCCAAGTATTGCAGAATATACTGTGCCGAAGAAAATTGGAAGTGGATAGATATTTTGGATATTATTGAATTTTGTATAAATAATACAATCCATGAATCCACAGGAGAGATACCCATAACGTTACATCGGAATGAGCAACCAGAAAGACCTTGGAATCTGGTAATTCCTAGACCAGCAGACGCTCAGCCGGGAAGAGATGTACGAATTAGGAGAGCCTTTGAGCATTTAAAAGCTCAAGCCGACAGGAGGCAGAGAAGAAATAGGCATAAGAGGTATCATCGACCATTATTAGCAGGAGAAATGGTGTTAGTGAAAAGACCAGCCATTTCGGATCCAGGGAACCGTGTGTACAAGAAGTTCCAGAAAATGTACCACGGACCATATCAGATAATCAGAGATTTGAGGAATAACGCATATAGAATTCGGCACTGTGAAACGGATCACGAAGTAACCATGAATTCAGCAAATTTGAAATTATATTACCCTCCCGAAGATTTTGATGAAGAAAATGAACAAGCCCTGGTCATGGAAACATTTAGAGATGAATCCGCTTTTGACATAAACAAAAATGAGGAAGAAATAGAAAATAGAGCTCAAGCATTCGAGTGCGAATGCGAATTGGAGAAAGTATATTGGGAAATTAAAGAAATAATTGAATTTATTGAAGAAGAAAATTCCAATTTAAGAAAAGAAAATGATGAAATAAGGAAACGGGTAGGGATAGACTAAACCCGTAAGGGAGAATGAGGTTCTGGGAACTTAAAGTCCAGACAAATAAAGAAAGAAAGAAAGAAAGGGTAGGGACAGAGCATACCCGACCTACACAATTACCGGATACGACTTAAAAGAAGTAAAAACAACAGTAAATACGGATGACGTTATGATGGATTCGACGAATAGAGTAATACAAATAAAATTGAAATAAATTTCCTCAAAATTATCGAAAATTTATTTACCTAAGGAGGGGAGAGATGAACCCATGGGCCATAGGGTCCATGACGGTCGAATCCATGTCCTTAAGGAAGAAATGAAAGAAACGTATAGTTTCTTAAAGGAACGGAGAGAGATTTTAAGCCAGGAATATAGCTTAATATTGTGCAAGCGACTAGGGACAGATGTTCCTTAGATGAGATCACCCCACTCGACATTTCAGAGAGGGCTGGTCACGAGTATTAATAACTGAGTGGAACTTTCCACCGTGTTAGACAGAGAAGCATGAATCGGAATTCGAGCTGACGTTGCTGGAATTTGACAACGCCGCATATGCACCCGAAGAGGAATAATTAAAATTAACACGTTTACGAGCATAATAATGAGTAAACAAGCACAGCACAGTGAATCATTTTGAATGAGAGATTTTTCAGTATAGAGAAACCATGTAATAATTGTGCAGAAAAAAACTGCCGACGTAAGACGACGTCATTTGGGAATTACCTAAGCCTCTGTGGAGGGGAGAGAGCAAAAGGAAGGTAACACCCACACATTTGAGGACGAGAAATTAATTAATATCTCCAAATTGCACGATCGATTCTTAGGTGCAATAAGATCATTTGACATTGAGAAGACGAGCTTTCGGAAGGTATAATTTGTATATTTGTGGCACCATTATTTTAGAAGTTGACCACAGAAAAGGCTTGAGTCTTATTTTTTTGTAGTAAAACAGTATAAAGCTTCGGGCGTTTCCAAGCCAATCATGCAGTCCTACGAGCATTCCGTGAGGGGAAGTGCTGCTCCACGACGTAGAAGTAATCATTCCGACAGTCCGTGAGGGGACGTAACTCTGCGTTACATCGAAAAACAGCTACCAGTACTCCTTGAGGGGAGAAACGCCGTTTTACATCGCCGAAGTAAGATCCGATAGCCACAGGCGTCACAGTAGTAACGACTGGCTTGCCTCCATAAGGAGCAGTCAAGACGAAATTTTAAAGTATCGCCGTAGTGAAATATTAGGAAAATCCTAATTATAGGATTTAGGCCCGACTGTATACAAGTTAAAGTGAAAATTCGCAAGATATAGTCATAGCAGGCTGCGAACGTCGGACTTAAAGGCGATAGGTCGTTATATGTACGAACGAATAGATCATAACGTACGGAAGTATCGTACCAGACAGATAAACTGTTATTTAAATTGAAGCAACCTAAAAGGAAGAACAGAATAAGGTTCAAAAACGTAGGAGTGTTAAAACAGTTCAAATAAAGAGGATAGGAGACTATAAACATTAGCTCCAGAAAGCAGGCAAACAATTCTAACAGTACTAGAATCGAGGAGTGCTAGCTGCTATAAACTGAATCTATAGGTCTTAGAGGAGACCTCGATCCATATAGACTTTCGTTAGGATCGATAGATAGATCTACAAAGAAGCCGTTCAAGCTAGATAAAGAGCCGGTTATCCAGGATAGGAATAGCAGAATTGAACTCCAGGGAATAGTAGATGTTTCGGGACTTTCGCATTCTTCAGAATAGGAAGCCGACATCGGATAAATTCCACCCTTGGAAACGGGAATTTAAGAAGATCACGTGTGATAGGCTCAGAAATACGGCCTAGTGATCGAGTCATTGTGAAGTGTAAAATAATCAAGATTGTGTGTTAAATAATATTTTTAGTGTTTATTATGTGTTCAAAAGGGACACATCAGTATATAAAAATGTCGTCAATATTAAGTGTTTTAGATATATGTTTATTTGTGTTTTTACGTAAGGTGAATACCTTCAATATGGTGTAAAAGTTCAAAGTGGGCCCAAAAATGAAGCACCACACCAGATTTAAGATCAGGGGATGATCTGAAAATATGTGAGTACAAAATTCATTTTTATTTTGGTGTCAGAAATTGATTGTGTACAAAACCACCGGAGTTTTTGAGTGAAAGGGATGTGTTTTAATGAATAAATACTGAATAATCAAGAACACGGTCTGAACAATAATAAAATAAATAGAGAAATTATGAATAATTATGTAAAGAATAAATTCCGTAGAGGAAATATGTGAATAAAGGGTTAATGTATTTAACAAATGTCATAAGAGCAAGCGAAATATCATTAATTATCATAAAAGACATTGAAATAAAGTAAAGTTGAGATATGAAAGAAATAGCTTTTGAGCTTGTATAAAGAATAAAGATAATAATAATAATTAAATATGGAAATGTTAAATAAAAATCAAATAAATTGATATGAACATAAGAACGTTAAGCCTTAACGTATGTGTGAAATGAGGTTCAATGGAATATTTTAAAACAGGGAGCGATTTATCGACCACGGAAAGATTAATATGTGAATTAAAATAATATGAATTGTTACTAAAGATATTTTATCAGTTCTTGGGAAGACATTTTCGGCTTAAAATAATGCATAGCGCATAATGAGCGCAAATATAATATTAAAGTGTCACGCTAGGAAAGCGTAGTGGTTAAATACTTGGTACATTACTTATGGAGGGTAGTTGATTGCAGTGAATTGATAATTGTGTAAGTCCTCTATTTGTGACATTAGTATCACGAGGCATTGTGTATGTATTTAAAAAGGGAGCTAATATATGGTATTATTGAGCGTATGTCATATGGGCCAAGGCCGAATCTAAATCGCATTTTGTATAAGTCCTCTGTACGGAATTTGTTCCCGAGGCACCTGAAGAGATTCGAATGCAGGATCTTCTTATGATAAAAGCCCCTGAAATTCTCCGTCGTCGTATGTGTATTTAATCTTCCCAATCAATGAGGACCCTCTCATAATTAATAAATGCCAAGGATATGAAAATGGTCTTTGAACCAAAGAATAGTTGTTTGAATGTTACGGTACAGTAAAGCCCGGTCTCCCCAGAACTGGATAGAATGGGAAGGTTTGTTTTGAAAGCCTTGAAAATAAGCTACTAATGTTGGGTCAGACGGGATGTCGCCGCCACCCTAACGTGTCATAAATCGCACCCCATGTAGTAGAGACTCGTAAGCTGTTGTAAAGAGAAATGAATACACCAGGAGTGTTTAAAGTTGTTAACGACCCGGGCGTTGAACCGAGGTCCTTAAAGATGGATATTTCGTTTGCCGGTTCAGATCGTAGTTTCTTATATGATAATGGTCTATTAAGACATAAGAGATAAATAACAATCCCTATGGTAATAATGTATGGATGGGGGATTCCACGAGTTGATTGAAGGCAACTGAGTTCGGGAGTAACTATAGTTTTTTTGACTGTGTCAAGTACCTTCACGCTCTGGAGTACACAATTGATTTTCTGATTACCTTAATATATTTGTGGAATAAAGAGAGATGATAACAACTGAATGTGTGGACATGCCCAAAATATTGAATTAGATAATTAACATAGATTTTAAATATAATTATATATTTGTTTTTGGAGAAATAAGAAAATATAAAAGCTAGTGTTTGAGGTGTACAAGAAGGACACCGTAATAATGTAAATGCATGGAGCCAAAGAGCTCGGAGTTATGTAAACTTAATGTTAGTGCTTTATGGAAGTGAGATTAAGTAAGAATTGCTGGTTTATGTGGAAACCACAGGTTTTGAATACAATATTTGTTTATTTTATTTTGTGATCCCTTGTTCATTTGGAACAAGCAGTTGATATTTGGGTCAGTAATTAAATTGTTTAAATGTTTGTAGCGCCATTAATTTTATTAATTAAATGTGTTTAAATAGGAGTTGATTTTGTTGTTATTTTTGCAAGTGTATCCTCTAATTAATCCAAATATGTGAGTCACAGAGTGGGGGAACTTACCGCTGCCCCGAAATACCGAATTGAGCTACGCTGGTACACTGTGATTGGCATATTTCTTGCTAAATGGGCACAGTATTTTACGCTTGCATTATGCATTTAAATCTTTGAGAAGACGCGGAAAGTAATGATACGGGAAGCCAAAGCATGTATAAAACAGGTTTTTTTTCTAGAGTTTGTATAAATATAAAATCATTATTGAGCAACGTCTTTTGATAAAACGTTTGGCTAAAAATAGACACGGTGTGGAGTTATTCATGTTTTAAACTGATGGTAAAATTATTATTGTAAACTCATTGGGGGAGTTTACTAACTTATAAATCTTCCAGTTGTCGTAACAAGCAAAGGCTTGATTATTCTGTATAATTTGGGAAGAAATAATTGTTGTGTGTGCAAAGAGCTAAATATGCCATTCTGATTGTGCAATTAAGTCGCTGGAATGAGGTTGTTGAAATGAAGCATCAACCATATTGTAGGTTGGATGTCTTTGAAATTAGTGGAGGAGTTGAATTTAGCCACACTTTCGTCGAGATATAACCAAAGGTTATTTTGTTGAGACATCTTTGTAAATTCACAGTTTACCCGCGTGTTCTAGAAATATTCCTAGTAAGTGCTAGCCCGAATCGCCTCCGTAGCGTAGCGGTCAGCATGGTTAGCTGTCGCCCCGGAGGTCCTGAGTTCGATTCCCGGCTCTGCCACGAAATTTGAAAAGTGGTATGAGGACTGGAACGGTGTCTACTCAGCCTTGGGTGGGCCAAATGAGTAGAGGGGGTTCGATTCCCACCTCAGCCATCCTCGAAGTGGTTTTCCGTGGTTTCCCACTTCGCCTTCGGGCAAATGCCGGGATGGTACTGCCCCCGTAAATTGAATTATATTGAGACCGCGATGGCTGTATTGGCAAATATGAATAAAGTTATGAATGTCATAGTTGTGACGTGTATATTCATGACGTAGGCACGGATGACGTAGACTTCATGCAAGTAGGCTGGTTGAGCTGAGATTCTTGGTGAGGTCATGATTTTGTTCGAGAAAGATCTGAGATTTACGACGCAGTCGCAGGAAACAAGGTATTGTGCTATGGAAGAAGTCACGCTATTGGAGGAGTGACTCGAACCAATGAACGATAGTTTGGAAGGAAGACGGAGATTGCTGAAACTACGATATTTGATTGCTTTTGGCATGCAGATTTGTGGAAATCTATTCTCAGTTATGGCATTGATTTGGAATTTTGAAGAAATTAATTTTGAGTTTTGAAATTTGAAAATCCGTCAAGTATAGCCAAAGTTGAAACTTCTAGCGATGACGGAGCAACAGGCTATGGAAGGGATGGATACGCCCCTTAAGAAGTTGACAAAAGGTCGTGCACAGGATAGAGGAGCTCTCATATCTCTCATACCGCTGATACCGCATATATATTTCTGATGTCAGATAGTCATTGTCGAGTGAATAAGTGAAGCAAGTTGTCTTTAGCGTGTGGTTAAAGCCCGGCACATCGAACACGGAGCAGTTCCATTTTACGCTGTTCGAAACTAGGCGAAGTTGAAACGCTCACATTAACGTTTCTACCAGATAAGATATCAAGAGTTAACTTCTGCCTTTATTATAATTCAATTGGGCAGTACAACATTGAGGTGTGTAGAAGATTTGAACAATTTCACAGTTATACTTTGAAAGATATTGGCATTTTAAGACTGCAGACAAAAGTGATTTTCTCGCCACCTGAGAAGCACTTTTAAAATTCTACATTATACACTACGGCTGACACGTGCATCGCAACCGTGATATTGGAGAATACGTTTGCTAATACAACGATACATTCTATTATGGAACATTATAGTCTAGCAGTGCTTTCAATGATTATAACAGAAGTTGAGATGGAAGGCTAAGGCTTTAATGCAATTGGGACATATATCGATGGAGTGAAGTAACAGCATGGAACTTCGTTAATCGTCTTTCTACAAAAGCGAGCATGTAGTGAACATCCAACTACACTCATGCATCGTGAATCCATCGCTGAATTATATCAAATGACAGTGGAAATATCATCATACTCCACGATTATGAATATTTCTGCGGAAATAACTGCAATAAACTTCATGGCGAATTACGACTGGAACTTCAGGGAACTTTCAAGAGAGGCCAGGGTGGACCCGGCTCATAAAGAAGAGTTTTGCCAGAAGGATGTCTTTCGTATACATGGAGCAGTGCAATTTCCGGAGAAGGAAGCAGTTCGATTCTCCGAGGACGCTGATTCCAGGTTCGAGGTCGGAGCACATCTTCACGCTGGTGAAATGGAACCAACAGCAGTTTTCTTTGAAAACTTTCCTCTAGAACTTCGATCAACAGATAAGGTAGTCGTGAACGTTTCTTGTATTATTTGAGTCATGTAGCGATATCTGAGCAACCATTTTTCCCATATTTTCTGTCCTATCTTTTGCCCCATTTTCTTGCTGGTTATTTCTGTACTCAGTACACTTCGATGATTTATGCCTTTTTCTACGATATTTTGAGACATTATTATGTCATTGGCATACTTAAATAATTTTGGATCAGTTGAGACTGATAATTTAGATTCTTTCAATAATTTGCATATTTTTGTAGTCACGATTTGACTGTAAAGTTAACGATTTGCTATGGCAGATTTGAAGTCAGACAGCGTGTCAATTTATTAAAGTAATTCTATTCAGTAAATTACTTTGACCAATTTTCTGTCATCCTCAAGAAAGAAGAATAATTAAAAGATTTTAGAGCGTTAAAATCTATTACGTTATCGACGATCTTTGAAATACTAGTCGTCTTATGAACATGATTGCAACATAGACATTTATCATTGCATTATAGACAATTTTATGAAATATGAACTTTGATTACGATTTATTGAATACATTATAGTAATGAACTTTTGATAGGAATTTTTCTCAATTATAGATTGGAACAATAATGTTTGCATTCCACAATCTAATTGTATTCTATTCGACTATTTATGCAGTTTAGATGAACTTTGATTGAAGATAGTATTTTTATACTGCGTTACTTTGATGATATTAATCTCAATTTTGATAGACCAGGGAGGAGTGTCTAATCGTATTTGCTATTAAATTTATTTGTGATTGGCAAATTTTTACTTCATATCGATTCATGAATGAAACCCACGAAGGTTAAATAATAACAGACATTAATACAATTGATGAATATAAGAATTTTTGAAGAGGAACAATGGATGTATAATCGTTAGTTCAGTGGACCTGTAAAAGTCGCTGATGAGTAATGCCCTTGAATAATGAAGGAGGTTCCCACAGTAATAAATGAAGTTGTTGAATTTATGAGTGGAGGTTTTTGTATGTAGTTTGGAAGATTTTGATGCCATATATATTAAGATATATGATGAATTCTGGGCCTATTGTTGAGCAATTTTGTGCGTTTTGAGCGAAGTATTTTTCCTCTGAATGTATTGTCCTGGTTCTTTGAAAGTTATTCATGTGAAGATACTGTTAAAGTTAACAAGAGTGTTAAATAATTTGAGATGAAGATGTTGAATGGAGGTTACCGTCACAAATATTAATAATTATTATTAAACCTTATTAAACCTGAATTTGACATTTAAATATAACTAACCTTCATTGGTCGATTATATCAACACAATTTGAGTAATTATCAACTGGATAAACGTGTGGTTTAATGTATTTCTTGTATAAATAATATAAACAATATTAATATTGTAAATAATTATGTAAATATCTTTGATAACAATTTGTAATGAAAGGGATTAATAGAGGCGTATATAAATTTTCAATTGTCGTTTGACATTGTTATAAACAATTTATTATTGTTATAAATAATTAATGAACTTTTGTTATTAACATTAAGTGTTTTGTTTTTATACTCTAAACAACGCTAATTAAGCAAGTGGTTTGAACAATTAAACATGATTTGGGATTGTTGGAGTAATCCACTGGTGTTTGAATGGAGCATTTAAAAGATTTGCGTGATAATATTTCAGTTGAGATGTGGACATTTAACGTGTTTTGAAGGAGAGCTAAGCTCTGATGTAACTCGCTTATGCTAGGGTTGAACGGACAGGTGAGTCCACTTTGACGATGCAGGTGCATTGCAGCTGGCCCGGACAACTGTATGATAGAGGCCAAGGACGTTTACATAATAGCCTTGTGGCTATAAATAAAATGTGATGTGTATAAACACGCAAAACAATTGCTATATATGTCTCGTCCCAAATCCCGTTTCCATTCCAAGTGCATTATTATTTTTACGTTATTTTGAGCTTGAGAAAGCTGAAACATTGTATGTAGAGTATACAAGTCCGACAGGAGGACATAGTTATGTGGACAATGACTTCTGATTGCCACGTGGATTTTGTTGTTTTATTTTTGTTAATTCATTCTTTTTGTGAAATAAATTATTGTGCAGTTTAAAGTTTCTCGTCTTCGTTTATGGTTCATTTTAAATATCCTGGTGGAGGTTATTGTGAGGGCATACTTTAAGTGATCCAGTTGACAACCCATCCCCGAGATAAATTTAAAAGGGTAAGTAAAAGGTAAGTATGAACCCCCCGTATATTTTGGTGTGTTCCACAATAATTGCTTGTTAACTATTGTGCTCTAATCTCGATATTATCTGTCAGTGCCATTTTCATTGATGTAGCTGTGCCGGTGCGTTTGATTATTGGCAATCCGATTGAGGGGGCGGATATCTGACAGCCTACTATCCGGATAACGGGGACAGTACCTACTGTAAGGCCACGGCCACCTCCTTCCCTCTTCCTAGCCTATCCATCCCAATCTTCCATCCCTTCCCATCCCTCATGATGCCCCTGTTCGCTTTGCAGGTGAGGCCGCCTGGGCAAAGTGCTGATCACACCTCCCCAGTTGTATCCCTCCCTACCGGATGTTCCAAGCTCCAGGACACTGCCCATAGAGGCGGTAGTGGTGAGTTCCCTCGCTGAGTCCGTGGGAACCACCAACCTAGAGGGTAAATTGACTAAATAAAATAAATAAAAAGTGCTAGCCCGAAAATTTTATTGTTAAACTTGTACCTTTCATTATGAAAAGACTTTACCGTTGTCTAGATGCTAATTATGATTATGTGATTTTTGACGCATTTAAATCGAATTGTCCGATGCTGTCAATCATGTAAAACTGTTACTTCTTAACAACCACTACAAACCGAGAGGATTTTTGTGATCCTGTAAAAATATAAACATTTTGAAAATAAATTTAATGATTAACATATTTGACATTTTGTCAAATAATTGTAATTTTGATGATAACAAATGATATTGTTTTATGATAAATTTTCTAAATAATGTTTCCAAGTGATAGATAATTGATTCAGTGGTTGAATCCATATTGAATTGAGTTTATATTTTGTTGATAATACTTTTTTGACCATTATATTGATGATTGAGTCAAAAACTCTGAATAGATTTTGGATCGAGAACAGATGATTCAATAAATATTTTCTGTTTATCGAAGTTCTTCGAATCCAAATGCTCGAGTGTCCATGTAAATGATATTGTGTTGTATTCCTTGTTAATAACTTTGTATTTGAACAAATCTTGAGATAACTGAATCCTGAAGTGTTAGTTAATTTGCTAGTATAATTTTTAAAAACTGAAACAGTGATATATATTTTTCATCGAGTAATAAATTCCTTTTCATTTCTATATGTGAATATTCAAATAAGATAGGATCAGGAAGGACAATTAAATTTGCACTGACAAAACCCTACTACTCTAAATAATTATTTTGAGCGAAGTCACTAGGACTACTAATTTGACCTTAGTCTCAATTGCCAAGTGTTCATATTGTTGGTGGAATTGTAAATCTTGTATATAACGTATGATTCGTCATGCATCTATTATGCTATTAGCCTACTTTCGATTTTTGCAAAAAATGAAAGTAGACTTATGAGATCAGTACAGGGCCAAAAATTGTGTGTCTGTCTGTGTGTGTGTATGTATGTGTGTGTGTGTGTGTATGTGAGTCTCTGTGTGTGTGTGTGTGTGTGAGTGCGTGTACTCTGAATGTCTGCCCCCCCCCCTATCAATTCGAACACGGTGAAACCGAATTGAACGAAATTTGGTACAGAGGTAGAACAAGCAAAGGGCACCTCAGTGTCATGTTTTATATCGCCGCCATCTTTACCACAACTGAATGGCGGCCACTCAAACGTTCAAAACGTAAAATCAAATAGCGACTAACCAAATTATCCGATCTCTACCAAATTTGGTAACAACATATCTTCATATAGGATGCGACTTGTGACCAAACTACAAGGTCATCCGCCGTACCATTTCAGGATGGCGGCCGATCGAATTATGCAAACTTTATAATCCACATCATGGGACCCACCAGTTCCGATTATCGAGCCGAGATTCGATTTAACTGTTCTAAAGGAAGAGGTACGTTCGAAATTAAAAGTTTATTTTGTAATACTATAGTGCAGAAGTGATTTTAAAAAGCTGAGCCGTTTCGGTAAGAAGGCAAGATGGCAGCGGATATCTTGTGCCTGACTTATATTTCACTAATTTGAGTATTGCATGCAATATAGCGTACTGATACAAAATAAATAAACTTTGTATGAAATGCTTTATAAATAAATAATATACTCCACTGATGAAATCGTTTAATCTAAATCATTATATGCTAACAAGTTATATGTAAGTCATTTTATATAGAACCATGTTCGTTGGCACAAATGGCTCCGTGGTAAAGCGTTGGCCTATCACTCATATGCCTATGGTTCAAACCCCATTAGAGTTTTTTTTTCGCTTGAGATTTTATATATTTATTGTTTTGTAATGATTCAGACGTTTTAAAATTAAGCGTTATATTGTGCATATATTTTTTTTAGTCAATTTACCCTCTAGGTTGGTGGTTCCCACGGACTCAGCGAGGGAACTCACCACTACCGCCTCTATGGGCAGTGTCCTGGAGCTTGGAACATCTGGTCGGGATGGATACAACTGGGGAGGTGTGATCAGCACTTCGCCCAGGCGGCCTCACCTGCAAAGCGAACAGGGGCCTCATGAGGGAGGGGAAGGGATGGAAGATAGGGATGGATAGGCTAGGAAGAGGGAAGGAGGCGGCCGTGGCCTTACAGTAGGTACTGCCCCCGTAATTGAATTATATTGAGACCACGGTGGCTGTATTGGAAAATGTGAAGAAAGTTATGAATGTCATAGTTGTGACGTGGATACTCATGACGTAAGCACGGATGACGCAGACTTCATGCAAGTAGGCTGCTTGAGCTGAGATTCTTGGTGACGTCATGATTTTGTTCGAGAAAGATCTGAGATTTACGACGCAGTCGCATGGAAACGTGGAATTGTGCTGAGGAAGAAGTTACGCGATTGGAGGAGAGACTCGAACCAATGAACGATAGTTAGGAGGGAGACGGAGATTACTGAAACTATCATATTTTAATTACTTTTGGAATGCAGAATTGTGGAAATCTATTTTCAGTTATGGCATTGATTTGGAATTTTGAAGAAATTATTTTTGAGTTTTTGAAATTTGAAAATCCGTCAAGTATTGCCAAAGTTAGAACTTCTAGCTATGACGGAGAAACAAGCTATGGAAGGGATGGATACGCCCCTTAAGAAGTTGATAAAAGGTCTTGCACAGCAGAGAGGAGCTCTCATATCTCATATGTCTGATACCGCATATATATTGCTGATGTTATAGTCGTTTTCGAGTGATAAGTGAAACAAGTCGTCTTTAGCGTGTGGTAAAGCCAACCGCATCTACGTCAAATTTTACGGTATTTGAAACTAGGCGAAGTTGAAACGCACTCATTTTCAAGTCTACAAGACAGTATATCAAGAGTTGACTAATGCCTTTAAGCTAATTCGATTGTGCAGTACTATATTAAAGTGTGTAGAAAGGTTGAACATTTTCAAGAATATAATTCGAAAGATATAGGCATTTTAAGACGGCAGACAAAAGTGATTTTCTCGCCGCCTGAGAAGCACTTTTAAAATATCACATTGTACGCTACGGCTGACACTGGTATTGCAACCGTGTTACTACATATTACTTTTGATAATATAACACTGCATTCTAACATGGAACAAGATAATATGGCAATTCTTTCAACTATTATAACGGAAGTGGAGATGGAAGACTAAAGACTTTAATGCAATTGGGACATATATCGATGGAGTGAATTAACAGCATGGAACTTCGCTAATCGTCTTTCTACAAAAGCGAGCATGTAGTGAACATCCAACTACACTCATGCATCGTTGTCCAACGCTGAATTATATCAAATGGCAGTGGAAACGTATTCATACTCCACAAATATGAATATTTCTACGGAAATAACTGCAATAAACTTCATGGCGAATTACTACCAGAACTTCAGGAACTATCAAGAGAGGCCAGGGTGGACCCGGCTCACACAGAAGAGTTTTGCCAGAAGGATGTCTATTGTATACACGGAGCAGTGCAATTTCCGGAGGAGGAAGCAGTTCGATTCTCCGAGGGCGCTGATTCCAGGTTCGAGGATGGAGCACATCTTTTTGGTGAAATGGAACCATCACCAGTCTTCTTTGGAAGATTTTCCTCTGGAACTTCAATCAACAGATAAGGTAGTCGTGAACGTTTCTTGTTTTATTTGAGCCATTTAGCGATGTCTGAGCAACCATTTTCCCCATATTTTTGTCCTATATATATTATGCCCCATTTTCTTGCCTGATATTTCTGTACTCAGTACACTTAGATGAGTTATGCCTTTTTCTACGATTTATTAAGACATTGTTATGTCATTGGCAGATTTAAATAATTTTGGATCAGTTGAGACTGACAATTAATATTCTTTCAGTAATTTGCATATTTTAGTAGTCACGATTTGACTGTAAAGTTAATGATTTTCTATGGCAGATTTGAATTCAGACAGCGTGTCATTTTATTAAAGTAATTCTATTCAGTAAATTACTTTGACCAATTTTCTGTCATCCTCAAGAAAGAAGAATAATTAAAAGATTTTAGAGCGTTAAAATCTATTTCTGTATCGACGATCTTTGAAATACTAGTCGTTATATGAACATGATTGCAACATAGACATTTATCGTCAGTTATCATCATTACCATTGCATTACAGACAATTTTATGCATTATGAACATTGATTACGATTTATTGAATACACTATAGTAATGAACATTTGATAGGAATTTTTCTCAATACTAGATTGGAACAATAATGTTTGCATTCCACAGTCTAATTGTATTCTATTCGACTATTTTGCAGTTTAGATGAACTTTGTTTGAAGATAGTATTTTTATACTACGATACTTAGGACATATTAATCTCAATTTTGATAGACAAGAAAGGCGTGTATAATCGTATTAGCTATTAAATTTATTTGTGATTGGCAAATTTTTACTTCATATCGATTCATGAATGAAACCCACGAAGGTTAAATAAAATAACAGTTTTGAAACAATTAATGAATATAAGAATTTTTGAAGTGGAACTATGGATGTATAATCGTTAGTTCAGTGGTCATGTAAAAGTCGCTGATGAATAATGCCCTTGAATAATTGAAGGAGGTTCCCACAGTAATATTAATGATGTTGATGAGATTACAAGTGGAGGTTTTGTGTATGGATTATGGAAGATTTTTATGCCATATATATGAAATATATGATGAATTCTGGGCCTATTTTATGCAATTGTGTGCATTTGAAGCGAAGTATTTTTCCGCTGAGTTTATTGTCCAGGTCCTTTGAAAATTAATCATGTGAATTACTGTTAAAATTAACAAGAGTGTTAAATAATTTGAGATAACGATTTTGAATGGAGGTTACCGTCACTAATAATAATAATAATTATTAAAACTTATTAAACCTGGATTTATAACACTTAAATATAACTAACCTTCATTGGTCGATTATGTTAACCTGATTTGAGTAATTATCAACCGGATAAACGTGTGGTTTAATGTATTTCTAAAATTAATAAATATAAATATTATAAATAAATTATGTAATTATCTTTAATAATAATTGGAAATGAAAGGAATTAAGAGAGGTGTGTATAGATTTTTCAATTGTCATTTGACAATATTATAAACAATTTGTAATTGTTATAAACAATTAATGAGCATTTGTTATAAACATTAAGAGTTTTGTTAATATACTCTAAAGAACGCTAATTATACAAGTGGATTATGTAATTAAACAAGTTTTGGGATTATTAGAGTAATCCAGTAACATTTGATTGAAGCATTTAAAAGATTTGCGTGTTAATATTTGAGTTGAGTTGAGGACATTTAAAGCGTTTGAAAAGGAGCTAAGCTCTGAAGTTACGAGCATATGCTAGCACTAGCCGCACAGGTGGGCCCGTTTGAAGATGTGGGCATGCGACATAATGAAGGGTGGATCGCAGCTGGCCTGACAACTGTATGTTAGAGGCCAAGGTCAATTACATAACAGGCTGGCAGTTATAAATAAAGTGTGATGTTTATGAAAGAGGAAAACAATTGCTACGTGTCTTGTCCCAATTCCCTCATCCATTCCAAGTGTATTACTATTATTACGTTCTTTATAAGCAAGTGAAAGATAAAATTTTGTATGTAACGTCTACCAGTCCTACAGGAGGACATGATTATATTGACAATGGCTTCTGATTGCCAGCCACGTGTATTTTGTTGAGTTTTTGTTAAAGTCATTCCCTTTATGTGAAATAAATTATTGTACAGTTTAAAGTTTCTTGTCTTCGTCTTGGTTCAATTTTAAATATCATGGTGGAGGTTATTGTGTGGGCATACTTTAAGTGATCCAGTTGGCAACCCATTCCCGAGATTAATTTGAAGAGGTAAGTAAAGGTAAGTATGAACCCCCGTATATTTTGGTGTGTTCCACAATAATTTCTTGTTAACTGCTGTGCTCTAATCTCGGTAGTATCTGTCAGTGCCATTTTCATTGATGTAGCTGTGCCGGTGCGTTTGATTATTGGCAATCCGATTGAGGGGGCGGATATCTGACAGCCTACTATCCGGATTTACGGGGACAGTAGGATTGGCGACCCTATAACGTGGGGCAGGTTCGACAAAACTGGATTACCAGGTTGAACGCCAGTAGGATTGGCGCCGCAATTTCGTGGGGCACGATCAGCTCGATTAGATCGATTGGCACGTTCAGCAAAACATTGGATTACCAAGTTATTGCAGTAGAATTGGCACCGCAATTTTGTGGAGTGTTCGAATAACATTGGATTACCAAGTTATCGATTTCAATGGGATTGTGAAGACTCAAATAAAGAGGTTGATTCTTTGTTAGATGTCTTGGCAAATTGTAGAATTTGAGAGTGTGATTATATAGGGATTAAATGTTGTGTTGTATTAGGAAAATTACATTCAGAAAAGATCAGATCTTATACAACTTGAGAGAGGTTAAATAGGCTGGAAACTTAGAAAAATCACCTATGATCTGGAGTCTTATTTTATTTGACCGGCTTATGACATGTTTCGTCATATTAAAGATAAAATTAAACTATTTGGATTGTAAATGTAAATTATTTGTGTTAGGATATTTTAAAATGAACCAAAGAAATTTGAACATGTGCTTGAGTTTAATTCAACATAAAGATGTCTACGAAGGTTAATTATAAGGTAATTATAAGTTAGATTTAAGACAGAAAATTGCTCAAACTTATATATGGTGAAAGATGTTGCTCAGATGTTGTTATTTTGCTCTGTTTGATGTAAGTCCCTAAAGCAGTTTATTCTTGAAATAATATTGAAATGGCAGATGAGTAGACACACGATTTTATGGTGAATAAAAAACCACAATAGCGGTGTAAAAACTAAGGGCAAAGCGGGATAAAAGCGGTGAATAAATGCCATTGCTTAAGGTGTAGAAAAACGGATTACTAGACTATATACATACTTTTGCCTTATGTTGCAATGAAGGAAACTACAAACACACCAAGTATAGCTTGGTTTACAGTATTCATTTGCTGTTGAAGTAGTAACTCAGTAATGTTTCTAAGTTATCATTTGACAGGTTGGTACGCTTGTCAGACAAAATATCATTGTAGGCAGAAAGGGCCCTTTCACTGTCAACATTTGAAATGGAAATGTACAGAGATTGAAGACATTTCACAGCTATAGGATATTCCTCTAACATTCCCTTCAATACATCTTCAACTACATTACCGTCATTACATGAAAAATATTTACAGGTGATTTGCAGTTGAATGTAGAACTTCAAAAAGTCATGAGAATTCACTCCAGCAAAAAAGGGGGATTTTCTCTATCTTGTTGAAGAGAGATGACTCTATGTTCACAGTTCTTAGCAGGGGCAGATGAAACAGTGAGGAGAGTGAATTAAAAATCTCATGAGCAGAGTCTTTTGCCAGCATATCTGAGAGTTTTGTGTGACATGCATTGGCAAGGGCTACGAACCTTTTTTCAGCACTTTTCTTTCTATCACTTGATAGTTCATTCAATGCCTTCAATATGTCTGGTTTCATCTCTAGTTTTTCGATAACCGTGTACTCAGAAATGAGTTCATTTACCATTGGAACAACTTTATGTGCCAAAGCATAATTAGAACCCTCGAAGCAAGTTATCTTTTCAGAAGTTGAGGCACAGTGTTCTTTCACAAAAATTGCCTCACACAAAATTGATTTTACTTCACTTTCTCTTAATTTTTGAAAGTATTTAACACTTTCAGCATCACTCTCCACTGTTTTAAAATACTGAACCAAGTCCATGACATAGTCTGCCAAGTAGGAAACTGATGTGAACCACGTATTCCACCTTGTGATAACTGGCTTTGTATTCTTTTCTCCTGCACCATACTTTTGCTGCAAGAACCTAATATACCTATGCTTCCGTTTTCTTGTATTAAGAAAAGCTTGCTTTGTTTTGGTAACACACTCATTCACACGATGAAGTTTCTTCGGCCAGATTCCTGCTACTAAATCAAGCTTGTGTGCCCAACACTCAATGTGAAGAAGATTGTCCGATATCAAACCTTGTAAAGTTTGCACACACTTTTTCATATATCGTGCACCATCTGTTGAAATACCTATGATATTTTTGTATGTTTATGTCTCTTAATAACCTCCACTATGGCTTGAGAACATTCCTGCGAGTTAACATTCTGAAGCATTAGGACACCACCTACTAGCACTTTAGGAGTCTCGCCTCTACCATTGGGAAGAGTTCTAAATAGCACAATGAACACGGCTCGACCCATCCTATCTGTGGTTTCATCACAGTGTAGAATAACATGCTGATTCTTTAATTTCTCACGACTTGATTCTTCTTTTTCTTGATGTTAATAGGGGCAAATATTTCTCTCGTAACCAGTCAGCTGTGGGAAAATTTCCACTTCCTAAAACAGTGTAATGAAAAAAATCCCTTAGCAAGCAAATCATTTTAATTTAAAATATTAATAAATCAGACTTATTTGTTGTTTATGATATGAACTTAAAAGTATTTAAAAGTAAACTAAGTCAATACTACACTTTCTAGTATCCCACATCACGTTTCCATGGTGGCTGCAAAACTTTCAGCTGTAAATGTCACGGCGGGTTGGTGGATTCTCGGCAATCGTAAAATAATTACCTTCCCTCCGTGATAAAATTCGTTACATAAAACTACGTCTTTCCATCTATTATTATTTTTATCGCTACGAAAAGTGGGGCTGCGGGATACTGGTAAGTGTAGCGGCATCCGAAAAAAATTAACTCCCCTGGTATGTGTTTGTTCATCCAATCCTTCATTGTTGGATGATCTAGCTTTTCTAAAGGAATGTTGGCACTCAAAAAGGCCTCCACTGTTGACATTACAAATTCGTCGGAGTCATTTCTCACTTTTTTGGCATTCCCGACTGCCTCTTGAACTGATATCTGTCTTTTGGTACCTCCTTCAGTCAAAATCCTTTTCTTCTTTTTGTGATTTTCACTTAAGTTGTGTTTCACACATGAATCGCGACGCTTCCAATCTAGTCTAATGTTGCAGAATTTGCACATAACTATCTTCTGCCGCGCATCGAAAACATGATAGCCTTCGTCTTTAAACTCGTCAGCCCTATCAAAACAAGTCGTTATTTTCGGCATTGCGAATTCACATTAGAAATAGAAATTTCAACTACAAATCACAGCGCACCCACGTGGTCAGCAATGCGCGGCCCAACTCTCTCACTTGTCTCCCAGTACGACAGGATAGCCAATATTGAAACTGTGTAGTAATTTCCTGCTACGTGATGTTAGGATATGCTTAGGCTTTAAACACTTAAAAATACATTTGAATTGGGTTCTACCAGCAATGCTAACAAGGTGAAAACCACTGAAGGCTCGCGATATCGCCCCAAATCGTGTAGAGACGTAATAAACAAGCCGATTTCGTGATATGTCGCAAATACGGACGTACATCGCAAATAAGGTGGAATTTCGCGTTTAGTCGTGAGGACAAATTCAGTGCTTTATGATCAAACAGTATTAAACACACATTTAAAACACCTTTGATGCACATATAAACATATTTCGCATTTTCGCGATACACCATAAAATCGTGTCTCTACAGATGAGAGTTTGAGAATAATGTTGGAGGAGATGAAAGCTAGCATAAATAACAGTATGAAGGAGATGGAAGTTAGGAATACTAGTCGAATGCAGGAGATGATGAAGGAGAATTCTAGTAATATGTCTGCTAATTTGAAAGCTAGCATGGATGAAAGTGTGAGGGAAATGGAAGCTAGGAATACTAGTAGAATGGAGGAGAATATGAAAGTTCTTCAGACTAGTTCTATAAACTTAGAAAATGATATGTCGCGTTTACAGATCAGTACCCAGGGAATCGAGAATGCTGTAAGTGACATTCATAAAGATGTTTCTGATGTTAAAACTGATGTTTCTTAGGTACAGAAAGATCTTACTATGTTGAATCTTGATGTTGCTAATGTCCGGGGTGATATTTCATGTGCTAGAGCTGAAGTAATTGTTGTTAGGAACGATGTTGCTACTGTACAAGATAAAGTAGAAGAGGTTCAAAGAGAGATTATAAATGTTCGAACCGATGTGTCAAATGTTCAAGTAGACATTAATAACATTCATTCCGATGTAAATGAGATGCAAAGCGATATAACTAAGATACAAGTAGAAGTTAACACTGTTTTTGTAGACATTGCTAAAGTTCAAACTGATGTCAATAAAGTTAGAGAAGAAATTGAAACTTCAAAAACACTTTGTACTCGTAACATTAGTGCATTAACAACTAGGTTGGTTGACGAGTCTGTCAGGACAACAGCTTCTTTAGCAGGTTTAAAGTATGATGTAGAGGTCATGAGAACCCAAGTATTAGATCATAATCGTTTACTTAAGGAAGACATCGAAGTAGATATTGCGGAAATGTTAACTGCAAATGTAACGGTATGGAAAGATGAATGGAATAGTTCAAGTGGGGAACATGTAACTCAGATTCAGGAACGAATTGAAAGAAAACTTGCCAGTACACAAGTAGACATAAATAATGAGGTAGTGCAAATTAGGAAAGATTTGAGTATAAGGATGGACTCGCTATCCGAAAAGCAGGTAGAGGATAGAACGCAAATAGGTCAGGACGTGCAAGCATTAAAATCCGCGTTAGAGGAACAAATGCATAAGATTGTCTCTGATGTTAATGAAACCACGAGTAAACTTCAGAATTTGAAACTAGGAGAAGCCAGCATGATGGAGACCTATAAAGAAGAGTTAATCAGGAAAGTCATCACGGAAATCACGGATAAGGATCCAGAAGGCTTGACTGGTGACGATGATAGGAATTACGTCAGACGATGTAACCTCGCTACAGAAGAAAGAGATATTAGTCCTGAGGAACGTATATCCAGATTCCGAGAAGAAGATGAGGATAGGAATATTGAACCTGAATGGAGATATCGTGATAGTGGGAAGAATTACATGGATTCATATCCGAGAAATGTGACAGTCATCCGGAACTTCGAGGACAAACCTCAAAAATTTAGCAATACTGATAGTCTAACACCAATAGAATATATCCGGAACCTGAAAGTCTATTTCATTGAAGCTCACATTCCCAGAGAAAGAGAGATGAGGATAGTGGAGAGATTTCTAGCTGGAGGACCCCTTGAATGGTTCAGAGCATTTCGCTATACGTTCAGTAATTTTGACGAATTTGCAGAGGCACTGATAAAACGATTCTGGTCCATCGAAGCACAGAATTCACTAAGAGCTGAGGTATACTCAAGGAAGTATTCAGGTACTCTTCCAACACGGTACGCTGATTTCTTCACGAGCCAGTTATCACGCTTGAGATTTTTGCAACCCCCATTGTCAACAGAGCAGTTGATAGATGCGATTTCTCGTATGCTGCCTGTGGAGGTGAGAAGACTCATCATATCGTCAAACATCAGGGATTTGACCAGTATGGACGAATTATTAAGAAGGCTTGACTACACGAGTCCAATGCCGAATGTGGTACAAAAAGGTCAGAGGCACGAATTCAAAGACATCAATACTGTCTATATGGATCAAGTTCAGCAAACTGACAAGCCTGATGAAGGAAAAACTGAAAATGTAGGTCCTCACAGGAACCATCACTTTCGCAACCACAGATCGCAAGGTTACCGTCCATATCAGCAAAGAAGAGGCTGGAATAATAATAGAGGAAACTACAACAACGGAAGAGGTAGATACTACAATAACCAGGGCTACAATAGGAATTACAATAGAAATTACCAGAATCAAAATCAGAATTCTCAAGGTCAGGTTATGACACCCGACAAATATCAGGAGAGAGAGAAAGAAAGTCAGCAGTATCTTAAGGAATTACGGGAGAAGGAAGCTGAAAACCAAAAGAAAAGACAGGATGTAGTGATCGATCCTGGTCCTTCTACAAGTCAGCAGAACTTGGAAAATAGGAATTCCGGACAGAAGAGAAAGTAGAGAGGAGAGAATGCATTAGCCACACACAAAGCCAGAGTAGAAGAGACTTATGATTAAGGAACATTGAGGAAATATCATACAAGAGTAAGCCAATAATAATTCAATTTCGTGTTCAAGTGAATTGAGATATTTATAACACAGAGTTTAAAAACAATTTGCAACTGTTTTTAAAACGTGGTGAAGGGAGAATGCCCCCGTAATTGAATTATATTGAGACCACGGTGGCTGTATTGGAAAATGTGAAGAAAGTTATGGCTGTCATAGTTGTGACGTGGATACTCATGACGTAAGCACGGATGACGCAGACTTCATGCAAGTAGGCTGCTTGAGCTGAGATTCTTGGTGACGTCATGATTTTGTTCGAGAAAGATCTGAGATTTACGACGCAGTCGCATGGAAACGTGGAATTGTGCTGAGGAAGAAGTTACGCGATTGGAGGAGAGACTCGAACCAATGAACGATAGTTAGGAGGGAGACGGAGATTACTGAAACTATCATATTTTAATTACTTTTGGAATGCAGAATTGTGGAAATCTATTTTCAGTTATGGCATTGATTTGGAATTTTGAAGAAATTATTTTTGAATTTTTGAAATTTGAAAATCCGTCAAGTATTGCCAAAGTTAGAACTTCTAGCTATGACGGAGAAACAAGCTATGGAAGGGATGGATACGCCCCTTAAGAAGTTGATAAAAGGTCTTGCACAGCAGAGAGGAGCTCTCATATCTCATATGTCTGATACCGCATATATATTGCTGATGTTATAGTCGTTTTCGAGTGATAAGTGAAACAAGTCGTCTTTAGCGTGTGGTAAAGCCAACCGCATCGAACGAGCTTCGAGCGCGCCGCAGTTCCATTTTACGGTATTTGAAACTAGGCGAAGTTGAAACGCACTCATTTTCAAGTCTACAAGACAATATATCAAGAGTTGACTAATGCCTTTAAGCTAATTCGATTGTGCAGTACTATATTAAAGTGTGTAGAAAGGTTGAACATTTTCAAGAATATAATTCGAAAGATATAGGCATTTTAAGACGGCAGACAAAAGTGATTTTCTCGCCGCCTGAGAAGCACTTTTAAAATATCACATTGTACGCTACGGCTGACACTGGTATTGCAACCGTGTTACTACATATTACTTTTGATAATATAACACTGCATTCTAACATGGAACAAGATAATATGGCAATTCTTTCAACTATTATAACGGAAGTGGAGATGGAAGACTAAAGACTTTAATGCAATTGGGACATATATCGATGGAGTGAATTAACAGCATGGAACTTCGCTAATCGTCTTTCTACAAAAGCGAGCATGTAGTGAACATCCAACTACACTCATGCATCGTTGTCCAACGCTGAATTATATCAAATGGCAGTGGAAACGTATTCATACTCCACAAATATGAATATTTCTACGGAAATAACTGCAATAAACTTCATGGCGAATTACTACCAGAACTTCAGGAACTATCAAGAGAGGCCAGGGTGGACCCGGCTCACACAGAAGAGTTTTGCCAGAAGGATGTCTATTGTATACACGGAGCAGTGCAATTTCCGGAGGAGGAAGCAGTTCGATTCTCCGAGGGCGCTGATTCCAGGTTCGAGGATGGAGCACATCTTTTTGGTGAAATGGAACCATCACCAGTCTTCTTTGGAAGATTTTCCTCTGGAACTTCAATCAACAGATAAGGTAGTCGTGAACGTTTCTTGTTTTATTTGAGCCATTTAGCGATGTCTGAGCAACCATTTTCCCCATATTTTTGTCCTATATATATTATGCCCCATTTTCTTGCCTGATATTTCTGTACTCAGTACACTTAGATGAGTTATGCCTTTTTCTACGATTTATTAAGACATTGTTATGTCATTGGCAGATTTAAATAATTTTGGATCAGTTGAGACTGACAATTAATATTCTTTCAGTAATTTGCATATTTTAGTAGTCACGATTTGACTGTAAAGTTAATGATTTTCTATGGCAGATTTGAATTCAGACAGCGTGTCATTTTATTAAAGTAATTCTATTCAGTAAATTACTTTGACCAATTTTCTGTCATCCTCAAGAAAGAAGAATAATTAAAAGATTTTAGAGCGTTAAAATCTATTTCTGTATCGACGATCTTTGAAATACTAGTCGTTATATGAACATGATTGCAACATAGACATTTATCGTCAGTTATCATCATTACCATTGCATTACAGACAATTTTATGCATTATGAACATTGATTACGATTTATTGAATACACTATAGTAATGAACATTTGATAGGAATTTTTCTCAATACTAGATTGGAACAATAATGTTTGCATTCCACAGTCTAATTGTATTCTATTCGACTATTTTGCAGTTTAGATGAACTTTGTTTGAAGATAGTATTTTTATACTACGATACTTAGGACATATTAATCTCAATTTTGATAGACAAGAAAGGCGTGTATAATCGTATTAGCTATTAAATTTATTTGTGATTGGCAAATTTTTACTTCATATCGATTCATGAATGAAACCCACGAAGGTTAAATAAAATAACAGTTTTGAAACAATTAATGAATATAAGAATTTTTGAAGTGGAACTATGGATGTATAATCGTTAGTTCAGTGGTCATGTAAAAGTCGCTGATGAATAATGCCCTTGAATAATTGAAGGAGGTTCCCACAGTAATATTAATGATGTTGATGAGATTACAAGTGGAGGTTTTGTGTATGGATTATGGAAGATTTTTATGCCATATATATGAAATATATGATGAATTCTGGGCCTATTTTATGCAATTGTGTGCATTTGAAGCGAAGTATTTTTCCGCTGAGTTTATTGTCCAGGTCCTTTGAAAATTAATCATGTGAATTACTGTTAAAATTAACAAGAGTGTTAAATAATTTGAGATAACGATTTTGAATGGAGGTTACCGTCACTAATAATAATAATAATTATTAAAACTTATTAAACCTGGATTTATAACACTTAAATATAACTAACCTTCATTGGTCGATTATGTTAACCTGATTTGAGTAATTATCAACCGGATAAACGTGTGGTTTAATGTATTTCTAAAATTAATAAATATAAATATTGTAAATAAATTATGTAATTATCTTTAATAATAATTGGAAATGAAAGGAATTAAGAGAGGTGTGTATAGATTTTTCAATTGTCATTTGACAATATTATAAACAATTTGTAATTGTTATAAACAATTAATGAGCATTTGTTATAAACATTAAGAGTTTTGTTAATATACTCTAAAGAACGCTAATTATACAAGTGGATTATGTAATTAAACAAGTTTTGGGATTATTAGAGTAATCCAGTAACATTTGATTGAAGCATTTAAAAGATTTGCGTGTTAATATTTGAGTTGAGTTGAGGACATTTAAAGCGTTTGAAAAGGAGCTAAGCTCTGAAGTTACGAGCATATGCTAGCACTAGCCGCACAGGTGGGCCCGTTTGAAGATGTGGGCATGCGACATAATGAAGGGTGGATCGCAGCTGGCCTGACAACTGTATGTTAGAGGCCAAGGTCAATTACATAACAGGCTGGCAGTTATAAATAAAGTGTGATGTTTATGAAAGAGGAAAACAATTGCTACGTGTCTTGTCCCAATTCCCTCATCCATTCCAAGTGTATTACTATTATTACGTTCTTTATAAGCAAGTGAAAGATAAAATTTTGTATGTAACGTCTACCAGTCCTACAGGAGGACATGATTATATTGACAATGGCTTCTGATTGCCAGCCACGTGTATTTTGTTGAGTTTTTGTTAAAGTCATTCCCTTTATGTGAAATAAATTATTGTACAGTTTAAAGTTTCTTGTCTTCGTCTTGGTTCAATTTTAAATATCATGGTGGAGGTTATTGTGTGGGCATACTTTAAGTGATCCAGTTGGCAACCCATTCCCGAGATTAATTTGAAGAGGTAAGTAAAGGTAAGTATGAACCCCCGTATATTTTGGTGTGTTCCACAATAATTTCTTGTTAACTGCTGTGCTCTAATCTCGGTAGTATCTGTCAGTGCCATTTTCATTGATGTAGCTGTGCCGGTGCGTTTGATTATTGGCAATCCGATTGAGGGGGCGGATATCTGACAGCCTACTATCCGGATTTACGGGGACAGTACCATCCCGGCATTTGCCCGAAGACGAAGTGGGAAACCACGGAAAACCACTTCGAGGATGGCTGAGGTGGGAGTCGAACCCCCTCTACTCATTTGGACCACCCGAGACTGAGAAGACCCCGTTCCAGTCCTCATACCTATTTTCAAATTTCGTGGCAGAGCCGGGAATCGAACCCAGGACCTCCGGGGCGGCAGCTAACCGTGCTGACCGCTACGCTACGGAGGCGACATTTGTGCATATCACGGTGGAAAATATATATTTAATTAAAACATAATTCACCAGCAGATTTGCTCGAGACATCTAGCAGCCAAAAAGGTAACTGCACGCCGGCCTACTTATTAACTTCAAGATTTTATTGAAAAGTTTCTTCTTATGGCCACTAGAATGCACTCGCCCTGTTAGGGTTATATTGTTCGATACTTCTCCACTAGATGTCACGACTGGTCTACGTGGGACTCCATTGATTAGTACCGTATACCATTGGCATTCTATGAGCATCGAACTTGAAGAATGGCAAGATGATACTACGATAAATTTTTACTTTTTATTTTAAAGGGTTTGTAACAGCCTATTGTGCGTTATTTGAAAATGTTATTTGAAGTAAAGAACAAAACGATTTCACATAGTAACTGAATTCTAGCCGTTGGTGCTAGTTCAGGTTATTAATTAGTACTTTTATTTCAGGCAAATAGAAATCGAAAATATCCACATAGTTTGTATACACTCGTCTCTGTAGGGTCATGGAATGATTTGTTAATTCAATTAGGGTTGTGAAAGCCATGTACAACCAGACGTGTAAAGACATGCCTCAACTCAAGGTTGGATGTTGCCCACGGCAGGTCGATTATGTAATAATAATAATAATAATAATAATGTTATTTGTTTTACGTCCCTTTTAACTACTGCTGCTTTTAGATACACTGGGGTGCCGGAATTTTGGTCCGAAGGGGATCTTTAACGTGCCAGTAAATCTACTGACACGGCTCCCTCGCATTTGTGCACCCTCAAATGCCAGCTGACTGCGCCAGGATACGAACCTGCAACCTAGGGCCCAGCAAGCGAGAACGTTACCGCTGAGCCACGCAGCCAGTCCAGTCGATTATGTCTCCAGATCCTTAACATTCTTGAGATACTTCTTATTTATCTTTCTTCAATGATGTTAGTAGTTTTTTTCAGGTTGTGGCGTTTGGTAGAGGTAAATAGTTTCTAAGGTCTTCAACCAAGAAATGATTCTATTATACTCTTTGATAATAACAACGAGTTATAACTATACTCATACATTTAGGAGAAAGTAGGCTATATGTTCTTTACTGAACATCTTGTTTTTGGCATGCTTTCAGTAATTTTTAACGTTTTAAATAAAATGAGATAATTTTAGAGGTTATGTTATTTTCAGAAAATCTCCTTCTATCCTTATTGTTGCATCGAGTCGAAAATCAGACAAGTAATTTTTTGTTGAGTTATTGTAGTCAGTTTAACCCATGTGGCGCCCCGGGATATTTTGATTCTCGTGCTGACTGATTTTTGGTGAAATGCATATGTGGTCGTCAGGACTTCGGTCTAAACGGGCACAATAGAGTTTTGTGTGTCCAGCATGACATTGCCAGGGTTGAAACGCCCATTAAAACTCAATATTGTGAAATTCTTAAATGTTGAAAAAATGCTGAGAATACCTTACTTTATCTATGCAGATTTCGAAAGTATACTCTTACCATATCAGACATGTTTACCCAATCCTGAAGCAAGTTATACAGTGCCATACCAGAGTCATGTTGCTATGAGCTTTGGTATATACGTTAAACCCTCACCTGCTGTGGAAAACATAAAGACAAACCTTCCAAGCCAACCTGTTATTTATCGTGGACCTGACGCTGCAGAAAAGTTTATGGACTGTTTGATCTCAATAGCTAATGAAATTGATCGCCTTTACAGCTTAAATGTACCAAAGGCCTTACCTCAGGATCAAGAAGTAGAGTTCCAATGTTCTGAAACCTGTTATTTGTGTGAAAAAACATTTACCAAAGAGGACTGGAAAGTTTGAGAACATTGTCATATTACAGGGGAATACCGTGGAAGTGCTCATAATAACTGTAATTTGAGGTGTAAAACACGTAACCCCGTTCCTGTATTTCTACATAATATGAGTGGCTACGACGCAAATTACATTGTAAAGCAGTTGGGATGTACTACTGAGAGAGTGGATGTTATCGCTAACTACAAATAAAAGTACATTTCCTTCACCAAATATGTAGGAAATATTAAGCTTCGATTTGTGGACACGTATCGGTTAATGCCAAGTAGTTTGGAAAACTTAGTTTCCAACTTAACATCATACCCTGAAACAGACAAGTACTTTGGAAAAGAAAACGCAACGCTAATGACTCGTAAAGGGGTATTTTGTTATGATTACATTGATTCATGGGAAAAGTTAAGTGAAACGTGTTTACCACCAAAAGAGGTATTCTTTAACAAATTACGTCAAGAAGATGTTAGTCAAGAAGACAATGAACATGCCAGATATGTGCCGAGTCATTTAAACATTAAATCTATAGGGGAATATGGTGACCTCTACCTAACTTGAGATGTACTCCTTCTTGCAGACAGCTTTGAAACGTTTAGAAACAAAAACACTAGAAACACACCGAGTGAATGCTGCACACTTTTTTACTTTGCCTGGTTTAAGTTTCGAAGCAATGCTCCTTTACGCAGGAATTGAACTGGAATTGTTACAGGATTACGATCAGATTCTTCTAATAGAGTCTGGAATACGTGGAGGCATATGCCAGGTGTCTCATCGGTATGCTGAAGCTAACAATAAATACATGGAAACCTATGATTCTGAGAAACCATCGCTGTTTATTACCTATGATGATGCCAACAACCAATACGGGGGGGCTATGTGTCACTCTCTCCCTTATGGCGGATTTTAGTGGGTTTCTCCATATACTGTTGATCTAGAAACGCTAAAGGAAGACGATCCTGTGGGATACATTCTAGACGTTGATGTTGATTACCCATCTGACCTTCATAATCTACACAACAATTTACCTTTCCTACCAGAGTGTACACAACCTAAGGATTCGTCTCTGAAAAAACTAATTCCTCATCTTGGAAATCGAAGGCGGCATGTTGTTTATTACATGACACTTCAACAGACTTTAGTTCATGGACTAAAATTGATAAAAATTCATCGTGTGTTAAAGTTTAAACAAAGACCTTGGCTAAAGGCATACGTTGATTTTAATAACAACCTTCGAAAACAAGCCAAAATGATTTTGAGAAAAATCTGTTCAAATTATTTAACAATGCCATTTTTGGAAAAACAATGGAAAATATTCGTAAAATAATAGACATACGTCTTGTGACTGACAGCAAAAAGTCAGGAAACCTAATAGCAAAGCCTACATTTATCGATAGAACAATTTATGGTCCTAACCTAGCTGCTTTTCACATGGCTAAACGTAACATTGTATTTAATAAGCCTATATATATTGGAATGTGTATACTGGATATTTCAAAAACTCTAATGTATTCCCACCACTATGATGTCCTGCTACCCTATTAGGGAATGAACAATCTTAAACTCATGTATATGGATACGGACTCGTTCATTTATTTGGTTAACACCCAAGATGTATATCAAGACAAGTTGGATTTCCTAGAACACCTGGACACATCAGATTATCCTACTAATAACATATGTTACTCTACATCAAACAAGAAAACGTTGGGGATATTTAAAGACGAGGCTTGTGGACAAATTATAAAAGCATTTGTTGGACTTAGAGCTAAAATGTACGCTTTAGACTTAAATGGTAAAGAAATCAAAAAGATTAAAGGTATTAGCAGAGGTGTTGTCAACAATTGTATAAGCTTTCAAGATTATAAGGATTGTGTCATGAAAAACAATGTAAAAAGAATACCAATGAACATTATCGCTTCTAAACAACATGACATATCATCTATAAGACTAAACAAAATTGCTTTGTGTCCTGGTGATGATAAAAGAGTGTTTGATTCGAATGGTATAGCTACACATGCCTATGGTCATTACTCAATCATTGACCATGCTTAAAGAGCTAAGTTATGAATATGAAAATGTTTTACCTGCATCTAGCAAATACATAAACCAAACAATTAAAAAAATATTAACAATAGCACTACAAAAATAAAAAAATAAAAATGGTATTCATATTTAACAATTAAAAAATATAAAACAAAATAAAACCAACTCTACAATTTATAACAAAAAACAATATATTATGTGTAAATAGTGTAAATATATTTAAAATGAATAAAAATATTGGATGAACACTCCTTGGACATTTTTGATTACTACCCACCTCTGCCCACTTCTAATGCAAAATTAACTTTGTACATGGACTAAATCAGAAACATGTAAACAACAAAACTGGAAAATCCATGTTTCTATATCATGAAATTGAAAAACATTAAACTGAAATTTTAAAAACTGTAAATGGAAAATTGTAAAATTGACAAATGTGTAAACAACAAAATGCAAAATCCATGTTTCTATATCATGAAATTGAAAAACTTTAAACTGGCATTTTAAAAATTGTAAATTGGATATTGAAATTGATAAATGTGTAAACAAAAAAATGCATAATCCATGTTTCCATATTAGGAATTTGAAAAACTTTAACCTGACATTTTAAACACTGTAAATGGGAAATTGTGAAATTGACAATGTGTAAACAACAAAATGCAAAATCCATGTTTCCACATTTTGATATTGAAAAATTTTAAAATGTCATTTTAAACATTGTAAATGGGAAATTGTGAAATTGACAATGCGTAAACAACAAAATGGAAAATCCATGTTTCCATATTATGAAATTGAAAAACTTTAAACTAACATTTTAAACACTGTAAATGGGAAATTGTGAAATTGACAACGTGTAAACAACAAAATGGAAAATCCATGTTTCCATATTATGAAATTGAAAAACTTTAAACTGGCATTTTAAAAACTGTAAATGGGGAAATTGTGAAATTGACAATGTGTAAACAACAAATTTAAAAATCCATGTTTCCATATTGACCAAATTCAAGAACTTTAAACTGAAATTTAAAAATAAAAAAATTATGCTAAGTGGAAATTGAGGATTTGATAAATGTGTAAACAACAAAACTCTGTGTATGTGCATTAGCCCTTGGCTTAGCTTAAGTTAGGTTATATAAAGTTAGGTGAGAACATGTTTGGTTAGGTGAACTAAGGTTATGTTAAGTGAGGTTAGGTCAAGTGATGTTAGGTATGTGACTTTGTAGTTTACTGTTTTTGGAAAATATACGAATTAAAATGGAAAATATAAAATGTAAAAATCTAAAATCTTAAATGTTAAAATGTAAAATGTTAAAATGAAAATCTAAAAAAAATATTAAATGAAAGAACTAAAATCTAAAATTTTAAAATCTAACATCTAAAATATTTAAATGAGGTTTCTGTGGGTTAGGTTAGGTTAGGTAAAGTTATGTAAAGTTATGTTAGGTTAGGTTATGTATGTGACCTTGTAGTTTCCTGTTTTTGGAAAATATAAAATTTAACATGTAAAATATTAAAAAATGTAAAAATAGAAAATGTTACATGTATTAATTTAAATATTTAAATGAGGTTTGTGTGGGTTAGGTTAGGTTATAACTAAGTTTAATATTTGTGCTCGCACATTTGCTCCCAATTTTTGCTTTCATATTTGCTCCCACTTTTTTTTTGCTCCCCACTTTTTTTCTCTGACTTTTTGCTACCACTTTTTGCTCCCATATTTGCTCTTAATTTTAAGTTAGGTTAGGTTAGGTTAGGCTAGGTGAAGTTAGGTTAGGTTAGGTGAAGTTAGGTTAGGTTAGGTTAGGTGAAGTTAGGTTAGGTTAGGTTAGGTTAGGTATGTGACCTTGTAGTTTAGTGCTTTGACACAATAAAAAATAAAAAATAATAAATTAAATATTAAAGTAAAAAATAAAAAATAAAACAAGATGTTCAGTAAATAACATACAGCCTACTTTCTCCTAAATGCATGGGTATTTTTATAACTCTTTGTTCTTTTCAAGAAGTATAATTGAATGTTGGTTGTAGTAGCTTGTTGAAATACAACGTGCTATAGGGATATTAAACATGAATATGAGGTGCCCTTTGCTAGTGCTACCTCTGTAAAAAATTTCATTCAATTCGGTTTCACCGTGTTTGAATTGATATGGGGAATGGATTTGCACACATACATGGCCGCTATTTGCAAACTATTGGGCTGATGACCTAATAGTCAGTCATAAGATGCTTTCCACAAAAAGGTATGTTGTTGCAAAATCTGGTAGAGATCAAATTATTAGGATGGTCGTACAGTAATTTATTTAAGCTTTTAACATTTGGGTCTCCGTCATTCCGTTTCCGTCCAGATGGCGGCGATATAAAACATGACACTGAGGTGCCCTTTGCTAGTGCTACCTCTGTACCAAATTTCGTTCAATTCGGTTTCACCGTGTTTGAATTGATAGGGGGAATCGATTTGCACACATACTTGGCCACCATCTGCAAACTATTGGGTTGATGATCTTGCAGTTTGGTCAGAATATGCTTCCCACATAAAGATATGTTGTTGCAAAATTTGGTAGAGACTAGATAATTGGGTTGGTAGTAATTACATTTTAGCTTTTAACATTTGGGTGGCCGCGATTACGTTTCCGTCAAGATGGCGGTGATATAAATCATGACACTGAGGTGCCCTTTGCTAGTGCTACCTCTGTACCAAATTTCGTTCCATTCGGTTTCACCGTGTTCGAATTGATAGGGGGAATCGATTTTCACACAAAGATGACCGCCTTCTGCAAAATATTAGGCTAATGACCTATTAGTTTTGTCAAAGGATGCTCCCTCCATAAAGGTATGTTGTTGCAAAATTTGGTAGAGATCGGATGATTAGGTTAATCGTAATTTGATTTAAGCTTTGAACATTTGTGTGGCCGCCATTACGTTTCCGTCAAGATGGTGGCGATATAAAACCTGACACTGAGGTGCCCTTTGCTAGTGCTAACTCTGTACCAAATTTCGTTCCATTCGGTTTCACCGTGTTCGAATTAATAGGGGGAATCGATTTGGCACAAAGATGGCCGCCATTCGAAAACTATTAGGCTAATGACCTATTAGATTGGTCAAAGGATGCTCCCTCCATAAAGGTATGTTGTTGCAAAATTTGGTAGAGATCGGATGATTATGTTAGTCGTAATTTGATTTATGCTTTGAACATTTGTGTGGCCGCCATTAAGTTTCTGTCAAGATGGCGGCGATATAAAACATGACACTGGGGTGCCCTTTGCTAGTGCTACCTCTGTACCAAATTTCGTTCAATTCGCGTTCACCGTGTTCGAATTGATAGGGGGGGGACAGACATTCAGAGTACACACACTCACACACACACACACACACACACAGACTCTCACACACACACATACACACACACACAGGCAGACACACTTTTTTTTCGCCCTGTGTTGATTTCATAAGTCTACTTTCATTTTTTGCAAAAATCGAAAGTAGGCTAAAATTGATTTAAAAATTATATAAATAATAAATTAAATAAATATAAATAAAAATACATAATAAACAATGCGTAGTTAATAACAAATAAATAATGATTTGAAAAGCCCGCCATTAAAGAGTGTGGTTGCGCGTGGCGGCCATCTTTCCCATTAGCCCCTGCCCCAGGACCGCCCTATTTACCCTACTAGTGTTAAATCACAATAGATCTTATTTTTATACAGGGTCCTTTTTTTCGGTTTAGCGACAGCGCAGCGCAGCGGCAAAATGCATGCGTAACCGGGTGACTCATTGCCGAGAGATATAGCGCTGCTATGTTGCTAGATGGGCAGGGCAGATAACCACGTAGTATCGCCCTTTAAAACAACAATAACTAACTTGCTAGATGGGTAAAAAAGAAAAGGACCCTGCACTTTGAATTAATAAGTGTATGATAAAAAGTCTCCCAATAAATTATTCTTAAACTCGTTGAATCAATAACACTGTATACAGAAGATGAACCTACTAAAGGTTCGTTTAAAAAATGGAAGTAAACACAGTAAAATCCTATTCAACGAAAGCAATACACCAGCTGTGTCTCGTTCTCAGCGCTCGAAATAACTCTTCAGTCTGCATTGCTTACCCATTACGCCTGCGCTCTTGCGGCAAAGTAGCGAACTTCTACGGCAGCGGCATTACGCCTGAATGCGCCTGAAAGTGTAAGAGCATTAAAACAGTTATTTTACACAAACACGCTGGAGAAAAGCAAGATCCATTACATTAGATTCATTCTTTAATAAATAATCTTTACAAACATGTAACTTTTGATCACTTTTGACATTTACATTGACTTTTAATTTCTTAATCCATCGGTGAAAAGGCCTTGTCTTATAGAGAAAATCCTTCTCAGTTTCAATGATAAATATGTAGCCTAATGTTCAACAAAAACTCATTTTTAGAGTTAAATAAGTGCTGTTTAAGGTAGTTACGTGATTTGAAAGTGTCGTTTTATTTTATTTCAGCCTTTGTCCTATTTAAAACGTACATCTTAACTATCTCTCTCTCTCTCAATGTTATAAGCAAAGCCTGCCACGAGCGGCCAGCTGGCTGACTTTAGCACCCTCTTAAGTTTACAACCTTGCCACATCCCAGGCAACTGCATGTTACAAAAGAGAAAAATGCATGGGACTTGAACCTACGAGCACTGTCAACTAACACACAACCATGCCACCGCGCGCTTGTCATGTGAGTTACTACGACGCTTGACTGGTAGCGCACAGTTCCCAGTCTATACAATACCTGCTCTCGATCTGTGCGTGCACCTCCTGTTTTAATGTACGTGTTCTGCGTATCTGTGCTTGTTTTACGGGTTCATTCAAGGTACCCATACTGAATTAATAGTGGCGCTCACGAATCCTGCTGTATTCTAGCCCGTAAATACACATCTCGTTATATTACTCCAGTTTAGGGAGAGGGACCTATGTCTTTCGGAATTGTAGCACATGTAGACGAGATGCATAAAATTGGATCGCAAGGGGCTGGCGGACCACCCGGTATAACAAGTTATCAACACAACATAACGAGCGAAGATTGCTTCCATTTGATTGTTATCCACACAAGTATTTTAAAATTGAGAGTGTATAGGTTGCAGATTATTCTAATTAGGGTGTTTTGACGTGCGAGCATTCTTAAACTTTCGTTACTTTCATTACAAACCACTGTTATCAAATGTGAAAGCGATCGGACCAGTGCACTCATGACGATCTGATGGCACCGTTATTATTTATTTAGCGTATGGTTTTTAGTGCCGGGAGTGTCCGAGGACATGTTCGGCTCACTAGAGTTTGTAGCTGCATCTATGCGGACACCCATGGGGTGAGCTACAACTACCGTCGCGTGTGGATGAGATGAAATAAATGAAGATTAATGAAACTGGGCAAGTTCAATTTCAAGTAGTTCTAACTTTGGCTATAAGACGTCATCGACACCCAGCGGCGAACGTTGGAACTTGATAGAGCGTTTCTAGCCAAATTACCTACAAATGTAGCTACACATTACCAATTGTAGTGGTAGGTTCTACTTCATGTCATAAACCTATGACATGGGCCCGCCGGCTTTACTTCCCCTCCGAAGTAAGGCATACTGAAGATTTTTAACGCTCTTAAAAATCTGACCATTTCGGCCGGGTTTGAACCTGCGATGTTGGTCATAATAATTCAGCATGATAACGATTACGCCACCGAAGAAGTACATGACCATGAAACTTATGCATTATAGCTCAACTTTATACATCACATCACTTTATCATTATGTATCACACTTTCGGGAGATAAGAACTAGTTGCCACGAATTATGAGAAATACATGTATCATAATAGGTTCACATTTAACGACTCTGTCTCTGCCGGACAGAGGCTGTGAAGCTGCATGTTGAACTTATTATCTATCACTTCGGTACGCCTTCCACAATTCTAACAGATCTATGGTAAAGAAATAATAATATCCTTTGACAGCGTCACTAAGTTTGTCTTGAACATAAACATCTAGCGTTCAGAACTATGTTACACTCCAGAAACTAGGAACTGCAAAAGGATGATGGTGTATGTTGCAGTAGCTGCTGCGAAGTTCACGAAGAGTGAGCGATCAAGCTGTACCAATCCCCAGGCGGTCATTTGGAGTCGAACTCTGGACAACTGATGGGAGAAATCCTTTAGCCTAACATTCTTAGGCTGAAGAAGAAGCAGCTGACTCACTAATAAAGTTGTGCGATCAGCCTCGTTTGTAGCACTGTGAGAAGGCAGTGCGATCAATAACAGCATTGCTATGACAACCACTATCATTAAAACATTTTTCAACAAATCCACGTAAAAATAAAGGTAATTTTCATGCCTAAATACAAGAGTTAGCACCCTGTAGATCCTAGCCACAATTGCCACTAATATACTAACTAAGGTGAGGAGTACACTGGCACCGAATGCATTGTTCATCAAAGAACCTATCTGACACAGTAAAAAATGGATCCTTCTTATCTCATCTACTTTACCGTCACGACAGTGGTGATGTATAGAGGATGACACCGTAAAAAGTATATTTCTGTTAGTTACTTTGGGCTGTGCGTTATTAGTGGGATTCTTTGCGGAAATCCGTGAAAAATATGGTTCTCGAACTGCTTCCTCGTTCAAATTGAAGATCTTTAGGAGTTCTTGATTCAACAGAAGAAATCTGTGTCTTAAAACTGTGGCAAAACTGGAGAACATTACCGATGCAATAACTGGAATTAAAAGAACGGTATATGAAAGTATTTGGTTAATAGTCTGATTTATATGAGCATGTATGCCACAAGCAGTAACCGTTAATAAGATCAAAATTCCCATAACAATCGAGAAAAACACAGAAAACCTCTTGTGAATATCATGAGTTTGACAACTTAGTACTTGGTCAACATGCTCGAATGAAAGCATAATTGTACTGATTTTGTCCCTTCCTCCAAAAAGAGACCAGGTGATAGAAACCAGAGATGTAATAAATACACTTATGACTGTCAAAAGATGAGGAATCATGTTCATAAAATTAACATGAGATATATCGACCAGAAACTGCTCAAGTAAGAAAACAGAAATGGTTGTTGCAACTATTATAACAACTATCGTATATATAATAGCTGCAACTGACCGCCTGTATCTGGGAACTGAAGTTAGATCCACATTAAGAGAGAACGGTGCAACTCCGGCTAGTCGAGAGATTAACAGTATGGGATTAATTGCTGAGTAAAGGTCCATTGTTATCCTTCTTCGTCGCCGATGAACTCAAAATCACAGTAAATATTCTTTGATAGAGCACAATATTGATATAATGATGTGGATCACGTAAATCACACTGTTCCTAATACGAAGAACAAATTAGAACGGGAACATCAAAGTGAGGCAAATAACTCCACAATCATTCGCGCATTTGAGCTATAACAGTCTTTGAATTAACATTTATAAATTCCCATAATCACTTTCGGTGTATGTGTCAGAAGCTATGCTGAAACAGAAATAGCAACACAGTACTATACTATACAGTACTCGGACTCAAATTTCTCCACTTCAATATAATAGTGTGCTTACGAGTTCTTAGTGAGAGGAATGTTTCAGAACTAAATAGCAACGTGTCGACTAAAAAGATCGTGCAATACTTAATGAGCATGGCAAGACCTCCTGCACAGAGCTTCGCGTGATATATAAACTAGAGTAATCGATCTTTGGATACACATGAGCGTCATATAACAGTAATCTACAGCACGGTCGTCACGAACAGAGTGAACAGAAGAAAAAAATGATGACACCAGGCTACTATCATAGTTAAGATCAATTGTCGTCATATTCAAACCTGGATGTGACCAACCAGCGACGCTAGGAGAGGAAATGTCCAAGGTCAATATTCTAAAGGGGTACTACTACGAAATTCCCGCCAATCACAAAGTACGATCATTGATAGCCACTGCCCTGAGGAAATTTTAATGGGAAGTTTATGAGGAGATTCACTGCATTTCGTAAAATAGCAGTCACCATAGAGTAGACATCATTGCCATTGACAGGAAGAACAGGAGACGTTTGACCCTGGAACTCATGGTACGAATGGAAGTAAATATCGAACAAGCGGTACGATTCAACAAGGAGGTAGAATCTATTTTAGCGACCTTGTAGGCTATACCTCACCAGAGTGAGAGATTTAATCTGCCTGGAAATGCATGGGAAGTGAAAGGCTTCCTTAATCGGAGTTCAGGGAACGGCTTTCAAGTTCGTCGTGAATATCATTAAAGGATTTGACCAGGACAGAAAATGATCATGAAAAAATTTCCTTGAGCATATTGAGAGCCTCAATCCATATGGTTGGTTGGTTGGTTGGTTCCTTAGTTGTTGTTTTTTTAGTGTGGTCTCCTCAGAGACCGAGTGCAGGTCTTTCTATTCGACGCCCGTGGGCGACCTGCGCGTCGGGATGAGAGATGGAATTGATGAAGGTGAATGAAATTGGAGAAGGAAGTGGAAGGAAGCGGCCGTGGCCTGTCAGAAGGTACCGTCCCAGCATTTGCCTGGTGTTGGAAATGGGAAACCACGGAAAACCATTTCAAGGATGGCCGACAGTGGGGCTCGAACCCACGCGTCTACCGAGTCAGCAGAGAGCTTGGCCCCATGGCCTAACACTGCGCTTTAGCCAGCGTAGCCACTACTGTCGGTGGTTCCTTAGTTTAGGGGCTGCGACAACGCGGCCAAGTAGTCCCGTGTACTTTGGGTGTGTATAGAATCTGTCAGATAACCGGTGTTAATTGTGATGTCTGTATTAGTGTGTGTTATCTGTTTTTAATTCGATAAGAACTGCAGACATTGAATTTCAAGTAGTTCCTACTTTTGCAGCCATACGCCACCGTCAACAACTACTAGTTCAGATTGGCTACTAGACGCCACCGCAGTCGGCTCCTGGCGACGAATGTAAGAACCTTAAGAGCGTTGTTTAACCTATAAGTTAATTTAGCTTCACACAGTTGTAATTAGTGGAACATGTCATAAATCTATGACATGGGACCGCCGGCTTTACTTCCCCTCTGAAGGAAGGCATACTGAGGAATTTTTTACGCTCTTAAATAATCCAACGGCTTCGGCCGGGTTTGAACCAGCGATATTAGGCATAGAAGCTCAGCATGCTACCAACTACGCCACCGAAGCCGCCAGCCAAAAGTGCATTTTTATGTTATTCTGGATCTGTATGGTCTCCCGGAATGCCGGGCAGATGTTCTTATGGAATTATATACCGTATATAATTAAATAATATTTTAAATATTACCGGTATATACTTTTTGCTACTTATTACACTGAATTTGTGAATTATATTGCAACAAATTACGGTAAATTACGGGCAATACATATGAAAGCATATTTTCGATACCTTAAAACATTGAATTCAGGAACTCATACTGTGCGACCAACCGCATGTTGGACAATTTTAAGGGTTCAAACGTTTACATAGAATTAAGAGAGTCAGAAAGAAATGATTAACTACTGATTACCAAATAGAATCCGTTATAACTGATGACGCACCGGTCGCCTGGCTTATCATTTCAGTCGAAAACATAAATGAATTTACAACCACCGGTCATGTTGCAATCGTATTTTATGTGATAAATGGAGGGGAAATGCCTCTCACAGAGCTGGATAGTAAGTTAAGGACCACTTCGTGGTGTAGCAACAAGCATTCTGGGTTCGATTCCCGGCTCTGCCAAGAAATTTAATTCTGGTCTGAGGACTGGAACGGGGTACACTCAGTCTCATGAGGCAAAACTGAGAAGAGGTGGCTTCGTTTCCCACCTCAACCATCCTGGAAGTGGTTTTCCTTGCCTCCCCACTTCTACTCCAGGCAAATGCCGGGATGGTTCATTACTTAGTGCCACAGTCGCTTTCTTCCCAATCCTCAACTGAATTACAAATTCACACATTAATACATGTTATCAGACAAAATTCCACACACACCCAAGTACACTGGACTAAATGACCAGATGTCAAAGTCCCTCAAATAAAACAACAGTCAGTCAGTCAGTTATTGTTGTTTTAAGGGGCGGAACTACGAGGTCATCTGCCCCTAAACAACAGAGTTAAGTATCCTTTGAGCTGGCGCTGGCACGGTTACACTCAGCATTAACCGTTATCTGTCCCATACCTGGAGTGCTATGATACAAATATCTCGTATATCGTTCATTTTAGGTCATTAAAACGTGGCTTTCAGGGTTCCCTTTGTTACCATCCGAGTTTTCTTTCTCAAATTTAGGGGCTCAAAATGAGCTTTATCTCGTCCTTCTATAACAACTTTGATATTTCACCTATTATTGCATGTATTTTGAAAATTATTTTTATGCGCATTCGTTGTAAAATAGACAAACGCGTAAATAACGCAGAATTCTGTAGAAATTCCGAAGAAACAGACAAACTTTTATTTCTATAATGTGTAGAGATTACATTTACGGTACTGTATTTGTGTGGTCTAATTTAAAGGTTACGCCGTGTAAAGTTTGTATCCAACTAGGCGCCATGGATTTGCTCTACTGCGATGTGACGAAATACAGAAAGACAGTTGTGTGGATAAGCTGACTGCGCTCAGGCTCAGAACACTTCCTTCTTGGATATGTCACTCCACTCTTGTTACAAATTATAAGGTGAAACACCGGGGTTCTAGATATTTTCGTGGCGTGCTTTGGAAATTAAATACCTCTGATGCCAGCAGGTTGGACGATGCTGATTAGGTAACTTCACCTGAAAATGTTCAGTTCTTTGACAACAGAGGCAACAATCAATTCACGCATCAGTGCCCCTCTCCTCTTAATACATCCTTGTAAACAATATTGCTCAAACACAGAGGATCATTCACGGGAGTTTCCGCCAACACAAATTTCTTCATTTCTCTACTAGAAAGCGCTATAGTGTTCAAGGAGCTTAGATATCTAACCTCCTTGACTTTCATAGTAATTCAAGGAACAACGAAATTCGACATGCAAGCTACCCTCTGGGTGACAAATTACAAAGCTTGCACCAGGCACCGAGGCCATACGATATTATTATTATTACTATTACAGAGGATCATGATGAGGACTGTCTCAAACGTATCAATTGCCGTCGACGTCATACACGTCATGGTGGGAACGAATGGTGGCTCCTACGAAACGCTGCTTGCCTAACGTTCTAGGCCCCCAGCAAGTAGACGCGGAATCGTTATACACCATACTAGTGAGCATCGAAGCCGCAATAAATTCCCGCCCCCTACTCCAGGATGAAGGCAGTACTGCCTTGACTACAGCCATCGCCGTCTATAATTCTCAAGCCGTGCTGTTGGTAAAATTACAACGTATAAAAGAGTTCGTAAATTCTTTAAACACGTAAGACCACATGCTATTTTTAGCCTACTTTCGATTTTTGCAAAAAATGAAAGTAGACTTATGAGATCAACACAGGGCGAAAAAAGTGTGTCTGTCTGTGTGTGTGTGTATGTGTGTGTGTGAGTCTGTGTGTGTGTATGTGTGTGTGTGAGTCTGTGTGTGTGTGTGTGAGTGTGTGTACTCTGAATGTCTGTCCCCCCCCTATCAATTCGAACACGGTGAATGCGAATTGAACGAAATTTGGTACAAATGTAGCACAAGCAAAGGACACCTCAGTGTCATGTTTTATATCGCCGCCATCTTGACGGAAACGTAATGGCGGCCACACAAATGTTCAAAGCTTAAATCTAATTACGACTAACCTAATCATCCGATCTCTACCAAATTTTGCAATAACATACCATTATGGGGGGAGCATCCTTTGACCAAACCAATAGGTCATCAGCGTAATAGTTTGCGGATGGCGGCCATCTTTGTGTGAAAATCGATTCCCCCTTTTAATTCGAACACGGTGCAACCGAATGTAACGAAATTTGGTAGAGAGTTAGTACTAACAAGAGGCACCTCAGTGCCATGTTTTATATCGCCGCCATCTTGACGGAAACGTAATGGCGGCCACACAAATGTTCAAAGCTTAAATCAAATTACGTCTAACCTAATCATCCGATCTCTACCAAATTTTGCAACAACATACCTTTATGGGGGGAGCATCCTTTGACCAAACTAATAGGTCATCAGCGTAATAGATTGCGGATGGCGGCCTTCTTTGTGCGAAAATCGATTCCCCATATTAATTCGAACACGGTGCAACCGAATGGAACGAAATTTGGTACAGACGTAGTACTAACAAAAGGCACCTCAGTGTCATGTTTTATATCGCCGCCATCTTGACGGAAACGTAATGGCGGCCACACAAATGTTCAAAGCTTAAATCAAATTACGATTAACCTAATCATACGATCTCTACCAAATTTTGCAACAACATACCCTTATAGAGGAAGCATCCTTTGACCAAATGAATAGGTAATTAGCCTAATAGTTTGCGGATGGCGGCCATCTTTGTGTGAAAATCAATTCCCCCTATTAATTCAAACACGGTGAAACCGAATGGAACGAAATTTGGTTCAGAGGTAGCAATAGCAAAGGGCATCTCAGTGTCATGTTTTATATCGCCGCCATATTGACAGAAACGTAATGGCGGCCACACAAATGTTCAAAGCTTAAGTAAAATTACGACTAACATAACCATCCGATCTCTACCAAACTTTGCAACAACATACCTTTATGGAGGGAGCATCCTCTGGCCAATCTAATAGGTTATTAGCCTAATAGTTTGCGGATGGCGGCCATCTTTATGTAAAAATTGATTCCCCTATTAATTCGAACACGGTGGAACCGAATGGAACGAAATTTGGTACAGAGGTAGCACTAGCAAAGGGCACCTCAGTGTCATGTTTTATATCGCCGCCATCTTGACTGAAACGTAATGGCGGCCACCGAATGTTCAAAGCTTAAATCAAATTACGATTAACCTAATCATCCGATCTCTACCAAATTTTGCAATTACATACCTTTATGGAGGGAGCATCCTTTGACCAATCTAATAGGTCATCAGCGTAAAAGTTTGCGGATGGCGGCCATCTTTGTGTGAAAATCGACTCCCCCTATTAATTCGAACACGGTGCAACCGAATGGAACGAAATTTGGTACAGGGGTAGTACTAACAAAAGGCACCTCAGTGTCATGTTTTATATCGCCGCCATCTTGACGGAAACGTAATGGCGGCCACACAAATGTTCAAAGCTTAAATCAAATTACGATTAACCTAATCATCCGATCTCTACCAAATTTTGCAACAACATACCTTTATGGGGGGAGCATCCTTTGACCAAACTAATAGGTCATCAGCATAATAGTTTGCGGATGGTGGCCATCTTTGTGTGAAAATCGATTCCCCCTATTAATTCAAACACGGTGCAACCGAATGGAACGAAATTTGGTACAGACGTAGTACTAACAAAAGGCACCTCAGTGTCATGTTTTATATCGCCGCCATCTTGACGGAAACGTAATGGCGGCCACACAAATGTTAAAGCTTAAATCAAATTACGATTAACCTAATCATCCAATCTCTACCAAATTTTGCAACAACATACCCTTATAGAGGAAGCATCCTTTGACCAAATGAATAGGTCATTAGCCTAATAGTTTGCGGATGGCGGCCATCTTTGTGTGAAAATCAATTCCCCCTATTAATTCAAACACGGTGAAACCGAATGGAACGAAATTTGGTACAGAGGTAGCACTAGCAAAGGGCATCTCAGCGTCATGTTTTATATCGCCGCCATATTGACAGAAACGTAATGGCGGCCACACAAATGTTCAAAGCTTAAGTTAAATTACGACTAACATAACCATCCGATCTCTACGAAACTTTGCAACAACATACCTTTATGGAGGGAGCATCCTTTGACCAATCTAATAGGTCATTAGCCTAATAGTTTGCGGATGGCGGCCATCTTTATGTCAAAATTGATTCCCCCTATTAATTCGAACACGGTGGAACCGAATGAACGAAATTTGGTACAGAGGTAGCACTTGCAAAGGGCACCTCAGTGCCATGTTTTATATCACCGCTATCTTGACGGAAACGTAATCGCGGCCACCCAAATGTTAAAAGCTAAAATGTAATTACGACCAACCTAATAATCTAGTCTCTACCAAATTTTGCAACACCATATCTTTATGAGGGAAACATACTCTGACCAAACTGCAAGAACATCAGTCCAATAGTTTGCAGATGGTGGCCAAGTATGTGTGAAAATCGATTCTCCCTATCAATTCAAACACGGTGAAACCGAATTGAACGAAATTTGGTACAGAGGTAGCACTAGCAAAGGGCACCTCATATTCATGTTTAATATCCCTATAGCACGTTGTATTTCAACAAGCTACTACAACCAACATTCGATCATACTCCTTGAAAAGGACAAAGAGTTATAACAATACCCATGCATTTAGGAGAAAGTAGGCTATATGTTCTTTACTGATCATCTTGTTATTCTTAAATATCGTTTATTTTGATATGACAGCATCTACAAGCAGTTCATACTGACTATTTCAACACCCGTGAAATTCCTCGTGGTAAATCAGACCTGCTGAATGAAGTAGAAGTAAGTATTACCCGTATTACGTTGCATGTGAAACCAATATTTGGTTATAAATTTAACCAACAAATTCTTCACTAATATTTCATTAAACTATATCAGATGCCTAGGAAGGGTTGTGTGCCTAGCTGTAAGTCAAATTATGGCAGTACTATTAAAATAACTGGATATATTACAACGTTTTGATCACTACAGCGAGGTGGACCTTCTGTGTCTAGTAGGCCTAATTTAGTTTAGATATATATCTTCATGTGCCCTGTATTTTCCAGTACATTATGAACTGTAGTCAGTTGGCAAGTGCATTTAGGAAGATTTCATTAGAAAGCCACCTATTTTAAAATTAAGTGATCAGTGGAGCTTTATTGTTAGACTGTCAACATTAATAATAATAATAATAATGTTATTGGTTTTACGTCCCTTTTAACTACACTGGCTTTTAGAGACGCCGGGGTGCCGGAATTTTGCCCCGAAGGGTATCTTTAACGTGCCAGTAAATCTACTGACACGGCTCCCTCGCATTTGCGCACCCTCAAATGCCAGCTGACTGCGCCAGGTTTCGATGTCAACATTAAGCTTGGACGCTTATTGTGACTGTGATGAGTGCATCTGTGGACAAAAAGTAAAGGATTCATTATCAAAGGCAGTCTCTAAGTTAGTCCAGCTGGAATTTCACCTGCTTTCCCTATCACTGTTGGAGTTCATCAGGGATCAGCACTCTCGCCGCTTCTGTTCATTCTGCGCATGGATACGGTGACAGCTGACATTCAGACACCTCATCCATGGACGATCTTATATGCTGATGATGTGTTTCTCGCAGATCAAAGTCGCGAAAATCTAGAAATTCGAACTCTGTGCTGGAAGGAATGTCTGAGCAAAAATGGCTTGAAACTCAATATAGGGAAAACTGAATACTTGCAATGTGGTACTCAGACCAACGGTACCATCAGCAATGAAGAGCATCAGCTCACTAAAACTACACACTTTAAATATCTCGGTTCCCTTATCACTTCAGATGGCGAAACGCTTCTCGATGCTCGAGCACGAGTTAACATTGCGTGGATGAAGCGGCGCCAAGTCACAGGAGTGCTGTGCGATAAGAAAGTACCTATCCCTTTGAAAGGGAAAGTTTACAAGTCCATGATACGACCAGTGGCACTTTACGGCACAGACTGTGGGCCAGCTTCAACCAAGCATGAACAAGCCCTACATGGAATGGAGATGAAAATGTTACGTTGGTCCATGGGTGTCACACGGCTTGATCATGTCAGGAATGAACATATCCGGAAACAGATGAGAGTTGCAGCCATTACCGATAAAATGAGAGAAGCACGGCTTCAGTGGTATGGGCATGTCACTAGAAGTGAAGAGAACTCTGTGGCAAGAACAGCTCTCCAATACGATCCAGGAGGAAATCGTCCCCGTGGACGTCCAAAGAAAAGATGGCTGGGCAGAATCAAGGAAGACTTGGTGATGTGTGGACTTAACCTGAAGATGCCCTTGTCAGGAAGAAGTGGCGAACAGCAACCAAACAAGCGGACCCTGCACCATCGCGGGACACACGCTAGGATAGAAGAAGAAGAAGAAGATATTTTCTGAGCGCGTCAATGACGGCAGTGAGCATAGCAGCAAGGAAAGAAAACTTCAGACATTGGGACATTTACGGCCTTTTATTTTTTTCTTATCGGGAATTGACAGTACATAGCATGATAATAATTATGTATCCTTTATTTGTGATATTAGTGTGTAGATTTAGCGGACGTTATGTTCTGTTGTATTTTCGGAAACATTTGGCGTCAAAATCTATGTGTTTACACAGTGTTAGCAATTACTATGTGCTTGCGCTAGGCCTCCCAGATGACAGATTGGCGGCGTTGTCAAACCTTATGGCACGGCTTGAGAAATGTAGACGGCGATCCTACAGCTCATTTCATCCACGGCAAGAAGTTGACTTCAATTCCCGTAGGAACAGAGCCTATCGTTAGAGCTGATTTGAAAAGACAGTACCGACTTCAGCAACAAGCGACAGAAGACTTCCAGAAACGCTGAATAAATGAATAACTCCTGGAACTACGCAGTTTTCATTACGTATGGCAGGCGAGCGGCAGGACTCCACACTTCCGGACAGGTGACCTGGTCCTTCTGCGAGATGACAACCGCCCTCAACACGTGTGGGCCAGAGCCGTAATCGAGGAGATAACACCGGGAAGAGACGGTAAACTTAGAACTGTCCTCCACCGCACGCCAGACACCAGGGAGGGGAGGATTTGGAAGATTGAACTAGTACAGCCTCTTTACGTTCTAGGATCTTTGGATCCTACAATGTAATCTTGAAATAAAATACCACGATACGATATATGTGTGTATTCCTTACTTCATTCTGTCATTATATCACATATATTCGAAAAAACACGAACACTGGAGTTGAGGAATGCAAATTCAAGTTTCTTATTAAACTGCAAGAATATATACTTCCTAGGTACTTACAAAGGACAATGTGGCCCGTGGAAAATTCTCACCAATTGCAATGAATTCGATAAATAGGGATAACAGATTTATTATATAGCACTGGCGACTAAATACTGACATTCCGTTTATCCACAGTGTCGATGCCGTTCTTAATTACATTGAAAGAATAACAACTAAATCATAACCGCGTTCTGAATCCGTTATAACTTTCAGCAGATGCTTTCGCGAAAGATTCTGATTCCGCCAAGATGGCACTCCAAAAACTGGTCATACGCATCTGTAGTGAATGAGATTACTCTGCTCAAAACACATTTCACATCATACTGGGTTGGTCCCTTTACCACTACACTTGAGCATTCGTTTAAGCCAATGTCGAGCCACAGTAGGCTAATTGATACCACTTAACGATAAAACGTAGATAGAACGTAACTCGGTAACGCAAGGGCAGATGACTTCGCTGTTCAGCTCCTTAAAACAACAATCATCATCACCATATGTTGCATATCCTATCCTCCCACCTGTACGTGAAGCATGCTGAGCTTCTATGTCCAAGATCGCGGGTTCTAACCCGGCCGAAGTCGTTAGATTTTTAAGAGCGTTAAAAATCCCTCCCCGGCGGTCCCGTGTCATAGATTTATTGCATGTAAAAGAACCTTCCACTAACTACAATTGTGTGAAGCTAAATTTGTAGGTTAGATTTGATTAACGTTCTATTAATTTCCAACGTTCGCTGCCAGGTGCCAGTTGTGGTGGCATCTTGTAGGCAAGTTCACAGATAGGTGTCGTTGACGGTAGTATTTGGTAGAAAAAGTAGGAACTACTTGAAATTGGTCGTCTGCAGTTATTACCTGTATTACAGATAACACACGCAAATAAAGCCATCAAAATTAACACCTGTTATCAGACAGATTCTACACACACCCAAAGTACACGGGGCTGCATGACCGCGTTGTCACAGCCCGTAAACTGAACCCAATGAACCCCCTGTACGCATTGCATGCAGTCATACTTTCCTTTGGACGCTCATTTACTGTGTCGATGGCTGTAGGCTACTTGTATATACTGTACAGTATTTGTCTGAACCTGGGTTTTTGTAATTACTGTGCCCATTCAACAATGAAATATGCAAATCACAGTTTGCCAGCAATGCTCAATCGGGAGTATCGGGGTTCATGGTTTTTTCTCCCACTTTGTGATCTACACACTTTGGATTAAGCAGAGGATACACTTCCAAAAATAAACAAAAATCAACTACTACTATTTAAAACATTTAATTATCCAAATATATGGCGCTACAAAAATTAAACAAATAAAAATACTGACACTCAACTTTATACTTGTTCAAAGTTGAACAAGGAATTCATATTAAACAATTATCAGATCATAATGACTGGTCTTCCATAAACCAACAAACTTCTACTAAGTTTCACTTCCATATAGTGCCACTTCAAATTCTTTAAAATCAAGAGCTCCGAACGGCTCGATAATGTTTTCTTACATTGTGTTATCAATTTAATACACATCCATTATTATTTATATGAGTATATCTTTTAATCATAAATATCAAAATTACCAAAGTATTGTTATTCATCACTTAATTTTGGGCTTTCACAGTGCTCATATGTTACCATCCCTCTCTCTCAAGTCAACTACTCACTACCATGATTGGGAAAAATTTGCGTACTCCCGAGCTACCGAAGACTACTGAACAAATCAAACTTAAGATTACTCCCGGAATCTAATATCTTCAATAGAACTCGTGAATCACTGAATCATATAATAATTAAGTTAGGGATTTATCATTATTTGTCTTAAAAGACCATTATATTTTAAGAAAGCAACGATCTGAACTCTGCAAGCGATAATTATTTATATAAAGGGGCCTTGGTTCCAAGACCGGGTCGTTCAAACAATCTCTAAACACTTTAGTGTATTATAATTCAAACTGACCGTTTCCCGACCTACCACAATACATCGAGAAGGAGGGTCTAGCCTTAACTACTTAGCGTGATTTATTGCAGGGGGACAGAGAGTCAACAGTCTCGCTGCTACAAGAGACTGGCTACCATCAGCTTTCCATACAGCTGTTTCAAATACAATTTCTTGAATGACAAGGCTTTTAATACAGATTCTTAAAACAACATAATTAGGTTCAATAGACCTATTCTCTTGGCTTCGGTATATAATAATAATTATGAAGTGTCCTCATTGGCGGGTAAGAAAAATTCAATAATACAACCAATATTTAGGGGTTTCAACACAGACGACTCTGAGTTCGATCCTTTCAAATGCCTCGGGAGCAGTATCCCAAATTGGAGGACTTATACATTTGCGACTTAGGGCAGGCCTTGCCTTATACCAGTGCTCATAATACAACATAATAGCACCCTTTTTGCCATACAACATACAATGCCTCGTGATCACTATCACAACTTTTCTTGAGGACTTACCATAGTTCAATTACCCCGACCAACTATCCCTCATAATTAGTTTTACCGAGCATTTCAACGCATTCCTAGCGTGACAAATTACTTTAATGCGCTACATGGCGCTTATACTTTAATTAGCCAAGTTGCCTTCAAAGAATTAATAAATTCAAAATCAACGTTTGATCTACATCTCAAATATATATTACTCTTCTCCCTTGACAATAATAATTTTACCATAAAGAACATGTATTCATAACATGTATTAATTCATCTAAAGGAGCTCGGAAGCTACTACTTTCCGAATAAAATTCATCATACTATTCATTCATTTATATATTTATTCTTTTATTTATCATTATGCTTGCTTTCTCATATTTATATCATTTATCAATTACTCTGATATTTTACTGAATACATTCCCCCAGAGATTCATTTACATTTCACATATTTATTATATTTATCTCAATTTAATCGTTCAGATCGCGCTATTATCTTTACCTGTTATTCAACATCCCTATTTTCTCTCTCATGAGGATTATACGCAAATCTTCCCAAACACATATCATAATGAAATAGTTACTCACATGACTGAACGGTCAGCGACCGAATCCTCCAGCGATGGAACATGTTTGCCCACTCACTGCTTTTAAGCCATCTCCATAGATACACTTACACTCAATGACACTTCCTTAACAACACATAAAATATTTACCTTAATTACTTGGAATACACTGAATACCATTTTGTATTCGTTTCCCTTCACAATATAAATTCACAAAAAATATTACACTCAAAAATTTTCACTATATTTACATTACATAACAATTTTATCACTTGGGCGTTAATTATTCGCCTTACACACGTGATTTCTTTTCTTTCCGGTTTCCAAGGGTGGCATTTATAGAGCGTCGGCTTCCTAATTTGACGAGATGATGGAAAGTCTCGATTGAATTACACCTCACTGGAACGGCTGATCTTCAAATCCGGGGTTAGACTATCGACTTCTATACTTTAACTGCACGATGTCGTTTCTTACTAGACGCTAACTTGTTCGTCTAGATAAAAGTCTGTCCTTACTGTATTACTTTTACGGCACGCTCGAATAGTTTATCGGTGACCTAGTAATTTCCTTGCATTAATTGCTATTACTTTAATTCGTAGCTTATTGGAGTACTTCCCAATGTTTACTGTTCATTTGTCTACCTTAGACAAAGCCTGGAACTACAAATCCTAATTTTTATTGTCCTGCGCTCTAGTCCCTACATTTCCGGAACACTGGGCGTTACTTATTTTGTTCTACCCTGATCGGGTTCCTTCACATCGATAGAATTGTCTATTTCACTTCCTTTGGTACCTCGAAACCTTATGATGCGTTGTTTCTTTTTAACTGAACTATTATTCGAGTACCTCTCGCCTGTTATTTCTTCAAGTCCACAGCCTAACTTTAATTGTACTATTGAACTTTAACGATAAAGTCTGAAGCTTGCCGATATTAATCCTATACTAGGATTCGAATATGTCTCCACACAGCGATACTAATGACGATACTGCTCGGCCACTCCCATACGGGGTGCTCGTTGGTGATACAGCGTATCACGACCTCTCAAGGTCTGGTAAAGACTGCATGCCTCTCCTGGCTCTGTCAGGGTTTTTATACAAATCGGCTGCAAAAAGATAAAATCCGCGTCTTCTCCAGCACTAACTTTTGAAGTAATTGTCGTATAATTTTGAAAAATATATCTCTGGAAAGCTCTTGTTCTAAACGTCAACTGGTTTCTTTGATCATGAAAATCGATCGCACAATTCCAAGATATTAAATAATTTTGCTCTTCAGATACGTGGGTTTTGCGGTTTATTTTTCCATCCCTACCAATTCTGGTCTCGGGGAATTTTTAACGACGTCATGCTGCGTCTGCACTTCTTTCCTGTGCAAATATTATAAACTTTTTCCCCACACAAAAATCTCTCTTCCAAAATGATTCACCATGATGTGTTTCTTTCATTAATTAAATGCTCGCAAATGGCTTAATTCTAATTATTTCTCTTCTTGCGCAATTGCGAGGTTGTCATTTTATAGCTGTGTAAGGTCTATTTCCGAAACCTCTTCTCTCTTACACGCAGCGGAAAGTTTTTATCGTTCTATTAATAATCATGAGTCGGCTCCTTATCGATGCGTCACGCATGGTATCATGTCCGCATGAATAGTGGTCACCTATTCCTGCGCCACGTTATAACAGCCCACTCCTAAAATCTTCCCAAGTCACTCTAAAGACTGTATTTTTTCCTCTCTTCTTTTTCAATTAAATTATGGATTCGACGCTTGAACCAACAGCACATGGGTTCATTACTGCAGTAGTATGTTTTTTAATTTTTTTTAGCGTATGTCTTTTAGTGCCGGAAGTATCCGAGGACATGTTCGGCACACCAGAGTTTGTAGCTGCTTCTATACGCACACCCACGGGGTGAGCAACAAGTACCGTTGCATGTGGAGTGTTATCTGGGGAGGAAAGTGTGAATGTAAGGACGAGGAATTGGAAGGTAGCGGCTGTGGCCTTAAGTTCGGAACCAACCCCGGCATTCGCCTGGAAGGAAAATGGGAAACCACAGAAGACCATTTTCATGGTTACCGGCGGGGGGATTCGAACCTCCTCGCCTCCCGGATGTGAGCGACTGCCTGCAGCCACGCCGTAACGACCACGGCTAATTCACCCGGTTGCAGTAGGGTGTGCAAATGTAATTAGGCTGTGTGGGTTTAGGATTGAAGTAGGTAACCCGGAACTTGCAATAAGGTAGTCTACGATCATCATCATCATCATCATCATCATCATGAACCGGCTCCAGTTTCCCGGGTGCGGTGAATGAGCGCTCTCCATTTAGTTCTCTCCAAGAATGTTTCCTCCTCCATGATCCGCTGCACATCCAGACCTCTCCCTGCAAGATCATTTCTAACCTGGTCGATCCATCTCCTCCTCGGTCGACCTCTTGGTCTCTTGCCTTTCAGTTCTTTCTCAAACCACACTCTGGCTGTTCTTTGTGTGTCCATTCTTTTGAGATGACCGAACCATTTCAGCCTGGCTTCAACACAGGTCTCATTTAGAGATTGTTCTACTTGAACAATATGGCGTATCTCGTCATTTTTTATTTTGTCCCTCCATGTCTTCTGAATCATAGTTCTTAAAAACTTCATTTCCACCGCCTGTAGTTTGCTGGTATTTTTCTTGGATTGGGTACAGGTTTCTTAGCTATATGTAGTAACTAGTACAAAGAAGCTCTTGTAGAGTATTAGTTTTGATCTCAAAGGAACTTGCTTATCCCAAAGAATCCCTCTCGCGAGATGATAAAATTTTGCTCCATGTTGAACTCTTCTAGTGATTTCTGCAGATGGTTGGTTATCTGTGGACACTACACTGCCGAGGTAACAGAACTGATGTACTTGTTCTAATTTTGTACCATTCAGTGTGATGTTAGTACAGATGTTTTGTCGACTAACGGGCATCACTATCGTTTTGGACTTGCTTATATTCAGACCAAATTGCTTGAATATAGCATTCCAATCATTCAGTTTCTATTGTATTTCAGCCTCATTGTCACCCCATATCACAACATCATCTGCAAATGCTAAAGCTTTAAACTCAGAGGTCTTATTGAGTCTCTTAACTCTCTTCATTATTTCATCCATTACAGTAATGAATAAAAGTGGTGATAGAGCGCTGCCTTGCTGTACACCCTTGCTTAGTATCGAATCACTCTGAATAGCCAACACCTATTTGGACACAACTCTGGCAGTGTTCATATAGCATCTTGACTTTATTTATTGCAGCGCATGGTATTGATCTATTTTGTAGGCATTCCCAGATTGCATTTCTCCGTGCACTGTCGTAAGCCTTCTCAATATCTAGAAAAATGAAGATGATGTGTTTTCCTTTTTCCCAGTCTACTATTCCGACATATTTCTATTGGTGGTGTGGAAGAACTAGAAAAAAATATAGACAGAGGATGGCCTCTGTCAGAACCAAGATTCTAACCCCTTATCTCCGTAATTGCTGCAGCTCCTCATAAAAGGGTTAACGCTTGATGTTGTTGTTGTTGTTGTTGATTATTCATTTAGGGTCTTTGAGGCATCGTGGTCAAGTATCCCCGTGTAGTTGTGTGTGTGTTGAATAACTCTGATAACCTGCGTCATTGCTAGTAGTATTGTGGGTATTTGTAAATGAGGGTAGTATTTGTAAGGAAGAGGTAGTGAAACGATCCCGGCATTTGCCTGGAATAGAAATGGAAATCCATTTCTAGGAAAGCTGAGGTGGCAATCAAACCCGTTTCTTCTCAGTTTTACCTCACGTGGTTTATGAACACTGTTCCAACCCTCAGACCAGAATTAAATATCTTGGCAGAGCCGAGATTCAAACCCAGAACCTTTGGACCTGGAGTCTTAATATGTACCCCAAGACCACAGAAAGCGGCATTTTGTGCTTGACTTAACACGCTTGGCTAATAGGAATCTCCGTTTCGCGGGCTTATAGGTCGTGTTCCAAGGACATTTTGTCGTCCTGACGTTTCGCTGAATACTGCGTTCAGCATGTTCACAGGTTACATAAAGCGAGGTAAAACAAGTAAACAGAAGATATATAAATAGTCAACAACCCACACATAGAGGCTACCATAGCAACGGCGTACCACATAAAAGTAATGCATCAAGGACAGGGCTGCTCGTCTGTTGCATCTTCTCGTCTACGACGGTCAATAAGGGCAGGCTTGAGGGGATTAAGGACTGGAAGCCAAGCTCTGTTCACACGTTCTGCTTCCTCCTTAAGATTGAAGCTGTTAGTATACTTCAGGATTTCAATGGCCTCCCTTTGTAGCCTGGCATGATAAGACATCGTGGTGGACAGAACTTCGGTGTCTCCATATCTTATATCGTGACCTGCAAGTAGCGAGTGTGCTGCTACAGTGGATTTATCTGTTTGTCCCAGCCGGCTGTGTCGTTCGTTCTCCTTGAGGCGAGTGGCAATACTTCTTTTCGTTGTTCCAATATATACTTGGCCACAATCACACGGGATTTTATAAACCCCTGCCGCGGTATGAGGATGTCGCTTATCTTTAGCGGACCTAAACATGTCCTTAATTAAGGAGGAGCGACATCCTCATACCGCGGCAGGGGTTTATAAAATCCCGTGTGATTGTGGCCAAGTATATATTGGAACAACGAAAAGAAGTATTGCCACTCGCCTCAAGGAGCACGAACGACACAGCCGGCTGGGACAAACAGATAAATCCACTGTAGCAGCACACTCGCTACTTGCAGGTCACGATATAAGATATGGAGACACCGAAGTTCTGTCCACCACGGTGTCTTATCATGCCAGGCTACAAAGGGAGGCCATTGAATTCCTGAAGCATACTAACAGCTTCAATCTTAAGGAGGAAGCAGAACGTGTGAACAGAGCTTGGCTTCCAGTCCTTAATCCCCTCAAGCCTGCCCTTATTGACCGTCGTAGACGAGAAGATGCAACAGACGAGCAGCCCTGTCCTTGATGCATTACTTTTATGTGGTACGCCGTTGCTATGGTAGCCTCTATGTGTGGGTTGTTGACTATTTATATATCTTCTGTTTACTTGTTTTACCTCGCTTTATGTAACCTGTGAACATGCTGAACGCAGTATTCAGCGAAACGTCAGGACGACAAAATGTCCTTGGAACACGACCTATAAGCCTGCGAAACGGAGATTCCTATTTCAACGCCGGTCGTGAAAGTCTACATTTTTACGCTTGGCTAAGTTTTTGGGTGGGGTAAATACCACAGTCGCCAGTGTCCAAACGCTTTGAGCATCGAACCATGTAGCAAATGGAGCAAATATTACGAGTACAACTTGTGTTGATGGTCTTGGTCACTGAATTGGTCCAGTCCTCTTCGGTTCCCAAGAGGAAGTTCGTAATCTTCGGTCAGTTCGTTCATCTTGGGAGTCTTAGCAGAAGTAATACGAGACCAAGATCCCCGGTGTGAAATAAATCGCGCGCGCGACTTAGCTTCTATGGCGCACTGAACAATATTTATGTTACACGTCCACTCATACAGAGTCCAGGCACGTACTGTGCTGCTCGCAGTGTTCTGTTCTGGAATAATTGCTCTCAAACAAATGAAGCGCCACTTCACTGTACTAACTAGAGCTCACGCTCAGAAACCTTTTGCGGTGTCCGAATTAAACGTTTCAAACCGTCTCGTATAAAACGCTTAAGTTAAATGTTTTTCTAAACACGTTTAAACATATCCTAAAAATAAACGTTAAAACGTTTTGTAAAGAAACGTTTTCTTAAATGTTAAGAGTTTCTTTTTCATTAATATAATAGCAATTATTTACATTGATGGTAGGCGATCTGGAACAAGGATCACATACACTATAGTAGAGACACTAATAGTTGAAGTAGGAGATACTGGGAGCCTTAGAAGAGGAATAGTCAAGAGATACGCGCCGAAGATGATAGAGACTTTCATTGGGAGGAAGGATATGTCGGGAATCGCGCAGCCTGCACCTCTAGCGTGATGCAGATTTTAAGCACAGGAAGGCACCACTGTATAAAGCGTGTGTAACATAAAATTTAATGTGTTTTAGTGTCATTAACATAAAGTATAGCATAAAATGTTGTAGAAAGATGAATGAAAGTGATAAATGTAAGATGTGTAACATCAAAATGAAAGTGAGTGATATGAAACCACAAGGAATATATAGTGTAATCATCGTGGAGTATTGTTAAAATGCAACAATGGTGGGTCATACGCTGTATTATTGGATCCAACCACCAGATGAGAAGGACGTAAGTACCAGACCAATGTTATAATGTACTAGTTGAGCACACCATATGACTGTGTTAATGAAGATAATAGGGAACTTGAGATAATGATCTGTACGAGTTTTTTCATTCCTCGTCGTTGCCGTAAAGAGTTTGCATATAAGAATGAGTTTGCTTACGACAGAAATGCGTAAGAGCACGCTAAATTTAATAATAAAGTTAATGAATAACTTAATAATGATGGTCAAAATCGACAAAGAGGTTAATATTCAGCATGGAAATGAATGAAACGTTAAATTGCGTCAATTCCAAGAAATTGTAAGGTAATATTAAGTGAAAGTGTGGAAAAATATATATGTCAGAATGTTATTATACATGTCTAAATGTAATGAGTATCATGAGTCGCGCAGTAAGCGTTATAAAATAATGCCAGTTAATAATACCAGTAATAAATGCCAGTAGAAAGTGATCTAAACGGAAGGAAACTGGAGTATCATATGGTCAGATTACTCTAACAGATCTAGTTTTTGAGCCGCTAATATGCGAGCGTTAAAAGTAAAGCCAAGATTTTTATTTTAATGAATGCAAGGAAAATTCTCTAGCACAATGTCAGGGCATTACGCGCTATTTTTCGAAGGTTAATTGACGTACAGCCGAGAGCGTACAGGTATATTGATGACAGCGGATGGAGACAGATAATGTATCTGGTCTGCCATACCAGCGTCGTGAGGGCAATTAAGGAATAACTGTACCACCTTAATTAGCTGCTCTATGGAAGGATCCGTCCGTCGAGACGTGACACCTTTAATAATGGGAGGGTCTGAGGACACCTTGCCAATACTTCGCAAACGCGTATGTGGAAAACTTTGGACACCACAATTGCACGCATATTAAGCCGTATATGATCCTCACGACTTCGTCGCTCGAAGATATTCATCCATTTGCTAATAAATAATTTTCTGAGCCTTAATTGAGCCAAGTAACACTACCCTACGTGATAGGAGTAAATATTTAGATATTCAGACCATGATGATGACCCAGATTATCCGCTTGTCCGTGAAAGTGAAAATTTAAACAGTTGAAATTTTGTTGTGATGGTATGAATACGCAAATGTACCACAGCTGAGGAGAGAGGGGTTGGGGGGGGGGGATATTGACCTACCCACACGGCCATCTTTCTTTATGGGTTTGGGGGCGTTGTGGCTCAGCGGTCTAGCTGTATGCCTCTCACCAAGGCGGTCCGGGTTCGATTCCCGGTCAATGCATGTGAGATTTTCGAAGTGAAATGCCATGTCCTGTGGTTCGGATTCCACGTAAAAAGGAGGTCCCGTGGCTTATAATCACAAGATTCACGGTCACGTAAAACTACAATCTTCCTTCTTTTTTTTCTTTATGGGCGGAGCTACTCCAGACCTATTGTCCGCAGTAGGGTGCCTGGGGCGACCGACCCTTGTAATAATAGGTACTGGGTATTTAAACTGTAGAAACTGGTAATATAATATATTGAGAAATTGATTGTTGTGATTGCAGAAATCAATTATAGGCTTTCAGAGGATATGAATCCCTCTTTTAATTGTTGAAATCGCACAATATTTAGCTAAGTTAATGCTTTATAACATGTAGCTCCGCTAAACATATTTACACACTACGAGGCATCGAATGGCAATATACTCATACGGGTAGCCTAAAACATGGGTTGACGCAATATTAACAGTAGATTGACGTATCATTGACCAACACGAAGACATATGATATAGCATTAATTAAGTATCATTTGATTAACTAGCATGTCATTAACTAGCATTGTTTATGTATAGTTATGAAGGTACTGTAGTCAGTGTTAAAGGAAATGAAAGGGAAGATGATTGTTACACAAACAAGTAAACAAAGCCATTAAACCAAGTAACCAATGTAAATGGTAAACGCATTGTAGATTATCATTAAGGAATAAGAAATGATAGATGTGTACAGTCTTATGTAATATTTGCTTTGAACTGAATTATTATAATTATGATTGTTGTAAGTGAAGTGCATGAAATATGAACGTTCGTCCAGAGACAATGAATGCTTTTTAAATGTGGAATTATTTAGTGAAAGTGTGAATCAGGGTGTGGAGACACCGTACTTAGACTCAGGAACTCACAAGAGACAGTGTTGCAGCATGCCTGAGGAGATCAGATTCTGATCTGCGCTGCGGAGCACAGATGAGTAAATTTCGGACTAGTGACCCTGTAGAACTGTCATCTGTGTGCTCCAACCTTTGTTTTGCATTTGTTGGGAGTAATTTAAATGTAATGATTTTCTTTTATTGTTGTTTATCATGCCATGATTTGAATTAAATGCAGTTACTTTAGGAATATGTTTGTTGTTCCTGTAGAGTAGTCACCTCGTAGTTATCAAATCCTAAGCATGTATTCGTACAGTGGGAGGATGTCAGATGCCCCGAAAGACCGCGAGCAGTTGGGTTCCGAATACATGTTCTCCATATAATGCCAAATGATACAGTATTAATATTGTTTTTTTTAAATCGATTTTACCCTCCAGGTTGGTGGAACCCACGGACTCAGCGAGGGAACACACCACTACCGCCTCTACGGGCAGTGTCCTAGAGCTGGGAACATCTGGTCGGAGTGGATACAACTAAGGAGGTGTGATCAGCACCTCGCCCAGGCGGCCTCACCTGCAAAGCGAACGGGGGCCATATGGGTGATGGGAAGCGAGGGAAAGATTGGGATGGATAGGCAAGGACGCGGAAAGGAGGCGGCCGTGGCCTTACTCTAGGAACCATCCCGGCATTTGCCCGAAGACGAAGTGGGAAACCACGGAAAACCACTTCGAGAATGGCTGAGGTGGGAATCGAACCCCCTCTACTCATTTGGGCCACCCGAGGCTGAGAAGCCCCGTTCCAGTCCTCATACCACTTTTCATAATTCGTGGCAGAGCCGGGAATCGAACCCATGCCCTCCAGGGCGGCAGCTAACCATGCTGACCGCTACGCTACGGAGGCCATATTAGAAATGTTATCGTGTTGGAAGCCATTTTTCAGCGTTGCCTTAGTAACCGAAATGTAATGTTTTTTTAGTTGGTCAACAGGATTGTACCCAACTGTAATAGGTGGTTCTCTATTCCTGAAGGAAAAGTACATGAAATTAATAAATACATTTGGACGACATGAGATTAATAAATACACTTGGATTCATTAGATTAATAAATACACTTGGATACAAGAGATTAATAAATACACTTGTATGACACAAGATTAATAAATACACTTGAATGACACAAGATTAATAAATACACTTCCATGACATGAGATTAATAAATACACTTGGATAGAGGAGATTAATAAATACACTTGGATACTGGAGGTTAATAAATACACTTGGATAAAGGAGATTAATATATACACCAGGATGACATGATATTAATAAATACTCTTGGATACAGGAGATTAATAAATACACTTGGATACAGGAGATTAATAAATACACTTGGATGACATGATATTAATAAATACACTTGGATACAGGAGATAAATAAATACACTTGGGTACAGGAGATTAATAAATACACTTGGATACAGGAGATTAATAAATACACTTGGATACAAGAGATTAATAAATACACTTGGATACAGGAGATTAATAAATACACTTCGATACATGAGAATAATAAATGCACTTGGATACAGGAGATTAATAAATACACTTGGATACAGGAGATTAAAAAATACACTTGGATACAGGAGATTAATAAATACACTTGGATACCGGAGGTTAATAAATACACTTGGATACAGGAGATTAATAAATACACTTGGATACAGGAGATTAATAAATACACTTGGATACAGGAGATTAATAAATACACTTGGATACAGGAGATTAATAAATACACTTGGTTACATGAGATTAATGAATGCACTTGGATACAGGAGATTAATAAATCCACTTGGATACAGGAGATTAATAAATGCACTTGGATACAGGAGAATAATAAATACACTTGGATACAGGAGATTAATAAATACAGTTGGATACAGGAGGTTAATAAATACACTTGGATACAGGAGGTTAATAAATACACTTGGATACAAGAGATTAATAAATACACTTGGATACAACAGATTAATAAATACACTTGGATACAGGAGATTAATAAATACACTTGGATACAGGAGATTAATAAATACACTTGGATACAAGAGATTAATAAATACACTTGGATACAGGAGATTAATAAATACACTTTGATACAAGAGATTAATAAATAAACTTGGATACAGGAGGTTAATAAATACACTTGGATACTGGAGGTTAATAAATACACTTGGATACAGGAGATTAATAAATACACTTGGATACAGGAGACCAATAAATACACTTGGATACAGGAGATTAATAAATACACTTGGATACAGGAGATTAATAAATACACTTGGATACAGGAGATTAATAAATACACTTGGATACAGGATATTAATAAATACACTTGGAAACAAGAGATTAATAAATACACTTGGATACAGGAGATTAATAAATACATTTGGATACAGGAGATTAATAAATACACTTGGATTCATGAGATTAATAAATACACATGGATACAAGAGATTAATAAATACAGTTGGATACAGGAGGTTAATAAATACACTTGGATACATGAGATTAATAAATATACTTGGATGCAGGAGATAAATAAATACAGTTGGATACAGGAGGTTAATAAATACACTTGGATACATGAGATTAATAAATATACTTGGATACATGAGATTAATAAATACATTTGGATTCATGAGATTAATAAATACACTTGGATGACATGAGATTAATAAATACACTTGGATACAGGAGATTAATAAATACACTTGGATACAGGAGATTAATAAATACACTTGGATACAGGAGATTAATAAATACGCTTGGATACAGGAGATTAATAAATACACTTGGATACAGGAGATTAATAAATAAACTTGGATACAGGATATTAATAAATACACTTGGATACAGGAGATTAATAAATGCACTTTCATACAGGAGATTAATAAATACACTTGGATACATGAGGTTAATAAATACACTTGGATACAGGAGATAAATAAATACAGTTGGATGCAGGAGATTAATAAATACAGTTGGATACACGAGATTAATAAATACACTTGGATACAGGAGATTAATAAATACACTTGGATACAAGAGATTAATAAATACACTTGGATACAGGAGATTAATAAATACACTTGGATACAGGAGGTTAATAAATACACTTGGATACAGGAGATTAATAAATACATTTGGATACAGGAGATTAATAAATACACTTGGATACAGGAGGTAAATAAATACACTTGGATACAGGAGATTAATGAATACACTTGGATACAGGAGGTTAATAATTACACTTGGATACAAGAGATTAATTAATACACTTGGATACAGGAGATTAATAAATACACTTGGATACAGGAGATTAATTGTTACGTGCAAATGCCCGTCCCAACGTTTTTAAAATCCATCTCCCCTATATACTTGTGTTCCCTGCCATTTAAAGCGCCCGCCTGATGGCTTGGTTCCGCTTATGAACACGAGATGGTAGTATCTATCAGACTTCGGCGCCTCTAGCCGTGGTTGTTTCTTTGACCGCTAGAGTGAGTTTGTGGTGTCTTCTGATCTCATCCTAATCGAGTTATGTTTGAAGGACATTGTATTCTACGTCATTGAACAAAAGACTATAAATACATCATGCGCCAAAATAAGTATATAATATGCACATTGTTGCTTGATGTGTCAAGCTGTGATTGGACAATTACAATTAACATGAATGCAGTGCGGTATTTAACTTTGGATTCTCCGCCATCTTGTGATCTTCATAGTCTGTCGTCAAGAAAACAACAAGCCGGCTGCTGGTCAAAGAGTATCTCTCCGTGTGCTGGGGGCTTGGGGCCCTAGCCGCTACGAAATGTGAATAAATGCTATAAGGAAATGCCTGCACTCTTAAGGCTGTATTTTCGCCATTTCGCATTGAAGATGAAGAATGAAATAATAAGAATCGCTACTAGCTGCAAACAAGAGTGCTTGTTTCCAAAACGGTGCATGTGCGTGTTAGCTATTTTATGGCCATATAGTGCCGTATAATATTTTTAAAATTGTGTGTTAATTATTTTATTATTATTGTGTCTCCACAGAGAAGTTTTTAAGGTACGTAATTATTTAAAATTTTATATATTGTTATGGAGCTCCGATATTGCCCTTATATTAATGTTTTAATTCTGTATTTTGTTTCGCCTGGTAGGCCTAATTTTTCCTGTTTTGCTAATGTTACCAGATTTTATGTAAATTTTATTGTTTTCCTTCGTACCTTCTGGAGACACGTTTCTAGTTTATTTTACGTTGTAAATTTTTATTTATTTAGTTTTTGGTAGTATTTGGGATAGCCCTATTATTAATTTGGATTTACGATCCGTTGCAGCCTAGTATGCCTCATGTCAATAGCGTTAAGGCGTAATTCTATCCTCCCTTTCTGTTCTCTCTGGTGATTTTAAATTTAATTTTATGCTAATTGTTTGCCGTAATTCGATTGGACATGCGATCGTCTATTTGGTGGCCATGTTTGTTTTTGTTTTGCACGAGTGCATTCTGGTCTTGAGAGGGCATTCTCTAGGCGTCGAGCGGGAGACTCAAACGTGTTGTGGTGCTCGCTTAGAATGTTTTTGTTAATCTTGTTGGTTTAACTTTGTGTTTTTGTGAGTGTTCCCGAGTTTTTCTCCGTCATGAAAATTGTGGATTTGTTAATTGATCCTATTTTTATTTTATTAATTTTATTTTATTTTTTCGTTTCATCGTAGCCTTGATGTATGCATGTCGGGTCGGTATTGCATACCTTAGTAAATTATCAAGTCCTTTCTCATTTGGTAATACCTGTATTCCTGTTTTTTATCTTTTGGGCATTATTATTTAAATTTTAAATTAAATGTTTTCATTTCGCTCAGCAAGCATGTTAAACCGTCTCTTGCCTACTTATGTAAATAACTTATGTTGGCCTTAAGCCATATGCATCACCAGAGAGAGGGTGTTGTGGCCATAGAGTTTCTTCTTTTTTTTAATGATTTTGTTAAATTTTTATTTTTCCTTGCCCCTTTTGGTAATTAAATTTTCTTGTATATTTTAAGCAACTGTTGTGGCATTATTTCGTCGGCGACAATTCTATTAGTTATTGGAGGGTGTCTGTAGACGAGCCTGTGCGTTTCCCCCTTCTCCACCTTCCTTCCACCTTTAGGTGTTCTTCTGTTGGGACATGTCTTCTGGCGGTGTTCTTGCAGATAGCGCCGCGGACCTCTTGAAAACAAGGTAAGTTGGCCCATCCATTCCACCCCGGGCGGCGCAGTTGGTAGCAGAGCGTGTTTATGTAGCGCTTCTGCAGCCATCCCCTCCACCATACCCGCAGGCTCATTTTATGGACCCTTCTGATGCTGGTAGAGCGGTTGCTGATGGGATGTGTCATGTCAGTGCACTTGATGTTATTTAATGCTAATCCTTGTCGTTTGTTTGATTTCATGTTTGCCTCTGAATATCCATGTGGTGATATATAAGTGACCTGTTCCAAGCGAGGTGTCTGTGCTGGTTTTTATCCTGCTTGTGATGCAACATTCCCGGTGAAAAATTAAGCTTGGTAAGTGACTGGCATGTGTTCTTGGCAAGGGAAATGTGGGTTTCTTGATTTTCTGATAGCCTACATGCTACGAGTGAAGGCATCGAGGAGCCCTGTCTGAAGCAGTTCGCCATGTGGTTTGTGGCAATTTTTGTAATTTAGCTTCCTGTTCTCGAGCCAAGCAAGCGATGACGTCTGCAGTTCTGGGCAGCATTGTGCATGATTTTGGATAGTATTGTGGCTGTGTTCGAGTGTCAACCTAATCTATGGTGTTGGTAATTGGTAGTTATGATATTGTTGTGAAATTGTAAACTGTCCTCGTAATTCCTAAAATTTGTTTCTTTCTCTATTGTCTGCGTGCATTCTGTGTTTTTCAAAATGGCCGACAATAATAGTGCTTTTGATTTAATTGACTTAAGAGATAACCTTGTGAATTTGGAGAGTTCTTCTGGGGTTGATCGAGAATCACCTCTGTTTACTAGGTCTGAGGTTTTGGGATCGATTACTAGTAGTGGTTTGCCTGCCCCTCTATTGCCTGGTTCTGGCTCGTCCAGACCACTTAACCCTGGATACGGTCATTCTTCTCATGTTAGGTCACCTAATGATTTTCTGGGTCCTGCCGACCCATTGCATCCCAGTTTTTTCTCTGGCAATGTAAATGTTTTGTCTCCTGTAGAGGGTGTGCGAGCGAGCTGCCCTGGTAATAATGTCTCTTTTCCAAATGCTACGTACTCGCCTACCGTTAATTATGGGTCGATTCCTCACCCTATTTCTAGTTTCTTAACTAAGTTGAAGCATTTCAACCTAGATGACGTTACCCAGGTGGTCCTATTTTTAAAGCAAGTGGTCGAATTGGGTAACCATGCCTCGATCTTTGGAATGTCGGAAAATCAGATTTTCCAACTGTTGTATCCTGTTGCATCCGGTATGCTGCGCGATAAGCGGATTGAAGCTATCCACCTTCGCAAGTCCTTAGCCATGTTCATTAGGGAAGTGTTGTGGTTTTTTGTCCCAGCGAGTGCCCTTAGTACTCTCGAACAAAAGTTCTTATATCGTGTCCAAAGGTTGGACGAGTCACTTAGCGACTATGTCAGTGACATTAAGGTATATGCCCAGGTATTTGCATCCCCTTTAACTGAACGACAGTTGGTGTCATCTATTGTAAATGGGTTTTCGCCTCAATATAGGTCATACATGACTATGTGTACCAGGCCTTCGCCATTTGTCGAGCTAAAACAGGTCGTTATAGAGGCTATGGCTGTGAAACATGCAGATTCCCTTCGTGTAGCTACTGTTCCTCCTCCTTCCTTGATGTCTTGTCCCCTCCTTCCTTGATATCTCGTCCCCCTCCTAAGGTTATGTTTCATCCAAGACCCATTGTTAAGTGCCACACGTGTGGTGGCGTGGGACATGTTAAGAAGGTGTGTCCGAATAACCAGGTTGTGTATCGCCAATGACCGGATATTTTGGAGACCAATTCGGGTGTTACTTCTAAGGATATTTCTGTGCATGAGAATTTGGGAAAACCCTGTGAAGTTTCTGGTCGCCCTACTAATGAAAATCTTGATAACTCTTTGAAAACTAATTCATCACGTGCTAATTATGCTTATGACGCTGACCTACTTAACCTGTCGGTGAGCAATGTCGTGGCAAGTCAGCCTAATTCTAAACATAATGTGAAACCTGTGGTGCGGGTGTCCTCCTCATCTAATTGTAATCTTTTTAGAGTGAATAATGATTTTGGAATTTCTCCTGTGGCTAAGGGAATATCACCGTTTATTGAAATTTGTGTTAATGACGAGCCCGTTTCTGCATTGCTTGATTCTGGTAGTGTCGCATCCTTTATAAGCGAGGTCTGGTTTTTATCTATGAAGAGTGTTTGCAAATTACCTGAGTTAGAGCCTAACAATGAATCTTTTATTTCGGCAAATTGTTCAAACTTAAATATTTTGGGTAGTATGACAGCCAAAATCCATATTCTAAATTTTTCTTGGAAGTTTAAATTTTTTGTTGCCAGAAATCTTTCTTGTTCTGTGCTCATTGGAGCTAATTTCATGTCACACGTTGGTATGCTTCTTGATTTTAGTGCTCGCAACTTATGGTTTAAGTTTAATCCGCAAAGTAAGTTATCATTTAACCCGGTTTTATCTTCTCCTGCTGTCAATTCTGTTAGTGAACCTGTGACTATTGAGGATCTCGATCTGGAAAATTTAACCAGTCTTCAAAAGGATGCCATTAAGAGGTTATGTCAGGAGTATAGTGATGTATTTACTGACAAGTTGGGTGTAACCCATTTGATGGAATACAAGATTGAGCTAACCGATTCTGTGCCGGTGCGTTCCAGCCCGTATCGCCTTGCCCCACCCAAGATGGCTGAACTTCGGAGGATTATCGACAAGATTTTGGAAGAAGGTGTTATCCAACCTTCTATCTCTGCCTACTCATCCCCTGTATTCCTTGTGCCAAAACCTAACGGTGGTTTTCGGCCGGTGGTCGACTATAGGGCTCTTAATCAAAAGGTTTTTTTACATTCCATTCCTTTGCCGGACCTTCATACATGCTTTAGTTGGTTTCGCAACGCGAAGGTGTTCACGATCCTAGATTTAAAATCTTCTTACTTCCAAATTCCCCTCTCTCCGGAATCCAGGCATGTTACTGCTTTTTCCACTGACTGGAACCTATTTGAGTATGCCCGTGTCCCGTTTGACCTATCCACCGGAGCCGCTGTGTTGAGCAGACTTCTGGACAGGGTGTTTTCAGAAATTAAATTCAAATTTGTGTACCACTATCTTGACGATGTGGTGATCTATTCTGAGTCCTTCGAGGAACACGTTGATCATCTGAAAGTTGTACTTGATCGGTTGCGTGACGCTGGCCTTACCGTCAAATTGTCCAAGGTTTCCTTTGCCAAGCCCAAAATTTCCTTCATGGGTCATATTGTTTCCGCATCTGGTATCTCCGTGGACCAGTCTCGTACGCAGGCCATCAGAGATCTTAAACCACCCAAGAACGCCAAGGGTGTTGCTCGTTATATTGGTATGGTGAACTTCTGTCGTAAGTTCATCAGTAACTTTGCCGACCGTGCTGCTCCTCTAAATCAATTACGCAAAAAGGCTGTGAAGTTTGAGTGGGGTCCCTCTCAGCAGGCAGCCTTCGAAGATCTTAAGCTTGCAATCTCTAACGCACCTGTGTTAGCCATTCCGGATTTTGGGAAGCAGTTCATTGTGCAGACTGATGCGTCTGGTCGTGGTGTTGGTTGTGTCCTACTGCAAGAGTCTGATCTGGATAGGCAACCCATTGCATACGCTTCTCGTACCTTAACGGACGCAGAGAGGAAGTATTCCATATACGAACTTGGGGGTTTAGCTGTGTTGTTCGCCCTGGAAAAATTCCGTATGTATCTTGAGCACACTAAGTTTCTCCTCGAGACCGATAATCAGGCCTTGAGCTGGGTGTTAGGGAAACCCCGTAAAACTGGTAGGATTGCCAGATGGGCAACTAGGATTCTGTCATTCCAGTTCACCGTCCACCATATTCGTGGGTCCGAAAATGCGGTAGTTGATTCATTAAGCCGCATGTATGAGGAAACAGCCGAAGAGGAAATTCAAGAATGTGAACCCATAAACCTTGTATCACCTGTAAATTATGTCAATGTCGTTCTCAGCAATTCTCCTGTGCTTTTTGAAGATGTGAGGAGATTCCAGAAAGAAGATCTCTCCTTATCTTGCCTAATTGACCGAATCAATTCTAGGGAAGTGATCAAGCCCTACTCTCTAAAAGATGGTGTATTGTGCTGTTCGTCTCGTAATGACCGTCTACCTAAAATTGTGCTACCGTCGGTCCTCATTCCGGAAATCTTTCGTTACTATCACGAATCTCCTATTGGTGGCCACCTAGGAGTATTCAAGACCCGTGCTAAGATCAGGCAGTTCTTCATTTGGCAAAGTATGGATGGCGACATCAGGAGGCTCATTAGAAATTGTGCTTCATGTAGTATTAGCAAACCTCCGGTTTCTACTAAGGTTGGCCTGTTGTCATCTGAACCGGCATCTAGACCCATGGAGAGGCTTTTTATCGACCATGTTGGCCCGTTCCCTCGCTCTGGTCGGGGAAACCAATTAGCGCTTGTTTGCACTGACGGTTTCACCCGGTTTAGTTGGATATTCCCCACCAGACAGGCTACGGCCAGTTCCGTCATAAAGAGTCTTAATTCCATCTTTTCATCTTTTGGGCCATGTCAGTTCCTGGTGTCAGATAATGCCAAGTGCTTTGTATCTCATCAGATCCGTCAATTCTTATTTGATTATGCTATTTCGCATGTAACCACCACTCCCTATTTTCCTAACCCGTCTCTCGCTGAGCGAGTCAATCGTAATCTCCGTTCTGCTCTGATTGCTTTCCACCACGACGACCATTCCAAGTGGGATTCTAATTTGCATTGGCTCAATTTTGCTTTCAACACCGCCGTGCATGAGAGCACGCAAGCCACCCCTTTTTCGTTAATGTTTTCGTTTATGGCTAATTATCCGTTGTCTAATCTGTGGAACCTGCGCGATATCCTTCCAGACAGTTTCACGCCCGAGGATATGAGGGCGAAATTCGACAAGGCTGGAGAGAGTATTAAGGTATCACATGACCAACATGCCAAGCGACACAATGCCTGTCGCAAGCCAACTGATTTGGAAATTGGAGATGTTGTGTACGTCCGCAATTTCGAGCCCAAGGGCGTCAGTAATCTTGTTTCTAGCAAGTTGACCCCTCGTTTCAAAGGCCCATGTTATGTAGAGGCATCCTTGACTCCCATTACTCTTCTTATTCGAAACCCTAAGGCCAACAAAATATCCAGAGTGCATCTCTCGCACATAAAACGAGGTGGAGAGAATTGTAATGAGGAAATGCTACCATAAATTTTGTAAACTGATTTTTGTATAATGTAGAGTATCCCTAACCTTCATTGAAGCCTTCAGGCATCTGTTCCTTCTGGAATTTCGAATTGGGTTTGCAAACTCTACTGGGATACAACTTGTAACTGTCGGGTAATTCCCATTTAATGGTAAATTGTAAAATTGTAACTAATTTTGATGTTTTCATAGAAGATGCTAGCATGTAAGTTGGACTCGGTGGGATACCTAACTCATGGTGATCTTATATACCTGATTCCTTGGGAATTTGAGTGGTCATTCCTCTACCGTAGTTCCTTCTAAATGTATGGTCATTCAACTCGTGTACTGTAAAAAGGTAACTCTGTTTAATGCAAGATTGTAAGCACGGATCTAGGTCATGGTCAGGATTTTCTTTCTTCATTTAAATTCAACTTTGTTTCTCTTTTATGAAATGTAGTAAGAATTAGTAATTTCTGTAAACTTTTATTTTTTGAAATAAGATTAGTTTCTGTTTTGTAAATGGCTGCCCACTCGTCGCACGATATCTTGCACATTGCTTCCTCCTACTTCGTCTAAAGCTAACAACATCGGACTTATTGAAAATTTACCTAACGCGTCTCGGACTCCGAAAGCACTGCAGGTGCTGGTGTAATGCGTTTCTGAGGACTTATGGACACAGTGAAGCTGTTAACTATATGGTTTGCGAGGTGATCAATTATCCCTTCACTGATAATCTGACCCTGCACTCTTCCTAACCAAAACGATGCGGTTTTTATCCATCAATTGGAGTTAACTGGTGAACATTATCTTCTGGAAACATGCTTGGTGAATCGACTAGTTATGGAGTACTACCTATGCCTAGGCATATTCGTGAACGGTGTTCACGCTTAAGGGAGGGAGACTGTTACGTGCAAATGCCCGTCCAAACGTTTTTAAAATCCATCTCTCCTATATACTTGTGTTCCCTGCCATTTAGAGCTCCCGCCTGATGGCTTGGTTCCGCTTATGAACACGAGATGGTAGTATCTATCGGACTTCGGCGCCTCTAGCCGTGGTTGTTTCTTTGACCGCTAGAGTGAGTTTGTGGGGTCTTCTGATCTCATCCTAATCGAGTCATGTTTGAAGGATATTGTATTCTACGTCATTGAACAAAAGACTATATATACATCATGCCGCCAAAATAAGTATATAATATGCACATTGTTGCTTGATGTGTCAAGCTGTGATTGGACAATTACAATTAACATGAATGCAGTGCGGTATTTGACTTTGGATTCTCCGCCATCTTGTGATCTACATAGTCTGTCGTCAAGAAATCAACAAGCCGGCTGCTGGTCAAAGAGTATCTCTCCGTGTGCTGGGGGCTTGGGCCCCTAGCCGCTACGAAATGTGAATAAATGCTATAAGGTATTGCCTGCGCTCTTAAGGCTGTATTTTCGCCATTTCGCATTGAAGATGAAGAATGAAATAATAAGAATCGCTACTAGCTGCAAACAGGAGTGTTTGTTTCCAAAACGGCGCATGTGCGTGTTAGCCATTTTAAGGCCATATAGTGCCGTATAATATTTTTAAAATTGTGTGTTAATTATTTTATTATTATTGTGTCTCCACAGAGAAGTTTTTAAGGTACGTAATTATTTAAAATTTTATATATTGTTATGGAGCTCCGATATTGCCCTTATATTAATGTTTTAATTCTGTATTTTGTTTCGCCTGGTAGGCCTAATTTTTCCTGTTTTGCTAATGTTACCAGATTTTATGTAAATTTTATTGTTTTCCTTCGTACCTTCTGGAGACACGTTTCTAGTTTATTTTACGTTGTAAATTTTTATTTATTTAGTTTTTGGTAGTCTTTGGGATAGCCCTATTATTAATTTGGATTTACGATCCGTTGCAGCCTAATATGCCTCATGTCAATAGCGTTAAGGCGTAATTCTTTCCTCCCTTTCTGTTCTCTCTGGTGATTTTAAATTTAATTTTATGCTAATTGTTTGCCGTAATTCGATTGGACATGCGGTCATCTATCTGGTGGCCATGTTTGTTTTTGTTTTGCACGAGTGCATTCTGGTCTTGAGAGGGCATTCTCTAGGCGTTGAGCGGGAGACTAAAACGTGTTGTGGTTCTCGCTTAGTATGTTTTTGTTAATCTTGTTGGTTTAACTTTGTGTTTTTGTGAGTGTTCCCGAGTTTTTCTCCGTCATGAAAATTGTGGATTTGTTAATTGATCCTATTTTCATTTTATTAATTTAATTTTATTTTTTTCGTTTCATCGTGGCCTTGATGTCTGCATGTCGGGTCGGTATTGCATACCTTAGTAAATTATCAAGTCCTTTCTCATTTGGTAATACCTGTATTCCTGTTTTTTATCTTTTGGCCATTATTATTTAAATTTTAAATTAAATGTTTTCATTTCGCTCAGCAAGCATGTTAAACCGTCTCTTGCCTACTTATGTAAATAACTTATGTTGGCCTTAAGACATATGCATCACCAGAGAGAGGGTGTTGTGGCCATAGAGTTTCTTCTATTTTTTAATGATTTAGTTAAATTTTTATTTTTCCTTGCCCCTTTTTGGTAATTAAATTTTCTTTTAAATTTTAAGCAACTGTTGTGGCATTATTTCGTCGGCGACAATTCCATTAGTTATCGGAGGGTGTGTGTAGACGAACCTGTGCGTTTCTCCCTTCTCCACCGTCCTTCCATCTTTAGGTGTTCTTCTGTTGGGACATGTCTTCTGGCGGTGTTCTTGTAGATAGCGCCGCGGACCTCTTGAAAACAAGATAAGTTGGCCCATCCATTCCACCCCGGGCGGCGCATTAATAAATACACTTGGATACAGGAGATTAATAAATACACTTGGATACAGGAGATTAATAAATACACTTGGATACAGGAGATTAATAAATACACTTGGATCCATGAGATTAATAAATACACTTGGATACAGGAGATTAATAAATACACTTGGATACAGGAGATTTATAAATACACTTGGATACAGGAGATTAATAAATACACTTGCATGACACAAGATTAATATATATATACTTGGATACAGGAGATTAATAAATACACTTGGATACAGGAGATTAATAAATACACTTGGATACAGGAGATTAATAAATACACTTGGATACAGTAGATTAATCAATACACTTGGATACAAGAGATTAATAAATACACTCGGATACAGGAGGTTAATAAATACACTTGGGTACACGAGATTAATAAATAGAGTTGGATACAGGAGATTAATAAATACATTTGGATACAGGAGATTAATAAATACACTTGGATACAGGAGATTAATAAATACACTTGGATACAAGAGATACATAAATACACTTGGATACAGGAGATTAATAAATACACTTGGATACACGAGATTAATAAATACACTTGGATACAGGAGATTAATAAATACACTTGGATACAAGAGATTTATAAATACACTTGGATACAGGAGATTAAAAAATACACTTGGATACAGGAGATTAATAAATGCACTTGGATACAGGAGATTAATAAATACACTTGGATACAGGAGATTAATAAATGCACTTGGATACAGGAGATTAATAAATACACTTGGATACAGGATATTAATAAATACACTTGGATACAGGAGATTAATAAATACACTTGGATACAGGAGATTAATAAATGCATTTGGATATAGGAGATTAATAAATACACTTGGATACAGGAGATTAATAAATGCACTTGGATACAGGAGATTAATAAATACACATGGATGACATGAGATTAATAAATACACATGGATACAGGAGATTAATAAATACAGTTGGATACAGGAGATTAATAAATACACTTGGATACAGGAGGTTAATAAATACACTTGGATACAAGAGATTAATAAATACACTTGGATACAAGAGATTAATGAATACACTTGGACACAGGAGATTAATAAATACACTTGGATGACATGATATTAATAAATACACTTGGATACAGGAGATTAATAAATGCACTTGGATACAGGAGATTAATAAATGCACTTGGATACAGGAGATTAATAAATACACTTGGATACAGGAGATTAATAAATACAGTTGTATACAGAAGATTAATAAATACACTTGCATACAGGAGATAAATAAATACAGTTGGATACAGGAGATTAATAAATACACTTGGATACAGGAGATTAATAAATACACTTGGATACAGGAGATTAATAAATGCACTTGGATACAGGAGATTAATAAATACCCTTGGATACAGGAGTTTAATAAATACACTTGGATACAGGAGATTAATAAATACACTTGGATACAGGAGATTAATAAATACACTTGTATACAGGAGATTAATAAATACACTTGGATACAGGAGATTAATAAGTGCACTTGCATACATGAGATTAATAAATACACTTGGATACATGAGATTAATAAATACACTTGGATACAGGAGATTAATAAATACACTTGGATACAGGAGATTAATAAATGCACTTGGATACAGGAGATTAATAAATACACTTGGATACAGGAGATTAATAAATACACTTGGATACAGGAGATTAATACATACATTGGAATACAAGAGATTATTAAATACACTTGGATACAGGATATTAATAAATACACTTGGATACAGGAGATTAATAAATACACTTGGAAACAAGAGATTAATAAATACACCTGGATACAGGAGATTAATAAATACACTTGGATGACATGATATTAATAAATACACATGGATACAGGAGATTAATAAATGCACTTGGATACAGGAGATTAATAAATGCACTTGGATACATGAGATTAATAAATACACTTGGATACAGGAGATCAATAAATACAGTTGGATACAGGAGATTAATAAATACACTTGTATACAGGAGATTAATAAATACACTTGGATACAGGAGGTTAATAAATACAGTTGGATACAGAAGATTAATAAATACACTTGGATACAGGAGATTAATAAATACAGTTGGATACAAGAGATTAATAAATACACTTGTATGACACAAGATTAATAAATACACTTGAATGACACAAGATTAATAAATACACTTGGATGACATGAGATTAATAAATACACTTGGATAGAGTATAATAATAAATACTATTGGATACAGGAGGTTAATAAATACACTTGGATACAGGAGATTAATAAATACACTTGTATACAGGAGATTAATAAATACACTTGGATACAGGAGATTAATAAATGCACTTGGATCCATGAGATTAATAATTACACTTGGATACATGAGATTAATAAATACACTTGGATACGGGAGATTAATAAATACACTTGGATACAGGAGATCAATAAATACAGTTGGATACAGGAGATTAATAAATGCACTTGGATACAGGAGATTAATAAATACACTTGGATACAGGAGATTAATAAATACACTTGGATACAAGAGATTAATAAATACACTTGGATACAGGAGATTAATAAATACACTTGGATACAGGAGATTAATAAATACACTTGGATACAGGAGATTAATAAATACACTTGGATACAAGAGATTAATTAATACACTTGGATACAGGAGATTAATAAATATACTTGGATGACATGATATTAATAAATACACATGGATACAGGAGATTAATAAATGCACTTGGATACAGGAGATTAATAAATGCACTTGGATACATGAGATTAATAAATACACTTAGATACAGGAGATTAATAAATACACTTGGATACATGAGATTAATAAATTCACTAGGATACAGGAGATTAATAAATACACTTGGATACAGGAGATTAATAAATACACTTGGATACAGGAGATTAATAATTACACTTGGATACAGGAGATTAATAAATATACTTGGATGACACAAGATTAATAAATACACTTGGATACAGGAGGTTAATAAATACACTGGATACAGGAGGTTCATAAATACACTTGGATACAGGAGATTAATAAATACACTTGGATACAGGAGATTAATAAATACACTTGGATACAGGAGATTAATAAATACACTTGGATACAGGAGATTAATAAATACACTTGGATACAGGAGATTAATAAATACACTTGGATACAGGAGATTAATAAATACCCTTGGATACAGGAGATTAATAAATACACTTGGATACAAGAGATTAATAAATACAGTTGGATACAGGAGATTAATAAATACAGTTGATACAGGAGATTAATAAATACACTTGGATACAGGAGGTTAATAAATACACTTGGATACATGAGATTAATAAATACACTTGGATACAGGAGGTTAATAAATACACTTGGATACAGGAGATTAATAAATACACTTGGATACAAGAGATTAATAAATACAGTTGGATACAGGAGATTAATAAATACAGTTGGATACAGGAGATTAATAAATACACTTGGATACAGGAGATTAATAAATACACTTGGATACATGAGATTAATAAATACAGTTGGATACAGGAGATTAATAAATACAATTGGATACATGAGATTAATAAATACAGTTGGATACAGCAGGTTAATAAATACACTTGAATACATGAGATTAATAAATACAGTTGGATACATGAGATTAATAAATACAGTTGAATACAGGAGGTTAATAAATACACTTGGATACAGGAGATTAATAAATACACTTGGATACATGAGATTAATAAATACAGTTGTATACAGGAGATTAATAAATACACTTGTATACAGGAAATTAATAAATACACTTGGATACAAGAGATTAATAAATACACTTGGATACAGGAGATTAATAAATACACTTGGATACAAGAGATTAATAAATACACTTGGATACAGGAGATTAATAAATATACTTGGATGACATGATATTAATAAATACACATGGATACAGGAGATTAATAAATGCACTTGGATACAGGAGATTAATAAATGCACTTGGATACATGAGATTAATAAATACACTTCGATACAGGAGATTAATAAATACACTTGGATACATGAGATTAATAAATTCACTAGGATACTGGAGATTAATAAATACACTTGGATACAGGAGATTAATAAATACACTTGGATACAGGAGATTAATAATTACACTTGGATACAGGAGATTAATAAATATACTTGGATGACACAAGATTAATAAATACACTTGGATACAGGAGGTTCATAAATACACTTGGATACAGGAGATTAATAAATACACTTGGATACAGGAGATTAATAAATATAGTTGGATACAAGAGGTTAATAAATACACTTGGATACAGGAGATTAATAAATACAGTTGGCTGCCCTGAGATTAATAAATACACTTGTATTACATGAAATTAATAAATACACTTCGATTCATGAGATTAATGAATACACTTGGATGACATGAGATTAATAAATACGCTTGGATACACGACATTAATAAATACACTTGAATGACACGAGATTACACGGAATGACGTCGGTGCTCTGTTACTTTCTTCAGCAGCCAAGTCAGATATATCCTCGCAGACGGTGAATCCATTATCTCAGAGCGTCTGTACAATCATTTTCCTAATTTGATGATGCCTTATAATTTCTCAATGTCTCGCCATGTGGACATGTTCTTCGATTATGGGCCAGAGTTTCGTGTTACATGCGGCGACGCCTGCCGAGGGTACCGTCCTGGGATCTACTCGGAATAGTGCGAACAATGGTTTTGTATAATCGCTTATCCTCCCAGCTCGGTTTCACCCACGGACTCTGCGAGGGATCATTCCTCTACCGTCGCAAGAACGGTGTCTGGGAGCTAAACACACTTTGTCAACAGATACGACTGGGGATGACGACAGGCCGATAATCCAAGCGACTTGGGTCTAATTAAGGAAGGGCCAGGGAATTCGGCCATGGACCTGTTAAAAGGAACCGTCCCGGAATTTGCCTGGCGTGAAAATGGGAAACTACCAAAACCATTTTCAGGATGGCTGAGGTGGAATTAGAACCCATGCTCTCCCGGGGCTCAAACTAGCGCGTTAGCGCTCTCGGCCACCATGATCGGTGAATAAATTTAGTATAAATACATGTTACTATTTTAAAAAATGAGGTTGTTCAGTAGCCAATTAATAAATTATTAGGTAGCTGCATACCCAAAGACCGTGTCAGTATATTTACTGGCACGTTAAAGATCCCCTTCGGGGCTGAATTCCGGCACATCGGCGTCTCTAAAAGCCACAGTAGTTAAAAGGGACGTAATACCAATAACATTATTATTATTATTATTATATCACACCCAAAGAGAACGTGGGAGGACAACAATAACGATTTTTCCTCCTCACTACCCCATCCCCAAAGCTATCTTGTTCATGATGCTAATTAAGTTTGTCCCCCGGAACGCGAAGTGGCCCTTTGGCAAAATTTAATTGAGATGCGGGTCTGCACTAGAGATTAATTCCCACAGACTGAATTCGACCGATAACATTATCTTACAATAAACAAACCGACAATCTGCACACAATATTGTGTGGTGTAGCTGCGGAATATAGAGCCCAATATTATACAAACAGGGCAATAAGGCACCTTGAAAACACAAGGTCTCTGGTCAATACAGTAGCACAGTACTCAAACTGCTATATTACACGCAACTGCAGTAGCCTAAGTAAGCATGTGGACATTTTGCAATAGGAATATAGGAACTAATTTTCTCATTTTTAAAACGTTCAGCGGGTTGGATTAAGGTTCTAAAATTATCCAATAGAAATCAACACTTCATTAGAATTAGTTGATTTACTGGCACGTTAAAGATTCCCTTCGGGGCGAAATTCCGGCACCCCAGTGTCTCTAAAAGCCGCAGTAGTTAAAAGGGACGAAAAACAAATAACATTATAAGTTAATTATTTCGGGACATGGCAAATATAAATATAAACTTTATAAGACGAAACTTTTTCACAACAGAAATGTGATCCTAGGGGATGATTTAATACCATCTCGCCAAAAGCCCAACCGTTGCTCAATCTTGGTTGCGCTGATACCAGGTTTGTAACTGAAAGATACGTGGGAAATGCAGAGGTCACAAAATACCTAGGTAGAGATACACTGTATAACAAAACAAGAAGTTCCGTGAAGAACTATACAGCCTACTTTTCATGCCAATGATTATTCTACAGAATATGAACCTATCTAGAATAATGACGAAATTAAGTTGCTAATATCGAAATTTCCAATTAGTTCGAAATACTGTATACCTGGCATAATGTATCCTAATAGAGCACTACAGTTGGCAGCCCTGATGACTGAATATATTCTTAGTTCCGTCTCTTAAGGTACAAAATACAAAATTTGGTTGAAGTCCAATGAATAGCATGGACGTTACATGCAGTTAAACATTGGATCTAACAGCGCGCGTAAAATCATGTTGGCAACAATGTCATGCATGTATTGGTCAGAAATAATCTGAAATAATATGATCTATTGTTGTGCCAATTTTGAATGAAATCCATTAGTTAGTATAGAAGTTACATGCATTTTAAAATTGGACCTATCAGCATGCTTAGAATCATGTTGGCAGCACTGACGTATATTAGTTACTCCAAATTCGTCTAGAATGCCAGGTACTATACGTGTGCAAAGTTTAGAGCTATTGGCTTGCATACTTTCTGATATATTGATATTAGGGTAACAAAAATAGGGACAGCACATATTAACAGTTGGCAGCACTGGTTGCTCCTTAGAATACGCATAGTCATATCTGTTATGGTACACATAGCACATACGAAATTTGGTTGAAATCCAAATGATAGTATGGAAGTTACATGTATTTAAAGTAGGACCTGTCAGCAGGCTTAGAATCATGTTGGTAGCACTGACGTATATAAGTTACTCCAAATTAATATAGAATGTCAGGGACTATACGTGTGCATAGTTTAAAGCTGTCGGCTTGCATACTTTCTGATATATTGGTATTTGGATAAAATAAATTAGGAGCATTTATTAACAGTTGGCAGCCCTGGTAGGTCTTAAGAATACGCTCAGTCATATCTGATTATGTACACATACAACATACGAAATTTGGTTGAATTCCAATTGATAGTATAGAAGTTATATGCGTTTAAAAATTGGACCTATCAGGAGGCTTATAATCATTTTGGCAACACTGCCATGTTTAGCCTCCTGGAAATTAAACTGAAATATTATGATCTGTACGTGTGCCAATTGTGAAATAGCTCCCATTCATACTTTCCAAGATATCCAACATGGAGCTCAAATTTCAATTGCGATTTTTTAGCAGTTGGTAGCACTGACATCATTTTCAAATATGGCCGTGAGATATTCAGGTATAGGTCTTTACTCCTACCAAATTTTGTTTCGATTGCTGCAGCCGTTTAGGAGTTGATAGGGGGGGACACACACACAGCCAGACAGACAGAAGGACAGACAGACAGACAGACAGACAGACAGACAGACACACATTTGCCCGATCTCATAAGTCTACTTTTTCCTCATTTTTGCAAAATGTGAAAAGTAGGCTAAAAAACAAGTAGTTCCGTGAAGAACTATACAGCCTATTTTCATATATCCTGCTAATGTTAATTGCCTCTATCAACATACAAAATTTCAGTTTAATTGCTGTAACAGATTAGTAGATATTGAGAACCGTCTAAATATTTCAGATGGTCGCCAGGTTGGATTTTTATTTTTGTACTATTACATTAAGATTAATGTGTACGTGTGGTATTCAAACTGCAATCGCATGATTAGAACACAAGAAGTAAAAACGAGATTGTAAAATTACGCACAGCAGCCATCTTGTGATTATGCAAACAATTGAAATAAATTGGATGCCAGTTGATCAACATTTGTATAAGCATTTAACGTGCAACGTTTCACGAGTCTCGGATAGTTAATTCGCGAGAAACGTCCATTTAAATATTTATACTTCGCGTCGCCCCCATGTTGGATTTGTGCTCACCAGGTTACTTAAAGTCTTATAGGTGAACATATGTTCATAGTCTCTATGAACAAAAAAATCAGTTTGGTTGCTGTAAAAGATTCATAGATATTGAGAACCGTCTAAATATTTCGGAAGCTCGTCATTTAGGATTGTTATATGTATAGGCCATAGAGTTATGTACCATTCAAGGACAATTATTGCCTAGGTTCATTATTCAAACTTTCACTTCGATCGCATGATTACGACACAAGAAATAAAAACTTAATTTTAAAATTTCGCACAGCCGCCATCTTGAGGTTATGTAAACAATTGAATTAAATTTGATGGCAGTGCATTACAATCTGCAAAATCATTTACTGTGCCACATTTCACTGCGCTCAGAGAGTTAAATCACGAGAAAAGTCTATTAAAATATTTCAAATTCGCTTGGTCGCCATGTTTGTTTTGTACTTTACAGGTTTATGAAATATACATGGGTAAACTTGTATTAGTACCCTTTATCACCGTACAAAATTGCAGGTTGATATCTGTAATAGTTTCGGAGATATAGAATGTCAGTGAAATATTTCGCACAGCCGCCATTTTGAGGTTATGTAAACAATTGGACTAAATTAGACTCCAGTGCATTACAATGTGTATAAACAATTGCTGTACCAAGTTTCATTATGTTTGGATAGTTAAATCGCGAGAAAAGTCTTTTTAAAAGTCTCAACTTCGCTTGGCCGCCATGTTGGTTTTGTAGACACCAGGTTTTTGAAAGTCTCATAGGTGAACTTCTAGTAGTGCCCTTTATCACCATACACAATTTCAGGGCGATATCTGTAATAATTTAGGAGATACTAAATTCTAGTGAAATATTTCGCACAGCCGCCATGTTGGATTGGTGAGACGTAACAAAATTTGAAGGGCACGGTCGAGGTCGCCGGGAATAGCGCTATGAACTTACCGAGTTTCATTGAAATCGCTCCAGCCGTTTATACTTTATTAGGGGGGACACACACACACACCTCACACACACGCACACACACACACGCACACACACACGGACAAAAGGTGATCTCATAAGCCTATTTTTTCAAAATTGAAAATAGGCTAAAAAACGATGCACCAGGAAATAATTGTCCGATGGCGATATGAATCGGTGGATGTGAGGAACAGACATAGATAAACAATCGATCAAAAGTGCAGAACAATCGAATAATGCATTGCAGAGTTATAGCGTTACAAACGAGGACGTCAATAATGTGTTGGTCCATCCCTGGCCTGGATGCAAGCTATCACTCGACGTGGCATGGACTGATAAAGTTCCCGGATGGTGTCCGGCGGAATTTCGTGCCAAATGGTCTCCAACTTTTGGCCTAAATCGGCGACATTCCGGAATGTTCGCAATTGCCTTCCCATGACGTCCCAAATGTGCTTTACGGGAGAGAGATCATGCGACCGAGCTGGCCAAGGAAGGATAGGGCAAGCTTGAAGACAGTCCATAGCAACACGTGCCGTGTTCGGCTGGGCATTATCCTGTGAAAAGTAAGGCCTGGATGTCGCTGATGGAACGGTAACACAACCGGCCGTCGTGCCGGCGTGGCCCCTGTTGTGAGGCTGTGTGGCGTGCGATAGTCAAGGCAGGATCCCCACGCTGGCCTGGACGACTCCAGACACGTCTGCGGTTGTCGTCAGGGCACCGTTGGAAACGGGACTCGTCACTGAAGACTATACGTCCTCATTCAGCGCAATTCCACATTCCTCGAACGCGGCACCACTGTAATCTGACTTGACGGTGAACAGGCGTGAGTGGTAAGTGGCGTAACGGGCGGCACGAGCGCAAATTTCTGTCGCTCAGGCGTCTGTTGATGGTCATGGTGGACAAGTGTGTGCGGGTCACACGCTGGATCGTTGATAATGACGACTCCGGTACTGTGACAACAGTTCTGACAATCGCTCTGTCTTCCCGTGCTGTTGTGGCCCTCGGTCGACCACTGCCGTCCTGGCGCTGATGCCTGCCGTTGCTGACCCACGCTTGCCAGCATCGTCTGATCGCCGCATCACTTCGACCCAAATGTCCATAGACAGCTCGATTCGACCAACCAGCTTCCTTCAATCCGATCGCACGACCTCTTTCAAACTCTGACATCTGCTCGTAATGGCATGGCATTCTTACAGCCGTCGTTCAGATATCGCAGTCAAATGCAACAGCTACTTTGAGCATACGCTTCAGAATCGCGCCTTTAGGTACACCTGATGCATGCGCAGTTCGGATGTGCGGGAGCTCCCGCTATTCATTCATTGGACACGAAGCTTTAATCAGTTGCATGTTCGGTCCGAATGTCTTTGCCTACGTAATTTCCTTACAATCAAACAACGCCTTCTAGGTGCGTCGTTTATCTTTATCTTTTTTTTTTGTTATACGTGTATTTCTACAATCTCTGCAATACGGGAGCATCTCACTTGGATAGGATATAGATCAATAAATATTTGCAAGGGGAACTCAGAGAAGCTCTACAGATATCACAATGACACAAATTTGACACCTACTCAAGTACAGGGTGCTGATGACCATGATGTGCAAGACGCTACATGAAACAACAACAACAACAACTCCAATGATGTCACATGAGTGAGTGTTGTTATAACTGATGCGCTCTTTAAGTAATATCCAAGGGGTCAAGCAAAGCCCCCGAAATGTGTTACGCATCACGTTTAATTTACTGGGACCAGCGGCTTAGCCGTGCTCGGTAAAACGAACACCAAGACCTCGCGGGCTGCTGCAACAAGTCCGGAGATCGTAGGTTAGAATCCTGGCACTGACAGCAACTATCCTGAGTGATTTTTCCCGAATTTTACACACTCCCTCCAGGCAATTGACGAGATAGTGCCTTATTTCAAGTCCCTGGGCACCTACCCCGTTCCCGTCTCTAATACAGCTACTCACACTCCTACCGTCACCACGAACACACAGGTTATCAGAAATTTTTATCACACACCGCAGTACACGGGAATGTTGACTAATGATGTCCCACGCCCCTAATACGAATTAACTACTACAGCAGTTAATAACCCTAAGGTTCGAAGTTTCACACAGAATAGTCACCAGTCCAGGATATCTGGATATCGATGTATATGTCGTCTTCATAGTTGTCATTCTGTGGAAAATTACTCGTACAGACTCTTCGTCATGCAAAATGTGGGATCTAGTTTCCAAGCAGTCTACTGGCTCTCCCTCGCGCTGGCACAAGAGCTGATTGTCTTTACTTGTAGACATAAGCACAGTGATTTGAGAATTCCACTGGGCATACATCAACGTCTCGGAGTTCCCCTTGTAAATATTTACTGATGTATATTATACCCAAGCAAGATGCCCCCTTATGTGTACCTAGTTACCTAGGTATTTGTGACCCCTGAAGTTCCCATGTATCTTTCAACTTAAAACTTGTATCAGCGCAGCCAAGATTGAGCAGCGTTGAAATTGACCCCTTTAGGCTTTTGACGAGATGACTGGATTAAAACCACCACTTAGGATCACATTTCGCATGCATTGAAAAATGAGGGGTAGCATTTATGTTGTGAAAAAGTTTCGTCTTTCAAGTTGTGCGTTCGCACCCGAGGGCGCATAGACGCTCACTACCAGTAGATTTCCAATACGAATTCAATACTAATTCTGCGGGAGTTGAGAAGCAGGACTGTATCCGTGTGCTCTACGTTATCTTTAATGTAAATTGCAGGGCCACGTCTCTATTCTCGTTCACATTAAGAATTCTATCGTAACCCGGTACGGATTGTTGATCATTAGCCACTTCTTGAAGAGGGGAAATATCAAAGTCCTGATTGTGAATGAGTTGCAACAACAGGAGCTGCTTACTGGCTGTTTATATACAGTTGATGTTAAGCGTCAATATCGTATACGTCAGCACCATAGTTGTAAGTATGGCCATTATCAGCTTTCTGTCCCTGATAGAATACTTGGCACCAGGGCTTAATTTTTAAATATTATATGCCGGAAAGTATACCCACACATTTTGCCCTCTTTTCAACCGTACGTAGTCGCCCTCTCCCCCCATAAAAGTCACAAGTTTCTAAGTTAGAAAATTTGTTTGAAAATTTACAATGAGAAATCATTTTTTACAAAACACTTTTCTGAGATTCAGGTTTTTAAAACAATAATTTCGTACAATCAAAACAATAAAACCACAAGATTTAACATAATATAAACAACGGGTGTTGTGTAATAGCCGTCAGTCTGATTTTGTGGTAACATTTATAATTCTGTTTTTGCGAAGAAACTGAACTCGTTTTTTCTCCGTTTCTCGTCAAATAATTATAGACAATAATAGTACTGGGGCAAAAGTCAAGGCAATTTTTTTTTCATGAAGATACCAGTCCGGTTGGAAAATGTGACACATACAGACGAAAGGATAAGGTGTTAACTACATGTGTGGATAATGAATAGCACTGAAATATCGTAACACACTAATGTAATTTATTACGATAGTATACAGGGCAATATGGCCTTCACGGTGCAAAAGAATGACCACACAGTACACATACAGTTGACCTGTCGCACCAGGAAGTCCGTGTAGTACTGTGTGGTCACTATTCTACCATGTGGAACAAAGCGGCAAACAATGACGCCCCTGACGTCATACGCGACGATCACCATCAATTTGACTGGGAAAGGATTCTGACGGGACTTCTGCCTCCTTGGTGATCCAGCATATCGCCACTCCGCGGACTGACGTTTCCGTTCTGGTTCGTATGCTCTGGCCCAAAATTCATCGATGGCGATTATTCGTGACAAGAATTGATCAATGCCCTGTTGCCAGCGTGCAAGGTGATCGGAGCATATTGCATAGCGCACCCACCTTTGAACTTCCGTCAGTGCTTGCGTTACCCACCGCGATGTGATTTTGCGTAGTTGCAGCTCATTTTGCATTATCCTGTGGACGGTGCGTTTCTCGATGCCACTTGCCCTCTCTAACTCCAGTAGCGTCCATCGTTTGTCTTCATCCAGGAGCTGCTCGATGACGGCACGTGCCACGTCGGTCCGCACACTGACAGGTCGTCCCGAACGTTGCTCATCACTGGTTGACACACGTCTTTGTTGAAACTTTCCTACCAACCTTGCTACTGTACGGTATGGTAGGGCATTATTCCCAAGGGCTTCCACAAATTCACTATGACATTCCATCGCATTTCTCCCTCGAAGAACGGCTATTTTGATGTAAGCGCGCTGCTCAACACGGGTTACTTCCATCTCGCACGACACTCACCAACTGACTGATTTCACAGCCCTCGCTGCGCTACTACCAGCTATCACAGAGCCATCTGTTGTTCTGCATACACACTATGCCTGCAGAACGTCCACACGACATATACGTTTGTGATCCGTTCACATATCTACAAGAAAAAAAAAAAAGTTGCCATGACTTTTGCCCCAGCCCTCGTATTTCTCTAGCGATTAGGATTTTTCATTAGTAAGAAAATCATCTGATTTAGTTGCAAAATTTTTGTATTCTTTCTAACGACCTTAATTTTAAAATCTTAACTTTTCATTGAGCAATCCCCTTAAAAACACTGTGCGAAGAAACTCCCTGGGAGGTGCCGAAACTCTGTTCCGGCCAAAATTAAGCACTGCTGGGTACATAATCTACATAGATAATTTTATAAAATATATTTATTAAGTTTAGCCGAAATTAAGCACTGCTGGGCACCTGTACATTATCTATATAGATAATTTTATAAAATATATTTATTAAGTTTATTAAAATTGTAGGTACTAAAAATGGGTTTATAATAAAATTTCTTTGCTCTACCAGTCTGTGTGTCTTTGGGATTTGAGTGTGGTTGAGTAACTTGATGTCTTCTTTGAAGACCGTATTGCCTTCAATTTAGAATGGCAGAGTAGTATCCTGGGCTGCTGTGTCGCGTGTGTCAATATGCTCATGATCGTTTAACCCTTGTTGTTGTTGTTGTTTGAGTCTTCAGTCTTTTGACTGGTTTGATGCAGCTCTCCATGCCTTCCTGTCCTGAGCTAATCGTTTCATCTCTACATAGCTACCACACCCTACATCCGAGGCAATCTGTTTAACATATTGTAACGTGCCACCCCTAGTGGCACTTTGGTTAACTGGATTACGGTGGGTAGAAGTACAACTCAGTGGTCCTTTTAAATAAAAAGTAGTTTTATTGTAGGTCTTAGCAAGTTACAGTTCACCACACAATAAACAGATACAAGCTATTAGTATCTCACTCTAGGTCCTCTCTGATTGGAAACACTCCCCTTTCACTCTCTCGAGTAGCTGTCGGTTCACTAATTAGGCAGGCCTGTGTCCAGCCAGTCTGTCACTCACCGAAATACTGTACACTTCCTTGAGTACACAATCTACCGTTAGGATACTTACGAGTCTGCTACACACTGATCCGCAGGCTCGGTAAGAATCTCACTGGGTTTCGCAATTCACACAGCACTTCACTACAATAATCTCTGTCGCACTGGTACACACTCTCACTCAAAAAGAAACTGTCCTCTCTCGGTGGTGAGGCCACTTATATAGCGGGCTGGTTACTCAATGAATGCTTCTAGAATCGTCCAGGATTCACGGCTTCTCGAGATTTCCATCACTAGCTGGGTCACGAATGTTCTGATCCACACCTTTTGTCCTCGCAGCCCCGTTGCGTAAGGCGCAGGTAACACACAGAGGCAGAGCATAGCCCGGGGCAATTGTGACTCACGCGGCGAGGCGACGAAACAAACTCACAGCCGTAACACCAACCCCTTCCTAAAAGGCCGATCGTCCCGATCAATCATTGGTCCGTCTGTGTCCCTCCGTAGGCTGCCAGGCGATATCGATGCACGATCTTCATCTTCGCCCTCGGGCTCCACTGGATCCTGTAGACGACATCGTTGATCCGTTTCACGACTCGGTACGCCCCCCCCCCCCCCCAGTTCTTCTGCAGTTTGGGTGACAGGCCTTTCTTCCGTAATGTGTTGAAGAGCCAGACTTGGTCGTCCTCGTGGAATCCGCAGGCATCCGTCTGCTGGTCGTATCGGGTCTTCATTCGGTCGGTCTCGATCCGCAGTCTCCTCCTTGCGAATGCGTGCACGTCCTCCAGTCGGTCGACCAGTTCTTGACAATACTGGCTTACCGGGACCGGATCATTCCCAGGTCGGCCGAAGGCAAGATCGACAGGTAGACGGAGTTCCCTCCCAAACATGGCCCGGGCTGGTGTGCACCGGGTGGTTTCATGCACGGCGGGGCGGTAGGCCAGGAGAAATAGTGGAAAATGTTTGTCCCAATCCCTCTGGTGCTCGCTGACGACTATTCGGAGATGGTTCTCGATGGTGCGATTGAATCGCTCTACCATCCCGTACGACTGAGGGTGTAGCGGCGTCATCCTTGTCCTCCGGATTCCCAGCAGCTGGTATAGGTTCTGGAACACCTGGGACTCGAAGTTCCTCCCTTGGCCGGAGTGCAGTTCCAAGGGTACTCCGTACCGGCTGACGAATTCCTTCACCAGGTTCTCTGCGATCGTCGCGGCTTCTTGGTTAGTGAGTGCATACGCCTCTGGCCATTTGGTGAAGTAGTCGCTGATGACCAATATGTAACGGTTCCCTGCCTCGCTCAACGGGAATGGTCCAGCAACATCGATAGCCACTCTCTCCATGGGGCCGCCCAAGTTGTAGGTCTTCAGTGGACCCCGTCGTCTTCCTTCTGGACCCTTGCTGGCTGCGCAATCGTGGCACCTCGCGCAGTGGTTCTCCACGTCTGTTCGGCATCCGATCCAGTAGAACCGCTCTCTCAGCTTCTCCAGGGTCTTCTTTATTCCTAGGTGTCCACCAGATGATCCTCCATGGACTTCCTTCAGGACATCCTCCGTCATAGCCTTTGGAACGACGACTTGTTCCTGAGATGTCTTCCCGTCGGTGCTCTCCCAGGTACGGCAGATGAGGCCATCCCTTACAACCAGCGAGTCCCACTGTGCCCAGTATGACTTAAACTTTGGGCTGCAGTCAGTCACAATGTTCCACCCGGGTCTGGGGCTATCAGTCCCAGGTCATCATATTTCGCTTGTGCCCGCGTGAAAGATTCGCGGCTCCAGCTCCCTTGAAGTTCCACGGATGTCCTTCGGTACTGTATCCCGGTGTTCTCCTCCCTTCTGGCACACAAGGTGCTGTCTTCGGGGCACGGTCTTCGTGACAGGGCGTCGGCGTTAGAATGCAGTTGGCCTTTCCTGTGCTGGATCTCGAAGTTGTACTGTTGAATCCTCTCTAAACACCGCACGAGTTGACCCTCGGGCTGCTTGAAGTTCAGGAGCCACCGCAGGGATGCATGATCGGTCCTGATGAGAAATTCTTGCCCGTACAGGTACTAGTGGAAGTGTTCAGTGGTCTTCACGATGGCGAGCAGTTCCTTCCTGGTGACGCGGTAGTTCCTCTCTGGCTTTGACATGGCTTTGCTGAAGTAGGCCACTACTCTCTCCTCGCCGTCCACTAGTTGTGACAGGATTCCCCCTATAACAAAGTCGCTGGCATCGGTATCGACGATGAACTTTGTTCCAGGTCTGGGGTAGGCCAGAATAGGTGCGGTGCACAGAGCCTGCTTGAGTTGTACGAAGGCTCTGTGGCATTCTGCTGTCCACGTGAAGAGTTGGTCCTTCTCAGTCAGTCGATGCAGTGGTTTGGCGATGTCGGCAAATCCTCTCACGAAGCCACGGTCATAGGTGCAGAGTCCCAGGAAGTTTCGTAGTTGGGACTTGTCCTTCGGAACTGGCCACTCCCTCATAGCTGCGGTCTTCTCCGGGTCGGTGCGCACCCCTTCCTCGGAGACGATGTGCCCAAGGTACTGGACCTGCTTCTGGAAGAGCTGACTCTTCTTGGGGCTCAACTTCAGCTGGGCAGCCCGTAGCTTCATCAAGATCTCCTTCAGGTTGCTGTAGTGCTCTCGAAACTTCTCCCCAGAACGATGACGTCGTCTAGGTTGACCAGGCAGGTCTTCCAGAGTAGTCCCCTCAGAATGGACTCCATTAGCCTTTCGAAGGTCGCAGGGGCGTTGCACAGACCGAATGGCATGACGGTGAACTGCCAGAGCCCGCTGCCCTCAGAGAACGCCGTTTTCTCGCGGTCCTTAGGGTGGACCTCCACCTGCCAGTAGCCACTCTTCAAATCCAAGGTGGAGAACCATCTCGATCCCGATATGGTGTCCAGCGTGTCGTCGATCCGGGGTAGAGGGTAGCTGTCCTTCTTCGTGACGTCGTTCACCCGCCTGTAGTCCACGCAGAACCTGGTGGAGCCGTCCTTCTACTTCACTCGTACGACCGGAGAGCTCCAAGGACTTTGTGATGGTTCGATCACCCCCTGCTCCTTCACTTCTTCCACCATCCGGTCGACTTCAGCTTGCTTGGCGAACGGGACACGTCGGAATGTGGCCCTAATCGGTGCGCTGCCCCCAACGTCGAATCTGTGCTGGACCAAGCTTGTCCTGCCAAAGTCTTTGCTCCCCGCGGAGAAGACATCCTGGAATTCGTGTAGCAGGTCCCGAAGTTGGCGTGATTGTTCCTCGTCTAAATGGTCCTGGGATCCTTGGTACAGCTTCTGTAGTTCTTCTGACAGGGCGCGTCTTCTTCGGTTGTCCGTCTGCAGGTTTCCGTCCGTCGTGTCTGTGATGCAGGCAATCCAGGTAATGGGCTCGCAGACTCCTAGGTTGGTGTCCCGGTGAACCGTAATGTCGTAGTCGTTCAGGTTGGACAGGCGGACGTACGGCCGAGACGTCGTGATGATGAGGGTCGTGGCAGTTAGCAATCCTTTTGTCTGGATGTCCTCATATTTTAGCTCGATGACAGCCGCCACTCCCTCAGCAGTTCCGTCGACTATTACGGCAGCGCTGACCTCCGTCCTGGCGGGAACGATGACGTCCTGTCTCAGCCATACTCGTCGTGCGGAGATGGCCTCGTGTGCTGGTTGCAAAGCACGTTCCTCACCTCCGAAGTGCAGAGTGTTGGTACTCAGGTCCAAGATGATGTCGTTCTGGTCCAGAAAGTCCAGCCCGATGATCACTTCGCTTGATACGCCAGCCACAAGCACTGGATGCTTCACCGCCCGTCGACCAATGACGAACCCCAGTGATGCTTCGCCATGTACCGGTGCAGTCTCTCCAGTCGCGGTTATTAGTTGGAGGTTCCTTTGTGTGAGTTGCACTCTCCACCTCGGGATCACGGTGGGATTGACGATGGTCCTCGACGCTCCCGTGTCGATCAGCATGGGCCAGCTCACTCCGTTGACGACTCCGTCGACCATCAGGCTGCTATTGTCCCTCCGTAACTTCGTCACACGAACTTGAACTGCCGAGGTTTGACGACTGTCACAAGCCAACCTTTGCCCCCCAAGGCTGGCTAATACTCGTTTCCCTGGTCCCCGTGGTTTTCAGACGACTGATTTCCCGTCGGATACCCTCGGCGGCGGCGATCACCGCAGTCCTTGCTCAGGTGGCCTTTCTTACCGCAGGTCCAGCAGGTCGGTAGTCCTCTTCCGGGCAGCCTCTCCGGTTGTCTTCCAGCGGTGTCGTTGCTGGTGGCGCCGCGACTATCGAAGAAACGGCTTAGCGCCCCCATCAATTCGTCGGCCAGGGGCTTGGTCTCGTTGGTTTTTACTGGTTCGTCGACGTCCACTTGACGCACCCGCTCGTGCATTCTAGATGCCTGTTTTGCCGTCTCGAACTCAAGTGCGTGGCTCAGCGCATCTGCCAGGGTCTTATTGCGCGCGAGTTGCAGCGCCTGTTGAGTGTCCGAGTCCCGTAGCCCATCGGTGAAGGTCTGCGTCGCAATCTGTTCCAGAAAGTCGGCCGGCGCTGTTGGATAGGCGAGCCTTACGAGGCGTGCGATGTCCATCTCGAACTCCTGCAGGGTTTCCGCGTTCCTTTGTACCCGGGTCCCGAACTGCATCTGGTAGGCCTGCTGAAGATGGCTATCTCCATATCGGGACTCCATATGGGCGATTAGTGAAGCGTAATCCTGGGATCCAGTCGGGATGGCCTGAAGGACGTTAAGGGCGTCCCCTCTAAGCGCTACAATGAGAGCTGTAGCCTTTTCAGTGCTGTTCCAGTTGTTTATGGAAGAGGCTGCTTCGAACTGACGTAAGTAGGTGCTCCACGGGACCTTTCCGTCGAAGGTTGGGGGCGTCACTCTGCTCTGTCCCGTTCCTGATATTCCCGGTGTAACTGTGGGAGTAGTGTGTCTTGGCCGGTTCTATACCCACCTCCACCCCCCCACCACACAAGATGGCGGCGACGCGATATCTCTCCAACGCATGGTCGGATTTTGACAAATGAGGTGTCATTGAACTCGGTCTGACATCCCCTTTCTAATGGACAACATATTTCCACCCCAAAATAAAACCTACCCCTACTAGGGGGTGAAATTGTAATTTTTAGAGAATCTCTCTTTCCAATTGCAACATTGGAGAGTTTGAATGCCAATATGCAATGAAACGTTGTTCTACATAAAGTGCATGTGTTCGGTGGATAGCCACTATGAATTAAAATGCTTGTTTTTTGTTTTTACGCATGCCCACTCATAGGTTTGGTAAGAGGGCGGGCTTTTTAAAAGATGGTGGCTGTAGTGTAACCTAACCCAACCTAACGGGTCCTTGTGGACAGGTCATTGTTGATGGGTCCTTGTGGACGAGCCCTTGTTGACAGGTCCTTGAGGACAAGTCCGTGTGGACGAGTCCTTGTGGACAAGCCCTTGTTGACAAGTCATTGCGGACAGGTCATTGTGGATGAGTCTGTGTGGACAAGTCCTTGTGGACAAGTCCTTGTGGACGAGTCCTTGTTGATGAGTCCCTTTGGACTGATCCCTTTGGACGGGTCCCTTTGGCCTGGCTCCTACGGACTAGCCCATGAATTTATCCAAATTATGTCAAAGGGCTTAGCTAACGGTCTAATAAGGCTAGGAACTTGTATGAGGTATCGTAGGACTTGGGATGAAGCCCCCCTTTTAGAATATATTTTTGACATTTTGACAAAGGGCCTAACCACACTTTTGTTAATATCTCGCGAACCTATCATGCTAGTGACTTGTATGAGGGGTCCTAGCAATTGGGGAGATGTTTCCCTTTGGGGGTGAAACTATCCCCCCCCCACTCCCAAATTTAAAAATCGTTATCTTGGAAATTAAGAGCCTTAAAATTAAGTGTGATAGCTTTAAAAATAGGTCATGACATACGCTTATACCACGATTGGTCATTTCACCCCTAAAATAGTAAATAGTAATGTTACTGGGAAAAAAGCGGTAAAACACTTAAAAATGATAAATGAACCTAAGATCATTTGTTTTTGATGAAAAAATAGTAAGAGGGTTAAAACTATCCCCAACATTTAAAAATCGCTATCTTGGAAATTAAGAGCCTTAAAATTAAGTGTGATAGCTTTAAAAATAGGTCATGACATACGCTTATACCACGATAGGTCATTTCACCCCTAAAACAGTGAATAGTGATTTTACAGGGAAAAAGGTGTTTAACGCCTAAAAATTATAAATGAACCTAAGATCTTTTGTTTTCGATGAAAAATAGTAAGGGGGTGAAAAACTACCCCAAAATTGCAAAATCGATATCTTGGAAACTATGAAACCTAAAATTAGGTGTGATAGATCAAAAAATTGGCCATTTAATACTCTTTTACCATGATTGGTCATTTTACCCCGAAAACGATGCATGTAGATTTTACATGAAAAAAAAGCGGAACCAATAATCAGATTTGGACACATGAGGTGTTATAAGACTCAGGGCGACAATCTTTTATTGAATTTATTATTTATTTTTTGAAATTTTGACAAAGGGTCTAACCACACATTTTGAAAATTTAGATTTTTTAAATTTTTGAATTAATTTTATTTGTATTTATTTTTTGTAGAGAGAGACAGTACCGGTTGTGTTTAAACGAGCATGTCGCCGATCACTGTGGCCATGTTCAATGGATGAATCGATATTTTGTGAAGCATTGATTGAAGAGGGTCATGCGACGACTTGTTTTAAGAATATTTTTATAATTTTTCCTATGATGCATACATTTATTTAAATATCCCAAAACGGCAAGGTTACTGATTTGAGTTTTATAAACTAATAATGGGATTTGGACTCATAAGGTGTCCTATAACTTGACATGACGCTTTCTTTATATGGCTTATGAATTTTCCCAAAAAGATTGTAAACAACAAGGTCATGGACTTTTGTTTCTCTTAATATATTGCAAACCCATAATGTTAGATGTTTATGGTGAGTGATGAAACATAGCTATGTAGAGAAAGAATTATTGTAGGCTTTACGTATGGTGACTGACAAGTCTTTGACCATTGAAACTTGTTTTTAAACCTGACCGCAGTACATAGAGAGTATAGGTTTCAGGCATGACATGACAAACGGTGTGTACAAAATCCAATTTATCGATTCAAGAATTAAGAGTAGACTATCTTTAATTGATTAGTTAAAGAGGGTAGCTAAGAAAACAAGATGGTGATTACACTGAACCAAACCGAACCAATACAATCCTTTTTGATTGTATAATGTTACTTGCTAACCATTTTGTGCTGCAGTGGCAAGCACTTTTAGCTCTTGCACTAGAGACCTTAACTCGATTTAACTTTAAGGCTAAGAACGAACCAAACTAAGAAAGATGGTTATAGTGGTGCAGTGGTTAAGCTGTTATCCTTTGACTAAGGTAGACCAGAGTTTGATTTTAGATTAATGCACATGTCAAAAACATATAAAAAGCAGGGATAATGTTTTAAGACTGATTACACTTGTATATTTTTTCAAATTATTACTTGGATTACAAATACAAAGGAGGACTGGGTTCAATATACAGTTAATGCAAGTAAGTTTTGTATTTATTTTTTATTTTAGACTTTAGATTTTAGAATTTACATTTTACATTTTAGATTGTACGAAAATGTCATGACTTTAAATTTTCGTTAACTAATTATTAAAGAAAAACATATAAGGATTTGTATTACTTTGAATTATGTTTTCTATACTATATTTTATTTTGGTTTTAGATTTTAGAAATTTGATATTGGATTTTAGATTTTAGGTAAAGACCAAACTAATATTGACTATTCATTAGACACTGGTATGTAGATAGAAAGATGATTAGACTATATGTTAAGATGAATTTTTAGGTGTTGACTGGCCTTGCAATAAGAATTGACTAACCAGACATGAGTTAACTACCAACGAAACACTTTGGCGACTATGCTTGTTATTGACCAGTGAGTAGGGTTTTAGAAAAACTGTTTGCTATTTTGGGTTATATACAACAAATGCATAGACCTACTGAGCGACTATGTTTGCTAAACAAGACATTATACCAGAGATGATTAGGATTCTTATGTAGCTCAAGCAAGGAAAGCATTTTCTACAGAATTTGTTGACATTGAATATAGATTTAGGTATTAGGATGTCATTTTTGAAGACTTTTGTCTGGAGTGTGACGCTCTATGAAAGGGAAACTTGGAATATTGGTGTAGAAGAAAAGTGGAGAGTTGAAGTGTTTGAAATGTGATGTTACAGGAGAATGATGAAGATTAGATGGGTAAATAGGGTTACAAACAAAGAGGTATTAAGACAAGTGGGAGAGGAGAGATGTTTTTAGCGACAGCTAATGAAGTAAATCGATAGGTTGGTAGGACACATACACCCAGGAATAGCAAGCTTAGATATGGAAGAACGGGTGGAGGACAAGAACTGTAGGGGTAGACCAAGGATAGAATATGTTAAACAGATAGCCTTGGATGAAGAGTGTGGTAGCTATATAGAGATGAAACGATCAGCTCAGGACAGGTAGTCATGGAGAGCTGTATTAAACCAGTCAAAAGGTTGAAGACTCAAACAACATGTAGAGCTTGCCAAAATAATGTTGTGTAATTGTAAATACTAGTCAACAAACATTAATGCATTACTAAAACCCATGACACGATACCTGAGAGCTTTTCTAAAATTATTTTAAGATGCCTTTAACCCTATATTAAACACCTAGTTCTCAAGACTCATAACTACAATGTAATAAAAAAACAACAACAACAACAAAAAACATTTAAAAACGAACAAGTGGTTGAGTCAATGTACACTGGAAAATTTTGCAAACACTCAAGTGCACAAAACAAATTACATTATTAACTGTCAGGTTGATCGAGTGGTTAAGGCGTTTGACTTATGTTCACATTTTCAATACAAGAAAGCAAGGATTTGAACCCCTTGCCTGACATAACTATTGCTTTAACATAGCTTAGCGATACTGTATTATTATGATACTCGATACACAAACCATAGATAGAGTGTATTGTTGAAGTCCACTCTCTCTCTTTCTAAACATAGCTAGAGACTGTCAATGGTTAACAATTGCAGTAATAGTGGGAGGATGTAGTAATAGTAATTAAGAAAAAGCAGACAATAACCATAAAATATTTTTATTAAATTCATTTTATAATAGATACACACTGAATACAACTCTCTCTACTTACCATTGTTTGATATAGATTTTTTAAACACAACGCTTGTTGTAGATCCTTTTATAACTTTCTCCAGGTACTCTTGTTCTTAAAAACTGGGGAAGTCGCAATGGTTTTTTAGACATAAAACCCTCATCCTTTTCTTTTTCATCATCATCATCATCATCATCATCATCATCATCTTCATTATGAATATTATCATTAAAATTATGATAGTCATTGTCACCATCATTATCATCATCATCATCATCATCATCATCCTCAACATCACTAGAACATTCCAATTCCTCTTGTTCCTTTTCCACAGGGGCCTCTTTTAAAGTCTGCGTTGCTTTTGATAGTGTTAAGGGTTTCTTAGAGGTTGACAACTGTCCTAACATGACTTTTTGAGGACATGATAAGTGATTTTGAACAAACACTGCACTATCTTGAGCAGCAATATTTTTTTCCTTTGACTTGCTTTTTTTACCTTGATTAGAGTATTTTGTCCATTTAAATGTGTATTAATTTGAGATTCACAATGATGCTCGTTTGAAGTAAGTACGTTGGAGTCTTTTGTTTTAATCATTCCTCGACACTTTTTAGATCGTTGTTTTGAACATCGCCAAATAACAGTTCCATTTTTATTGGTTGTTTTTACAATATATGGATATCCTTTATAGTAAGCACATGGTTTACCATGGCTGGTTGTTGAGACTTCCATATTAACTATACACATTAATTTAATTTTAGTAAAGTCACTTTAGTAATAATAACAGTAAAATAAATGAAGTGGATTGATATTTTTTAAAGGTGGAATTTTTAAAGTTCTGTCAAGAATAACAATCACATTAACAAATTTTACACTACAAGTGATTTACACACACATTGCTCAATGTCAAGATTTATACTGAACACAATTTATAGTGATTATGATTTTTATTGACTGTAATTGATAGTAGCCATGGTTGTTAGAGGCAATGTATTCTGGGTGCGTTTTAAAGCACGCTCAATTTATAGTAGGTACGATTAGTAGACGCGTTTGATACTGGGCGCGTTTTATACTGATTATGATTTATACTGAGCGCGTTTTTACTAGAAGCGATTTTTACCAGCTGTAATTGATAGCAGTTCATACTCAACGCAATTGATAGTAGACGTAATTGATAGTAGGCGCGATTGGTAGTAGGCGCACTTGGTAGTAGACGCAATTACTAGTAGGCGCGATTGGTAGTAGGCGCAATTGATAGTAGGCGCAATTCACAGTAGGCGCGATTGGAAGTGGGTGTAATTGCTAGTAGGCGCTATTGATAGTAGGTGCAATTGACAGTAGGCGCAATTAGTAGTAGGCATGATTGGTAGTAGGGGCAATTGCTGGTAGGTTCAATTAATAGGCGCAATTGATAGTAGGCGCGATTGATAGTAGGCGCAAATGATAGCAGGCGCTATTAGTAGACGCGATTGATAGTAGGCGCGATTGGTAGTGGACGTAATTGATAGTAGGCGCTATTGATAGTAGGTGCGATTGATAGTAGGCGCGATTGGTTGTAGGCGCGATTGGTAGTAGGCGCAATTGGTAGTAGACGCAATTACTAGTAGGCGCGATTGGTAGTAGGCGCAATTGATAGTAGGCGCAATTCACAGTAGGCGCGATTGGTAATGGACGTAATTGCTAGTAGGCGCTATTGATAGTAGGTGCAATTGACAGTAGGCGCAATTAGTAGTAGGCGTGATTGGTAGTAAGTGCAGTTGATAGTAGGTGCAATTAATAGGCGCAATTGATAGTAGGCGTGATTGATAGTAGGCGCAATTGATAGCAGGCGCTATTAGAAGACGCGATTGATAGTAGGCGCGATTGGTAGTGGATGTAATTGATAGTAGGCGCTATTGTTAGTAGGTGCGATTCATAGTAGGCGCGATTGATAATAGGCGCGATTGGTAGTAGGCGCTATTAGTAGCCGCGATTGATAGTAGGCGCGATTGGTAGTGGACGTAATTGTTAGTAGGCGCTATTGATAGTAGGTGCGATTGATAGTAGGCGCGATAGGTAGTAGGCGCGATTGGTAGTAGGCGCAATTGGTAGTAGACGCAATTACTAGTAGGCGTGATTGGTAGTAGGCGCAATTGATAGTAGGCGCAATTAATAGGCGCAATTGATAGTAGGCGCAATTGATAGTAGGCGCAATTGATAGCAGGCGCTGTTAGTAGACGCGATTGATAGTAGGCACGATTGGTAGTGGACGTAATTGATAGTAGGCGCTATTGATAGTAGGTGCGATTGATAGTAGGCTCGATTGATAGTAGGCACGATTGGTAGTAGGCGCTATTAGTAGACGCGATTGATAGTAGGCGCGATTGGAAGTGGACGTAATTGATAGTAGGCGCTATTGATAGTAGGTGCGATTGATAGTAGGCTCAATTGGTAGTAGGCACGATTGGTAGTAGATGCAATTTTAGTGGGTGTAATTGCTAGTAGGCGCTATTGATAGTAGGTGCAATTGACAGTAGGCGCGATTGGTAGTGGGCGTAATTGCTAGTAGGCGCTATTGATACTAGGTGCAATTGACAGTAGGCGCAATTAGTAGTAGGCGTGATTGGTAGTAGGTGCAATTGATAGTAGGTGCAATTAATAGGCGCAATTGATAGTAGGCGCGATTGATAGTAGGCGCAATTGATAGCAGGCGCTATTAGTAGACGCGATTGATAGTAGGCGCGATTGGTAGTGGACGTAATTGATAGTAGACGCTATTGATAGTTGGTGGGATTGATAGTAGGCGCGATTGATAGTAGGCGCGATTGGTAGTAGGCGCGATTGATAGCAGGCGCTATTAGTAGACGCGATTGATAGTAGGCGCGATTGGTAGTGGACGTAATTGATAGTAGGCGCTATTGACAGTAGGTGCGATTGATAGTAGGCGCGATTGATAGTAGGCGCGATTGGTAGTAGGCGCGATTGATATTAGACGCAATAAATAGTAGGCGCGATTAGTAAGCGCGATTGATAGTAGGCGCGATTGATAGTAGGCGTAATTTTTAGTAGACGCGATTGATAGTAGGCGTGATTGGTAGACCTTGAGGTGATAACCCCTTTTGATTGATCCCTGCTGATTTGTCTCTTTAGACTGGTCCCTGTTGACTAGCCCCTGTTGACCAGCCCCTTTGGACGGGTCCTTTATGAAGGGAGTCATATTTGACGGGTCCCTGTGGACGGGCCCATGCATTTATCCAAATTATATCAAAGTCACTTAACCGAACCTTGTCACATGACCTGTTCTACAAGTTTAGACTTGCTTTGAGACTGGCTAAGACGTCACAGATGAATGGCGGTGGGAGGCTGGACATTACTTTTTATTACACAAAAAACATTCTCCTTAAAGTGAGAGGGAAAGTGAGTGCAAGAGTGGGTGCAAGAGTGGATGCAAGAATGGGTGCAAATAGGCAAACCAATAATCAAAGAGGGGTATGACAGAGCTTGAGGTGATAACCCCTTTTGATTGATCCCTGTTGATTTGCCCCTTTGGACTGGTCCCCGTTGACTAGCCCCTCTGGACGGGTCCTTTTTGAAGGGAGTCATTTTTGACGGGCCCCTGCTGACGGGTCACTGTGGACGGATCCCTGTGGACGGGTCCCTGTTGACAGGTCCTTTTGACTAATCCCTTTGGACCGGTCCCTTTGGACTGATCCCTATGGGTTGGCCATGCATTTATCCAAATTATGTCAATCGCGCCTACTATCAATTGCGCCTATTAATTGAACCTACTATCAATTGCACCTACTACCAATCACGCCTACTACTAATTGCGCCTACTGTCAATTGCACCTACTATCAATAGCGCCTACTATCAATTACACCCCCTACCAATCGCGCCTACTGTGAATTGCGCCTACTATCAATTGCGCCTACTACAGGCCGGACGTTTGTTTTAGACGAGTGAAAAATCTTAATGGAAGCCTGGAGGCGAGTTACTACAGTACCTGTGTTGTTATCAGCTGCCACAAGCAGTCCGATGATTGACAAATCTCTCTCACACTCCTTCTGAAGTACAGTCATTGGCAAATATAATGACGTTCTGTTCGTAAATACGTAACGTGTACTTCTGCGTCACACAATACTTCGATGTGGACTGTACTGTCTGCTCAAGTCTTAAATTCCATTACATCAGATCGGTGGTGACAGCGTGAAGCGATAGGGTGAGAGAGTGAGTGTGTGTAGGCTCACCTGCAGGCTTCAAGGTCAAGGGCAATCGTCTAAAACAGACGTCCGGCCTATACCAATCGCGCCTACTAGTAATTGCGTCTACTACCAAGTGCGCCTACTACCAATCGCGCCTACTATCAATTACGTCTACTATCAATTGCGTTGAGTATGAACTGCTATCAATTACAGCTGGTAAAAATCGCTTCTAGTAAAAAACGCGCTCAGTATAAATCATAATCAGTATAAAACGCGCCCAGTATCAAACGCGTCTACTAATCTTACCTACTATAAATTGAGCGTGCTATAAAACGCACCCAGTATACATTGCCTCTACTAACCATGGCTACTATCAATTACAGTCAATAAAAATCATAATCACTATAAATTGTGTTCAGTATAAATCTTGACATTGAGCAATGTGTGTGTAAATCACTTGTAGTGTAAAATTTGTTCATGTGATTGTTATTCTTGACAGTACTTTGAAAATTCCACCTTTAAAAAATATCAATCCACTTCATTTATTTTACTGTTATTATTACTAAAGTGACTTTACTAAAATTAAATTAATGTGTATTAGTTAATATGGAAGTCTCAACAACCAGCCATGGTAAGCCATGTGCTTACTATAAAGCTTGCCACGGTGGGTGAGTGGATAGCGTGTCGGTCTACTAACCCCAAGATTGCAGGTTCGCCCCTGACCGTGGTAAGTGATTTTTGAAAGGCGGCAAAAATACGATACGCATGTCATACGATGTTGGCATGTCAAAGAACCCATTTGAATTCAGTAGGCCGAGTTCATAATGGCAAAATTAATCTCGGGAGTTTCCGCCAGCACAAAGTTCCTAATTTCTCTACTAGAAAGCGCTATTGTGTTCAAGGAGATTAGATATCTAACATCTACCTCCTTGACATTCATAATCAAGGAACTACGAAATTCAACATGCAAGCTACCCTCTGGGTGTCAAATAGCAAAGCTTGCACCAGGCACCCGAGGCCGTACGATATTATATTATTATTACTATAAAGGATATACATATATTGTAAAAACAACCAATAAAAATGGAACTGTTATTTGGCGATGTTCAAAACAACGATCTAAAAAGTGTCGAGGAATGATTAAAACAAAAGACTCCAACGTACATACTTCAAACGAGCATCATTGTGAATCTCAAATTAATACACATTTATATGGACAAAATACTCTAATCAAGGTAAAAAAGCAAGTCCAAGAAAAAAATATTGCTGCTCAAGATAGTGCAGTGTTTGTTCAAAATCACTTATCATGTCCTCAAAAAGTCATGTTAGGACAGTTGTCAACGTCTAAGAAACCCTTCACACTATCAAAAGCAACGCAGACTTTAAAAGAGGGCCCTGTGGAAAAGGAACAAGAGGAATTGGATTGTTCTAGTGATGTTGAGGATGATGATGATGATGATGATGATGATGATGATGAAAGAGAAAAGGATGAGGGTTTTATGTCTATAAAACCACTGCGACTTCCCCAGTTTTTAAGAACAAGAGTACCTGGAGAAAGTTATGAAACGATCTACAACAAGCGTTGTGTTTAAAAAATCTATATCAAACAATGGTAAATAGGGAGAGTTGTACCGGGTGAGTTAGCCGTGGTGGTTACGGCATGACTAATGGCAGTCGCTCACATCCGGGAGGCGAGGAGGTTCGAATCCCCCCGCCGGCAACCTTGAAGATGGTCTTCTGTGGTTTCCCATCTTCCTTCCAGGCAAATGCCGGGGTTGGTCCCTCACTATAGGCCACAGCCGCTACCTTCCAACTCCTCGCCCTTCCCTTCCAACTTCCCTCCCCAACGGTACTTGTAGCTCACCCATTGGGTGTCCGTCTCGATGCAGCTACAAAACTGGCGAGCCGAACATGTCCTCGGACACTCTCGGCACTAAAAGCCATACGCTAAAAAAAAAAGAGAGAGAGTTTTATTCAGTGTGTATCTATTATAAAATGAATTTAAGAAAAATATTTTATGGTTATTGTCTGCTTTTTCTTAATTACTATCACCATCACTACATCCTCCCACTATTAATGCAATTGCTAACCATTGACAGTCTCTAGCTATGTTTAGAAAGAGAGAGTGGACTTCAACAATACACTCTATCTATGGTTTGTGTATCGAGTATCATAATAATACAGTATCGCTAAGCTATGTTAAAGCAATAGTTATGTCAGGTAAGGGGTTCAAATCCTTGCTTTCTTGTATTGAAAATGTGAACAAAAGTCAAACGCCTTAACCACTCGATCAACCTGACAGTTAATAATGTAATTTGTTTTGTGCACTTAAGTGTTTGCAAAATTTTTCAGTGTACATTGACTCAACCCCTTGCACGTTTTTAAATGTTTTTGTTGTTGTTGTTGTTGTTTTTTTTTTTATTACATTGTAGTTATGAGTCTTGAGAACTAGGTGTTTAATATAGGGTTAAAGGCATCTTAAAATAATTTTAGAAAAGCTCTCAGGTATCGTGTCATGGGTTTTAGTAATGCATTAATGTTTGTTGACTAGTATTTACAATTACACAACATTATTTTGGCAAGCTCTACATGTTGTTTGAGTCTTCAACCTTTTGACTGGTTTAATACAGCTCTCCATGACTCCCTGTCCTGAGCTGATCGTTTCATCTCTATATAGCTACCACACTCCTCATCCAAGGCTATCTGTTTAACATATTCTATCCTTGGTCTACCCCTACTGTTCTTGTCCTCAACCCGTTCTTCCATAACTAAGCTTGCTATTCCTGGGTGTATGTGTCCTACCAACCTATCGATTTACTTAATTAGCTGTCGCTAAAATCATCTCTCCTCTCCCACTTGTCTTAATACCTCTTTGTTTGTAACCCTATTTACCCATCTAATCTTCATCATTCTCCTGTAACATCACATTTCAAACACTTCAACTCTCCACTTTTCTGCTACACCAATATTCCAAGTTTCCCTTTCATAGAGCGCCACACTCCAGACAAAGGTCTTCAAAAATGACATCCTAATACCTAAATCTATATTCAATGTCAACAAATTCTGTAGAAAATGCTTTCCTTGCCTGAGCTACATAAGATTCCTAATCATCTCTGTTATAATGTCTTGTTTAGCAAACATAGTCGATCAGTAGGTCTATGCATTGGTTGTATATAACCCAAAATAGCAAACAGTTTTTCTAAAACCCTACTCACTGGTCAATAACAAGCATAGTCGCCAAAGTGTTTCGTTGGTAGTTAACTCATGTCTGGTTAGTCAATTCTTATTGCAAGGCCAGTCAACACCTAAAAATTCATCTTAACGTATAGTCTAATCATCTTTCTATCTACATACCAGTGTCTAATGAGTAGTCAATATTAGTTTGGTCTTTACCTAAAATCTAAAATCCAATATCAAATTTCTAAAATCTAAAACCAAAATAAAATATAGTATAGAAAATATAATTCAAAGAAATACATATCCTTATATGTTTTTCTTTAATAATTAGTTACCGAAAATTTAAAGTCATGACATTATGGTTTGATCTTTTCGTACAGTCTAAAATGTAAAATGTAAATTCTAAAATCTAAAGTCTAAAATAAAAAACAAATACAAAACTTACTTGCATTAACTGTATATTGAACCCAGTCCTCCTTTGTATTTGTAATCCAAGTAATAATTTGAAAAAATATACAAGTGTAATCAGTCTTAAAACATGATCCCTGCTTTTTATATGTTTTTGACATGTGTATTAATCTAAAACCAAACCCTGGTCTACCTTAGTCAAAGGATAACAGCTTAACCACTGCACCACTATAACCATCTTTCTTAGTTTGGTTCGTTCTTAGCCTTAAAGTTAAATCGAGTTAAGGTCTATAGTGCAAGAGCTAAAAGTGCTCGCCACTGCAGCACAAAATGGTTAGCAAGTAACATTATACATTCAAAAAGGATTGTATTGGTTCGGTTTGGTTCAGTGTAATCACCATCTTGTTTTCTTAGCTACCCTCTTTAACTAATCAATTAAAGATAGTCTACTCTTAATTCTTGAATCGATAAATTGGATTTTGTACACACCGTTTGTCATGTCATGCCTGAAACCTATACTCTCTATGTACTGCGGTCAGGTTTAAAAACAAGTTTCAATGGTCAAAGACTTGTCAGTCACCATACGTAAAGCCTACAATAATTCTTTCTCTACATAGCTATGTTTCATCACTCACCATAAACATCTAACATTATGGGTTTGCAATATATTAAGGGAAACAAAAGTCCATGACCTTGTTGTTTTCAATCTTTTTGGGAAAATTCATAAGCCCTATAAAGAAAGCGTCATGTCAAGTTATAGGACACCTTATGAGTCCAAATCCCATTATTAGTTTATAAAACTCAAATCAGTAACCTTGCCGTTTTGGGATATTTAAATAAATGTATGCATCATAGGAAAAATCATAAAAATATTCTTAAAACAAGTCGTCGCATGACCCTCTTCAATCAATGCTTCACAAAATATCGATTCATCCATTGAACATGGCCACAGTGATCAGCGACATGCTCGTTTAAACACAACCGGTACTGTCTCTCTCTACAAAAAAATAAAAATAAAATTAATTCAAAAATTTTAAAAATCTAAATTTCAAAATGTGTGGTTAAACCCTTTGTCAAAATTTCAAAAAATAAATAATATATTCAAGAAAAGATTGTCGCCCTGAGTCTTATAACACCTCATGTGTCCAAATCTGATTATTGGTTCCGCTTTTTAGCCTATTTTCAATTTCGAAGAAATAGGCTTATGAGATCACCTTTTGTCCGTGTGTGTGTGCGTGTGTGTGTGTGTGTGTGTGATTCGTGTGTGTGTCCCCCCCCCTAATAAAATCTAAACGGCTGGAGCGATTTCAATGAAACTCGTAAAGTTCATAGCACTATTCCCGGCGACCTCGACCGTGCTCTTCAAATTTTGTTACGAATCACCAATCCAACATGGCGGCTGTGCGAAATATTTCTCCAGCATTCAATATCTCCGAAACTATTACCGATATTACCCTGACATTTACTATGGTGATAGAGGGAACTACTATAAGTTCACTTATGTGACTTTTGAAAACCTGGTAACTACAAAACCAACATGGCGGCCAAGCGAATTTGCGACTTTTAAATAGACGTTTCTCGCGATTTGACCAACCAAACGCAATGAAACTTGGTACAGTATATGTTTATATACATTGTAATGCACCGACATCTAACTTCGTTCAATTATTTACATAATCACAAGATGGCGGATGTGCGAAATATTTCACCGGCATTCTATATCTCTGAAACTATTAGCGGTAAAACCCTGAAATTTTGTACGGAGATAAAGGGCACTACTGGAAGTCCATCTATAAGACTTTGAAAAACCGGTTAACTACAAAACGAACATGGGGGCCAAGCGAATTTGAAAATTTTAAATAGACCTTTCTCGCGATTTAATGTTCCAAGCGCACTGAAACCTGGCACAGGAAATATTTATACACATTGTAATCCACTGGTATCTAATTTAGTTCAATTGTTTACATAACCTCAAGATGGCGGCAGTGCGAATTTTAATATTAAGATTTTATTCATTGTGATGTAGTCATGCGATCGAAGTGAAAGTTTGAATAATGAACCTACGCAATAATTTTCCTTTAATGGTACGTGACTCTATGGCCTATACATTTAACAATCCAACATGGCGACCAACCGAAGTATTTAGACGATACTGAATATCTACGAATCTATTTTAGCAATCAAACTGCATTTTTTAATGTTCATAGGGGCTATGAACTTAAGTTCACCTATAGGACTTTAAATAACCTGGTGATCATAAATCCAACATGGCGGTGACGCGAATTATAAATATTCACATGGACGTTTCTCGCAATTTAACCATCCGCGTGCAGTGAAACTTGGTACAGTAAATCTTTATCCGAATGTTAATCCACTGGCATCTAATTTATTTCAATTGTTTCCATAACCTCAAGATGGCAGCTGTGAATAATTTTTAAATCTCCTTGTTTTTTCTTGTGTCCTAATTATGCGATTGAAGTTTGAATACTACACGTTCACAATAATCTGCATGTAACAGTACATAACTGACCTACATATATAAAATCCAACATGGCAACCATCCGAAATATTTAGTCGGTTCTCAATATCTACGAATCTATTACAGCAATCAAACTGAAATTGTGTATGTTGATAGTGGCAATTAACATAAGTAGGATATATGAAAATAGGCTGTATAGTTCTTCACGGAACTACTTGTTTTCCTGTAAAATCTACATGCATCATTTTCGGGGTAAAATGACCAATCATGGTAAAAGAGTATTAAATGGCCAATTTTTTGAGCTATCACACCTAATTTTAGGTTTCTTAGTTTCCAAGATATCGATTTTTCAATTTTGGGGTAGTTTTCCACCCCCTTACTATTTTTCATCAAAAACAAAAGATCTTAGGTTCATTTATCATTTTTAGGCGTTTAACACCTTTTTCCCTGTAAAATCACTATTCACTGTTTTAGGGTTGAAATGACCTATCGTGGTATAAGCGTATGTCATGACCTATTTTTAAAGCTATCACACTTAATTTTAAGGCTCTTAATTTCCATGATAACGATTTTTAAATTTTGGGGGTAGTTTTAACCCTCTTACTATTTTTTAATCAAAAACAAATGATCTTAGGTTCATTTATCATTTTTAAGTGTTTAACCGCTTTTTTCCCTGTAACATTACTATTTACTATTTTAGGGGTGAAATGACCAATCGTGGTATAAGCGTATGTCATGACCTATTTTTAAAGCTATCACACTTAATTTTAAGGCTCTTAATTTCCAAGATAACGATTTTTAAAATTGAAGAGGGGGGGGGGATAGTATCACCTCCAAAGGGAAACATCGCCCCTATTGCTAGGACCCCTCATACAAGTCACTAGCATGATAGGTTCGCGAGATATTAACAAAAGTGTGGTTAGGCCCTTTGTCAAAATGTCAAAAATATATTCTAAAAGGGGGGCTTCATCCCAAGTCCTACAATACCTCATACAAGTTCCTAGCCTTATTAGACCGTTAGCTAAGCCCTTTGACATAATTTGGATAAATTCATGGGCTAGTCCGTAGGAGCCAGGCCAAAGGGACCCGTCCAAAGGGATCAGTCCAAAGGGACTCATCAACAAGGACTCGTCCACAAGGACTTGTCCACAAGGACTCGTCCACAAGGACTCATCCACAGTGACCTGTCCACAATGACTTGTCCACAAGGACTCGTCCACACGGACTTGTCCACAAGGACTCGTCCACAAGGACCTGTCAACAAGGGCTCGTCCACAAGGACCCATCAACAATGACCTGTCCACAAGGACCCGTTAAGTTGGGTTAGGTTACACTACAGCCACCATCTTTTAAAAAGCCCGCCCTCTTACCAAACCTACGAGTGGGCATGCGTAAAAACAAAAAACAAGCATGTTAATACATAGTGGCTATCCACCGAACACATGCACTTTAGGTAGAACAACGTTTCATTCCATATTGGCATTCAAACTCTCCAATGTTGCAATTGGAAAGAGAGATTCTCTAAAAATTACAATTTCACCCCCTAGTAGGGGTAGGTTTTATTTTGGGGTGGAAATATGTTGTCCATTGGAAAGGAGGTGTCAGCCCGAGTTCAATGACACCCCATTTGTCAAAATCCGACCATGCGTTCGAGAGATATCGCCTCGCCGCCATCTTGTGAGGTGGGGAGGTGGAGGTGGGTATAGAACCGGCCAAAACACACTACTTGTGGGCGGACGTTGGCGCAGCTCGGCAACTTCCTCTTGTAGAGCTTTGATTCTCTCATCCACCCCCGTTGGCGGGCGTCGGCGCAGCTCATGAAATTCCTTTTGTAGAGCGTTGAATCTCTCATCCACCCCCGTCAGCGGGCGTCGGCGTAGCTCGGCAACTTCTTCTTGGAGTTCTGCCGTGACTTCCTCACGCAGACCTAGTTCTAATTTCTTCAGGTCCTGTGCTAACTTATTCTGACCGTCTTCCATCTTCCTCTGGTCATCCTCTATCTTCTTCAGGTCCTCCGCTAGCTTATTTTGACCGTCTTCCATCTTCTTCTGGCCGTCTTCTAGTTTGGAGTTTAGGTCCTCGGCTAAAGTCCTTTGGCCGTCCTTAATCTTGGTTTCCATGCCACTTAACTTTTCTAACAGTAGTTGTATTTGCGCACCCATTTTAGTTGTTTGTCTTTTGAAGGGAATGCACTCACAGGAGAATTAGAGAACTGTGGTAAAATGACCTGCTCGAGTTATGAACCAGGACCTTCAGGTGTTTTGTATGTGCTTGCGTTCGTAATCCGGCTTCTGACACCAGTTGTAACGTGCCATCCCTAGTGGCACTTTCGTGAACTGGATTAGGGTGGGTAGAAGCACAACACAGTGGTCCTTTTAAAGAAAAAGTAGTTTTATTGCAGGTCTTAGCAAGTTACAGTTCACCAATAATAAACAGATACAAGCAATTAGTATCTCACGCTAAGTCCTCTCTGATTGGGAACACTCCCCTTTCACTCTCTCGAGCAGCTGTCCGTTCAATAATTAGGCAAGCCTGTGTCCAGCCAGTCTGTCACTCACCGAAATACCTGTACACTTCCTTGAGTACACAAACTACCGTTAGGCTACTTACGAATCTGCTACACACTGCTCCGCAAGCTCGGAAAGAATCTCACTGGGTTTCGCAATTCACATAGCACTTCACTTCAAAAATCTCTGTCGCACTGGTATACACTCTCGCTCAAAAAATACTGTCCTCCCTCGCTGGTGAGGCCGCTTATATAGCGGGCTGGTGACTCTATGAATGCTTCTAGAATCGTCCAGGATTCACGGCTTCTCGAGATATCCATCACTAGCTGGGTCACGAATGTTCTGGTCCATCCCTTTTGTCCTCGCAGCCCCGTTGCGTAAGGCGCAGGTAACACACAGAGGCAGAGCATAGTCCGGGGCGGCTGTGACTCACGCGGCGAGGTGTCGAAACAAACTCACAGCCGTAGCAATATTCTAACCTTGGTGTACCCCTACAGTTCTTCTCCTCAACCCTTACTTCCATAACTAAGCTTGCTATTCCTGGATGTCTTAGTATGTGTCCTACTAACCTATCTCTTCTCTTCATTAGCAGCCGCCAGAAACATCTCTCCCCTCCAACTCGTCTTAATACCCCTTCGTTTCTAACCCTATCCATCCATCTGATATTCATCATTCTCCTGTAGCACCACATTTCAAATGCTTCAATTCTCCTCTTTTCTGCTGCACCAATAGTCCAAGTTTCACTTCCATAGAGCGCCACGCTCCAGACAAAAGCTTTCAAAAACGACTTCCTAATACCTAAATCTATATTCGATGTCAACAGATTCCTTTTTTGTAGAAATGCTTTCCTTGCCTGAGCCAACCACCTTTTTATATCCTCTTTGCTTCGTCCATCACTGGTTATTTTGCTTCCTAAGTAACAGAAGTCTCCTACTTCCTTCAGCTTTTAACCTGCCAATTTGATGTCCATAGAGGTTTCTGATTTATTTCGGCTGCATTCCAGTATTTTTGTTTTACATTTATTAATTTTCATCATGTATTCTTTCCGTAAGACGGAGTCCATACCATTCAAAAACTCATTCAAATCCTCAGGCGTTTCGGCCAAGATGACGATGTCATCAGCAAATATCAGAGTTGAAATTATTTCTCCTTGAATCTTCACTGCCACTTTACATTTTTCTCCAATTTCCTTCATTGCTTGTTCAATGTAAAGATTGAAAATTTTGGGTAAAAGTTGCAGCCTTGTCTTACACCTTTCTGAATACCAGCTTCTCTCTCATGTCCTTCAGCTCGAATGACTGCAGTCTGGTTTCTGTATAGATTGTATATCACCCTCCTATCCCTGTACGTTATTCCAATCGATTTCAAAATGTCAAACAATTTAGTCCAATCAACGTTATCAAAAGCCTTTTCTAAGTCTACAAATGCCATGAACCTTCTCTTATCTTTCCTTATTCTACCTTCCTAAATCAGCCTAAGACTTAGTACAGCTTCCCTTGTTCCTACATTTCTCCTGAAACCAAACTTGCCTTCACCCAACTCCGTTTCTATCTGGCTTTCCATCCTCTTGTAAATTATTCTAGACAGGATCTTTGACGCATGAGTAATCAAGCTGATTGTTCGGCAATCTTCACATCTGACAGCTCCCACTTTCTTTGGTATAGGGATGATAACATTCTTCTTGAAATCAGGGGGTACCTCGCCTTTCTCATAAATCCTACACACCAAGTGAAATAACCTGATCAGACCATCATCTCCTATGCAGCGTAGCAACTCAATCGGTATATCATCTATGCCCGGTTCTTTGTTCCTGCTTAAGTCCTCGAATGCTCTGTCAAATTCTGATCTCAATATTAAATCTCCCTTTGCATCCTCATCAATATCCTTCTCCCTTTCCATTACATGATTCTCAATCTCCTTTCCCTTATACAAACAGTCTATGTAAGCTTTCCATCTCTCAACCTTTTCTTCCCTATCTGTTAGAGGCTTACCATTTGTGTCCTTAATATTACAGTACTTAGTCTTCTTTTCCCCAAAAGTATTCTTAATTATTCGATAAGCTGTGTCTACTTTTCCTAATTTCAGACAATTTTCTATACCTGCACATTTCTCTTTCAACCATTCTTCTTTCGCTTCCTTGCACTTCTTGTTAACCTCATTTCTCAGACGTCTGTATTCTGCTTTCCCCTTTTCATCTCTTACATTCCTGTGTTTCCGCCTTTCATCCATCAATTCTAGTATATCCTGAGTGATCATCGGTTTTCTACCTAATCTTTCTTTCCTACCAATGTTTTCTTCTGCGGATTTTGTTATTTCATTCTTCAAAAGTGCCCATTTATCTGCAATTGAAGTTTGTTTAGGGTTTTTCATTAGGCCTTCCTTTATACTCTTCTTGAATCTTTCGTTTACATCCTTCACATTCAGTCTGTCTATTGCCCACCTTTTTGGCTTTTGACTTTTCTTCAGTTTCTTCAACTTTAATCTGCATTTCATAACAACCAGATTGTGGTCAGAGTTTATGTCAGCTCCAGGATATGTTTTACAATCATAAATCTGGTTTCGAAACCTCTGCTTGACCATAATGAAGTCGATTTGGTAACGCCCTGTTTCTCCTGGTCTCATCCATGTGAATATTCTTCTATTGTGGTTATTGAATAAGGTGTTAGCTATGACCAACTCATGCTCGGTGCAGAATTCCATCAGCCTGCTTCCTCGATCATTCCTTTCACCTAATCCGAAATCTCCTACTATCTTCCCTTCTCTCCCTTTTCCTACCACAGGATTCCAATCTCCCGTTACTATAACATTTTCTTCACACTTGATATACCTCAAAAATTCATCTATTTCTTTGTAGACTTTTTCAACATCTTCATCATCAGCTTGACTGGTAGGCATATAGACTTGTACCACTGTGGTGCACGTGGGTTTAGTATTGATTTTTGCTACAATAATCCGTTCACTATATTGCTCATAATATTCCACCCGCTGTCCTAGTTTCCTACTCAATATGAGACCAACCCCTGCTTGGCAATTGTTTGATTTAGTGCTAATGACCCTATAGTCACCTGACCAAAAGTCCCGTTCTTCCTGCCAGCGTATTTCACTAATCCCAACCAAATCCAACCTCAACCTATCCATTCCCCTATCTAAGTTTTCTAACCTTCCATTTCCTAGCAGACTCTAACATTCCACGCTCCGATCCGTAGAATGTCAGATTTCCTCTTTGTCACTTCTGTGATGTTAACCCCCTTTCGAGTAGTCCCCACACTTTTCCTTGGATATCCATTGGTGTATTGGGTACATCCTCCGACCTTTGAACGCGATAAGCTCTTGCCGTATTGCTTCGCCCATAAGATATAAATGTGAACAATTTCCTTTATTTCGGAGAATGACGTATCATCTACCGGGTTTACATGATCGTCTTCAGACTGCACTAGCAAGCCTGTTAGTTGGTTATCTGGCGTTTGGTCCTCTGCAACAACCGAGAAACAGGTTTCCGGGCTTATTGCCGGAATGTTTACCTGCTGGTCAGGTGTAGGATTACTGAATAATAGTGACTGCTTTAAGTTGTCTGGAGTTCGGTTTTGTTCTACTTCCTATTGTTCTTCGGGAGAGATACATGTTGTGTCAGACAATTGGTCGCTGCTCTGTGTACGTTGGACCTCCAAGGTATGAGTAGACGGCTGTGTGTTGACGGAGCGCACGCTAGTGTCTTGGGTATCTGGTGGGCTTGCTCCTGCCTGTTGTCTGGTGAGGACTGCTGCCGAAACGAAGGGAAGTCTGTGTCATACTGTTCATGTTGCTGTTCCTCGTCTATTGTATTACTGTGTACGCCGTTAGATGACGGATTATCTGTGCCAATATGTTCTAGACGTGGCATAGGGCCTGCGCGACGTGGGCACGTACTTGGTAGGTGTCCAGTTGCATTACAAACAGCAAAAGGTTTTTCTTGGCCATCAAAAGTTACTTGGCCCCGGTGTCCCTCTATCATAAATCATAATAATATGCGGGATTAGTTGCTTTAGTCCATCGGGTACGGGGAAATTGTACAGCTGTAACCAATACTCATTCGCGACACTTTTAACCAGACCGTATTTAGAAAGGCTTATCATTCGTTCCAGGGAAATATTAAACAGCTTTATTCTCGTTGCTTCAATTAACGACAGTAGTGGCTACGCTGGCTAAAGCGCAGCATTAGGTCATGGGGCCAAGCTCTCTACTGACTCGGTAGACGCGTGGGTTCGAGCCCCACCGTCGGCGGTCCTTGAAATGGTTTTCCAGGGTTTCCCATTTTCAACACCAGGCAAATGCTGGGACGGTACCTTCTGACAGGCCACGGCCGCTTCCTTCCACATCCTTGCCCAGTTTCATTCACCATCATTCATTTCATCTCTCATTAACTCCTCTGATGAGGTTGGCATCGGGAAGGGCATCCGGCCGTAAAAACCATCGCCACAAAGACTTCCATCGCGTCTCATCCCCGACCCCGTTGGAAAACGGGAATAATAAGGGGTAGACGTACATTCTCGTTGTTTCAATTCCACCCGTAATTATTTCAAGTGGAACCCTTTCGGCAGCATATAAGGTAAACCTACGTTGCTCTCCAAAATTATCTAAGAGTTTGCCCAAAATATACTGAGATATTACTCGTACCTTTATTTTAATGCTGAATCCAGTTGCAGCTCCTTCGGTTGATCCATGGTAATTCCCAATGTTTCCACTACCCACACGTGTATTTCTGCTGCGGAGGGACGAGTATTCAAAGTATATTGTTACGTGCCACCCCCCTAGTGGCACTTTTGTTAACTGGATTACGGTGGGTATAAAGCACAACACCAATTACTGCATTAAAGAGAAGTTAGCTTTATTGCTTGCAGGCAGATACACTGCTCATCAGCAAATACAAGCAATTGGAACCTTACTCTAGTTTCCTCAAGTCTCTTGCTTATGGAGAGCCCTTGCCCTCTTTCAATTGTCAACAGTTAATTTTCTCGCTAATGAGTCTGGTGGCCTTGACAGAACTACATGCAACTCTCCCCTATGTACACAAATGACAGCTACTTACGAAAACACAGGCAGTCCCCTGTATGCTTCTCACTTCCTCGCTGTCAAGAGAAACGGTTTCACTAGGGGTTTCGCAAGTCACCACACTTCTGTCGCTCACGATAAACGCTCGCACTAGCTCGTAAAACACACAACAACAAATGCTTGACAGGTCGCTCTTATATAGCAGGCCGGTGACTCAAAAAATGCTTCTAGACCCATCCAGAGTCCACGGATTCTCGAGGATTCCAACACTGGCTGGGTCACGAATATTCTGGACCATCCCTTTGTCCTAGTAGACCTGTTGCATAAGGCGCACGCAATACACTGAGGGAGAGCAGCCCAGCCCTGGGGCAGTTGTGACTCATGCGGCGAGCGATGAAACAAACTCACAGCCGTAACAATATTTTCTGATTTGTTGCGTTTTCGTTTCTTAAATCGTTACTTATTAATTACACCACCACTCAAACAACTTTCAACTTATTAGCACACTAATTAAAACTATCCTTGTGTTTGCTGGCACGAGTTGCTACACTTCACAAGAGAGTTCCAGTACACTCTACTCCGACCGTTGCTCGGATGGAACTAACCTCCTGGCAGCAGGACCGATTAGCTTATTATTACGAATACCAGGTGACTTTGGACGTTACGACAAGACCTATTACTATCACTTAGTAACCTCTCTTCCTGTCAAAGATGTTATTTTTAGCTCAGTTGTTTCGTATGAGATTTTTCAATTCCTAACCACAAAAAAGGAATGACGTTAAATTGAAGTTAACTCACAAACACCAAAGATTATTTAAGAACTGTTCCAAATAATGCATACGATTAAATGATCACCTTCTTATCATGCAAAGACTTCATTTTACATAGCCTACACCATATCAATTAAACCTTAGGCTATGCCAGATCCAAAATAAAGAAATGTCTACCGTCAGTTATATTAAAACTCATTCAAAGAGAGGGAGACTTACTATTAATATCAATTTAATGTGTCATTATTTGACTTGTAGTTGATTGTTGTTTCGTGTAGAAGCTTGGACATCGTGGTCATCAGCCCCTACACTTGAATGAGTGTAGAACTTGTGTCATTGTGTTTGTGTGTAGGCCTAGGTTAGGATTGGGATGGAGGCGACCTAACCGTAAGTTACGTAACATCCCGGCATTTGCTTGGACTCACGTTAAAGTGGACAACCAGGGAAAAGCACTTCTTGAGGTGACAAACGAACCCACCTCATTTGAGTTTTGCTTCCTGAGGATTAGTGTATCTGGTTCCAACCCTCAACCACAATTCAAAAGTGATGAACCTTAGCTCATTCCAACCAATGACTAACGTTTGAATTTTAAAAATTCTGCTTCCTTAGCCCTAGTCGATCTTTCAAATAAATTTTCTTTGTCTTTGAAATATAAATTATCCTGGAATTACTTGAATAATATTGCAGGGGGGATCCCGTGATTTATAATTTGAGGGGTCAGAAAGGGGTTTTCTTCCTGCCCCCTCGAAGCCGACGTCTATAAATTTATTTATACTTCTCTCCATTGTACCAAACAACGAGCGACGTAAGAAATTATCAGTGAACACATGAATCTTCATCATCTATTCTTTCAATCATTTACTTTTCTTAAATATCCATACATCTAGAATAACGACTACGATTATGATCTGGTTTTGAAGCAGACTATAGCTGTGGGTAAGGTTACAGTACCTGCACGTTCATCAACGTCTCAATTCCTACTTTTAAAAATTAAAATCGGAGAAACACGCTGCAATGTAAGTGCGGAAAATCGCTGCGCATGTGCCGAAACTGCAAACGGCATAATTTCCCCAAATTCCTTTAGAAAATATCTCAAGTGAAATTTGCGTTTGGAATACTCACGTACGACATCATATTGCTGTAGACTGAATATGGTTGGTCGGTTCTTATGTTTAGGGGCTGCGACAACGCGGTCATGTAGCCCCGTGTACTTTGGGTGTGTGTAGAATCTGTCTGATAACCGGTGTTAATTGTGATGACTGTATTAGTGTGTGTTATCTGTTTTTTAATTTTTAAGTACTGCAACTTAGAATTTTTCAAATAGTTCCTACTTTTGCCACCAAGCGCCACCGTCAACGACTACTAGGCCAAGTTCAGAACTTAGCTACTCGACGCCACCGCAGTCGGCTCTTGGCAACGAACGTAGAAACCTAAGAGCGTTGTTTACATTCTTAACCTATCCAATTTAGCTTCACACAGGTGCAATTAGTGGAAGGTTCTTTAACATGCCATAAATCTATGACATGGGACCGCCGGCTTTACTTTGAGGTATTTTAACGCTCTTAAAAATCCGACGGCTTCGGCCGGGTTTGAACCCACTATCTTGGGCATAGAAGCTGAGCATGCTACCGACTACGCCACCGAAGCCGCCAGAGACTGAATATGCCTGGCGTATGAAAGGGAAATGAGCAAATTACTTTCAAGGCCTCTGAATATTTATGTAATGAAAAGGACTCTATTGATTTCCCGGCGCGACCGTCGTGTCGTCCTTGTTGAAGATGGATAGGTGGATGCCGAGTGACGTTGTTGGTATGAGGAACGTTAATGGACCCGCTGCGCGTGAGCGAGTCTAATGCAAGTATCAACTGGGAGACAGAGCTCGTGGTCACAACAGATGAACAATGCAAGGCTGTATTGCTGAAGTGTTTCGGAAACATAGTCGAGCCCTGCGCGGATAAACAGAATCCGCCCCGCATCCACCCCGCATCTGCACGACTTTTATCTGCATCCACACATTTGTTATCCGAATCTACTGGCATTACAATAATATTTTTAGTTAGATAAAGCATATAGCAAGACATTTAGACATTTGAGGATAAAGTCGTTCCCTTGGCAGCAGTGCCGGTAATCCATACCCGGACTCAGGGATGATAGCCAAGAATGTTAGTCACTGTGTTACTAGGCGGACATAGTTTATATGTATTACTGTGTCTGCCGGCCCCATGGTGTTGGAGTAGCTCGCCTGCCTCTCTCCCGGAGGCCCTGTGTTCGATTCCCGGTTCCTGTTAGAACGGGGTGTACTCAGCCTCGTGTGGACAACTAAGTAGCTGACAGTGAGGCAGCGCCCCGGTCACGAAAACCCAGATTAACGGCCGAGGGGACCCGATGTGCTGACCACCCGTCACCTCAAGATCTGCAGGCCAAATGGCTGAGAAGCGGTCGCTTGGTATGCCTACACCCTTCGTGGGCTGTAGTGCCACGTTTTTTTTTAGCCTATTTTCATTTATGAATGAAAAAATAGGCTTATGAGATCACCTTTTGTCCGTGTGTCTGTCTGTGTGAACGTGTGTGTGTGTGTGATTCGTATGTGTGTGTCCCCTTAATAACTTCTAAACGGCTGGAGTGATTTCAATGAAACTCGGTAAGTTCATAGCACTATTCCGGACGACCCCGACCGTGCCCTTCAAATTTTGTTACGTCTCTCCGATCCGACATGGCGGCTGTGCGAAACGTTTCACCTGCATTCAATATCTCCGAAACTATTACTGATATCACCCTGGAATTTTGAACGGTGATAAAGAGAACTACTAGAAGTTCACCTACGTGACGTTTTGAAAATCTGGTAACTACAAAACCAACATGGCGGCCAAGCGAAGTTGCGACTTTTCAATAGACGTTTCTCGCGATTTTTCCAACCAAAAACGCAATGAAACTTGGTACAGTATATGTTTATACACATTGTAATGCACCGACATCTAACTTCGTTCAATTGTTTACATAACCTCAAGATGGCGGCTGTGCAAACTATTTCACCGGCATTCTATATCTCTGAAACTATTACCGCTAACACTCTGAAATGTTGTACGGAGATAAAGGGTACTGCTGGAAGTTCATCTATGAGACTTTCAAAAACCGGTTATCTCCAAAACGAACATGGTGGCCAAGCGAAATTGAAAGTTTCAAATAGACTTTTCTCGCGATTTCATCATCCAAACGCAATCAAACTTGGTACAGAAAAAGTTTATACACATTGTAATACACTGGTATTTAATTCAGTTCAATTATGCTGTGCTAATTTTAAAATTAGGTTTTTATTCCTTGTGTCGTAATCATGCGATCGAAGTGAAAGTTTATATAACGAACCTAAGCAATAATTTTCCTTTAATGGTACATGACTCTATGACCTAGGCCTATACATATAACAATCCAACATGGCGACCATCTGAAACATTTAGACGGATCTCAATATCGACGAATCTATTACAGCAATCAAACTGATTTTTTAATGTTCATAGGGACAATGAACATAAGTTCACATATGGGACTTTCAATAACCTGGTATCACAAGTCCAACATAGCGGCGACGCAAAGTATATATTCACATGGACGTTTCTCGCAATTTAACCATCCGAGTGCAGTGACACCTGGTACAGTAAATCCATATACAAATGGTAATCCACTTGCATCTAATTTATTTCAATTGTTTCCATAACCACAAGATGGCAGCTGTGCGAAATTTTAAAATCTCGTTTTTACTTCTTGTATCCTAATCACGCGATTGAAGTTTGAATACTACACGTACACAATATTCTTCATGTAACAGTACATAACTCTAAGACCTACATATATAAAATCCAACATGGCGTCCATCCGCAATATTTAGTCGGTTCTCAATATCTACGAATCTATGACAGCAATCAAACTGAAATTTTGTATGTTGATAGTGGCAATTAACATAAGTAGGTTATATGAAAATATGCTTTAGTTATTCACGGAACAACTTGTTTCTTACTGTGTCTAACTCCATTGGTATTTCTTGATAAAGGTAGGGTCATCTGCCAGACAGGTTAGCAAGCGCTCTAATTCGACTGTTTGACGGTGCTGAATTTAAACAACTGATGACAGTGGGGTCCTAACCCACTCGTGTAGTGGGTTTTGAGATAGATTAGCCTGATGGTTTTGTGCCTTCGGGCACATAACTAATCAGTCGGCAGATTCTTCAAGCACATGTGAGCTATTACATCCAAGGGTGAAAATATGTGAGTTTAGTTTCTCTGTCCAGAAAGTATGCTTCTTTTACCCCCATATCAAATGTATGTGTATTGTATATGCAGTATAGGCCTATGGGGTAAATCATTTTCTGTCTATTTTGCCACTTCATACCCTGTATAAATATACGGTAGGTTCATGTCGGGGATAGTTTTATTTTTGGGGTGGCATGTGTCTCCTCTTGTTCGCATATTCCTCCAGGGCCGAGACCACAGATAAATGTTGTTTCATTTGAGGTGTTTGGACATCGTGGTCGTTTAGTCCCGTGTACTTGGATGTGGCTAGAAATTGTCTGATAATTAACACAAAATGTGATAAAAATGTCCGGCATAACTCAACACATTGCTAGCGTTTCGCCCCAGTGTACCAATTGGGCTGTTCAGTTGGTAAAGGTACACCTACTAGGACGCGTAGCTGGCACACACTGAGAAGGTCATTGCAAGACGTTTCGCTACATGTATAACTACGTCACGAGCAAGCCAGTGCTACACGGGAGTCAAAACTCCACTCCAAAGCAATAAAATCCTTACCTTGGCATTGAATATAAAATCAAAATGCTCTCGAAAGAGAACGTGTATTGTCCGTTGAGCCATTATATACAGTATTAACACAAAATGTTATCAACATGTCCGGCATAACTCAGCAAATTGCTAGCGTTTCGCCCCAGTGTACCAACTGTTTATAAATGAATATCGGGGTTTTAACTCTTTATAATATTTATTACATTAAACTTACAGTTATAAATGATATGTCAAATGAAAAAGCAACTCAAACAGTTTTACCTTATAAATGTTCAATGTGACTACCATTTGTCACACGGCACACATCAAGTCTATAGCCGAGTTCTTCCCAAACGTTGATAAGTGTGGATTCAGTAATTGTAGCAACAGCTGCTTCAATCCGGTTTCTTAATTCAGGGAGGTCAGCTGGTAGCAGAGTCACATACACACGATCCTTGATGAAGCCCCAAAGGTAAAAATCGCATGGCGTTAGGTCAGGAGAACGTGGAAGCCATGCATAGCAAGCCCTGTCATTGGGGCCCTTGCGACCTATCCAGCCCTCGGGTACAGTGACGTTCAACCAATCGCGTACTTCGTTATGCCAGTGAGGTGGCGCACCATCTTGCTGGAAGATGAAGTTCACTGGCTCATTTTCTTCCAACTGAGGGAAGAGCCATTGTTCTGGTGTATCAAGGTAAGAAGTGCCAGTTACAGTAGGTTCACCAAAAAAGAAAGGCCCATAAACTTTTCGCCGGGATATGGCACAAAAAACATTCACTTTAGGGGAATCTCGTTGCATTTGTACCATCTCGTGAGGATTTTCTGAGCCCCAGATGCGCACATTATGAGTATTAACATGTCCACTAAGGTGAAAGGTCGATTCATCACTGAAGACAACACGATCCATAAAATCGTCATGAGACAACATGTCGTTTGCGAAGTTGGCACGTAATCCGTGGTCTGTCGGCTTTAGAGCCTGTAATAACTGTAAACGGTAAGGACGTAGCCGTAAGCGTTTTCTTAGAACTTTCCAAACAGTCGACACAGGAACTTGTAATGCACGACTAGCCTTCCGGACTGATTTCTTTGGGCTACGAGTGAACGACTCTCTCACTCGCTCAACAGTCTCTTCACTAACTCATGGTCGTCCCGTGCTCTTTCCTTTACAAAGGCAGCCCGTACCTTCAAACTGATGATACCATCTACGAATGTTATTATCACTAGGAGGATCACAACCGAACTTAATGCGGAACGCACGTTGCACAGTAACTACAGATTCGGTCTTTGCAAACTGCAAAACACCAAAAAAAAGGCGTTCTGTTCACTAGTCGCATTCTTTGCTACTGCCGCTGTCTAGCTAGCGGATTGCGACAGAAACATTGCACGCACATGCGCACTGGTGCCAACTAACAAAACTGTTTAAGTAGCTTTTTCATTTGACATATCATTTATAACTGTAAGTTTAATGTAATAAATATTATAAAGAGTTAAAACCCCGATATTCATTTATAAACACCCTGTATAATGGCTCAACGGACAATACACGTTCTCTTTCGAGAACATTTTGATTTTATATTGTCTGATAACCTGTATTATTGTGGTATCTGAATAAGTGTATTCGTAATTCAGGTGAGAATTGGCAAAGAGGTGGCCGTGGCCATCAGCTAGGTACCATCCTGGCATTTGCCTGGAGTAGAAGTGGGGAATCGCGTAAAACCACTTCACGGATGTCTGAGGAGAGAATCGAAGCCACCTCTTCTCAGTTTTGCCTCACGAGGCTTAGTATATCCCGTTCCAGCTCTCAGATCAGAATTAAAGTTCTTGGCAGAACCGGGAAGAGAACCCGGACCTCCGGGGCGACAGCCAAGAATGTTAGACGCTACACCATGTGGATATACAGAGATTAGCAAAGGCAGCCGTTAGATGGTAGGATGGTACATACAGCAAATGTATGCTGCGTCAGACCTTCGCAGACCCATGCTTTCCCGATAACAACGAGGCACGAGGTAGTGCGTGAGCGCTCTTGGCCAACACGGCTGGTTTTGTAGTTGATGAAGTATCAAAAGGGAAGACAAGTGTTGTTGGAACTATCCATAAGCTTTAATTCAGCCACGTGTATTCATGGAATAATAATGACAGTTTAAATATTTAAAAAGAGTAAAAGAACCTTAACTGCATATTTATACAGTATGTAAATAATTTAAATGAAGGAATTGCACGTCAATTAATAGTTGTCAACCTCTGCACCGCCTGTTTATTAAACCTGTGGCAATAAAACCCATTAGTATTCAAATTTCTCCAGCGTAATATTCATTGGGATTGCGTCGGCTTTATTCTATCTTGAGCCTACAGAATAGAGGCGGATGTTTACCTTTAAAAGGAATATGGAGCATATACCCGACAATTTATTTTGCGGCTTATCATCAATACAACACAACAGTATAAATCTGGTGTGTTGTGTGGTTGTAGCTTATCAGCTCAGTTATGATCCAACATCATTATCTGCTTGAATAGTATACATAATTATATTAGTAAGCAGACTGAACCAGCAGGGGTAGCTGCGCGTCTTAAGGCCCTGAAGTCAGGATATCACTGGACTTGGATGGCGAGTGTGTTGGAACCCCATAAATTGCCATTCTTGAAATGGTTTTCCGTAGTTTCGCCCTTTCAACACGGGGAGTAGTATATATTGCGATACGCAAACAAAATAGTGGTATTGATGATGCCACGGACTTAGGTCAAGTAAACATCTCAATACGCATCTTTTTCCAAACGAGCAATATTAAGAAAACAACGTATTGAGATACATATTGAACCCTTCAGAATAGCAGTGTTTTATGCAAGAATCTTAGATCAAGGGGTCGCGTTCAGTTCATAGTGTGGTGTTTACGTCCGCCAAACTACGTGCTTTTCTGAGGCAAGGGTTATAGGATGAAAACTATAATTAAGAAAGTAAGGAGACAAAACGTAAGATAATAACAAGATTTAATAACTAATTTGTGCATAAAAGAATAAAACAAACAATAATAAACAAAATCCTCCCTGAATTTTCCCCTGACAGGAATATTTATCACTTTGAGGAGTCAGACAGATCTCCCCTTTTCTAATAAAATGTGGATCCAAGTTCCACTATCTTGCATATGAATTTATGTTCGCGTGATGACTATCTACGAGAAATGAGTACTTGGATGATCATTCGTTCACAACGGGTTAACAGCCACGGTGCTCACGAACAATCATCTCGTAAAATCAACTTTTATGGCTATGGGCATAACATTAATAAAAATCCTTAAATCTAACTCTGACACACATATTACAACTCTACTATTTACAGGCATCTCTCTGAGACCCTTATTAGTGTGGTGACACACTTAACCCAATGAGCTGCCACAATGGCCAGATACTCAACAACAAGGAAACACAGCGCCGCACGTGACTCACAGGTCACTGACATGGAAAATCAACATAGAATAAACCAACAACAACGAACAACCTGAGTGGTTAAGATTACTTTATATTAACAAAACTGCATGTTAAGGAAACGCTTCGAAGGTAATCGTGTTTCGTAGGCAACTCCCATTTATTTTAAACAATTTTACCATTGATCAGATTCTCACATTTATTTATTTTCAAGTAATTGGGAGCCAGACATGCACTCCACTTTAATGAGCTCTGCTTGCGAAACTCAGCCAGCCCTTGTGACAACAACTCACCCATTCCACAATACCAGTCATGTCCCCCATCCAGTGTATATAAATAGCCGACCCGCTGAACTGTTATCTCAAGGAATCAACAGCCGCTAACATCTCCTCCCACTCAACATATGGTCAGACAATAATCACATATCCATAATTGTCCTCGCAAGGATGCAATATGAATCTGGTACCAAGCTGACAGAAATCAGTCTCTGCTGAAGTTCCCGCTTGTAATACCACAACAATATACTCACAGTACACACATCTGGGACTGACATAACACCTTTCACATGGGTCTGCTGAATTAAAGCTCGCAAACATTTAACACAATATTTAAAACCTACGATAGAGCTGAGTACTCTTCGTCGCAAATTACATTGCTCCAAAGGCAATAATCACACTGAATCTGATCAATAATAATTTTCAATAACATTTAATTACCCTCCAATCTACTATATAATTAGATTAATTCAGTCCTACTTCTGAAACACGACATATCTCCGAGAGACGTTTTTAACCGCACTTCGTAACCTAGGCGAACACGGCCGTTCACATAGATACGTTAGTTAACACAACACAAAGAAAAGAACCTTCCATTAACTACCATTGTGCGAGCTGCTTCCAAACAAAAGTGTGTCAGATCAACACTAAATATACTACATTAAATCACACAAGCAAAGTATTTACAAAAATATGTCCCATAAACCATAAGTTAATTTAATAAATAATAAAATATTATTTGTACTCATCTCGTGTTGTAGTCACCCGTCAAAGAACATCAGACGCCATTCCCCAACTGGATGAGTCTTTATCTCATAGCAGCCATCTGGACGGACTGTTGAGAATTCCACACTTCCTCTGCATTCATCGATGTCATCCTTGCGCTGATACAAAAATTAGGTTATTATACACTTTATGCCTGGCTACTAAATTCGCTTGTTCAGGTACTAAATTCCCTGTCACTGTTCGTTGGCGAATTATCGACGCTACTGTCCCTATAACTATAGTACAAAGACTATCTATCACTGAATTGAACACTTTACAATGAATATCTTGTGTCCTCGACACAAATACAAGTCTATCTCTTCAGACGAACAGAATCAAAGTCCTGTGTTCTCGACACACGGAATAAAAGTCAATGTCTGTAGACGCACAGAATAATAATAGTGTGTCCTCAACACACGGAATAAAAGTCAATCTCTTGTGTCCTCAACACACAGAATAAAAGTCAAGTCTTGGCTCTTCGACACACTTATAAATGAACCGGCCCTTGGGTCTAGATGGAGGGGGATTTTATGTAAAAATTTATCGAAGTAATTGTGATACAGGAATGAAATAGATATCACTGAACTCGTAATATTGCACAGGTCAAGAATATGCCCATTAATCCTAGAATCGATCGTAGAGATTTTGTCTAGGCGATTTCCCGCGTGAATACTAGCCACCGCGTACCCCAGCCGGAGTTGGCGCGCAAGTAGGCATTCTCTTCTCATTGGTTCTCCATTTTCTGATAATTTGGCGGTTTCTAGTAGATCTTGGCGTCTTGGGAGTGTCTATTTTCTTCATCAGCCATTCACGTTACTGCATCATATTTCTTCTAGGCGCGAATATCACAATGAACATACCAGAACCATGTCTCACCGCGCGTCGCTTCTAAAATTGAGGCAGCCACACCTGTCCTTATGATACATCGCTCTGCTATTTCTTTTCATAGCTCAAGTACTTAGCCTTTTGTTAAACTGATGCAGGTATGTCCCTACTGTCTCCAACAAATGCTTGAAATTTCCTCATCACTGTCTGGCTACTTTCATGATGCTGGTTGAAATATGTATTAATTGAAGAAATAAAATAGTAGAATCATTTAACCAACATAGGGTAAAGGGTTCACAACTCTCCCACTCACAAAATTTCGAACTTAGGAATAAAGTCGACAATTTTACAATACTTCCGTAGGCCAATTTGTTTTATTTCCAGAATCACCCCTTTTTCTTACTTGGTCTAGGCGCTCCTGTCTTCAATGGCATTTACTCGTTTTCATATCCTGCTTGTCTCTTCCCCTTCCAATTTTGCGTGACGCTCGATGCCTGCGGCAACACCTTACTTGCCTCGTCAATGTTTGTCAACAACAAGTCTACTTCCTCGTTCATCACGTGCCGTATTCAACTGCTCCCCGTTGACTTTGTTGATAGTAGGACGTCCGTATATTCAAACAGCGTCATTATTTCGGCGCTACCATGGTTCACTTCGACGATATTTTTTTAGGTTGGCAGCGTTGTAAACTGGCATTGTTCCTGTGCTCAATTCTTTCACTCTGTAAGCATTATTTCCAAGGTTTCTTACGATAGAAAAGGGTCCTATGAATTTTTCGCAGAACTTACTAAAGATTTTCTTTTCTGGGTCCGATATAGCAGGTCGTTTTACCAAAACGAGCTGGTTGACTTCAAGATCACCGTGGAACCTCTTATTTCTTACTCGCCGTAATCTGCGGTCTGCTTGTTTCCTCATGTATGCTCTCGTTCTTTCAATTCTCAGGTCTGGTGCTATCATGGGATCTTGTGGACAGTTAATGATGCTTTTCCACGTTCTTACTGGATACTCGTTCTTGTGTAGGACCATGGGGATTTGTCCTGTTGACTCGTGCCTGGTAGAATTCATGCATGTCTCTACGTCCTTAATTTTATCGACCCATTTGTGGTGTTCGTTCGGAATGAAGATCCTCAAATATGCAGTTACAGATTTAATTACTCTCTCGCTTGGATTTGCTTGGGCATGTCGGATACTGCTTAAAACATGTTTTATACCCATGTCTTCCATTCCTTTCTTGAATTCGGCGCTTGTGAAATAACTGCCGTGATCTGATAATATAAACTCTGGTTTTCCAAGGGTTGGAATAACTCTATTACGAATGCGACTGAGTACCTGCTTCGATGTTGTTTTCTGAATAGGGCATAGTACTACAAACTTAGAAAATACATCAATGCACACTAGCAAATGACGGCAACCTCTCCTTCCCTTCGGAATTGGACCAAGACAGTCCATCGCCAGTAGCTCACATGGTTTCTGAGGTAGCAATGGTCTAGGATATTGCCTCAGTAAATAATTATTTGGCTTTGTCCTCTGACACGGGTCACAAGTTGTAATGACGTCACATATAGTTGTTCTCATACGTGGCCATGTAAATGTCTCTCCTATTGTCGCTTCGCACTTGTCTAAGCCCACGTGACCGTAACTTTCGTGCGTATGCCATGTCAATCCTCGTTGTAACGATGCAGGTACTAATATGCGTAACTTGGTGTGGTCATTATCTACCCATTTGTGCAGCAAATTGTTGACATAAACATATCTTCCTTCTTTGGCTTTCGCTTCTCGAAATGCAGGTGTTCCTGTAGGTAGTTGCTTTTTGAAGTATTTAATTAATAGCATCATCCATGGTTCCGCTTCCTGTTCTCGCTGTATCTCACGTAACTCCTCCAAGAATTCCCGGTCCTTCGGTGTTAACTCCAAGTGTTGTACCATCGCTGTTTCTTCATTATCAGGCTCTGGGTTCCTGCTGAGTGCATCCGGTATCACGTTCATCTTCCCTGGACAATGTTCAATTTCAATGCTGAACTGCTGAATGTATATAGACCAACGTGTCACACGTTCGCTCGCCATTGACGTCTTAAACAAGAATGTTAATGCCTTGTGGTCAGTTCTGACAACAATAGGGTAACCATAGATTATTCGTTTCCATTGTTGGAGCGCATGAAGAATGGCCAACAATTCTAGCTCGGTTACAGTATAGTTCCGCTCGTGCTTACGCAATTTTCGGCTGACAAATGCCAAATATGTTTTGTGCTGCAGGTTCGCTGGATCCTCTTGGTAGAGCATAGCACCTATCCCAATTAGTGAAGCATCCGCTTGGATTATAAATTTGAGCTTGAAATCTGGATAGCCTAATTTAATGCAGTTTTCCAATAGCTGTTTTGTTGCTTGGAATGCCTTCTCACATTCCGCGTTCCATGACCATTTGTTATTTTTCTTTAACATTTCTTGCATTGGAGCTACAGTCTCCGTATAACCTGGACAGTTTTCTTTAAAGAATCCCGTTACGCCTAAGAAAGCCCGAATGTGCTTGACTCTCGTTGGTGTAGGGAAATTCTTTATCGCTTCAATCTTGGCTGGATTTGGCTTCACCCCCTCCTTGTCAATGACGTGACCCAAATATAAGATCTCGCTCTTGAAGAAATGCGATTTCTTCAGGTTTACTTTGAAATTCGATGCTTTCAAGTTGCCCAATACTTTATCTAAATTTTTCATGTGAGTTTCAATGTTGTCAGATGCCAACAGAATGTCGTCAATGTATCGCACCGTCATCTCCTTTACTTCCTCGGTTAGGTTCCGGTCCAGTGCTCGGATTAAAGCGCAGCCCGCTGTTTTGACCCCAAAAGGCATTCTGACGAAACAATATGTCTGGTTATCGAATAAGAAGCCAGTTAGAAGCTGTGACTTCTCATCCAATTCAAGATGATGGAACGAGCTCGTCAGATCGACTGATGAATAAATGCTCTTGTTTTTAAAGCCTTTTAATACGTCTCTGATAATTGGCGCTCTGTCATACTCAGGAAAAATGAGTCTCATGTTGAGATTTCTGGCATCTAAACAAAGTCTAATAGATCCATTTGGTTTTGTGACTGCCAAAATCGCATTTAGATAAGGTGTAGGTGTCTTCCTTATCACTCCAGCTTCTAACATCTCATCTATAATAATTTTAACTTGCCCACGATATTTTTCAGGAATTGGGTACAATCTGCTTTTGAAAGGTGACCAGTCCTCGACTTGCATAGAGTACTTGAAATTTAAAATTTTCCCAGGTACTGTATCAAATACTGTTTTGTGCTTCCTTAGAATCTCTTCCAACTGTTTTCTGTGTTCACCCCCAAGTTGAATGTCATTGAGCCGCTCCTGTAGTAACTCTTCAAATTGTGCATCACTGTCATCTCCTTCTGTTAATAAAGACCATATCTCCTGGGATTCTATCTCCTCATCTAGTTCCACAACAGCCCCTTCTACGATGTTATCTTCCGCCTTTCGTACCTCCTCTTCCGTCTCTTCTGATATTGCTTCCAATGCCCAAGAATTTACATCTCTTCCGGTAGTGATTTCATCCATATGCAATCCCACGTTTTTCAGCTGGTCATATTCTCTAAAACTGACTGTATTCTTGTGCAAATCTATCACTGCTTGATAGTCACAAATGAAATTTGCACCAAGAATTATATTGAAATTCATCTTTGCCATGATAATGAATGTTTGCCCAAAAGTGTGTTCCAATATGTTCAGCTCTAAGTATGCCTGACGTTTACAAGTAACGGTGCGTTCAGGAATAACACCCCTCACTTTGAGCTGTGGTACCGGAATTACAGGAATATTCTGAGTCCGTCCCAACTCTCGAACCAAGGCCTCCGATACTAGACTGATCTGTGACCCTGTATCCAATAAACATCTTATATTAATTCCACCAATCCTTGCGTAAATAATGGGTAATTGCCTAATTTCATCGTTCCGTGGTTTCACCGTCTCCTCCAGGCAGTCTTCTGGTAAAGCAATCCATTCTTGTATGTTCGCTACTATCCATCCATCTTCAACTTCCGACTGTTGTGTTTGGAGACTGTCTCCTTGATCCAAAATTAACATTTTTTTATCTCCATTTCGACTCCCATCATCCTTCTGTCGCTCATGTCCATGATACTCCTCTTGTCTCAGTAGACTTCCAGCTTCCTCAGTATGTGTATCTGGGTTCTTTCTGTTCCCAATGGCCTTTTCCCATCTTTCTAGCTCTCCACCTTGATTAGCGTGTAACTCCTCTAAGTAATTTTGTGATTGAGCGTGCCTATCATCCCAGTCATCTCGATAGTTATGTTGATCTCCTTGACTTTGATCTCTCCATCCTTTCCATCGTTGATTGGCATTATAATCACCGTATCTTCCATAAGGCCTGTCATTCCTTCGATTATCACGCCATTGTTGATATCCTCTCTGTTGGTATCTATTGTTGCCCTGGTATCTATTGTTGTAGTAATTTTCGTTACGCTGATATGGTCTGTTTTCCCCTTCTTCCTGGTTTCGCCTAGGTGTGGAGGTGCTCGTATTAGTACCCTGCGTTTTAGTATTTCCTTGTTTTGTTTTTACGACCTCTGTAGTGTTGACTAATTCCAGCTGTCTTCCTCCTCTAAAATGACTATGAGATGTGGTCTCATCTATTTGCCGTAATATCTGCTCTGCATGTAGGGCCGTACTGACGTTTGCTGCGACTAGCACTTGCTGTACATTAACTGGCATTTGCCTTGCTATTGTCATCACCAAATCTGATTCGTTTAATGGGTAATCCAGATCGCGAAATTTTAGCATTTGCATGTTAAAGAAATCTGAGTATTTTGTCTGCTGGGTAGTTTGGTATTTTCTAGAGTAAAGCTCCATTCTTAAACTCTGTTGTATGGCGGGAGACCAGTATTTGCGCAGAAACGCTAAATTAAAGTCTGACATGGTTCCAAATGTATATTTGAAACTTAAAAACCAGGTGAGAACATTCCCTGATAAAAATCTCTCCATCATTCTCAATCTACGTGCTTCAGGTACCCCAGTGTCATTGAAATGGTCTTCAATCTCTTTGATAAAGGCCTTAGGCGTTACCCCTGAATTTTCGGTGTATTTCTGCGGTTTGTAGTCATTTGAGCGAATTACTTGAATAAGTTGTGTGGGCTGATGACCGTCCTGTGGTGTCTAGCTCCGATCTACGTTCTTACGAAATCCTTCCGTGTTTGTTGTTAATGGGCTCTCTGCTTGATTCTGACTTCCTGCTATGCTGGGTTGGGGACTATGTGAGTCATCCTGCTTGTCTTTCAATGCTCCCGTTTTAAATATAGACGATTGTTCTAATGAGCGAAGTTCGGCTTTAATGATCCTGTCTGTCTGCTCTTTAAGTCTATTTTTACCTCTTGCTCCAAAGCTTGAATACTCGTGTGGTTTTCGCCTACTGTTTTGATAATGGTGGATCTTTCCTCTCTAGAATCAATATTCATTTTCTTCCAATCTTTCCTGATCTGTTCTTTAATCGTGCTTATTTTTTCTTCAATTTGGCTCTTATTTTCATCCTGATTATTTTCTATCTGGCTTAGCCTTTCGTCTAATGTACTCTTAAATTGTTCTTGTTCCGTTTCTAGGCTTTTCCACTGTTCCGCTGATTTTATCTCTAGACGGTCCATATCTTTAATTATGCCTGATATGTTCTCATCTACTGCTGATATTTGCTGTTGAATAACCCTGGCACTTTTCTCCATCTCCTTAAATCGTCCTTCCAACTTATCTTGAGCTATTTTGACCTCGCTTGTACTCATTGTGCATGCTATTTCAATCTGCTCTAACTTAGCTAACACCGTTTCATCGAGAATGCTAAGTTTTTTATCGAAAATACTCTCCATTTGTTTAATCTGCTCTAATTGTTTCTCATTATTTTTGCTTACATCAAGGGCCAGTAATATCATCTGTTGGTTTGTGTGCTCTTTCATCTCTGCGGTTAACGAAGCTAATTGGTTCGTGTTTTTATTATTTTGCGCCTCTAACTGTGAATTTATAGTGTCATTAATTTCACTCTTTAATAACCTAGCTTGTTCCGCCTGATATTCATTTTGCTCAATTCTACTGTTGTTTAACTGTGTCCGCAATGATTCACTTTGTTCTAACAGTTTAGTATTTAGCGATTCACTTTGTTCTGACATTTTCGTATTTAGCGATTCACTTTGCTCTAACAGTTTAGTATTTAGCGATTCACTTTGTTCTGACAGACTAGTGTTTATTTGTTCAGATAATTTTGTATTCAACGCTTCACTTTGCTCTAACATATTAGTGTTTATAGATTGACTCTGTTCTGATAACTTAGTATTCAACGCTTCGCTTTGCTCCAACATACTGGTGTTTATAGATTGACTCTGTTCTGCTAGTTTAGTATCCAACAATTCCTGCGTTCTCCTCGCTGCACTTTCAATGATCTCCTGGATCTGCGCCACCGTTGCCATGTTTTATAATATATATGAGACATATGGGAAATGGCATACGCCAATGCCCTTTGACACGCACATAAATCCAATGCACATTTAATTTCTTTATCCTACTCAGTTCATTTATTTCTTTACCTTTAATACCATTAGTTGATTGCATCTCTGAGTAGTTCTAGTTTTACTCAATTTAATTTTAACCCCAAGCACATATTTAGTCATTAAACAGTTATCCTGATCTGATATTAACACTGACTAATTAACAAAGTATTAATTGTCATTTTAGGCTACAGCCTCCTAATATTTCCATGAGTTTGACTTTCTAAACAAATCTAGTTTTAACTTTATCATTGGGCGCCCGGTATCACATCTTAATTTTACTTTAATTTAAAAGACAACAACGTGAACCGTATTTTACTTTGCAAACTCCTGATTTTAATTTATCTTTCACACATTTGGCGGTATCCACTTCGCCTCAACTACTTTTAATAAAATATCACTTCCCGGTGATTAAATACTGTCATATCTGCCTGCACTTGCGGCATGCCAGTTTTACTCAAATGCGCCATTATTGACATGTGTAATCTCCCCGTTACACCACAGTGAATGGCCCCACCGTTGCCCGCCAGTTTTCACCTATGAACCCTTCAGAATAGCAGTGTTTTATGCAAGAATCTTAGATCAAGGGGTCGCGTTCAGTTCATAGTGTGGTGTTTACGTCCGCCAAACTACGTGCTTTTCTGAGGCAAGGGTTATAGGATGAAAACTATAATTAAGAAAGTAAGGAGACAAAACGTAAGATAATAACAAGATTTAATAACTAATTTGTGCATAAAAGAATAAAACAAACAATAATAAACAAAATCCTCCCTGAATTTTCCCCTGACAGGAATATTTATCACTTTGAGGAGTCAGACAGATCTCCCCTTTTCTAATAAAATGTGGATCCAAGTTCCACTATCTTGCATATGAATTTATGTTCGCGTGATGACTATCTACGAGAAATGAGTACTTGGATGATCATTCGTTCACAACGGGTTAACAGCCACGGTGCTCACGAACAATCATCTCGTAAAATCAACTTTTATGGCTATGGGCATAACATTAATAAAAATCCTTAAATCTAACTCTGACACACATATTACAACTCTACTATTTACAGGCATCTCTCTGAGACCCTTATTAGTGTGGTGACACACTTAACCCAATGAGCTGCCACAATGGCCAGATACTCAACAACAAGGAAACACAGCGCCGCACGTGACTCACAGGTCACTGACATGGAAAATCAACATAGAATAAACCAACAACAACGAACAACCTGAGTGGTTAAGATTACTTTATATTAACAAAACTGCATGTTAAGGAAACGCTTCGAAGGTAATCGTGTTTCGTAGGCAACTCCCATTTATTTTAAACAATTTTACCATTGATCAGATTCTCACATTTATTTATTTTCAAGTAATTGGGAGCCAGACATGCACTCCACTTTAATGAGCTCTGCTTGCGAAACTCAGCCAGCCCTTGTGACAACAACTCACCCATTCCACAATACCAGTCATGTCCCCCATCCAGTGTATATAAATAGCCGACCCGCTGAACTGTTATCTCAAGGAATCAACAGCCGCTAACATCTCCTCCCACTCAACATATGGTCAGACAATAATCACATATCCATAATTGTCCTCGCAAGGATGCAATATGAATCTGGTACCAAGCTGACAGAAATCAGTCTCTGCTGAAGTTCCCGCTTGTAATACCACAACAATATACTCACAGTACACACATCTGGGACTGACATAACACCTTTCACATGGGTCTGCTGAATTAAAGCTCGCAAACATTTAACACAATATTTAAAACCTACGATAGAGCTGAGTACTCTTCGTCGCAAATTACATTGCTCCAAAGGCAATAATCACACTGAATCTGATCAATAATAATTTTCAATAACATTTAATTACCCTCCAATCTACTATATAATTAGATTAATTCAGTCCTACTTCTGAAACACGACATATCTCCGAGAGACGTTTTTAACCGCACTTCGTAACCTAGGCGAACACGGCCGTTCACATAGATACGTTAGTTAACACAACACAAAGAAAAGAACCTTCCATTAACTACCATTGTGCGAGCTGCTTCCAAACAAAAGTGTGTCAGATCAACACTAAATATACTACATTAAATCACACAAGCAAAGTATTTACAAAAATATGTCCCATAAACCATAAGTTAATTTAATAAATAATAAAATATTATTTGTACTCATCTCGTGTTGTAGTCACCCGTCAAAGAACATCAGACGCCATTCCCCAACTGGATGAGTCTTTATCTCATAGCAGCCATCTGGACGGACTGTTGAGAATTCCACACTTCCTCTGCATTCATCGATGTCATCCTTGCGCTGATACAAAAATTAGGTTATTATACACTTTATGCCTGGCTACTAAATTCGCTTGTTCAGGTACTAAATTCCCTGTCACTGTTCGTTGGCGAATTATCGACGCTACTGTCCCTATAACTATAGTACAAAGACTATCTATCACTGAATTGAACACTTTACAATGAATATCTTGTGTCCTCGACACAAATACAAGTCTATCTCTTCAGACGAACAGAATCAAAGTCCTGTGTTCTCGACACACGGAATAAAAGTCAATGTCTGTAGACGCACAGAATAATAATAGTGTGTCCTCAACACACGGAATAAAAGTCAATCTCTTGTGTCCTCAACACACAGAATAAAAGTCAAGTCTTGGCTCTTCGACACACTTATAAATGAACCGGCCCTTGGGTCTAGATGGAGGGGGATTTTATGTAAAAATTTATCGAAGTAATTGTGATACAGGAATGAAATAGATATCACTGAACTCGTAATATTGCACAGGTCAAGAATATGCCCATTAATCCTAGAATCGATCGTAGAGATTTTGTCTAGGCGATTTCCCGCGTGAATACTAGCCACCGCGTACCCCAGCCGGAGTTGGCGCGCAAGTAGGCATTCTCTTCTCATTGGTTCTCCATTTTCTGATAATTTGGCGGTTTCTAGTAGATCTTGGCGTCTTGGGAGTGTCTATTTTCTTCATCAGCCATTCACGTTACTGCATCATATTTCTTCTAGGCGCGAATATCACAATGAACATACCAGAACCATGTCTCACCGCGCGTCGCTTCTAAAATTGAGGCAGCCACACCTGTCCTTATGATACATCGCTCTGCTATTTCTTTTCATAGCTCAAGTACTTAGCCTTTTGTTAAACTGATGCAGGTATGTCCCTACTGTCTCCAACAAATGCTTGAAATTTCCTCATCACTGTCTGGCTACTTTCATGATGCTGGTTGAAATATTTATTAATTGAAGAAATAAAATAGTAGAATCATTTAACCAACATAGGGTAAAGGGTTCAATATTTGTTATTTTCTTCGAGTTAATACGCCTTTATAGACAAAAACAAACCTAACCGGAGGGTTTACGTCCCATACGCTCTTGCTTTTAGTACGAACAGCAAATTGTCATCCAAACAGTGGTCTTACCCAGTAGCGACCAATGGTTTCTGTGCGGATAGAGGAAAGAGATTTTTGGCGGGACAACAGCTGCAGCATGTAGAAGTTGAATGTGTACACACCTCACGAAATTAACGCTCCTTGCATCTGTATTAAAGAATCCTATTGCTCAATTCTCTTGATGACAGTGTGCACTGATATACCGTACAAAACTTAGCCTATTATTGTTGATATAAAACGTATTAATATTACAAATGTTTGACTGGCGTAACACCTTTAATAAATTACAGCCTACTGCTCGCCTTCGTTCAACCCTTGCCATGTAATCAGTGAAATTAAAGTTTGATTGATAAATTTGATGTGAATAAAGATAGGAGAACTGATTTTCTATTAAAATAAAAGAACATTGGCAATATTTGTATTTATGTAATTTAATGCTTATTTTCAATCGTATAAAATATAGGCCTATGAGATCACCTTTTCTTCTTGTGTGTTTGTATGCGTGTGCGCCCTAATACATTTTGCTTGGCAAAAGTGATTACATTGAAACTTGATAGTGACTTATTACTACCCCGTCTGACTCCGACCACAATCCTCAATTATAAAAAAAAATATCATAAATCCAGCATGACGGCTCCGTGAAATATTTGAATGGTATTCAAAATCTTCGAAATTTTGTACGTTAATAAAAGACAGTGAAGTAAGTTAACAGATGAATGGCGGCTTCGGTAGCGCAGTTGGTAGCATGCTGAACTTCTATGCCCACGATCACGGGTTCAAATCTGGCCGAAGTAGTCGAATTTTTAGGAGCGTTAAAATCCCTCAGTATGCCTTCCTTCGCAGGGGAAGTAAAGGCGGCGGTCCCATGTCATAGATTTATGGCATGTTAAAGAACCTTCCACTAATTACACCTGTGTGAAGCTAAATTGTATAGGTTAAGAATGTAAACAACGCTCTTAGGTTCCTACGTTCGTTGCCAAGAGCCGACTGCGGTGGCGTCTGGTAGCTAAGTTCTGAACTAGTAGTCGTTGATGGTGGCGTTTGGCAGCAAAGGTAGGAACTATTTGAAAAATGCAAAAGTCTGCTGTCCTTACATTAATTAAAAAACAGATAACACACACTAATACAGTCATCACAATTAACACCGGTTATCAGACAGATTCTACACACACCCAAAGTACACGGGGCTACATGACCACGTTGTCGCAGCCCCTAAACTTAAGAACCAACCAAGTTAACAGATGTGGCTTTCCAAAACCTGTTAAAAACGAAAGCAACATAGTGACCACGTACAGTTCAAATATTTCAATGGTTTTTTCTGCAGACTTAATCATCCAAGCGCTGTGAAGCTAGGCGTAGTACCTAAATCTTTATACCGGGTGATTCAGCAGCCCCTTCCAATATCGTTTGCTGCAACCCAACTAACGCGTGTTTGCAGGAAGGTCGATTATTTTCTGTTTGCATCGCGTATGGTACTAATGTACTGAAGCATATCCTGTAAACGATACTGAACCCTATTATTAGCCTACTTTCGATTTTTGCAAAAAATGAAAGTAGACTTATGAGAGCATTACAGGGCGAAAAGAAAGTGTGTCTGTCTGTGTGTGTGTGTGTATGTGTGAGAGTGAGTCTGTGTGTGTGTGTGTGTGTGTGTGTGTGTGTGTGTGTGTGTGTGTGTGTGTGTGTGTGTGTACTCTGAATGTCTGTCCCCCCCCCCCTATCAATTCGAACACGGTGAGCGCAAATTGAACAAAATTTGGTACAAAGGTAGCACTAGCAAAGGACACCTCAGTGTCATGTTTTATATCGCCGCCATCTTGACGGAAACGTAATGGCGGCCACACAAATGTTCAAAGCTTAAATCAAATTACGACTAACCTAATCATCCGATCTCTACCAAATTTTGCAACAACATACCTTTATGGGGGCAGCATCCTTTGACCAAACTAATAGGTCATCAGCCTAATAGTTTGCGGATGGCGGCCATCTTTGTGTGAAAATCGATTGCCCCTATTAATTCGAACACGGTGAAACCGAATGGAACGAAATTTGGTACAGAGGTAGTACTAGCAAAGGGCACCCCACTGTCATGTTTTATATCGCCGCCATCTTGACGGAAACGTAATGGCGGCCACCCAAATGTTCAAAGCTTAAATCAAATTACGACTAACCTAATCATCCGATCTCTACCAAATTTTTCAACAACATACCTTTATGAAGGGAGCATCCTTTGACAAATCTAATAGGTCATTAGCCTAATAGTTTGAGGATGGCGGCCATCTTTGTGTCAAAATCGATTACCCCTATTAATTCGAACACGGTGAAACCGAATGGAATGAAATTTGGTACAGAGGTAGCACTAGCAAAGGGCACCTCAGTGTCATGTTTTATATCGCCGCCATCTTGACGGAAACGTAATGGCGGCCACGCAAATATTCAAAGCTTAAATCAAATTACGATTAACCTAATCATCCGATCTCTACCAAATTTTGCATCAACATACCATTATGGAGGGAGCATCCTTTGACCAAACTAATAGGTCATTAGCCTAATATTTTGCGGATGGCGGCCATCTTTGTGTGAAAATCGATTCCCCCTATTAATTCGAACACGGTGAAACCGAATGGAACGAAATTTGGTACAGAGGTAGCACTAGAAAAGGCCACCTCAGTGTCATGTTTTATATCACCGCCATCTTGACGGAAACGTAATCGCGGCCACCCAAATGTTAAAGGCTAAAATGTAATTACGACCAACTTAATAATCTAGTCTCTACCAAATTTTGCAACAACAAATCTTTATGTGGGAAGCATATTCTGACCAAACTGCTAGATCATCAGCCGAATAGTTTGCAGATGGTGGCCAAGTATGTGTGCAAATCGATTCTCCCTATCAATTCAGACACGGTGAAACCGAATTGAACGAAATTTGGTACAGAGGTAGCACAAGCAAAAGGCACCTCAGTGTCATGTTTTATATCGCCGCCATCTTGACGGAAACGGAATGACGGCCACCCAAATGTTAAAAGCTTAAATCAAATTTCGACCATCCTAATAATTTGATCTCTACCGGATTTTGCAACAACATGCCTTTTTGTGGAAAGCATCTTATGACTGACTACAAGGTCATCAGCCCAATAGTTTGCAAATAGCGGCCATGTATGTGTGCAAATCCATTCCCCAGATCAATTCAAACACGGTGAAACCGAATTGAATGATTTTTTTTACAGAGGTAGCACTAGCAAAGGGCACCTCATATTCATGTTTAATATCCCTATAGCACGTTGTATTTCAACAAGCTACTACAACCAAAATTCAATTATACTCCTTGAAAAGGACAAAGAGTTATAACAATACCCATGCATTTAGGAGAAAGTAGGCTATATGTTCTTTACTGAACATCTTGTTTTTCCCTCGATGTCACTACAGACCAATACAAGGGAAAAGCATCAAAAGTGGTTTTGCATCACCTGTGTATCCCATAATGACATTCCTCCTGGACCTACGTTGATATGATGCGCAAAACTTGGTCCTTCGAATTGTCAAAAACTGTAAACGAACCTGTCTATAACCATTTCGTTGAATGCACAGTAGGTGAGGCAGTATCATTCGTACCTTCATTCAATAAGCAGTGTAGGAACAGTATAGGGCGTTTGTAGACATTGTATGGACGATCTCCGATGGCAAGAAGACGAATATCAACGTTTGATCGCACGCGGATTGTTGCTTTATGTCTACAAGCACTTTCATCAGAGAAGTTGCAAGGCGAATAGTCGTGAGCCAGTGTGATGTGGTGGACCCTTAAAGGTTCTGATGACTGGATACGAACCAAGGAGCTTATGGATACCGCATATTCATGTAGCAAACTGGGATGGGAACCCAGGCTCATTTGGGAAGGAACTGAGGCCTGACGCACTTGAAATGATGCAAATTAAAAGGATCCGCTAATGAATAATGCCAAATCATATCAGGAAAAGGAAGGAAACATGGAGAGAAATGAATAAAATATCACGCATTCAGTGCAGTTTTAGCCTAATTCTAAACGTGAAAGCACGAAATCCAGGGGACTTGACAGTTGTCAAATGACTTTTACAAATGGGAATGGCAGACAGTTTCCAAAGGTCAATAATGTCAGTCAGACCGGACTACTTTTACGGAGGGAAACTACTCATGTAACGCTAGAACGAGCCCTAAGACATGAAGAGTTTTGGAGAGAGGGTAGGTTAACGCCCCCTTTTTATTCAAATTTCGAGAATGAGACAAAGTAAAAATTAATGAGAGACACCGTTAGAAAGAGAAAATTAAGAAGCTAATTAAGAAGAGGAAAAATGCTTTAAGCAGAGCATAATTAAGGATTAACGTGGAAGCACACGGAGGTGATGTGCCAGCGGAAAGTTAGCGGGGATTCCTCCTCACTACTGTAAGCGTGCCCACGCCATAGTATGAATAAATTAATATTAATTTATCTGACGATCGCATCGAGTTCCGAAGCAGATCATCGTGACCTACGCGAAATTCTACGTAAGAAGAAGGTGTCATAAAGTGGAAAATTACATTAATTAAGAAACTGAGCTCCTGAGTGGAAGCTGTGGACTAATTTCTTACATCAAAGATATCTAAGCCTGCAGTAGGGAGAGCTACACACAGTTTGAAACAGTTTGACACCGTCCGCTACGGGACGGTCTGCGACTCTTTGTATTCTGAATGATGCCGTTATGCAAAGCGTCAGACGCGGTAGTGAAGTTCGTAGAGATAAATACAAAATGTAAAGTGATCAGTTATCTTGAAATATAAGGTGCAGTGTTTAATTACATGCCTAGTGCTGAGATTTCGGAAGGGAACCTGCGATATTCTATGATCCAGGTGACGCGCTCGCGAAAAGTACCTTACCACGTAACGATAAATAATTACGTAGAATGTAAAGTTGAAATATTCAAGTATAATGAATATAAACTAATAGGCCATCTTAGAGTGCGCTATTATAATTCAGGTGTTTGAACAAATCGGAGGGTAAAGTCGTGTGATAAGATAGACAATAATATCACAAGTAGGACGAATAGTATAATCATACCCAGTGTAAAGTATACGAGCAAGTATAAAATGAAGAAAGAGACAATTATAATTATGGTAGCCACGATTATGCAAAATAAACTGTTGGGGACCGTCAGGATACGGTGTGAGAGGAGATACTGTAACTCTTTGGTAGCCACGAATCAGGTGAGCAGGCTACGAGAGGAGACCACTATAAATAATATTGAGGTTTCAAATAGATTTTCGTTGGAAGGAGATCTTCGTAAGGTTGGATGACAGCGACGATACGTTCCGGCATCGTGGGGAGGATTAATAGATTCACCTGCAAGGCCGGGATTAGACGGAGAGAAGTAGAAGAATAGTGTACAAAAAGTGTCATATTTAGTGTTTAAGTGTTTTATTTTATGTCAAGAAAGTGCAATTTCAGTGTTTAAATATATGTGCGTATCAAATTGAAATTTAGTAAAGGCTTAGAATGTGTTGTCATTCTGTAGCCGAGTGTATGATCCAAATGGTCAAGAAGCAGTGTGAAAGTGTTATGAAAATGGAGGCTCGGGATGGGCAAAATGCTTCGCGACTGGGGTGAACCGCGCTAGGAGAAACTGTAAGTACAAAAATGTATTAAAATGTATCAATTGCACCATGCACCACCATGTAACTAAACTAACAGATTATGCAGATTGTAGAAGGAACCCGGGCTAAAAAGGAAGTAGAACCATTCATTGTAACCAGATGTTACAGGACAGGACCGATAAATTGAACGAAATGATAAAATAATGTATGAAAGATTAGAATGGGCCAGGTTAAAGCAGTATAAAATTTGATGATATTTTTGAGGAATTTAGGAATATGTAAATGTGATCTAAATACAAAAGATCGAAAGGTTCCAATACGGTAGATAATTAATCATTGAGTTGCAGCTGAAATAACTAATAGTAAAGTAATATGCGTTGTGTAGCATCGAGTTTGAAGGCCGGTCTATAGAGCGAAGTTTGGAGAGGGCTGAATGAGTGTGGATAGTCGTTTATATTATGCTTAATGCTCTCGCACTGTAGTAGACAGGCGATGGAGATAAATGTGCCAGAAGTGCACCAGTTGAATGTGTATTCGTCGATATTATGCTCAATGCATCAGGCAATGGGCTCTCGCACTGTGGTAGACAGGCGATGGAGATAATTGTGCCAGTAGTGCACCAGTTGAAAGGGATGATGTTGTGCCTGTTGAAATGTATGTCATGCCAAGAGCACAATGTTGAAGCTGCGAAACAGCCGGGTACCGAGGCTCGATTCCCGTCCTGTGCTGTTATAGGCCTATGTTGTTTTATTCTCCAAAGAGAGATAAGAAGGGAAATGTATCATTTACCCACTGCTATGTAAAAATCCGACCATCAGCATTTCCAGAAAGACTCGTGGCTATACGACCTAACCCTTCAGTGAAGCCGATATTGAGGTCATAGAAAGTAATGTAGGAACGCGTTGTCGAGGATGAATGATTGAAACTTTTCGGTTATTTAAAAAAATCCACAGCCTGCTTCCAGTCTCCGACCGGGTCAGGAATGGAATGAATGAAGCCCCCATCTAGCGGCGAGGATATGGACTGTGCCGGCTGCCGAGGCCTGACGCACTCCTCTGGGGCAATGATTAAATGAATGACAGATGAAATGAAATGATAGTGGAGAGTGTTGCTGGAATAAAATTTTGACAGGGATAACCGGAGCACCCGGATAAAAAAAAAACGTTTGCCTCCGTTTTGTCCAGCACAGATCTCAGATGGAGTGACCGGGATTTGAACCACGGACCCAGCGGTGAGAGGCCGGCGTGCTGCCGCCTAAGCCACGGAGGCTTTTGATACCGGTAATAATATATTGAATGATCGAGTTATGAGGAAAAGATTGACCATGTAATTAGTTCCACTATTAGCACGGTGGGCTTCTAGAATCTCGGTCACGGAGAAAGGAAGTTGGTTGAGAATACGTCAATTAGTCATGGACAGCGGCCATCTGGGAAGAGGGAGTGTCCCTAAGGCCATACATTTTGTGTAAAGTGCGGTCGACGGTCAGGCCTGCTTGAGGGTTGATTCGGGACCGTAACCCATTCTGGTCTTATTAGTAATTGAGATTACTACTTATGGAAACAATGATAGGTTTGTGATACTATTATGAAAAGAGTTGCAATCAGTTGTATTCAAGCCATGAATGTGATCCTACGAAAGATTTATGCAAATAGGAGAAAAACTGCCATTTCAGCAAAAGTAATAATAATAACAATGTATCGCCGCTGTCGAGATAGTAATGTGATGAGTATCGGTCATGGTCGAAAGTATAAAACGGGTACCGTACCGGTAGCCCAAAAGTAATGAAATTTAACATTGAAGGAAGTTGATTCCATAATAAATTAAGCTGGTGCATGGTGAGAATAAATACTCAGGCTACAGAAATTAGTATGTTGTAGTCGGGAAGAATTGTACCTAAGATCTAACTATGTGAGTGGTTGTATCTGAAATCTAGCTATGTGAGAGGTCAAAATTTACATTTAATGATTGTGAGAGGTCAAATTTGGATTTGATAATTGATTGTAAATGAAAGCTGATTATGGGAGCTAATTATGAATGCGAATTTAATTAGGATCGATTGATTATTGATGAATTTAATTATGATGAGATAATTATAAATGAATTTCGTTAAGTGAGTGATTAGTCATGAAAATCTAATTAGTGAGGTCATCTGGACGATTGATTTTGATGATGACAGAAGATACTGACAGTGAGAAGGGTTGATTTTCATTTTATCATGATTTATTATCATTGTTGTACAGTTAAATGTAATGTCATTTTGTTTGCCATGTTTAAATCAGTGAAATTTCATTTTAGCAGAGATGTGGTATTCGTTATTGTACATTGTTTACCTGTTGCTCAAAATCTGGAATATATGTATTATGCATTGGGGATTGAACGTAACACGCCCCCGATCCGACGAGCTAGCGCCGTATAATCATATATTCTTCTTCGCATGGGTACAGTGGTAAGGACCTGGAATTGTTTTTGAACTACAGGTAGTGTTCAAGACTTGCCCCGTACTGGTCGCTCTAGGGCAACAACTGCGGCAGACGACCGGTATATGCGACTTCTCGCCTGCATGAACCCCGACCAGACTGCCACCAGGATGAACAATGACTTTGTGAGGACCAGGGGGAAGCAAGTGTCAAATCAGACTGTACTGTACACAAGATAATCCTCAACAACTATCTGTATGCTTGACTACCATGGAGAGGTCCAGCCCTTAAACCCAGATACCATTCAGCACGGTACAGGTGGGCCCAAAATCACCTAGAATTGACTATGGAAAATTGGCGCAAAGTTCTCTTCACAGATAAATGCCGCATATGTCTGCTACCAGATGATCATCGACAACGTGTGTTAAGGGAACCTGGGAATGCTGCATGCCAGATGCAGATGTATTCCGTCAATCGAGTACAGCAAGATGGCGGATCAATGATGTTTGGACGGGTGTCAATTGGGGGTTTCGGACGCCATAGTTGCCCATCTAGGGCATGCTCAAGGCTCCACAATACAGGGATAACATCCTTGAACCCATCATTGAACCGTTTCTTCTGCATTTCGGGGAAGAATTCAAGTTTATGGACGACAACTCCCGAGTCCATTGTGCAAGCATCGTCAACGATTTCATCAATCATCCCGTTATTGCACGATTGGATTGGCCTGCATGTTAATTTAACATGCTTGGAATAAACTGAAAAGAGCTGTGCGAACACTTCTTGACCAACCACGAAATCTATGGGAGTAAAGCAGGATTGCCATTGAACAAGGAGATAAATTAGACCAGCAGTGGTTAAATTACCTTGTGGGCAGCATGCATGCAAGGGGTCATGCAACCCTTTATTGAATGAGGTTGCTACACCATGGGCTTGCTTACCTCAATAAACGTTTTTTGGGTTCTGTTGGACAGCAAGAGAAGTGATTTGTTGGGTTTTGTTCGTCAATACATCCGAAGACAGATTAGCCTACATTATCAATACCAGTTCACCGTCGTAGGCCTATTGAATACCATAGAACTTTTGTTTGGTGGGTGATGCAAAACTTGTTTGATGTCTGTTTATTGACATCTAATGTACCGGTACTTCAATTGTTATGAAAAATTCATGATGGTGACTGTGTGAATGTTTTAAAACCTTATTCTTTAATTTCTTATACGGTACGGTATCCTAATCAAAATATCGAAGCATAACTTTGTATAATCCACCACCAATACAATAATCATACCGACAGCATTGGCTCAGCTGGCTAAAGCGCAGCGTTAGGTCATTGGACCAAGCTCTCTGCTGACTTGGTAGACGCGTGGGTTCGAGCCCCACCGTCGGCTGTCCTTGAAATGGTTTTCCGTGGTTTCCCATTTTCAACACCAGGCAAATGCTGGGACGGTACCTTCTGATAGGCCCCGGCCGCTTCCTTCCACATCCTTGCCCAGTTTCATTCATCTTCATCCATTCCATCTCTCATCCCGACGCGCAGGTCACCCACGGGCGTCGAATAGAAAGACCTGCACTCGGCCTCTCAGGAGGCCACACGAAAAAAAAATCATTATCCACTTTGTCTATTTTTTCTGAATTTCCACAGAAATTTGCGTTATTAACGCGTTTCAGACTGTTTTTAGACGGATGCGCGCGAAAATATTTTTTTGTCTGTCTGTCTATCTGTCTGTCTGTCTGTGTGTTTGTTTGTCTGTCTGTGGACAACTTTGTTCCCTTATAACTCGAGAACCGCTGGGTGGATCAACGTAATATTTGGTACAAACATCCATCAGAGGGACGACACCAATCATTGATGTAACTGTTCTCCGTACCTCTCATACGAGAGGCCCTACCCCCTTAAAATTCATGCTGAAATAGGCGTAGAAGGGCCAGACAAAGCTCATTTTCAGCCCCTCAATATCAGAAACAAAACTCGGAGGCCCAAAGGGCCCCGGAAACCACATTTTAAGGCCCTAAAACCAATAGTTTTTGAGTTATTCCCAGAAAACTAATTTCATTTCATAAAATATGGCAACAGAATCTCACAGGTTCATCTATTTCTGTAAGACGCAATACAATTCCAATTATTACATTACTGTGAAACGGCTATACGGTTATCACGGAACCAAATTACGCCGTAAAATTCATCAATACATACAGTATATTGCACTTAAGGGGGTCAAGGGGTACTCTCTAGAATTTTTTCACCCGATTTACACGTGTGGATGTGGTACGGAAGGTCTATTTAATCCCTATCTCTATATAATTATACAATTATTATTATTATTATTATCATTATATTATGGCACACAACGACGAGACAAAGCTCATTTTCAGTCCCTCGGTGTCGGAAACAAAACACAGGGGCCCTAAAGGGTCCCCGAAAACTACATTTTAAGGCTCTATAACCCACAGTTTCTGAGATAATCCCTGAAAACTAATTTAATTTAATAAACTAATCAAGGAATGCAAGCCGGTAACCATGACAACAGTATCTCAAGAGATGACATCCAACTTTCCATCTCTTTATGTAAGTAGCAATGCCACTCCATTTATTACAGTTCTGTGAAAGTTTGCAAATGGCTATATGGTTATCACAGAACCAACTAAGACTGTAAAATCCATCAATGAGCTTAAGGGGGTCAAGGGGCACTCTAGAATTTTTTCACCTGACATGCATGTGCGATATGTTGTACAGAAGGTCTATTATATCTCCAAACAGCAACATTATTTTCAAAAATTCCTGAATTGAAATAGAATGATTGCGGCTTTTTAGGAATTTGGGCCATTGGAGGCTAAAAAAAACTGAATTTTCGTTCACCACAAGCCGATACAAATTTATTGAAGGGGTCTTCCTGTGGATGGGGACTTTACAGAACGGTGAGGGTTAGTTTTTATGAGACGTGTATTGCGTTTCGTTTATGAGGTACTCAATTTTATTTTCACGTCAGGTAGTACACGTTAGGTGAATTTAGTTTGAGAGCACATTTTAACTAATAATTCTTTTTTATCAACAAACGGGTTCATCGTAAGGATGATTCTGTTTGAGTTAGTTAGTTATTGTTTTTTAGGGTAGAACTGCGAGGTCATCTGCCCCTTGAATTTGTTTGATACTGTGTGGTTGATATATCCATATTTGGACATCTGGGTGATACGTTGTAGTCAATAGAGTTAGTTTGCCTCATGGCCACTAGCTGCCTTTACTCTTGCATAAATACACCTATCTATAAATATATGATTGTTTGTTTATTAAAATTTCAATTTTGTTTCTTTTACGCGTTTCGGTATGTTTTTTGACGGATGCAAGCAAAACGTGAATTTGTTTGTCTGTCTATCTGTGTATCTTTATGTACGCCTATAACTCGTGTTCGGATGCTTGGAGTATCGTAAAATTAGGTAGGTATCCATGAGGGTCAATACACTAATCATTTATAAAACTCTTCACTGTACTTCTCATAGAAGGATAGGTATAGGGAAAAACGTTTCAAAATACATGCTAAAATAGGCGAAATATAAAAATTGTCCTAGAAGGACGACCAAAGCATATGTTGCGCTTCTCAATGTGACACACAAAATTTGGGAGTCTATAAAGGGTCTCCGAAAACCACATGTTAAGGCCCTTAAATTAACAGTGTCTGTGATATTCCCAGAAAACTAACTTAGCTCTGATATACTTATGAAGGAATGACAAGCCCCTAACCATTGCAACAGTAGCTGAAATGATAACGTCTGGTTATTCATACCAAAGACCGTTCGAAGAACGGGTACTTCTGCTAGTCAATTATATAGATAGCATGTCAATTTATGAGTTCTAAATTTCCCCCAACTCATCAAGAAATGATCCGATATCTGTGAAACTTGATATAGTGGACCATTTCTATAGTCTAAATCTACAGTGGGGGCCGAAGAGGTAGTATGTGGGTCTGTGGGTGTACTCCCTGCTAGTGGAAGTGTGCTAATAAAATACGGGAAATGCCATTTAAATTATTCCTACCAAGTCCGATGCATGCAAGTCCTGGGCAACAGGTGCAATTTGTTTACATGGCTAAGGCATGTAAGGGAGAAAAATTGAATTCCTAGAGCTTTAAAATAGAGAGCCATCAGCCAAAGGAGACAACCTCGACAGAAAACATCAGCCCTCCAGGATTGCTTGGGGTTGGCGTTGGGCTGACAACCCAACTTGCAAAAGTCAATTGTTACGAAATATGAAGAAATAACTGGCCTGAACTATTTACGACAACCTGGCAAACGTTTAAAGGCCTTACGAATTGGAGCATGGAATGTTTTAACTCGGTATCAGGCTGGAGCTCTTAGAAAACTGTTAGACGAGCTAGATATGTACCGATTAGACATTGCTGCTATTTGAGAAGTTAGATGGATAAGTGAAGGATTGTTAGAGAAGAAGAATCACATGATCTTCTATAGCTGCCAAAAGAAAAATCAATTTAGTAGCCTACTGGTTTTATAGTAAATAAAAAAAGAAAACATCTTATCATGGACTTAAAAGCTAAATAACACAGGTTGTGTGGACTTAGATTCAGAGAGAAGTTCTTTACCTACAGTCTTATTTGTGCTCATGCTCCAACTGAAGAAAAGAGTGATGAAGATGAGGATTCATTTTATGATGGGTTAGATGAAATATACGAGTGTCCTAGAAGTGACTGTAAAATAATATTTGGTGAAATGAATGCTAAGAGGAATACAAACCTTGCGTTGTAAAATACAGCCTATATACAGGTAACAACTCCAATGATAATGGAATCAGACTTGTGCATTTTGCCTCCTCGAGAAATATGGTAGTGGGTAGTACAGCTTTTAAGCACAAGGACACACATAAAATGACATTGCAAACCCCAGATTAACCACATTGACCACTTCCTAATAGATTCAAGACTTGTCTATCTTAATGGATGCTAGAAGCTGTAGGGGTGCTAATATTGACTCTGACCATTACGTTACCTTACCGGTACTGTAGCAACTATTAGAAGCCGAATATCTAATGCAAGGAAGGTACATGTATCCCTAGCAAGAAATTTTAATAGTGACAAGTTGTAGGATCCTGAAACAACCCTACGATATGCTAGCATGCTTACTGAAGCCCTGACAGATATGCCTAACAACGAAAGCAGTGTTTTAACTTGGAAGGACCTCAAAGATATTCTTATTAAAAACTGCTGATGAATTTCTAGGGAGAACAGATAGAGTTATATACGACAGTTGGTTTGATGAAGAGTGTGCACAAGCAACAACTTTTAAAAATTAGGCTTATCAGAGAATTCAGCACAGGAACCACACCCGAAAACCTATAGAAGACTATAGATCAGCCAGAAGAGAAGGGAAAATAGTAGGGGTTGACGGTGCACCGATTTTTCGGTTTCGGTACGGTACAAAGGAAATTACCGACCTCGGTTCGAGACGATAAAAAACTCGGTAAAAAGTTCGGTTCGGTACAAGAGACACAAATACTGTAATTTAAAGGAAACCTTTTTTTAGACATCCAAAGTATTGTCCTTTATCAACAATGTTTTACTTCAACAGTTAGTTAAATACAGTAAAACTTCTTGTATACGGTTCATATTTATACGTTTTCTATACGATTTTTCCTGGTCCCGGCAAAATGCCTATACTTTCCATGTTAATTTATCTCCGATATACGTTTTACATTTATTCGTTTTTCACGCTTATACGATCATATTTTAAGTCCCTTGCAATATAAAGCGTCATTTATACGTTGCGTGTTCTGAGAAAGTATGTATGTTCGAATGCAAACTTTTGTTACCGCCTGTACTTCCCTTCGGAAGGATGCACCGCGTGCTATATTATGTTACGATGGCCTTGAGCGACACCGGTGGTCACGGCGACACTCGCTTGCCAGTGTGTCGTAACAAGGAAGAACAGCTTGCGTAATAAGCAAGCGCTATTATTGTGTTAGCCTTTCAAAATAACAGGAAGCAGCCATAAAACACAGTTAGACAGCATCTGAAGCTTATGTTAAGATGAGCGGAAGTGTTTTACGATCGCCGATATATTTAAAAAAATATTATTTCCGCTTTTATAATTTTCATTCGTGTTTTTTTTAGGACTTCTCGTCAAACCATTAAAAATACGCGATTGATTCTGTGTTATAATAATCTTACGTCTTCAGACAAATGAAAATCCATTAATTTAGGCCTACACTACGGTATTTTATTAATGACGATGAAGAGCCGCAGAATAATACAGTGGATTTTAATGATGCTCTATGGACTATCAAACATTTTGTGACGCACCATAACGTTTCTGAGGAAATAATGGCCGAATTATATCGGTGGCCGTGGCCAACAATAAACAAGCCAAGATAACAAACTACTTCGTAAAGTGACTCAATTTTCTTTGTTTTGTTATATCTGAGTGCATTTCTCTTGTAGATGTTTTGTTAAATATTGCCGATTATAGTTAAACAATCGTATTATTATTTCTTGTTTTTCACTTCTTAACGGGAACACTCGTTCGCCCGCCGCCCGCGTTGCTAGCCTGTCTCGCGCCAGGCACTTTGCCGTAATGCGTAGCTCGCGCGGCACAGTCACTGAGTAGACTATAGCCTATAGTTCTCAGCTGGTGCTGAAAATGTTCGCCATTCATTGCTACACATCGCTGGCACCTCTTCATGAAGTTGTCATTTACGATCTGAAGTTCCTCAGCACCGATTGACTCTATTTCAGCTGTAATATACCTTAGTCCAAAGAATATGGACTGTTAAAGCCGTGGCGTCAAGAAGCGCATTACGGCAAAGTGCTTGGCGAGAACCGGCTCGCGGCGCGAGCGAGGGTCCCCTTCGCTTTTAAAACAAAGTCCCTGTATAACCCATATTGTCACATACATTTTGCAGTTTTTATTTACCGACTTTCATTTACGCGTTTTTCACATTTATGCGTGGTTTTTTTTCTTTGGTCCCCTGGATATCGTATAAGTGAAGTTTTACTACTAGAGCACAATAAAAAAGAAGCTTGTAGTTTAACGTGACCGTTAATCTCGAGATCATGAGCCACGGGACCTCCTTTTTACGTGGAATCCGAACCACAGGACATGGCATTTCACTTCGAAAATCTGACATGCATTGACCGGAAATCGAACCCGGACCGCCTTGGTGAGAGGCATACAGCTAGACCGCTGAGCCACCACGCCCCTAGAGCACAATAACTCTTCTGATTAATAAAATTAAATTATGGACTTAAGTGTTCCAGTGTGAGCCTAATGTCTATTTAATGTATGCATCAATTGGCTTACTCCACACTAAAAGGGCAAGTTTGAAAGTTAATGGAACATTGTATGAGATTATTAGCTGTACATTTTTTCTGTATTTTAAATAAAAATTGTGCTATTTGGCAAGTATTTGGTTTACTGTATAATCATTAGAACTCATGTGTTACTTTTTTCTTAATGGTTTACTCTAATTTAGCATGTTAAAATCAGCCGAGCTGTACCGAACCGATTTTGTACCGAGAACCGAAGTACAATTTTTTTTACCGAACCGAACCGTACCGAACCCAAATTTTCAGTACCGAAGACCCCTAGAAAATAGTGCATAAGAATAAAAAGAGAGGGTTTGAGAGGGATGAATTGAAAGAAATTGAGCAGTTTAGAAGGATGAATGACATGAGAGCTTTCTATCGAAGGTTAAACAACAGTCGAAGGGATTCCAGAACAACTTTGTGCAGAGATAAGGATGGTACAATCTTGAGTAGTGAGGAAACGATACGTTAAAGATGAGGCCAACATTTTGATGAAATTAATTGCCTTGGTAAAAGCTACTATGCACAACACTTAGAGTCAAATTAAGATACAGTGCCGGTACAGAATGTGTTATTGAATCTTGTAATCACTAAGGGATTCTTCTGAGAAGCATTAGGAGCTTAGTGTGGAATAAAGATGTCCCACAAAAAAGCAAGGAAGTCTTATACAGAAGCTACTATATCCCGATACTGACCTATGCTTCAGAAACTTGGACAATGAAGAAAAGAGACATAAGCAGAATACAGGCAGGTGAAATGAAGTTCCTGCGAAGTAGGATCGGAGTAACAAGAAGAGACAGGGTGAGGAATGAAAAGGTCAGGGAAATGGTGAAAGAGGAGCCCTTGCAGGGTAGGATTGAGACATCAAGACTGAGGTGGTATGGACACTTAAAGAGAATGGATGAGAAGAAGATTCCCAAGAGGATACATGAGATGCAGATGCAGAAGAAACGACCAAGGGGAAGACCAAGAGATAGATGGCTGAAAGGAGTGGAGGAATGTGTCAAGAAGAGAGGCGAGGACTGGACTAGAGTGACAGCAGAGAGGTGGTGGGAAGAAAGGACTAAGTGGCGAGGCTTATGTTCCAAACAGACCCAGCCTGGGGCTGGAAACTGTACAAGATGATGATGAATCACTAAGAATGTAGTTAGACGGGAGACTCATTATCCTACATGTTGGTCAACATAGCATTAGAAAAGGTTATTTAAGTTTCTGGCATCAACACAAATTGGGGCCATGTTATATAAATCAGTTAAAATTTTAGCATATGCAGATGACATGGCCATAATAGCAAGAATACCAAAAGTAATAAAAGGCATTCGCAAGTTTTGAAAAAGCATTGAAGAAGATGAATCTTCAAATTAATGAGAATAAGACTGAGGGCATGCCAGTAACCAAGAAAGGCTATCCTGATGAACACTCATCCATAGAAATTCGTTCATATAAGTTTGAAGTTGTGCATAGCTTCACCTACTGTACCTTGGATCAGAGGTTAACTGTAAGAACAATGTAAGCTCAGAAGTACAGAAGCAGATACTTTCTGCTAATAAGTGCTATCGTGATCTCAGAAATCATCAGAAATCCAAGTTAGTATTCAGGAAATCTAAGATTATGTACTGAGGTACAAAGTCTTAATGATGCCATATAACTTACGGTAGTGCATATAGTGCAGAGACCTGACACTGCCTAAAACAGATGAAAGATAACTGGGCACATTGGACACATTTGAGAGAAGGAACTGGAGGTACATTCTTGGGTGCCGAAACATCGCGATACCTACTCTCAACGATTACTAACGTTCGCCAAATAATCGCGTTACTTACTCTCGATAATTACAGTTGCCGAAACATTGCGATACTTACTCTCGCCGAAAACTCACGGTCACCAAAACATCACCATACCTACTGTACTCTTCGCCGATAACATTGTGATGCCTACTCTTGCAGATAACTCGCCAAATCATCGTGATGCCTACACTTGCAAATAGCTCACACTCGTCAAATCATCATGATGGCTCCCCTCGTTTATAACTCGTGCTTGTCAAAACATCGCTATACCCCCCTCTCACCGATTACTTGCAGTCGCCGAATTATCTTGATAAGTACTCACGCTAATTGCACGGGCTCGTCATAACCACAGATTACCCTACTTCCAGATAAATGATAATGCACTGTTGATAACAATGGGTCATACAGTGTGAAACAAAGTGGGTTTAAAGCAATGTTTTATCCTTGTTATATTTATTTTTGCTAGTATAGAAATTACCTTGTCATCATCATCATCTTGTACAGTTTCCAGCCCCAGGCTGGGTCTGTTTGGAACATAAGCCTCGCCACTTAGTTCTTTCTTCCCACCACCTCTCCGCTGTCACTCTGGTCCAGTCCTCGCCTCTCTTCTTGACACATTCCTCCACTCCTTTCAGCCATCTATCTCTTGGTCTTCCCCTTGGTCGTTTCTTCTGCATCTGCATCTCATGTATCCTCTTGGGAATCTTCTTCTCATCCATTCTCCTTAAGTGTCCATACCACCTCAGTCTTGATGTCTCAATCCTACCTTGCAGGGGCTCCTCTTTCACCATTTCCCTGACCTTTTCATTCCTCACCCTGTCTCTTCTTGTTACTCCGATCCTACTTCGCAGGAACTTCATTTCACCTGCCTGTATTCTGCTTATGTCTCTTTTCTTCATTGTCCACGTTTCTGAAGCATAGGTCAGTATCGGGATATAGTAGCTTCTGTATAACACTTCCTTGCTTTTTTGTGGGACATCTTTATTCCACACTAAGCTCCTAATGCTTCTCAGAAATGCTTCTGCCTCTCAGCCACGTTCCGTAATCTCTTTGTCATTTCTCCCATTTTCCTCTACTATACTTCCCAAGTACTTGAGTCTTTCCACCTTCTTCAGCTGTCCACCTCCAAGTGTTATCCCACTCATTGGTCTGTCCTTTTTCCTGGTCGTTAACAGGATCTCACATTTACTGATGTTGAACTTCCATCCGTACTCTGCCACTGTTTCTTCCCAAGCCTTCAGTTGCTCCTGAATTTCCACCTCCTTGTTTCCCCAGACCATGAGATCATCTGCAAACACCATTGCTTTCATCTTATCTTCTCCTATCTTTCCTGCTATCCGTGTCATTACCTCGTCCATAACCACAATAAAGAGAAGGGGTGACAGCGCACTACCCTGTTTCAGGCCACTCATTTGTCTGAACCAGTCTGTTCTTTCCCCTCCAACTTTCACACAACTCACACTTCCACAATACATCTCCTTCACTCTGCCTACAGTCTCTTTTTCCACTCCCATGTTTTCCATTGCTTTCCAAACCTTCTCCCTACTCACACTATCATAGGCCTTTTCGATATCCAGGAAGGCCATCAGCAGATCCTCTCCAAATTCGTAGTGGTGTTCCTGGAGCTGTCTCACTGAAAATATAAGATCCACTGTTGATCTCCCAGGTCTGAATCCATACTGCTCCTCTCTCAATTTTTTCTCCACTTTGGCTCGTATTCTACTTTCTAATATCTTTTCATATATCTTGGCACAGTGTGGTATGAGTGTGACTCCCCTGTAATTTCTGCTCTCCTTTCTGCTTCCCTTCTTAAATATTGGGACAATTAATCCTTTCTTCCAATCTTCTGGGGTCTTTTTCTCCTTCCATATCACCCTCATCACACGGTATAGCCACTGTTTCCCAACCTCCCCTGCTGCCTTCACCATTTCAACACTCACTTCATCCACACCTGGTGCCCTTCCTCCTTTCATCTTGTCTATAGACATTTCCAGTTCTCTCCAAGTCAGGTCTTTTTCCATTCCGGTGTTGTCTTCTCCATCTTCTAATACATTGTCTTCCTCCCTATGACCATTTGGATTCAGCAAATCCTCAAAGTACTCTTTCCACACTGTCTTGAGTGCCTCATTGTTGTGTACCTCATTTCCGTTTTTGTCCATCATTACCACATCCTCTCGCAGACCTCTTCTCTTACTTTTGACCATCCCATAAAGTACTTTCTTATTTCCTCTGCTGTCTTCCTCCATCATCTCTGTCCACTTTACCATCCACTTCTTCCTCTCCTCTGCGACAATCTTCTTTGCTTCTTTCTTCTTTATCTTATAATCTTCCCTTGTCAGATCAGTTCTTTCCTGGAACCACACTCTGAAAGCCTTGTTCTTCCTTCCCACAGCTTCTTTTACTCTCTCATTCCACCATGGTGTCTCTTTACACCGCTTTCTGTTGCTTGTTCTTCCACATACTGCCACTGCAGCTTCCACCATTGTGTTTTTGAATTGCTTCCATTCCTCTTCCCCCGTTTTAGGATTGTCTGTTGGCATCCTTTCCCTTACTATCTTCTGGAATTCTTCCTCGACTTCCTTTTCCTTGAGTTTCCATACTTTGATTCTCCTTTCCTGGTACTCTGTCCTCTTGCTATCCTTAACAACTCCCAGGTTCATTACAAGTATTCTGTGGTCGCTATCTAAGGCCTCTGATGGTATTACCTTTATATCTCTGACACTTCTCTTCATTTGCCAGTCGTACAGCATGTAATCTACCAAAGATTTCTTTGTTAAATCACTGCTGTACCACGTTACCTTGTGGCTTTCTTTCTTCCGGAACCAGGAGTTGCCTACCACTAAACCGTTTCTCTTGCAAAAATCCAGCAACTTTCTCCCTTCTTCATTCCTGCTACCCCATCCTTCTGCTCCCAATACATTTTCATATCCTTGCCTTTCACTTCCTACATGTGCATTCAAATCTCCCATGACAATGATGCTCTGCCCATTCAACTGCTGTTGTAGCTCCTCCTCAAAGTCTTCCTTCTCTTGAGCTGTACATCCAACTTGAGGGGCATATACCTGGGCTATCTCCAGGCTTCTTCCCTTTACAGTTACTCTGATCTTCATGATCCTGTCACTTATTCCCTTTACCTCTTCCTTCATTCCATCTCTCACAACTACTCCTACTCCGCTGCTCCTTCCTTCACTGTTCCCACTCCAGTACAACCGGTACCCTTTCCTCAGTTCTCTGCGACCTTCTCCTTTCCATCTTGTTTCTGCCAAGCCCAGTACATCCAGTTTTCTTCTCTCCATCACATCTACAATCTCCTCCACTTTTCCTGTCAGTGTCTGTATGTTTAATGTCCCAACTCGTAGTCCATTAGCATATCCGGGTCGTCGTCGTTTGCATCCGTCCTTTCCGAGGCCTGTTCCTGGTTTGAAAGCAAATATGATATCCACTACTGGCTTGCTAGGCCTATCGTAGCTTCACCAGAGCCCCGTCAGCCGTCACTTTTCAGGGTTCCCATAGAGCCTTCACAGCTACCGTAGCGGTCCCGGGGCACACAAAGTCCCCACTGTACTTCACCCCTACAGGCAATCCCCTACTTCATGCCGTTGCCCGTCTCCCACCACGTGGAGGAGGGGTTGGACTTGTGGGAGACAAGACCTTGTACTGTATTTAAAGTTTTTAAACTTCCACATCCCAACCTAGATTTTTTGGTAACTTCCTTGTCATACGGTATCTGTGCAGTGTGTGTGCAGTAGGCCCTATTCTCAGACGCCATTGACAGATGGAAAGTGTCAAAAAAGCAAACCAATTTATGCAAATGGATTTTTTTTTTCCTATTAAATTTTCTTACTGAAAATCAGTGCTATAAATCAAAATACTCTTAGTACTTCCATGTAATAATCATAACAATTACATCTGATACCCAATAAGATCAATATGTACACTGCCAACTGAAAGTATTTCTTGACCATTGCTCACTAGATAATATACTTTTGTATAGAGTGCACTATTGTGCATAACTACTTGTCCTACCTTTCAACTTCCACAGGCGCGGATCTCAAGTTTGGCTTTGGGGGGGGGGGGGGTCAGAGAATCGAAATTGTTAAGAAAAATGGTATCACTAAAATACAATCACAAAATAACCAAATGTACAAAACCAGACCAATTTTTTTGCAAGCTACATGGATAGAAATTTGATGCGTTTAGCGCACCAAAAATATTCGTACAAATTGCAACGGCGTGTTTTGCGACTTTTACATCAAGCTTCGAGAAAAGTATCAAGGTACGTTACAGTTTCGGCAAGTCGAGTTGTTACCGACAAAGGGAGAAAGTCACAGCTTAAATTGCCAACCAAGCTTGCAGTTTGGACGTCGGCAAAATTTTTTGGTGCGAAAAAAGCCCCAAATTCCTATCCGTGCATTGTTGCACATTCATCGTGACATCACTATGAACATCGATTCGGTAATCACAAGGTTTGCTAAACAAAATAGACGAGTTGATTTTGTTATATAAATAATCGTTTTTTTTATAACAGGTATGGTGAAAGAGGAGCCCTTGCAAGGTAGGAATGAGACATCAAGACTGAGGTGGTATGGACACTTAAAGAGAATGGATGAGAAGAAGATTCCCAAGAGGATACATGATATGCAGATGCAGAAGAAACGACCAAGGGGAAGACCAAGAGATAGATGGCTGAAAGGAGTGGAGGAATGTGTCAAGAAGAGAGGCGAGGACTGGAACAGAGTGACAGCGGAGAGGTGGTGGAAAGAAAGGACTAAGTGGCGAGGCTTATGTTCCAAACAGACCCAGGCTGGGGCTGGAAACTGTACAAGATGATGATGATGATATAACAGGTATGAAGTTGTATATATGTACACTTGTAACAGAACATAATAATTGCAATAAAGATATTTTCAATATTGAATAAAATGAAAAAAAAAAAACAGTTAAAATTTGTTAAGTTTTATTTGTCTGGTTCTTGTGTTTTCGTTTTTTGAGTTTGCAAAAAAATTTGGTCTCCCGTTTGGGGGGGGGGGGGTCATGACCCCCGTGACTCCCCCCTGAATCTGGGCCTGAACTTCCACACCATTCAACAACAGAAATGGACAGCAGAAGTTGCTCATGAGTCATTATAACATCAACATATTATAAGAATTTCGTTGGGACTTCCTCCAATAAGTCAGAAGAAATGCTGCTGTGATTTAAGAAGTAGCCTGTGTATAAACATATACATAAATTAAACACTTTATACAGAATAAAAAAGTTGTATATTCTTTGTCCATCATAGTACAAAATTTGTCTCAACGTGTCTTGCTTACTATTCACATTGTACATACAAAATTACAAACATTTTTAGATCTCGTCACAAGTCAATCTTCCACACACTTGCTACAAGGCACTGGCTCATTACATTATTGCACTTACTTACTTACACGGCAGCTACCTGGAATTACTGTATCTTTCAGATCCAAAAAAATATATACTGATGTGCTTTAGACATGAATACATGTTTAAGTTTGTCAACATGAGTGTACTGGTGATGAAATCAGTGTTTATTTCAAACACCTATACTTCCATAACTCTACACTGGAGGACAACCAACTTGATATGGCCTAGTAAATGAAGGATGAAAGTCTCATTGTTATGATACTATAGTATTTATGAAATACAGTAGCATTAGTATTTGTCATAACATTAGTATTTGTATACAGTAGCATCCAATATATGCATTCAGTCGACTGATGGTTGGTAGCATCCATACGAGAGATTTGAGATTCATAAAACTAACTTTAATTCCTTTGTTTTGCTGAGAACTGTCATAGAAACATAATTAAAACCCAACTGGATAAGAATTGTGAAAGTTAAGTTCATTTCCATGCAAATTCATGCTCTATAAATAAAATGTCACAATATTTGGAGCAAGAGTATGGATAGGAATTGGTTAGATCATAATTTTGATCATCCCTCACACCCTTCACCTGCTATGTCTTAGCACATGAAGCACCAATATTGTCAGAAATAGATTGAACCAACCAGAACAGAATTATGAAGATTCTAATATGGTACCGTACTGTTCATAAATTCTGATTTTCAAAGTTAGGGCTTGATACGGATACTTAACAACTCACAGATACTGATTGTTTAAAAAATTGACAACAGAAAATGGTGAAATAAGGACTTAAGAACACATGACATCAGTAACAGTGCCATCTTGTGGTAACTCCGGTACTGTACAAAAATGGCTTCTATCTCTGGACTTTAAAAATGTATTCATGTAAAAACTAGCAGCCGTGGCTGACACATCCTACTTCATATTCTTGATAAGACAGTTCTGAGTACTATCAAAGTATTATTTCTTCTTTCCAATGATTTAATTGTCTCATTGTAATAGCTGCATTATAATTCAACTAATTTTGATATGGTAAATATGTTCATCCCAAAACAAAATTGTATGTTAGGCTATAGTTGATCAACAAGCCTGCCAAAAAGCATAGTATGGTACCACAAGTGTGGAAATGTTTATGAGAAAATAACCAAATTAATATTACACTAGATGTAATGCGGTGTCAGTAATATGAACATTCACTGAGGAACTGACTAGATAATACAATATTTACTCAACGAGGATCCTGATCTTGAATAGGGCAGCTTTTTTTTGGCAGGCTTACTGTAAGCTTTTAGTTTTTCTTTTAACTCACATGTAAATATAATATTAAATATTATTATTTGTATCTATCACATTTGTTTAGTGTTGTTAAAATAGCATGTGATGTAAGAGATATAATTTTACATCAAAATTTCTTAATATAAAATTTAAGTTAAAAAAATGTTATGTTCTTTGTGAGTTTGGTGAGAGCACGTTAAGTGTTAAGGCACGTCTATTTATAACGAGAAATAGAGAAAGAGAGAGAAAATTGAAAAATCTCTTCAATAATAATAATAATAATAATAATAATGATAATAATAATAATAAAAACAAGGTACGTTTGTTCTCTATCCAAGAGAAAGAAACTGCCATAAACTGCTCCAGTCCACTGGCAGATGCATGGGCATATGCAAGCAGGACATTCAATGTTCCACAGCTCAGTTATAACAGATTAGTTATTTCAATATTTTCACTTGAAATAAAATAAGTTTTACAAAGACATAATGTTTTCATTTCACAAAATCTTCATCAATGTAAACATTTTAATATCAACTTAGGCTTTCTTTACATCAACTAATACATAATCAAGAATTAATTAATTGATAAATGTCAATGGTTTTACTCTTTCTAAATTGAAAAACGTAAAGATATAGCTGTAGGTCTATATCTAACATAGTCATAACCTCAAAATTTCAAGATTCATGGTGAAAAAAAATCATTATAAGATAACAATTTTCCTAATCGACAGAATAATGACCAAAGAAAATCAAATAATAATGTTAAAATAACAAATTAATCACTGCAATCTTGGGACAATATTCTATGAAATAACTTAGTTAACAAATTATTTTGTAAAAATCAGTTTAAATATTGTCACATAGAAAACAACATTACCGAGAATGAAGTAGTTGCTCTGTTCCAATATTTTCTTTAATCACTGCAATTTTCGGACAATATTTTATCAACTTAGTTAACAAGTTATTTTGTTAGGATTAACACATCACACCACACAATGAAAACATAGCATTGTCATACAATAATGGAAGTCAAACAATACTCAAAACAAAGACATGCATCTCAAGCGAGATGCGCACATAACAGATGGCAGTAGTGTTCATGGTTTGATACTCGTACAACAGGAACATTATTCCAAATTAACATATCCCCTCGAGTAAAGTTTGGTTGATCTCACTCAGACCAGCAGATTTCATGCACAACTGATACTTTTATCTGGGCAAACTCTTTGTAAGCAAGTCTGCCACTTGATTTTCAGTTGAAATGTACTGTACAAAGAACGACTCCTTTTTCAGCCTGTCTCTGACAAAATTATGACTAATGTCAATATGTTTACTTCTGTTGTGGAACATGGGATTCGCAGCTAATCTCAGTGCACTTTGGTTGTCGCAGTACATGGTCAAATCAGCTAGAGCGTTGAATTCCAATTCGTGAAGAAATCTCTGAAAGGATATGGCCTCTTTGGGACATTCGGACATAGCCATATACTCCGCCTCCGTAGTAATCAGGGCAACCATTCTCTGCCTTTAAGAATCCCAAGAAATGGGGCAGCCAGCAAGTACAAAGAGGTAGCAAGATGTATAACACAATTTACACTCGCCAAATCAATACTTTACTTTACTAAAAATACTATAGGTACATGTTTCGGAAACTTGATATGTTTCCTTCTTCAGCCCATATGTTGGTGTGAAACATCATATGACATCGAAATCCTAACCAAAAATAAAAATACAGTTCGTACTTTTTCTCTTGTTCTTCATTTTCGTTTTTGGTTAGGATTTCGATGTCATATGATGTTTCACACCAACATATGGGCTGAAGAAGGAAACATCAAGTTTCCGAAACATGTACCTATAGTATTTTTAGTAAAGTAAAGTATTGATTTGGCGAGTGTAAATTGTGTTATACATCTTGTAAACATGGTCAATACGGAACCTGGAACGAGTGCGGTTTATAAACAAAGAGGTAGCCCGTGTGAGACTTCTTATCCTCGATGCTTTCTCCCCAATCTGCAACCATGAACCCTCTGACCGGTTTCGGGTCAGACACGAAAACTAGTCCAACGTTGGCAGTTCCCTTTAGATAACGAAGGACTCTTTTGGCCACCCTCCAGTGTTCCATCCCGTAGCAGTTATTGAACTGACCTAAGCAGCTGACGGCGAATGAGATGTCTGGACATGTGATTATAGACAGGTAGGTAATTGCACCTACAAGCTCACGATAAGGAAGTTTTTGTTCCTCTTCACTTGGGTCGTCCTTCTTTGTCAGCTTGATCCCAGGATCTAGAGGTGTGGCAACTGGTTTGCACTTGCTCATACCGAATCGTTCAAGAAGTTCTTTGATATATCCCTGTTGGTACATTTTGACCCAAGCATTGCCTTGAATGAACTCAATACCCAAACAATAGCTTGTGAATCCAAGGTCATTGAGCTCAAACTCGGTTGCCAACTTCCTTCCCAGCTCCGCGATCATTTCTTGACTCCAAGATGCAACCAATATGTCATCAACGTTAACTGCAATTGAAGACATATGCTCACCAGACCCAATCTTGAAAAGACAAGGATCCGAATTTGTTGGAGTGGTTCCGAAAAGGAATAATATGATCCCTAATGAGCATTTTCACAAGGACTGGCAAACCTAAAGCAAAGATGAACACGACAAATACATTGAGAATTGAGCTTCTTAGCAGGAACAATTTCGATACCTGGAGCCTGCAAATGCAAGCAGTATTGATTACGAACGATCGGTGGGAATACGTCGATGGAACATCAGTGAAACCAGAATCGGCTCCGGAACAAGGCAACGTCAAGGAGGTGAGTTTGTGGAAGAAAAATTATACGAAAGCTCGATCGCTTATCATTCTATCTGTATCACCAAGTGAATTCCCGACAGTAGTGGCTCAGCTGGCTAAAGCCCAGCGATAGGTCATGGGACCAAGCTCTCTGCTGACTCGGTAGACGCGTGGGTTCGAGCCCCACTGTCGGCTGTCCTTGAAATGGTTTTCCGTGGTTTCCCATTTTCAACACCAGGCAAATGCTGGGACGGTACCTTCTGATAGGCCACGGCCGATTCCTTCCACATCCTTGCCCAGTTTCATTCATCTTCATCCATTCCATCTCTCATACCGACGCGCAGGTCGCCCACGGGCGTCGAATAGAAAGACCTGCACTCGGCCTCTCATGAGGCCACACGACCAAAAAAAAACCACCAAGTGAATTGAAACTAGTTAAAAACTGTGATAGTGGACGTGAAACAAATTGAAGGAAATTTACCAGTCAAAAGGCCCGGCGAGGAAAGCAACACTTCTGAAAATGTTAACCCTGCAAAAAATGGCAGAAGATGGTGACTTGCAAGACCATTTGAGTGATTTTTTCGACATGGTGGACAAGCTAGGAGACATGGATCTCACAATAAATGAGGAACTACTAACGATCATGCTATTGTATAGTTTACCCTCCAGGTTAGAGACATTCAGATGTGCAATAGAATCCCGTGATTCATTGCCAACTCCTGAAGCGCTTTGCGCAAACATTATCAAAGAGAATGACGCACGTAGGGAGGGCACACACGGCGAGACATCAGGTGCCATGTACCGTATATGCAAAGAAATTACGGACCTAATGAGAAGAAATATGAACCTGAAGTGAACGCAGAGGTACATCGAATCGGGACGGAATTTCGGTGTTACAGATGCAATTAACGGGGACACAAGAAATCGCAGTTCAAACTCAATAAAACCAGTGCAAATCATGCAAATCAGTCGGCAAAGTATTTGGAAGACGTCAGTTTAAAAATGTCCGTGGCATCAACATCTTGTTCGATTGAATTAAGGCGAAAATCGTGCCTCGATAGTGGCAATACCACACATTTGTGCGGCAACGTTCGAAACTTCTGTGAAATGGACGGGTCAAGACGTGGGACATTAAACCTAGCCACAAATTCGACGACGGAGATCGCGGGCAAGGGAAGCGTGCTTTTTAAAACAGTCGTCTTGGGAGAAAGAAAAATATTTCCCTCGGTGACGTATCTCATGTTCCTGATTTGAGGACTAATTTACTCTTCGTGGGGAAAATAACTGATCGCGCTATAGATGTTATTTTTAAGAAAAAATGGTGCCCTCATTTTGAAGGAAAGTGGTGACGTGTTACAGGCGGATAGAATTGGCGATTTATACTATATACAGGAGATTGAAGAGAAAGCCTGTATAGCACCGAAACCTAACAAAGTAACGCTTGAGTTGCTACATCGATGCCTGGGACATGCAAATTTAATTGACATTTTGCAAGCAGTGCGAATGCAGAGTGTTACAGGAGTGCAACTTGTGGATCCTGATGTAAAACTGAACTCAAAATTGTGTGAGGTATGATTCTTGAACTCCAAAGCAGAAATTTACAAGGCAACAGTGGAATACATCTCTCTCGTCGAGAAGTAGAAAGGGAAATGTGTCAAGTCCCTACAATCCAAAAATGGTGAAGAATGCACAAGCAATGAATTCAACGAGTATCTGAAGCAATGGGAATTAAGTCGGAGGTTGATAGTTCCAAACCATCCAGAACAAAATGGGAAAGGAGAGAGGATGAACCGCACTCTTCTGGATACCACTAGATGTCTTCTGATTGACGCAAACCTACCTCCGTCATTCTGGGCAGAGGCAGTAAATACTGCTAATTACATACGAAATCGCTTGCCTTCGAAAAGCTTGGGGGGAAGGACACCATTCGAGTTATGGACAGAAAAGGTGCCAGATGTCTGACATCTGAGTGTGTTCAGCAGCCAGGTGTACTTTCTGTATCGGGAACCTGGCAAAGACAAATTTTATCAACGAGGTGTAGAGGGCATATTGTTAGGTTACTCAGACCAACCCTTAATCATGTAAGTTACAGTATGTAGAGTCTTGAAGATATCTTTCCCTACGGTTAATTTTCCTCTACTTTATAGTATAGGAAAATAAACCTTAACTTCAGTGTTTCCACAAACAGTTGAGCACTAGAGACCAAACGTGAAGAATGGAAGGGACCAGCATCATCGCATACCTATGAGGTTTTATAAGTGCACTTCATGTTAAGCCCTTCATGATTCATCTTATAGGAAAACAATGGAAAAGAATAGTGTAAATCACATGTATTGGTGTTAGTTTAACACCAGAAATCATTTAACAATAATAATGTTATTTGTTTTATGTCCCTTTTAACAACTGTAGCTTTTAGAGAAAATCATTTAACATATTGAGGTTATATATCTTTATATTTTTCAATTGTAAAAAAACAAACACTGACATTTAACAAACAATACATTTGATATGGGTTTATGATACACAAATAATGTAAATTTTTGACTTGCATGACATAAACTCCTAAGACTACCATGTCCAGTGCTTTGGGCTGTGACAGCCTCTATTACAACATGGAGTAGTATAGTAAAGAAATCAAAAGTTGAAACTATGATGGATGAGACTGATGAAGACTTTATGGAATTGAAACATGTAGGTTTTGTGAAATTGTTTGCAAGTAAATCAGTTTTCAATGACTTGTCTGTTAGTATTAAACTATGTAATATAAGCTCATTCCAGTCAAATCTGGTTTTGACATTTTTTTCCATACACAGCCGACTGTTCTCAAGGAGAATATTGATGAAGTCTCGTTACATAAGAAACAGAGAAAACTGGCATATCACTGAATGTCTTGTACACTATTTCTTACAGTTACTTTTATCTGTACATTTACTTCACCACTCTGATACTGGATCGTAGTTTTACACTTGGAGCCTCAGTAGTAACACTGTCTTTCGCTGCACTGGCTGCTGTAGGCCGCATGAAACTCATGCCCCGTTGCGATGAGACCTGTCGAGGTGTACTGCTACTCGTCATGTTCTCCTTGAAACTCGTACTGACTGTGGGCGAGGACCGAGGCCTCCTCACTGTTGGACCAATACTGCTACCACTACTTGAACTTCGGCTGGCAGGTACGGATGAACCCGATATTGGACGACTAGTGGTGTTAGCATTCTCCTTGAAGCTAGTACTCAGTCCTGACGTCACACGTGGTCGGCGTACCGTGGGACCGATGCTGCTGCCACTACTGGAACTGCGACTGGCGGGCACAGATTTTGTACTGGAGCTTTTAAGTTGAACAGGTGCTAATGGCTTTTTGGGAGAAGTACGATTTGTTGAAGCATTATATCCAAACTTCCCTGGAGAAGAGCGACCAGTTGATGAATCATTTGTCAGATTTGTAGTTAGTGCCTTGATGGCTGTTGTGTACCCAGACAACTTTCCACTTGCACGTGATGACCCACCAATACTTGAGCGGCTGGATGATTTAGAGAGAGGAGGTGCATTTTTGACTGTATTTATTGAGGTAGAACTATTAAGAGAACTTCTTGAACTACGTAAACTTCCTCGTGAATTAGATCTTTCCACTCCACGCCGCTTTGGTGTCACTACGCCATTTGATTTGATACTAGATTGAGAATCTGTCTTCCTGAGCCCAGTAGAACGCAAGGGAATTACACTTTTCCGTGTTTCATCACTCTCTCCTCTCCTCAAGGGTCGAGTGGTCTTCATTGAACTACTACGCTCTACAGGTTTTCTAGATACTACCTCTGTTGATTTTGTTCCTCGGCCTTTCAATGACTGCATTACGGACTCTATTTTCATAGGGCCTGTTTTAGAAGTAGGTTTTGAAATGTACAAGCTTCTATTGGCAGGCGTGAGATGTTGAGGCTGAGTTGTGCTGCTACTGGTATCTCCACTGCCACTGCTATCTGCTCGCATCAAGCTTCCTCGCTTACGTGAGCTACTGTACTTGTCTTCTCCAGACTTGGATCTAGGAGCATCAATGACATCAATCTCATAATTACAGCCTGATGATGTTCCTTGGCTGGGTGTCTCAGAAACAAGACTTTGAGTTTCTTCAAATCCTTCATCATTAAGCTCATGTTCATTTCGTATATGCCCAGATTTTGTGTGGTTAGGGGTTGAAGCATGAATACGAATCTCTGGAATAAAATCACTTTTCAGCCTGGAACTTGAACTTCTACCACCTGGTTTCTCTTCTTCAGCAGGGCTGTTAGCCATGGCTGATGACCTGTCCAAATCCTGGCCTGTCCTCAGAGCAAAACTCCTTCTGTTCTCTGCACCTCGTTGTTCAGGGAAACCAGAAGCATCTCGGTTTATCTTGAGTGCTTCTTCTACTTGTCGAGGTTCAATCATGCTACGAACTCTTTCTCTGTGAGAACTAGCAGGTGTTCGCATTCGTAACTTGGGCTCGTCTATACTCTCTGTTGGACTTAATACACCTCTCCTGTGATGATTCTGCAAACTGTCAGAATCCTTTCCAGACAGGCTATCACTACGATCCAGCGTACTTCTATACCGTGTCCGAGGTAGTTGTACCTTGTCAAGATTCTGCAGTTCTTCCCCGGCATTAGAAATTTCAGCCATAGCTTCTTCTGTTACTCGGCCTTCATCATCTTCCACACGACCGCTACGGTACTTAAGTCTGTCTTGCCATTTCCTTAGTCGAGTCTCCTTATCCTCTGCCGAGAGTGTTCCAGTCTTCACAGGGTACGACTGTACATGAAGAGTTGTTGGCCTAATTACTTGCTTCTCAGACACTAGCTCAGGTGAAACCACATCTGTTCTTCTAGTGGTTGATGGTTCATCTGCATTACTCCCAGCTTCTTTGTCTGATACATCATGATTCTTTTTGTATCTTCTTGTCCGTCGAGCAGATGAGAAACGGTCAAATTGTCCATCACCCAGAATTTCTTCTTCTTCTCCTCCCATTTTGTCTCCTGGTTTTCTATTTCCATCTGAAACCTTCGGTGAAGCTGCCTCTGTATTTTTATGAAGACTGCTATCTGCTCTGTATCTTTCACCCCGTCTGGATATAAAACTTTTGTCATCATCTACTAATCTCTTGCAGGGGTTGTCAGGACTTATCACTACTGGACGAGATAATCTGTGCATCTTCTCTGCCTCGAGCTGTTCATCTTCTGAAAGCTGACGACGCAATGGTCTCCTACTACTACTACTATCAGATTGTATTTCTCTACTGTGAAGATTTTTACGCGTGGCAGGAGGAGTTTCAATGTTATCAGAATCGATCTCGATCCGATCACTGATATTTGAATCCTCACGACCTCTGCGGAGTCTCCTGGGAACAGAGGGAGGAAGTACTTGCTCTTCTTCAGATTTAGGAGTGCCTGGTTTATCGCCCACAATGGTCTTGATGAAGTCTCCGGGTACCTCCATGGAGTGGCGGTACTTCTGGATGAGCTGCGAGCGTGAGAGGAGAGGACTGACAGGAGCGCTTTGAGCTGGCTGGGGACTCGTCTCTCCCGTGCCTGCAGGAGTCTCGAGCTGCTCCACCTCACTTGGCCGACGCAGGTACACTGTCAGACGATCTTGAGCTGGGACCTGACCCAATGTACCAATGATGTTCTTCCTTTTGTCCTCTTCTTTGATTGCCTGATTGACACAGAACACACAATATAATACATAATATATCATGTATTAAATCATAACATAAACCCAACATGTTTTACTCCTGTGTGAGGAGAGATGATAAAGCTGAATGAATGGGAGCAAACGAATTAATACTAACACTCTAGATCAGGGGTCTCCAAACAATAGCCCACGAACACCACCAATCTGGCCCGCAGTATCCTAGTATGCCTGGTAACTGGCCCGTCATAATTTATTTTTATTACATTGTAAATAAATCATACAAAATAATAGCTAGATATTTCTATTTAATGACCAATTTAAAAGGCAAAAACAGAGATACATAATGAAATGAACATTTTAACTAGAATTAATCCTATTTGTGCCATGGGGCCGATATATAGTTCGAGGGAGCTTCTGCTAAAAATGCCATTGGCCAATCAATTTTTCTAAACTTTTTAGTGTTATTTCCATCCCCGCAGTGCTAATACCGGTACTGTTGTAACTAAGACAACGCCCGAATCATTCTCTCTCAGAATATATTGATGAGTTCAACTGGATTTAAAACAAGTATTCTTTGAACATGTTGCAGTCAACTACCCCTCATGTGTTATCTTTTGAAGTAGTGTTGCTTATAATCTTGCTTGGAGCTAATTAAGATATTATGTAATGATAAAATATTGCTAGCCCTCTGAACGTAGGGGAAAAAAATACGGTTTTAACACAGACTGAAGTGTGTGAGAGTGAATTAGCGACTGATGATGTCGACTTTGAATCTTCTGACGACAATCCACCTAATGCCGCAGTATGGTATACAAATATCTTTGTAGAAATTTATTGTACTCAAAACCTATTTGATTGAATTCTTCTAAACTTGGGATATTTACAGTATACACAATAAGTAACAAAAGTTTGGTGCTTTCCAGTCGGTCAACACGAATGTACCCAAATCGAGCTGGGTTATGCCCTAATCCTGAAATAAATTACATGAGATTAATAAATACACTAGGATGACCAGTTTCGATCATCAAGTGATCATCATCAGATCCATTACACTTAGGCTATAGCATCTATGTTTGAGAATACAGGTGAAAAATATATACAATATAAATAATTGTACATCGATCGAAACTGGTCATCCTAGTGTATTTATTAATCCCATGTAATTTATTTCAGGATTAGTGCATAACCCCGCTCGATTTGGGTACATTCGTGTTGACCGACTGAAAAGCACCAAACTTTTGTTTACTTAGGCAACATTGAAAAATGGCTTCAAACCTCACAACAATCAATAAGTATTAACATGCATATCACAAAAGATACTGTTCAGATTTTGTAGGCTTGCAAAATTATATTCAAAAGTCCATTTTTTAAATTTTTTTTTAACAGGTTATGCATTTTTGAAGTAATTTTTTACTTATACAAATGAATCAAAATATTTATTAATTAGCATCTAGTACGTTATCAATATGTTCAAATACTAAAGAAAATATATCAACATTCTCTCTTAAAAAATATTGGCAGGAGATAATTTTAATCAAACACTTGTAATTTCACTAAACTTGGCTTGGCAATTTTAGCATAACACTCATTCATAGATTGATATCAAAAGGGTTACTGTTATGAGATTTATCCTAAAAGCTTACAATAAGTGATATACGAAGGTAATTCACATAATTAAATTCATCAATAACTTCCAAAGGCAATGCCTTGTCTCTGCGACCATTGTTCTCTGTCTTCAGCACGTTATTTCATTTCATAGTAGTAACCATAATGAAGAGTTAGCGTGATGTCTTGAAGAAAAATAATTAAATTGAACATTATAATTACAATTAATGAGTTTTATGGAAAAAAGGAATAATTGTCCCGCTCTTCAAGAAAGGTAGTAGAACAGATTGCAGAAACTATCGGGGAATAACACTGATGAGTCATTGTGCAAAGATCTTCGAGAAAGTTTTGGAAAAGAGAATTAGGACAAGGATAGAAGGAGGGATGAGGGAAGAACAACATGGCTTCAGAGCAGGAAGGTCCACAGTGGATTTGATTTTTGCTGTAAGGCAGTTACAAGAACAGCACTATGAGTATGGAACAGATCTACTGAAGGCCTTCCTGGACATTGAGAAAGCATATGACAGTGTATGAAGAAACAAAGTATGGAAGTCCCTGGAGGATAGAGGAGTAGAGAAATGGACTACAAAGAGGATAAAGGAGATGTACAAGGGAAGCTTGAGCTGTGTGAAAGTGGGAGGAGAGAGATCAGACTGGTTGGAACAGAGAAACAGCCTGAAACAAGGAAGTGCACTGTCAACGTTAATTTTCATTGTGGTGATGGATGACATAATGACCCGAGTGGTACAAGTAATTGGGGAAGGAAAGATGAAAGCAATGGTGTTTGCAGATGATTTGATGATTTGGGGAAACAAGGAGGAGGAGGTACAGGAACAGTTGGACGTGTGGGAAGGAATAATACAAGGATATGGGATGAAATTTAGCATAAATAAGAGTGAGATGGTGATCACAACAAGGAAGAAGGAAAGAACCACAACGGGAATAACAATTGGTGGGGAACAGCTGAAGAAAGTGGAGAGTTTCAAGTATCTGGGAAGCCTGATACAAGATAATGGAAGAAACAATAGAGAAATAAATGAGTGGGGGAGGCAGGCAGAAGCATTTCGGAGGAGTGTGAGAAGCATGTTATGGAGCAAGGATGTCCCTCAGAACAGCAAAAAGACCATATATTGGACGTACTATGTCCCTATCCTGACGTATGCCTCGGAGACCTGGGTTATGAAAGGAAGGGAGAAGAGCAAAATACAGGCCAGTGAGATGAGGTTCTTAAGAAGCAGTATTGGAGCTACAAAGATGGACAGAATAAGAAATGAGAGGACCAGAGAATTAATGAAGGAGGAACCATTACAGGATGGTATAGAGGAATCTAGACTTAGATGGTATGGACATGTAAAACGAATGGAGGAGAAGAGGATTCCCAGGAGAGTACACGAGACGAAGTGGGAAGGAAAGAGACCGAGAGACAGGGGGCTGAAGGGGGGGAAGAAAGCGTGAAGAAGAGAGGAGAAGACTGGACAAGGGTGGAGGCTGAGAGATGGTGGGAAGACAGAAGACGTTGGAGAGGCTTGTGTTCCAAACAGACCCGGCCAGTGGCTGGAAACTGTACAAGATGATGATGATGATGATGCAGCTGTAACTTTCCTCTGACGATTGTTTGCAGTTGTGGATCACGTTTCCTAATGGAAATTATCAGCAGCAACTTCAAATGCTCATCAGTTAGTTTGGATTCGTAAATAATTTTTGTATATTTCAGTTTGGAAAATGTCTTTCACACAGATACAGTAAGTAGTGCGGAAAGAGGAAAGAAAGCCACGAGCAAACAGAGCTAAGTCCACAATAGATATCTGTGCCATAGATGTCTCGCCTCCGGCTAGTACCTAAACAAAAATTTGTACGTAATTCAAAACTACAGTAGGTTGGTATGATGAGCCAGCTAAGGTTTGGCCCTCAGGACTTAATGGAGGAGTCAGTGTGGCCCTTAGGGTAAAAGGTTTGGAGACCCCTACGCTATATGATACTGTTACTGAATGAACTGCTGTGGCATTATGAATATCTATGACTTTAGTCATAATTCTAATTTTTCCGTATTGATTATGATATAAGTTCAGGTTTCCAAGTAAGAAATATGGATTGTCAGGAGCTTTTTGTTGTTACAGGCCCCTTATTTGGAACTGATGATTTCAACGACGATGAGTTCACAACTTGAATTTTATACAGTTTTTAAATTCTTTAAGCATTTAATATCCAATGTTTTAATTGCAATGCCGATGTGAAAATCTTATAAAAATTTTATTAACAAATTTTATTGAGAGTTCACACTGATCAACCCTAGACTGATTTGAGAGAATTTCATTTGTGCTATTGACTGAAGAAGGCTCATAATGAGCCAAAACATGTATCATAGTTCATAATACAACTTTGTATTGTGAAGTGGATATTCTTATAATATATGCTGTAGCATTAGTCTGGAATTTTACCCAGAATGTGATCTTGCTAGTAAATCTACTGACATGGATCTTTCACATTTAAGCACCCTAAAATACCAACCAACTGTACCAGGATTTGATCCTGCAACCTTGGGTTCAGCAGGTAAGATTCAGTGCCAACCACTTGGTCATACTGAAATCCTGTCTACATTTCACTTGTAATTAAGTATTGGAGCACTTTCAACCGATAATATGATTATCATCAGCAACTGACTTTTAAGACCAGATGGTAATTATGTTCTTGTTGTTGTTTTGAACTCTGTCAGTGTTGCCAATTTTGAGTTTGGTTAGAAAAATGGATCTAACATGTGTATGATCTGAACTGTGCCTGCTATTTTTTCAGTATATTTTATTTACTATTTTGTTTTATCAACGTAAGTAAACTGAAATGATCTTATGATCTAACTATTGTACTTGTGAATCTCAAAAAAAGATCTGATTATGTTTACCTCCAAGTCTTTCCCCAGTGTCCACTTTCCACTTCCCAGGGTTTTCTGTTTTCCCCTTCACGGCATTTTATGTTATTGAGGTGAATGCCGGTTTGCAACATGTGTGTTAATTTGAAATTGTTCTTAGTGTCCCAAGATAGTGTACTGTGTTTATGAAGTGGTTGAGGAATGTGGAGTCAGAGGTGGATCTTAATGCACTGACATGCTTGCGATGCTTTGTTTTGAATGAGTAGTCAGTTTATTCAATGTAGAATTAAGGTCTGTCACTCTAGGTTAACTTGCATATGACTGGGAAAATACACGTGTTTGCGGGTGAAGTTGAGTTTGATTTAATTTTATGGCTCAATTATTATTTCTTCAGTATGTCGCTGGTAATATGGGTGATACATTCAGTACAGGATCTACAGAAATACTAGGCATATTACTAACCAGGTATGAACCCTTCTTTATTTTTACTATTTCCTCCTTACTTCATCTCATAAGAGTCTTGGAAGCTTAGTTAAACATCCAACTAACCTGCAATGGATTCCCAGATGTGCCCACGTCCAAACTACCCCTGGATCGCAACCTGCGCAATCGCCGAACATCAAGCTCGGTCTCTTCTGCGCTGTTGGCTACATTCAGATTCGACTTGCGCCAAGGTGATTTATCCTTGATGGGTGGCTGAGCATCTGAAATATTATAATGACATGGTTGAAAATAGTGCATATTGTGAATCCATGCTTTAATCACATCAAGAGTGAATGAATGCTATAAGAGGGGGGGAGTGCAATCCTATGGTAACAGGACAGAAACCAACAATCAAGGACTTTCCTTGCCAATGGTTTTTCAAATTATTTCACCCTCAGCCCCCTTTAGCCTGTCATGAGTTTTTCTTTTTTTATTCCATACTTGTGCATGCTTGGATCACATGCAGCAAGGCTTCCTCCCTGACAAACATTTCTCAGAGCTAGCAATAATTTTCATCACATGAGAGACTACAATAATGTACCTTCAGTCTATAAAATCTTTCATGATCAAATATTAATCACTAATACCATAAATTTTACTAAGCAATTCCCCAGCAACATGAATATACAAAGTGATAATTCCACGTCAAAAGCATATACACCATGAAATCTACATTCTTCCAACCTTGAAATGTTAAATTTACACAGAACATATACATCCACAACAATGTCATTCCTACATTGAACTGCTTTTGGAAAAACATCTTTCATATTAATTAATCAAAATTTGTACCAGATATGAACTCAATAGAGTTAAGAAATGAAAAGATACAAGAAGTGAATGAGTTTAATTATCTGGGAAGTAAAATAACGAATGATGGAAGAAGCAGCAGAGAGATATTAAGTAGGATTGCCCAAGCCAAGAACGCTTTCTATAAAAAGAAGAACCTATTTACTGCAAGGAACATAAGTATTGATGTGAGGAAACAAATGTTGAAGACCTATGTATGGAGTGTCGCGCTATATGGCAGCGAATCTTGGACAATAGGAGAGAGAGAGAGGAAAAGACTACTAGCATTTGAAACCTGGTGCTATAGAAGGATTATGAAAATCAGTTGGAAAGAAATGGTCACAAATGAGGAAGTCTTTAGAAGAGTGGGAGAGAGAAGATGCTTCCTTAAATATTTAAAAAGAAGTCACCTCGTGGGCCACATACTGCGACACAATGGACTGATTAAGCTTATAATCGAGGGAACAGTAGACGGCAAGAATTGTAGAGGAAGACCCAGACTGGAGTACATGAGTCAAATACTGCAAGATATGGGTTGTGGCTCATACTGTGAACTGAAGAGGAAGACTGAAAGACGGGAAGAATGGCGAGCTGCTGCCAACCAGCCTCAAGGCTGTTAACCTCAGAGAGAGATGAATTTATTATCTTAAAATATTGTAGAAAGAAATCATTTTGGAAATATTGTTGATTCTCACCACTTTTATAAATTTAATTTTTACTCGTACCATTTCTCTCGACGACACTATGAAAATTGTTGTTTTACCTTTATCACATAATTTCACGAACATGCAACTTCACACTTGTTTCTTTTTCAAAGTATTCATTATACATAGCAAATGAAGGTCCTAATGTGACCAAAACCGGTTCTTTAGAACAATAATAATAATTTTATTGACTGAAGGTATATTATCGTTGTCTCTCAAACTTTGTCAATAAGGGTCATTTTCTAGACATGGTTATTTTCTTGTCTCTACATGCTAAAGTATGTCATATTTCTAACTGGTGTACTGCATATCTTCGCAAATTAGCCAGCCTGATTGCCGTTTTGTATCAAATTTGTTGGATTACACAAAGAAAAATATTTCAGCAAAAGGCGAGAGAAAATAAATCTCTATAGAGAGGTGATAATGACACAACAGCCTGTTTTAAACATATTTCATTCTGATACTTAACACCAAAATTTTACAGTGCTCAATAAAATGCTTTATCGTTACAAGCCAAACATGTACACCCATGATATCACCATGTGATATTAATACTGCTCTTTGAAAACAATGACTATATTTTTCCCACTTATTAGCAAGAGTCCTTTAATTAAGGACCCTGAAATTAATGTAAAAATTGCAGCCAAAATGTGAGTAAATATGATAGTTTGGAGTAAGGTTATTCTAAATAATACTGTAATAGTACACACAGTTAACTTCAAACCTATATGAACATCCTATCATGAATGCTATTATCATAAATTATGGTTAAATTGAATGTACTGTACCTTCTATTGCTTCCATCGCTTTTACTACATCCGTCTTCTCAATGGTTGGTTTCCAGTCAGGATACACTCGCTTGTACTGACTGCCTTGAGGCTGTGTGGTCTTCTCTTCAGGTAGAGTGTCCAGAGTGCTGCCTCGGCCTTCACTCTCTGTAGGACAAAATGCAATTTTGACTTCACAGTGTTAAGCAATGTAGCCTATACTACAACAGCCTTGACTGGCCTTGAAGCTTGATTAATGAATAATAATTGGACAGGGAAAGATGGACATACACTTGAAAAAACCTAGACAGAGACAGAGATAAAAGGGAGAAACAAGGACAAAAAAAATGCTGAAAGTAGGCTTACCTGCTCTTTGGTGATAATAATAATGTTATTGGTTTTACGTCCATTTTAACTACTCTGGCTTTTAGAGACGCCGGGGTGCCGGAATTTTTCCCCGAAAGGGATCTTTACTGACACGGCTCCCTCGCATTTGCACACCCTCAAATGCCAGCTGACTGCGCCAGGATACGAACCTGCAACCTAGGGCCCAGCAAGCGAGAACGTTACCGCTGAGCCTCGCAGCCAGTCCTTAGAACCATTTACATTGCATTTTTAATCTCTATGGTTTCCACTAAGGGAAACTGTGAGTTGAAATTAAAAGAAGAATAGGTATAGCTAAGAAAGCACTGTCTAGTCCAGAGGTGGCCAAACAGCACTCCGGGCACGCTGGCACTCCGGCTGCACTCCAGAGTGCTTCTGGGGCTGGCGGCCTTGCATTGATGGTTGTTGATGTTTGAGTCTTCAGTCTTTTGACTGGTATGATCCAGATATCCATGCCTCCCTGTCCTGAGTTAATCGTCTCATCTCTACATAGCTTCCACACCCTACGTTCGAGGCAATCTGTTTAACATATTCTAACCTTGGTCTACCCTTACAGTTCTTGTCCTCAACCCATAACTAAGCTTGCTATTCCTGGGTGTCTTAGTATGTGTCCTACCAACCTATCTCTTCTCTTCATTAGCAGTCGTCCACTTCTACTCCAGGCAAATGCCGAGATGGCTCCTAAATTAAGGCCACGGCTGCCTCCTTCCCAGTTCTCACCTGGATTACAATACTAATACATCCACCATAATTACACAGTTTATAAGACAAATTCTATACACACACCCATGGGGCTACATGAACACAATGTCGCAAAGCCACTACATCAATCAACAACAACAAAATGTTTTAATGCGAAATACGTAATCTTCAAGTGCTGGTACGCGCAGAAACACGCGAACAAAATGTAGATGTTTTGGACAACAAACACATTGGAAGAACATTTTGTTTGTTTTACGTCCTGTGCGAAGGCGATCCCAACTGGACTGGGTCCAGCGCACCGGCATTCAGGGCAGGCAGCCCGGCCAAGAGAGGCCTGCCGGAGTGCTGCGGAGTGCGGCACAGCGCAGTTGGCACAACGAGGGTGTAAAACCTGGCTGCCCCTGGTCTAGTCTAACAAGAATACGGAAAGATCATATTACCAAGGAAACAAAGAAGCGACTGGTTCAAGCTTTGATATTTCCTATCGTCACGTATGGCTCTGAGTCCTGGAGCATAAATGCTGCATGCTGTAGGAGAATCGAAGCCTTCGAGATGACGTGGGTAGCAAGAAGAACAAATGAATCTATTCTGAAGGAGCTAAGGATTGCTCCTAAAGCACGCTTACTCCTAAACATCCAAAGGCAAATGTTGAAATTTTTCGGCCATGTCATCCCGTGAGATGGCATTGAGTAGTGTATCATCCATGGTAAAGTTGACGGAAAATGGCTGAGGCGATGTGCCCCGAACCGGTACCTTGACCAGATCAAGAGTCTGACTAATCTGCCACTTCAGAAATTAATGCACACACCAGAAGACCGCTGTGTATGGCGGGGTATTGTTAACAGAATTGTGTGAAGGGTCATGAAGTTCGAAACTGAACTACAACCAACAAGAAGAAGAAGAAGATGGTGATACATATTACACTATTCATTTGTTCATAGAGATGGAAAAGTTTGTCTTAGGTTCGACCTCAGTGTGCTATAAGGACTGGCAACAGACCGTGTAGTAGTACGAGTAGTGGTGATTCTAAACGTTTACCGTATCCAGAAGGGGTCTGATTTGTCACCCCTACATAAGGCAGTCTTTACCTACATCTAGTTCAACTATCCCCCCAGAAATTATTTTTCGGGTGCGCCCCTGGAGAAAAATTATTATGATGCCACTGGTAGTATTGACGGACATACGTTCGAACGAGTGCAGAAATTTAAATACTTGGGCTCGATTTTATCTAGTAAAAGTGAGATTGAAAAAGAAATCCAACAGAGGACAATTAGTGCCAATAGTAACTTTTTTGGTCTCAATAACTTATTTAAGTCACGCTTAATTTCACAAAACAGCAAGGTTAAGTTATACATGACTCTAGTGAAACCGGTTCTGTTATATGGATGCAAGTCATGGGCGACCTCACAAACACTGGAAGAGCGCATTTGTGCATTTGAAAGGAAAGTGCTCAGAAAGATATATGGACCTATTTACAATAGGGAAGAAGGAAGATGGGAAAGGAGGGAAAAAGAGGACTTATACCAACGTTTTGGGAAAGCTGATGTGGGTAGGATCATCAGAGGAAGACGACTCCAGTGGATGGGACATCTCGTAAGAGCTGTGGAATCTATCCCTAACAGACTGTTCAATGCTCAGCTGATTGGCAAACGTCCAAGAGGCCGTCCAAGGACGAGATTGAAGGATAGGGTGATGAGAACTTTGCAGCAGGTGGAACCTACATCAGTACTGGATGATGCAATGGATAGAGAAAAATGGAACGGCATTTGTAACAAATGCTTGAGATTGTGATTGGGATAGTGCCTCCTGTGTGATTGATTAGGATAGTGTTTTGTAATATTGTATATTTGATGTGATTGTTATGTTTCTTTGTTTTCTGTCATGGGCCTTAGTGGCCTGATATGTACAATAAATGATGATGATGATGATGATGTGTGTAAAATATAACCCAACTAGCAGTAGTACCCGGCTTCGCCCGGTGGAATGATGATAATGTCTCAAATTATCCTTAGAAATATAATGGATTTAAAATCTAGGTCATTTGCCCCCAAAGACAATGAGGGCGTAATATCTAGGTCATTTGCCCTTTTGATCAGGATGATAATGAAAACTACTGTTGAATTGACACGTCAAACTTACAAACTACCGTAATAGAAATACATATTTCAAAATTCACAGGCGAGGAAGACTTATTGTGTGTGGTGATCAATGGTGTAATGGGCGTAACATCTAGGTCATTTGCCCTTATGATGAGGATGATGGGAAACAACTACCTATATTGAATTGACACTTCAACTAATAATGTACACAATGTACTGTAATAAAAATAAATATTTTAAAATCACAGTCGAGAAAGACTTTATTCGGCGGTGATTAGTGGTATGATGCGCGTAATATCTAGGTCATTTGCACTTAAGATGACAATAATAAGGTAATGAAAAAATTACTACCAAACGAACATGGTGTAATTTTAAAACTGATATAGGTAATTCAGATGTCTAGCTTCGATGTCTTCCAAAGTCTCAACCTTATTTTCTGGCTTAGGCCTGTACTCGAAGCGTCTAGTGAAAGAGCTTATGGTGTTCTGCTCGGCAAAGAATATGGGTCCAAGGTGCACGAACCTGAGATGATCGCAGATGATGACGAAATATGATGACACACATTCGGGGTTCCCCGCCGTATTTAGAGATCGGTGAAACGATGTAGATATGTGCCAAAGGGCCTAAATGCAGGGAATGGAGTGGTCTGTCCGAAATTTCGAGTGGACAGTGTTACTCATCGGGTTCCAAAGGGTAAGTATACACGTTTTGTTTTCGATCGGTGAACGATGTAGATTTGTGCCAAAGGGCCTAAATGCGGGGAATGGAGTGGTCTGTCCGAAATTTCGAGTGGACAGTGTTACTCGTCGAGTTCCAAAGGGTAATTATTTGAGATCGGTGAAACGGTGTAGTTTTGTGCCAAAGGGCCAAAAAGCAGGGAATAGTGTGGTCTGTCCGAAATTTAAAGTGAACAGTGTTACTTGTCGGGTTCCAAAGGGTAAGTTTATAAAATTTGAGTCAGATCGGCGAAACGGTGCAGATTTGTGCCAAACGGCCTAAATGCAGGGGTTGGAGTGGCTCTCCGCAATTTCAAGCCAACAGTGTTAGTCGCAGTGTTCCAAAGGGTAACTTATATATACAAATTTTGGTTGAGATCAGTGAAACGTTGTAGATTTGGGCCAAAGGGCCTAAATGCAGGGAATGGAGTGGTCTGTCGACAATTTCAAGCAGACAGTATTTCTCGTAGGGTACCAAAGGGTAAGTATCCGAATGTTAGTTCTAATCGGTGAAACGGTGTAGATTTGTGCCAAAGGACCTATATGTAGGGAATGGGGTGGTCAGTCCGAAATTGTATGTGGACAGTGTTACTCGCAGGGTTCCAAAGGGTAAGTATACACATTTTGGTTCAAATCGGTGAAACGGTGTAGATTTGGACCAAAGGGCCTAAATGCAGGGAATGGGGTGGTCTGTCCGAAATTTTAAGTGGGCAGTGTTACTCGCAGGGTTCCAAAGGGTAAGTATACAAATTTTGGTTGAGATCGGTGAAACGGGGTAGATTTGGGCCAAAGGGCCTAAATGCGGCGAATGGAGTGATCTGTCCGCAATTTCAAGTAGACAGTGTTACTCGCAGGGTACCAAAGGGTAAGAATACGAATTTTGATTCTGATCGGTGAAACGGTGTAGATTTGGACCAAAGGGCCAAAATGCAGGGAATGGGGTGGTCTGTCCAAAATTGTAAGTGTACAGTGTTACTCGCAGGGTTCCAAAGGGTAAGTGTACAAAATTTGGTTCAGATCGGTGAAACGGTGTAGATTTGTGAAAAAGGGCCTAAATGCAGGGTATAGGGTGGTCTGTCCAAAATTTCAAGTGGACAGGGTTACCCGCTGGGTTCCAAATGGTAAGTATACAAATTTTAGTTCAGATCGGTGAAACGGTGTAGATTTGTGCAAAAGGGCCTAAATGCAGGGAGTGGGGTGGTCTGTCCGAAATTTTAAATGGACAGTGTTACTCGCAGGGTTCCAAAGGGTAGGCCTAAGTACACAAATTTTGGTTCAGATCGGTGAAACGGTGTAGATTTGTGCCTAAGGGCATAAATCCAGGGGATGGAGTAGCCTCTCCGCAATTTCAAGCAGACAGTGTTAGTCGCAGTGTTCCAAAGGGTAAATATGCAAATTTTGGTTGAGATCGGTGAAGCGGTGTAGATTTGGGCAAAAGGGCCTAAATGCAGGGAATGGAGTGGTCTGTCCTCAATTTCAAGCAGACAGTGTTACTCACAGTGTTCCAAAGGGTAGGTATACAAATTTTGGTTCAGATCGGTGAAACGGTGTAGATTTGTGCCAAAGGGCCTAAATGCAGGGATTGGAGTGGTCTGTTCGCAATTTCAAGCAGATAGTGTTACTCGCAGGGTACCAAAGGGTAAGAATACGAATTTTGGTTCTGATCGGTGAAACAGTGTAGATTTGGACCAAAGGGCCTAAATGCAGGGATTGGGGTGGTCTGTCCAAAATGTTAAGTGGACAGTGTTACCCGCAGGGATCCAAAGGGTAAGTATACAAATTTTGATTCAGATCGGTGCAACGGTGTAGATTTTAGCAAAAGGGCCTAAATGCAGGGAAAGGGGTGGTCTATCTGAAATTTAAAGTTGACAGGGTTACCCGCAGGGTTCCAAAGGGTAAGTATACAAATTTTGGTTCAGATCGGTGAAACGGTGTAGATTTGTATACATAACAGACAGACAGACAGACAGACAGACAGACAGACAGACAGACAAACTTTGTGCTTTATATATAGAGATGTAATACGTATCAGATGGAACCAATAGAATGGGGAATATGTTAAATCGATTTAGGGCCTTGATGTAAAAGTGGGCAAAATGTGTGAAAATAACTCAGCACAGGGGAGTTTTTCATCTGGAAATTCATAGCAGTTGAAAGGTTAAAGCAATGAACTTGTAAATTCCCATTTCTGAAGATGTTGTTGTGTCCAGTTGTGGAGATTGTCCTTCTCCTTTTTACATGTTTGGCCTTGATTTCCCCTTTTATCTCTTCCAATAGATTTACTGGCACGTTAATGATCACAGGCAACAATCCGGCACCCCGACATCTCTAAAAGCCTAAGCAGTTAAAAAGGATGTAAAACCAATAACATTATTACATCATCATCTTACCAAAACACATAATACAAGTAAAAATAAATTCAACTAAACTAAAAATGTTAAAAGTCAGCAAATATTTCTAAAAAACTTATTGTTTTTATTGATTTCACATGCTGGCTGATAGTTTATCAGTGGTTTAATGTTTAATTTTGTCACCCCAAGCCTTTCAGTACCTAATTCTAAGCAGAACAAGGTACTGGGTGCAAATTGCAAAATTGCATGGATGTTGGCCAAACAAGGTCCGATAGTCGAGCCATAACTAAGCTAACCCCTGTCACTAGTCTTCTGAATGCTATTTTTGTTACCGTTACAATGCAAACCCATCAACGACGGTTACAAAGAACTAGTCTGTCATATACTCACTTGTGGATTGTGAACTACAGCAGCCAAAACAGTGAATTTGTTTCCATTGATAATTACTGTGTTTGTACATTGATGCTTTCTAGGAGCCCAGCTTCTTGTTGCTATAAGAAGTGTGCAGATGTTGGCAATGGTACGAGATGACGGACACTGTAGATCTGGGTAGCATAGAGCGAACAATCATGGTTGTATTTCTGTGATATTCACCAGAAATTATAATAATGTTTAGTCCTTCCAGGTTTGACCAAAATAAATGGCTGCCCTGATTGCTTAACTGACTGGATTTCACTACAGTTGGTTTCCACCTTTCTGACACTGGGCTAGAGTGAACCAAATTCTCAATTATGAACCCCTCATCTTGAGTGTTAAGTTCTCAGTCTTGTCCAGTTTATTTCATTTTATGATATTATATTGTTGTTTTAAGAGCCCTTACTGCTTGTTTATCAGCAAGTTATTATCTTACGGACTTCGGTGGCATCGTTGGTAGCATGCTGAACTGCTGTGCCCAAGATAGCAGGTTCAAACCCGGCCGAAGTCGTCGGATTTTTTTAAGAGCACTAAAAATCCTTCAGTATGCCTTCCTTCGGAGAGGAAGTAAAGCCGGCGGTCCCATGTCATAGATTTATGACATGTAAAAGATCCTTCCACAGACTAAACTCGTTTGAAGCTAAATTTTTGGATTAGATTCGGTCGGAACGCTCCTTCAAAGTTCCAACGTTCATCACTAGGTGTCATTGATATCTGGTACCGAACGTTGGAACTACTTGAAATTGACCAGAACTTGTAGCTCACCCTAAGGGAGCAACTACAGACTCAGGAGAGCCGAACTTGTCCTCGGACACTCCCGGCACTAAAAGCCATACGATAAATAAATAACTTACGGATTTTAGTATAGTTAGATGCTCATGATAATCTGAACTAATATATATCCACTCATGGTTTCCTTTAAATAAATTTAAACAAAACCTAATTTACCTGAATCTGCTTCGAGTGATCGTCTGTTACTCTGGACTCTTCGTGAGCGTCGTCTCAACTCCTCGCTCTGTTTCTCTTCCTTCTCATTTTCTTGCAGCCATGCTTCAATCTTCTGACGCCACGCTCTGGAAGAGTTAATACAAGATGAATATTCATGAAGATGGAAGCCAAAATAAATACATACCTAGAACCTTTTTTTTTAATAAATACATAAATGATAAATAAGCATTAATGTACATAATATGTTCATTGCAGTTAATAAACCGGTAGGCTCAATAGGTTTGAAACCATGAACACTGATGAACAGTAAAATTTCCTATGATCAAAGAATAATGTAGATCTATGTTCATATATAAACAAGTATTGATTGGCAGAAAAGTCACAAGCAACATTGTATAATTTATCAGTTAATATTGTCAATACGGACCAAAAATGGGTTCGAGTAATCCCAGAATTTGCTACATGAAGTAGCAGAAGCATTTTCCTCATGGTGAGATACAGTAAGTGTGATTTCGAAGAATAATAGACTAGTGGCAATATATGGTATGGAAATCACCGATGTTTAAAGGCTGTTGATTTTGAGGAGTATTTTTTGCCAATTTATCGATTTATGTAATTGTTTTGCTCAGTCTGCACATTTGATGTATTTGCTCGCGTACATCTCGCACTTTTTTGACAGAAAATATGTGCGAAATTTTCAGTGCGAGATATATGCGGGGAATGACCGTATTCCCGATAAAACACAAAATTAGCATTATTGAAACAAGGCAACTGGCATACGGTACTCGTCCTATTCATTGTCACTGCCGTCACTGCTGCCAATCTCCGAGGTACTTTTGTAACATGTGGTTACAATGTTCTTTGAATCACAATTCTCTTAGAAAAAGTTTGGGTTAGGATCATGGCTATTCTTTGGTGAGGAAGGAGGCCATGGGCTATAGTTGCACATCTGTGCACATAATATATTTTTAATGATGTTGTATTGTTTTCTTTTTTTATTCTTTGATGTTCTTTTTGATGAATGAGTATCTGTTGACAATATCTGTGGAGATTGTAGGAAGCCATGCTGGAAGATTGCTAATAAATTATGTGTTCGAGGTCAGATTATTGGTGATATGTTTGGTAATAGTAAGGGGAAGAGATATGAAAAAGAATGAGGCTCGGGAGTTAAGTAAGAAAGTGGAATTGGCTGAATGTTCGGGATGATAATTGTTTGGTTGGAAGCGACAAATGCTGGTAATGGAAGCTTGCTTGTATGAAGACAAGGAAAAAAATAAAAGGATTCATATCCCTCTTGTGAGATAACAACAACAACCCCGAGTAGAACAATAACAATTATGACGCACCAACGTGGAGCACGAATGGGGGAGATGAACCTACGAATACTCATGGAGAAATTAGACGAGGTAGCACAATTGTGGAACAAGGAAATAAAAGAAGCTATAGAATCTATGGACAATAAAGTAGAGTCCCTAACAGAATCATGGAACAAACCAGCAGTCAGTAAAAGAAGAAATAAATGACAAGGTAAAATATGTGAGTGTGGCTGGAGAGGAGGAAAAAGTGAACAAAATATGTGAAGTATGTGATGCTGGAGTGGCTGAAATAGAAGGAAATGATAGAAAACTAAATGAAGAAGGGAATAAGAAGCAAGAAAATTATCAAAGAAGTGGGGGGCGCGAAGAAGAAGGTGAAACAGAAGGGTGTGAGAAAGCAGGTGATATGGCAGAAACTGAAGGAGAGGAAAGAGGTGAAAGAAAGGAGAAGGAAGAAGAGAAAGGAGAAACGGGTAAGGAAGAAGGTGAAATGGAAGAACGTAAGAATGTAAGCGATATGGGAGAAATTGAAGAAGAGAAAGGAGAATCAGATAAGGTTGGTCATGAGGACAGTAGGAGTCAAGAAAAAGAGGCTAAAGATGAGGATAAAAGTGCAAGAGTGAGCCATGGAGAAGACAACATACTGAAAAAAGATAAGGGGAAGAAGCGTTGGAGAAGGAAGATCGGAATGAAAAGGTTGAGATGTATAACGAAGAGAAGAAAGTTGTTGAACCAGAGGAGACAGACCAAAGGAAGGAGAAGAAGAAGAAGAAGAAGAAGAAGAAGAAGAAGAAGAAGAAGAAGAAGAAGAAGAAAGGAAAATATGATGATACTAAATCAGAGGAGACAGACCAAAAGAATAAAAAGAAAGGAATATATGATGATACTGAATCAGAGGAGACAGACCAACAGAAGAAAAAGAAAGGAAAATATGATGATAATGAATCAGAGGAGACAGACCAAAGGAAGAAGAAGAAATAGAGAAGTTTGGAAGACAGGAGACGGGGAGGCAGGAGGCATTGTAGAAGATAACGAGGCGGAAGGCGTAGGAGACGTAGGAGTTGCAAACGACAGTGCAGGCGTGGAGACAAGCAAAGAGGAAGGAGAAGAGGAGAACGAAGATGAGGGTGGCTCTTTAAACAACGATGGAAGGGAGAATGAGAATGATTGTGATAACGAAGTGGACTGGCTTGATGATGATTATGTAGTTCCTTCTGAAGTAGTTGATAAGTTATTTTATGTTGTGTGTGATATTTTTATAGTGTATGTTTAATGTGTATTACTTTACAATTTATGTTATCTTAATATATATATGTGATTTTCACGTGTTTCACACGGGAGAATAACATATATATATATATAGGGGGCGTATTGTAACATGTGGTTACAATGTTCTTTGAATCACTATTCTCTTGGAAAAAGTTTGGGTTGGGATCATGGCTATTCTTTGGTGAGGAAGGAGGCCATGGGCTATAGTTGCACATCTGTGCACATAATATCTTTTTAATGATGTTGTATTGCTTTTTTTATTTTTATTCTTTGATGTTCTTTTTGATGAATGAGTATCTGTTGACAATATCTGTGGAGATTGTAGGAAGCCATGCTGGAAGATTGCTAATAAATTATGTGTTCGAGGTCAGATTATTGGTGATATGTTTGGTAATAGTAAGGGGAAGAGATATGAAAAAGAATGAGGCTCGGGAGTTAAGTAAGAAAGTGGAATTGGCTGAATGTTCGGGATGATAATTGTTTGGTTGGAAGCGACAAATGCTGGTAATGGAAGCTTGCTTGTATGAAGACAAGGAAAAAAATAAAAGGATTCATATCCCTCTTGTGCGATAACAACAACGACCCCGAGTAGAACAGTTACACTTTCGCGTGCATCATTCTGGTCATCATCACATACTGCTTCATCCTGACTTCCATCCAATGCATTTGCGATGCACGTCTCAAGAAGCTCTTCAAAACAATGTCCGTCAACACCATTTATTTCTATTCGTTATGGTTATGCGTCATTAAGAACCTATGATAAAGACGGCATACGCTCGTTAATGATGATTCAAGGCAGAAAAGGAATTTAGAGCGCAGACGCTCCATATCGATTCCTCACTACATGAACAAGCGAGCTCGAACTTAGCCGACCGTGGCCAAAGACTAACGATGTACCGCGTGCTATAACACTCACGCCGCGCTGCATGTTTGAACGTAACTGCACGCGGCCGAGCTATGATGCGACGAATGCGTAAAGACTAAATCATTGAGATTCGAGGAGACTGAACTGCGTTTCTCTGCGATGTAATAGTAGGCCTACCTGCGCAATCTTCGAAACATACAAGCATGTTCGTGCGAGAGGTATAGCACAGATTTCCTTATCTTCGAAGCCTGAGTACCGGTACTGATGTCTACAAGGCAACTGACGGACAACAATAAAGGAAACCTCTGCCGCCAAAGGGAACGATAACATTGCGTATTGATGACTGTTGTGGCGCGCTGATCGCGCTAAGGTATCGCTTCGGGTAAGTTCCTGGACAATGACGACTGTTGTGGCGTGCTAAATCGAACGTGCTTCTACCTCAAGGTTATTACGGTCATTTATATGACGGTCCCAGAAATGAATGCGAGTACATTTTTTCCCCTGAAATTTCAAATAAAAAAATGGGGTGCGAGATATAGGTGGGGGCGAGATATACGCAAGCAAACACGGTAGTTCTGTTGTTCTCTAGTTGTCGCTTTATTGTTGTAAAATCATTTTAAACCATAAAAAACAAGCATTAATTGGAATAGTTCGTGTATGACGGCGAAAAGTTAATATACGACTCCATTGCATCAGTTATTTCATGAAGTGTCGAATCAACAAACACCGGATCTTTATGATGTGCCTTGGCTGATAGTGTAAAATCATTTCTTACAACATGTGGCTAAATCAGTCCATCAGTTCATGAAGAAACTCGTCGGATAGTGCAACTAACCCTTTATACATCATATGCCGGATTTTAAATGAAGTGCCTACGATTTTCATGAAATGACGTATTTCACTATCTGACTACGACACATACATTTGGAAACCTGTTTGACACAGTATGGATAGATGCTGCTGGATTACAGTGCATTCATGGCTAATTGACAACACATGTAAAAGCTAGTATGCTAGGGGTTGTGCTCCATGATAGGTGTAACTGGAGTTTAACAGTGGTCATAATACAGATTATTGTGCATGTACCACTTGAGTCATGTAATTCAGAGGAAACGACCAGCACTGATGAGATGATAGTCAAAGACTAGATGCTAAGTCTGGGTGAACTACAACACGTTATGACCAGATTTGCGACTCATGGGTTCCACTTCAAAGGATGCATGAATAGGAAATACTACAAACCGGGGCCTGAATGCGTGTGCTTGTGGTCCAGAAAGAAGTGTGACAGATACCTCGCAATGTGGTGTGAACAGGGACAGTTATCTCTTACAACGTTGAGTTTCAAATAGAGTTTTACAAACCAATGCATATTTTGTGCTGTATGGTTTATTAATAAATAAATCAAAGCTTTTATAATCCTACACGATGACTCTATAGCCTATACTGCCGCTTCTGGCAGGAACCCATTGTAGCAGTGAGGTGGGTAGGAGAATTTGGAACAGACCCCCTACTTGCCTGATCTCAGTCCATGTGTCATTGATCTCATTTCACACATGAAGAAGATGCTGCATGGGAAGCAGTTTACAAACAAGGAGGACATTGTAACAGCTTTTGATCAGAGAAGATACACATCGACGAATCGCACACTTTTCCAATTTTCCGCCTAACCAATACTTTACTTTAGGTGGAAAATTGGAAAAGTAATACTTTTTTCATATATACGGTCAATACAGAACCTGAAATGAGTGAGTGCTATTCCTAATATGAATCGCACACAGCCGATGGTGTTCAATGCCTTCCTCATCGTTGGCAAAATTGTGTGGAAGTCTTGGGAGATTATTTTGAAGGATATTAGCTTTGTTTCCTTTTGTGCATAATAGAACAATGATTGTGCATGTACCACTTGAGTCATGCAATTCAGCACTGATGAGATGATAGACAGAGACTAGATGCTAAGTCTGCGTGAAATAACAACATATAAACAGGAAAATCATACAATTTTCCTTAACTATTGGCTCCTGTAAAGGAACCAAATCGGTACTACCATTGTGAAGCGCATTATTTTGGGATTCCAGTGTGCCCACCTTCCGGTGTAGCAGCTAGCATTCTTGGCTATTGCCCCAGAGATCAAGTTTTGATTCCCAGCTCTACCAAGAAATTAAATTCTGGTCTGAGGGATGGAACTGGGTACACTCAGCCTTAGCCATCTTGCAAGTGGTTTTCTGTGGTTTCCCAGTTCTACTCCAGTCAAATACTGGGATGGCACCTAACTTAAATTCATGGTCGTCTCCTTCCCAATCCTCACCTAAATTAAAAATTGCCTACACACACTAATACAGACTTCACGATAACGCATGTCATCAGACAAATTTTCACACACACCCAAGTACATGGGGACGATTGACCACAATGCTCAAGCCCCTCAAATAAAACAACAACATATAAACAGGAAAACTGTCAAGTCTTTACAGGCACACAAAACTGTAATTTTATTTTTGTGTATATAGGCTATTTGCTGTCAAATCTATTTCTCTGTTAGTTGAGTTTCAGTTCCACTAGTGATAAGGTAACATACTTAGGTTTGCCTTCTCCTTCCGATGCAGGGAGTATGGGCTTGCTCTCAGCTAGTGGTGACGGAGAGCTCGGTCGTTCTCGCTCACCAGAGAAATCGGCACTGAGCAGCTCAGGACGTTTCCTACCCCCTCCTCGTGCTCGACGAGCCCAGGAGCGATCTGTTGATGAAAACAATGTTAGTTAGAAGGAACATGCTAGTAATGAGAGAACTTATCACATAATCACTTTTACCAGCAATAGAAAAATGTATCAAATGTATATTTTCACACTAAAAAATCCATGGATTAGTCACCTTACTCCCAGTTTCAAAGCATAATGAAAAATGTTATGGGTTTAATAACCCTTTTTAACTGCCTTGGCTTTAGACACCAGGGTGTTGAAATTCTGCCCATTAGGGGATCATTTATATGCCATTTAAACTACTGATATGTGTCTCCCAAATTAAAGCACCCTCAAAGAAGCTGATAATCTTGTTGCTGTGCCACACAGGTGATAAGTTTTAATGAAGCTGCTATTATAAAAATACTGAGTTTTTAAAGTGATGTGGCCTATTTGATTTATCCTTTATCACCTGACTACAAGCACAATTCCAGTATATATTTCTAAAAATGAAATAGCAACATAAGGGCAGATGACCTCACTGTTTCACCCCTTAAAACAACAATAACTAATTAACATAACTAACTAAATAGCAAAACTGAATGTTTCATATGTGTATCTTTAGTTATCCGACACACTTCGAATTGGCATTTGAACTCGAGCCATATGTTTCACAGCATATTTACATTTATTTTCTAGACTACATTCTTCTTCTTTATATGCCGTCTCCACGTCGAAGATTGGCGATCATCATTGCAATCCCTTGCCTCGAGGTTGCTGTTCGAAACAGAGATGCTTAGTCAAGTTCAAACCATTCCCGCAAATTCTTCAGCTAGGAGATCTTCCTCCTTCCTGGTCTGCGCCGTCCTTCAATCTTGCCTTCCATGATTGGCTGCTGGAGTCGGTACTTGTTATTTCGAATCACGTGGCCAAAATATTGTAGCTTCTGTTGCTTGATGTTGTAGAGCACCTCCATCTCCTTGCCCATCTGATCCAGCACCTCGGTGTTTCTCACCCTGTCGGTCCACGATATATGAAGCATGCGACGATACAGACACATTTCAAATGCTTCCATCTTCTTCTCCAAGGTTTTAGTTAACGTCCACCCCTCGTGTCCATACATTAGTATGGGAATTATGTAACACTTGAGGGCAAGTAGTCTCGTTCTCAAACTAAGATCTCGGTGACACAGGAGATTCTTCATTAATGATGCATAAATGAATTTATTCTTGTAAAATCACTGGTACTGGGTCAACATAAATAAGATATTTCACAAGAAAATACACAGTGACAATTTTGGGGGCTATCTTACTACATAGAACTTCTCAACAAGCAGCATCACCATTATTCATTGACAGGTCACATGACAATGGGATGGACAGTGTAGTCTGATGGATCAGCAGTAAACTTCAAACTTCACTTTATCATTGGTATCCAATATTTATTTCATAACAATACATCCTGCACATTAAAATGGTAAACAAGTATGGGCAGATGTTTTACCCCTTAAAATATCACCATCACCACATAGTAAGCAACTGAAATTGACCTAAAAAAATCATCCTATACATTACAAACAGGGTGCTTGGAAAATGTACACCCAATTAAAAAGTATGTTTGGTTGGTTCCTTAGTTTAGGGGCTGCGACAATGCGGTCATGTAGCCCCGTTTACCTTGGATGTGTTTAGAATCTGTCTGATAACCGGTGTTAATTGTGATGACTGTATTAGTGTGTATTATCTGCTTTAATTCAAGTAAAGCTGCAGACAATAATTTCAAGTAGTTCCTACTTTTGCTACCATCCACGACACCTAGCTGGCGGACTTGGCTACTAGATGGCATCACAGTCAGCACCTGGCAGCGAACATTGTAACTAATAGTGTTATCAATTCTAACCTACAAATTTTGGCTTCACATAAGTGTAGTTAGTGGAAGGTTCTTTTTCATGCCATAAATCTATGACATGGGACTGCTGGCTTTACTTCCCCTCTGAAAGAAGCCATACTGAGGGATTTTTAACGCTTTTAAAAATTCGACGACTTCGGCCGGGTTTGAACCCGCGACCTTGGGCATAGAAGTAAAAGAGTATGATAGAAGGGACCAGACGCAGTGGTATTAGAAAGTTTCCAGAGGCAACATTCACACCTTTTACGATTCAGTTGGTTCACTACATTGGAAGTTTGTAGCATGTTTGTGTTCATTCGCATTACAGTTAGGGTAGCCGGACGTTCCGTTTTACCCGGAACAATTCCGTTTTTTCTTGATTTGTTCCGCGTTCTGTTTTAATCTTCAACGGAATGCCAAATATTCCGTTTTTGGTTAATATATTCAATTTCGCACCAATTTTTTCTTAATTACTCTTACTGAGGAATTGGGCAAACTTATTTCAATAAAGTTGGTATTTTGTCTTTCACGGCCATTGGATCCCCGCACAAGACACGGCTTAAACCTAGAAATGTTGCTGAGTTGGACTAATGGAGGAAATGGTGAAGCAGAAAAGAGGAGAATTGAAGCTTTTGAAATGTGGTGATACAGGAGAATGATGATCAGATGGGTAGATAGGGTAACAAATGAAGAAGTATTAAGACGCGTGGGAGAGGAGAGATGTTTCTGGTGACTGCTAATAATAATATAATATCGTATGACCTTGGGTGCCGGGTGCAAGCTTTGCTATTTGACACCCAGAGGGTAGCTTGCATGTCGAATTTCGTTGTTCCTTGACTATGAAAGTCAAGGAGGTTAGATGTTAGATATCTAATCTCCTTGAACACTATAGCGCTTTCTAGTAGAGAAATGAGGAACTTTGTGTTGGCGGAAACTCCCGAGATTAATTTTGCCATTATGAACTTGGCCTACTGAATTCAAATGGGTTCTTTGACATGCCAACATCGTATGACATGCGTATCGTATTTTTGCCGCCTTTCAAAAATCACTTACCACGGTCAGGGGCGAATCTGCAATCTTGGGGTTAGTAGACCGACACGCTATCCACTCACCCACCGAGGCAAGCAATTTTCAAATGTCCCGCTTGAGAAATCCATGCTTGACGTGATTAGCGATTGTTGTTAGTGACGTCAAATAGCATCGGCATCGGCACCAGCATGCCGGCAGCGTTGCTTCAGTTTACCCTGGCCATGGTAAGTGATTTTTGAAGGCGACAAATCACGATACTCATGTCATACGTTGTTGGTATGTTAAAGAACCCATTTGAATTCAGTAGGCCGTGTTCAATGGCAAACTTAATCTCGGGATTTTCCGCCAACACAAAGTTCCTCCATTCTCTACTAGAAAGCGCTGTAGTGTCAAGGAGTTTAGATATCTAACCTCCTTGACTTTCGTAGCGTTCAAAGGAAATTCGACATGCAAGCTACCCTCTGGGTGTCAATTAACAAAGCTTGCACCAGGCACCCGAGGCCATATGATATTATTATTACTGAGTGGTAGAATACAGGTGTAAGTTTGAAAGAGAAAATGATTTCTATGCCTGTGTCAGATAGATGGGTACATGTTATAGATTTATTAGGGGCAACAACATTAAGGAATGTCTTAGTCCTTGTGAAGTTCATACTCAGCATTTCTCCTCCAATGATTTTATGGAGAGATTTTTTCTGTCATGAATATCAAATGGAGAGATGATAGAAACAGAAGCTCCATTAGTTTAATAAAACAAGAATTGTTCACATATTTCAATTATGACCAAAATTGTAGTGAATTTTATCAGAAGGTACTTATACATTTTTTTTAAATCCTTGCAAAGGTTCGTTCAAATGAAAAGTATTTGTAAGTTGCTGGTGTCATAGGCCTATATGAAATGTCAGCAATATCTAAGTTAGTTTTAATTTTGTGTATTTGATTAAGTAGCCTAATGTTTATTTTATACACATGTGTTTTATCAAAAGAAAAAAAATGTTTTGGGACGGTGTGTGCCTTTTTACCACTCTTGAAATCAGCAACCCTAATTACAGTATACGTAGATAAAAATATACTGCTTAGCATTATGCCTCGAGATTTAGGAATTAAGTATCCCTCTTCAATAAACTTGGATGAGGAAGAACTTTGGAAATTATATATGAAAAACAAATATTTTGCCTGTGTGTAAAGTGGGCTTCCCAAAATCTTTTAGGTCAACAGACACAAGTTTATGATTTGCCTCAAATAATTCCATAATCAATAACCTCAAAATTTAATTGAATTCCTTATACAACACAATGCTGTATAAAGCAAAATATTTATTACCCACTTCGTACATGTTGCAGTCTGCAATACACTCACCCAGACTTCCCCAGGACTTCCGTTCTCGAGAACCGTCATGGCCTGATGAACGCAGAAAGTCCATCAAATTAGAGTCATCCTCTTCTGATGGCACCCGGCTCCTTCTCCGACGCAAGCTGCCATTGGGTGTAACATCTATAAAAAAATATAATGGACGTTTATAACGCACACGATAGGAAATGATTTTTAAAATATCATGTTATTCATACTTCATATTAATTAGAACATTACCACTCAATCTAATTGGGCATTCTCGTGTTCACCTACTAAAATCTTCTACTAATACAATATTATTAGTGTAACTAATTTTCGTGCATTGAATTGTATGGCACCACAAACAGTTCTACAGGTAACATTACTGATAAGTAGGGAACTGTGCTGATCAATGTATAAGTGGGGGAGACTAGTGACAGATGAATGGTTAAGTGGTGCAGCAAGCTTGGCCATGGAGCAGATGACCTCGTAGTTCTTCCCCTTAAAACCTCAATAAATAACTACTAAGCTTGGCCATATAAATGGAAGGTGAGAGAAGCAAAGGTAGACAGGAGACAATGGCAAGACTCAGCATTTCAAGGTAAAGGGTAACATTCATAATAGCCTCAACTATTTTTTGAGTTGGAGCCAATAACCTTTTGAACTCCATTAACCTTAGCCTATGCTTCCTGCTCCACTCCTAATTAATTTCTGCACTATGAACAGCAGTAAGAAGTGAACACTCCAAACAAAATATAATTATGTTCTATGAAATATATTTCCAAGTCAGTTGTTGGTTCATCATTGTCTCAATTCCTGTCCACTAACGATTCTAAAAAAATATATAATGGACGTTTATGACATACACGATAGGAAATCTGTAAGCGATGATGAAGGAGACGCGATGTTTACATTCAATCTATATAATCAGTAAAACTGTCATAAAGATTCAAGAATAACCAAGGTTAAAAATTCATTACAATTCCCCCAAACTATAGTAATAGGGAAAGGTGTTTTCTCAGAAACCACTAGATGGCTTCACAATACTGGAATACAGCACAGAAGTCATACGAGCGCTGTGAGTACAAGCTATCGTCATGTCGTGTGGGACTCGACATCGGAGCGGAAGTGAAATATTTTAATGTCGAACCCCACTCGACATAGGGGTGCAAAAGGTTAATGCCTGACTTTGTCAAACAGCCCTATTCGAGAGTCTGATTACCTTGTGCCAGCACTTTCTGGTAAATTCGAGCACTTCTGTAAATAATCAATGTGTATATAATGTGATGACATTATACTGTATATTACCGCTATTAGCTCTCCAGGCGAAGGAGGTGTGAAAATATTGAGTGCAGGGGAATGTTTTGGCTGAGAGTCTTTGGTAATTGTTTTTGAACTAGCACAGAACACGATTTTTCTTGTTTTGGTGAACTATGCACGAATAACCCACAAACCAGTTAATCTGTGCCCAGATAATTGACAGTTTATTGTACTCTTCAAAATACTGGTAAGCTGTGAGTTCAGGTATTATGCAGATAATATACAATGTTCATCACCAAGCATCTGCAAGTTAAATTGAATGGATTGCTGATCCTGGTATTAGGGTTATGCAGTGTTTGGGTACTGGTACACTAAAAGTTAGCAAGCACCTGAAGTTAGTATCATTCAGCTGTCTACATCACTACTTAACAGATAACACATTCAGAAGCTACAAGAATGCTACAGTTCTGGACACTCTTCAAGTGTACTACACCACACACAAAATGAACAAAATGTAAACCTTGGCGGAACCGTGGTCGAGATCCTCGGTAATACTTCCTCCCCATCTCTGAAAATGAGGAGTTCATGAAATGTAGATGAGCATCTGTGAGCCCCTCTTAGACTGTAATATTCATTTTGTTGTGTCACAATGACAGTAATGATCCAGCAGTAAAGCTAAAAGTCAAAAATGAAGAGAGCAATACGTAGGCTTGGGACCAGAATAGCATATCCTAATAGCATTACCATTATAGATACTGTACGTTATTCTGGTCTTAAGCCAACGATTATAGTTTCCATAGTCATCATCCTTTCAAACAAATTTCACTGGCTTTTCAATGTTTCACAAGAAAATCTTTAGGTTTTTTTAAAAAATAGAGAGTAACTTACATTATGTTCGAATAAGATTGTCAGTATTTCAGAATTATTTAATTTTATAGAAGAGGAATTTGATTCACTGTAATAGAAAGTCTGCAAATTAGATATGGTTAGGGATAGGAAAAATTCGCGATGGCGAATTTCGCGAATTATTAAATGAAGTAATACACAGATGGTAATGTGTTTTAATAACCCTAAAAATGGTGAAAAAAATGGGTTTTGAGGTCGCGAAATTTCGCGAATTTCGCATGAAGACGCGAATTTCGCGAATTTTGCATGAATTTCGCACGAAACCGCGAATTTTAGCTTTTTTCGTTTTTTTCTTTACAGTGCACTTCTGATAATTCGCGGCAATCAATGCGCGAATTTCCGCGAATTATCCACAGTAATGTTTTTAAGCCTAGCAAAGAGAAAAATATTGGTTAAAAATATTGAAATGTATTTTATGAACACACAAAAAAAATATATAATACTTTATAACATAGTATTGTAAGACACACTATGTGGGCTTTACCAATATTAAAAACTAAGAAAAATGACTGTCATCACTTTTTGTTTCTTAGGTGTTTTTTTTTTTCTAATTTAAGATTGTACAATTCTGAAGAAAACAATATATGAGAACGAAAGTTCATCTTGATTTTCTATATAAGAGATAAGTGTGACTATAGACACACTAGCTTGACTGTGGGAACTTTCGTGATTTCCGTTGCATCACTCCTTCACTCGATATGTACTGGACCTCAGTTAACCTCACCGACAGTCAAATTCCGTACAATATCCTCATCGCTTTCATGTCTGAAACCATGATTGTCTTTATCGAAGTCTAACTACTGAATGTCACTTTCTTCTGCATCTTGATATTCATCTAGGTTTTACCCTAATGTCATCGTAGTGAAACCACCTTGCCCGTTTAAAATATCGTCACAGAAGCCGACAAACGCTTGTTTTTGTGCGAGTGTAGTACCAGTAATCTTCTCCCATGACTTGACTGCATGGAGAGCATCCAACAAACACGGAAAGATCGGTCACTTAACGGTAGATAGTCGGCCTCGCTTTCTTTATCAATCTGGGTGGTCATCCTGGTAAATTACTTAGTTATTGAGGTATTAAGGGCCAGAACAGCGAGGTCATCTGCCCCTTTATCCTAGTAACTACTCGCCACGTGGCGTCATATAGTGCGCCTTTCAGACATGAATATCTAGATGGCAAGTATCCAGATCAAAATGTGCCACTGTTTCCGGAACCAGTATTAACCAGGTGGTCTTCTTGGTTTCATTCTGTAGTGTGTCTGTCAGAGTACTTGAAAGATATTTTGCAATTTATGAGTGAAGTAGTAGGGACATAACTCTGGTATTGATTTTCTCAACAATGTTTCACATGACGAAATACTTGAGATTCAAAGAATTTGGCACAGACATCACTGAACTCATCCCTTTATTAGAAGGCCAGTCTTATCAGACTGTTCATCTTCTAGATGGACATCTACGGAGAATTCAGCAAGCCCTTAAACTTGCTGTTTCTGGAAAGAACGTTACCAACATTAAGGAGCAGTTGGAAGGTTGTGGAAATGTGTTAAAAAGAGGGAAAATACATTCAGTTTTAGTGAATGCTGGGTCGCATGCTCTTGGAAAATTAATCAGCTTGAGATTCGTTGACCCTGGGAACAGGATTTACATATGTGTGCATTTAATCCAGCAGAAATAGTGCCAATGAACATCTATGAGGACCTTGCAAAGAAAATTAAGAAGTTGCCGGTCTGTGGAAAACTGGAAGAAAGTGAGGTGTTAAGAGGATACAAAGAACTGCAAACTTTAATCAAGAAGCAGATGCATGACAGGACCAAGACAGACATTGTTGGAGTTTTGCAAGGAATGACATTTGTATTTCCAAAGTTCTCAGAATCTGTGTTGAAAACCATTTGGATCCCCTGTTCAAACCCTGTGAACTTTTGTTTTTCAGCTTACACTAGCACGTTAAGTGATATGCGTCACCGTTAGTCACAAGGCAATTTGGATCTCTTCACTGAAGTATACTTTGAAGGATGACTGTAATGTGTTATGATATCCATGATATTTAAAAAATTCCACCTAAAATTCATGATTTCGAAAGTACCGAAAAGTGCACTTGAAACCACCGAATTTGACACTTTAAAATACCGCTTTCTTCACTCTGAAATCACCGAAAAATTCCAATCTCTAGATATGGTATATTGCTCTGTACTAGACCATAAATACAGACTAATTTTTTTGGTTTTGGTTATGCAATGGTGACAGACAAGATAATAAATATTACTATCTGGCCCTTTTGAATCTTGTTTCTTTGTGGTCAGGGAAGAGCTGAGATGAATTTCTGTGTGGTAGAGAGATTTTACAGCCCAATGTCCTTCCTGAAGCCAACCTGATCAGAAGAGTTAATGAGAGATTAAATGAATGAAGATGAAGGAAACTGTGTAAGGGATTGGAAAAAGGTGGCCATGGCCTGTTAGAATGTACCATACCAACATTTGCCTTTAGTTAAAAATGGGAAACCATGGAAAACTATTTCAAAGAGGTCGACGGGGAGGTCCAAGCACACTTGTCTATCGAGTCCAGAGCTAGCCTGGCCCCATGTTGGTGGCAATCACTGTTATGATGTATGGTATGTACAGTAATATCAACTGAATCTCAGAGATATTTATCTCCACAGTTTTCATAATACTGTAATGAGTTTATGAAATATGTAACAAATATAGACAATCTGTAATGGTTGGCATTAATGAAAAGTTCAATCCTCATAGCAATATCTTAAAGTTCTTAAAACTGACCTCTTTGTTTTAGACTTGAATTTTTAATGGAAATTTTAGAAGCCATATTGGATTTTTAAACCATAATCTAATATCAGATCATTTGAATACCAAGTTTAAAGAATAGACATTAACTGTGAGCAAGAGTAAAACAGTAGTAAGGAAAGTAAGTAGGACGAATACACCTTGTAACATCACCTTTGAGGGAGAGAAGATAGATTGTGTGAATTCCTTTAAATATCTGGGGAGTACAGTATCAACAGATGGAAGCACCAAGAAGGAAGTGTTGAACTAGGTCCAAAAAGGTTCCAAGTTATTTCAACAAGTACGGAGCATAGTATGGAACAAGCAAGTTCCTCTGAGGGCTAAACAGACCAGGTTTAACTCCCTTAGCGTGTACGGCGCAGCGGTGCGCCCACTAGCCTGTTACGTTCACAGCGTGTACGGCGCAATGGTGCACCGTCGAATTTGAATCGCCCGCTACATGGTCTTTGTAATAGTTACTTGGTCGTAAGATGGCAGGAAGAGGCAACTTTTGGCTACACTTCGAGCTACTTATTATTGCTAGGAGGTGTCGCATATCTTCACAGTCATTTATTTTTCAGATCTCTGCACACGTGTTCCCACTTTTGCGGACCGTGAGTTTGCTTGTAAACATGGCAGGTCCTGGCACAGTTATTGATGACAAAGAAATAGCTAATTTGCTAGATAATAGTGCAAACGAAAGTGCTTCAGAGTGTGACAGCGATATAGAGGATGAGTTCGCTATAACTTCCAGTGAAGATAGTGACGCTGACAATGTAATTCGTGATAGAACGCCAAGAAAGACAAACACATTGGGCAACTGTGATATTGTCCCAGTATTGACGTGCCGCTGACCAGGGATAATCAGGTTATTGAAAGTTTATAATATCATGTTATATGTTGTTGTTATTGTGTGTGTTTTTTGAAAACTTTTGCCAGTGCGTTTGGAAATTATAGTCAAATGCATATGATACCGCGCTTACCATTGGGAGTAGGCTAGAAATAATGCACGTTGTGGGTGCAGCCCAGAGTTTCACAATATCACGCTTGAGGGGTTAAATCTTACTTCCTACCAATCATGACATATAGTCTGGAGAGTTGCATCATTCATAGAAGTGAAGAAAGTCAACTGCAAGCTTGTGAAATGAAGTTCTTTAGATCTGCTGTGCGGAAAACAAGGAAAGACAGAATTAGGAATGAGCAAACTGAAGAGACCTACAAATCGGCCTGACCATGGAAGAAAGGTTAAGTGTTGCAAGGTTGAAATGGCTAGGACACGTCAAGCGAATGCAACCATCACAAACTCCAAGGGAGTATTTTGAGAGGATCGTTCCAGGAAGAAGACTGATTGGACGTCCTAGGAAAAGATTGTTAGACCAGATTAAAGAAGACCTTGAGAAGAGAGGAGAAACATGGGATGCCCTAAAGAGAGAAGAAACATACCAAGACTGTAATAAATGGAGGCACTTCATTCTAAAGCATCCTACCCAGCTCGCTGGAAGGAATCCCAGATGATGATGATGATGATGATGAATCTACTATCATATAGTGCCATCACTGTACTAAGTCACAATCTTCCCTGGAGTTATTTTCCAAACTGAAACCTCCTCTTTCATATACCTAGGTACAGTAACAGGGTATCAGTTACTGTAGATGAGTATTCTATGTATTGTATGACAGATTCTGGATGGTGGGTTCCACATCTGTACAAAACACTATTCTTACCTGGAGAGAGATTATCATCTTTTCCTGGAGCTACAACTTGCTCTCCCATTGGCCCCGAGAATGATCCCATGCGACGCCGAGTCAGCAGAGGTGACCCTGTGACAGAGATGTCTTCCTCTGATGTCATGCAGCCATTCTGTAACTTGCGCATCTATAGATGGAAACATAAAATCAGTTGGTGCAACAGAAACAGTGTATGTTCTTTCAATAAAAATGTAAAATAAGAACCCACATCAGCAGACCGTAAGGACTGGTGAATGGTAGCAAGATGGTGAATCACTTATTTAGAAGAAACCAATACCTATAAATCATATTTTGAAAATAGGAACCATATAACAAGGCAAATCTTTAACACACAGATGCTACACAAGTGGTATAACTTTTCTCACAGCAGTTGTACACTTATACTGTAAGTCAGTGGTATCACTAGAGGGATGTGAGGGGTGCGGCACACATTGCGTGACCCTCAAAGGAGACGACACCAAATTTAATTTGTTGTTTTCGACCAATCGATGATCAGGCACAGATTGCATTGTATATTTGCTCTTCAAACACAAATAACTTTTTGTAAAAAGAAAAAAAAAAAGAAACCCAATCCTCAATCTCACAAAAAAAATCTTATAGGAATTTTATTTATTGTCTAGTGGTACTGGCTACAGTACTTAGTTGAAGTTATAAATCTGTCATACGTGGTTGAGCAGTAGGGTGCAATTTTGACAAGTAGTAGTATTTTGGGTATGGTGACACTACTAAAGCCATCACAATGTTACAGGTTATCAGACAGATTCTGAACACACTCAAATACATGGGGCTATATGACCATGATGTCGCAAAGCCCTAAGTGGATCAACAACTGAATACTAATAAAAGCTTCCAGTGCAAACCCCCATGGATTGAGATGAGTACAGTAGAATGATCAAACTGTCACCCTGAGCAATAGATTTTGTTAGATACGAGGGCAGATCAAAAAATAAGTTGCACTTCCCAGTTATGTCCATTTATTACACCACCTATACAATAGCAACACGCCTATAACGGCATACAATGTAACGTCACTTTTGCACATAGTTTCCAAGAGACTCCAAACATTTCTGCGAACGCACAACCAACTTGTCGATGTCGGATGCATAGAAAGTTCCTCCAGCGTACTGCAACCACACGGAGACAGCGGCCTTCACCTCCTCATCGGTCTGGGAATGTCGACCACTGTTCTGTCTAATGATCACATTCACACTGTTGACATTTGCACGGGTCCTGGACGTTGCGGGCCTGCCCTCGCGATATTCGTCCGTGATATCCGTGCGTCCGGCTTCGAATTGCTGACACCATTTTACGATCCCTTGCCGGGAAATGGCCCGCTCTCCATTCACAGCACTAATTGCACGATGAATGTCCATGCAATTCTTCCTTTTGACCTATAGAAATCGGATTGTCGCACGCACCTCATATTTGGAGTGAACGTCCAGTCGACGCGCCATTGCTTTTGGCCGCTATTCACACCATTCAAGACGAGACACCTAAGCGACCTGCCTAACAGATGTGTGGGCAGTGTCTGTCCCTTTCTCCGATGTGCACACGTTTGCGACACACAGAGTGCTGCTGCAGCGCGTTAGTGCAACTAACTTTTTGATCCACCTATGTAATATATTGTGAAACAGGAATATACCGATTTCTGCCGATGTCCTTGAGCAAGTGTGGTAGTTTAGTGACAGTCCACAATGGAGGTGCTGCTGGTCAACAGCGGAGCACACAGCTCATAGTTTATCCATGACTGGGACCTGGGCAAGCTTTCTGTGCAACTGACAATTTATGTATATCAACTATGACTTTAGTCATAATCACCATTTTTATCCATATTGAGTTTAAGATCTATAATATAAAGTCCACTTTTCAATACAACAACATTCTTTTATCTACTACCCTATTTTAAACTTAGATACATGGGCCTTCATCAGTCTTGTGCATAAACATACGTTTCAATACAAAAAAATCTTTAAAAACATTAAAAAATTGTGTATTACAATAGTGTATCCAACACAAAATGGCTCACTGTGCTTCTGCACTGAAGACATTCAAACTGTAGAACACATTCTGTTCAACTGTCCTGCTTTTGAGAGACCATGTTTTGAACTTAAGATGCATTTGTTAACTGGCAGGTGCTATTTTGAAAAACCACTAAATTTCATATTTTATAAAAAATGCTGCTCTTTTCAATTTTCAGAATTTATCGATTACGTATTTAAACACATATAACTTGATATTGTCTGCTTAATAGCTGTTTAACACATGTATTGTAGATATTATGATCTGATATTTTAAATATTAGAACTCTAGTATTAAGGATTGTACATATCATACTTTTATCTGTTCATTTCTGTTCATGTCTATTTTGTTGTTTATGTATTGGATTTTATCAGAGAAATTGTATATTTTGTATAAACTACAACCCTAAGATACCTTATGGTAAAATAGGGTTCACTGCACTTTGGAGATTAAATAATAATAATAATAATACAATAGTGTCAATCCATTAAAATTAGAGATAAAATTCTTAAAGAAGACTGCAATCTGAATAAGAAAACCTTTGTCAAATTCTATTTACAAATAAATAGAATAGGCTTATCAGTTAAAACTTTTCTTCTAATCTTCAGTAGTGTTCAATATCTACCAATAAGATCTACACATTCTATGCAATCGTCTCTGAAATACTAACTAGGCATCAATTTCTAATCGCATTTGACAAAAATTGAACACTATTGAAGATTAGAAGAAAAGTTTTAACTGATATGGCAGTCCTATTCTCAGTTTTATTTGTAAATAGAATTAAACAAAGGATTTTTATCCAGATTGCAGTCTTCTTTAAGAATTTTATCTCTAAGTTTAATGGATTGACACCATTATTATACAATTTAATAAACCAACATATCATGCTTTTTAAGATTGTTTGTATTGGAATGTATGTTTATGCACAAGACTGATGAAAGCCAAAAGAGCCGAAACATGTATCTAAGTGAAAAATATGGTAGTAGGCAGTGCTTTAAAAAAAAAAAAAAAAGATTTAAGGGGTGCTCTCAGTTGTAGTCGAGAAAACATCACGATCTTGCAATTTTCGGCAATTTACAAAATCCGGTCATTGTTTATGTTCGAATCATTAACTTTCAGCTTTTTCGATGCCTGGGTGGATATAAAAATAGTTCGTTATTTTCTTCATCCTTCAAAACTAACCACACACACAAAATACCAAGCTACCCCACCTCCAAACAATAGGCTGCGTGCCTATAAGAACGGAGTGCCGAGTTGCCAACCCAAAGAAACTGGTTCTATAGATCGATTTAAATCGAGGATTACTCGAAATCTCCTCCAGCTGTTGTGAACAACGCATTGATGCCAGCTGATTGATGAACTTTCAAGTCGGAAGTTATATTTGCCAGACTATATACAAATTTACCAATATTTCTTCTTAAACGGTTTTCATATGTTTAAGGGGTACGCATACCCCCGCATTACCCCTGAAAAAAAAAGCACTGGTGGTAGGTAAAAGAATGTTGTCGTATTGAAAAATGGACTTTATATTAGCAATAGAAGCCTTCAGTAAGATATTTTTGTGGAGCAATGAAAGTAAGCGTAAGGAAGGATTAATGAAATGTTTTGTTTGGAGTGTAGCAATGTATGGAGCGGAAACTTGGACACTTAGGAAAAAAGACGAGAGAAGAATAGAGTCATTCGAAATGGGGCTGTGGAGGAGAATGGAGAGAATAAGTTGGAAGGACAAAATGAGAAATGAGGAGGTATTAAAGAAAGTAGGAGAACAAAGGATGATGCTAAAGAAGATAAGGAAAAGAAAAATGAATTGGATTGGTCACTGCATAAGAGGAGATGGTTTGGTGAAAAGTGCATTAGAAGGGACAGTCCAAGGGAAAATCTGAAGAGGAAGAAGAAGGTTTCAGATGCTGGATTCCATCAAGATTGATAAATCTTATGAGCTGATGAAACGTGCTGCTGAAGACCGGATAAGGTGGAGAGACCGACCCTGAGGAAACCTGCCCTCAGGCAGTTAAACTGTTGATGATGATATTATAGATCTTATAGAACTGACAGTTTACAAATCAACATGCATGCTCCAAAATTTGAGATTTGTGGACTGTACGATATCCCGATGTACATCCAGGGTCACCAGCACAAAATGGTGAACTATATTACTGGTATGCACAATTTTAGAAATATCAAAAGGAAACACAAAACATTGAAGTTACCCCATTTTTCAGTACCGTAGCTTAATACTTTGCCCTTGGTTACAGGCAACCAAAATGCAAGAGTCTCCCCAAGGGTTTAGAGACAGAACTGATATCCTTACCTTGAGGTCTGAAGACTTATTCTGAGGGAAGCCAGATCGAATGTCATACAACAGAGAGTCGACAAGATTGCACTCGGACTCTGAGCCATTTGTACCCGTTGGTCCAGTCACTGAAATAAAAAGAAATAACATAAACACTAATCAGTATAGATCAGTATAGATTCCAAAAATAAATACAAATGACCACTGTAAAGTGATTAAAGATGAATCAGTGAAATGGAGCAAAGATATTACCTGGGCCATCCTAACATTTCACTTGACAACTGTTTGTAATGTTGACTGTGCTACAATAGCAAGCGCTGTAACTTTGCTGCAATTACCACTTTACACTAACAGCTGACTGTTAATTTGGAGTTTGCTTTTCTTACTAATACTGTTATGGGTTTTACATCCCTTTTAACTACCACAATTTTAAGAGACAACAGGGTTCCTGAATTTTGCCCTAAAGGGGATCCCTTACATGCCAGTTAATCTCCTTTGCATATAAGTACATTCAAATGCCAGGGATCAATTTTGCGACCTTGGGCACATTGGGTGAGAATGTTACCCCCCGCCAAGCAGCCAGCTTTTGCTATTCTTCTTAATAAATTCACCCCCTATGTCTCTCATAATCCATCTTTACCTATGTCACTACCTGCCTCATCTACCCCTTAATTCTCAAGGACATGGATTACTGCTTTCATTATCACTGTCTTTAAACTAAATAAGACCTGAAGTTCTGGATGTCTGCTCCAGTAACTTATTGGCAAGAAATGAAAGACCTTTTCTTGCTCATAAAATTCAAGAGCTCTCAGTACCAATTCTATCCCCTAGTTATTTAATGAAATGTCTTTATTCAAAGGATTACCACCTGGTGAATCAGAACTAGATGAGCAAAGGGTTCTTTTTACATATTTCATGACAGATTCAGCAAATATTATTACAGAAATGATATGGAAATCAACACACAATGGTACATGAACATTAACAACCTACACAGTAATAACAGTGACTGGCAAATCAGCAACACAGCAGCTTCTACTTGCTATACAATCTCAACTGTTGAGAATTCTTTTTGATTGGCTCAGAATGTGCAGCACATTGTGTTCATCATTTGTTCAGCATTAGGTTTGCCAATTTAAATGAAAACTATCCTGTGTAGAATTATCATGGTAAAGGTATAAAGAAGCAACCATTGCCTATAGGTCAACCAGAATACCATTGTAAAAGAATTTTCCACTCACTCTGCTGTCTGCGCTTTGCTGCCAGTTGTTCTTCACGCTGTCTACGCCGCATGATTGCCTGCTCTTCCTGGAGACGTCGCCGTTCATTTTCAGCAACCGCTTGGCGGAACTTTACGCAGAAACCATGGAAGACTCGGAAACATTCCTCCAGCTTGAAAGTACCGGGATCCTCACAGAAGAAATCAGACAGCGATTTGCGGACGGACTCGAGTTCTTCCATGTCGCGTTGCAAGCCAGTTACTTCTTGTTCTGCCATCTACATCCAAGTATAAACATTTACTTCGGTTATAATTAAGGAGTAACAGAAGAATAAGGAAGTCATTTAAGGAAGTGGAAATATTGCAAGCAAATACAAATATGGATTTACCGATAGCTATTAAGGAGCAGCAACATTGACAGGACCAGATAGGCCTAATGGCAGTCTTCAATGTAGAAGTATTGTGTCAGATGAATAGAGAACAAGAACTACCGGTACCTACTTAACACCATCAAAATCCAAAGAAAGCTGATGCACTTGAGGACAGGAAAAACTGCAGTCTTTAGAAGGGGGATGAGCAGAGGTTGGGGAGAGGTCGGGGAGACCATTCACCCAGGGGGGCAAATTTTTTGCAGTCCAACAGAATTCATGTATATCTTGTATATTATATTAGGTCTATGAACTGGGAATGTCATGGTCATCATCTATGTGCAATAAGATATGTGGATGGGCAGCTGAGAGAGCTGAAATATTATTGTAAATGTGGTCATCAACTCATACCCAACTGTAGCACTAACCCCTGCATGAGAATTGGTGAAAGTATCGACTACTTCAACTTGTTCAATGGTTGATCTTAGGAATGAGACGTCTGAGACATTGATACTTCTCATGATAGAGGAATCCGACAGACTGGTGTGGACCATCTTCCAAAAATTCTATTGTGCTTCAACAGTGTTCTTACCTGGCAAGTCACTGCTTTCTATTTATCCATTCATAACACTTGGTGGTATTCTTCTTCTTCTGGTACCTTATTCTTTACGGGTGTTGGCTATCTTCATGCCTCAGAACAATGTCATTGAATACTCGGGCAGTTTATTTCTTCTTACAATAAATTAGTTATACTGTAGTAAGTTATGCAATCAACTCCCAAATTCTACTATTTTGTGTATCAAATATTTTGGGACAGGACATCTCCAGACTCTTCATACATTATCCTGTCAAAAACATACTAGAGCCAATCTGGACTTACGGACTGGAGGTAGCTGTGTCACTGAACCAGTGGACAGCAGTCTCCAGGAACTGAAATGAAAGTCTATTCGTATCCTCCAAATTCAAGAGCAGACAAATTAAGACTTGAGGATACTTGAACCATACCATAAGAATTGAAAATAAGACCATGCTCAAGACTTAGAGATGGGCAGGGGCATGTTTCCATATTCAACAGGTCACAAAGTCCACATGCAAAATATTTGCCTAACTAAAAAGTATATTACTTAACCCTTTGACTTTGAAGGTAACGATCTGTCATTACAGGGCGAAAACTGTCAGGGTAATGATCCATCGTTACTGGTCTTTATTATTGATTATTTCGTTATTTTTACGCTTGATAGCACCAAATTTCAGGGAATATGAAGAAGGCAATTTTAACTCGTGTTAATATTCTGCAGGAACCTCTGACAATCTGTATTTATATTAATTCTTAGAGTCTGAAACATGTGCGAGTTTTGCTCGCGTATATCTCGCCCCCGCGTATATCTCGCACCCCATTTTTTTATTTGAAATATCAGGGGGGGAAAGTACTCGCCTTCATTCCTGACGCCGTCATATAAATGACCGTAATAACCTTCAGGTAGAAACACGTTCGATTTAGCGCGCCACAACAGTCGTCATTGTCCAGGAACTTACCCGAAGCGATACTAACAGGAAGAGCGAGCAACGAGTTGATCCGAACTTCGATACGAGCCGATTAGGGTTCGAGGCGCCGCGTGCAAACATACGGCACAACGTGAGTGTTAGCACGCTCTACATCGTTAGTCTTCGGCCGCGGTTGGTTAAATTCGCCGCCTTGAGACACGTTCGAATTAGCGGTTAGCGCGCCACAACAGTTGCGCAAGTAGGCCTACGGTTACATCGCAGAGAAACGCAGTTCAGTCTTCTCGAATCTCAATGATTTTGTCTTTACTCATTGCGACGCATCAGAGCTCGGCCGCGTGCAAGCATACGGCGCAGAGTGAGTGTTAGCACGCTGTACATCGTTCGCCGCGTCTTCGGCCGCGGTTGGCTAAATTCGAGCACGCTCGTGCATGTAGCGAGGAATCGATATGGAAGATGATCGATCGTATCGATCGCTAAGCGTCTGCGCTCTAAATTCCTTTTCTGCCTTGAATCATCCTTAACGAGCGTATGACGTTTTTTTCCTAGGTTCTTAATGTCGCATAACCATAACGAATAGAAATAAATGGTGTCGACACACATTGTTGTGAAGAGCTTCTTGAAGAGGGGCATCACAAATGCATTGGACGGAAGTCAGGATGAAGCAGTATGGGATGATGACCTGAATGATGTACGCGAGAATATCTCGGAGATTGGCAGCAGTGACGGCAGTGACAATGAATAGGGCGAGTACTGTATGCCAGTTGCCTTGTTTCAATAATGCAAATTTTGTGCTTTTTCGGGAATACGGTAATTCCCCGCGTACGGTATATCTCGCACCGAAAATGTTCACACATATATTTGGTCAAAAAAGTGTGAGATATACGCGAGCAAATACGGTAATATGGAGTTTCTTTTAACATGAATAGTAGACTTGACAAGAAGTGGTATAGACACTTAAAGAGAATGGAAGAAAAGAAGATTCCCAAGAGGATACATTAGATGCAGATGCAGAAGAAACGACCAAGGGGAAGACCAAGAGATAGATGGCTGAAAGGAGTGGAGGAATGTGTCAAGAAGAGAGGCGAGGACTGGACAAGAGTGACAACGGAGAGGTGGTGGGAAGAAAGGACTAAGTGGCGAGGCTTATGTTCCAAACAGACCCAGCCTGGGGCTGGAAACTGTACAAGATGATGATGATGATGATGATGAGTAGACTTGACAAGTGAATTCCATTCCCCAAAATTACTTCAAAAATTTCAGATCTGAAATTTGTATTTTTTTTCTTTGTTTTTCTTTTAACATTGAAATCTAATGGCTCAGAGATATCACTTATTTTCAGTAATAACAAGTGATTTATACACTCTATGTTTATAATATTTTATTTTAATATCTTTATTGGTCTCTCTTCCATCTCATTTTGAAAACAGTGTGTGCACAGCTTGGTAAATATGGCTGACAGTTAAGTGTAATAAGATGTTGTCAAATGTGTATGTAATATTTTAGCAAACTATGAACGACTGATGAAGGCAAAGTGCCGAAGCATGTATCGTGTGATTTAAAGTAAAACAATTAAAACAAATTTGTATTGAAGAGTGGACGCCATGGTTAGTAATTAACGACAGTTTTCACACATCCATCAGATGAGCGCTGGAAAGTGAAAGGATTAAAATACTTGTCTAGTAGTTTTGGCATACATTTATTCATTCACTAATAATTACCGTATAAATTATGTTGTTTGTCTAGAAAAGTTTAGGAAGATTTAGGCCTCTTTCAAACGGAGCTGCCTCCACGTCTTTGAATTAATTCAAATGTAGCCCTTCACACGTGGTGGCAATCGCACCCTGGTGGAGCGGCCAGAATTCCTGCCGGCAGACAATGAGATTTTTGGAGCGGCCAATTTGGCAGTGCCACCACATGTTTACATTGAGTCAAACGGAGCTTTTCACATGAGACGCGACTTCCTGTGCGGCCAGGCCAGACTAAAAATAACTGTGAAATAATATGCTTGATATAATGATAAATAATTTTTATACGTAATTTTACTTATTAAATAGAATGCTCATTAAGGTAAATCGAAAATGTGCAAATTCTTCTTACCTCAGTGTCACTAGGAGTTTTTCCTCTGGAGGTGTACTATCTCTCATATTTGTGTTCACACCTGCCAGCTGATCTTTTAAACACTGCAGTAGCTCATCAAAAGATTAAATGTTCATTCGTAGGAAGGTGAAAATTTTGACTGGATTCTGTCTAAGATCAATATACAATGTACAAAATATACCTTTTGTTGATCGATCCTGCAAAAGTGGGTGAACCCAAAATCTTCTATTTCCCCGTTTTCGACATTTACGTAACCTGATATATAGAAAAACAGTAAGTGTTGCTTCTTCCACCTCCATTTCAAGACTGTATCATGCCTGGTGGCATATTTGGTTCTTAAGTTTAGGGGCTGCAACAACGCGGTCATGTAGCCCCGTGTACTTTGGGTGTGTGTAGAATCTGTCTGATAACTGGTGTTAATTGTGATGACTGTATTAGTGTGTATTATCTGTTTTTTAATTTAAGTACAGACTGCAACTTATAATTTTTCAAATAGTTCCTACTTTTGCCACCAAGCACCACCGTAAACGACTTCTAGGCCAAGTTCAGAACTTAGCTACTAGACGCCACCGCAGTCGGCTCTTGGCAACGAATGTAGAAACCTAAGAGCGTTTTCATTCTTAACCTATCCAATTTAGCTACACACAGGTGTAATTAGTGGAAGGTTCTTTAACATGCCATAAATCTATGACATGGGACCGCCGGCTTTACTTCCCCTCCGAAGGAAGGCATACTGAGGGATTTTTAATGCTCTTAAAAAATCCGACGGCTTCGGCCGGGTTTGAACCTGCTATCTTGGGCATAGAAGCTCAGCATGCTACCGACTATGCCACCGAAGCCGCCGGTGGCTAGAGAAAATATGCAAAGACATGGAGGCACCACCATGGTGGCGCTGGCCATGGTGACTCTGTGTGAAAGAGGCCTAATTATTATTCTGCCACCAATCTAAGTTCACCTAAATGATTATTCTGATTATAATCATTCTGTCACCATTCTAAGTTCACCTAAATGATAAGGAACTGAGTAAAATATCCATTCTGCTGCTAAAAAAAAAAAACATGTTCTTGTTAGCCTAATTAGAGAGCACTGCAATCAAAATACCACCATGGCATTACAGAGAAATAAAAAGACTGAATACCTGCAAGAATTCTCCCATCTGTGCCTTGATTTCCTTCTCTGTTGATGGTAAATCAATCTGCTTACGGACTTTCTTAATACGTGAGTCAAGAGCGTTGATTTCATTCTGCAGCTGTTCAACTGTAGTTCTATAACAAGAATAATAAAAAATATTATTTAGCATTTTTTACAATAAAACTTACCTACTTGAAATAGAAATACATTTTATCCTCAATGGTTACCTCATGGTAAATAATAAATACTTTATTGCGCTCAATGTGCACGAATGTGGATCTTACGATCCATTGGTACAACATTTTGTGAGGGATTATACCCTCAGTTTACATGTAAGTATGTGATATCGCTCACATGGGTTGTCACATCTTATGCACCAACACTCAGGACCAGGTTCTTGAAATTTCTTCATCCGACATAAACGGTGGTGAAAACCATGCAACGATAGTAAAGTCATAATGTGCCTCAACTCTTAACCACCATGTGTCCATGTACCGTTAATCATCGCATCACAAAGATAGAAATCCTCTAATATACTAATCTATTTCTGATGAAACTCTTGTAGAAGCTTGTTACCATATATGTTGGAGTGGCTGTTCAAACACAATTCCTCCACGAAAAACAATTCTATCGGCAGCTCGTATACAAGGTGGGATGGAGTATATTTGGACAGGCAAAGTGCTCTCTTTATAAAGGATGCTTTCACCTTCTCTATACTGTGTAAATGCCTCTTTCCATGGTTTGTTCATATATTTTCTAACCATATGTCGCTATGGGGCTAACTTTCAGATGAAAAATCTCAATGTCAGAAAGAAGGACGGTTTACTCAGAGAATTGATATCATTAACAGCTCTAACGGCAGCGTTAACTCATTCTTTCACATGGATAGAGAAAAGGTTTCCTGATGTCTGAAAAGTGATTCCCAGATATTGGTAGTTTGCTATGGATTTTAGTTTTCTATCCCCAATGAAGAAAGTTCCTCTTTTTCTGAAAGTCATAGAGCTCAGCAATTCGAAGTGCGACCCTGAGTGAGCACTCGCTCCGTCAGCCAGAGTGACAGGGAGTACAGCGAGCTTGTAGTTCGCATATTTTCCCTGGTTTCAGTTGGAGTTGCTGAGTTCTAGATACAATTTGAGCCTCAGCTGGTTCACTCATGAAAAATGTTAAAACATTAAGAAAACTTATGAAGTAGTCTTACTTTGTTGCATCTTCCAGAACTGTCATTTCCTCAGGAAAAGTCAGAAGGTCCTTCCTTTTCTTCTCAGCTTGCTGGGGGGAAAAATAGTGTATAGATTAGATTGTCATGCCAATTAGTATTATTTCTATTATTAGATCTTTATTTTAGTTTTGCTATTTGTACCTTACATTAAGCAACATTCTAAGTGATTATCTCTGTGTCTAGTGAACAACATAACACAAAGCAGGTACGTATATAGTAAATCAAGGTACAGTATACTAAATAGGGACTTGACATTTTAAATGACCTGTTTCTGGCACCAAGAAGGACTTACCATGGCCACGTAGTGAATAAGATTCATGCCTGGTTTATTAGCTCTGATGTCCGTGAGCTTTTGGAGTGAACTGAGCTTCACACCTGCAGCATTACCAGCATAACCTCCCTGTAAGTAGACATTTACTCAGTGACTGGTTCCAATGTCAGGTGGCAGAAAACAATTCTATGTGTCAATAAATTGAGATAGACGAGTAGGCTATTGAATGCATCACTAATATGGATATCTGTTTGTGACTCAGTGTATAGATTATGTAAATATGTATATAGATTGTAATTATCTTTGTGCAATGTTTTTCCAAAAGCTAAATAAATAAATTGAAAATAGAATACATAGAGTCTCAGTACAATAAAAGTACGGTAATGTAATTAGCACAAGCAACATAAGGTCTGTATTACAATTACAATTATTAGAATTGTAAAGCTAGGCCTTTGTACAAAAGCAAAAGAATGTCAAGAGTATCAGAACCAACAAATATGAAAACAAAAGCCAATCATTCACAGGAGTCATCACGAGGTGCCATCGAGTCAGTGATGACTCCTGCGAAAGACTCCAATCTTAAGTCAAATGCAGTACTGAAGTACTTGGGATTACTTCGAAAACTAGTACCCAAGTATGGAATCTTGAGAAAAAATGGTACCATACTATCTAAAAAAAAAGAATTTAAAATACTAATGATGTATTGGACTAGTCTGGTAGTTTTGGTACACTTACCGAATTGAGGAAATTACCAGCAACAATAACCATATAAAGGACCTCCTGCAGTGGCTTGTTGGTCATGAGATCTGAAACAGACGAGAATTATGACATATTAGCTTTTACGACCAAGTGTTTAAACTCCAGGTAATCATTTAGGATTTGCCGTGTCTGTTTTGGTGTTTCACCATGGAGCACCAAAGTCAGGCTCATCAGTGGGCTCTTGGTACAACCTGCCCAACCACTGGGGTGGTAACACAATGATATGCTGCAAGTATGGGATGTAGTGCAGTGTTCCGGGCAGGGTGTACTAAGAGCTCGCTGATGAGCCTGACTTGGTTAGAAGAGAATTATGCAGTAAAATAAGACACTTAATGTAGTGTTAATTAACAAGCTGAAGCACTGAAGGGCCGAAAACAGGTTTCATTAACGAAGTAAACATATTAAGTATTATGGTAACAGGTGTTCAATCAAATTTAATTAGATAATCGAAGTTAATACTGTACGTAGAAACAAGCATTTCCAATATGGTTAATGTTTTTGCCTCATATTCCATGAACTTGTTATACATTTTTATGATTTCAATGTTTTGATCAGGCATCAAGTTACCAAGAAAAGGGTTTTAGATTTGCTGCATACTTTAATAATAAACCGATACATTTGGATTCCTCGGTGTGACGAATAGGTGATTACTCGATCAGGTTGTTTTCACTCGAAAATGCTTCCTCCATTGCACCTCACTCATTTTGTATAATGTTCGCATGAAGCTGAACTGTTAGAATCCCATGCATCACAGTACAGCCACACAAACGTTTTATCACTTTTGATATTGATTCACCAATTTCTAATTTATTTAGTTTTGTTGCTATAGATAGAACAACACGTTTACACTTTACATCCACCTCTTGCTACTAGTATTTGCAGTCATAATAAGCACTGCTATGCTGAATAATACCTGTGATAATGACTGATGATTAACAGACTGCCTGAAGCATGGTAAATATGATCGACATGGCATTCCTACTGGTGTCCGCTATGCTTTTGCTAAGCAGTAATTTTATTAAATCTGCACAGAACAGGAGTTTATTCTATTTTTTTGCCAAACTACGCATGGAATTGGATAATCAATGCTCAGACAATCGTGAGTTTACTGTGTAAGTATATTTTAAGATTGGAATGGAGTAGTTCCCCATGGCATTATCCATGCTGTAATGGTCCGTATTGACAAATTAAATTCTTAAAGAAACCTTATAACTCAATATAAGAAACTGGATGCCAGCCTTGACAATACAAATGTTACATGTTTCAGGGATCAATTCATAGAGCAACAGGGGATCAATTTCCCTGAAACATGCAACACTTGAGTACAATATTGCATATTTTGTATTGGCAAGGCTGGCACTCAGTTTCTTAAAGGCTACAGTATTGAGTTATAAGGTCTGTTTAAAAATGCAATAGAGTAGATGTTATAGTGATTATTAATTTTGATATACCGTAGGTTATTAAAGTAGATGGCAGATAACGTAGATGTTAGGCCCATTAAAACAACAATTATCATCATGATCATCATCATGTAACTAACATCTAGGTTATGTGCCCAAAGGTTAATGAACTGCTAAAGAAGGTAAGAGAAACAGAGGTAGGCGTGGGAGTCAACAGTTAAATTCAGTGTTCAACTACTGTATTTCAATGTGAAAGGTGTAGAAGTAGAGGAGACTAAAGAGCTAACTGCTAATAGATCATAGAGGTGACTTGTGGCTTGCAGACTGGAATAGACAATGAAAGGCTGATAAATTAATATTGCTCATTTTATGTAGGAAACTATGTACTGTATATCCCACTTTTCTTCTCATGTGTTACATGTCATTGGTGATAAATTTTTTATTTCAGTTTTTTTAAATGTCCATGCCTCACTTTCAGTCCAAAGGACTGGTCTTGTTAAGGCTTTATATAGATGTACGGTATGCTTTTGAACCAGATTATTTCATTACCTGATTTTCGACTCCCAAAGTTATATACGTTTCATAACTTTGTGTGGTAAGTTGGCCCCTCTGTGTATAACCCACATAAGTAGACTCATTTATTCTTTCCAATAATTCATTGCCTGAACAGATTTCGTTAGGTATGGATTTCCTTGCCTTTAAAAGCCATCGTAGGAATGTGTATTCAATGGCGGTGCCAGGGGTGTGTAAGTGTGCAGCTGCACAGGGCCCGACAAAAGGTTACTGACAACCGACGATAGACAACCTCTTAAAATAAATAATAATAAATAATAATAATAATAATAATAATAAAATTAGAATTCTGACCTACAACAACCTGTCACCTTGGGCTATATGACATTTTTTCTAGATAGATCGAAAAATGCTAATTGTTGAAATTAATGTGAAACATAATCAAACGTTTATCACAAGGTTTCGCATTAAACTATTGACATGATGAAATCCTCCTTCTCGCAGTGTTTGATGGCTATTCAATATTACAATTTACTCAATTTATTTCACTTTTTTTATTCTTAAATGGTATTGACACCCAGACCCCTCCCCCAGAAGTAAGGGCCTTGCAAATCTCGTACCGCAGAGGGTCCCGCAATGGCTAGTGCCACCACTGTGTGTATCACAAAGAGTAAATAAGAATAATGTCGACAAAATGATTTTGATAAAGGCTATTAAGGTAGAATAAGTATGGTACAGTATATTATTACCTTCCCCAGCAACAATCATAGCATTGATGCTTGGTTCCAGATAGCCCATGTTAGCAGCAAATTCCTCCTTCAACAACATGCTCTCGATTCGTAGTTTGTAACTGCAACAAAGAAAACCTTATTAGTGACCTGTTGTGGTGTTATACCAGTGATGAGAAGTATGGCGATAGTCAACACAATACGTACTTTGGCACTTCTATGAGCTGCAGGAGGAATTTCTCAGCATTGCCCAGCTTTGTCTTATCACCATCAAAAGCCCTCAACATCTCCAACTCATCAACTTCTGGCAAGATCTTCAACAGCCCTCGTAGTTTCTCTGCTCCAATATCGTCGTGTTCTCCATTACGAATGAGTTGAATGATGTCTTCATTACAGCTAAAAAGAGTCAAATTACCGGTTAATCCATTATAATGAATGCTAGCCATTCTGATGCTGGAAATAGGGTAACATTATTAAAACAAAGCTTTCCAGTCGGTCAACGCAAATTGATATTAGGCAGAAAAACAAGTACAGTATTTATACACCCTAACATGAAAGAAATATTACATAAGATATTAATCACAAAATAACTTGCTTTTATGTACAAAAATGGGGGGGGGGGGGGTTACTTAATTGGATGACATAATTCAATCATCAAGGGATCATCATCATATCCTGTTCACTTAGGCTTAGTTAATGAACGATGTTGATGTCTTACACACTTATGCACAAATATATAAATTATACAATATTTAAGTTACAAAAGTTAGTAAAAACTTCTGTAACGTGCAATCTTATCAACAGACAAGAGTTAAGTGCTTTTCAGTCGGTCACCAAGAATGTACCCAAAAGAGCTGGGTTATGCCCTAATCCTGGAATAAATTACATGAGATTAATAAATACACTAGGATGACCAGTTTCAATCGTCAAGCGATCATCATCAGATCCATTACACTTAGGCTATAAAATCTATGTTTGAAAATACAGGTGAAAATATTTACAATATGTACAATTATTAAGTTGCAGTATTGGTACTGTAACTGTCGGTGCATGCTAAATGCAGTATATATGATGTTAGGTGAAATGCTAATTTAAATGGTGATAGATATCCGGAGTTTGTATATTTGGAGTGAATATATGGTTGTAAAAAAATCAACTATGGTTAAACTGTAATATTACAGGCTACTACTTATCTGGTTGTCTTCCTTGCTGGAGCTACACACAGTTTCGTGTTCACTGTTACTCCAGGTGTGGTCGACTGAGATGGGCTGTTATTTCAACGACACTGGTTTTTCCCTTTCTCCCCCCTGTTCATATGTGCTGTGCGGAGTCAATGCGATGTGTTTATGTGGGGTGTTGCCAAAACTCGATAGATGTACTGTATGTTATTGAATGAGGTGGGTCTACAACGATTAAAGACAGTGGAACATTCCCCGCCACGCGTGGACCATAAGCCATTCAAACTAAGCGCTGCCCGGTCTTTTGAGGACGTCCCGGCACCTTTAATACTGCCGCGAATATGGGCCTTGGTTTATTGCATATATTATTGCTCATTCGGTTTGAACTACTTCTATAGTTGTTGCGTTATTATTAATGTAGTTTATGTTAACCTGTGATTTATTGGCTTATTAATGTGACGAACTTCAGGAATGAAGTTTTCTATATTATTTTGTTATTTATAATTCTAATTCCTAGGGTAACGTACTCTTCTCTTATTTGACTGAGCAGTGCATTGAATAGGGTTAGGATTCCTTATAAAAGCATTATGATAGGCCATAGTTGCCGATGTGTTGTTTCTCAAATACTTCACTTATTAATAATTTTCCTGAAATATAATAGCATTTCATTGATCCTTAAGAAAACATTAAGGCCATCATCATTTTATGTTGCTGCTGTGTCAGAAAGAAATTAAGTGGAATGAAAGATGTAAGAATAATTTGCATTATACTGTTGAGTTCCGAGGTGAAAGTTCAATAAACTTAGAAGAGGATTAATTAAATATGCTTAGCAACTAATTCTGAAAATTTGAAATTGACTTTTCAAGGAGAAGAAATGTGGGAAATGAAAACAGAATTGAGAAAATAAAGTAGATTTCTTTCTGCTGCATCTAAGTATAGTGTATTAATTTTAAATCAAATATTCAGACATACCTTCGGAATTGTTTCAGGAAGATATTGACGTTGAGACTCCTTTTGCCATCCAGCAATGCAATCTGGAAGATAACATTAATTTGAATATGGGTTTACTCTCTTGTTCAAGAAAATGGTTTAATCTAAAATTAGAAAAGAATAATAAGCATTCCTCAGATCAATATTTATGTATGCAATGCTGCTTGGAAGTGTTCATAACTAATAATCATCACATGCATACAGAAAAAAGAGAAGAAATGAAGAAATTGAAGGAAGAATCAAACACTAAAAACAAAATGAGAACAGAAAAATATTAACTTATGGAAATGGATGGAGATGGTTGTGGAGATTCTTCTCAAACATTGGTAACTGAATATACACTTTCCTAGATGTAAGATTCAAGCATGTAAACTTTTGTACTTCATGTTTAGTGGGGGTTTGCCTGTTCCTCTATCGGGCGCGTCCCAGGTGGCGGATAGGGGGGCTCGCCGGACTTGTCCGGAGGGTTTGAGGGAAATAAAATACCTCTCGCGGACCAAAAACAGGCCCCTCGCCAGGGTTATGGTGAAGCTACGTTAGGCCTAGCAAGCCAGTAGTGGATATGAAACTGCTTTTAAAACGGGAACGGGCCTCGGAAAGGACAGATCTAAAGGAAGCAGACCTGGCTATGGAAATGGACTACGAATCGGAACTTTGAATATAACTTCATTGACGGGAAGAGTGGAGGAGGTTGTGGATATGATGGAGAGGAGAAAACTGGATGTACTCGGACTGGCAGAGACCAGATGGAGAGGGGAAGGAAGAAAAGAACTGAGAAATGGCTTGCAGCTATACTGGATAGGAAATGAGGAGGGGAAGAGAAATGGAGTGGGAATGGTGGTGAGAGAAGGGCTGAGGGAGGAAGTAAAGAGGGTAAGTGATAGAATAATTAGAGCCAGAATCACTGTGAAAGGTAGAAACCTGGACATTCTGCAAGTCTATGCACCACAGGTGGGATGCACAGAAGGCGAGAAGGACGAGTTTGAAGAGGAGTTGCAGAAGCAGTTAGTGGGGAGAGACCTGATAGTCATGGGAGACCTAAATGCCCATGTCGGAACTGATAGAAGAGGTTTTGAGGAAGTGATTGGTGGTGAAGGATGGGGAAACAGGAATAAGGAAGGAGAGAGATTGTTGGAACTGTGCAAGATAAATGGGCTAATGGTTGGAAACACATGGTACAAGAAGAGAGAGAGCCATAAAATTACTTGGTACAGCAGGGATTTGACTAGGAAATCAGTGGTGGACTATATTCTATGCGGGAAGGAGACAAAGAAGAGTATCACGGATATAAGGGTAATACCTTCAGAAGCCCTGGACAGTGACCACCGTCTGCTGGTCGCCAAGGTGAGAGGACTGAAGGAAAAGAGGAGAACTGAGAACCAAGAAAGAAGAATAAGGACATGGAAGCTGAAGGAGGATGGAAATAAGGAGAAGTTCCAGATATTAGTGAGGAACAAATTACCGAAGGATGATCCGAAAACAGGTGAAGAAGAATGGAATAGGTTCAAGGAAGTGTTGGTAGAAGCAGCGGAAGTCGTGTGTGGCAGAACTAGTGGAAAGAAAAGGTGGAAGGAAACACCATGGTGGAACCCCAGAACTAAGGAAGCAGTGAAAAAGAAAAATGAAGCATTCAGGAAATGGTTCCAACAGAGGACAGACAGAACAAGAGAAGAATACCAAGAGTGGAAGAAAGAAGCAGGAGAAGTAGTGAAGGAAGAGAAAAAGAAATGGCTGGAGAAATGGACAGAAATGATGGAGGAGGACTGTGATGGCAGTAAGAAAGTGTTGTATGGAATGATAGGGCAAAGAGAAGAGATACAGGGGAAAATGTCAGAATGGTGGACAGGAATGGAAAGGAGGTCGAAAATATGGAAGAAGTAAAGGTTATCTGGAGAGAATACTTCAAGGAACTCCTAAATCCAACTAAAACCAGCGTAGTGGACATTGTGGAGGAAGAAACAGACAGTGACCAAGACATTTCAGAGAAGGAATTGACATGGAAAGAAGTGGAGGAAGCATTAAAGAAGATGAAAGGGGGAAAGGCACCGGGAATAGACGAAGTGAGTGTGGAGATGGTGAGAGCAGCAGGGGTGATAGGAACACAGTGGTTCTTTCGAGTAATGAAAGTGATATGGAGGGAGAAGAAAATACCAGAGGACTGGAAAAGAGGGATAATAATACCCATATTTAAAAAGGGAAGTAGGAAGGAATGCAAGAACTACAGGGGAATTACACTCATGTGCCACTGCGCCAAAATATTTGAGAAGGTACTGGAGAGAAGAATTCGGACAGAAGTTGAAGATGGGCTGAGGGAAGAACAGTATGGATTCAGGCCAGGAAGGTCAACAGTTGACCTCATCTTTGCAGTAAGACAGCTACAAGAACACCATTATGAATATGGGAAAGATCTGGTGATGGCCTTCTTGGATATTGAGAAAGCATATGATAGTATTAATAGAAACAAGGTATGGGAAGCAATGAGAGCAAAAGCAGTGAACAAGGAGACAGTGGCAAGAGTGAAAGCAATGTACGAGGGAAGCAAAAGCTGTGTAAAGGTGGGAAGAGAGAGAACGGAATGGTTTCAACTGGAGAGTGGTCTGAAACAGGGAAGTGCCCTCTCACCCCTGTTATTTATAGTGGTGATGGATGAAATCATACGAAAAGTGGTAAATAGCATTGGGGAAAGGAAAATGAAGGCAATGTTGTTTGCTGATGACCTTCTGGTATGGGGAGAGGATGAGGAAGAAGTACAAGAGCAATTAGATGAGTGGGAGAAGGTAGTGTTATCATATGGGATGAAGTTCTCAGCACAAAAGAGTGAAGTGGTCATCACAACGAGGAAGAAGAACAGACTGGATATGGGCATAACACTTGGAGGACAGCAGTTGCAGAAAGTAGAATGCTTCAAGTACTTGGGAAGCATAATTGAAGAAAAGGGAGGCAATAGGATGGAAATAAATGAGAGGGGAAGGTGCGCAGATGGATTTTTCAAGAGTGTTAGGGGGATGATATAGAATAAAGATGTACCACAAAAATGTAAAGGAATCATCTACAAGACCTACTTTGTGCCAATTTTGACATATGGTTCAGAAACATGGGTGATGAAGGAAAGGGACAAGAATAAAATACGAGCAGTGGAGATGAAGTTCCAGAGGAGTAGGGTAGGAGTGACAAGAATGGACAGAGTAAGGAATGAGAGAGTCAGGGAGATGGTAAGAGAGGAACCATTGCAAAATAGAATAGAGCGATCTAGGCTACAATGGTATGGACATGTGAGGAGGATGGAAGAGGAGAGGATACCGAAGAAGATGTTTGGAATGGAAATGACGGGAAGGAGGCCAAGGGGAAGACCAAGGGACAGATGGACAACAGGAGTTAAGAAGAGTGTGGAGGAAAGAGGAGTGTGCTGGGACACAGTAAATGACGAGAGATGGTGGATGGACAGGAAACGATGGAGAGGCTTATGTTCCAAGCAGACCCGACCAGCGGTTGGAAACTGCTCAAGATGATGATGATAAGGAAATTTTCTTTTAATTCACTTTAGTCATGTTATAAGGACATTTTCTTTTAATTCACTTAACCCCTATATAAATTTTAATTTTTTTTACACACATTGTAAAAGTTTTATAAAAACCATTCTTAAATGAAATAATAAAGTTTGAAAATTAAGTATTTCTGTTTGCTCCTCCATACCTCAGAAGACTCCTTCCTGCGCCGGTCAGGATCTTGCGAGTCCCGTCCCAGACGGGGAGACGACTGAGAACTGGGGGCTGGGGGAGCCTGCTGACAGAACAGTCCCTCCATCTCGTCCCAATCCAGGTCCGCCATGGGAGAATGTTGGTGACTTCGGGCAACGAGGGACCAGATGTTATGCTTGCCAACAACCTGAAAACATTGGTTAATACTGTGAAATACACATTCAAATAGTTCAAGATGAATTAGTAGCAGCAAAGATAGAGTGCCACATTCTGTATAGCTCGAATCCAAGCTCCGTTAACCTGAGAGGAATGTGGTTCGTGGATGACGATGAGAGACGTGGGGGGTTCCCGGTCCATGCGTAGTAACAGAACCAAATACATTGGTCAGTGACTCACTCATTCGCAACACCTCAGTGGTTTTGGCAACGGCCCTATGTTAGCGGTATTGCAACAGACAGGAATTCCAGATAACACGGCGGGCTGTTGACAGGCCCTTCTCTTCCCACCAACTGCGTCACCTCACCCCTCAAGTTCACAGAGCTTGGACTCGAGCAGTACCGTATTCTGTCTGAGAGCCAAACATACACACAGTAAATGCTTTGTTGCTGTTGTTGCTTATTTTAGGGACTGTTTATTGTTGTCATAATAGCCCCATGTATGTTTGGGAGTGTGTGTGTGTGCATAATTTGTGTGATAGTGATATTGTGATGGCTGTACTGGTGGGTGTATTTGTAAATTGGGGATGGGATCGGGAAGGAGGTGGCCGTGGCCTTAAGACCATCCCAAGCATTTGCCTGGAGTAGAAGTGGGAAAACCACAGAAAACCACTTCCAAGATCGATGAGGTGGCAATCGAATCCGCCTCATGGAGTGAATAATTTTAGTTTTAAGTGCGGTCTTCTAATAGTTAACTTTCTGTACAACTATTAGTATTATTTTATTTTTTGTTTCATTATTTAGGTCTTTTTTCATATTTAGGCATCCACCTCAGAATAGTAATATATTTGAAAATTGTAAGGTTAATCTGTGTTACGAGGGGCAGATAACCTTGCTGCTCTGCCTCTTAAAACAACAATAACTAACTTACTGTACAACCTAGATTTTGAAGGCCTTGCATATAATATACAGTACCTTGTTATTGGGAATCTTGTTCCAGTTGATAGTTTTCATCTTGGTCCTGGGTGTGGGAGTCTCCTGTTGGGGCAGCAGTTTGCCTCCCGCATCAGGAGGTTCTGGGGTGTTGGCTCGCGGTGTGGCGGGCGCGTGAAGGAGAGGAGGTGGCAGTGGCGGGCCCCCCATGCTGGGGTTGGGGGCGCCAACACTGCCAGGTGGTGCGGGCCCCAGTGGTGGGGGTGGCGGAGGAGGAGGCGGGCCAGGCGCGGGTGGTGGCGGGGGTGGGGGAGGGGGAGGCGAACTGACAGGGGTGCCCACAGACTGCTTGCGAGAGCCCTGGTCGGGAGCACCACCGCGGTGAGAGTGGCACGCACAGTGGCAACACAGCTTGGCTTGGAGACTCGGAGAGCGCAGCAGACGACTTGCGTCCTGACGGTTCTCGAGGAGAGTGGCACGGTGCACCAGCGTCTCGGCAGTGTCCCACACGATGTCACTCACTGGCTCCTTAGGGTCCACTCGCAGCAGGTGCTGGAGGATGCTGAGGAATGGGATCTCCTGAGGAGTCTCGGCTACCTGCAAACAAACACCACAATATTACATTGAGACTGCAAACATTTACTCACATAAGCATCTTAAATGTGCAATTCATCATTCTTTAATCATGCCAGGAGTACGAATTAATTAATTAACGACACGATTGTGCCCAGACGACCGGGCGTATTCTAGTACAACTGCTACCCAGCTTACATATTATGAGGGACGTGTTACTAGGGTTGCCAGATTTCAAGAATGGAGAAACGGAACACACGTCCCAGAACATTGTTTTTATCAAGGTTGTTAAATGTTGTAATAAATAATACACATATGTATAAAATACACATTACATAATCAAATACACAAAATGAATACTAGGCATTGCTGACATATCACATAGGCCTATGACACCAGCAACTTACAAATAATTTTCATTTGAAGGACCCTTTGCAAGGATTTTCTATTATCTGTAAATACCTTCTGATAAAATTCACTACGATTTTCGTCATAATTGTAATATGTGAACAATTCTTGTTTTATCAAACTAATGGATATTCTGTTTCTAACATCTCTCCATTTGATATTCATTGCACTAAAAAATCTGTAAAATCATTAGAGGGGAAAATGCTGAGTATGAACATCACAAGGACTAAGATATTCCTTAATGTTGTTGCCCCTGGTAAATCTATAACATGTACCCATCTATCTGACACTGACATAGAAATCATTTTCTCTGTACCCTTTCACTCAGTCAAGTGAAGCAACGCGGCTGGCGTGCCGGTGCTGATACTATTATTACACAAAAATCATGGGATTCGCAGTTTTGAAGTTTAAAAAGACATCGATATTAGGATGTAGGCCTACTATAAATTAAAGAAAAGTGAGTAATGATGATAACAGTTAATTCTTGTAGCAAGATATTCTCGGTTACTATGCTCACATTGATATACTATGAGTGACGAAATATACTCGTAAATGTTTTGTAAGTTGTAAAATTATGGCATCATCATCAAACTTCTGAGGACACTTCATTATATACCCGTGGTGAGGTATTTAAACAACATGATAGGGCCAAGTCTATCTTACTTCTATCTACATAATAATGAGAGAAGGGGGGAGAATCATTTTACTTGTGGGAGAATGACGTACAAGGCAACGGGTCACAATAAAATCCCAGCAGTATATCTTTACTACATACAGTTGCTGTAGCTGGGTCTCGTATATGGAATTCAACTCCTGCCGATATCAGAAATCCTATAACAATAACGAAATTTAAGGCCGCATGCCGAGATTACCTGTTGATTACTGGTGATTGACCCGTGTGAATGGTGATGGACGGTAGGACGTATGACTGTGCTACAATTATATTAAGGAGAAAGGTCTGTGTCATTGTGATTATTATTTTTATTATTATTATTAATATCACACCGACAGTAGTGGCTACGCTGGCTAAAGCTCAGCATTAGGTCATGGGGCCAAGCTCTCTGCTGACTCGGTAGACGCGTGGGTTCGAGCCCCACTGTCGGCCGTCCTTGAAATGGTTTTCCGTGGTTTCCCATTTTCAACACCAGGCAAATGCTGGGACGGTACCTTCTGACAGGCCACGGCCGCTTCCTTCCACATCCCTGCCCAGTTTCATTCACCATCATCCATTTCATCTCTCATTAACTCCTCTCCTGGGGTTGGTGTCAGGAAGGGCATCCGGCCGTAAAAACCATCACCACAAAGACTTCCATCGCATCTCATCCCCGACCCCGTTGGAAAAACGGGACTAATAAGGGGTAGACATACATACATACACACACATTATTATTAATATTCATATGACTTTTTCATGAATATTAGTATTAACCTAATTAATTTACTCCTTATTTATCATCATAATTATTTATTGTATTTCAAAAATTGTCCCATATGTACTGGTAGCATAATGTGTGGTTAGGTGTAAGAGAGGTCTATGAGCCCTAACTTCACCACTACTGAACACATAAAATAAATAAATACGGTATATAAATAAAAAACTTTACGAGCCTTACAGTAAAATAGACTCAACACCGCTCATAACCTTAAATTCGGGCGGCTTCGGTGGCGTAGTTGGTAGCATGTTGGGCTTCTATGCCCAAGATAGCGGGTTCAAACCCGGTCGAAGCCGTCGGATTTTTAAGAGCGTTAAAAATCCCTCAATATGCCTTCCTTCGGAGGGGAATTAAAGCCGGGGGTCCCATGTCATAGATTTATGGCATGTTAAAGAACCTTCCACTAATTACACCTGTGTGAAGCTAAATTGGATAGGTTAAGAATGTAAACAACGATCTTGTTAGGTTTCTACGTTCGTTGCCAAGAGCCGACTGCAGTGGCGTCTAGTAGCTTAGTTCTGACCTAGGCCTAGTAGACGTTGTCGGTGGCGTTTGGCGGCAAAAGTAGGAACTATTTGAAAAATTCTAAGTTGCAGTCTGTACTTAAATTTAAAAATAAAAAAAACAGTTACACACACTAATAGAGCCAACACAACTAACACCGGCTATCAGACAGATTCTACACACACAAGTAGCCTACACGGGACTACATGACCGCGTTGTCGCAGCCCCTAAACTGAGGAACCAACCAACCAACATTAAATTCCTTATAAATAGGCCAACTTGGGAGTAAATGCAATGTGCACAGCAGTAGATCATGAAAGGCTTGCCCAGTTCCCGGACCTCCTGATTCACAGACCAACACGTAATTTCATATGGATTCTGTTAAAATGAGTCATTTGATATGATTAGCAGCAGAGTATCAAGAAGGCAGTGCGAGAGTAGAAATATCAAGTAGGCAGTGAAGACAAAAAAAAAAGAGAGTCTTGGAATTGTTATGTATTATTAGTGTGTAAATAAAAAAGATTTGTGTGTCGATGAATGTCCAGGAGGGATACGATCCAGCTGGCAGTGCGTCTTACACACTTCAGTCCCATTTTTCAAAATCACTCCCACAAAAATATCCAGCAACCGAGTGGAAAGATGTTACACATCAATAATACAAACGAAGAACCATATTACCTGTCGGAGGATGGCGTAGAAGACGTCGAGATGTGAGTTGAGGTCTACACCATAAGGGCCTTGAAGGATCTGCGCCTCGTCACTCTCCCTCTGTTCGTCAAACACGTCGAGCTGCACGCCCAGGTCCGGCACGCCGGCCGCCGTCCGTCTGTAAGCACACATCGTATCTCCTTTGAACACCAACAGTACCATACTAGCCAAATGCACACATTTCCCTATAAGCCCTACTTGAACGACACAACAGTGCCTTCAACTCACCAGGCAAAATAAAGTAAATAGCATTATTGTCAGATTCACCTCAGAGCCCGAGGATAGATAAACAAAGCCCACGATTAGAATGTGTAGCTGCTCGTTCAGAGATTGGAGAATCTCCCAGCGCTGACAGCTAGCATTCTGAATGTGGTTTCCATTCCCCAAAATGGAAGAAATTTGTAGTTTTACGTAACCTCCGCGCGTAAGTGAATGGCCATCCTTTTAACGTGAAAAATGAATCATTATGGGCGGATTATCTCGATTTTATTCCACAAACAGCAATCAGCAAGTCATCAATTCGAGTCATTGGACGTAAATTTTCAATTCGAAAATCTCATGTGCATTAACCATGAATCGAATCTGGTCTGCTTTGGAGAGAGTCAAGCAGCTAGACCATTACACCATCAGTGGTCTCAGGGTACTTATAGGGACTCCATATCGAAAGGTTCAGGGCTCACGTCCCGGCTCTGCCAAGTAATTTAATTCTGGTCTGAGGATTGGAACGAGACACACTCAGCCTCGTGAGGCAAAACCGAGAAGATTTAAATTCGACTCCCGCCTCAACCACCCTAGAAGTGGTTTCCCATTTATATTCCAGGCAATGGTCGGGATGATTCTTTATTTAAGGCCACGGCCACTTCCTTCCAAATCCTAGCCTCAATTACTAGTAGGCTAGACAAACTACTGCAGCCATCACAATGACGTAGGTTATCAGATGTGCTCCACAACCAAGAACATGGGGCTATATGATCACGAACCCACGGTGTAGCCATGCGCGTTAAATTGGTCACCACGACCGCAATGGGGAGCTGCAGAAAATCAGGAGATCGGAGGTTCGAATTCCGGTGCTGACAGTGGCTATCCTGCGTGTTAGTTTTCTCCGTTTTTTTCCACACTCTCTCCAGCAAATGCTAGAATAGAACCATATTTCAAGTCCCGGGGCACTTACCCCATTCCCGATCCTAATAAGTACAGTTACATACTCTACTACAGTCACCACAGAATCACAGCTTATCAGACAAATCGAACACACATCCATGTACACGAGACTGATGACCAAGTTGTCCCAAGTTCTGAAACGTACTAACAACAACAATAAATTCATGACCATGATGTAGGAAAGCCTCTATTCTATATGAATCAACAACACCGCTACACAATCATGCCTCCTTTCTTAAGTGTGAAAAGCATGACTGTATGAGTCCAAATAAGCTATGAACTTGAAGACCTTCAAATGTAACGTCTCGATTTGTCCCCATTCCTTACTGACGAGCGGCTTCGGTGGCGTAGTTGGTAGTATGCTGAGCTTCTATTCCCAAGATCGCTGGTTCAAACCCGGCCGAAGTCGTCGGATTCTTTAAGAGCGTTAAAAATCCCTCAGTATGCCTTCCTTCAGAGGGGAGGTAAATCCGGCAGGCCCATGTCATAGATTTATGGCATGAAAAAGAACCTTCAACTAATTACACTTGTGGAAGGTAAAATGTGTAGGTTAGTTTGATAACGCTATATTAGTTTCAACAATCGCCACCAGGTGCTAACTGCGATGGCATTTAGTTGCCACGTCCGCAGCTAGGTGTCGTGGACGGTAGCATTTTGTAGCAAAAGTAGGAACTACTTGAAAAAAATAATCGTCTGCAGTCCTTCTACCTGAATCACAGATAACACACACTAATACAGCCATCACAATTAACACCGGTTATCAGACAAATTCTACCCACACCCAAAGTACACGGGGCTACATGACCGTGTTGTCGCAGCCCCTAAACTAAGGAACCAAACAATCTTCCTTACTAACGCTCCTAGTTCCAACTCAAGCGATGAGCGAAATTCGCATAGCGGCGTCATTGAGGCTTCAGAAACGTTAACCCAACTGGTGAAACATAAGAGCTCTTTTGGCATTCCTATTTTTATTGTAGCTAATGGGGCTAAATGGATTGAGGCTGCAGGGATAAGTGGGCTATATTGTCTACCATAAAAAGACCATTGTAAGTTAGTGCGAGGGGGAGAGAAAAAATGTGGTGCGGAAACGACAGTGGCGCTGCTTACTACGCGTGGCGACACCAGCAACACGTCTGCTTTGTGTCTTCGCATCGCGACGAGGTGTCGCGCCGGATCTATACCAAGCAGTTTGCTCCACTGCCCCTCTTCCGTGCATTATCGTCAATATAATTGGCATGGGGTTAACAATAAAAAAAAAGCAAATTAGTTTGACGCAAACCGAAATTAAACAGTTCTGTAAGTCCGTCGGCTATTCACAAGCATGATGTTCCTTGTTGTCAGAAGTTGTGAGGAGAATTTTATTATCTAATATATAAAAGTGAAAGTCTGTATGTATGTATGTATGTATGTATGTATGTATGTATATATGTTGGTTCCGTATACAAATCTACACCGTTCCACCAATCTCAACCATATTTTGCATACGCATAGTTTAGGACCCAGAAGGAACCGCTGGCTACATGAATTTTCGATAGTCTTTCTCATTCTTCTGATTTTGGCCCTTTTTCACTCAAAAACAGGCTAATTAAATCATAAAATATACTCATGAAGGAATGGCAAGATAGATAGTTTCCATGGCAACATAGCTCAAGTCGAGACACGGCCGACTTGATGCCAATTGCGCTCAGCACTACCGGTATAGAAAATGAGGATCTTTACTTGAAATCCCGTTAGTTACTCAACTGCTCACACAGCACTGTCAACCGAGTTTAGCATAACAAAGACTTGACACTATCTTCTTTCTACTATATATTTTTCAAATACCACTCACTCACTCACTCATTCATTTATTCATCAACCACCGAACGGATTGGAATGAAATCTGGTATGCAGCTTCCTCAAGGGCCGCAAATGCCCACTAAGAGAGAAATTTTGGCTATTCAGGTTCTAAAGGGGTGTTAAGGGGGTAGACCTGCATTTAATTGAATAGCAATATCTCCCGATTGGTTTCATGGGGGGATGTGATACTCGGCATATAAACTCATCATTAAAAATAAGAAGACATGTGTCTGAGGGTTTTTCGATGTGGTGTATATTATGAGGTGAAAGGGGTGAAAAGTGGGGATTAAAAGATTCTTAACGGAGCGTGTGTCTCTTAAACGACATAGGCGAGGAATTTGAAACACAGCGAAAAAAAATCAACATAAAAAAGAAGTAAATATGTGTTTGACAGTTTTTTCATAAATCCAATTTAAGGGGCCCATGGGGAGAGATGAAATTCTGGGGGGGGGGGGGAACAGGAAAGAAAGTGTCCTAACTGATTGACTGACTGGCTCACTCATCAAACTCAGGGGGAAAAACTGCTTTAAAGTAAGTAAATAGCTTTTCGACAGTTTTCTTTTCATAAATCAAATTTAAGGGGTTCATGGGGAGGGGTGAAATTCTGAAAAAAGAAAATTGAAAGAAAATGTCCAGACTCACTCACTTACTCACTCACTCATCATCGCCTAGCCAAAATTATTGAAGTTAGAAACATGACAGTTTGGGGATATGTTCATTGTAGGTCAAAACCGTCTACTAAGGGAGGATTTTCGGATATTCAGGTTCTAAAGGGGTCTTAAGGGGGTTAAACCTGCATTTCATTGAATAACTATATCTCCCGATTGGTTTCATTGGGGGATGTGATACACGGCATATAAACTTATCATTAAAAAGTAACAAGACACGTGTCTGAGGGTTTTTCAATGTGTTTATGAGGTTAAAGGGGTGAAAATTGGGGATTGAAAGATTCCTAATGGAGCGTGTATCTCTTAAACGACATAGGCGAGGAGTTTGAAACTCAGCGGGAAAAAAAATCATCATAAAAATAAGTAAATATGTGTTTGACCGCTTTTCCATAAATCCAATTTAAGGGGCCCATGGGGAGGGGTGAAATTCGGGGGGGGAGGGACAGGAAAGAAAGTGTCCTAACTGATTGACTGACTGACTCACTCATCAAACTCACGGGAAAAAACTGCTTTAAAGTAAGTAAATAGCTTTTCGACAGTTTGTTTTTCAATCAAATTGAAGGGGTTCATCGGGAGGGGTGAAATTCTGAAGAAAAAAAAATTGAAAGGAAATGTCCTGACTCATTCACTCACTCATCATCGCCCAGCCAAAAATATTGAAGTTGGAAACATGACATTTCGGGGATATGTTCGTTGTATGTCAAAACCGTACACTAAGGGAGTTTTTTTGGATATTCGGGTTCTAAAGGGGTCTTAAGGTGGTTAAACCTGCATTTCATTGAATATCAATATCTCACGAGTGGTTTCATTTGTGGATGTGATACTCGGCATATAAACTAATCATTAAAAATACGCAGACATGTGTCTAAGCGTTTTTCGATGTGGTGTATTATTATGAGGTGAAAGGGCTGAAAAGTGGGGGTTGAAGGATTCCTAATGGAGCGTGTAGGCCTATCTCTTAAACGACATAGGCGAGAAATTTGAAACTCAGCGAAAAAAAATCAGCTTAAAAAGTAAGTAAATCGGTTTTCGACTGTTTTTTCATAAATTAATTTAAGGGGCCAATGGGGTGGGGTGAAATTCTGGGGAAAAAAAAGGAGAGAAAGTGTCCTAACCGACTGACTCAGGGGAAAAAGACAGCTTAAGAAATAAGTTAATAGGTGTTCAAGCGTTTTTTAATCAATCCAATTTAAGGGGCCCATGGGGAGGGGTGAAATTCTGGTAAAATAAATGAAAGAAAATGTCCTGTCTGACTCACTCACTCATCACGCCCAGCGAAAACTATTAAAGTTGGAAACATGAAATTTTGGGAAAATGTTCGCTGTATGTCGAAAACGTTAACTAAGGAATGATTTTTGTTTATTCGGGTTTTAGAGACGTGTCAAGGGGGGTAAACGTGCATTTCATTGAATAACGATATCTCATGAGTTGTTTGTTTGGGGATGTGATATTCGGTATATAAACTAATCATTAAAAATAATCAGACATATGTCTAAGGGTTTATCGATGTGGTGTATATTATGAGGTGAAAGGGGTGAAAATCGGGGTTTGAGGGATTCTTGACGGAGCGTGTATCTCTGAAACGACATAGGCGTGAAGTTTGAAATTCGGTGGAAAAAAACAGCTTAAAATACAAGTAAATAGGTGTTCGAACGTTTTTTCATAAATCCAATTTAAGGGGCCCTTGGAGAGGGGTGAAATTCTGGGGGAAAAAAAACAGGAAAGAAAGTGTCCTAACTGATTGACTCACTTACTCACTCATCAAACTCAGGGGGAAAACAGCTTTAAATAAGTAAATAGGTGTTTGACCGTTTGTTTCATAAATCCAATTTAAGGGGTTCATGGGGAGGGGTGAAATTATCAAAAATAAATGAAAGAAAATGTATTGACTGACTCACTCATCATCGCCCAGCCAAAATTATTGAAGTTAGAAACATGAAATTTTGGGGATATGTTCGTTGTATGTCGAAAACGTCCACTAAGGAAAGAGTTTTGGATATTCAGGTTCTAAAGAGGTGTTAAGGGGGTAAACGTGCTTTCCATTGAATAACAATATCTCACGAGTGGTTTCATTTGGGGATGTGATACTTGGCACATATACTAATCATTAAAAAGAAGCTGACACATGTCTAATGGTTTTTCGATGTAGTGTATATTATGAGGTGAAAGGGATGAAAAGTGGGGGTTGAAAGATTCCTAACTGAGCGTGTATCTCTTAAACGACATAGGGAGGAGTCTGAAACTCGGAGGAAATCTATCAGCTTAAAAATAAATAAACAAATGAATAAATAAATAAATAAAATAAATAGGTGTTCGACCGTGTTTTCATAAATGCAATTTAAGTGGCATATGGGAGGGGTGAACTTCTGGAAGAAAAACGTCCACTAAGGAAGGATTTTTGGATGTTTGCTCTCATCGACCAACCAAAACTATTAAAGTTAGAAGAATGATATTTTGGGGATATGTTTGTTTGTTGTGTGTCGAAAACGTCTACTAAGGAGGGATTTTTGGGTATTCAGGTTCTAAAGGGGTGTTAACGGGGTTAAACCTGCATTTCATTGAAAAACAATATGATACGACTATGACGCGAGCGATGCGAGGCTAAAATTGAGATGGTGTGTGTCTGTGTATTACTCAATCTCGCAAGTACCACTGGTCCGATTTACGTGAATTTTACATGGAAGTAGCTGATTTACCTGGTTAACATATAGGTTACTTTTGATTTCAATACTTTGCACTATTTAAAATGGCGACCATTTTAGTGACGTCACTACACCCTTTGGTTTCAAAATTTCATATTTCTATTTCAAATAAAAAGAGAACGCTAAGAAATAGCAAACTTTTGATGGCATATGCGAGGTTTAAAATTACATTTTCTATCCGAAAGGTATCTGCAACTGTTAGCGAGTAAAACCTAAATTTGTGCTATAAAACACGGTCAACGCCGAGCGGTGTAGTTGGACAAAATGTTCCATCCCTAATGTCCCTCTGCGCAGCACCTCGCCTATCCCCTGTTTTAACTGTCACCTTCACATTTTAATTTATTTATGACGCGTAGCGAAGCACGGGTACTTCAGCTAGTTATCTATATATATAAAAATCAATGTTACGTGATAGTTTGTCTGTCTGTGGGTATGTCTCCTATGCGTTCATATACCATTCGTCCGATTGCGATGAAACTTGGGTGAGATGTTGAGTACACTCCAAGGAAGGTTTCTGACTTAGTAAATCCATTTTACAATAGGTAGCGCACGCGTAGATTCAACAAATGAGCGACGATGCGCGAAGCATTTCAACAAAGTCCCGTATGTGTTCATATACCATTCGTCCGATAGCGATGAAACTTGCTTGAGATGTTGTGTACACTCCAGGGATGGTGACTGGCTTAGTAAATCCATTTTACAATTGGTAGCACACGAGTAGATTCAACAAATGAGCAATGACGCGCGAAGTGTTTCAACAATATCCCGTATATGGTCATATAACATTCGTCCGATAGCGATGAAACTTGGGTGAGATGTTGTGGACACCTACGTGAAGGTTTCTAACTTAAAAAATACATTTCACAGTAGGTAGCGCTCGAGAAGATTTAACAAATGAGCGACGACACGCGAAGCGTTTCAACAAAGTCCCTTATTAATTCATATACCATTCGTCCGATAGCTATGCAACTTGGGTGAGATGTTGCGTGCACATCAGGGAAGGTTTCTGGCTGAGTAAATCCATTTTACAATAGGCAGCGCACGAGTAGATTCAACAAATGAGTGACGACGCGGGAAGTGTTTCAACAAAATCCCGTATGCGTTCATATACCATTCATCGATAGCGATGAAACTTTGATGAGTTGTTGTGTTCACTTAGTAAATCCATTTCAGTAGGTAGCGCACGAATAGATGCAACAAATGAGTGACGACGCGCGAAGCGTTTCAACAAAATTCCGTATGCGTTCGTATACCATTCATCGATTGCGATGAAACTTTGATGAGTTGTTGTGTTCACTTAGTAAATCCATTTCAGTAGGTAGCGCACGAATAGATTCAACAAATGAGTGACGACGCGGGAAGCGTTTCAACAAAATCCCGTATGCGTTCATATGCCATTCATCGATTGCGATGAAACTTTGATGAGTTGTGTACACTTAGTAAATCCATTTCAGTAGGTAGCGCACGAATAGATGCAACAAATGAGTGACGACGCGCGAAGCCTTTCAACAAATTCCCGTATGTGTGTATATACCATTCATCGATTGCGATGAAACTTTGATGAGTTGTTGTGTACACTTAGTAAATCCATTTCAGTAGGTAGCGCACGAATAGATACAACAAATGAGTTACGACGCGCGAAGCGTTTCAACAAAATCCCGTATGCGTTCATATGCCATTCATCCGATTGCGATGTAACTTTGGTGAGTTGTTGTGCACGTCCCACGAATATTTCTAAATTAGTAAATCCATTTTACGATAGCTTAGAGGCAGTTAACGGAAATTAAAAAAGATATAGTGCATCCAAAAGCACTCCAAGAAACAAAATTACAACGCCAACACTTTCTTTGATTGGCATTGCAACGCATGCCGGGTACAGCTTGTTGTTAATATAATTATTATGTATTTATTTTGCGCATGCACTGGCACATTCTCAGCATATTTGTTGGAAAGAAAACATTTACAATCCCAGATATTAAGTACCGTACATCATAGGGAGAGATCCGTGGCTTAGGCGGCAGCACGCCGGCCTCTCACTGCTGGGTCCGTGGTTCAAATCCCGGTCACTCCATGTGAGATCTGTGCTGGACAAAACGGAGGCAGACAGGTTTTTCTCCGGGTACTCCGGTTTTCCCTGTCAAAATTTCATTCCAGCAACACCCTCCATTATCATTTCATTTCATCTGTCATTCATTTAATCATTGCCCCAGAGGAGTACGTCAGGCCTCGGCAGCCGGCACAGTTCACATCCTCGCCGCTAGATGGGGGCATCATTCATTCCATTCCTGACCCGGTCGGAGACTGGAAGCAGGCTGTGGATTTTCATTTTCACATCATAGGGAGCTAATTCTTCAATATCTCGGTGACTGCATTATGTTTTGAAGAAATCTATAACCTATAGGTAAAATTTAATTTTCATATATTTTTGTGTATTTGCTCTTGAAATTAAATTCCATTCCCTGATTTCAATAGAAAATTCGAATATCTCGAAAGTTGGACACCAGTAGGTGATAGAGCAGGTGTTCTTTAAATGAAATTTGGTGCTCCCGTCATTCGAGCAAAAAAAATGCTCTGAAGTTGCACAGTGTTGCACGAACCGGAATTATAGTGTTTACAATACAAGTTTTGACAGTTAGAAATTTTATCATTTTGTAAAACATTATTTTAATCTACAGTGCAAATAAGGCGTGATCAAAAAGTTTCCGCGTGACGGACCTACAGTCCAGAATTGGTACTGTACGCCAATCAGGCAAAATTGGCGTGAGGATTGAGGCACTCATCCAACCGACGCACCAGGTTGAAGATCCCCGTGTAGTAAAACACCGTGTCCTGCAGCACGAAGAAGTCCGACAGGAATCGTCCAACCTTCAAAACCCTTTATAAGGCACCGAAGGCGTGATAATCGCTTGGGGAGAGATCAGAACTATAGGGTGGATGCTCGAGTGTGTCCCACTTGAGTTGGTGTACCTTCTGCGTTACGACCTTTGCGGCATGGGGACTGCGTTACCATGAAGCAGCAGCACCCCTTGTTGCAGTTTCCCCGGACGTTTCGCTTTAATTGCACGCCGTAATTTCTCCAGTGTTGCGGAGTACCGTTCCCCAGTGATGGAGACACCAGGTTCCTTGAAGAAAAAAAGGAAGTAAGGAAGAAAGGAAGGAAGCTTGTAGTTTTACGTGACTGTTAAACTCACGATCATAAGCCACGGGACCTCCTCTTTACATGGATTCCGAACCACATGACATGGCATTTCTCATCGATAATCTCACATGCATTCACTGGGAATCGAACCCGGTTTGCTTTGGTGAGCTATTTCTGCACCTCTGAGAGAGATGGGGGGAGAGAGAGAGGAAAATGAAAGATAAGCGCATAGTTGTTCCATTATTATTATTATTATTATTATTATTATTATTATTATTATATTGAATGGTGCTCGGGTACTTGGTATGGCATGGGGGTAGTGCCCACAGTCACATAAAGGTTTAGAAGGCCTGTGGTAGAGTGTCACCCTTTGAGTTCTTTTCTCGTGGATTCGGACCCATTGACTATATTTGTAAAAAAAACTTAGTTATCATTTTTAAACTAGAGTGAATTTCAAACTAAAGATAGTTTAAGCCGAAAATGAAGGAGTCGATTACTTCCATCACTTCTCCTAGTCCCATAATTCCAAACATCAATCAGTTGTCAATCAAAATCAAATTACAGCAATGATACAAGTAGGCCTATATGAAAATGGCGAGGGTGAGTGAGACAGACTATGACGTGCGCATCAAGGGTAGTCAAGTTGAACAGTAAGAATACAAAGAATCTGAAATCAAATCAAGCACATGTGCTCTATAGCTTGTGTTTCTCAGACGTAAGTTTATTTGCTCACTTTCACTCACAGATTAACTTGAGCCGCTGGAGCAGATTTTGCGAGAGCTCGATGACAGATGAGTAACTTCCTGGTTACATTTATAACTCGCGATAAATAACAGGTCTTGTATGAAGCGATGCCTTTGTGTCAGGCAAAGACAGGCAGAGTAAACTGTGGTAGACTGGACTTAGGTGGTCATGTACAGTATTCGGGAGACAGGTGGGCTCGAATTCTATCGTCGGCTATCCTTGAAATTCTTGACCAAAGACACTTTCAGTAATTTTCATCGTGTTATGTTTGCCACGGTGGATGAGTGGATAGCGTGTCGGTCTACTAACCCCAAGCTTGCAGGTTCGCTCCTGGCCATGGTAAGTGATTTTTTTTAAGGCGGCAAAAATTACGACACGAATGTCATACGACAATGGCATGCCAAAGAACCCATTTTAATACAGAAGGCCGTGTTCATAATGGCAAAATTTATCTCGGGAGTTCCCGCCATCACAAAGTTCCTCATTTCTCTACTAGAAAGCGGCAGGCCTATAGTGTTCAAGGAGCTTAGATATCTAACCTCCTTGAATTTCATAGTGTTTCAAGGAACAACGAAATTCGACATGCCAGCTACCCTCTGGGTATCAAATAACAAAGTTTGCATCCGGCACCCGAGGTAATACGATATTATTATTATTATTATTATCGTGTTATGTTTATTGAGAATACGCCATATGCGGCGTTAGTACAACTGTGCAGCATTGACCACCAAAGCCAGACGCTGCTCGTTCAAATCCTGCACGCATCAAAACATTAATAAAACGCTCTACTTTACACCAACAGTGCATGGCTCTTTAGTCATCACTGATGTTGTGAAATTGTTATCTATATACTCCCTATTTCAAATGAATACAAATCTGCGATCGTGTCCTTAGTGTGTATAGTGTTACAGGCCGGACGTTTGTTTTAGACGCGTGTAAAATCTTAATGGAAGCCTGGAGGCGAGTTACTACAAAACCTGTGTTGTTATCAGCTGCCCCAAGCAGTCCGATGATTGACAAAGCTGTTTCACACTTCTTCTGAAGTACAGTCAATGGCAAATATAATAACGTTCTGTTCGTAACTACGTAACGTGTACTTCCGCGTGACATAATACTTCGACGTGGACTGTACTGTCTGCTCAAGTCTGGAATTACATTACATCAGATAGGTGGTGACAAGTGTAAAGCGATAGGGTGAGAGAGTGAGTGTGTACAGGCTCACCCGCAGGCTTCAAGGTCAAGGGCAATCGTCTAAAACGAACGTCCGGCCTGTAACGTGGTTACCATAAAAAATACTACCCACAAATATAGCAGAGAGGCTGGAATAGGTAGTTGCTGTTCGGAGACCCGAGGTTCGCACACCAGCGCTGACAACAGCCATCCAGGGTGTGGTACTCTCCGAGTTTTTTCCATACTCATTCAAGGCCCATGCCAGGTTGATACTAGTCCCGGTACACTGACTCTAATCCTGACGACCCTAATATTGCAGTTACGCACACTACTACAGTCATTACAATAACACAGCTTATCTGACAAATTCTACACTCAAGTACACGGGGTTGATTACTTCGATGTTCCTTGCCATTACACGAAAAAATAATAAAATCAGCACATTTTTACAGGTTAACTTAAGGGCAATATTGTCTTTGTCTTACACTAAACGAACCAGGGGCAAAACACTCCGACCTTCTACACCTTAAGCCTACAATCACCTATCACCACACTACACGAAGTCGTCCAATATGATCTTCTGTCTGTCTGTCTGTCTGGCTGTCATCCTGGAGGCAGATTTGAACCTCAAAAAGCATAACCGTAGGTTATGTGGGTAGAAACTCACAAATAAAACTTCCAAGGCAGCGCTATATTGAGGTTTAGGGCAAGGTGAACGGTGAGGTAGTTTGCTATCGCTTTCCGCACTGAGTCAGAACAACAGCATCTACAGGCCGGACGTTTGTTTCAGACGATTGCCCTTGACCTTGAAGCCTGTGGGGGAGCCTGCACACAGTCACTCTCTCACCCTATCGCTTCAAACTTGTCATCACCGATCTGATGTAATGGCATTTCAGACTTGAGCACGTGGTGACACCGTCCCGCTGACAGTACAGTTCACGTCGAAGTATTGTGTGACACGGAAGTACACGTTACGTAGTTACGAACAGAACGCCATTATATTTGCCATTGACGCCGTGGTCTTTCTTTATTCGTGTCAGAAGTATCGACTTTACACATAGATATTTTAAAATACACGATATATACATTGCTACTATACAAATATACAGATATACACATATAAACAATCCTACTGAGCAACAAAATCGGAAGCTAGATAATTCTTGCCCAGTATTGGGCGACGTCAATAGCATTAGAGGAAGCTGCAACCAAGTCTATCATAGTGCACTTTGAGGGACATAAAACACACTGACATAAATGTTGGATCGTTTGCTGCTTTCCACAATCACAGAGTGATGAGTCGCTTGAGAAACCCCACTTCCGAAGATTTACTTTTGTTCTGCCGACTTCTGTACGGAGTCTGTTAAGGGATTTCCAGGTTGTCCACCTCTCCTGGTGTCCACATGGAAGACTTTCCTTCGGCTCCATCCAGTTGGAGAGATGGCTGGTTCTTTCTTTCCACATCTTGATCCTAGCATTCTCCGCTTTCCCCTCAAGGTTAACTGATGTGCGGAGAAAACTTTTTCTGGATTTCAGCCTCCGGGTGGCTGGGTGGTATCCATAGAGGGGATGTGCTTCTGAAGTAGATGATTGGAGTCTTTCTTTGTTAGCTGCTACCTCCCTACGAATCTCACCTGGAGCAATACCAGCTAGAAGTTGGATCTTCTCAATGGGTGTAGGTTTCAGGCATCCAGTAATGATCCTGCAACTTTCGTTGAGAGCGATGTCGACTTGCTTCGCATGGGCTGACCTGTACCAAACCGGGGAGGCATATTCACCTGCAGAGTAGCATAAAGCTAGAGCTGATGTTCTGATTGTTTGTGGTTGTGTTCCCCAACTGGTTCCTGACAATTTGCGTAGAATGTTGTTTCTAGCAGCTATCTTTTGTTTTACGTTTTGGCAATGTTTCTTGTATGTTAGTGTGCGGTCCAGCATAACTCCCAAATACTTTGGTGTAAAGCAATGTTCCAGTAAGTTCCCTTTCCAGATAACTTTGAGTTTCTGAGATGCCTGTGCATGCCGCAGATGGAACGCGCAAATTTGGGTCTTAGCTGGATTTGGTTTCAGTTGGTTTTTCTCATAATAGGTACCTAGCTCTTCTAATGCAACAGTTAAAGAGGTCTCTGCTTCATCAAAGGTATTAGTCTGAGTAGTAAGTGCTAGGTCATCGGCATAGATAAAGCTTTTAGTACCTTCTGGCAATGGCTGGTCATTTGTGTAGATGTTGAAAAGAATAGGAGCCAGTACACTGCCTTGAGGGAGTCCATTCCTTTGATTTCTCCATCTACTTCGGCGTCCTTGGAATTCAACAAAAAAAGCGACGATTTTCCAGGAGAGTAGCTATCATCTTGGTTACTTTGATGTCTGTAATCATTCTGTAGAGCTTGTGTAATAATATCCTGTGATTTACCGTATCGTAGGCGGCGGAGAGATCCACAAAAGCCACACCAGTGATCTTCTTCTTCTCAAATCCATCCTCAATGTGTTGAGTTAGATGTAGAACCTGTGCTGTGCAGCTCTTTCCTGGGCGGAAGCCACACTGCTGAGGTATTAGAGCGTGGTCTACTACTCCAATTAGGCGGTTTAACAGCATCCTTTCCATTATTTTGTACATATGGCAGAGTAAGGAGATTGGTCTGAAATTTTTTGGGTCCGAAGGATCCTTTCCAGGTTTCAGAAATGCAATCACTTTGGATTTTCTCCATATTTTAGGAATTTTCAGAGAAGTAAAACAATTGTTGAAGAAGTTCAGAAGCCATCCCTGTGTGGTTGAACTGAAGTGTTTTATTTGCTCTATTGTGATGTCGTCTAATCCTGCCGCTTTTCCATGTTTGGCACATTGAATAGCTTTCTGTAATTCCTTTATTTCAAATGGCCGGGAAAGGTTACTGGACTTCATTTCTCCATTTTCCAGGATATTGTGTTCCATTTTCCTTATTGGGCGATTGGTTTTCCCATTGGTGACAAGCTGATTTGCGATTTGGTTTGCCGTAACATTTGCATGGACTGGTACCTTGGTTGGATCGTTGCTAAGTCGTTTTAGAAGCTTCCAAGCCTTTCTGCTGTCCCTTGACATATCTGTTTCCTCCATGAGTTTGATCCAAGCATCTTTCTTTGCCTCTGCAATTAAGGAAAGCAGTTTCCTTCCAGCTGACACAGTGTCTTCACTTAGTGGATCTTCCTGAAACAGTGAAATATATGTGTTCATTTGAGCAGCCGTGTCTGAAGTTAGGCCTTGTATATAATTAACTCTGCAGCCTCGTGGTATGGAAACGCGGGAAGCTTCCTTCACTGCTTCAACAAACTGATCATACACCTCTGGGACGCCGTGGTTATAGATTTTGCGAAGGCATTTGATGTCGTGCCGCATGACATGCTACTCCATAAATTAGCTTCGACGAAGATTGATAGAAGAGTAATTTTATGGATCCAAGAATTTTTGACGGGTCGTTCACAGAAAGTGAAAGTCGAAGGCATATTCTCGGATGAAATTACCGTAACGTCGGGTATCCCTCAGGGCAGCGTAATCGGAACTTTGTTATTTTTGGCGTTTATAAATGACTTACCAAATGGGATTCGCAGTGACTGTCGATTGTTTGCGGATGATTGTGTAATATATCGAAAGATACATGACTCACAAGACAATGCAGTGCTTCAAGAGGACCTGGACCTGGTCTATAAGTGGGCGATTGAAAATAAAATGAAAATAAACACAAGAAAATGTAGTCTCTTAAAAATAGGGAAAGTGCGAAGGCAGGATTTTCAATATAACATTGGCTCGGAAATACTTGTAGAAGAAGATTCTTGCAAATATTTGGGCGTTCACGTAAGGAATGATATGAAATGGAGTAGTCATGTAGGATGTGTAGTTTCAAAAGCTTACAAATCCCTGCACTTTGTAATGAGGGTATTAAAAGGAAGTAGTACCTCTGCTAAAGAATTAGGCTATTTGTCACTTGTAAGACCTATTCTGGAATATGCCTCGGCGGTTTGGGATCCATATCAAGTAGGGCTCATCAATGAGTTGGAAATGGTACAAAGAAAGGCCGCTAGATTTGTGCTCAGTGACTTTAATCCCAGGAGCAGTGTGAGCCGTATGTTAAAGAAACTTGGGTGGGAATCACTGGAGGCTAGGAGGATGAAATCTAGACTCTGCGCTATGTACAACACGTATACAAATCAACTAGCATGGGGTGAGCTTAGCAAACGATTGGGAAAGCCCACTTACATGGGTAGGAGCGATTATCCTTTCAAAGTTAAGGGCCGACCACAGCGAACAAATTATGGTAAATATTCTTTTGTAAACCGTGCCATTGATAACTGGAACTCTCTACCTGCCGCAGTCTTAGAGCCTTTTCCCAAACATATAGGTGTGTTTAAGAAAAGACTGACTATTTGTGTAAATACTCCAGTTTAATTGTTGTATAATTGTTATTGAATTGTTATGTATAATTATTTATTTGTTATGTATATCCAATTTGCCACCGGGGGACACACCCCCCATTGCAAATAAATGAATGAATGAATGAATGAATGAATGAATGAATGGACTGTACTTCAGCAGTGTGTGAGACAGCTTTGTCAATCATCGGACCGCTTGGGGCAGCTGATAACAACACAGGTACTGCAGTAACTCGCCTCCAGGCTTCCATTAAGATTTTTCACTCGTCTAAAATAAACGTCCGGCCTGTACAAGCACTAGCTGTGCCCTGAATGCCATTACTCAGCACCACTCATACCTCAGCAGCTTCCATATAACCGCAGATATGACTGAGACTGAGACATCGGAGAAAACCCTCATCTTACTCTAGCCTGTGACAACACAGAAATGAAAAAAATACTGCATTCATCAAGAGATAGCCACAGGCCTAATATGATCTTAAAGAAATTAATTTAACTTAAGGCTATTATTACTACTTTACTACAGCATTGTGTTTTAAAGGTTCCTCATAAATTTTGAGAAGTCTTTAGCAGCTATCATTCTTGAATGCCCTCCCTGAGGTCCAGGTTCGATCCCAGCTCGGTCAAGAAATTGAATTCTGGTCTGAGGGCTAGAACGGAGTACACTGAGCCTCGTGAGGCAAAACTGCGAAGAGGTGGGTTCGATTCCCACCTCATCCATCTTGGAAGTGGTTTTCCGTGGCTTCTCACTTCTACTCCAGGTACAAGCTGGGACGGTTCCTAACTTAAGGCTACGGCTTCGTCCATCCCGATCGTCGCCTGTTTTACAAATACACACACTAGTACAGCCATCACAATAACATAAGTTATCAGACAAATTCTATACATACACACATCCAAGTACACGGGGCTACATGACTACGATGTCGCAAAGCCCCTAAAATCAACAACATATAAATTTTGAAAATTCAAATAGAGTTTTGAAGACCAATTGGAACAGAGAATCCCACTTACAGGCATCTCTAAAGGTGACGTGTGATGCACTAACTGCTACGATGAAAAGGAGACAGGGAAAGGGATGGTTAGGAAAGAGAACTGAGGAAAAAGAACTTCAGGAGGACAATATCGCAGCATTTGTAGAGAACTGAAATGGAAGAACTGCGAACATGAATTTAATTGATAATCGACAGTCGGATTCAGTCATACATATCTCCCGAAGAGATGAGTAGTGACTCCGGACCATGCCTGTCGATCCTAGCAGACCTAACAGAGCAGTTTTAATAAAATGGTATTGCAGTCAAATGACCATACATCAATTAAATGATACTATGAAGTGTTGCACTTTGCTGAATTAATAGAGTGGAAAGGCCACGATGAACGTTTTGATTTAGTCTTCTGTGCTAAGTTCCATGATTGATTTGGTGTTTCTTTTACATGATAGGATATGGTATTTTGGGCATTCTACATTCAACATTTTTCAGAGCAGTTTTGAAAGGTTCCAAAATAAGCAAATTAAAAATAGAATTTGATAGGCATTAATATGACAGAATAGAATAGAATACCCTCTGTTCCAAATCTTGGATAGCCAGAGATTGGGACGAGAGTATTGATTATTACAGCCATCACCTGATACATGTGGTTATTAGTTATACAGCGAATCCCCAATAGCCTAATACAAAAATCCTTCTCAGTAAGATTAATAAATCGCAATATAAATTTAAACATGTCACAAACCTACAAATAATTTACATTGTATTAAATGTTATAAACAATTATCAAAACACTAATAATGGCTATTAATTATGTACTAACTTAATATTATCCTAATTTATACAGAGAGGATACCCTAGACTTGAACTAAGTTTTATTGTTTAGGATACCATCTCCTGTTCCCGTGTACTTGTTTCACATGCATCTTTGTTGTGTTTCTCATCCGTCGCTTTCCTATCCCACATTCCCCTGATAGTGTTAATTTTTTTTAAACATTAATATGATAGAGAAAGAGGAAGTGAATCTCGTTTGCGTCATGTTTAACGAACATCACACTTGTATGAAAATAGCAAGGAAGTTCATTAAAGACGTGAGATTAGCACTGGCGCTATTCTAGTCCTCCTTATCTCGTGGCCGAACCAGCGAACAGCTTGGCTGGCAGATCCTGTGGTATGCAGCTAAGTGGCAAGCACATCTTTCATGTTAACTGCATGCTTCAAGACGACTGGACTACTAAACAGAAGCTGTGCCAGCATTTTTGTTCATACTTGATTGTATGGTCATCAATCACATGTACTTTATACTTACTCTACTAGTGTCGCAACTGACGTTAACGGGTTATGCTTTAAATCTATAGATTTATTGTTGTAGTTAGAGGAAACTATTTCAAGGAGAAAGTAACTTTATGGCCCCTCACATTAAAAAGCAAGGGCATCGTCCCTCTGTAATATTATCTAAGGGGACTTTCTAATTACATCTAGCGTAATTTCCTCATTTTGAAATATACTCAATTCGTCTAAATCAGACGTTCTCAAGCATTTTTGAGACTGTGAGCACCACTCCCATGCCACACCAAGTATCCGAGAACCATTAAGTCGAATATACAGGCCGGACGTTTGTTTTCGACGAGTGCAAAATCGCAATGGAAGCCTGGAGGCGAATTACTACAGTACCTGTGTTGTTGTCAGCTGCCCCATGTGGTCAGATGATTGACAAAGCTATCTCAAACTACTGCTGAAGTACAGTCATTGGCAAATATAATGGCGTTCTTTTCTGTTCGTACCGTAACTATGTAACGTGTACTTCCGCGTCACATAATACTTCGACGTAGACTGTACTGTCTGCACGGTGGTGTCGTCACGTGCTCAAGTCTGGAATTGTAATAATAATTGCAAAGCACACTTTCAAGGATAAAGCTAAAAAAGACCACTGGAAAACAATGGACAGAAGAACGCAAGAAACAGCATAATGAGTTCATGAAGAGATTCTGGGAGGAGAAGAAGGAAAAGCCATCAGCCCAAGTTCAAACGCGCTCTTTAAGTCGGCATAACGAATAATAATAATAATAATAATAATAATGATAATACTAATAAAGGCGCAAATGCCTGCCACTTGCCGCTGTTTTCGTCATCTCATTTATTGTCTCTGTGAATGGTTTAGTCACAAAGGACTGGGAAAATGCAAAGGAGAACCTCGGCTTGAGAAACCATAGGCTATGCAGTTAACGCAAAAACATAAACAGTACACAGGCTGAAAATTTAAAAGAACTAATGAAACTGGAAACACAGCAGGTCAAAAAGCAATTGGGGGGAGAAATTGACAAAATTCAGGTAGCTACTAAAGAGGTTAAGGAACAGCTGGGGGTAGAATTGAGAAAGTCCACTCACAAATAGTTGCAGAAGTAAATGATTTAAGAGAGAGTAATAGAGAGAGCATTAGCAAGATTGAGGAGAAACAAGCAAAGCTATATGATAAAGTAGAAGAATCAGAAGGAAACATTAAATTAACAGTAAACAGTATTGAGAGGAAGGCTGAGGAGAAAATCGCAGAATTAGAGTTAAAATTAAAAGCTAGGATCAGGCAAGAAAATTGTCAGAATAGGCCAGTTTTTGTGAATAGCACACACAGGGAGGTAGAACTGTAGCAGTTGTAGAACTGGCATAATTTGTAGCATGCCCGGTGTGTGGTGAATCTGTAGCTATTTCATCACTTCTGAGGAAGAGAGAGAAAGATAGGTAAAGGAAGAGAGGTTCATGTTTGTTGCATTATTATTATTATTCTATTGCATATGAATTGCACATAAAAATACAAAACCATCACCGTCGGACTCCTTGAAAGCCAAAGATGTTCAGAGCAAGTCACTGAATAGACTAAACCTTTTACGTAATATATGCTACTTGCAGTGACAAGGAGTTCTAAAATTTCAACTACCTGGCACCACTCAATACTACCATTTTCCAACCTTTCCCCGAATTTATTTTCTATAGTGTTCATGAACTCCATTGGGCACCCCTGTCGATTGCTGAACTTACCCAGAACTCATAAATCAGGGATGTCCAATTATTTTTACTGTAGATTAAAAATACTATTTCACAAAATGATCACATTTCTCACTGTCAAAACTTGTAATGAAAACACTGTCGTGCAACAGAATGAGTTTGTGCTCGCAGGCACTTTTTGGCTCATATGACGAGAGCACCAAATATCATTTAAAAGAGCAACGTGGTGATTGCGAAATGATTCTAGATAAGAGGAAGGTGAATTTTGTTGTTTTAAGAGCTAGCCATTGGTAGGAATGAGCTCAAATTCAACATTTAGCCAGGAAACAACACAACAGACCTACTGTGACTACTCCCTCAAATATATATGCATTAATTATTACTTTATTACTTTAATTAATAGTAATTTAATCTAATCAAAACCATCTATAGAGTTCTAACAGTAAGAATAATTGCAGAACTAATATCAGATTTAGTTCCATAGCCCCAACATGGATATAGTTTTGAGCTGGAGCTTTATCTGCAGGATGTCTACCAAAACCAACTAGCCTAAAGGATTTCCCTGACAATTCCCTGATTTTTCCAGGATAAATCAGAAAATTCTCTGAGTAACAGTAGCCACCATAATAATTATATAAAACAGAGCTTGTGCTTAAAGAGCATTTCAAAAATATTACTAGCCTTACAGTAGTCGCATATGATGTGTAACATGTGACATGTTATCCCTTGTTAACAGTGAACTCTGTTGGTCATTGAAATAACCACTTGTAAAACTCCTGTGCCGGTTTTCAGCAAATATGATGTAATGAATATTTTCACACCAAAGAACGACAACTTGTAGGAATATCTTTAATGGGGCCTCCAAACCTTGAAGTGATTTTGTATGCGATATAGATTCCATATAGCTTCATGGCCGACAGTACCTCGAGTGCTTATATTAAATAAGAATACAGCAAAAGTATGAAGATTTAATAAATCAGAATTGTTTTCATCAAATATGGTATTATGAATATTTTCACTCCAAAGAACGACAACTTGAAGATGATTTATTGTATGAATATCTTTAATTGGACCTCCAAACCTTGAACTAAACCGTATGCGATATACATTCCACATAGCCACATGGCCGACAGTATCAATCTCCGCCACCGCGCGCGCCCATTGTTTCCGTCCCATCCATTTCCGTTTCATTTTTCAAAATTACCCCCAAAAATATATATACAGATACCGAGTGGAAGATGTTACACATCAAAAGTGCTCGAACAATAAAGGGTAGCATGACAAAATTGACAAAAAAAGAAAAACTTTGTAAGAAGAAAAACAGAAATATACTGTATATGTTTCTATATTTTGCCAATTTCTAAATTTTTCATCCTGAAAAACTATTGTACTTGCAAGAATTGAAAGTACTGTAGCTTGTCAATAGTAATGCTCTCAAAAATCATACAGTTACACATTTATACGCAAATACACAGTCTACACTTGTAATTGGTGTGCTCTAACTTGCGAGAAATGAGAGCTTACTGATTTAACGTCAGTACGAACATACAATCATCACTGGAATATACTTTTCCCCCAATCAAAATTTAAATGCTTAATTTCCTATTATTCAAGGCTGGACCTTGTAAAACTAAAATTCCCTGGGTGTCATTAAAATACCCTGATAATTCCCTGAATTTTCCAGGATTTAAAATGTCCTGAGTATTCCCTGTTTTCCATATTTTCCTGAGTAGTAGACACCCTGTTTCTGGGATTAGTGTGGACAGTTTTTCGTCGACAAATTGTCGACACCTGCTGTAATTATCAAGCGCACTTAGTTCCCACTCGTTGATGCGTGCGCGATCACCATGCATAAGTCAAAGGTGGTACTTATAATACGAATAGAAACATATCAATGATTGATTGGCTTCGGTGGAGTAGTTGGTAGCATGCTGAGCTTCTATGCCCAAGATCGTGGGTTCAAACCCGGCCGAAGTCGTCGGATTTTTTAAGAGCGTTAAAAGTCCCTCAGTATGCCTTCCTTCGGAGGGGAAGTAAAGCCGGCGATCCCATGACATAGATTTATGGCATGTTAAAGAACCTTACACGATTTACACCTGTGTGAAGCTAAATTGGATAGGTTAAACATTTTACAAACGCTCTTAGGTTCCGACGTTCGTCGCCAGGAGCTGACTGTGGTGGCATCTGGTAACCAAGTTCGGAACTAGTAGTCGCTGACAGTGGCGTTTGGCGACAGAAGTAAGAACTACTTTAAAAATTCAATGTCTGAATTGAAAACAGATAACACACACTAATACAGTCATCACAATTAACACCGGTTATCAGACAGATTCTACACAGACCCAAAGTACACGGGGCTACATGACCGCGTTGTCGTAGCCCCTAAACTGAGGAACCAACCAACCATATCAATGATTCTGTGTTGGTTCTGCAGCACCACAATGTTTTCAGAAGGCTATGGCACTGTGCTTTAACGGGAAGTTTTACATCTATAATATGCAAACACTCGGACAAGAATGGAGGTAAAATCAAAAGTTGTTAATATCTCTTAAATTAAAACTCGGCAATTTTGCTAGGTTTATGCCGTGTCTTATGTGGGGTTTCATCTAGGAACACCAAAATAGGCTCATCAGCGGGCTCTTGGTGTTCGTGCCGGGACCCCCACAGGAGTAGCGAACTGCGCGCTGCCATCCTGCTTATGAAGTGTACCTGCGCTTCTTTACTGCGAGAGCTAAAAGCTCAAGCAGCCTTTCACCTCCCTATAGAGGCTTCCAAAAATATGGTATATTGGCTTTCACGGCCAAGGAATTAAAACTCAGCAATTTTTGTAGGTTTATTCCGTGTCTTGTGTGGGGTTTCGCCTAGGAACACCAAGATAGGCTCATCAGCAGGCTCTTGATGTCCGTATATACCCATACTATGTATCTCTTAAATTATTTGTCGTATGTGAAAACTGTTTAACCTAGAATATGTTGTTAATATTGTTCATTCTTTAGGGGCTTTGCGACATCCTGGTCATGAAGGCCCGTGTACTTGGGTATATGTAGAAGCTGTCTGATAACCTGTGTTATTGTGATGTCTGTACTAGGGTATGTATTTGTAATCTAGGTAGGATTTTGGTAGGAAGCGTCTGTGGCCTTAAGTTAGGTATCATCTCGGCATTTGCCTGGAGTAGAGGTGGGAAACCACAGGAAACCACTTCTAGGCTGATTGAGGTAGGAATCGAATCTGCCTCTTATCAGTTTTGCCTCACAAGGCCGAGTGTACCCTTTTCCAGCCCTCAGACCAGAATTAAATTTCTTGACAGAGCCGGGAATCAAACCCGGGCCCCTGCGGTGACTGCCAAGAATGCTAGCCACTACGCAACGAGGTGAACCGTAGACGATGAAACACAAATTTTCGTACATTTGATAGGTTATACAGTACAAAGTTTCTTTCGCTGAGATCAATACTCTTCGTTGTTGTTTTATTAGAGATGGCTTGACATATTGGTCATTTAGCTCCATGCACTTGGCTATGTGTAGATTCTTATATTTGCCGCCTAGTGTAATTGAGCATTAATTTGTGTTGACCGACTGAAAGTTATCAACGAAACGTTTCATGAAATTACATGTATGTAAGTCCAGTGCTTTTTTTTTTTCTAAACAACTAGGCCTACTTTCAGTAGTTGTAGTCGACAAAACATCACGATCTTGCAATTTTCTGAGTCCAGTTATTACTTTATTGGCTGACATGTTAAATGAAAGGTTGCATTGGGTTAAATTATTAACTCATTAATTCATTAACTTTCAGCTTTTTCGATGTCTGGGTGGATGTAAAATAGTTCGTTATTTTCTTCGTCCTTCAAAACTAACCTCGCCTACCCCACCTCCAAACACTAGCCTGCGTGCTTATAAGAATAGAACTTCCTTTTCACGATTGTTGGAGTATGTTACTTATTTTCGCCTAAAAAAGTAAATTTCTTCGAATAAGGCTGCAATTACACAAAGCTTTTGTCGAGCGGAAAATAATATGGCCTATTGTTTCGATTATGCTGCTGAGTGCCGAGTTGACGACCAAAGAAAACTTTTTCGATAGATCGATTTAAATCGAGGATTGCTCGACATCTCCCCCAGTTGTTGTGAATAGCGCGTTGACGCCAGATGATCGCTGAACGTTCAAGTCGGAAGTTATATTTGCCGGACTAGATACAAATGTACCAATATTTTTTCTTAAACAGTTTTCAAATGTTTAAGGGGTACGGGTACCCCCGCGTTCCCCCTGAAAAATGCCCTGTGTCCTTAATACCCTCCATGAGCATGGATTCCTTTCGAATTCCCACCAGCTCTGAAGGACCTCGAATTCCTTTGCAATTCTCATCATCACTTTCCTTAAGTGTCACTTAGCTCGTCTTAAGTAGGATATATTTAAATGCAAATGTCCCCCTAAATCTATCGAGGAACACGGAGCTGCTGCTACTTTTAGATTCCTGTAGAATAATAGCTGTCACGGATGGATTTATGAGCTTCAGATGGAGCTGCATTCATGGTGTGGATGCGGTTAACCTTCAGACAGCATCGTCACTGAAACATAACCACTGAGCCGAATATATCATCATTGACAAGATATTTGAATTACTTCCAGCTAAATGCGTAATTACGTGATGATCGCACGCTTGTTTGTCAGTCTCTTGATATCAATCTAGAAAATACCTCACAGATACAGTACAAGTAAAAGAGTTAAAAAAAAACTCCCTGCGAATTAAAGCTTCACCAGATGCATGTAACTTTAATAAGACAAGCACACAAAGGATGTTGAACTCATGTGGAAACAACAATACTGAACTCATAAATTGTTCACACAAAATGAAACCAAGAAAGACTGGAACTAGAATTATACCCTCTGTTCAGAATCTCACATTGATTATTTATTTCAACCATCACATGATTATAATCGCATTAGTTATCTAATGACCTAGCACAAAAAGTCTATTAAAATTCATCCGCGACACTGAGAAACATCAAAAAATTATTTTGGAGGCCTAGATGATGAATACTTGTTGCCTTGGTAACCACATAGGGGGCCTAAATGACAAACACTTCTTGCCATGATAACTAAGAGTCGGAATTTTGTCCACGGTAATCACGGATACACCCCCAGTCCTAAAACATTGTTTGTTAGAGTCTTCCGTTTTTTGACTGGTTTGATGCAGTTTTCCAAGCGTACCTGTCCTGAACTAATCGTTTCATCTCTATATAGCTACCACACCTTACATCCAAGGCAATCTGTTTAACACATTCTAACCTTGATCTACCCCTACAGGTTTTTCCTCGATCCTTCCTTCAATAACTAACTTTGCTATTCCTGGGTGTCTTAGTACGTGTCCTACCAACCTATCTCGTCTCTTCATTAGCATTCGTCAGAAACATCTCTCCTCTTTCACTTGTCTTAATACCTCTTCATTTGTTACTCTATCTACCCATCTGATGTTCATTATTCTCCTGTAACACCACATTTCAAACTTCTCTATTCTGCTGGGCCAACAGTCAGTCCAAGTTTACTTCCATAGTGCGCCATGCTTCAGACAAAGGCTTTCAAAAATGACCTACTAATAATTAAATCCATATGTGAACACATTTATTTTCTGTAGAAATTGTTTCCTTGCCTGTGTCAGCCTACTTTGTATATGGCCTTTGCTTCGTCCATCACTGGTTATTTTGCTTCCTAAAACGTATTCATGTTAAAATCAGGCTAAGTAAGTTTTATAAATGAAAAATACACAAAATATTCAAAAAATATTTTTAAACATAATTCAAAGAAACCTACAAATAAGGTAACTTCTAATAAAAGGTGTTAAACAATGAGATCTAAATGATACCTGTTAGCATATTGATATTGTGCTACAGTGTAATATTTATTCTAGAAAGGACAACATAAATGACGGCTATTATGCATTCATCCATTTACTTTATTGGCAAATGGGGGTAATTCCCCGGTGGCAAATTGTACAATTACAGAAAATTTTCAACAACTAGGAGACCTGTGCGAGAAATCTCCCGTCTCGAATGTCCAGCCAATCAAACAGTGGATCAGTTCTTTGTCTAGCCGGTCGTTGATCGTCACTTCGGCTTGTTCCAACACGTGTTCTGAACGCGTTCCGAACTGATACCACCTTTGTTTAATGCGCAAGCGCCAGTTGAGAACGAGTACGGAACTATAGTAAAGCCATCAATACTTCCGACTTGACGTTTCAGTGCTAGGTTAGAATTTCGTTCGCTAAATTGCGACATCGCGAACGAAACTCAATTATTTGTCGTGATATATCGATTTGAATGGCCGCCTGTGATTGTCTACTTAAAGTGATTTTCCCTCTGGCCGCTAGATAACTCCAAGGTAACACTGAAACGTCAAGTCGGAAGTAATGATGGCTTTACTATAGTTCATGATTTTATTTGTTGGAACCATTGATCTATATAATACTGTATTTTAAAAAGAGTGCACTAGGGAACATGTTGGAACAGAGCAAATAGAGAAGTAGCAGTTGAGAACTTGTACGTTAAGTTTGTTGGAACGGTCCATGTGCTACTGCGCACGGGTCGACAGTTCTCGAACGATTCTTCCTTGTGTTGGAACAAACCCCTATAGTAGGCTATGCATTTCTAACACTGTATTAAGTAAACAAAACCAACCGTGACACCACAGCCCATGGAGACATTGACGGACCAAGCGACAGTTGCTCAACTATTTAGCATGTGGACTACGGAGTGACGCGTGGTCAACGATACATGTTTCCTGGTCGTTAATCTTGCATTTCTTGACCGGGGTGCTGCGGTTCTTAGTTGCCCTCACATGGCTGAGTGGCCTCCGTTCAAGCCCTCGCATCAGTCTTTAAAGTTTTGACAGAGCCGGGAATCGAAACAAGGGCCTCCTAGGTGAGAGGCAGGTGTGCAACCCCTACATCACGGGGCCGGCACATAAAACTGCCTCAACGTATGTCGAAATGATGACAGATGATCTAGTGAACTACTGTAAAAAGTGTTGGCTATAAGTACAGCCCTGCGTGGATAAACAAAACGTTATCCGCATCCGCCCCGCATCCGCACGACTGTTATCCGCATCCACACGACTGTTATCCGCATCCGCCTCGCATCCGCACGACTGTTATCCGCATCCACACGACTGTTATCCGCATCCGCCCCGCATCCGCACGACTGTTATCCGCATCCACACGACTGTTATCCGCATCCGCCCCGCATCCACACGACTGTTATCCGCATGTTTGTTATCCGAATCTACTGGCATTACAATAATATTTTCAATGTGTTGCTTTACAGTATACTTTATCTTTTAGACACTTGAGCAGAAAGTGGTTCCCCTAGGCTATGTATGGCATGTGCTATGTTTAAAATGAATGTTACACAGCCAGAATTGCAACCCTTTTCAGTTCGGAATGTTGATTATCCTTAATGACATAAATTGAATGGAATTATCGTAAATCATCATCTTACATTTGCCATGAAAAGAACATAACGAAAAAAAAGTCATGAACATCCGGGCCCTAGTAAGCGATAGTGGGGGAATTGTGCGCACTTAAGCAAGAATCGGTATTGTGATGGTCTCATAATAGATAACACAGATGCAGTTAGGAATAAGGGAGCCTTAGTAATCCTATATTCGATGTGCAGAAACAAATTTAATTCAAAAATACATTTGGTGGACTATAATTCAAAATCTCGCAAATATGCACTTGCCCACCATTACCCACCCTGCAGGGTAATCATGTGCATAGGTTGGGGAATTGTGAGCATTGGATGAATGTTGGAAAGACATAATAATACAATGTGAATTGGCTGAAACTTGCATTGTGCATTAACATTATAATATTCCAATGCTTTTTACAATAGCATAAAAATGCAATGATACTAAAATTCTGCAGTTTTGGATATTAGAATAAAATATCTTCGTTCCATCAGCATTGAAGGAGGTAATCCAATTTAGGCTTGTTTTTTCAGGTTGTCTCAACGTTAATGTAGGATTTCTCTTCAAGAACCCATACAACCAATCTTTGCCTTTATTGCAATTATGGGGAATCTTATTCTCCTCTGCAAACTTGAACGTAAACCGTCCGACAAGCCTGGTGGGCGTTAAGCCGTAAAATAATTTTGCCAACGTCAAAACGTATTCGGATAATTGTGACTCCATTTCGTTGGTAAAAACAGGTTTACGGCCTAGACGAGGTAGAACAAGCCTATTTTGCAGCAACTGCTTTCGTACGGTTGACTCGGAAATGTTGAAACGTCTCCCTACTTCCCTCATTTTCCTTCCATCATCCCCAATTGCACGTAGAGCTTTCTGCATATTTTCTGCTGGGTAGGAGTTTTTTCTCCGTTTTCCGCGCATAATTTCTTGGCATCTGGAGAACAAACACGAAATATTTTGCCATTAATTTCGCGTTGTATTTACTGTTCGGGTCTAAGCCCTGTGAACTTACGGGATGAAGGGCAGAGGCAGGGAAGGAGCAGGCGAGAATTGAGAAGCCTGTCGACAGCCCACCGTGTTACCTGACATTCTCGTCTATTCCATACTGCTAACATAGAGTCTTTCCTGAAACCAGTGTGGCATTGCGAATGAGTGAGTGAGTCACCGACTAATGTATTTGCTTCTGTTACTACGCAAGGACCGAGAAACCTCATCACTTGTCACCACCACTTCTCATAGTCCGCGATGCACATTCCTCTCAGGTTCACGCAGATTAGACCCGAGCAGTACTTGTATCATTATGTTCTGCGCACCATTACCCCACTCTACTTTTAAAACGTAACTTAATGAATCCCGGTAAACTAATCTATCATATTGAAAAATAAATACATGCATAAACACTGTAAAAACTTGCATTTAAAACAACATTTAATATTAAATAATGAATCATAACTGTAGGCTTACCTTCTAATTTGCTGGCTACAGAAAATAACATGGAACGTGTCAAGTTTCTTCATCCAAGTCTCACGGCTATCACATAGCAACTGGCATCATGCTGACTGTCCCTATCTGATAGGTACGATGACAGCTTAAGGGTAACAGGGAACTGAGTTGCTAGTTGTACTACCGACTCAAAAAACATAGGTGCGCACAATTACCCAACTTTCCCCATGATATTCAACAATTTCGGATTGTATTCTAAAAACTATCCGCAAATTTACTCCAAATATTATCCGCAGCTTATCCGCTATCCGCAAAGCCATGCAAACTATATCTGCATGGCGAAAAATGTTGCGGATATCCGCATCCGCGCAGGGCTTTAGCTATAAGCACTTCTACTTTATTGTCTCGGCGTGAAAAGCAAAGGGTGGAATGTGGCGTTAAGAATTAGCTGCAGGGGAAGGATGATTTTTTTTCTGAGCGATGTTCTCTTTAAAAGGGGTAGCAACAGGAAAACAACCATTTAAATAAAAGAAGGTGCTGTTAGATTCTAGACGATGAGACAGAACTTCAAAGAACATTTATATAAATAAACTTTTAACAGAATTGAGGAAGAGAATTTTGTTGTTTATTTCAGGAGCTACGATATCGTGGTCATATTGCCCCGTGAGTGTGTGTGAGTAATATGTGTGATAACCTGTGCTATTGTGATGGCTTTGTTAGTGTGTGTATTTGTAAACTGGGGATAGGATTGGGAAGGAGGCGGCCGTGACCTTAAGCTAGAAACCAACCCAGTATTTGCCTGGAGTAGAAGTGGGGGAAACCACGGAAAACCACTTCCAGGTAGGAATCGAATCCATCTATTCTCAGATTTGCCTCACGAAGCTAAGTGTGGCCCTTTCCAACCCTCAGATCAGAATTTCAATTCATGGCAGAGCTGGGAATCGAACCCAGAACCTTTGGGACCTGAGTCTCAATACGTACACCCCGAGACAGCAGAAGGCGACTTCCTTCCGTAATAGAATGCCGGAATAGTTATACAGTAAAACTTAGCAAAATTGAAATAATATGATCAGATCTGAATTTATTTCTCGTCTCCAGCAACAAAACAGTTAACAGGGTATGTGACTACGTTAAGAAAGACAGGCTTATTTGGGTTTGGAACTGAGATGATTTATGGAGATGTGTGATCTTTTCTCTCCTGATCCGATTGGTGGTGGTGATGGCTATTTTGAGGGGCGAAATATCAAGACTATAACTCCCTTTCACCCGGCCAAATTATTGTACCACAACGACCTACATCCGAAATAAGCCAATTACTTGTGTTATTGCAGTGTCTGTATTTGTAACTGAGAATTAGATTGGATAGAAAGTGGCCGTGGTCTTAAGTTAGGAACCATACGGAATTTTGTCTGGAGTAGAATTGGAAAACCGCGGAAAACCACTTCTAGGACGGCTGAATTGGGAATCGAACCCACCTTTATTAATCAGTTTTGCCTCACGAGGCTAAGTGAACCGCGTTACAACCCTCAGACCACAATTAAATTTCTTGGCAGAGGCGGGTATCAAACCTGGGGTCTTTGGGACCGGAGTCTCGATACGAGCCTGAGACCACAGAGTTTAGGTCCGCCTCGTTGCATTGCATTCTTGGCTGTCACCTTGGAGGCCCGGGGTCGATTACCAGCTCTACCAAGAAATTCAATTCCGGTTTGTGGGCTAAAACGGGGTATACTAAGCCTCGTGAGGCAAAACTGAGATGAGGCGGGTTCGATTCCTACCTCAGCCATCCTGGAAGTGGTTTCCCGTGGTTTCTCACTTCTACTCCAGGCAAATGCCGGGATGATACCAAACTTAATGCCACAGCCGCTTCCTACCCAAATCCTACCTCAATTACAAATACACACACTAGTACCGACATCACAGTGACACAGGTTATCAGACAAATTCTACACACACCCAAGTGCTCGGGTTACTTGACCACCATGTATCAAAACCCCTAAACTAATCAACAATAACAACAAAGAGACCACAAAAGACGGCCTTTGTTGTACAACTAAAGATATGATGTGTTATTCACTATGTTGGTTGGCAATAAATAATAAGTAAGCCATGCTTAGAATACCGAGAAATAACACAATTCAAGTACGCTGCCTTGTAAGTATTTAATATTCACTTGTGTAAATATCAGGCGCCTACATCTCTGGAGCATTGTTTGATTACAATACGAATAACAGTTTTTATAGCTTCCCACAAGCCATCCTACCTCAAACCTGTCCCGCCTACTTCGCATGTCCTCCACAAAGTAAATATTATTTAGGTCACGTACTACACACCAACGTTTAAATCCAGGAAAACAAAACAGTCGCTCTCTCTCACTCTTCAAATAATAAAGCTGTCTCGATTGTTATTCAACAGGTCCAACATAATAATTCGTGCATGCCGATTGCTCTACGTAAGCTAATCTTCCAATCACGCCCTGTTGTTATTTGAGTCTTCAGGGTTTGACTGGTTTGATGCAGCTCTCTCTGTGCCATCCCTGTTCTGAGCTAATCGTTTCATCTCTACATAGCTACCACACTCTAATCCGAGGCAATCTGTTTAACATATCCTAACCTTGGTCTACCCCTACAGTTCTTGTCCTAAACCCTTCATTCCATAACTAAGATTGCTACTCCTGGGTATATAGTATATCTCCTATTAACATATTTCTTCTCTTCTTTAGGAGTCCCTGAAACATATCACCTCGCCCACTCGTCTTCATTTGTTACTCTATCTAACCACCTGATCTTTATCATTCTCCTATAACACCACATTACAAACGCTTCTATTTTCCTCTTTTCCGCTGCGCCAACAGTCCAAGTTTCACTTCCATACAATGCAGCGCTCCAGACAAAGGCTTTCAAAAATAACTTTCTAATCTCAAAATCTATACTTGATGTCAACATTTTTCTTTTCTGAAGAAATGCTTTCATGCTTTCATTTTAACACAATATACATTGGAATGTTGTATAACTGGTTTATTAATTTCAAAATTTTGTGTGTCCAAGAAACAAAGTTGCTATCATTTTTGTAAGGTAACTTTTTCTCGGCTCGGGGTGGTTGGAAAACTTAGTTCTTGGTTGCGTTGTAATCCTTATTTATCAAAAAGGTATGCTGTATGATTGTGAAATACGTAAATTAATTAACTTATTTTATATCGGTTTGTATTTTTACGGGGAATTAAGACATGGTTCACCAGCTAGCCGCTCCGGGAAATGCTGTACAGCGTTGCTGATATGGAGACCATCACTTCCGAGCGAGGCGCACCATGACGCGTGATGGAGCCCATCTTGGCAACGTTGTACAGCTTTCACCGGAGCGGCTAACTGGTGAACGATGTCCTAATTCCCCGTACAAATACAAACCGATATAAAATAAGTGAATTAATTTACGTATTTCACAATCATACAGCATACCTTTTTGATAAATAAGGATTACAACGCAACCAAGAACTACATTTTCCAACCACCCCGAGCCGAGAAAAAGTTACCTTAAAAAAATGATAACAACTGTGTTTCTTGGACAAAAAAAAAATTGAAATTAATAAACCAGTTATACAACATTCCAATGTGTATTGTGTTAAAATTTGGATTCCATCTGATGACGGGTTTGTGAGATAATAATTCTTAAATGTGACGCATGGTTGAAACACTCTTAAAACCGGCACTTTTTGTGTTCCAACTGCGATAAAAAAAAATATTAAAATATAAATTAAAAATTCCAAACCTACATGAACTAACATAAAATAGAACGACGAAAATGATGATGTTATTGGATTTTATGTAGGTCTATTGGTTACCGACAGTAGTGGCTACGCTGGCTAACCGCAGCATTAGGTCATGGGGCCAAGCTCTCTGCTGACTCGGTAGACGCGTGGGTTCGAGCCCCACCGTCGGCCGTCCTTGAAATGGTTTACCGTGGTTTCCCATTTTCAACACCAGGCAAATGCTGGGACGGTACCTTCTGACAGGCCACGGCCGCTTCCTTCCACATCCTTGCCCAGTTTCATTCACCATCATTCATTTCATCTCTCATTAACTCCTCTCATGAGGTTGGCGTCAGGAAGGGCATCCGGTCGTAAAAACCATCGCCACAAAGACCTCCATCGCATCTCATCCCCGACCCCGTTGGAAAACGGGAATAATAAGGGGTAGACATACATGTAGGTCTATTGGTTACTTCACAAACAACCTTCAAACTCGAGTACACATAATATTTTGGTCGACTGTAGGAGGTTAATGAATTCGACTAGAGAAGGAAAGTAGATTAAGGAGGTGGTGATTAGATTTAGTATTCTGTGGTTGCAAGATGAGAGGTGTAGAAGCAGAGGAAGCCGCAGAGCTAATTGCTAATACGCGACTATGGAGTTGACTAGTTTGTGTGTAGACTTGCAGACTAGACTGGACACTGGAGGGCAAAATAGTTTCAAATGAATAAATGTAGTCAGGGCCCTTCATGTTTTGCTCGTGGAGGGGCTTCAACGAGTTCATTAACGCCCGGTTCACTCTTGAAGCATTTCATGTCTGCGTGGAGTCAGAGATTCTTAGCTCGAGGCACAGTATTGTTAACTCTCTACTGTAGCCACTCAGAGCAAGCAGTGAGACTGGACAGAACTGCGTGCAACTGTGCAACACTGGAGATCTGACAAGCGAGCCGGCAGCCAGGACCGGACTTTGGACTCCACGAGGCCTGAGGGAGGAAGCCTGTTATTGGTCAAGAACCATCAGCTATTGGTCAGCAGCGAACAATGGTTTTTCGCCGTTCGTTAACGAGGAAAATGAGAGAACTATTAAGCCAGTGCCTACTGCAGAAACAGTAAGTTGGCTATTCTACTATCCTTGCATGTAACGCGCCGCTGCGTTGGCATGAAACGGGGCAGGGGAATCAGAACACTGGTTACTCATCCCGCAAAGCTCCAGACGAACAAAAAATAGCAGCTTTAATAGCTATGCCACGACACGTTCACTGAAAAATACACGCATACGCATAACACATTTTATTTTAAAATAAGCTCCCTCCACACCGCTAACAGGCTCCGAAACATTGCTTAGTCCCACGAACACGTGCACACAAAGTTGTAATATACGCTCTCGTCGTCACAATCACCGCAAGCTTCCTCTAAGAGTTGCGAACAATATATAAAACAAGTAGTTCTCTGAAGAACCAAGTAGCCTATTTTCATATACCCTACTTATGTTAATTGCCTCTATCAACATACAATATTTCAGTTTGATTGCTGTAATAGATTCGTAGATATTGAGAACCGTCTAAATATTTTCGACGGTCGCCATGTTGGATTTTTATATATGTAGGCCATAGAGTTACATACCATTAGATGAAGATTATTGCGCAGATTTCTTATTCAAACTTCAATCGCATGATTAGGGCACAAGAAATAAAAACATAATTTTAAAATTTTGCACAGCCACCATCTTGAGGTTATGTCAAAAATTGAAATGAATTAGATGTCAGTGCATTGCAATGTGCATAAACATTTGCTGTACCATATTTCACTGCGCTCGGATGGTTAAATCGCAAGAAAAGTCTATTTAAATGTTTCAACTTCGCTTGGTCGCCATGTTCATTTTGTACTTAACCCCTGGGACTACAGCCCGTGAAGGGCCTAGGCCTACCAAGCGACCGCTACCCAGCCATTTGGCCTGCAGATATTGCGGTGACCCGTGATTACCACATCGAGTCCCCTCGGCCGTTAATCTTGGTTTTCGAGATCTGGGCGCTGCCTCACTGTCAGACAGCTACTCAAATGTTCTCACGAGGCTGAGTGCACCCCGTTCCAACCCTCACGTCAGTTTCTAAAATCCCTGACGGAGCCGGGGATCGAACCCGGGACTCTGGGCTAGAGGCAGGCGCGCTACCCCAACACCACGGGGCTGGCTTTTGAAAGTTACATAGATGAATTTGTAGTATTGCCCTTTATCACCGTACAAAATTTCAGGGTGATATCAGTGAGTTTCGGAGATATAGAATATCGGTGAAATACTTCGCACAGCCGCCATGTTGAATTAGTGCGACGTAATAAAATTGTAAGGGCACGGTCGTGGTTGGACAAAATAGAGACTATGCCCATACCGAGTTTCATTGAAATCGCTCCAGCCATTTAGATGTTATTAGGGACACACACACGCACATAGACACACACACACACACGGACAAAAGGCGATCTTATAAGCCTATTGTTTTTCATAAATGAAAATAGGTTAAAAATACCACATCATTCCTCTTAAAAATAATGTCATTATTTACTCGAGCTTCCTGATTCCACTTTTATGCGATTTACGAACGTATTTCTTGGAAAGCTTTCTTTAATAGACCTAGGCAACACTGAAAAAAAAAGGCTTCTATCATTTCAAAATTCCTGTGTTTACTCTCTTGTTTTCGTGAAATTTTTCGTGAATTTTAAATGTAATGTGCATTATCTGCGTTCGTTGTCATCATAATATATTGTGTTGTTATTAATTCGATTAACGTTTAGAATTTTGAAGATTAGAATGCTGTGGAGTCAGCCAATCCAAGTGCGTGTGTGCCTTATTCTATTTTCATTATTTATTGACTAAGGTGTATTAAATTTAATAAATACTTATGGCCGACATTTGATGTTTATCAGTCGGGCACTTGGATGACCAGTTTTGTTCGTTAAGTGATCATCATCATATGCATTACACTTAGGCTATTGCTCAGTTTTAATTCACTGGGCGTGAAAGGCAATATATCATCTTTTTGGAAGCCTTCATAGGGAGGTTAAGGCTTCTTGAGCTTTTAATTCTCGCGGCAAAGAGGTGCAGGTGCACTTCGTATAAAAGGAGGTAGCTCGCAGTTCGCTATTCCTGTGGGAGTCCGGGCGGGGACTCCGAGAGCCCGCTGATGAGCCAGCTTGGTGTCCAAGGTGAAACCCTACACAAGACACGGCACAAACCTAGAAAAGTTGCCGAGTTTCAACTAGTCAGTATTTGTTAGTTCAAGTCTATTAGTAATGTTTTGTTAAGATACGGTACTGAAAGTGCTAATTTACCTAAACATTTGCTTGCTTAGTGTGCATAAGCGATTGTTTTGCGAGTATTTATCAATCTCATGTATTTTTTCAGGATTAGGGAATAACCCATCACAATTCGGTACAATCGTGTTGACCGACTGAAAAGCACCAAATTTCGATTACTAAGACTACACTGAAAACACTTATGTTATTTTATTTCCGCTTATAACGTCAATAAGGAAACTTCCTAAATATGATTAATTTCATATCATTACGTAAGATTTTGATTGAAACAAATTATGTCAATAATGAAGACTGTAACAATGTCCTATTGGCAATTGTTATTGTCTTTACTTTTGTCTTCTCCGTATCGCTGATTAGCCGGTCCCGCGGTGATGGAGTAGCGCACCTGCGTCTCACCAGGGATTTTAGAAACTGACGTGAGGCCTGGAACGAATTGTACTGAGCCTCGTGAGGACAGTTGAGTAGCTGTCAGACTGTGAGGCAGCGTCCCGTTCACGGAAACCAAGATTAACTGCCGAGGGAACTCGACGCACTGACCACCGCTGGCCACTCGACACCCCACAAACTGCAGGTCGAATGTCTGGGCAGCGGTCGCTTGGTAGGCCAGGGCTCTTCATAGGGTGTGGTGCCAATGGGGAGGTTCAATTTTCACCTCAGCAATCCTAGATGTGGTTTTCTATGGTTTTCCATGTCTACTCCAGAAAAATGCTACGGCCGCCCCCTTCCCAATCCCAGTCATGGTTACAAATTACACACACTACTACTATTAATAACTCCTGGCACTACAGCCCATGAAGGGCCTAGGCCTACCAAGCGACCGCTGGCCAGCTATTTGGCCTGCAGATATTGGGGCGACGCGTGGTCAGCGCATCGGGTCCCCTCGGCCGTTAATCTTGGTTTTCATGATCGGGGCGCTGCCTCACTGTCAGACAGCTACTCAATTATCCTCACGAGGCTGAGTGCATCCCATTCCAGCCCTCACGTCAGTTTCTAAAATCCCTGACCGAGCCGGGATCGAACCCGGGGCCTCCGGGTGAGAGGCAGGTGTGCTATCCCCAACACCACGGGGCCGGCCACACACACTACTAGTCACCACAATAACACAGGTTATAAGATGTTTTAAAAACGCATCCAAGTAGCTTACACGGGGCTGAGCGACCTTGATGTTGCAAGCCTCAAAATGAATCAACAACAATGTCACAGAACGAAAATCTTTACAGGCACGTTACATGACATTATTGTATTATTTACTTATTTGTGTTCATTCCATGTTAATTTTGACTTTAAATATAATTAGGCTTCTGCTAATGTTTTGTAGAGCGACCAACACCTAACAAGAAAATTAAAACATCGATTGAAAAAACACTGTCACAGGAACCTCTACACATAGGCTATATAAAACATTTACCTCTTGAGGCACTGAAGTCAGCTAACTATTCTCCGAAGTACAGCAAAATCAATATTGCGAATTTTTCTCTATAAAGTGCACTTAGCACTCGATCATACAGCATACAACAGTGCACTACCGTACTTCAGCCAAGGGTATGGAGACTTCAGCTTTAACCATAAACAAAACAAAACTTAACAAAAACAAACGACTGTCGCTCTTTAAGACAAATGACTGCACAGAATGTCAACAATTCACAAACTAAAGGCAGTCATATCACTAAGCCACTGAGTATTTAAAAATTCTTAATAAATCACACACAATAGTGTCAGCCCTTCGAACTAGAATGAGAATCACAATGGTAACGATAGTAAGACGTTTGTTGACAACGAAACGCGCTGGGCTGGAGAACACGGGTTACTACTGTTGACAGTGTCGTGAGAGGCTAGTTCGAGCAATCGAACCTAAGGTAAGTCACGGAACAAAGGACGAAAGAGACGCGCCCTCGCAACTGAGGACAATTGCCACACCCGCCGAACTTCCGCCGGTCTTTAACTTTAACTGACTGCAAGGAAGGAAGGAAGGCCATGCTACACGTGGTTAGCCAGCGCAAGAACACTTCCGGAAGTAGGGGGAGAAGGCAACTGTTGTTCTCTTTTATTGTCGGCCGGTAAGTCATTGAGGACTGACGAAAGGAATATTGCACGTCTGTTAGCAGTGAAGTATTACCGTAACTACTGTTCAAGAAAACCGACCCTCAACAACAAAGCAAGGAAACAGATCCTACCTTTCTGCAGGAAATAATTAAATAAATTATAAATTAATAACGTCGACAATCAGATCAAGATTGTATGCATATCTGAGCTTAAAATCAGACAGAATCCAACAACATACAAATGACCAAGGAAGTTTCAGATTTTTGGTCGAACGTCCACGCGGGATCAACTGACTATGAATAAAAGGAATACACCCCATGGCGTAGCCCTGCTCGTTAAATCATGCACAACGACCGCGAGGGCAGCTCGAGGAAGTCCGGAGATCGCAGGTTCGAATCCCGGTGCTATCCTGAGTGTAGTTTTCCCCTGGGTATTTCAACACTCCCTCCAGGAAAATGCCGGGATAGCATCTTACTTCAAATCCTGGACCCCTCCCTCATCCCCGTCCCCAATTCCGTTACACCCACCACTGCAGTCATCATACGAGTAAATACAAGTTATCTGATAAGCTCAACACACACCCAACTACACGGGGCTAATGACCACGGTGTTCCAAACTCCTATAATGAATTTACACAACAAAAGGAATACAAAGAAGGAAAATATTTTTTAATTTTTTTGTGGGGGACGGTTTAGTTGCATTGACCATTTAGCCAGGTCTAATTTGAATACTCGTCTATTTACTTTAAATACAACTTTTACAGTGTATTGATTAATAATTTGCTTGTTTAATCTATTGATATGATACAAAACGAACGTGGTTTAGGATGAAATAAACATACATTAGAGATAACATAAGCACCCATGCTCTATGCCAAATTCAGACCAGTAGCACACGCATCGCGTCGTTGTTTCCATTTTAGGGACTTGGACATCGTGGTCATTTCAGCCCCGTTTACTTAGGGCGTTTGTGGAATTTGTCTGGTAACTTGTGTTATTGTGGTACCTGTGATAGTGCGTGTATTTGTAATTGTACTTAGGAATAGGAAAGAGGCCATCGTGGCCTTAAGTTAAGGACCACCCCGGCATTTGCTTGGAGTAGAAGTGGGAAACCACTGAAAATCACTTCTAAGATGACTGGAGGTGGGAATCTAACCCACATCTTCTCCGGTTTGTCTCACGAGGCTGAGTGAACTCTGTTCCAACACTCTGACACAAATGAATTGGACAAAGTTATCCTACAAATTCCAGGAAAAATGCGGTAAGATATTAATGCCCACTGATCGATGATTTAGACCAGGCTGTTCCAAATCCATGAGTTTGAGTATGCGTACAAGCGAGTACTCATCAGTGATGCCACCGCGCAGTGACGGCAGCCCTCACAACAGATCTGTATTGCATGTTGCAGGTTTACTCACGCAAGGCGGCGAGTACTCCCCTCCACACTGGCGAGCAGCTCGGCTGGAACAGCCTGATTTAGACAGCAGTGCATGCAACCCTGTCGCAGAGGGCAAGTGTCTGACCAGCAGTAGTGGGCAGGCTTTTCCCAGTGTCGTCCACCTTGTTGCGTAGTGGCTGTCACCGAGGTGGCCCGGGTTTTACACCCGGCTCTGCCAATAAATTTAATTCTGGTCTGAGGGCTGGAACGGGGCCTACTCAGTCTCGTGAGGTAAAACTGAGAAGAGGCGGGTTCGATTTCTACCTCAGCCATCCTGGAAGTGGTTTTCCGTAGTTTCCCACTTCTAATCAAGGCTAATACCAGGATGGTACCTAACTTGCCGCTTGCTAGCCTAATCTTACCTCAATTACAAATACACACACTACTACAGACATCACAGTGGCAGACAATATCGAAATACACCCAAGTAAACGGGGCTAGATGACCAGGATGTCACAAAGCTCCTAAATAATCAATGACATCTTACCAGTAGCAGTGGGTAGTAGGCTGGGTACGCTGTTCGCAGTGTTACCACAAATCCATTCGTAGACCTGGCCAGTTAAAAAAAAAGTTTCGACCACGATTCTGTCAACCTACTGTAGTCCCTCTTTCCACTGATAACTGCAACCCCTATACGATATTTGCCATTAGAATACTTAAGAGCGGCTTCGGTGGCGTAGTTGGTAGCATGCTGGGCTTCTATGTCCAAGATCGCGGGTTCAAACCCGGCCGAAGCCGTCGGATTTTTAAGAGAGTTAAAAATCCCTCAGTGTGCCTTCCTTCGGAGGGAAGTGAAGCCGGCGGTCCATGTTATTGATTTATGGCATGAAAAAGAACCTTCCACTAATTACACTTGTGGAAGATAAAATTTGTATGTTAGTTTGATACCGCTCTATTAGTTCCAACGTTTGCCACCGGGTGCTGACTGCGATGACATTTAGTAGCCACGTCCGCAGCTAGGTGTCGTGGATGGTAGCAATTGGTGGCAAAAGTAGGAACTACTTGTAAAAATTAATCGTCTGCAGTCCTTCTACCTGAATCACAGATAAGACACACTAATACAGCCATCACAATTAACACTGGTTATAAGAAAAATTTTACACACACCCAAAGTACATGGGGCTACATGATGGCGTTGTCGCAGCCGCTAAACTAAGGAACCAACCAACCAACCAACCAGAGTACTAAGTATTCATTCGGCAGTGCTTGCCAGGCGTGCATGCTCATTTTGTTTGAGACCGCCAGTAAGAGTGTAATATCTACCCCTTATTAATCCCGTTTCCAACGGGGTCGGGGATGAGATGCGGTGAAATTCTATGTGGCAGATGGTTTTTACAGCCGGATGCCCTTCCTGACACCAACCTCATGAGAGGAGTTAATGAGAGATGAAATGCATGGAGATGAATTAAGCTGGGCAAGTTCAATTTCAAGTAGTTCCAACTTTGGCAACCAGTCGCCGCCACACCCAGCGGTGAACGTTGGAACTTGATAGAGCGTTTCTAACCAAATAACCTACAACTTTAGCTACACACTACCAATTGTAGTGGTAACTTAGGTTCTTTTTCATGCCGGCTTTACTTCCATTACTCCGAAGGAAGGCATACTGAAGGTTTTTAACACTCTTAAAAATCCGACGACTACGGCCGGGTTTGAACCAGCGATCTTCAGCATAATTCAGCATGTTACCAGCTACGCCACCGAAGCCGCTTGGTGTAGATATACTGTAACATTGTTAAAATCATGTATGTACATTTTTCTACCTTCTTAGTATTTCCTTTTATACCGGTTATGCATCATAAGAGGAGTTACGCTAATCAGATATGAATGAGACAGAGCAAGGAGTTGGATGGAAGCGGTTTTAGCCTATTAGAAGGTATCGTCCCGGCATTTATTTGAGTCGGTGAACAAATCAATCAATTATTTGGAAAAGAAAAATGTTACTGGAATTAATGGAATTCCCTCAATAATAGGCGAAGACGGAGGCCTAACGCAAACTTGATTCACTGTCAAAGTTGCGCGCGAATCTTCGCCATGAACCTGCTGGTGCGGCGTGGGTTTGGAATCTTGTACCGGCAGACGACAGGAGTGGCGCTGCCGGTCGGCCCACGGGCTCATCAGTACACCAGCCTCACTGGACTCTTATAGCCATGACATGAGTTCCACATCACAAAGAGTTAACACCTCAGATTGTGACATAAACAACGTAGCTAAATACCTGGAATCGTTTTACATAGTCAAAGTCTACTATTCTTTGTAAGTAATTGAACATAATTCCGCTCTCAAAAATATTGCAGGATAACTACAGTACATGATTGAGCAAAGAATTAATCCAAAATAATCAATTACCGATGCTGCTGATTTAATACCAAAGGTTCTCCCCGTCCACAAGCCATGGTGCTGCTGCAGTAGTTGCAAACTTGCTAATCTCCATTATAACGAAAGATAACACCTACTTCGAAAGTTAATAATACTAACCTCGTCTCATCTTTAACATGCACATGTGACACCTGATATCAGGTGCACATGAACATACAATTAACTTAAAATACCAATTAACTAAATATTTAACTCCTCTTACATAAAGGGTACAAGGAGCACCAGTCCCTTACTGCGAGACGTCACTATCGTGGATGACGTCTTCAAGTTTGAGATTAGGAGAGTTTCAGCTGTTAGGCCGTGTTGTGTTAAGGGGGGGGGATATAAAGCTTAAAGAGCCGAAACAATAACAATTCTAATTTTATAACCGTGCCTGTTACAAGAAAGTTCTATTCTCAATGTTTTACACACCAATTTTGACATAATATGCTGCAGGTAGGCCTACTTGGACCACAACAAAACGCGATGAAAGACGAATCCAAGCAGCCGAGATTAAGTTCCTTAGAGAAATAATTGGGAAGGCACGGAGGGATAAAATCAGAAATGTGGACATTAGGGAGAGAACTGGGTTCTCGAAACTGCAAGACAAGATAGAGACCAGTAAGCTGAAGTGGTACGGACATATGATGAGAATGGAAGAACATAGAGTACCAAAAAGAATATTTATAGAAAAAATGACAGGAAGAAGACCACGAGGAAGGCCCAGAAAGAGGTGGACAGATACGGTGAAGGAGAGCATAGAGAAGAGAGGAGTAAAAGAAAAACAAGTATTGAAAGAAGGAAATGAATGGTGGAGGGATAGACGACTGTGGAGGTCCTTGATTCGCAGCCCAACCCAGGGAACTGGAAACGGGAAATGAAGAAGAAGAAGAAGAAGAAGACCTGTTATAAATCTTGTACAAAAATTATAGCCTATACATTTCCAAGGAAACAGACGTATCATGTTATTAAAAGAATAGTTTAACATTTTCAAAATTCATTCGTAACTATCTTTTATCCAATTTTCAAAATTTGGTATGTGCTTTTTGCTGACCTTCATTATTTCCCTCTTCTCCCATGTTTCGACTTTTCTTTCGTTCGTAGTGGGCGTTAAACCTTAAGCTACAAAATGAAAGTCACTCATTTAAACATGTGTTGATTAAGTGTTAGTTTTTAAGTTTTATACTGATCAAACTAAAAAAAATCTATAGAAAGACTAATTAAAGCTACAAAGATTTGAGGGAGATTCCGTTTATAGCTGAAGGTTTAACACCCAAAACGTCCTATTATTATTATTATTTATCGTATGATGATACAGAGTTAAAATAAAAGTTCATACACTACATATAAAGTTATATATACAGTTATATACATAGTCATAAACACAAGTTCTTGCTTTAAACTTCTAAATCCAGGCCATCAATCCACTGAAGTGCCTCAGAAGATGCATGATGAATGTCACCTACTGATTCTTGGAACGCTCGTTGCGGACATTCACCAACAATATGTCCGATGGTTTGCAGGGTAGCTCCACAATCGCAGTTAGCAGAAGTAACCCAACCCCATTTGTGAAGCAGGAATCCACATTTGCCTTGTCCTGTACGGATCCGGTTAATGATTCTCCATTGGCGTCTGGGGAGTTTGAAACCTTCTATCCGGTTGGAAGGGTTTTCAATCAGATGTGCATTGAATACTGATGATTCTTCCCAGATAGTTTTCCATGCTTCTGTGATGTTAAATGAAGAGTCTTCAAGAAGTACTGCAGAGCGCCAAGGTGGTGTTCTTGACTTCAACCGTTGATTACCTGCTTTTGCTACATCAGTATGTATGGGTAGCTGGGGGTTCTTCTGAATGGTTTTCCAGATATTCAGGAGAGCCTCTGATCTATAAACATGGGAGATATGAGGGAAACAGTGAAGATCAGCACAAAGCAAGGACCACATTTTTGATAAATGAATAAAGATAATTACGATTTGCATTTTGAAAATTTAAAACTTTTCATGTGTAAGATCTTTCTACTCGGTAGCTGTTTATTTTTATTTTTGTGGGAGTGATTTTGGAAAAGGGACGGAAACAATGAGCGCGCGCGGTGGCGGGGATTGGTACCACGACGTAGGCTACTGTCGGCCATGTGGCTATGTGGAATGTATATCGCATACGGTTTACTTCAAGGTTTGGAGGCCCCATTAAATATATTCCTACAATAAATCATTGTGACTTAAGTTATGAAGTTTTAATTTTCCATTCGTTCTCTGTGAGTTGTATAAGTCTGTTATAGGTTATACTTAATTAACCAATCCGGAGAAGTTAAGCACGAACCGCTACTACCGGTACTGTAAGCAAATGTAGAGAAATAAAGTGAAGAATTTTATTGCAATTGTAGTCAGGAGTATTTATTCTCATGGGAACACTCGTTATCACCACTGTTTGTTCCCATTTATATCGAGTCTCCGATACAAAAATACGACCGCACTGATACATGATCAGCTCGGGCTCTTAAGAATGTCGGTAGAGACGGCGGGGAGTTCTTGTGTTGTAGAAGAAGCTCTCGCTTGCGATAAGAAATGTGACCTCCAGCGCTGCAAAGAACAAAACCCCGAGGACCTAGCCTTTGTGAATAATCATGTACGATTGGAATCTGTTCGGAAAGTGAGGGCAGGGCAGCAAATCTCAGTTTGACGGCACAAAGGAACTAACTGGTTTGGCTCAAGGCTAGTAGCGTAATTAGTTCGCTCACATCATATTTATTGCTGCCCCCTGTGACCATCTAACGAGCAGGCTGACCGGGGTCACACAGGAGAACTTTGTCCAGTTCTAATCCCCCGATATCACTCGTAATTGATGAATCCCTTGAGGGGAACAGACCTCACGAGTGTGGGAAGTGGCAATCTCAACAAACGCTCCGCTCTGTAATTATATTCCCACGTACTTTGGCATAGTTCCTTTCTCTTGGCGTTGATCATCTACCTTTTCGCGATATCCAGTTAATTTGTTGTTCTCTTTAAGGCGTTTGAAGCAATTTTCAGTGTTGCCTTGAAAATCCACAGCCTGCTTCCAGTCGACCGACTGGGTCAGGGAATGGAATGAATGAAGTCCCCATCTAGCGGCGAGGATATGAACTGTGCCGGCTGCCGAAGCCTGTCGCACTCCCCCGGGGCAATGATTAAATGAATGACAGATGAAATGTAAATGATAGTGGAGAGTGTTGCTGGAATGAAATTGTGACAGAGAAAGCCGGAGTACCCGGAGAAAAACCTGTCCGCCTCCGCTTTTTCCCAGCACAAATCTCACATGGAGTGACCGGGATTTGAACCACGGACCCAGCGGTGAGAGGCCGGCGTGCTGCCGCCTAAGCCACGGAGGCTTCTAGTGTTGCCTTAGTAATCGAAATTTGATGATTTTCAATCAGTCATCACAATTGTACCCATCTGTGATAGGTTATTCCCTAATCCTGAAAAACAATTAGGCTACATGAGATTAATAAATACGCTGGAATGACCAGTTTCGATCGTCAAACCATCATCATCAGATCCATTACACTTAGGCTATTAAATCTAAGTCTGAACGTATGCGTGAAAGCATTAACAATATGTACACTTATTTAGTTGCAGTATTAGTTAAAATAATGCAACTAATCAATTAATAGTTATAGGCTATGTGATGTTTTGTTAAGATATGTGATTGTTGTTAAATTGCCAGTTCAGATTGTGCACAGGCTAATTATCTGGCTGAGTTGTGCGTGGTCTGGTTGAGAGCAGTTAACTTCGTCACTGTCTGCTCTCCACATAATGCCCTAAGTGTAATAGATCTGATGATGATCACTTGATGATCGAAGATGGCCATCCAAGTGTATTTATTAATCTCATGTAATGTTTCTTCCAGGATTAGGGATTAACCCATTACAATTGGGTACAATCGTGTTGACCGATTGAAAATCATCAAATTTCGATTGTTGTTTTCTCTTAGGAACTTGGAGCATCAGCCCCGTGTACTAGTGTATGTGTGTGTGCGCGGAATTTCTGTGATAATCTGTGTTAAAGTGATGACTAGCAATATGCGTAATTTTAAGCTAATCATTAGGGTGTACGATCAAGTGCCTTTGGATTTAAATTGTCGTAACATTCCAACATTAGCTTCGAGTGAGTGTGAAAGAAAACTGAGAAAATAGTAAACTCAGGATGTCACTTTGAACGCAGGTATTCGAACTTCAGATCTCCGAAAGCCAGCTACGTAAGAATGTCGCGGAGCGTATCTTGGTCCACTCATTTACTCTGGTGGATTGGTTGCTTTCTACAATCGTGGTTATACAATTTTTACTTTCGAGATTCAACATTTTGATCAAAAGAAATGAATGTAGTAGATCTATTGTCCATAGTCATCTTGACAGTCAATGAATGGAATGGTTTTGCAGCTAGAGTAGTTAGACGTTCTTCAATATCATGAACATGTAGCCTACCTAGGTAACTTATAGTTTTTTCATTTGTAACCTTGAATAGAACCAATATGTTGAACCCTGTTTAGGTGCATTTGGTTCATTAAATGCGAAAGGAGTCAGTCATTTTGTGTAGACTAAGGATAGGTCATACACGATCCACCCACTCGTACCTAATGAGAAGGGAAGACCCCCCACTTTGTACTTGTGGAGCCGTTTTCACCGTGGCCCACATTTTCACCGAGTGTGTGGATCTTGCTGACTTACGAAGAAACCTTGGTTTTCAGATGACACTCAAACTTATATTAGCCGATGACGCGGTGGCTGCTGATCTCGTCATCCGCTTTATAACTGAGAGTGGGTTAGGGCCAGCAATCTAAATTTTCCAGTGAACATTGACTCAACGACTTGTTCGTTTTTGAATGCAGAATTTTTGTTTTTCCGTGATTTTTATTTATATTTTTGTTTTGTTTTATTAATTTTCGGTCTTTTCAAATTTAGGTGTCCACCTCTAAATTTTAAATTGCATTCCAAATTTGTATACTTTAATCTGTGTTAAGAGGGACAGATGACCTCGTAGTTGCACCCCTTAAAACAACAATAACTAACTAAATTACGTGGGGTTTTCCAATACGGGCGTTGGAATATTCAATACTCGAATTAGAAGGGTGAAGAGTGGGGGCTGAAGTGAGTATAGGTATATAAGGACGTAATACCCTTCTTATTTGATATTGTGTTTATACACCGTTTAATTATACATGCTCCATGTTACAATTCGGCTATTATCTCCACAAAATATAACCTAAGAAAATAAAACAATCAAATGGGGTAGTCATGAAGATGTGCAGTTTCTAGAGCTTACAAATATCTGCACTTTGTAATGAGGGTATTAAAAGGCAGTAGTACCTCTGCTAAAGAATTAATGATATTTGTCATTTGTACGACCTATTCTGGAATAAACCTCGGCAATTTGGGATCCATATCAAGTAGGGCTCATCAATGACTTGGAAATGGTACAAAGAAAGGTTGCCAGATGTGTGCTCAGTGACTTTAATTCCAGGATCAGTGTGACCCGTAGGCCTATGTTTAAGAAATTTGGGTGGGAATCACTTAGGCTAGGAGGATGAAATCTAGACTCTGCGCTATGTACAACACGTATACAAATAAACCAGCATGGGATGAGCTTAGCAAATGTATGGGGAAGCCCATAGGAAGCCCAGTAGGAGTGATCATTCTTTGAAAGTTAAGGGCCAACCTTAGCGTACAAATTATGGTAAATATTCCTTCGTTAACCCTGCCATTGATAACTCTCTAACTGCCGCAGTCTTAGAGCCTTTCCCCAAACATATAGTGTGTTTAAGACTAACGATTTGTGTAAATACTCCAGTTTAATTGTTATTGAATTGTTATTTATAATTATCTATTTGTTATGTATATCCAATTTGCCACTGGAGGACACACCCACAAATGCAAATAAATGAATGAATGAATGAATGAATGAATGAATGAATGAATGAACGAAATGAATGTAAAGAAGGTAAAAACAAACCACTGTTGGTGTCAGTTCCATAGTTCATGAGAATTCTCTCTCAGGAGTAAATGTCAGATACTAGTACAGAGCCAAGGGAAGTAAATTGTATTCATGATTGCATGTCCGAAAGTGCAAAAGTTATGCGCTAGGTGGCGTGTATTGCCTGCACCTGATACCGTACGTACTAATGGTCGCAGTGTTGGAACGTGTTAGGCAGCCAGGAACGCATCGTTGCGTGACAGGACTTCATCAGGTTTAGTAATTCATGGTAAGATTAAAGCAGAGTTACCACCATTAAAATGTGGAATTTTCAAGTCTTTGGCCCATTTCTAGCACATTTGAGCCTTTCGATCGATGTCTAAATGGTTTGCATGGGTAAAATATGAAGCATTTTACAGGAACCGCATGGACATAACAACATTCAAATTACAAACAATGAACTCTGTATCTTGGTATCCGCATTAATGAATGTAATAATTAGTACATGTCTGGAAACACTTTAGTTTCTTCCTCAGTTAGTGATACGTAAATTAACATCTTCATAATCTGCAAAGTATTCAAGATCAACTCATTTTACAAAAGCTCCTAAAACTACGATTACATGTTTTGATTTACAGTACATCAGAAAAGTTGTTGTCAGAGCAGGTTGTAGATATTCCACAATTGCAGATAAATCCCCATATCAGATCTTTCAACACATTATCAGTAGAAAAAAAGAGTGATAGTCAGTCTGAAAGACAAGAGTTTATATAATTTTAAATGCTACAAATGCTGAAAAATGCTGGGTGAAAGCCTCATGATCATGCCGCGAACTGCGGAACTCAAAGCAAGTGCAAACCAACGTCAAAGGAGGTAGCTGGCTAGATGACGTCACGCTCACCGGAGCGCGCGGGGAAAGGAGGACGCTCAAGCGGTACTATGACGTCACACACCTCAGTGCATTCTCGGCACATTTCGTACCGTCACCGTAACGTAACGACAGGCCTCAGCGTAACGACGAAGTCGACAAGATCATTTAAAATGATAAAACACTGTTTTTGTATGTTGCAGTTCTCGCTTTTTACCATCATCTCAGCAGAGTAGGCCTACTCGTAGGTAATTTATGCATTAATTTATAATTCTACAGTAGTTTTGGCCTAATCACAGCAATAATAGATACACCTTCATAGATTAGTTGGCGGAGTGAGACTGTTTGTTGATGGGATTGTCATTTCTTAGTTTTGTGACATAGTAGGTACCATAGCCCATAAATAGTTCTGTATTCGGCTGCTTAATGCTTTAGTATTTTACCAGTAATAGTTACCACACATTCTAAGATTTTGACGTTTTCTTTGTTCTTGTTTAATAATAATAATAATAATAATAGTAATAATAATAATATTTTCGTATGGCCTTGGATGCAGGATGCAAGCTTTCTTATTTGACACCCAGAGGGTAGCTTGAATGTCGAATTTCGTTGTTCCTTGAAGCACTATGAAAGTCAAGGAGGTTAGATATCTAAGTTCCTTGAACTCTATAGCGCTTTCTAGTAGAGAAATGAGGAACTTTGTGTTGGCGGAAACTCCCGAGATTAATTTTGCCATTATGAACACGGTCTACTGAATTCAAATCGGTTCTTTGGCATGCCAACATCGTATTACATGCGTGTCGTAATTTTTGCTGCCTTTCAAAAAAAATCACTTACCACGGCCAGGAGCGAACGCGCAAGCTTGGGGTATGTAGACCGACACGTTAACGACTCACCCACCGTGGCAAGCCATAATAATATTAATGATATTAATAATAATAATGTTACTTGTTTTATGTCGTTTTTAACATCTGCAGCTTTTAGAGACGCCAAGGTACCGGAAATTTGCCCCGAAGGGGATCTCTAACGTGCCAGTAAATCTACTGACACGACTCCCTCGCATTTGCGCACCCTCAAATACCAGCTGACTGCGCCGGGATTTAATCCTGCAACCTTGGGAACAGCAAGCGAGAACGTTACCACTGAGCCACGCAGCCAGCTGTTTTATTGTTCGTTTTTTCTTTTGAAGGGCCATCACTGTTAGTGGGTGTCATTTTAGGTTTGGTAGTGTTTTGTAGAGCCATTTTGTCTTGTATACATTTGGATCTGATGATGCTCGCTTGACGAGCGAAACATGTCATCCCTTACTATTCTCCGTTGGCCTCTCACCAAGGTGGACCGGGTTCGATTCCCGGTCAATGCATGTGAGGTTTTCGATATGAAATGCCATGTCCTGTGGTTCGAATTCCACGTTAAATGAGGTCCCGTGGCTCATGATCTCAAGATTAACGGTCACGTTAAACTACAATCTTCCTTTCTTTACTATTCTCCCTCTTCTGTAGTCCAAAACCACTATGTATAGGCTATATTTTATAATCACTTGTAATTTTTTTCAGGTTATTTTTGCGGACTCCAGTAATTGCAATTAGCCTACATTGCGTTGACCGACAGAAAAGTTGTAATGGCAATTATCAATAAGGCAACACTGAAAACTGGCTTCAAAACTATCAATTTCAGACAGATGGTATATAATGTTCTTTGGTGACTTCCAGCCCATAGTGATTGTGGTGTTGGAAGTGGACTTGTTAATTGAAAGTTTCTTCCCTTGATAATCTTTTTTATTAGCGGCTTCGGTGGCGTAGTTCGCAGCATGCTGAGCTTCTGTGCCGAAGATCGTGGGTTCAAATCCGGCTGAAGTCGTCGGATTTTTTAAGAGCGTTAAAATCCCTCAGTATGCCTTCCTTCGAAGAGGAAGTAAAGCCGGCGCACAGTGGTCCAGAATCTTGAAAACATGGCCAAAATATAAATAGTTGTTCAATTTGTACCGAAGTTAGTATGTAAAGGCTATGGAAGTTGCCGATTAAGAATATGATCTCAAAAAGTGAAAAAAAATGGCGGGTCCAAGATGGCGGGCAAATATTGAGAATTTCATATAAACGTAGCCTATTTTTGGAGGGAATTAAGTAGGTTGCTGATGAAGATTATAAGTTCAATTTTTTTTAAACAAAATGGTGGATTCAAGATGTTGGACAAAAGTTGATCAAATTAATTTTATCTATATAAAAATCAATATGTAGGGGTTGTAGTAGTTAATGGTTAAAAAACATTAGCTCAAAAAATGAAAAGCTCGAGAAAGGATCGAATAGAGGATAGCAGATGCTGTAAGATGTTTCAAAAATAATTTTATATCAATCACAATAATTATTCATTTAGTAAATTAAAGTTTGATGCTTTTCAGTCGGTCAACACGATCGTACCCAAATATGATGGGTTATTCCCTAATCCTTAAAAAATTAACATAAGAATAATACATCTCATTTGGGTACAATCGTGTTCACCGACTGAAAAACATCAAACTTTCGTTTACTAAGGCAACACTGAAAATGGTTTCAAACACCATAACATTTAGTACATTGTTTGTAACTAATAATTAGAAGTTGTCGTTTTCTTCTTCCTTTTCATCTTTCAACGTCTTTTTTTTCTTCCTCTGCTTCTTCAACTGAATCATCATCATCATCATCATCATCATCATCATCATCATCATCTTCTTCAATGACTGTCTCCTCATCATCTGCATCGGAATCTTCATAATCTTCCGCCACAAGAACTAAGAAGGCAACGGCTTCTGGCGACAAATTCTTCAGTTTCTTTGGTGATGATTTGCGTGGAGAAGAAATATAGGGGTCTGTGGTTGCCAACAATCTCCTGAACACGTCTTCCATAGTCTTAACTCGGGAAAACTTTCCAGGAAAACTCAGGCGATATGCCTTTTGCTTTATCAACTTATTGGTTGATACTTGATTATCCTTCGACAGTTGACCGATGGATAAAATAACCGAAGAAATAATGTCTGGTGTGTGGATCAACAATCTATGGACTGCTGTTGGCATGTTGTACGAGGGGTATTCTGTGACGTAGTGACTGGCAGTTGCTATGGCGTAAGCTCGAAACTTTTCAACGTCGATTTGATGTCCGCTCGAAATCGTCTACAAAATAATGTGAAAACAACATTTTGCAAGTACCACTTAAAACGTGACTCAAAGCCGGAGTTGGTACTAGTAGGTGGATTTTAAAGTTAATTCACAAACGTAATAATATATACTTGCGGACACAGTGCAAAAGAAAGCGGAATGTCGTGGAATTCGTAACTTATCTCTATTTTTTAAGCACATCCTACATTTTCTCATGATTTTTCCGGTATTATGTCAATTTAAAAGCAAACATGTATAACTAATTATTTCATAATGATATAAGTGTGTTTTAATTAGTACATATCTACTGGAACAAGTTCCATATTGAAAATAGTCGCTTCAATAACACAGAACACAAATATTTATCTTTAACGACAAGAGTATTTTGTAGCCTGGCCGGCTGCACGCACCGATAAGAATGAACTGCCGCGATCGACCTGAGATATAACGAACGAAATGAACAACTGCTCGTCCGCACAACCGGTATTCAGTAGCCCCAACATTACTGTAGTCAACCTGATAGTCCAAAATCCCCATCTAGAAACTTTTCTTTTTCCCTTTTTGGCCACGTTTTCAAGATTCTGGCCCACGGTGCGGCGGTCCCATGTCATAGATTTATGGCATGTTAAAGGACCTTCCACTAATTACACCTGTGTGCAGATAAATTATATATATTAAGAATATAAACGACGCTCTTAGGTTCCTACGTTCGTTGCCAGGAGCCGACTGCGGTGGCGTCTAGTAGCTAAGTTCTGAACTAGTAGTCGTTGACGGTGGCTTTGGCGGCAAAAGTAGGAACTATTTGAAAAATTCCAAGTGTGCAGTCCTTACTTGAATTAAAAAACAGATAACACAATAATACAATCATCACAATTAACACCGGTTATCAGACAGATTCTACACACAACCAAAGTACACGGGGCTACATGACCGCGTTGTCGCAGCCCCTATAGTTAGAAACCGACCAAACCAACCAACCAACCTTGATACTGTTTGCTATTCCTAATAGTTTGAATATTAAATTTCTCAACATGCTCTATTTCTATTCCTAAAAAGGGATTAATAGTCTACAATAATCTTTATTTACCGATACGGATTCTGCACATCCTGACTGTTGTCTTGGCGCCCAACAAGTATGTTTTAAAATGAGCCTCACTACAGTCTTTCTCTAGGTTTTCCCTAAGATACAGGATGAAAAAAGGGAGGGGAAGTCAAGAAGAAAAAAATACAAATAAAGAACACAATAGATACTTCGAATCTTTATTTCTTGTTTTAATATCCTACCACTAGAAAATCTTAAAATATAATTTCTATACTTCTCACATAGTATATTGGGCTATGCCCGAGTTGGACCTTTTTCTCCTTGGTTGGTTCCGCAGTTTAGGGGCTGCGACAACGCGGTCATGTAGCCCCGTGTACTTTGGATGTGTGTAGAATCTGTCTGATAACCGGTGTTTATTGTGATGTCTGTATTAGTGTGTGTAATCTGTTTTTTTAAATTCAAGTAAGGACTGCAGACTTTGAATTCTTCAAATAGCTCCTACTTTTGCCGGCAAACGCCACCGTCAATGACTACTAGTTCAGAACTTAGCTGCTAGACGCCACCGCAGTCGGCTCCTGGCAACGAACGTAGGAACCTAAGAGCGTTGTTTACATTCTTAAACTATATTATTTAGCTTCACACAGGTGTAATTAGTGGAAGGTTCTTTATCATGCCATAAATCTATGACATGGGACCACCGGCTTCACTTCCCCTCCGAAGGAAGGCATACTGAGGAATTTTGAACGCTCTTAAAAATACGACGACTTCGGCCGGGTTTGAACCCGCGATCTTGGGCATAGAAGCTCAGCATGCTACATTTTTTCTCCTTCCCTTTGTGTCTATAAAATACAGAGACGTGCTATTTAAACATCAAATAGTTCCTCATCTCGGCCTAGTGCAGTCTATAAACATTGGCTTTATAGCTGGCACGTGCTAGGCAGAGATACAGAGTATGCTCATGAATAGGCAAAACAGGACATTTCCCTGTGCCTTGAAAATTATGACCCTAAAACAAACAACTGATGATGAGTTGGGAATAATCTACGATCACTTTATAATGTTGTACCATGAAACTAACGAGAAGTAGCCTACTTTCTTGGCGACGGAATAAAATATGTTACTTAAGAAAATGTTCAAACATGAGCATTAGAAATGATTTTATGCTAACAACTAAATGCTTTTGGTTAATAAGTAACAGGCATAGTTATGAAACTGACCAAAATAGAGAACATACAGCCGACAGTCTCTGTTTTGTCGCAGCCACCTGTGCAATAACTTGTTCCTCTTGCTAGGGTGTGTTAATTTTGGGCTTTGAGTAGGTTTTAACTATTGTTCTTATCGTATTTTCATTATTTACTTTAATTCTTGAATTTTTAACTCTAATTCTTCCCGCCAGAGTGGTCACCGGCATAGCCGACCGGCGGTTTCGGGTAATTGTTATATTTATTCTTAATTTATATATTAGTTTGGGAGTTGGCGACTTTTTTAACTAAGTAACTTTTTTATTAATTCTTTTGTTTACAAAGACAGCTACAAACACTGATCACTGAATACAATTCCCTCCTCAAGGTAATGTTCAACGCTCACTGCAGTCTTTGGAAGAAAAAAAAGGAACACAAGGACAAAACACAAGAAAAAAACGCCAAGATTCATAAGAGCACAATGGTGACCACACATAATTTTAGAATTTGTATTAAAAAGTTGCCAAAAGCACTGTTGATACACTTCCGCTGTACGATTGGTTTAGTGATTTATTTGTTTGTTTTCGTGCGTTGAATTGAATGCATTTTTGTTATAATTTCTATCTGGACTAAAACCGCGGTCTCTGTTTTGTCCCAGTCTCTGGCTGCGCGAGTGGTATCGTTGCGAAAATATCGCTACTCTGCCTGGTTTATGAATGTTAAGTGGGGGAGGGGGGCTGATAATTTGTGTTTGATATTTAAGAAAGGATCCCTTCAGTTTAATGCCTTTAATTTGTTTTGCACAACTAGGAAATGCGTTTGACATATTTAACACAACATTTCTTGTACTCCTTCCAATATAGCCTACTGACAAGAGGGCAGATTGAAAAAGTTTTGACCCTTATTAAAAAAAAAACATGCGGGCAAATATGCGTACTGTTACCTAAGTATTTTTGTTAGGCTAAAAAATTACGAGCCTTACAGTAGTCGCATATGATGTGTAACATCTGACATGTTATTCGAATAATTCCATATTACTTACTCGCATTTTTTAGAGAATGAACTCATAGTGCTACCTTATGCCAGCAAACATGAAAGGATTCTCCAATTCATCTGCAGTAGTGACATATACCTGCAACTGTATGCGGGAGCAATCCACTGCCTACTTGATGCGAGCTGCGCTTGATACCGGCCAGTTAGTGAACCCATGCCAGCGGTGTTATTGAAAATGGCCTCTTATTGCCGATATAGCGCACTGCCATTTATAGGCGCGATTAAAAATTAGGTGTGCAGTAGGTATATTAAAGGCGTTTCTCTCAGTGATACGTTTAGACCAACCAAATAGCTTAATATGATAATAGTGGAAACTCCCACGAGAAACTGGCGACACCGATTATGCGTGCCATTTAGCGGTTCGCGCAGACAACTACGAACTCGATTTCAATCAGCTGGCAAGTTTATCTGCACATGTTAGAAGTGTAACTTTTGGGCTATGTAGGCCTATGGGTGTTTTCATTACAAAATACAAAGTGATTAAGTGATTAAGCTATTTGGACCAACGAAGTTTCAATTATTGTTAGTAATCGGTGTTAATATACTGAATTCCTACGTTGTTTGGAGTGTTAGTTGATGCGATATAGCACTCGAGATATCGAGTGCTTACATTAAATAAGAATACAGCAAAAGTATGAAGATTTAATAAATCGTAATTTGTTTTCAGCAAATATGATATAATGAATATTTTCACACCAAAGAACGACACTTTAAAGAAGATTTATTGAAGCAATTTCTTTAATGGGGCCTCCAAACCTTGAGGTAAACCGTATGCGATTTACATTCCACAAAGTCACATGGCTTACAGTACGTCATTGTACTGATCTCCGCCACCGCGCGCGCTCATTTTTTCCGTCCCATGCACTTCCGTCCCATCCACTTCCGTCTCTTTTCCAAAATCACTCCCACAAAAATGTCCAGCTACCGAGTGCCACAAAAATATCCAGATACCGAGTGGAAAGATGTTACACATCAAAAATTTAAAAAATAGGGGCAATGACTTTTCGTTCCGCCCTCGTATATATTGATTCTTTAAATGTTATTATTATTATTATTATTACTATTATTTGACCAGATGTGTAATACACATTATTTATAACGCATCTTTGCGGAATATCGAACAGATTAGGAAACCAGGTAGGCCTAATGATGACATCTATTCAAAATGTACTACACTAGCTCCCTGCTATGATACTCTGCTATTTAGTGAACATTCGGAGTTTGCCATATGTAAAAACTTTTCATCCCGCTGAACACCCGGGTATTTCAAGCTTTCAGCGATTATTTGCTCTTTGTGAAATAAAAAACAGTACGTTTATGTTTTGTAAACTAGATTTTTGAACCCGTCGTAGACAACCTAAAGGTAAATAGAACAAGATAGGCCTAATTTTGTCATTCGATAAATATATGGTGACTCTACCTACTGCCCGTATTCACACACATAACACATTGCATCAAGTCGATATTCTAAAGGATGGACGAATATAGATTTACGTGACCATTAATCTCACGTACAAGAACTACGGAATCTCAATTTTTTCGTGGAATCCGAACCACCGGGCGTGAAATTTCACTTTTAAAATTAAATCTCACATGCATTAACCTGGAATCGAGTCCAACCCACCTTAGAAGATAAAAGTATGCATCAACACAAGAATAAAATGTCTAATAGACATGGGTCCTACAGTGCCTACTTTCTGAGATCTGAACACTTCATCATAAGGGATACTTAGAGTGATGTCAATCCATTGCAATGCATCTCTCTGTCCTTCAGAGTAACACACCACGGTACGTGCCAGAGTTGTTGTTGTTGATTCATTTAGGGGCTTAGCGACATCGTGGTCAATTAGCCCCGCGTACTGGGGTGTATGTGTGAGTGTGTGGAATTTCTTTGACAACCTGTGTTATTGTGATGGCTGTATTGGTGTGCGTATTGGTAAGTCAAGTGAGGATTGGAAAAGAGACGACCGTGGCCTTAAGTTAGGAACCATCCCGGCATTTGCCTGGGGTAGAAGTGGGAAACCACGATGTATCACATCTAAAATGTCTGAGGTGGGAATCGAACCCACTTCTTCTTAGTTTTGCCTCACGAGCCTGAGTGTACCCTGTACGAATCATCAAACCAGAATTAAATTTCTTGGCAGGGCCGAGAATCGAAACCGGACCTCCTTGGCGACAGACAAGCTTGTTAGCCGCTACACCACGAGTTGGTCCTTTCATGTTCTGTTTTTTTTTGCACATATGTGAATGAGACAGGGACTTTTCCTCTTTCGTTTGGTGTTAATAAAATCCAGAGAACATCAAGCAGTGTCTCATCACGGTCTAGCGTAGACTATAAACATTGACTTTATAGCTGGCACGCGCCACCAGGGATGCTTGGCACTCTGCACCATTATCGTATCATCTCAAGCAAAACATACATTTATAATTTTATGTCAGGGTACTTTCCTGTGCCTTTTAACTAATGGTCATCAAACGAACATGCCATGATGAGATGGGAATAATATAGGGCAGTGTTTCAATGCTGAACCATTTATGAAAACTAAAGGACACATCTCCTAGGAACTCCTTTGAAATGAAAATCCACAGCCTGCTTCCAGTCTCCGACCGGGTCAGGAATGGAATGAATGAAGCCCCGATCTAGCGGCGAGGATATGAACTGTGCCGGCTGCCGAGGCCTGACGCACTCCTCTGGGGCAATGATTAAATGAATGACAGATGAAATGAAATGATAGTGGAGAGTGTTGCTGGAATTAAATTTTGACAGGGAAAACCGGAGTACCCGGAGAAAAACCTGTCTGCCTCCGTTTTGTCCAGCACAGATCTCACATGGAGTGACCGGGATTTGAACCACGGACCCAGCGATGAGAGGCCGGCGTGCTGCCGCCTAACCCACGGAGGCTTAGGAACTCCTTTATAAGAGTTAATTGAGGGAGCTTATAAAATTACTATTTTAGTTTACTTTCCTCATTAAAAAATTAGCAGAAAGTTGGTTTACGAAATCACGTTGTTATTTCATTTGAGGGGCGTATATAATTTGTCCGATAACCTGTGTTATTATGGTGTCTGTAATAGTGTGTGTATTTTCAATTCAGATGAGGTTTGGGAAGAAGGCGGCTGTGGCCTAAGTAAGGAATCATCCCAGCATTTTCCAGGAGTAAATGTGGGAAAACACGGAAAACCACTTCCAGGTTGACAGGGGGGAATCGAACCCCCTCTTTTCAGTTTTGCCTCACGAGTCTGAGTGTACCCCATTCCAACCCTTGGACCAAAATTGAATTCTTAGTAGAACCGGTAATCAAACCCGGACTTCAAGGATGACAGCCAGAAATGATCGCCACTGCGCCATACTTTGAAAAAACATTCATCTTGAGTTTTTCTAACTAACCTCGATTTATCTGTGAATAGGGGCAGATGACCTCGCTGTTTGGTCCCTTAAAATAACAATAACTAACTATCTGTGTATGTCTACCCCTTATTTATCCGTTTTTAACAGGGTCGGGGATTAGATGCGATGAAAGTCTATGTAGCGGATAGTTTTACGGTCCTTCCTGACGCCAAGCTCATGAGAGGAGTTAATGATAGATGAAATGGATGAAGATTAATGAAACTGGGCAAAAAAAGTGGATGGAAGCGGCCGTGTCCTGTCAGAAGGTACCGTCTCAGCATTTGCCTGGAGTTGAAAATGGGGAAACCACGGAAAACCATTTCAAGGACGGCCAACAGTGGAGCTTGAACTCAAGTCTACCGAGACTGAAGAGAGCTTGACCCCATGGCCTAGTGCTGCGCGTTATAGATCGTAGCTACCGCTGTCGGTGTCGATTCTCTGAACATCCCTATTGATAATAATTTCATTAAAGGAAACACGATGCTTCCCGCCTAATAAGAAAGTTTCCCTGACTCCCTGAAAGCCTCCGTGACTTCGGCGGCAGCACGCCGGCCTCCCGCCGCTGGGTCCGTGGCTCAAATTCCGGTCACTCTATGTGAGATTTGTGCTGGACAAAGCGGAGGCAGACAGGTTTTTCTCCGGGTACTCCGGTTTTCCCTGTCACAAATTTCATTCCAGCAACACTTTCCACTATCATTTCATTTCATCTGTCACTCATTTCGTGATTGCCCCAGAGGAGTGCGTCAGGACTCGGCAGCCGGCACAGTTGATATCCTCGCCGCTAGATTGGGGCTTCATGCATTCCATTCTCTGACCCAGTCGGTCGACTGGAAGCAGGCTGTGGATTTTCATTTTATCTGACTCCCTGAATGTACTGTACAGTACGTGTTTGCAAGCTGGTGGTTGTGGTAGGGGTGAAAGCTGTGTATGAGTTCAGTGCCTTATTTTAGTACCACCTCTCTCCATTGGAAATTTATAGCAGCGTACGTAATTGACCGAAGCCCTTGAATCGTCTCTGGAACCTTTGCTCGATTCATTTGTGAGCGTAGCACAAACACGTACATTTCCTCGAGAAACTATTATTGTTCTAAATATACCAATACATTTAGAGAAGAAGTAGCCTCCTATTAATCCAGTACTTTATACTATCCGCCATAACCCCTCCACCCCCGTACTAAGATATCTTCTTCTTACTGTCGTTAACCCCATCAATATACTCTCTCACTAGCACGATACTTCTCCTCAGAGAAACTGAGTGGTATTTCCGTATCTTCTTATGAACTATCGAATGAGAAATGCAAATGGGTATCGAAAGGTCATGTTCTGGAATAGTTTTAATTGGTAACCGTATTAAAAGACTTTCTGTCATATTGAAGTTATTTCTTGCCGGTGCTTAACCCTTCACAGAATTGTTAATATTTGCAAATGTTTTGTTCTGTTTAGTTTTATATTTTATTTAGGATGAGTATTGTGTTTTTTTAGTTATAGATCTAGTTCTTTTACATTTGATTTTTGTTTTTGATTTGGTTTTCATTTCTGGTTTTTGATTGCTTCTTTTTGCATTTGATTTGATTTTTGGTTTTGGGTTTTGTTTACGCTTTTGGTCATGTCTTTGTATAGCTTTTGGTTTTCATTTTGTTTTGTTTTGACTTTTGTTTAGATTTTTTTTGTTTTTCATTTTCGGTTATTGATTTCGTGTTTGTTTTTGCTTTAGAATTTGTTTATGTTTGGTTTTATAATATTTTGTGTTGTTTTTGTATTTGGTTTTCCTTTTGGTTTTTCGTTTGTCCTGTTTTTGGATGTATGCTTGTTTTTGGTTTAGTATTGTTTTTTTAAATTTTGAACTTGTATGAATTTTACTATGATTTTGTATTGATGCTTGCTTTTTATTTTTGTTTTTAGAATTTGTTTTATTTTCGGTATTGGTTTTTTGGTTTTTATTTAACTTTTATTTTGATTTCTTTTCCATTTTTTATTTTACTTTGCTTTGGTTTTATCCAGTAGATCGTTGTTGTTGGTCTTTTAGGAGCTTAGAAATCGTGGTCACTCAGCCCCGCATACTTGTGAGTGTATGTATTGTGCCCTTGAAAGGCAAGCAAGCACCCATGCGGTTATTTCGAGTCATGAACTTGAAACTGTAAGGAAACGAATTCGAGGCCGTGAAAAGCACTCATGAGTTATGATCGTGAGTAGCATGATAAAATATAAATCATAGAAGGAATATAGGAGTATTCCTGTGATTTGTTCAGAAAATACTAAGGGAAGCAGTTTTACATCATTGAAATTTTAGCAAAGGCAACATCGGACCGTAGAGATTAGCGGACACGCTGGTAATTATTGGCACCCTCTCCGGGTGACACATAAACATAACAGACCACGGCAGGCTGATTGCCAGAGGGATTTCTTTTGAACTAATGTAGCAGGGAGAATCTTTGTGTTTTAAAGCGTGATGGAAAGTGGGGGAACTTGCAAGCCTCGGACCACGCCCCAAAATTAATTGGTTTATGGAGATGCGTGAGTGGAAGAATCAATAGAAGACATATTCATACTTTAATCATTACACAAAATATTATGCGCTTCCAAAATTTAATAACATAAATAAACAAATGAAATTACGCAGTTACGATAAGTGCATATAACTACGCCCAGATGGTCACATGAGGAGGATAAGACCTTGTCGTGGATTTTCAGGACGACGCATGGTGAGGGAAACCCAGTCAGAAAATTAATTAATTGATCTATTTTCGGAAATGTACTCATGGCTACATTCAGAAAGAAATTATGCATCAGAAAAATACATATTTGCGATCCTGCCAATTATATGTCAGGAAAATAAATAAATAAATAAATAAATAAATAAATAAATAAATAAATAAATAAGTAAATAAATATATAAATAAATAAATACATAAATAAATAAATAAGTAAATAAATAAATACATAAATAAATGAATGAATGAATGAATGAATGAATGAAAAATAAATTAATAAATAAAACAATAAATACATTAATAAATTCAATAATTAATTACATAAATACAGTATATTTAACAAGAAGTTCCGTGACGAACTAAAGAGCCTACTTTTCTTAAAATTTAAGATTCATGTCAATGATTAATCTATATTGATCTGACTAGAATAATGACGAAATTAAGTTGGTAATATCGAAATTTCTAATTAGTTCAAAATACTGTATACCTGGCATAATGTAGCCTAATAGAGAACTATAGTTGGCAGCCCTGGTGACTGAATATAAATACTTAGTTCCATCTCTTAAGGTACACAATACAAAATTTGGTTGAAGTCCAATGGATAGCATGGACGTTACATGCAGTTAAACATTGGATCTAACAGCGCGCGTAAAATCATGTTGGCCACAATGACATACATGTATTGGTCAGAAATAATCTGAAATAATATGATCTATTGTTGTGTCAATTTTAATGAAATCCGATGGTTAGTATAGAAGTTACATGCATTTTAAAATTGGACCTATCAACAGGCTTAGAATCATGTTGGCTGCACTGGCGTAGGCCTATATTAGTTACTCCAAATTAATCTAGAATGCCAGGTACTATACGTGTGCAAAGTTTAGAGCTATTGGCTTGCATACTTTCTGATATATTGATATTAGGGTAACAAAAATAGAGACAGTATTTATTAACAGTTGGCAGCCCTGGTTACTTTTAAGAATCGGCATAGTCATATCCGTTATGGCACACAAAGCACACACGAAATTTGGTTGAAATCCAAATGATGGTATAGAAGTTACATGTATTTAAAGTTGGACCTCTCAGCAGGCTTAGAATCATGTTGGTAGCACTGACGTATATAAGTTACTCCAAATTAATATAGAATGTCAGGTACTATACGTGTGCATAGTTTAAAGCTGTCGGCTTGCATACTTTCCGATATATGGGTATTTGGATATAAAAAATTGAGAGCATTTATTAACAGTTGGCAGCCCTGGTCGCTCTTAAGAATACGGTATATTTAAAAATGAATGAATGAATGAATGAGGCTATATTTGATCATTATCGTGTTACATCTCACCCGGGGTAGTACTCGTAAAACAGATTAATAGAAAATTTACATGTACGGACGATTATATCTATGTGGACCTTCCAGAACACGGGACATAAAGTTTGATTCCGAGACTTGCGGCAACTCTGAGAAAAGGCATATTGCCTGCTGATCTTGCAGAAGTCTACCAGAAGAATTCCTGGAAATTGACTGTTCCGAAGAAGCAGTTCCCCCACACTTGTTTCTTTTTTTTTTAATATATTTTATGATTGATGGACTATAGCGAAGCTAACGACAGGGCTGCAAGAAGAAGACAATAGTGTATTCTATTAATGTTGGACTGAGTCGAGCAGTGATCAGCAGCTGTGAGTGAGTGAGTCATCGTCCCCCCTCCCACTTTTTCCTGGCAGCTTCATCCGCTGTGCTTCCGCTCCAGGCACCAGATACAATAGTTGACACAGATCGGCGATTAAACGCCAATCCTTCAATGATAAAATCTCTGCATTGCTCTGTATTTCAAACAGTGTTGGCCCAGTTGGGAATGGCATGGGGTCTTAAACCTTATTGGGCCGGTGGGCGATATATCGGCTGAAGGAGTTTCTGCTGAAAATGCCACGGGCCGATCCATCGGTCCCGTTTATATAAACGTTCTTTTTATTAGCCTACTTTCGATAATTGCAAAAAATGAAAGTAGACTTATGAGATCTACACAGGGCGAAAAAATGTGTGTATTTGTGTGAGTCTGTGTGTGTGTGTGAGAGAGAGTGTGTATACTCTGAATGTCTGTCCCCCCTATCAATTCGAACACGGTGAGACCGAATTGAACGTAATTTGGTACAGAGGTAGAACAAGCAAAGGGCACCTCAGCCAGCCAAATGTTCAAAGCTTAAATCAAATTACGACTAACCTAATCATCCAATCTCTACCAATTTTTTCAGCAACATATAGTTATATGGCGACCGTCTTTAGACTAAACTGCAAAGTCATCAGCCCAATAGTTTTTAGATGGCGGCCATGTATGTGTGCAAATCGATTCCCTTCATCAATTCAAACACGGTGAAACTGAATTGAACGAAATTTGGTACAGAGGTAACACTAGCAAAGGGCACCTCAGTACCATGCTTTATATTGCCGCCATCTTGACAAAAACGTAATGGCGGCCACCCAAATGTAAAAAGCTTAAATCAAATTACGACCAACCTTATCATCTGATCTCTACCAAATTATGCAACATTATACCTTTATGTATCGAAAATCTTTTGACTAAACTGCAAGGTCATCAGCCCTATACATTGCGGATGGCGGCCATGTATGTGTGAAAATCGATTCCCCCTATCTATTCAAACAAGGTGAAACCGAATTGAACGAAATTTGGTATAGAGGTAGCACCAGCAAAGGGCACCTCATTGTCTTGTTTTATATTGCCGCCATCTTGACGGAAATGTTAAAAGCTTAAATTAAATTACGACCAACCTAATAATCTGATCTCTAGCAAATTTTGCAACAACATACCTTAATGCGGGAAGCATATTTTCACCAAAATACAAGATCATCAGCCCAATACTTTAAAGATGGCGGCCATGTATGTTTGCAAATCGATTCCCCCTATCAATTAAAACACGGTGAAAACGAATTGAACGAAATTTGGTACAGAGGTAGCACGAGCAAAGAGCACCTCAGTGCCATGTTTTATATCGCCGCCATCTTGACGGAAACGTAATGGTGGCCACCCAAATGTTCAAAGCTTAAATAAAATTGCGACAAACCTAATCATCCGATCTCTACCAAATTTTGCAACAACATATATTCGTATTGCGAGCGTCTTTTGACTAAACTACAAGGTCATAAGCCCATTAGGTTGGAGATGGCGGCCATGTATGTGTGCAAATTGATTACCCCCTATCAATTCAAACACGGTAAAACCGAATTGAACGAAATTTGGTACAGTGGTAGCACTAGCAAAGGGCACCTCAGTGTCATGTTTTTTTTATCGCTGCCATCTTGACGGAAACGGAATGGCGGCAACCCAAATGTTAAAAGCTTAAATCAAATTACGACCAACCTAATCATTTGATCTCCACCAAATTTTGCAACAACATACCTGTTTTTGGGAAGCATCTTTTGACTGAACTACAAGGTCATCAGCCCAATAGTTTGCAGATAGCGGCCATGTATGTGTGCAAAGCGATTCCCCATATCAATTCAAACACGGTGAAACCGAATTGAATGTTTTTTTACAGAGGTAGCACTAGCAAAGGTACCTCATATTCATGTTTAATATCCGTATTGCACGTTGTATTTCAACAAGCTACTACAACCAACATTACTCCTTCAAAAGGACAAAGAGTTATAACAATACCCATGCATTTAGGAGAAATTAGGCTATATGTTCTTTACTGAACATCTTGTTCTAAATATCACCAGCCAAGCAGTGCTATCACGGTTGTAACCAAGACAACGCGGGAATCGCGCTCTCTCTGGAAATGTTAATTTGTCTACGTTCCGTGAATAACAGTAATTCGTATTTTTAGCCTATTTTCAATTTTGAAAAAATAGGCTTATGAGATCACCTTTTGTCCGTGTGTGTGTGCGTGTGTGTGTGTGTGTGTGTGTGATTCGTGTGTGTGTCCCCCCCTAATAAAATCTAAACGGCAGGAGCGATTTCAATGAAACTCGGAAAGTTCATAGCACTATTCCCGGCGACCTCGACCGTGCCCTTCAAATTTTGTTAAGCCTCACCAATCCAACATGGCGGCTGTGCGAAATATTTCACCAGCATTCAATATCTCCGAAACTATTACCGATATTACCCTGACATTTTCTAATGTGATAGAGGGAACTACTATAAGTTCACTTATGTGACTTTTGAAAACCTGGTAACTACAAAACCAACATGGAGGCCAAGCGAATTTGCGACTTTTAAATAGACGTTTCTCGCGATTTGACCAACCAAACGCAATTAAAGTTGGTACAGTATATGTTCATATACATTGTAATGCACCGACATCTAACTTCGTTCAATTGTTCACATAATCACAAGATGGCGGATGTGCGAAATATTTCACCGGCATTCTATATCTCTGAAACTATTAGCGGTATCTCCCTAAAATTTTGTACGGAGATAAAGGGTACTACTGGAAGTCCATCTATAAGACTTTCAAAAACCGGTTAACTACAAAACGAACATGGCGGCCAAGCGAATTTGAAAATTTTAAATAGACCTTTCTCGCGATTTAATGTTCCAAGCGCACTGAAACCTGGTACAGGAAATATGTATACACATTGTAATCCACTGGTATCTAATTTAGTTCAATTGTCTACATAACCTCAAGATGGCGGCAGTGCGAATTTTAAAATTAAATTTTTATTTTTTGTGATGTTGTCATGCGATCGAAGTGCAAGTTTGAATAATGAACCTACGCAATAATTTTCCTTTAATGGTACATGACTCTATGGCCTATACATTTAACAATCCAACATGGCGACCATTCGAAATATTTAGACGATACTGAATATCTACGAATCTATTTTAGCAATCAAACTGCATTTTTTAATGTTCATAGGGGCTATGAACTTAAGTTCACCTATAGGACTTTAAATAACCTGGTGATCACAAATCCAAAATGGCGGTGACGCGAATTATAAATATTCACATGGACGTTTCTCGCAATTTAACCATCCGCGTGCAGTGAAACTTGGTACAGTAAATCCTTATACGAATGTTAATCCACTGGCATCTAATTTATTTCAATTGTTTCCATAACCTCAAGATGGCAGCTGTGCAACATTTTTAAAATCTTCTTGTTTTTTCATGTGTCCTAATTATGCGATTGAAGTTTGAATACTACACGTTCACAATAATCTGCATGTAACAGTACATAACTCTAGGACCTACATATATAAAATCCAACATGGCGACCATCCGAAATATTAAGTCGGTTCTCAATATCTACGAATCTATTACAGCAATTAAACAGAAATTGTGTATGTTGATAGTGGCAATTAACATAAGTAGGATATATGAAAATAGGCTGTATAGTTCTTCACGGAACTACTTGTTTGAACATGTTGCAGTCAGCTGACTTTCTGCGTGTGCGATTTTTTGAATTTGTTTCTCTTTACGTTCTTTTCGATCAAGTATTTAAACTCTTCAAATGAAGAGGAAGTAAGTAAAGATTTAACGCTGTGTGAAGTGTATGAGATTGAATTTTCGACTGATGACGACTTTGAAAACTTTCCAATACAAATTAAAACAACAAAAAACAATTAATGAAACTAAGATTTAATTATTTAGGATCTAGTACGTTTAAAAATATTTAGCTGCTACGGAAAAATATTAACATTCTAAAACATATAGGTAAGAGATAATTTGTATCAAATACATGTAATATCACATAAAATGGCTTGGTATTTTTAGCATAACCACTCGTAATAGCTTGACATGGGGAGGGGTACGTAATTAACGTTACTTTGCGCACCATGACTACAATCGGAGTGCTGCAGCTGTCCGGAAATCGTTGGTTCGAATCCCGGCGCTGACACTGGCTATCTTGAGTGTGGTCTTGCCCAAGGGTTTTCCATACTCTAGGCAGATTCCGGGCCGCCTTCCCCGATTATAATAATTACAGTAAAAAGCGGGTTTTGGACACAGCAGCTTTACCTCAATCTGGGTGTGTACACGCTTTTTGATGGAAAAAAAAACGGGACTTTAAAATAATAATAATAATAATAATAATAATAATAATAATAATAATAATAATAATAATAATAATAATAAAAGAAAACCTCGCAGGAAATACGCTTGTAGAATGTCTAACTTGTTTGATATTTTATCAGGGCATAAATCTTGTCTTCTGTGTGTAAAATCTCTCCATACGCTTTACGAAGTGTTCACTTACTAAGCAGTTACTGTTGTTGTATTTTTCGTCTGAAGATACCAGAGAGAACAATTTGTACGTAGGTAATCTTGTCCATTCGTCATCTAGTTCCCATATTAATCTTGAGACCAGCCACGGTGGCCGAGAACGCTGACGCGCTAACTCGTGCCTCGCTGCCATCGGGAGAGCATGGGTTCGAATTCTACCTTAAAATGGTTTTCATGGTATCCCATTTTCAACACCAGGAAAATGCCGGAACGGTTCCTTTCAATAGGTTCATGGTCGATTTATTTCCAAATCCCTTCCCGGACCCGTCCTGAAATTAAAATAAATGGTCATTGGCCGCATTAATAAAATTATATTGATCTCTTAATTTCATTTTTCCCCACTGTCTTCTTAATTCTCGTCGGATTGAGAAAAAATAATCTTTCTTAATTACTATGTATAAGTTAAGCCCAGCACAATATAATATGGCTTCTTCTTTTACAACTAGTTTTAATACCTTCTGTAAAAAAGGCAGAAAGGAGATAGCTGGCTAGAGAATATACTGAATGATCCGTTTAGGAAAACCTAAGGCGATATGATTATAATATTTATAACAGAGGTTCTGATTTGATGTTAAAATATTGTATCCCCATCATCGTTACCACATAAGAGATAAAACCATGAGATATTACCCAGCAATTACTGAATATAAAAAAAACGCCTTTTACTGCATATCATCGAGCGAAATGTGCTGTATGTTGTTCTATTCGAAACACAGCTGCAACAAGGAAAGAATCATGGGTACCAGGATGGCAGGCATTATACGTTTGTGATTATCTGGATGACACCATTAATGGTAACAACATAATAACTGGACGAGGAGGTCCAGTTATGTGGCCTCCAAATTCCCCAGATTTAGCGATGCCCAATTTCTATTTTTAATGTTCACCGAAGGATTATTATTTATTTAGCGTATGGCTTTTAGTGCCGGGAGTGTCCGACGACATGTTCGGCTCGCCAGAGGCTGTAGCTGCTTCAAACGGACACCCATGGAGTGAGCTACAAGTTCCGTGTAAGTAGTTCCAACTTTCGATACCAGATATCACTGACACCTAGTGGTGAACGCTGGAACTTTGATAGAGCGTTTCAACGAAATCTAACCTAGAAATTTAGCTTCACATAAGTTTAGTTAGTGGAAGGATCTTTTACATGCTATAAATCTATGACATGGGACCGCCGGCTTTACTTCCCCTCCGAAGGAAGCATACTAAAGGATTTTAACGCTCTTAAAAATCCGACGACTTCGGCCGAGTTTGAATGATATGAACTCCACCAAATTTTTCAACAACATACCTTCGTGTAGGAAGCGTCTTTCGACCAAATTACAAGGTCATCAGCTAAGTAGCTTGAAGATGGCGGCCATGTATGTGTGCAAGTCATATGTGTGAGTGTGTATATCTGCACCCTATCAATTCAAACACGTCAAAACTGAATTGAACGAAATTTGGTACAGAGGTAGCACTATCAAAGGACACCTCAGTGTCATTTTTATATCGCCGCCGTCTTGACGGAAACTTAATGACAGCCACCCAAATGTTCAGAGCTTAAATCAAATTACGACTAACCTAATCATCCGATCGTTACAAAAAGATTAAAAAATGCACCTTAATGTGGGAAGTGTCTTTTGCCTAAACTACAAGGTCATCAGCCAAATAGTTTCAAGATGGTGACGTATGAATCATTACTTACGTTACTTATGATTCAACAAGGCCCGGCATCACTAAATCCACTTATCGTACAAAGGGTGGTTTAAAGGATATAACATCTTATAATAGAATTATTATACCATAGCAGTGAATAAAAGTTCAGAACGACCGTGCTGTATCGTGCTGTGCCGTGCCATCCCGTTGGGTCAAAATGGAGGCTATTGTTTGCTCGCTAGTCTATATTTTAGGTGAGGAATCAATCAATCAATCAATCAATCAATCAATCAATATATAATATAGCACGTTGTTATTCATCATGCTACTACAACCAATATTCAATTATACTCCTTGGAAAGGACAATGAGTTTTAACTACACCCATGCATTTAGGAGAAAGTAGGCTATATGTTCTTTACTGAACATCTTGTTTAGTAAATGATAATAGGCTAAAATGGAACTAAGAAAACTGCAGTTAAAACTTTCCACACATGATAATTATCTCATTGTTAGTGCAAATATAAATTAAAATAATGGCAATTTAAAATGGCTAAACTAGGCTATAATGTACTACACATCAGACCAGAGATTCATAAAAATATATATATATAAATGTTGATTTTGTCAATTTTAACTGTTCCTTATCCCATTAAGATGTCTGCCCCATTAGCTCAGTGGTCAGAGTAGCGGCGTACAAAGGCAGAGGATGCGGGTTCGAGTTCTTCATTTTTCAGAGATCGCAACTCTGTACATTCCACCTACAGTAAATACACTGTACTTTGTGTATAACACACGGCCTAACAGCTGAAAACTTCTACTATATTTGTTAGAATGAGTTACGTAGTGCATCAACATACTCGGCTTTAAGAAAGAAAAGAACGCTTTAGAAATGCCCGTCATTCGTTTTGACAAGGGACGTTACGCTAGCGAAGGTCACTCAAAATAAATATTATTTTCGCCTGCTTATGCAAATATTATGGCCTGGCTGATCACACTCTCCGCCTAGTAATTCAAGGAGACATCGTTCGGGAGCGAGGTCTTGGAAGGCGAAATAATAATAGTGATTGGTGGAAACAGAAGAACGGTGAGAAAAATACAAAGTGAAGTCATTGGATCTGTCAACTAAACAATGAGTAAGGACAAGACGATTGCAAGGAAATCAAATAGAGGAGATACGTTATAGTTAGTTATTGTTGTTTTAAGGGGCGGAAAAGTGAGGTCATCTGACCCTAGATACGTCATCAATGAGTAAAGAATTAGCTAGACCAGAGTTCACCAATCATGGTACGGATACCACTATTAGTGAAAGTGTCTTAGGACACTGGTATGAAAAAAAATATGAGCACCTCCAGCTTTAGCGGCTAGCATTCTTGGCTGTCACTCTGGAGGTCTGGGTTCGAATCCTGGCTCTGGGCTGGAACGGTGTGCACTCAATCTCATGAGGCAAAATTGGGATTAAGAGGGTTCGATTGCCACCTCAGCCATCCTGGAAGTGGTTTTCCGTGGTTTCCCTCCAGGAAAATGCTGGGATAATTCTCAACTTAAGGCCACGGCTGCCTCCTTCCCAATCCTATTCTCGAATTACAAATGCAGACATTCTAGTACAGCCATCACGATAACACAGGTTATCACAAAAATTCTACACACACCCAAATACACGGGGCCATATGACCACGATGTCGCATTTCCTAAAATGAGCAATGTTAACAACTATTTGAGAAACCGGAAGCAGGTCAGTTACCCAACATAGAGATGGCGTTTAGGGCTTAGCTCCCCTTGGAGCGGTCATAATATCTGTTGAGTGGCGTAAGAATTGAAACTGAGACGTCAGTCGGCAACATAGCTCGCGTTTAACGTACCAGCCCGGACAGTAGAAGATTCGAGTTTGAATCCCGTCTGTGGTCACATTATCAATCCTTACTCAAAGGTTATAACCATCCGGCCGAACAGTGCAGTTGGTTCAGCATTGATCTTCAAACCCAGGATTGCTAGTTCCATCTCTACGCAGTCTTATGACATTTAAGTTGACTTTTTGTAGCTTTTCAGTCGGTCAACACAATTGAATGGGCGGGGTACAAGATACAAATCTCTATATATATAAGAATGAAAGTTTGTCTGTTTTTTTATGAATTTCTACGGAAATTTGCGTTATTTACGCGTTTCAGACTGTTTTATGACGGATGCGCGCGAAAATATTTTTTTTGTCTGTCTGTCTGTCTGTCTGTATGTATGTCTGTCTGTCTGTCTGTCTGTTTGTCTGTGGACAAGTATGTTCCCTTATAACTCGAGAACGGCTGGGTGGATCAACGTAAAATTTGGTACAGATATCCTTCAGAGGCACAACACTAATCATTGATGTAACTCTTCTCTGTAGCTCCAATAAAAGGGGGCCTACCCCCTTAAAACACTTGCTGAAATAGGCGTAGACGGGCGAGACAAAGCTCATTATCAGCCCCTCAATGTGAGAAACAAAACTCGGGGGAACCACATTTTAAGGCCCTAAAACCAACAGTTTTTGAGATATTTCCAGAAAACTAATTTCACTTAATACAATAACGAAAGAATGCAAGCCGGTTACCATGGCAACGGAATCTCACAGGTCCATCTATTGCTGTAAGACGCAATACAATTCCATTTATTACATTACTGAGATAGTTTGCAAACGGCTATAAGGTTATAACGGAACCAAATTAAGCTGTAAAATTCATCAATGTCATATAATGCGCTTAAGGGGGTCAAGGTGTGCTCTAGATTTTTTCACGCGATTTACACGTGCGGGTGTGGTACGGAAGGTCTATTATATCCCTATCCATATATTTTCATATTATTATTATAATTATTATTATTATTATACTACGGCCTACAACGACGAGACAAAGCTTATTTTCAGCCCCTTGGTGTCAGAAACAAAACTCGGGTCCCCTAAAGAGCCGTAAAGGGTCCCCCAAAACAACATTGTAAGGCTCTAAAACCAACAGTTTTTTAGATATTCCCAGAAAACTAATTTCATTTAATAAACTAATGAAGGAATGCAAGCCAGTAACCATGACAACAGTATCTCAAGAGGTGACATCCAACTTTCCATCTATTTCTGCAAGAAGTACTGTAATGCCACTCCATTTATTAAATTTCTGTGAATGTTTGCAAATGGCTATAAGGTTATCACGGAACCAACTAAAACTGTAAAGTTCATCAATGCGCTTAAGGGGTTCAAGGAGAACCCTAGATTTTTTCACACGACTTACACGTGCGATATGTCGTACAGAAGGTCTATTATATCTCCAAACAGCAACATTATTTTCAAAAATTCCTGATTTGAAATAGTAGACAATTTTTGCTGCTTTTAGAAATTTGCGCCATTGGAGGCTAAAAATCCTGAATTTTCATGCACCACAAGCCTTTATAATTTACAAAAGGGGTCTTCCTGAGGTTGGGCACTTGACACAACGGTAAGGGTCAGTTTGTATGTGACGTGTATTGCGATTCGTCTACGAGGTTTTCATTTTTATTTTCACGTCAGGAAGAACACGTTAGGTAGATTTAGTTTGAGAGCACATTTTAAATAATCATTTTACTTTGTCGACAAACAGGTTCCAAGCCCCTAACCATTGCAACAGTAGCTCAATTGATAACGTCTGGCTATTAATTCCGATGACCGTTCGAAGAATGGGTACTTCTGCTAGTAGTCTATATAAATGCACTCCTGGAAAAAAATACATGTATTAGTTAACGTTCACAATTAAATGGGGGTAATTTAGGATTACGCGTTTCGACCCTCAAGTGGCCATCATCAGATCCTGATCACTGTGTTCAAATTTTAAAGTTTTCACTAACATAAATTCTCTATCGTAGTACAATAGTATCGTTAGGTGAAGTACATTCTGTTTCGCTTGAATCAAGTCTTACGTTAGGTTGTTGTGAATTGCGTGAGTAGCGGTGTACATGCGCGTGTATACAATTTAGAATAACACACTGTAATACGCTGTAACAATAATAGACTAATTAACAAGGTTTGGCATGCACTAGAAAAATAATTATAATGTTCACTTATCCTGGTGTCGGTCCTCATCACTACGCTATTGACTCAGTGCATGTACACCGTTACTCATGTAATTCACAAAAACTTAACGTGAGACTTGATTCAAGCGAATCAGAGTATACTTCACCTAACGATACTGTTGTACTACAACAGTGAATTTACATTAGTGAGAACTTTAAAATTTGAACACAGTGTTCAGGATCTGATGATGGGCACTTGGGGGTCGAAACGCGTAATCCTAAGTTTCCCCCATTTAATTGTGAACGTTAACTAATACATGTATTTTTTTCAGGAGTGTATTTATATATTTGTATCTTAAGTCCTGAAGATTAGACACCTAAAGCCAATATTAATTAGTACTTTTTATTGTACCGGTTTCGGCCGCATTGTGGCCTTCCCAATCTGCAGATAGGAATATTTTTCTCAACGATAAGCTATCTTTCCACAGCTTCTTCACATTTGTACTTGATTATATCCATTCTGACAAATTCAATCTTAACATCAAAATTTTTGTCTACATAACATCCACATCACTGTTTCCTTCTTCAAGCTGTTTTTTTTATCAAGATTTATTTCTTTCGAATTCAAATATTTTTGTAACAGGTCTGCTTTTATTTTTAAATGTTTGTGTATGTGTATTTTTAAGCTATTATACGATTGATTTATTAGAAATGTTTTGAGAACAACCTACTTCTATGGTAAACTTTTTCATGTACTGTAAGACTTGCTTTTCTATCCACATTATTAGCGCTGAGGAACCAGTACAATAAAAAGTACTAATTAATATTCACTTAAGGTTTTAATCTTCAGGACTTATTATATTTCGTCAATAAGAAACGGTGTCAACATGGTAATTTTCATGTCACATTATATTTGTATCCTGTAGCCCAGCAATTCATTGGGCACAATCGTGTTGACCGACTGAAAAGTTACAAGAAGTCGATTTCTATAGGCAACAATGAAAAAAGAATGGCTTCAAATCTCGACATTTGAGTTTGTAAATGCAACTATTTCGTGTCAGTATATTTACCAGGATGTTAAAGATCCCTCTTGGGAAATAAATTCGACACCCCGACGTCTTTTAAGTCACAGCAGTTAAAAGGGCCATTAATCCCTTATCGTTATTGCGTCTCTCAATTGCCAACCGATTCTACTGGATTCGATACCGCAACGTTGAGCACAGTAAACAAAATGCACTTGACTGCGTCACAAAGCAGACCGATCATAATATTAAACTTCGTACCAGAAACCAGTGAAATTAGCAATGAATATGTATCAATAATAGCTCTAATAATACTGACAAGTTTTACGATTAGATTAAAAAATACATGAATTTCAACCATTTTTAGCCTATTTTCAATTTTAAAAAATAGGCTTATGAGATCACCTTCTGTCCGTGTGTGTATGCGTGTGTGTGTGAGGTGTGTGTGTGTGTGTGTGTGTCCCTAATAACTTTTAAACGGCTGGAACTATTTCAATGAAACTCGGTAAGTTCATAGCACTATTCCGGGCAACCCCGACCATACCCTTAATTTTTTTTACGTCTCACCAATCCAACATGACGGCTGTGCGAAATATTTCACCAGCATTCAATATCTCCGAAACAATTACAGATATCACCCTGGAATTTTGTACGGTGATAAAGGAAACAACTAGAAGTTCACCTATGTAACTTTTGAAAACCTGGTAACTACAAAACCAACATGGCGGCCAAGCGAAGTTGCGACTTTTAAATAGACGTTTCTCGCGATTTAACCAACCAAACGCAATGAAACTTGGCACAGTGTATGTTCATACTCATTGTAATGCACCGACATCTAACTTCGTTCAATTGTTAACATAACCTCAAGATCGCGGCTGTGCTAATTATTTCACCAGCATTCTATATCTCTAAAACTATTACCGGTATCACCATGAAATTTGGTACGGAGATAAAAAGCACTACTGGAAGTTCACCTATGAGACTTTCAAATACCGGTTAACTACAAAACGAACATGGCCGCCAAGCGAAGTTGAAAGTTTTAAATAGACTTTCCTCGCGATTTAATGATCCAAACGCAACGAAACTTCGTACAGAAATTGTGTATACACATTGTAATGCAATTGTATCTAATTTAGTTCAATTGTTTACGTAACCTCAAGATGGCGGCTGTGCGAATTTCGAAAATTAAGTTTTTATTTCTTGTGTTCTAATCATGCGATCGAAATCAACATTTGCATAATGAACGTACACAATATTCATCATCTAAGAGTACATAACTCTATGGCCTACATATATTAAAGTTCAGCATGGCGACCTTCCGAAATATTTAGACGGTTCTCAATATCTACTAATCTACTACAGCAATCAAACTGAAATTTTGTAGGTGTATAGAGGCTGTAAGCATAAGTTCACCTACGGGACGTTCAATAACCTAGCGAGCACAAATCCAACATGGCGGCGACGCGAAATTTAAATATTCAAATGGACGTTTCTTGCGTTTTAACCATCCGAGCGTAAGTGAAACTTGATACGGTATATGCTTATACAAATTTTAATCGACTGGCATCTAATTCATTTAAATTATTTTCATAACCACAAGATGGCGGCTGAGCGAAATTTTAAATTCCCGCTTTTATTTCTTGTGTCCTAATCATGCGATTTAAGTTTGACTAAAACACCTACAAATAATCTTCATGTAATAGTACATAAATCTAACGCCTACAATGTAGAAATCCAACATGGTGACCATCCAAAATATTTAGATGGTTCTCAATATCTACGAATCTATTACAGCAATCAAACTGACAATTTGTATGTTGATAGAGGCAATTAATATAAGTAGGATATATGAAAATAGGCTATTTAGTTCTTCGCGGACTACTTGTTTCTTAAAGAAAACAGTAGATATTTCCTTTAACAACTCACAGAAAATTTGCCCACTAAGTAAAAGAGAGTTAGTAGGAAAACCACTAAGTTGGTAACACTCTCTCAGACGATGTTGAGACTTGGAGCTGTGGTTCATTAGACAAGAACAAAGATCAGCGCTCAGAGAGTTGATAAGGCACGAAGGACTCTGATAATATTACTCTATGTTGTAGACGATCCTTTGTGTTCGACACATGGACACGCCCCTTCCAATTCCGTCACGGAAGTCCTGGGCTCGAGTTCAGGTGCAGGATGTTTACAAAGTCTGGCTGGCCTCATTGCGCAGCATATGGCACGCATTATAACAATAACTCATTCAATACACTGCTTGTAGTAGAGTGCCTTCCTCACTCCAAAGGAGATACAGCTGACATATCAAGGGTCCAGTGGAAAAGCTTTCAAAGTCACAGTTTCATTGAAAAAGTTAAAGTTGAATCTTAAAAAGACTCTCATACAACAACTAAGAAACAATGATTTATTGAATAATAATAATAATAATAATAATAATAATAATAATAATAATAATAATAATAGAACTAACGTATGCCGGGTGCAAGCTTTGTTATTAGACACCCAGAGAGCAGCTTGCATGTCGAATTTTGTTGTTCCTTGGAGTGCTATGAAAGTCAAAGAGGTTAGATATCTAAGCTCCTTGACACTAGAGCGCTTTCTAGTAGAGAAAGGAGGAACTTTTGTGTTGGCGGAAAATCCCGAGATTAATTTTGCCATTATGAATACGGCCTACTGAATTCAAATGGGTTCTTTAACATGCCAACAACGTTTAATATGCGTGTCGTGATTTTTGTCGCCTTTCAAAAATCACTTACCACGGCCAGGAGTGAACCTGCAAACTTGGGGTTGGTAGTCCGACACGATAACCACTCACCCACCGTGGCAAGCTATTGAATTAATGATACATATTGTGGAGTTTGAAGCCATTTTTTCAGTGTTGCCTTAGTAAACAAGAGTTTAGTGCTTTTCAGTCAGTCAACACGAATGTACCCAAAAGAGCTGGGTTATGCCCTAATCCTGAAATAAATTACATTATTAATTTATTAATCTCATGTAATTTATTTCAGGATTAGGGCATAACCCAGCTCTTTTGGGTACATTCGTGTTGACCGACTGAAAAGCACTAAACTCTTGTTTGATACATATTATTGGAGATTATACAAATGATGTTATGAAACTATTACATATCAACATGGGCTAGGTTGCCAAAAACTATTGACGCCTTCCTGCATTTACTCAGTTGCATTCGTGAATTAAAGTGTTAACTGTGTTAGTAGCACTAGTTGTCAAGAGACTGCACCAGTGAATATGCTAGCAATTAGGGACTACGGGTAGTTACTAGTCTACAAGAAGACCACCAGAGTTAGAGTTTATGTCATCAGAATACCACTGAGTCAGCCAAATCAAATTATTAACAATAATTAATAATAATAGTAATAATAATAATAATAACCACGGTGCAACAAAGCCCCTAAATCAATCAAGAATAACCAACAGATCAACACACACACACGCACACACCATCCCAGGCTTGGTCTCGTAATCCTACCTTTTAAATCATTAGTCCGCCTCGTTACGTACAGCTAGCACTCTTGGCTGTCACCGCAGATGCCTGGGTTCGAATCCCGCCTCTGCCAAGAAATTTAATTCTGGTCTGAGTGCTGGAGCGGGTAAGTCAAATCTGAGAAGGGGCGGCTTCGATTCCTACCTTGACTATAGAAACGGTTTCCCATTTCTACTCCAGGCAAATGCCGGTAAGGCTACTGCCACCTCCATCACAATCGCCACACATTACTACAGACACTGCAATAACACAGGTCATCAGACCAATGCAATCATCACTCAGCTACACGGAGCTGATGTCAAAGATATCCCAAATTCTAAATTAATTAACAACTTGCATATTCTTGTAACATCTAACATGAATTGAATGACGAATGATCCTACACTTTGATGCGCAATTCATCAGTGGCGATATTTTGAAAATGTGACCAAGGGACCACAAGCAGAAACGACAACTGGCGGAAGGCTGCGCCAGAACTCGACATCGTAGTCATTCCAGAGCTAATCTTGGCCAGGACAGAGGTGACTCCTGGTAGCCGGAGTCCAGAGAGACAAAAATACTCTGAGCATGTGAATACTGGAGTGGGCGCCAGCAACATCCATATATTATTATGTCAGTGGTACGAGCCTTTATCCGTGTTTTAGGAGACTCAATGAGTCAAACAATGGCGAAACGCACGTTTCTTTCAGACAACTGGCGACTGAAGACTCTACTCTTAGCATTTAGCTAATTGCACTTTTGTTATTGTTGTTCAATTAGGAGATTGGGACTTGGTCATAATATGTGGACATTGTGTTTGTTTTATAACCTGTGTTATTGTGATGACTGTAGTGATTAGTTACTAATTGGGTCTAGGATTGTGATAGGTGCCTCGTGACTACTTCCGAGTTTGTCTGGAGGGAGAGTGAAAAAAAATCAGGATATGAACCTCCGCTGCGGACTTTCTATAGCTTCCTATTGTAGTCCTGGAACGTGACTGAACGCGTGGAGCCAAACTGATTGGGTTACAATCGTATTTCCTCTAAGTTATCTTTCCACCTCATGGCATAGTGGCTGACATTCTTGGATGTCATCGCGGAGGTCCGCGTTCTGCCAAGAAATTTACCTATGGTCTGAGGGTTGGAAAGAGGATCACTCAGCCTCGCGAGGAAACCCGAGAAGAGACGGGTTGTATTCTAACCTCAGTCATGCTAGAAGTGATCTCCGTGGTTTCCCATTTCTACTCCAGGCAAAATACCAGGATGGTTCCTAACATATGGCCACGGCCACCCATTCTCAATCTTTTCCTCAATGAATCACACACTACAACAGATACCAAAATAGCACAGGTTATCTGGCAAATTCTAAGCACACCCAAGTACATGGGGCTGAAATGACAACGATGTACAAGAGCCCCAAAATGAAACGACAACAAAGACTATTTTAAATTTGGTACAATATGACGAAGTTGGAAGCTAAGCAATTTCACAGGACTGGCTGCGTGGCACAGCGGTATCGTTTTCGCCTGCTGTTCCCAAGATTGCAGGATCAAATCCTGTCGCAATTAGTTGGTATTTGAGGTTGCGCAAATGTGAGGGAGACGTGCCAGTATATTTAATATTGTTTATTAAATTAGTTTTTCAAAGAGGGAATTTATGCTATTCAGAACTCCCTTCCCCATAAGTCACCCTCAAATCCCTTGAGATGATCCCCTTTAGAGCAAACCTCCGACACTCTGGCGTCTTAAGAGCCTAGTAAAACCAATAACAATATTTATTATCATTTTTACATGCATTTAAGAATTTTCAAAAATAATGGAATTTATTCCTGCTTTATTAAGTATCGAATTATTTTATCACTTAATAGACATAGACATAGACGAAAATGCCGTAACGAGACTGAAGTTCCGGGAAACTGCTTGGAAGACAACCAAAGAATTAGTTGCCGTGCCTTTCAGACCTAAGGAGGCATGGAAACAAGAATGGTCTCAATCATACTCGTCTGGCATTTCTATCAGGGATCAAATAACAAAACTGGCTGGGTTCAATCTCCCTCGCTCCACCTGGATCAAACTTAACAGGATGCGTTGTGGTGTTGGAAGAGGTGCTTCTGTTCTCCTCCAGTGGGGTTGGCTGAAGTCTCCTGCTTGTGACTGTGGTTCTGAAGTGCAAACCATCATGCACATTGTGAAGGACTGCCCTTTGAGAACATTCTCTGGATCAATCGAAGACCTCCATCGTTTATCCCCTGACGCAATCACTTGGTTGGAGTGACTGGACATACGTCTGTGAGAGGCTACCACATTGCCGATGCCTTTTTCAAATTTCTTTGTTTTCTTTTATATATTTATATATTTTGTGACCCGATTGTCAATTGTAACATCATATGCTAATAATAATAATAATAATAATAATAATAATAATAATAATAATCGCTTAATAAACACAGTCTTTCTCCCCAGCAATGGCTGGGAACACAACTTGAGTTGGCGGAATGTTGTGAAGCGCTGTGGTTAGCGTCATATTGCACCGCTGATACATTGTATTTCATACAAGAAATTCGCTAATAATAATAATAATATCGTATAGCCTCGGGTGCCAGGTGCAAGCTTTGTTATTTGGCTCCCAGAGGGTAGCTTGCATGTGGAATTTTGTTGTTCCTTGAAGCACTATTAAGGTCAAGGAGGTTAGATATCTAAGCTCCTTGAACACTATAGCGCTTTCTAGTAGAGAAATGAGGAACTTTGTGTTGGCGGAAAATCCCGAGATTAATTTTGCCATTATGAACACGGCCTACTGCATTCAAATGTGTTCTTTGACATGCCAACATCGTATGACATGGTGTCGTAATTTTTGCCGCCTTTCAAAAAAAAATCACTTTCCACGGCCAGGAGCAAACCTGCAAGCTTGGGGTTAGTAGACCGACACGTTAACCACTTACCCACCGTGGCAAGGAAGAAATTCGCTGAAAGATTCTGTCGGCAGTAGAGGATTAGTACTCAACGATACTTCAAGTCCGAGTGTTACACATCCACGACCTCCGAGAAACTCTATTATTGTGCAGGAATCAGCTCTGGTTGTGTCCACCTCCTGGAGTAGCAGCTAGAGTTCTTGGTGGTCACCTCAGTGGTCCCGCCACTGGCAAGAAATTTAATTCTGGTGTGAGTGATGGAACGGAGTACACTCAGCCTCGTGAGGCAAAACTGGGACGAAATGGGTTCGATTCCCACCTCAGCCATCCTGAAAGTGGTTTTCCATGTTTTTCCACTTCTAATCCAGGTAAATATTGGGATGGTTCCTAACTTAAGGCCACACCACTCCTTTCCAAGCCTTACCTGAATTACAAATACACACACTAATACAGCCATCATAATAACACAGGCTGTCAGACAACATTCCACACACACCAAAGTACACAATGTCTAAGCCCCTCAAATGAAACAACAACAAAATCTCTCGTTGTACTGTGACTGGGTGGTCTACCACGTCCTGTCATTCCGGGGAAGGAAGACTTGGCACTGATCCAGTATATCACACCAAGTATAACCAAGCACTCAGTCCATGAATTTGACAGCATCATTTCAGATTGTAAATACACTCCTTTATTGGGGCATGGCGAAGCTAATATTAGAAGATATTCTTAAATTAAAACATTTCAGAAGTCAGTGAGCCCTCTGGAAAGAGGAATAATAATAATATTAAAATTCAGCAATAATAATATATTGCATATTAAGGCTTTCACGGCCCGGATTATTATATAAATAATTCATGCTTTTGGGCTAATGCCGTGTGTATTTTTAATTTGAACCATACGTTTCGGAGAAACCTTGCCTCCTTTTTCCATTGAAAAAGGAGCATGAATTATTTATATAATAATAATATTGTTGTTGTTGTTAGTAATTGAAACTCGTGGTGTGGAAAACTACAAGGTGCGTTCAAAAAGTAACGAGCCGGAGGCTGTAATGCGCAAACCGGTGACGACTTCGGCCAATCGTGGCGTGTGTAACGAGGTGTGGTTCCGACCAGAACGTGGAAGGTCACAGCCCGTCGCTAGAGAGCAAGCGTGCACGTCACGTGACGATACAAAGCGAGCAGCAGCATACATCAATCGTCCAACACTGCCAGTCGCATTGCAAACAGTGACATGGAGGCGTCAAACGAAGAGCAAAGCGGTGTTGTTCAGTTTCTGACAGCGGAAGGAGTAGGGGGAACGGACATTCATCGCCGAATGTCTCAAGTGTACTGCCCCTTGCAAGGGTCAAGGCGTGGCACAAGCGCTTCAGGGAAGGACGGGTGTCGTTAGCCGATGATGCCCGGTCTGGGGCACCCCCTGCATTACCGATGACAACGTCCAGCTGGTTGATGCACTCATTACCCAGGACCGCCGAGTGACAGTGAACGCCATAGCCGCCGTGAGCGTCGGAAGTGTGCACACCTTCATGAAGGAACGACTGCACTTGCGGAAAGTGTGTGCCCAATGGGTGCCCCACATTCTTCAACCACACCAGGAAGCATGTCGAATGACCTACTGTCTTGGTCTTGGTTGGACATTTGATGCATGCTGCTGCTCGCTTTGTATCGTCACGTGACGTGCACGCGTGCCCTCTAGCGACGGGCTATGACCTTCCACGCTAAGGTCGGAACCACACCTCGTTACACACGCCAAGATTAGCCGATGTCGTCACCGGTTTGCGCATTACAGCCTCCGGCTCGTTACTTTATGAACGCATCTTATAGACATGATAGCTAATGGCTTTCATGACGAGCAAATAAAACTTTCCCATTTCATCAGTATTTCCGATTAAGCTAATCATTTAAAAAAATCAATTAGCTTTTCAAAGAGGGAATTCAGGCCATTTAGAACAGCCTTCCCCATACTGAGAAGACAAGCATCCGTATATTTGTTAATTTTATAAATGCAGCCAATGACCATGTATTTTCTTTACAAGGCGGGCCAGGGAAGGGATTTTGGAAGGAAATTGGCCGTGGACCAGTTGAATTGAACCGTCCTGGCATTTGTCTGGTGGTAAAAATGGAAAACCACGAAAACCATTAACAGGACGGCTGAGGTGGGATTTGAACCCATTCTCTCCCGATGCCAGCGAGGCATGAAGAAGTGCGTTGCCATGCCGTACTTGTCAACATCTCCAGAGGATCAGGGTGTGGTTCATCAAGTGGTGTTCAGTTGCCATCCTGAGGAACAGCCCACCGCGCACTAATAATCTGCTCGCGGCAAGCGATGGGTCAGCTTCGCACAAGTTCGGCTTTGGCTTGACTGCCAATCGCGGATAGTAGAAGAATGTTACTGAATCTCGTCGGTCATTCATGCCGCCTTGCGGGTGGGTGCCTCAGGTCTGTTAGAATGCGATGCCGGCGACAAGAGAACATGTAAATTGCACTTTCTGTCGAAAGCCCTATATAATATGATCCCAACACAAATTCCATTAAATTTGGATTAATTTAGGTAGCATATATCGTTAGAAATATAGAGATTTCAGTCTACATAATACTACTATGTCCGATTGTCGACCACTTTTTAAGAAAGATTTTTATTCTCAATTATTAGATAGTTGACAATATTTAATTTTTAATGAATTACCAAACATTCAAAATAAATTTGCGTCACTTAGTCTAATAGAAAAGTAAAAAGTAAGAAAACATGGGAAATATAAAATATGCACATATGGAAGTTTAAACTCGTAGGCAGAAGATCTCAATGTTCCACCCCTTAAAATAATAATAATAATAATATTAATATTATTAATAATAAAAGTAGGCCTAATAATAAAAATCTAATAATAATAATAATAATAATAATAACAACAATAACAATTATAATAATAATCAAGTAATAATAATAATAGTCACCATCATCAAACTCGTAAATCTACAGACTAACCAGACGAGTTAGCCATTTTGCAACGAGAGCTCCTGCTCAAATACTTTTGGTGGACTGAATGTCATACAAGACCTACTAGGGATTGAATGAAATACTAATATTAATAATAATAACAATAATAATACTGTTATGTGATTAATAACAGCTGTGGCTAATAAGACGCCATGGGGGGGGGGGTAATTTGGAATTATGCCATTTGAGATTTTTAACACGCCAGTAAATCTACTGACCGTATGTTGTCATATTTAAACACCCTTAATCACGGTCATTTTGTGGTGTGAAGGCCAAAGCTTAACCGACTGCACCACTCAGCTCGGAAAGATGAACAAACAAGTAGTTCCGTGAAGAACTATACAGCCTATTTTCATATACCGTATCCTACTTGTATCAATTGCCTCTATCAACATACAAAATTTCAGTTTGATTGCTGTAATAGATTCGTAGATATTGAGAACCGTCTAAATACTTCGGATGATCGCCATGTTGGATTTTATATATGTAGGTCTTAGAGTTATGTACTATTATATGAAGATTATTGTGTAGGTATAGTATTCAAATGTCAATCGCATGATTAGGACACAAGAAATACAATCAAGAGTTTAAAATTTCGCACAGCTGCCATCTTGTGGTTATAAAATCCATTGAAATAAATTAATAGCCACTGGATTAAAATTTGTATAAGAATTTACCCTACCAAGTTGCACAGCGCTCGGATGATTAAATCGCGAGAAACGTCCATTTAAATATTTATATTTCGCGTCACTGCCATGTTAGATTTATGCTCTTCAGGTTATTGAAAGTCCCATTGATGAACTTATGTTCATAGCTTCTATCAACACACAAAATTTCAGGTTGATTGCTGTCATAGATTAATAGATATTGAGAACCGTCTAAATATTTCAGATGGTTGCCATGTTGGATTTTATATATGTAAGCCATAGAGATTAGATGACGATTATTGCATAGGTTCATTATTCAAATGTTCATTTTGATCGCATGATTAACACACAAGAAATAAAAACTTAATTTTATAATTTCGCACAGCCGCCATATTGAGGTTATTTTAACAATTGAAATAAATTAGATGCCAGTAATTACACTATGTATAAACACCTACTCTACCAAGTTTCACTGCGTTTGGACGGTAACATCGCGAGAAAAGTCTATTTAAATGTTTCAACTTCGCTTGGACGCCATGTTCGTTTTGTAGTTAACAGGATTTTAAAAGTTCCATAGTTGATCTTTTAGTAGAGCCCTTTATCACCGTACACAATTTCAGGGCGATATCAGTAATAGTTTCGGAGATATAGAATTCAGGTGAAATATTTTGCACAGCCCCCATCTTGAGGTTATATAAACAATTGAATAAACTTAAATGCCAGTGCATTGAAATATGTATAAACATTTTCTGTACCAAGTTTCATTGCCTTTGGATGGTTAAATCGCGAGGAAGGTCTATTTTAATGTTCCGAATTCGCTTGGCCGCCATGTTCGTTTTGCTATTAACAGGTTTTTGAAAGTCTCATAGGCGGACTTCTAGTAGTGTCCTGTATCACCGTACAGAATTTCAAGGTGATAGCAGTAATAGTTTCGTAGATATAGAATGCCGGTGAGATATTTCGCACAGCCGCCATATTTGATTGGTGAGACGTAATAAAATTTAAAGGGCACGGCGACCTCACCAAGTTTTATTAAATTGCTCCAGCCGTTTACAAAAGATGATCTCATAAGTCTATTTTTCATAAATGAAAATAGGATAAAAATGAGTGTCAAAGTCATTTTAATTAAAACTATAAATAAATAAATAAATAAATAAACAAATAAATAAATGTCTCAATGAATGAATGAATCAATCAATCACTCAATAAATAAATAAATAAATAAATAAATAAATAAATAAATAAATAAATAAATAAGTCAGTGCAGGTTAATTTGGACGTTCTCTTGGTTAGTGGAGGATTGTCTTGTTTGTAAACTCAGAGGCTGGAATGCCTAATAGACCTACATAATGCTCATACATTTGAAACTATAGATAAAGAAGAACTCTACAAAACCACAAGGTCGTATTTTAAATTCATGGTCTCTACGTAACAGCATTCTCACCCTTGCAAATAGAAACCACCAAGGCCGTGAAGAACATAATTATCACCTGGATACGTCTCCAGTGTTCACGATCCACGGAGCCTTAATAGAAAAGCATCTTGTTAGAAGTCACAGCCTCCTATTTACACCACTGCTTACAGTATTTATGATTCATGGCCACCTGACACTTTGACACAGAGGCGTGACTGTGGAGATAACCTCTGTACAATGTTGGAAGTCACAGCCGTCTAGTTTTATCACTGCATTCAGTATTTAAGATTCACAGCCACTAGCATATTGACTTGACTGAAGAGACAACCTCCGTACACTACATGTAGGCTAGGCTAGTATTTATGGTTCACGGCCACCTAATACATTGACATGGAGCATAACTTACCGCGCGTGTCGCCCTGAAGCCCCGCTGGAGGCTGCCACACTACTGACTGCATACAGCCACCCTCTCCAGCACAAAAAAAAACAAAAAAACAGTTCCTTCCATTCCTCTCGCGAGTTAAATCTGTCTCGCGCAGAGGTCGGCGGAACACAGGCTGTTTACCCTTCGTCCCTAACACTGCTCAAGACATGCAAAACTCCACACAGTGGCAACCATCCATTTCCGACATGACGAGAAAACAAACACCAATCCACAAAGCTATACATAGTCTAGTATTTCGTATTTCGACTGTTATTGGATTCTGACTCGAAGAATGGTTGTTAGCATCGGCACATAAATGAAACACCTGTTTCTTTGTAGAAACCAAATAACAGTTACCATAAGCTGCGTGCGTATACTTTAGTGCTGCTGCAAGCGGACGTTCCAAAAAGCTGTTACATGCCGTGATCAGCTGAGTATTGACATCAAAAACGTATGAGCATTTATTATATTATTGATGTGTAACATCTTTCCATCGGTTTCTGGATATTTTTGTGGGAGTAATTTTGAAAAATGGGACGGAAGTGGATCGGATGGAAGTGTGAAAGCAGCCAGAAGGGATGTGATCCAGCTGGCAGTGGTACCATGTGAAATATTTATCACATACAGATTACTTTGTAACAGCAGAGTATCAAGAAGGCAATGCGAGAGTAGAAATATCAAGTAGGCAGTGAAGAAAAAAAAATCAGTCTCTGTTAACGTAACTTAGTTACTGGCATGAGAGTGATGTAACAGCAGAGTATCAAGAAGGCAGTGTGAGAGTAGAAATATCACGTAGGCAGTGAAGAAAAAAGTGAGTCTTGGAATTGTTATGTATTATGAGAGTGTAAAAAATAAAAAGTTTTTTTTGTGTGTTGATGAATGTCAAGGATAATAAAAACGGTAACAACTTCAGATGTTTCACATCATATGCGACTGCTGTAAGGCTCGTATCTTTTTTTTAATACATTAACGATGTCATAACGTTGTGCTGTATTGTTGGTTGCAGTAATAGATATTGTAATAACCAGAACAATGTAATGTTCTACAGTACCGGTACATAGTTTCCCTTCACGAACTCACAAAATGGATTTGAAAGCACGCTGGATATTGACGGTGAATGGCAAGCGGTAAGTTTAAATTGTGTATTTGGGATATAATTAGCCTATCTCTAACTAGGTCTGTTGATGTTAAAATTTAATTTAGACTTTCAGGAAACGTTTGAGCTCATGAAAATTATAGGCCATCGCTTTGCATGACGAACGGCTTGTGAAACCCAATTTAAAAGCTCCCCAGCTTCTCTGGTATCTAGATTTAAGTTTCTAGGATACCTGGAAGTGTTGAATTAATTCAGGTCGATTTTCATTTTTGTCTTTATCAGACATCATTTTACACCATGATATTACCTCCTTAATATCTCGGAAATTTTCCTCAACACTTCCTCGGAGTTTGATGTTAACAGTTAGTTTGGACATTCAGGAAACGTTTGAGACCACAAAACTATAGATCAATGCTTTGGAAAAACGGGTTAATCTACGGTTGAAAAAATGTTTACTTACACCGTTCTTCTCCTAAGCCACCATTTTAAATCCCTCTAACTTGGTCCCCTTGAAAAATGTAGATTAATATAGACTCTTATAGCGATCTTGTGAGTATCAGCTTCACTGGTTATAAGTTTCATGTTTCTAGGATGACAGTAAATCCCTCATTGATTCATGTTTATTTTCAGAATTTACCTAGACATCGCTCCATCTCGGCCATGGTAACATTTACTTGCTTATTGCTTCAAAATAAATTGCACTATTAATCCTGTTTTCCGTAGATAGTCATTTCCCGTAGCGCTACATACAAGCACTCAGCAAGCCAAGGCTGTTTATCATTAATTCTTTCCGGTTCTATACACCAGTGTACTCATAATTTTCTAACATACTAGTAAAATATACACAATTTGAGGTTATTTAATTTATTTGTAATTTGAAAATAGATGTTCAGGATACTGCATTTAGCATTCAAGCACCACTATGGTGTTGACAACAGGAGTTTTACCGACAGTGGTGGCTACGCTTGCTAAAGTATCAACAACAGTTTTAGTTCTAGTGTTCATCTCACTTCAATGTTTATTTATTTATCTATTTATCGTATGGCTTTTAGTGCCGGGAGTGCCCGAGGACATGTTCGGCTCGCCTGAGTCTGTAGCTGCTTCCAGCGAACACCCTTAGGGTGAGCTACAAGTTCCGTTCAATTTCAAGTAGTTCTAACGTTCATCAACAGATATCAATGATACCTAGTGGTGAACGTTGGAACTTTGATAGAGCGTTCTGACGAAATCTGACCTAACAATTTAGCTTCACACAAGTTTAGTCTGTGGAAGGATCTTTTACATGTCATAAATCTATGACATGGGATCGCTGGCTTTACTTTTCCTACGAAGGAAGGCATACTGAAAGATTTTTAACGCTCTTAAAAAATCCGACGACTTCAGCCAGTTTTGAACCCGCTATCTTGGGAACAGCAGTTCAGCATTCTACCACCTACGCCACCGAATCCCCTCACCTCATTGTTAGGCCCCTTAAACACCAATTATCATCGTCATCCTAAAGACAATTTCTATTCAAAGTATTAATATCAATATATTGTCAACTAACGATACGCATGTGCTATTACTTGCATCTCAGATATCAATTGTTGTTACTTGCTGGTGTTCCTACTGCTGCGTACAGTACAGTGCATGATGGTTAGCGAGGATATGCGCGCGTCTGTCTCACACATGTGCAGCAGTTATCGAGAGTGTGAACGTACCTGAACAATGGGTCGTGAGCTATTTTCGTCTCGCCTCTTGTTAATAGGCACTATGACCTGTAGTGTTATCTCGCATGCTAATGTAGGGCGGCTCACGACTGGTCAGTTGGTAATACTATTGCAGCTACAACATGAACATGTCTGGTATGTTAATACAACTAGTTAATACCACAACTGATGTTTTCATTAATTCTCTCTTCACAAGAAAATTCCACAAGATGCTGCAATTCTTCCGACACTGGAATATTCCATACTAGTGGTAATGAGTAGTGAAAAAAATGTCCAGCACTAGTGAGGTTAAGGAACTCAACTCAAAAGTTGCAGTAAGATAAACTGAATATTTCAGAAGACATGTTAAGTTCCTCAAAATGCTTCCCATTGTGACAAGAGCTCTCTGGAGGTCATGTCCCACCTAGTGTTCGAATATGCCACGAGGATCGAAGCATGTAGTTTTTTGTTTGTTTGTTTTTTTGTCGTGTAGCCTCCTGAGAGGCCGAGTGCAGGTCTTTCTAGTCGACGCCCGTGGGCGACCTGCGCGTCGGGATGAGAGATGGAATGGATGAAGATGAATGAAACTGGGCAAGGATGTGGAAGGAAGCGGCCGTGGCCTGTCAGAGGGTACTGTACCAGCATTTGCCTGGTGTTGAAAATGGGAAACCACGGAAAACCATTTCAAGGACAGCCGACGGTGGGGCTCGAACCCACGCGTCTACCGAGTCAGCAGAGAGCTTGGCCCCTTGACCTAACGCAGCGCTTTAGCCCGCGTAGCCACTACTGTCGGTTAGCATGTAGTCATTAAGTAGTGTATATTTTGTGTGTCAGACTTCCGTGATATCAAATGGAACAAGGTCCTGGGTTGATTCTAGACTATGTCAATAAATTTAATTCTTCTGAGGATAGGATCAGGACACACGGAACCTCCATGAAGCAAATATGAGAAAAGATGGATTTGATTCCCACCCCAGCCATCCTATAAGTGGTCCCCTTTTCCCCACTTTTATTCCCGGCAAACTCTGGGATGGATCTTAATTGAAGGCCACGGCCATCTCCTTTCCATTCTTTGCCTCGGTTACAAATACACACCCTACTATAGACACTAAACAGTACAGGTTATCATAAAATTCTACTCACACACACACACCCATACCCATACATACATGGGGCTGAAGTGACCACGATCTCCAAGTTCCTAAATGAAACAAGAGTAAATAGAAAATATCAATGAGCCAGAGCACAATTTAGCGTATTCTTACAGAGCACGTATCAGTATAACATTTCGTGGGTATTATTTACTATTTATTAAGTACTGAATAAGGGGATGATAATTCACTTGAATATGTTTTTCAAGACCTTAGTACTATAGCCGGTGGCTCATTAGCCCCGTACTCTCTACCTATAAGTATCCCGCATACAACAGTGTTATATGGGATGTCTAATAACTGATTTCCACAGGGGTCACACTGCATGTTGGCAGATTATCGTCTGAATACGAAGGGATAACCGTACGGCCAATAGCTACATGTCCTCCAGCGCTATCCGTCTAATGCGGCCCATTGCGTTATGAAACCTAGAATTTGTGAACGTAATGGGCTCATATGTGGTATAACAACACGACAGTTGCTGGCAACATATGGACGATGGCTGGTGTACACGAGTACACGGACATCATACTAATCTATGGAGAAGCTGGTCGTAATGTCGTCGAAGCTCAAGGTTTCATAACGCAATGGGGCGCATTAGACGGGTAGCGCTGAGGAACATGTAGCGAGAGGCCGCCCGTTTCTTTTCTCTCTTGGCATTCTGACATAATCTGTTTGCATTAAAAGATACCCCTTAACAATTCAATTATTAGACATCTCGTTCATCATTAGTACATGCGGGACACCTAAAAGTAGATTGTGTGGAGCAAGTGAGCCACCTGGTATAGCTATGGTGTAAGGCATTCTAGTTAATTTCAAAGTAAGTTCAGGTAGTACAAACGATGGAGAGTGTCAAGTGAAATTTTTTAAACCCCCAACCACACGTGACGTCATGAACTTGTGAAGTGAGATGTGTAGTACTTACCTCAGGTCATTGAGGATGGGAAGGAGTTTCAGACCTGAAAGATAAACAAAGCATAACAATTAACATTGGCGAGGCAGTGTGAGGAATATTAAAGCACTTAAACATCTGGGGCTAGGGACGTAGAAGAAGGCTCCACTCCAGAACTTACTACAGCGAAAGTCAATACATTTTTGTTCCTTTAACTTTTAATGGTTTCCAGACTCTGGGAAATGGAATTATTTACTGTGTAGATAAATGTACGGCTTTCACACGAAATCGAACTAAAATCTTGAGTCATGAAAGCCAGCACCTAACCAACCATCTGAGCACCTTAGATCTACAAGGGAATCTCTCTGACGACAACTCTCTGATCATACTGAAAATTCATGTAGACCAGACCACAAGGAGAACATCTGTAGCATCCCAATTAACATGATCCATCTCTAGGGCAGGCGAGATTGCACGGGATTAAATGCACGTGATAAAAGTAGAGCGCCTAGTAAGGTTTATTTGTCGTGCTCCATTTTCTTCCCCAGCGTATCGCTCTACAAATCCGCACGTTCTTCAGTAGCTTGTCGACTAAAAACATACCTTCACAAAGTGTTTATAATGTGGCGGTTGGAATATCTCTTCCAGCTGCGAAATATTAGACACAAAACAATGATTGAATGCTCATTACAAGCAATACTTGCCTGAATGCAGCCAGAGTGCTTTCTGTATCACAAGCAAAGCGCAAGTGAAAGGAACGCTTCACGTGTAGGCCTACTTCCCATGCGGCAACCTACAACACACGTGCGAACTTAAACGCACGGGAGGGGCGTGGTGGCGCAGCGGTCAAGCTGTTGGCCTCTCACCAAGGTGGGCTGAGTTTGATTCCCGGTCAATGCATGTGAGATTTCGAAGTGAAATGCCATATCCTGTGGATCGGATTCCACGCAAAAAGGAGGTCCCTGTGGCTCATAATAATAAGATTCATGCTCACGTAAAACTACAATCTTCCTTTTTAAACAAACGAAAGTTTTGCACTCGCTAGAGAGCTAACCGTTATTAAGTGCACATGCGACTCTTCAGCAGCATAGAGGGTGCATATCTGTGTGCATTAACATGTGTATTTATCCCCTCATATACTAAATACAAATAGAAAACTCAGAAGCTATTAATTCAGTGCTCTCTTTTTAAATAGTCGATGTATTGCCATGTTTAAGAACCCCTTCATGTTAAAATTCCAGCACCTCTAAAGCCACAGAAGTTCAAAGGGACATTTAACCCATATTATTTGCATCATCAACGTGACTGCGTGTTGCAGAGTCAGTCACCAGTATATGATGTGACGTAATAATGCAACTAGCAATGCAGTTCACAAAATATTCAAGGTAAAAATCTAACATGGTGCAAAGAATATACTAGGGCTCATAACATTTTAGAAGCATAAGGTGTTCTTAATGAGGTGTAGTTTATAAACATTAGACGTTTTCATAATAGCAGCTAATTGGATTTTTGTTCTCATAGTCTGTCCTCTGAAATAATTTATGTTTATAATATCCCTACACATGTATTGTTTATTTACGTTAGTACGGATGTTTATTCATTGATGGTACGTGTTTATTGTGACAAGCTTGTTTATAGTTTGTATGTCTGCATACCACGCGATCTCACACAGGAACGACAGGTTCTGATGTATACTGGGAGCCCCTACCATTACCGCAGCCCACACTACATCGCTCATGTGCGTGGTAGTACCGCATCCAGGCGCTCGTTACCGATCACTGTGATCAGACTTCCATTGTACAGTAGTTGAGTGTGTGTGCATATGAAAAGGTAGCAGTTCTCGGCTTCTGAAAGGGCATATTGCTGTTTAAATTGACTCAATGTATTACACATATTTGCATTCTTCTGATTCAAAACTAAACGTGGACTGAATTAGAAGTTTAAAGACAAGTGCCTACGCAAGAAGTTAATTTATTAAAGTTAATTTTTAACGCATGTTTCCAATTTCTAAGTTCTAGACTGTAAGATTATTTGGTTAATTTTTCTGAAATGGATAACAACCTTAAATACATAAAAAGAACTATTAACTACCTAGATACAGTTGAATAGAGCTTTGAAATAGTGGTTACCCACTTCCTGAAAAGAAAAATCCTTTTCATATACACGCACACATATACTGTTGGTGCTGTACATTATGCACCAGTGTGTTCATTTTATAATTCATAAATTTCTGCAAGGATTTAAAAAAGTATCGATGGGCCTTGATAAATATAGCATCCTGGTATTTAGCTGCTCCTGAAACAGTGAATCATGGAAAGTCATGTCAAAATTGACTGATGGTGACAATATAACCAGCTGTCTCCTATTCCATATACTCGTATATAGGGTACACTCCTTTTGGGTAGCACTTATGCGTGTAGAAATGGATGAATAATTCGTTATTGTTAGCTAAATAAGTATCTAATTAAAATTAAGGAAATCACTTAAGGGAATAACTTTCCTTGGAGCAGTCAAGACTGTTGAGTAAGGTTTGCAAATAAGACAAGAGTATGTATTATGATAACCAAAAATAATCTCCGGTGTTCCTAAAATGTGCTTTAGCCACTTGAACTTCATCGGACCCACCACACAAGAACGCATTTCAAGTCTTAAAATAAGGGGACACTGGAAAACAACAGACAACCATTAAAACCTTATTACAAATGAAGACTTGAAGCATTTAGGTGGAGTAATGCATATACACCAGGTGAGTCAGTCGCCCCTTATAATATTGCTTTTATGCAGCCCGGAATTCCCGGAGACCATAAAGATCCAGAATAATCTATACGGTACCTGTAAAGCAAGATGTCCTGACTGTCTGACTGACTGACCGACTGACCGACTGATAATCAAAGCACAGCAAAAACTACTGGAGATAATTGCATGAAACTTTGAAGATATGTTTCCACCGTAGTGTAGATGCGCACTAAGAAAGGATTTTTGAAATTTCCGATTTGAAATGGGTGAAAAGGGGTAAAATGTGACTTTATATTTTTGTTCAATATATCCGTTTTTGTGAAAAATATTGCAGATATATTCATTCAAATATTTTCTTTCTTATCGCATAAATACTATTTTAAAAGAATTTCAAATGATTCCGATTTTAAAGGGGGACAAAGGGGTGAAATATGATTTTACATTTCGAAATATCGGAGTTGTCACATAAAGACTGGCCATTGCTCATTTTACGCCCCTCGTTGCGAGAAACAATACTCGGTAGGTCCCTACGGGACACCGAAAACCATATTTTAAGGCCCTAAATCCAACAGTTTCAATGATATTCCCAGAAAACTATCTTAGCTCTGATAAACTGATGAACTAATCGCAAGTCCGTATCCATGGCAACAGTACGCTCTGATAAAATGATGAACTAATCGCAAGTCCGTATCCATGGCAACAGTAGCTCGAGACATGGCATCCAATTTTCCATCTAACCCTGTAAGAGGCAATGCCAATCCATTTATTATCTAATAATAATAATAATAATGTTATTTGTTTTACGTCCCTTTTAACTACTCTGGCTTTTAGGGGCGCCGGAGTGCCGGAATTTTGCCTCAAAGGGGGATCATTAACGCGCCATTAAATCTACTGACACGGCTCCCATGCATTTGCGCACCCTCAAATCCTTTATTATATAAAACACGATAGACTGGTTGCGTGGCTCAGCGGTCACGTTCTCGCTTGCTGGGTCAAAGGTCGCAGGTTCGTATCCTGGCACAGTCAGGTGGCATTTGAGGGTGTATGTAATAATTGTGAAAGTTTGTGAGTGTGTGTGTGTATGAGTGAGTGTGTTTGTTACCTCTGCACATTAAAACGTCTGGAGGGATTTAGATGAAATTTAAAATGGAGATAGCTTATACCCTGGATTATCATATAGGCTGCCTTTCATCCATATATACTGTACATTTAGCTCAATCTTCGTAGTTAGGTCTTTTGGCACAAATCTACATCGTTTCACCGATCTGAACCAAATATTACGTACATACCCTGTGGATTCCTTCGAGTAACATTGTTCACTTGAAATTTCGGACAGCCCTCTCCATTCCATACATTTAGGCCATTTGCCACAAATGTACACCGTTTCACCAATCTAAACCAAATGTTACGTACTTAGCCTTCGTATTCCTGCAGGTAGCACTGTTTACTTGAAATTTCGGACAGCCCTCTCCATTCCCTACATTTAAGCCCTTTGGCACAAATCCACACCGTTTAACCAAACAGAACCAAATTTTACGTACTTATCTTTTGGAACACTGCGGATTACATTGATAGCTTTTACCCTGGATAAACACATAGGCTGGCAACTTTACGTAGGCCTACTTACCCTGTAGAGATATTACACATGGAACGTTACAATAAAATATTGGCAAATCTGAGTTCAAGGAACTGTTGTTCAGATTTGGCCCGGTGTTAAATCTGCAGAAGCTTTCGGTACAGGTTACACGGTCCATATTCGTAACATGGAATGTGTTCCTTAGACAATGCATCTACACCAAGTGCGAGGGCAGTCCCTTTCAAAGATCTCTAAAAGCACAATAATCAGGAATTTTCAATATTTAGAGAGGCATGTGAGGCAAAAGTGTTGTTGGAGATTTTCAATCACTGGGATGTAACGCTCGAAGAGGCTGCATAATGTACATCATCGGCTAAGGTGAGAAATATTTTATTATAGGTCTATTAATAGCGACATGTTGACGTTCAAATCATCATTAATTGTGGGAAAATTACACCCTGAACAGCTTAAGGAAAACTACTTTTAATTCCCAATATTCCGATAGATTTGCCATTCCAGTGTGCAAGAGTGCAGTTCCTTCTTCAAACAATATTCGCAATTACTATTAACAAAGCGCAATGACACACACTTAACAGTAGCAGGTGTACATTTAGACAAAACTATTTTTTCCCATGGGCAACTACAGTATAGGCTATGTGGCGTGCTCACGAGTATCCAGACAACAAAATCGTTATGTCTCGTCAAAACATGCCAAAACCAAAAACGTAATTTTAAAATGTGTTCACATAAGGTAACATCGTACTCTGTAGACTATTATCAACTCTATGGAATTCCCATTTTGCGGCGCATACTCATATACTGTAGGTATCAAAATTTTCCTAATTGAAATAGACCCTCCCAGCCGAGATTGCTGTAATAGAATACACCAATTATCAGCAATAATGCATCATCCCCATTGTCTTCATCGCGTGCAAAGCCGCGGGTACCTGCTAGTACAGTATATAGGTACATTGATTGCTCTACAGTACATACAGTACACATTACGATACACCATATAAATGTTTATGCAGCATGTGGATTTAAGCTCTCAATATGCCAAAGCAGACCTTATTAAGATCATCCTCAATGATCCCAAACTCTTTCAGGATGTTAACGACAAACATGAAGGATGTTCCCCGAGCTCCAAAAAGGAGGCCATTCACTTTCTATGCATTTTTAGGTTGGTTATAACTCTCACTCAGGTGAGGTATGCATGGTCGGTAAATAGCCTCATCTCCTCGTTGACTCGTATTGCTTCATTTATGTCCACTTCTAATCGTACCGTGGGGTCCAGTATCAAACCTCTTCCTTTCTTCCTGTCAATGGCAACAATATCTGCTCTACGGTGACTGCCATTTTCCGAAATGCAATGCACCTCCTCATAAACTTCCCATTTCAATTTCCTCAGGGAAGTGGATATTGATGACCGTACTCGGAGATGGCGGGAATTTTGTAATACCGCCCCTTTAGAACATGTCCTAGCGTCTCTGGTTGGTCACATCCTGGTCGTCGGCATAAGGTTGTGTGCTGGCATTTCCCCGGCACAGATCTCACCACTGAGATGTAGCAGGACATTTTGATGGCATTCGTCCATTCAGAGCACGGTAAGCCTTTTCTGCTATTTATTCACGAGTTTTTCTTAGGATGTTGTTCGTAAACTTCCACTCCATTACCTTTATGAGGAAGTTTGTACCAAGCTTCAAATGACAGTTTCCGGAGCTCATTTCGTACCCAACTTACTGATTAGTGCAAGCGATATGTGTGAAATAGATGAAATTGAGGGCATTCTTACACTTGGTAATGAAATAATTGAAAGGGTGTCATCTTATAAATATTTAGGATGTCAAATCAATGATAACTGGGACTTAAGTCGAGAAATTCGCTGTAGAATTGAGCAGGCCAGAAGTTCTTTCATGAAAATGAGAAAAGTTTTGACCAGCCGTGATTTAAGTCTGTCATTACGCACCCGACTGCTTCGATGCTACGTTTTTAGTGTCCTGCTCTATGGAGTTGAATCATGAACACTTACCGAGGTTTTAAGTAAGAAACTGATAGCATTTGAAATGTGGATGAATCGCAGGATTTTAAAGATATCATGGACAGCTAAAGTCACAAATGTGGAAGTACTGCGGCGTATAAACAAAAACTCGGAAAATCTCAATATCATCTAAAGGAGAAAATTAGAATACTTTGGTCATTTCATGCACTACAACAAATACTACCTCTTACAATTAATTATCCAAGGGATTGATGGCATTAGGGGTCCAGGACGCAGACGAATATCCTGGCTAAAGAACTTAAGCCAGTGGTTTGGACTTAATACAGTGTCACTGTATAGAACAGCTATGGACAAACAGCAGAGCATGCTACGGATCGCCAATGTTCTTGGAGGACGAGGCACTTGAAGAGGAAGAAGAAGAAGAAGATATATGTGAAAGAGAACTAAAACGACCCGCTGTGGTTAGACATGTAATTATCTACCTTCTATCAACACGGATCGCACCATTTGTGCATTACACAAATTAAAAGCTGATAGCCTTCATTTGTAACATTGCGGTCGTGAAAGCCTTAATTTTGAACTGAATGAGACCACTATAACGACAGACACCCACAAGATTTAAATTAATTTAAATCAACTTGTAGAGGATCTCAAGGCGACCAATCAATCACATACAATATTACAATACATATCTACAAGATACGAACGAGGGACTTACCGATGAACTCATTGCGGATCCCAATACGGCTCTTAAGTTGAGGGGTCGAGATAATGATACAGTTGATGAAGGCCACCAGTGCGGTCTGGTAGTCCACAGCTGTAGCATTCCTCAGCTCCGAGATGACCACCTGGAACCTGTAGCGTGCCCCCTTCAGCTCCTGGAATGAATAGACAAGTTAAAGAATCAAACAACAATACAACGTGGAGAGACGCGGAAGGTTTGTTTTAATGTTTGTGTAACCAAAAACATAATGTCTACTGTACTATGTCACATTATGTGTTTTCATTCTAAAAATGGTATACAGTTCATATGTGCCTTTTCTCTTATCGATGGTTTAAGTCATGTGATCGTAAACTATAATACTTGCAACATGGGTTTCCATGGCGTTTTTTTATCGGCAACCAATTAATTCAATTTACCGCATACATAAAGGATGATGAAAAATTTGTGCCAAATTTATGTGATCATAGTGGGGATACATTCAATCATTTCAAGTGTTGGAACCATATGTCGGGGTTACATTGTGACTGATAGCCATTTAAAGTGATTAAGCCTTGAAGCCCTATCTTGCTCCTATTTTAAAAAGAAATAAAAATTATCTTTAATACTCATTATGGTGTACAAAATAAAAATATCTGCAAAATGGCAGATACATTGAAAGCATTTCCTTCAAGCATTGCGTGCGGGTCTACATTCTCTGTATCTGTCAATACACACATGCCAAGGGTTTGGATTATTGCCTAATACGGTTGTTTGAAAACAAGGACACTTCAGAACAAAATATGAACAGGTTTCAGCTACGGATCCATGGATGCCACGGAAGAAAAGTTCATTATTTTCATGGAGATGTTGATCTGGAAACTTGTTATTGTTTACACAGTTTCTCTAAAAGATATCAGGAGCCGATGCGGTATAAATATTCTACACGCACCGTAACCTGGGTTTAGATTCGCTCAGCGCGTGCCACCTTGGCGTGTATACGAGAGTTGACATCAGGATTTCAAATAAACAGAAGAGTATGTTTTAGCTAGCTAAATGTGTTGTCACACACAGTGTGTTAGCAATATTTAACGGCAGTTTCCATTGTGAGCAAGATTAGCATTTTTAGGTGCGAATAGGACTATTTTGGACAACAAGAATTATTCACAAATTTAACCTTTTCTTTTTGTTTCAAACTGTTTCATTTTGAATAGTATGTAGTTTGAATTCACGTTGTATTGTATGGCCATGCGTTGATCCGTTTGAATATTACTGTGTGTATCTAAGAGAAAACACAGGTGGGTCCAAGTAGCCCCTCACGATGGATAAATTTTAGCCCACAGCTTTCAAGTTAGATTTCTTACACTAACTATTATTCGCGACTAATATTGTTGGCATAGCTTCTGTAATTTTTGTTCCTGGATTAACTTACCAATTTGAAGTTTGGTGTTTAAAACAATCCATAAGGAAGCAATAAAATATTTTTAAGCATGCATTTAAGTGGTTTCACAGTAACGCCACCTTACTGTATGTTATTAGTTGATCACCCCCACCCATTTTTATTGCAGTTAATATTTGAAGTACTTCCTTTACAGCTATAGGCTATTACTTAAGTTCCATTATTCTTACAGATGTTATTTCATTTACATACTGTACATTGCTCGCCCAGTATAACTGGGCGTTCGTTAACGTATGACTAACTCAGGAGTAAACTACCCAAAGCATTTAGCTCGGCAAAACTGAAAAATACGTTTTCGAAAATGTATGTGCTTAAAATAAGCTAAATAAATTATGCGATATACTGCATAACATTGATCCTCCTTCTTTCTAAAAACGTCCTCTCACAAGTAGATCATGGCTACGGGCCTCATTCACAGGCAATTCCATGGTAAATTTATATTAGCACTGACACATTTCGTTTGTTTTTCATTCTTTTCTGCATATTTATTTACCAAAACTTATCATTTGATACACATTTTCTTCCCCCAATGTAATGTTCATAGTTCATACGTATGATCACTGCAATTTTTCAAAGACTAAGCCCACTTTGATTTCACTCAAATAAAAACAAGAATCATAATAATCAGTATGATGAAAACTTTTTATTTTTTAGAATTTATACAAAATTGTTCCAAAAGCCCTGTTGAGACACTTCCGCTTTACGAGCTTCCAGCGTTCGTTCCTTGGGTGATCAAGGAAACCAGTCAGAGTGCTTGGTAGCCAGTAAGGCTGTAGTGGATGGCTCCAGCTGCTATTCATAATGGCACTTTTTTTTTCGCCTCACCCTGTACATCCTTGACTTCGAAATGCAAGATCTCGGCCTCCCTGTTGCGTGTAGATGTTCGTTCGTCCAATCATCGTCCATCGCCACACTACGGTCGCACTCCCACATGCAGTGATGTGGTGGATGAGGGTGTCAGTCATGTTGCACACAGAACAGTTGTCATCAGCTACTTGTTCATGCCACTTCATTTTTTCACCAGTAGGGATGATTTCATTGATGCAGGCATACAGACAGCCGCCATTCTGATAAAGGAAGCCATTCGTTGCGCACATTCCCATTTTCTCTCCTGACGCCGAAAGGTTATTCAGGGATAACTAGCGGCCCCGTGCGAGAACTCTCGCATGTGTATAAACCACCCGCCTTGCTTTACTGTTATGTGGACTTTGTGCATAAACCACCCGCCTGGCTTTACTGTTTTGCGGGCTTCTATAAATATGTTTATTTGTTTAAACGCACTTTTTAAACATATTATCTATATTTATGAAATCAGAGATCAATTCATCACTGCTGCTGCTTGCACAATGGGTTGTGTGCGCCCCATGTGTACAGACTACCCGCCCAGCTCTAGTGCTATGCGGGCTATACGCAACACAATTCTCCCAGGGGCTATCATCTTGTTTATTTGTTTAAGAGCACTTTATAAACAAATAAATATATTTCCGTTGACTTTTCAAGAAATGCAAGATTTTTCCTGTACTATTGAGACGATTTGGAAGATTTTGGTACAAACCACACCTTCTGGTTTAGGAGCTTGAGTTTTGTGAAACATACACCTTAGCGTATTATACAGTATAATAAGATACCTTTATGGACTAAGAAGATTTGCATTGTTGTTGTCGTATCCCACGGAAACTTTTGAAACAGCGTGTATAAATAGGGTCCAGTGATGACTCTGCTAGCCGCTCAATTTCATGAAACAATTTGTTAGCTGTTTCTACAAACTTTATTCGCCACGCCCCGTCTGTTCGTTCTGGGTGGGCCTGGAGCAATGTTACAGGACTATGATACGCAGTGCAGGCTATTAAATACCGGCAAACTGAGGTACTCACCATTCGTAATTCCAGTCACTGAGCGGCCACGCCTGTAACGTGAAACTTCAGTACATGACAGCAATATCTATAACGAGACCCCAAGCTCCATGGCCATGCGGAGTTTAAATAGCCGGAAGTCAAATTTAGGTGGCTCAATCCTAGACACTGGTGACTACTCGGTTTAGAGTTTTGTTTATTTTTGTTCGTCTATCTACAAGGGAAGAAATAATGGTACTGTATTGGATTGTGATGAAATTCACGAGAGAGGTAACTTATTGTTAGTTCAAATAATGTATTTTCTTATTGTTTATTCATTTAGGGAATTCGCAACATTGTGATCATGCATCACCATGTACTTGGGTGTGTATGGGATCTCTGTGATAACCTGTACCATTGTGATGGCTGCAAACGTGTGTGTTGGGGCTATTATTTGAGTAGGAGGTGGCCGTAGACTTAATTTAGGTACCATTGTTGTTGTTATTGTTGTTTGAGTCTTCAGTCTTTTGACTGGTTTGATGCAGCCCTCCATGCCTCCCTGCCCTGGGCTAATCGTTTCATCTCTACATAGCTACCACACCCTACATCCGAGGCAATCTGTTTAACATATTCTAACCTTGGTCTACTCCTACAGTTCTTGTCCTCGACCCTTCCTTCCATAACTAAGCTTGCTATTCCTGGGTGTCGTAGTATGTGACCTACCAACCTATCTCTTCTCTTAATTAGCAGTCACCAGAAACATATCTCCTCTCCCACTAGTCTTAATACCTCTTCGTTTGTAATCCAATCCACCCATCTGATCTTCATCATTCTCCTGTAACATCACATTTCAAACGCTTCAATTCTCCTATTTTCCGCTGCACCAATAGTCCAAGTTTCACTTCCATAGAGTGCCACGCTCCAGACAAAGGCCTTCAAAAATGACTTCCTAATATCATTATGGTACCCAAAATAATATCCGAGGCCGTAGATAATGGAAGAAGACCTCGCTGTTCCGCCCCTTATAACAAGAATAATCATCATCATACCTCAATTACAAATACACACAATAATACAGCCATCACAATAACACACGCTATCAGACAGATTCTACACACACCCAAAGTACACGGGGCTACATGACCATGTTGTCGCAGCCCCTAAACTAAGGAACCAACCAACCAACAATAACACACATAATAAGACAAAATTTCACGCTCACCCAAGTAGCCTAGAGGGGGCTAAATGACCACGATGCCCAAGCCCTCTCCCCCCAAATGAAACAACATCCACGTCCAATGCAATGATGAATTCTATTCACATAATTATAATTAGACTCTGTGCTGCTTTTAAATAAATAAATAAATAAATAAATAATAAATACACGAATAAATAAATAACACTGTCATAAAAACGGAATATCCCTTTGCCAGTGAATGCCCCTCGATGAACTATAGCCTCGAAATCGAAAACCTAGAAGTCCTGGAAAGGAGAATTCTAAAAAAATCATAGATACAATTCGGACAAAGACGGATGGAAACTGCGAAGCAACAGATAAGGCTACCAGAACATGAAAAGAATCTCAGAAAATATGCGGAAGAGGAGGCTGACATTCCTCAAACATCTGCACAAACATATATTAACCAAACAAATATTCGACTATCTTTGGATGAAGAAGACCATTCCAACGTGGACTAAGGAAATTAGGAAAGATTTAGAAAAGTTGAACATCACAGAGTCTCAGAAGCTAGAAAGAAGTGAATTTAAGAGTAGATTTAAAGTAAAAAATCTGGAAGGGTTTCAAGGTGAAGGGAGACCTAAGAGAAGTGGACAAACTTGGACAGAAGATCAAAGGAAATATGCCAGTGAACGCATGAGGGAATATTGGAGACAAAGGAAACTCCAGGCGAAGGAGAAGAAAAAAGAAATAAAGTTGTTACGTGATCATAAGTGGCCAATGCGCATGGAAAATAAATAAATCAATAAATAAATCATCATCAACTACCAAAGGCAATACCTTGTCTCCGCAACCATTGTTCTTTGTCTTCAACGCCTAGTTTCATTTAATTTCATTTCATAAATAAATAAACAAATAAATAAATAAATAAATAACTGATCAAATAATTGTTTTAGAGGCTAGGGACACCTTGGTCATTAATTAAACCGTAAGCTTTTCTGGGCATTATACGTGTCTGATAACCTGTGTTATAGTGGTGATTGTTGAAGTGTATGTAACTATGGTTGAGATAGGTGTCCCACCAAATATTTTAGTTGAAAAGGTTAGCGCTCCTGCTAACAATCCTGCATCGCACACAACATGCATGTTTGAATAGTTTATGCTTCTGCGAAGAATACTGCACCCCTCTGCACAGCCCATTTGCGGGAGTAGCTGGTGAAGATCAGGTCGGGAGTGTGACAATTTTAGTACAGTGTGTGTGTGTTTCAATCAATATCCGCTTCGAGTAAATATATGAAAAAGAAAACAGGTGAAAGAATCGAAAAAGGAGCCTTGAAACATACACTTCCTCATGTTGCTTAGTCTGCTGAAACGTATATGGGTATCTGATACAGTACCGGTAGTTGAACTGTGGGGAATCATACATAAGATATTTTACAATTAACTTATACTAGTAACTATGGAGATGAAATATAATAATAGTAACTTATCATTTATTCCTATTGAGGAGGAGAAATGAAGAGTGGGTATGTAGCTATTTTGGGCCTGTCAGCTGGCACCATCCTGAGCATATATTTATTCTTTACATGAAGTTGGAGATAAAACGATAAACCTTCCTTTCTACAACGTTGCCAGTATACTCTGCAGATTGCAGCAGTAGTTGCTGTCCATTATTCATCAGGTGTAGCCACGCAGAATTCCAGTCCAGGAGTGGTCGCCATATTTAGGACTGTGTACGCATGACAGTATGTCCCACCTATTATTAGCTGGGCAAGTCGCAAGTGAACTGGAACTTGCTTGACAGCAAAGAAGAGTTCTCATACAATTAAGGCTAGAATAGACTCAGCCGTGTAACTCGTGATTCATAGGAACTTCTCGGTGTAATGAATTGAAATTCATTGTTAAAACTTGAACAAGCTTGGTTGATGTGAGGGGAGGTCAAAACCGTTTTTTTTTTTATAGAAATAACATTCCGTTTAAATTGTTACGTACTGATTTTTGTAATGGGAGATAAGCTCTGCAAAAGACAAGAATAAATAATAATAATAATAATAATAATAATAATAATAAATAAGAAAGAAAATTCCGTATCATCAATATCAGCCAGAGAGTGTTCTTGAAAACAAATATACAAGTTGTGTTGGGACCGAACTATTCTGACTGATCAATCGGTATCACACAACAGGCCGGATCTGATAGTCGTCAGCGAGAAAAAGAGGCAAACTGCCTTGATTGATGTTGCGATCCCTAACAACAAGAATCTCCAATCAAAACACATAGAAAAGATCAGCAAATATAGTGAGTTGGTCGGCCCTATCAAAAGGCAATGTCATGTAGAACGGGTAAAGACCATACCTTTCATTGTCTCGAGTTCGAGCGGGATCCCAAGTACCTAGCTCCAAGGCCTTAAAGAACTGGATCTTGATAGTCAACCGTACAAAGTAATGCAGAAGGCAGTAGTTCTCTAAACAATCCGAATCGTCCAGACGTTTATGGGTAGCGATTTCAATTCTCCAGCTTAGAATTGGCTGTTTCAGTAAATATACTTTGGTTCCCTGAAGCCCGTATAGTTATGTTGTGATGTATTGTATATAATAATAATAATAATAATAATAATAATAAAATACTATAGAAACGAGCCTGCCATCAAAGCTATCACTGCTCTCAGAGCTTGGATTTTTAAACATTAACAGGATACCCTGCAATGCCTTATAGATCATTGAGTGCCTATGTTCTCCCATTCGTTAAAAAAAAAAGAAAACGTTTAATAACATGGGAAGAAATTGGTCATTCCACGAAGTGGATTTCTCTTTTGTTCTCTTAGCCTATATAATATCTTAATTTTATATAATGTATTGTGTTTTTCTACTTTTGTGTATTACTATGTTTATAATCCCTAATCCTTTTGTATGTAGGTGATACTGAAAAGGAGCTCTTAAGCACCAACGTATCCGGAGAAATAAAATCAATCAATCAGTCAATCAATCAACTAATTGGGTAAAATAACAGGCGCTTTAAAACTGCGTATTTTATTAATTGGACCAAGTTTCTTTGTGTATTGTTTTTTTTTTGCGACATTGTTGATATGTAGCCTCGCTTACTTGGGTGTGTATGTGTGCGTGGAATATGTCTATAATCTGTGTTGCCGTGATAGCTGTGATATGCGTATTTGGCTAGAATTTGGTAGGAGGCGGTCGTGGCCAGCATTTCCTTGGGGGTAAAAGAGGAGAAACCACGGAATACCACTTCTAGGATGGCTGAATAGAGAAACGAACCCACCACTTTTCAGTTGTGCTTGACAAGACTAAGTGTATCCCGTTTCAGCCCGCAGACCTAAATTATTATTTTTGGATGAGTCGGGAATGGAACCTGAAACATAGGGGTGTCAGCCACGAATGCTAGCTAATGAATGAGCCACGAGGTGGGAAAATTAGGCCATGCATTGCGGTTTGGGATTATGTACTGAAATGCCAAGCTCGTGCGAGCATTACTATTGATGCCATACATACGGGATTCACGTATAAGATTGTGACGGTGCTGTTTGTACTTCAAGGGTCATCAGGTCCTTAATGCGTACGCCTACATGGTTAATATTGGATCAAATTTAAGGAACCCAACACCTAATGCTCGCTTCACTAATTTCGCTAAGTTTAGACAAATTATATAATGTTATTGGTTTTAGGATACGTCCCATTTAACAACTGCGGCTTTTAGAAACGCCGGGGTGCCGTAGTTTTGCTACGAAGGGGATCTTGAACTTCTTCTTCTTCCTCGCCTTTTCCCGTTATGCGGGGTCGGCTTTCTTAATCCTGAGGCACCAGTCGTTTCGTTGTAAAGCATCATCAGCAGATAGACACAATACTCTTATGTCCCTTTGGACATTCTTCATCCTTGTTGTTTGAGGTCTGCCGCTTCCTCTCTTTTGAGTAGCCATGGAAAGGCACTTCTTCACTACATGATTTTCCAGTCTTTGCATAACATGTCCAAAACACCTCAGTTTCTCAGTTATAGGCGCTACTTTGAAACTGCCTCGCACATGTTCATTACGGATTTTAACTTGAACGAGCCAGTAAATCTACCAACACGGCTCCCTCACATTCGCGCACCCCCAAAAGCCAATTGATTGTGCCAGGATTCGATCTTGGAAGCTTGGGAACAGCAGGCGAAACAATTACCGCTGCGGACAGACGTTTTAGAGAAAGGGCTGGATATTATTATTATTATATTTATTATTACCATTAGACTATTATTATTAATCACATGGTTTTAGTTACCTGGTGTTGATATTTTGAATTGGAGTCATTTGCGCAATTTCGACATTCCGATTTTCATTGGCATCTGGTAGATAAATTAGTTATTGTTGTTTTAAGGGGAGGAACGGCGAGGCTATCTGCCCTCATCTGGTAGAGAAGCATTCACATAGGTTTTAAAATTAATTTCCTCGTTGAGTATGTTAGATTCAAGTAGAACACCAGGGAACCAAAGCGGAGGGACCAGACCGCAATAAGCTATTCAACAGGTATTTCTTTGAAAACTTTTCCACTCCCACCCAAAATCAACCCCTTCCACTGGTAGAAACAGCAGCAAATTGCACTTTTTCGAAAATAACAACAACACCAAATGAAGTCCTCAGTCTACTTCAATCTCTCCGCACCAACAAAGCTACCGGTCCCGATAATATTGGTCCCGTCTTCCTGAAAAACACAGCCACTGTTCTCTGTACACCGCTCTCCAATCTATTCAACAGGTGCTTTGCCAAGGGCTATTTTCCCACTGCCTGGAAACAGGCCAACATTGTCCCTATATTCAAATTTGGGGACAAAAAGAACGTATCATCGTACCGACCAGTCTCTATACTACCCACACTATCCTTCATATTTGAATAAATAATCCACCAACGTCTCCTGTCTTTTACCTTACCATATATTTCAACCAGCCAACATGGCTTTCTTCCTGGAGGCTCGTGCCTCACTAACTTGGCCACTATCCACAGCTATGCAACACATGCCATTGCAGAAACATCCCAGCTCGATATCTGCTACGTAGATATATCGAAAGCATTTGACTCAATAGACCATACTCTACTACTCCACAAAATCGCTGAACGGTTCAATATACATGGCAATCTCCTAACACTCCTCGCCGGCTTTCTACAGAACCGACAACAGAGAGTCGTAATATCAGGCACTTCATCCCCTTGGCTACCTATGCTCTCCGGCGTCCCACAAGGCAGTGCCCTTGGCCCACTTTTATTTTCATTATTTATGGATGACCTACCATCGAAACTCTCTGACACAGCCGATACCCTACTCTTCGCAGATGACTGCAAGATTTTCAAGGAAATTAAGACACCTGCCGACGCCGCACTACTTCAGTCCTCACTTAACGCTCTGTCCGACTGGTGCCGCACATGGAAGTTGAAACCAAACCCAGATAAATGCAGCTTTTTAACAATTACCCTACGCAATTCACCAGTACCTACAACATATTCCTTACTAGACAGGCCCATTACCGCAGTTGCGCATCAGCGAGATCTTGGGGTCATATTCGACAGCCAGCTAAGATTTAAAGAACACATACAACATTCTTTATCCAAAGCCATGAAATTCCTTGGCATACTCTACCGCTTCACAGAAATATCAAATCCCGCAGCTCTTCGCCTCTATTACCTCTCAATAATCCAGCCCATTGCAAACTACTGCTCTCCCATTTGGACCACTTCTTGCCCGTCAAACATAGCAAAATTTAACAGAATTCAATCCTTCTTTGCTGCCATTGTAAGGAACAGAATGCCAAGGTTTAGACAATTCACCACTCAGCAGGTACTTTCGGCCATAAACATCCCTCCCCTCAGCACGACACGCCAGGTGAGTGACCTGTCGTTCCTACATTCAATTTTAAATGACCATTACCGTTCGGACCACCTGCTGTCACTCTTCAAGCTAAGAGCCCCCTCCCGTTCTACCAGGCTCAATGATATCATGCATATTCCACACACTAAACATTCCTTAATCCAAAGATCCTTCCAAAACCGCATATCATCCCTGTACAATAGAATAGCAAGTAAACGCGAGTTGGACATATCAACAAACAAGAGGACGTTCCTGAAGCAGGTGAAGGAGAACATAAACTGTATTTAGAACTGTCATCTTGGCCATTGACGACACAGCTACGAGCAAGGACATTCTACCGGCTCTTGATATGGACTTGTTTTGTTTGGTGATTTGTTAAATTTATTTTATATTTTATCTTAAACTGTTATTTTGTTGTTATTTGTACAAGCGTGAAGGGCTAGCATAGCTGTAGTTTGTGCATTGATTAATAAATAAAAAAATAAAAAAATAAATATTGGGATCCAGCCAGGTTCAAGCTTGGAAGTTTAGAGATAAGGCCGTTTTCAAAATTGCCGTAATAATAATAATAATAATAATAATAATAATAATAATAATAATAATAATAATAATAATAACAATAACAACTTATGTCCTCAGCTATTTGGTGTAGATACATTGCATTGAAGCCTACGTAATATTCCCTACAATTTCGACGTTCCATTTTCCCTACCATTTGGTAGAGAAACCGGAACACTATTAGGTTACCAATTATTGCTAGGATTTAATTAATTTATTCCTGCAATCACCAAATGGGATTCACGAGATCCTTTACGGGCTGACATCGGCTCGGAGTGTCATGAATTCTTCCCGGTCTTCTTCTCGTTCACCATCAAACCAGAAATCATGAGAGGATACTATTCCACTGATCCATCAAGGAAGTTAAAGCTTTGGTAGCCTAACCTCTTAAATTCAATATCATCATCATCATCATCATCATCCGAACTAGAAGCCAAATAACCTTGATTTGCCTTCACCCCTCACATGCACTGTGCAGTAAGAATGAGGTGCCCGAAGGGATGCCGTCGTGGAAAGCGTGGGTGCGACTCTGTCGAGGAGTGGCAATCAAGATTTCTAGGAAGCCATGCGTTCTAATAAACTGAACGCGCCCTTTTTTTTCTTCCACAAGGACAGGTAATGCGACTTGCTATTATAGTTGTCACAGGTACTCCATAATAATGCTGGAACCGTTCCAAGGTCACACACATATCGTTCCGCTAAATGAATTATGATATTTACGCTATTCTGAAAATCATCAGAGTTGAAATACTCGCTCCAAGTAAGCGAAAATATGAAATTAAAACATGTTACTTAATCCTTAACTACAGACATGTACATTGCATTTGTTTTTGTTTTTTCTCATGTATTCTCCCAGTTCGGATTTACCCACGGACTCTGCGAGGGAACATTCATCTACTGCATAAAGGATCTCAGTTGCAAATACACACACCAATACAGCCATCAAAATAACACAGGTTATCGGACAAGTTACATACAGTACATACATAGGCTACACAGCTAAGTACACGGGGCTACATGCGCACGATGTCGAAAAGCCCCCAAATAAGTCAACACCATGAAGACATGACTAATAAGGCGTACAAATCTATTATATACAATCCAAAATTGACTCATCAACGCAGGGCTCAAACCAATAGACCTAGAAAGCTGGAATTTTTCATGTTGGTTGATCCGAGGTTGTAGAGGCTCACTATGAAACAGTTTTTGAAAATCCAATTTGTAAGTGAGTTTGGTTGGTTGGTTGGTTCCTTAGTTTAGGGGCTGCGACAACGCGGTCATGTAGCCCCGTGTACTTTGGGTGTGTGTAGAATCTGTCTGATAACCGGTGTTAATTGTGATGACTGTATTAGTGTGTGTATCTGTTTTTTTTAAATTCAAGTAGAGACTGCAACTTTGAATTTTCAAATAGTTCCTACTTTTGCCGCCAAACGCCACCGTCAACGACTACTAGGCCTAGTTCAGAACTAGCTACTAGACGCCACCGCAGTCGGCTCTTGGCAACGAACGTAGCAACCTAAGAGCGTTGTTTACATTCTTAACCTATCCAATTTAGTTTCACACAGGTGTAATTAGTGGAAAGATCTTTAACATGCCATAAATCTATGACATGGGACCGCCGGCTTTACTTCCCCTCCGAAGGAAGGCATACTGAGGGATTTTTAACGCTCTTAAAAAATCCGACGGCTTCGGCCGGGTTTGAACCCGCTATCTTGGGCATAGAAGCTCAGCATGCTACCAACTACGCCACCGAAGCCCCCGTAAGTGAGTTTTTTCGGCCCTTTAACACTGATAATCCAAAATTGACTCATCAACGCAGGGCTCAAACCACTAGACCTATAAAACTGAAAGTTGGCATGTTGGTTGATCCGAGGTTGTAGAGGCTCACTAAGAAACGGGTTTTGAAAATTCAATTTGTAATTGAGTTTTTTCGGCCCTTAACACTGAACTTGGACAAAAGGTACAACGACCGGATTTAGCTCATTTTAAGCCGCCATATACGAGAAACAATACTCGGAGGTCCTGTAGGGACCCCGAACACACACTTGTTAAGGTCCTAAAATGAACGGTTTCGGAGATATTCCAAAAAAACTGTGTTCCCTCTGAGAAACAGATCAACGTTGCTATGGCAACCACTGCAATTTCGCAGACCGGGGATAGTTTTCTGGCAATATCTCGAAAACCGTTCGTTTTAGGGCCTTAAAACGCGGGGTTCGGTTCCCTCTTCATAGAAGTGGAAACCACGATGGAAACCACGAACATTGCTCGTACCATATACCAGCCACGCTGGCCAAGAGCGCTAACGCACTACCTCCTGACTCGCTAACATTGGGAGAGCATAGGCCGTCCTGAAAATAGCTTCTGTGGTTTCACATCTTCACCACGGTGGGTGAGTGGTTATCGTGTCGGACTACCAACCCCAAGCTTGCAGGTTCGCTCCTGACCGTGGTAAGTGATATTTGAAAGGCGACAAATATCACGGCACGCATGTCATACGATGTTGGCATGTTAAAGAAACCATTTGAATTCAGTAGGCCGTATTCATAATGGCAAAATTTATGTCGGGATTTTCCGCCAACACAAAAGTTCCTCCTTTCTCTACTAGAAAGTGCTATAGTGTCAAGGGGCTTAGATATCTAACCTCCTTCACTTTCATAGTGTTCCAAGAAACATCAAAATTTGACACGCAAGCTGCCCTTTGGGCGTCAAATAACAAAGCTTGCATCTAGCACCCGATGCCATAAGATATTATAGTGAAACGTTGCTAATTCGAACTTCTATCATTCGAAATCTTCTTTAAATCGAATATTTCTCTTGGTCCCTAGCATTTCAAATACTATCAATGCTAAAAAATCGTGGTTAATTCGAATTACATTTTGGATAATTCGAAGTTTTTACGTGTAAAAAGCCGATCGGATGCCAAACAGTTGGGTCAGGAATTTCCGAAAAACGACAATCACATCACAGAACTTAGACGTTTATTCGAAAGTAGAAATGACGTAAGTGATTCTGTTTTCCGTTCCTTAAATTTTTTAGATTCTTTTGTGATGGCTGAGAGGCTTAATTGTAGGAAACAGGTAAAAACCTCAAACATTATTGAAAAACTGTAGATTTCTCTAAGACTTAACTAGATTGCTGGATTACTACTGTCGTTAAATAGGTGAATAGTACATTTTGGTTTTATTTTATCATTTGAAACTTTTGAGGTTAGTCACGATACAGTCATTATACAGTACCGTTGTCTGTTAATCTGCTTTGTTGAACATAAATCATTATATAAACGTAATACAATATATTTTCTCTACCCTTTTCAAAGAACTTTCCTAATTCGAATTATTGGGTAATTCGATTTTTTTTACTGGTCCCTTGAGGTTCGAATTATCCAAGTTCCACTGCATTATTATTATACCACCAAGCAAATGCCGGGACGGCTCCTTTCAACAGGTCCACGGCCGACTTTCTTCCCAATTTCTTTAGACTCAAATTAACGGTCATCTAGGCGTTCGGCCTGTTACCATCGCCCGTTGTTGCTCCCAGACATCGTCCTTGCGACGGTAGAGGAATGATCCCTCGCAGAGTCCGTGGGTGAAGCCAAGCTTGGCAAGTGATAAAAGGAAAGGATCATGCAGACAATAGTTCAAGGGTCACTAACAATTGTATTAGATAACGAAGGAGGTAATGGTTGAGGTAGGGCTTCTCTGTTATTATCTCAAATAGACAGAATAAATTTGGTGGTTTCGGTGGCGTAGTTGGTACCATGCTGAGCTTCTATGCACAAGATCGTGGGTTCAAACCCGGCCAAAGTCGTCGAATTTTTTAAGAGCGTAAAATTTCCGTCTGTATACCTTCCTTCGGAGGGGAAGTAAAGCCAGCGATCCAATGTCATAGATTTATGGCACGAAAATGAACCTTCCAGTAACTACTCTTGTGTGAAGCCAAAATTTGTAGGTTATAATTGATAACGCTCTATTAGTTCCAACGTTCGTCACCAGGTGCTGACTGCGATGCCATCTAGTAGCCAAGTCCGCAAGCTAGGTGTCGTTGACGGTAGCATTTGGTAGCAAAAGTAGGAACTACTTGAAATTATTGTCTGCAGTCCTTACTTAAATTGAAACACATAACACACACTAATATAGCCATCACAATTAACACCGAGTTCTACACATACACACACAAAGTACACGGGGCTACATGACCGCGTTGTCGCAGCCCCTAAATTGAGGAACCAACCAACCAACCAACCAACAGAATGAATTTGCAAAGAGAATAGTACTCACCCTGTAGTGCTCGAGAGCATCGAGTGATCGTGTGTACCCCTCTGCATTGTAGACACATAGCGCGGACAGGAGCTCGAACACCTGCTTCTTGACTGTTACGTTGGGGGTGTCAAGCGCTGGAACAGAAACAGAGACACATTAGTTTGCACGACCAAAATACCGACAAACAGTAATGCATACCAAAAGGATGGTATATTGGCTTTCAAGGCCAGTGAATCAAAACTCAGCAAAGCCTTCATAGGGAGGTTATAGCTGCTTAAGCTTTTATTTGTCGCAGTAAAGAGGCGCAGGAGCGCTCTATACAGGGTGTAACAAAATGGTACGGTACAAAATGCAGGACGCATTCCTCACACGTAGGCGAAGAAATTATGTTATATGAAGATGGGTCCGGGAACGCTTCGTTTCCATGTTATACCTCATTGCCTGGCCTCCACGCTCTCCGGACCTAAACCCACTGGACTTTTATTTGTGGGGACATTTGAAAGATCTTGTCTATCTAACCCCTGTACCAGATGTTCAGAGTCTGCGTGCCCGTATTATGGAAGGCTGCGAAACCATACGCAATACTCCAGGGATACAGCAACGCATCCGAGATTCACTACGATGGCTGGTTGATGCATGCATCAATGCGCACGGAGAGCACATTGAACATCTCCTGTGACAAAGAGCTGCATGTGGTATGCAGGTATGTTCTGTTCTGGTGTGTTTTCCATGATTTATGCGTTGGAGACAATGAGGTATATCATGGAAATGAAGCGATTCCGGACCCATGTTCATATAACAAAATGTATTCGTCTACGTGTGAGAAATACGTCCTGCATTTTGTGACGTACCATTTTTGTTACACCCTGTATAAAGGGATATAGCGCGCAGTTCGCTACCCCTGTGAGGGGTCCGGGAGGGGACACCAAGAGCCCACTGATGAGCCAGCTTGGTGTCCTAGGCGAAACCCCTCACAAGACACGGCACAAACCTAGAAGAAATGCCGAATTTTAGTACTGCATACCGTTAAACTAATACACAACAGAATAAGTAGCACTGCATATACTTATTCAGCGACCACATCATGGTGTCGCGGCTAGCAATTTTGTCTGTCGCCTTGGAGGTCCGGGTTCAATTTCCGGCTCTGTCAAGGAATTTTAATACTGGTCTGAGGGCTAGGTACATTCGACCTCATGAGGCAAAAATGACAAGAGGAGGGTTTGATTCCCACCTCAGCCTTCCTGGAAGTGAGTTTTCGTGGGTTTCCACATCTACTCCAGGAAAATGCCACGACCGCCTCCTTCCCAATCCTATCCCCAATTTACAAATACACACACGCAAATACAGCCATCACAATAATACAGGTTATCACAGAAATGCCAGAAACACCAACAATTATGTGGGGCTATATGATCGCGATGTCGTATTTGAAGTTTAGGGAAACACCCATTACAATCGTGTTGACCGACTGAAAAGCATTAATATAGACTTTCATCATATTTCTCAAATATTCATTCATTGCTAACATTGAACAAGAGACGTTAAATGGGCTGTTTTTAGCTTATTTTAATTTATGAGAAAAAGAATATAGGCTTATGAGATCACTTTTTGTCCATGTGTATGTGTGTGTGTGTCCCCTAATAAAATCTAAACGGCTGGAGTGATTTCAATGAAACTCGCTAAGGACATAGTAATATTTTGTCCGACCCCATGCGTGCCCTTCAAAATTTATTACGTATCACAAATCCAACATGGCAGTTATGCGAAATATCTCACCGACATTCTATATCTCCCAAACTATGACTGATATCACCCTCAAATTTTGTACGGTGATAAAGGGCACTACAAGAAGGTCACCTATGTCACTTTCAAAAACGTGTTAAGTACAAACCTAACATGGTGGCTAAGCGAAGTTGAAACCTTTAAATAGACTTTTCTCGTGATTTAACCATCCGAGAGCAGTGAAACTTGGTACAGCAAATGTTTATAAAGATTGCAATGCACTGACATCTAATTTTGTTCAATTGTTTACATAACCTGAAGATGGTGGCTGTGCAAAATCTTAAAATTAAGCTTTTATTATGTCTTGTGTCCTAATCATGCGATCAAAGTGAAAGTTTAAATAATGAACCTACGCAATAATGTTCTTCTAATGGTACATAACTCTATAGCCAGCATATATAACAATCCAACATGAAGACCATCCGAAATATTTAGACGGCTCTCAGTATATACGAATCTATTACAGCAATCAAACTGAAATATTGTATGTTGATAGAAGCTATTAACATAAGTTCACCTATGGATTATTCAATAACCTGGATGGTACAAAATCAACATGGCGGTGACGCGAAATTTAAATATTTAAATGGACGTTTCTCGCGATTTAACCATCCAAGAGCAGTGAAACTTGGTACGGTAAATGCTTATACAAATGTTAATCCACTGACAAATAATTCATTTCAATTGTTTTCATAACCTCAAGATAGCCATCCGAAATATTTAGACGGCTCTCAGTATATACGAATCTATTACAGCAATCAAACTGAAATATTGTATGTTGATAGAAGCTATTAACATAAGTTCACCTATGGATTATTCAATAACCTGGATGGTACAAAATCAACATGGCGGTGACGCGAAATTTAAATATTTAAATGGACGTTTCTCGCGATTTAACCATCCAAGAGCAGTGAAACGTGGTACGGTAAATGCTTATACAAATGTTAATCCACTGACAAATAATTCATTTCAATTGTTTTCATAACCTCAAGATAGCGGCTGTGCGAAATATTAAAAACTCGTTTTTATTTCTTGTGTCCAAATCATGCGATTGAATAAACCTACGCAATCATCTTCATCTAATTTATTTATTTATTTATTTATTTATTTATTTATTTATTTATCAATATGAAGGAACACAGGCACCAGCCCAAATACATTCCTTCTTGACATTATCTGATTAAATAACAACATGTATCAGTGGAAAATAGAGAAAACAGATTACACAAATTACACAAATGAAGAACAGAACATAAATACTAAAAAGGAGATCGTGAAAATATAAACCATAAAATGAAAACAAAACTGTACAAAGTAGAAAAAAAGAATATAAAAAATAAAGGAGAAAAGAGTACCCAGTATTCAAGGAACAGCTGCTTTTACTTGTTTATTGAATAAGTTAGCGCCAGCGAATAAAAGTACTTGAACATCAATTGAATTATAAAATGATAATATTTTAACTAAAGGCGAATTAGAATGGTGAACACTTTTAGATCTTGGGATGTGAAAGAGTGCTTGCTGTCGAGATCTTACTTGTGGTACATGAAAAGTGATGAATGACATAATTCTTGGCAGTTAAAATTTTCCTCAGCAGTTGCAAAGAACTTAACGACCTTCTACTTTTCAAGGACTTGAAATTGAACAAATTTCGTAAAAACTGAGTCGAAGTATCAAATGGACAAAATACATTGAACGTCTTATAATACATGTATCTTAGAAATTTATTTTGCACAATCTCAATGTGATGAATTTGATCTTTATAAAAGGGATCCCAGATTACTGCTGAATATTCTAACTTGCTTCGAACTAAACTTTCATACAACTTAACAATTACTCCAGTTTTAGTAAATAATTTGGAGTTTCTAATGACAAAACCAAGCATCTTGTTGGCCGAACTAATTATATTTGCAATATGGTTATTAAAGGTTAATTTGCATTCATAAATAATTCCTAAATCATTTATCGACGGTACAATTTCGAGTGCTGTTTCTCCAATACAATATTTAGGATTTATGTACTCCTTCTTCCTTGTAAATACCATGACTTTACATTTTTTTACATTAAGGACTAAATTATTACTAACACACCAAGCTACAATATTATTAACATCCCTCTGAAGGTCATTCTCGTCTCTCAAGTTGTATATGGTCTTATATAGCTTTACATCGTCAGCAAACAATAAGCAGTCAGAGTAACATAGAATATTAGGCAAATCATTAACCAAAATTAGAAATAGAAGAGGCCCAAGATTAGATCCTTGTGGGACACCAGAAGAACTAACAATATTACCTGAAATTTCACATAACTCTATATCCTACATATATAAAAATCCAACATGGCGACCAACCGAAATATTTATATGGTCCTCAATACCGACTAATCTATTACGGCAATCAAACTGAAATGTTGTATGTTAATAGAAGTAATTAACAAAAGTAGGATATATGAAAAGAGGCTATGTAGTTCTTCGCAGAGCTACTTCTTGTTGATTCATTTAGGGGCTTGCGACATCATGGTCTTTTAGCCGCATGTACTTTGGTACGTGTAGAGTTTGTCTGATAATCTGCGGTATTTTGGTGTCTGTAAAAGAGGTATTTGCAACTGAGATTAGTACTGAGAAGGAGGCGGCCATGGTTTTATGGAGAGCCGGAACGTACTATTCTGTCCATGTTAATTTTAAAATTTTGATTACTCATTTTCACATAAAGTATTTACAGGAATTGATTTCATTTTTACAGGGATGTTCCTTGATGCTCTCGCCTTAGTCTAACATAGACATTTTGAGAATAAGTGCTTGTTTGATATTTTTGTTGATTTTTTAAAATATGGCGTAACTTTAACAGCATTTTTATGAATATTTCCATCAGGCAAAATTAGACTAAAGTTAAGTTTGAAAAGGGGCTGTTTAAACATACAGGGTGTTTCTAAATTCCCAATACAGACTTTGAAGGCTTGTAGTGGGGCCCAAGACTATTGTACCGTTTTCCCGCTACCTGCAAAATACCACTAAATCACACGTTCAAATCTCCCGCATTTTCGGCGCCACTGATGAAAGTACGTACGTCATTGAACGATCACCTGATGTCCCATATCCCCTACAGGTTTGTTGACATTCCATACCTTCTTACACGAAATCTTGGTATTCCTTGAAGACGTAGGCCTACTGTACGAGTTCTTAGACGATGTGCCACTGCATGTGAGTCAAAACTTGTGGTTTCAGCACGTTGGCGCACCGCCTTATTTTTCACTCGCGGTCCGAGATCATCTGCACCACAGATTTGGACAACAGTGGATAGGTCGTGGTAGCCCAATGCTTGGCCTGCACGTTCACCCGACTTGACACCGCAAGATTACTACCTGTGGGGTCACATGAAAACCTTGATTTACAAGACCCCTGTGGAATCCGAGGAAGACCTACTGGCGCGGGTTATGGCTGCGGCGGATGTTGGAGGACCAGGGGTTGGTGATCGTGTGTACCAGAACATGGCACGGAGGTACCGTGTCTGTGTTGACGTCAGTGGTCGTCACATCGAGCCCCACCTGTAATTGGACCCAGACGACAAGCAGCAGGAGTCGGACAGAGCGCCAAAAATCCGGGAGCTGTGAACGTGTGTTGTGGTGGTTTTTTGCAGATAGCAGGAAGACGGTACGTCTCTGGACACAAATTCCTATGCTAAACTTTACCGTCTTGGTCCCCACTACAAGCCCCTTAAAGTCTGCAGTGGGAATTTAGTTACACCATGTATAACACATATAAGGAGGAATTACTTCCAAACCGTTGAGATTTGCATGTTGAAAGTTGCGAAAGAAGATAAGAAATCTATCTCAACAAGCAACTGGAATCAAGGATTCTTCCTCTAGGCGAGGAAAAGGCAACGGTTATGGTTTTAGGACGAGGTATGCTCCGACACCGCCATACCCACTTGGCTTTCTTAATTTTTAAGTCTATTTTCTAATATAGAAAAAATAAGAATCTAGAGAGAAATACAGAGAAAAATAAAAATTGTTGGGTTTACAAATAGAACGTACGGTTGTAGTAAAGTATAAGGAAAGTAGTCTTAAAAATGTGCCACGAAGAAAATAAATGTACCGTTACAAAGCCAAGGGACCGTAGCCTATATGATGTAATAAATGCAATTTTAAAAATGTTGAAGATCTTTACAATTCCGGAGCCCCTTGAGTTAGTAACTATCCCGGCATTTGTCTGTAATAGAATTGGAAAACCATGGAAAATAACTTTTAGGCAGTCTGAGGTGGGAATAGAACCTCACGAGTCTGAGTGTACCTCATAACAATCCTTAGATCAGAATTAAATTTCTTGGAAGTGCCAGGAATCGAAACCGGACCTCAGGGGTGACAGCCAAGGTTAATAAGAATAACATATTGACATGTAATACAATAATTTATGATCTACGGGAAATTATAGTGAATAATGCACTAGAATATTAGGCTATGCATGATGCGAACATGTTACCATCTTAGGACGCTGATAAATCAGGACCCATAATTGGTGCGGCATCCAAGTAAATATGTAAATAAGACAGAACATATAAATCTACACATTATATCTTATTATATATTGGCAATTTTAACATATTGTGATAGGTTTAACAAGTGCATTGAACAATATCCACTTATTGTAAATAATTACCCACTTGCTATTCTAAAATGGCAAAAGAAATATTGGACGAAGTCCCAATGTAATACATAAATTAATGTGCTGTATAAAGATTAATAATGTTATTTGTTTTACATCGCTTTTAACTACTGCGGCTTATAGAAACGCCAGGGTGCCGGAAATTTGCCTCAAAGGGGATCTTTAACGTACCAGTAAATCTACTGACACGGCTCCCTCGCATTTGTGCACCCTCAAATGCCAGATGACTGTGCCAGAACTCGATCCTGAAACCTTGGGTACAGCAAGTGAGAACGTTAACGCTGAGCCACGCAACCAGCCTGTATAAATATTTAATTATGCAGCAATTTAGCTAATGTTAAAATTTGAGTATGCAAAAATGCACTATAGTTAGTTAGTTAGTTAGTTATTGTTATTTTAAGGGACGGAACTACGAGGTCATCTGCCCCAACCCCTACAATAATGTACTATGCGCTGTGTAATTAAATCATAGAACGATTGAATTCTCGATATTTTGATAATTAGAAAGATGCATTTCTGATATGCAGTATGTAAAAGCAAATATGGAATAAGGATTGTCTACATATTTCAGTAGTAACTAGCATTCTGGGCTTATCACCGTGAAAGTCCGGGTTTGATTCCCGGCTCTGCCAAGACATTTAATTCTGGTCTGAGGGCTTGAACGAGATTCACTCAGCCTTGTGGGTATAACTTAGAATCACACCTCGGCTATCCTAGAAGTGGCTTTCCGTAGTTTCCCACTTCTATTCCAGGCAGATTTCAGGATGATTTCTAACTTAAGGGTCACGACCACATCCTCCTCAATCCTCACCTCTAATACGAGTATTTTTCAAACAAAAACCCCAACGAAATGTAAATACAGTAGCTTTAAACACCTAGGCTTGACCTTGCAAACGACAATGAGCTCGTTCAGAATTCACACACGACAGCGAGTGGCAGCGGCTACAAACAGTTGAGCCATTACCAAATTATGGCACTGAATGGAATGGAATGGAATTGAGATAGTATGGGGCAAACTAAGCGTTGGAGATTTGCTAACAGTTGAGAAGGTTAAAGACAGATATCTGAAGACGGTGTTTGGAGTATCTAAAGACACCTACTCAAGGCTGGTATACGAACTGGCTACAGAGCCCTTCCTATTAGAGAATTTAAGATACAAGTTCTTCCTGCCATCTACGGACACCTGGAAGAGGTCAATAGAAGATCGAACCCTAAAAAGAGGAGATATTTAGATGGAGGTCTACTCAACAGACGCCATGGCATATAGAGCCTGGACAGAAGCGAAACAAAAATTACGACTTCTTGTTAACTCACTGGCTGCACATGGCTACCACCACATCATATGTAAGATGAAATGCTCCCATCATGCATCCAAAGCGATGTAAATCTGCGAATTTTGCGACCAAAAATGTGAACTTTACCGTGTGATTAAATGCACAAAGCGGGGAAAATCCATCATAGACTTCTGCAAAAACTATTATACTTTTTATAATTTTCACAATGTGTACGCATTTGTAACTAATAATTACAAGTGCACACACTGTTAAGTTACAGCCATCATATTAACACAGGTTATCAGACATATTCTACATAACCACAATGCCCCCAAGGTCCTAAATGAATCAATAACACAACAACAAGGAGTCTGGTTTAGTTGGTGGAGCGATAAGGGGGTAGAGTCGGGATAGCATCCAGTGTGACAAGAAGCTTATTAACGTAGCATTTTCCTATGACTGTGTAACACTGTCACTATCTTAATGACCCTGATTCAAATTACCCATATCTGGATTTCAAATATTCTGATGTGTGAGTTAGGGCCATTTTCAACAACGTCAATAATTCCCTCTTAATTCATCATTAAATGTTATTTAACTTTGCACGAACATTTCATCAAACAGAAACGCTCGTTAACTTACGACTAACAAACAACTACGTTAAATTACCAAATATGACGACTCAACTCCTTAAAGCATCATAAATGTGGAAGGAAACAACTGAATTCTACCTCGCGCTTCTTGCAATGTCGGAAGAATTATTTTGTTTCTGACTTTCACACCAACATTTATCCATATGAATATAAAATATGTTTATGAGAATGAAATTAGAAAAAGATCATACATGTTTCTAACACCAAGAAAGAAGAATACGGAAATAAACCAGTAGTTCCGTGAAGAACTATACAGCCTATTTTCTTATATCCTACTTATGTTAACTGCCACTATCAACATACAAAATTTCAGTTTGATTGCTGTAATAGATTCGTAGATATTGAGAACCGACTAAATATTGCGGATGGTCGCCATGTTGGATTTTTATATATGTAGGTCTTCGAGTTATGTACTGTTACATGAAGAGTATTGTGTACGTGTAGTATTCAAACTTCAATCGCATGATTAGGACACAAGAAGTAAAAACGAGATTTTAAAATTTCGCACAGCTGCCATCTTGTGGTTATGGAAACAATTGAAAAAAAATAGATGCCAGTGGATTAACATTTGTATAAGGGTTTACTGTACCAAGTGTCACTGCACTCAGATGGTTAAATAGCGAGAAACGACCATGTGAATATTTATATTTCGCGTCGCCGCCATGTTGGATTTGTGATCACCAGGTTATTGAAAGTCCGATAGGTGAACTTATGTTCATAGCCGCTATGAACATTCAAAAATTCAGTTTGATTGCTATAATAGATTCGTAGATATTGAGATCCATCTAAATATTTCGGATGGTCGCCATGTTGGATTGTTATATGTACAGGCCATAGAGTCATGTACCATTAAAGGAAAATTATTGCGTAGGTTCATTATTCATACTTACACTTCGATCGCATGATTACGACACAAGAAATAAAAACTTAATTTTAAAATTCGCACAGCCGCCCTCTTGAGGTTATGTAAACAATTGAACTAAAATAGATACCAGTGCATTACAATGAGTATAAACATTTTCTGTACCTAGTTTCGTTGCGTTTGGATCATTAAATCGCGAGAAAGGTCTATTTAAAATTTTCAAATTCGCTTGACCGCCATGTTCGTTTTGTAGTTAAGCGGTTTCTGAATGTCTTGTAGATGAACTACCATTAGTGCCCTTTATGTCCGTACAAAATTTCAGGGTGATACCGCTATTAGTTTCAGAGATATAGAATGCCGTTGAAATATTTCGCACGTCCGCCATCTTGAGGTTATGTAAACAATTGAACGAAATTATATGTCGGTGCATTACACTGTGTATAAACATATACTGTACCAAGTTTTATTGCGTTTGGTTGGTTAAATCGCGAGAAAAGTCTATTTAAATGTCGCAAATTCGCTTGACCGCCATGTTGGTTTTGTAGTTACCGGGTTTTCAAAAGTCACATAGGTGAATTTCTAGTAGTTTCCTTTATCACCGTAAAATATTCCAGGGTGATATCGGTAATAGTTTCGGAGATATTGATTGCTGATGAAATATTTCCCACAGCCGCCATGTTGGATTGGTGAGACGTAACAAATTTGAAGGGCACAGTCGGGGTCGCCCGGTATAGTGCTATGAACTTAGCGAGTTTCATTGAAATCGCTCTAGCCGTTTAGAAGTTATTAGGGGGGACACACACCATCGCTCACACCATCACACACACACACACACACGCGCACACACAGACAGACACACGGACAAAAGGTGATATCATAAGCCTATTTTTTCATGAATGAAAATAGGCTAAAAAGTGGGATTCGAACTCCTTCTAGCTCTGCATAATGAACCCTGAGTCTGCGACGCAACCACTTACGCTACGCAGACTACGAAAAGAGCATGTCTTATTTAACTAAGTAATCCATGTTTGCACACAACTGCGAGTTCTCCTAAATATTTTGTTCATATCATTTTCAGCTTTTGGCACGAATACGGTCTTCTGTATTTCCCTTCCTTTATAATTATGTTCCAGAAAATCTCAAGGGGCCATCGCTCTGTCCGCCATGTTTCTCCATGGTGTATTCGAATCCACGCATACTCGAAAGCCGTAAAGTGTATTTAAGTTCGACCCTCACTATTATGTGTTAGAAAACTGTATCATAATGATGGTCATTATAACACCGTTTTTCATTATGATACAGTTTCTCCAGCCAATCAGAGCTCGTTCATTGACCAATTAGGTAACGATACCTTCGCGCATGCACTCAAAATCCAACACGTCGGACATAAACACAACATCGAACTATAATAAATTACCGACATGGAATACGCACCGTCCATATGTTCGCGTAAATAAACTGGCGAATATGAGACAAGAAATGGCACTGTACCGGTACCTTATCCCCAAAACCAATTTCTACACAGCGCGTGGTTTTGACACGACTTCAGTGACAGTTTTACTGAATACTGGTGCGCAATCTGAACATTTGGCATTGAAGCACACAGAGCGCATGCGTCGGTTGTCCAGAGAGCTTGGACAAGAGAGATATACTACCCACCGCAGACACCGATCACAACATTCTACTGTAGTGACTGAACAGATATTTATGAATATTTATGTTAAAACATATAATAAAGTTATAATTATCGTCGAACATAAACAGTCGTATGCAACTCGCCTATAATGGTAATTAAGACACTCGTATGGAAATTATAAAACTCGCATACGCTCGTTTTATAAAAATACTCGTGTCTTAATTATAGCCATTATAGGCTCGTTGCATAATGTACTATTTTGTTCGACGATGTCGATGTGTAAATATTATGTGTCAGAAAACTGTATCATAATGGGTGTTATTATAGTACTACTTTTCATTATAACACTGTTTTTCCAACCAATCAGAACTCAATATTTTCATTCATTGACCAATTAGGTAAGAATAGCGTCTGGACATGCACTGAAAATCCAACATGTCGGACATGAATTACATGACTTGAAAGTTGATAATGAGGCCTATATTGGTTCATCCCTTGTAGTTACCATGCAAAAACAAACTGCAATATTGCAATGAAATAGCACTGTACCTTAATAACCGCAACTCCACTTTCTACACGTTCATAAGATTTCATCGACAATTTTAGTGAATGCAGTTGTTGACATAAACACACCGTAACGTCATGGAGGAAGCAGGCGTACGACATTAGTTCCACGGGAATCATAATCCAGCTCTCTGTTCAGTAAATGGATTTCTTATGCGAAACTTTTCCGCCAGATACCGTTACTGTTCTATTTGGGACTACATTGATTTGCCTTCCGTTGACATTCTATACCCATCGAATTTGAAGAATAACTAGTTGATAATACGATACATTTTAATTTTAAAGCGTTTGTAACAGCCTATCTTTTGTGATTTGACCAAAAAACAATATGATCATACATAGTACCTGTGCGCTATCTGTTGGTGCAACTTCAGGATAAACAATGTTTCAAAGCTTTGGGATCCGTTATGGGGTGGCGATCAAATGTTGAGCCCAAACAATTCCCAAGAAGAAGAAGTCAACCAACAGAATCTCGACAGATATTTATGAATATTTATGTTAGAACATATAATAAAGTTATATTTATCGTCGAATATAAACAGTCGTATGCAACTCGCCTATAATGGTAATTGAGACACTCGTATTGAAATTATAAAACTCGCCTCGCTAGTTTTATAAACATAATCGTGTCTTTATTATTGCCATTATAGGTTCGTTGCATAATGTACTATTAAGTAATTAAGAACCAGAATGGCCTCATGAAAAGCATTGACGATAACCATGCATTTACTCTTCTATTTAAGTTAAATAGAAATAAACTAACTAAGCGTTAATAAAGAGTTGGTGAAAACGGCAATAAGCACACTTGTCTATGAAATAAGGTATTAAACGTATCATCGGTTAAATTAGTCAATCAGTCGAACACTGTAATTAGCTTTCAGACGGAGTTGATCAAGTGAGAAGACATTAAATTGTAAGGACATGTTGCTCATTCGTAATGGGTTACCATTATTCTTGTGAGTTAGAGATTTGGCTGTTTGTAATGCAGCACTGGTATACTCGTATTTCACCTGCTGATTTCTATCCATGTACCGTAGCAGAGCCACGCGGGTGGCAGGCCAGGCAGGCGCATAACTACAGCACACGTACCGAATTCCGACAACACCGTGAGGACCGCTCAATTCTAGGAACTAAAAATATCAGATCTTACAAGAACATGGACGCAGATTGAATGAGAACAAGTGAATCGTGAACACAGAATTTGTAGTCTACTTCTACTTATTTGAGTTTATAGTTCAATTGGGCTGCTCATCACCTTCGCAAATTAGTGGTGATATAGTAATTTTGTTGTCTTGTACGTAGGCTATATATGATTGATTTGGCTGATCTGGATCTTATGATGTTCGCTCGACGAACGAAATATTGATATACCTAGATCTAATGATGTTTGTTAACATTAATTGACCTCAATCACATGAAGTTCACTTGACGAACGATACATTGATTGACCTCGATCTTACGGTGCTCGTTCTACGAACGATATATTAATTGACCTCGAAATAATGGTGTTCCCTCGACGAACGAAACATTGATTGACTTCAATCTTACGGTGTTCACTCGACGAACGATACATTGATTTACCTCGATATTACGGTGTTCGCTTGACGAACGATACATTGATTTACCTCGATCTTATGGTGGTCCCTTAACGAACGATACATTAATATTGATCTTATGGTGTTCGCTCGACAAACGATACATTGATTGACCTCGATTTTACGGTGTTTGCTCGATGAACGATACATTTATTGACCTCGATCTTGTGCTGATCTCTTAACGAACGATGCATTGATTGACATTGATCTCACTGTGTTCACTCGACGAACGATACATTGATTGACCTCGATTTTATGGTGTTCCCCTCGACGAATGAAACATTGATTGAACTCGATCTTATGGTGTTCTCTCGACGAATGAAGCATTGATTGACCCCGATCTTATAATGTTCCCTCAACGAACGAAACATTGATTGACCTCGATATATGGTTCTCCCTCGACGAACGAAAAATGCCATATTCCTCCCTCCTCTCCCCCCCCCCCCTCCCCCCCAACCCTGCGGTGTTATCTCTGTAAAAGCGTACTCGTGTATAAAGACGTTTCAGGAAGGGTCTCACATTTCTCAATATATTTGGGCATAAATACGCATTGAACGACTAAAATGTATTAATTAAACCCCATCAACTCCATAAAAGATAAAAGTTTTAAAAAATAACACCATCATGAGTATTAAATTTATTTTAATATATAAATTCTGAGATGCGTATTATCTCGTTGTACCATCCATTAAAACAACAATCACGACTGCCATTGAATACCCATCCTCGCTTGTCAGTTTTGAAAAATATGCTCATACCATTAGCTACTATAAGTGGTCGATAGCAGTTATTATTTCGTACTTGCTTTTGTCACAAAAGATAAATCGACCAGTATATTCCATGTGCCTTGGAGAGTTTAGGGCAGTGCAGGCACTGCCTACCGTTACAATAAGCATTGCGAGGTTCAGTACCATTCATTGAGAACAATCAACTTCCATTGTTTACTCAAGATCTTTATCGTTCGAAAAGAAGAGCAAACCTTGGCCTTCACAACAGATCCTAGTTAAACATTGACACTGATTTGGTATACTGACCCGGCACATAACGGAGTTAGAGGATGAGTTTCTTGATTTAGTCTAAAGGCAGAGTTGGCAAACACAAGGCATCAGCCGCGGATGATTTAGCGCCGGCCAACATGTGAAACGCATTAGGTACGTCAGAGGTTGCCTGTTGATTCATTTTAGGGGCCTTGCGACGTTGTGGTCATGTAGCCCCGAGTGCTTGGGTGTGTGTGTAATCTGTGTCATTGTAATGGCTGTGTGCAATTGTAATTGGGACTAATATTAGGGCAGGAGGCGGCCGTGGACTTTAGGACCATCCCGGGGTAGATGTGGGAAACCACGGAAAACTACTTCCAAGATGGCTGAGGTAGGAATTGAACCTATCTCTTCTCAGTTCTGCCTCACAAAGTGAATGTATCCCATTTCTACCTTCAAAACAGACTTAAATTTGTGGAGAGATTTGGCGACTGAAACCGGACTTACGTTTTGTCAGTCACAAATGTTAGTCAGTGCGCCATGAGGAGACGCGGAAATGTTACAATGAGCCGTATTGATATTAAAAGCTCACTTTATCTTAAAAGTGTCCTTGATTCCGACAAAAAAAATATATTGACATTTTAAATGGGCCATAATAATAATAATAATAATAGTCCAACAAACTGAACTAGAACAAGAGCCAACAATGACAGGATTTGGAAAATAGACAGGCCGTTTCATCTGACGCAAAATATCTATAATCAAATGGCGTTGAGTATAGGTGCTAAGCTTAGGCACTGTAGCACTGTTAGTAAATCAGGAGGGCACTATGCTTCGGAGACTTTCACTTTCTGTAGACGAGTACAGGTCAATAAATTATTAAAATGAGAACGAACGTTATTACGGAAGATTTTAGGCAACAGTTGGGTTGATGGGCAGGAACGATTGAGTCCAAAGAAGAACTATACACTAACATAGAACAAATAATAGACTATCGTCCATCAAAAAGAAAAGATTGCTGTTCTATGGGCACATCTTCCTTGTGACTGATGTCTGACGACTAAGAAAATCTGGAATTTCACAAAGCCAAAGGCAACTAAATGAGATGGATCGAAGAATGTAAGAAAGACTTGATGCAAATTGATATTCCAGAAACGAAAATTCATGACAGATTATAATTTCGACAGATGATTAAAAACTATCAGGATTTTAAAGTGGAATCTGAGCCCAGGAGACGCAGAAGACCTCTACCAGTAACACGAAAGAAGGCACTGATCAATGACTTAAGAATTACTGGGAGGATATCAAGGCCGGTAGGAGAACAAGATCTAGACACAAATGAAATTTATTGTCGACATCATGTAGCCCATATAGGCTCAATCCAAATGTAAATGATGAAGATGATGATGATGATGATGATGATGATGATGATAATGATGATGATGATGATAATAATATGTTGATAAAAATTGTGGTTTTAAGGGGCCAAAAATCTTGTTTATTGGCCCCTGATGATGGGAATAATAATAATAATAATAATAATAAACATGAACTTGAAGACATCCAATAGGAAGAGAGGAAGATCATTAGGAAAATTTTAGGAGCAAGATATACGCAAGATGGTTACAGACTACAATCAATAAAAACAACAGAAAAGTATTCAAACATCGAAATCGACATTAAGAAAAGACGAATGAAATTCTTTGGACATCTCACTAGACTACCCGAAAATCGATTGACGAAAAGGATAATAGATTATTTGACCACACTCAAGAACTCAACACCTTGGTTAGAGGAACTTCGAAAGGACCTCAAAAACGCAAACATAAGTTCACCTGACATTTTAGAAAGGGATACCTTCAGGCACAAAGTTAAAAAATGGGAAGTTATATCAGAGCAACCACAACAAAAACAGTACAGACCAAAGTGGTCGGAACAACGGAAACAACCCTTCTCGGAAAGAATGAAAATCTATTTGAACAACAAGAGGAACCAAAAGAAATGTTGATTGAGTCATTTGCTTAACGTTTCTATGTATTGGGAGAATTCGCTTCAAATAAATAAATAATAATAATAATTACCCCATTCTAATCTGTGCATAATCAATAATCACATGTAAGATTTTCCTGTAGAGTTTTACTTCTCGCCTGATATGATGTGGTATAAATACGTTTTTCTGACGCAAAATGCTACCAGTACTAACCTATGGACTCGAAATCATAGGCGAATTTCTGAGTGCAAAGCAACTAGAAGACCTGGAAAAGATTAAATCCAGATACCTGAAGCGAGTCCTGAGTGTATCAAAAACTACAAGATCCCGACTCGTATATGAGCTCGCGAGGGAGACTTTCCTGATCGAGGACTTGAGATGCAACCTTATTCTACCAGGAGGAGAAGCATATGATAAACTGTTGCATAAGCTAAGGGAAAAAAGGAGGGACATTTGGGAGGACTTCTATTCAACGGAGGCCATGACGGATCGGAAATGGATGGAAACGGGCTACCAACTGAGGCATATAGTCACAAGACAGGCGGTCCACGGGTTCCATTTCAAGATTTGTAAAAACAAGGTTTTCCATGAACCAAACACAAACTGTGTGTGCAGACTATGTGACCAGATATGTGAAAGATATCACATCCAGAAGTGTTCCTCGAGGTCAGTTTCGATTAGTGAGTTTATCAAGGATTAACAAACACTTATTGAGTGCTCATTTGGTCGTCACGTTGTTATACCGGTATGTTATATTTTTCTGTGTCCTCTATGCACATTGTGCGCAATAAAGTTTATATAAATACGTTTTGATCGACTGATTGTTAATTTGGCAACATGGATAATGGCTTTTAATTTATTCTATACAGAATATTCTGTTGTTAACTAAACAGAAATACAGCAAGTATCCCCACAGCAAAGTAGTTCTCTAACGTAAGAGAGGTTTTCATTTTTTTAAATAATAACTTCCTGCACGTGTTCTTCCTAATATTTTGGATTTGGACAATCTCCACTCTTAAGACATAGCTTCCAAACTATTTTCTAACAGTTTCCGGATGTTCAGAAACTGAAGTGAACCCATGTGAAGTGAGCGTGGAACAAGCATCCTCCACCCACGCTAGCGGCTAAGCATGAGCCGGGCGCCTCGCAGGCACATTTCCAGGAAGAGAATTGGTAAGGTATGCAGAAACAAACAATATAGTTGTTCGCCTGCACTTGTCCTACTCTTCAAGTGTGCCATAAGCTCTCCAGTCACCTTCACCATGAACTGACAGTCCTTGGGAGTCTTTGAGAAAGCTACATTCCCAGTGACTCTTAGTGGGAAGTTTACTACTTTGATATGTTGTGGTGATAACAAGAGATAACAAGATGTTCAGTAAAGAACATATAGCCTACTTTCTCCTAAATGCATGGGTACTGTTATAACTCTTTGTCCTTTTCAAGGAGTATAATTGAATGTTGGTTGTAGTAGCTTGTTGAAATACAACGTGCTATAGGGATATTAAACATGAATATGAGGTGCCCTTTGCTAGTGCTACCTCTGTAAAAAAAAATTCATTCAATTCGGTTTCACCGTGTTTGAATTGATCCGGGGAATGTATTTGCACACATACATGGCCGCTATTTGCAAACTATTGGGCTGATGACCTTGTAGTCAGTCATAAGATGCTTTCCACAAAAGGGCATGTTGTTGCAAAATCCGGTAGAGATCAAATTATTAGGATGGTCGAAATTTGATTTAAGCTTTTAACATTTGGGTGGCCGTCATTCCGTTTCCGTCAAGATGGCGGCGATATAAAACATGACACTGAGGTGCCTTTTGCTAGTGCTACCTCTGTACCAAATTTCGTTCAATTCTGTTTCACCGTGTTTGAATTGATAGGGGGAATCGATTTGCACACATACTTGACCACCATCTGCAAACTATTGGGCTGATGATCTAGCAGTTTGGTCAGAATATGCTTCCCATATAAAGATTTGTTGTTGCAAAATTTGGTAGAGACTAGATTATTAGGTTGGTAGTAATTACATTTTAGCCTTTAACATTTGGGTGGCCGCGATTACGTTTCCGTCAAGATGGTGGTGATATAAAACATGACACTGAGGTGGCCTTTTCTAGTGCTACCTCTGTACCAAATTTCGTTCCATTCGGTTTCACCGTGTTCGAATTAATAGGGGGAATCGATTTTCACTCAAAGATGGCCGCCATCCGCAAAATATTAGGCTAATGACCTATTAGTTTGGTCAAAGGATGTTCCCTCCATAATGGTATATTGATGCAAAATTTGGTAGTGATCGGATGATTTGGTTAATCGTAATTTAATTAAAGCTTTGAATATTTGTGTGGCCGCCATTACGTTTCCGTCAAGATGGCGGCGATCTAAAACATGACACTAAGGTGCCCTTTGCTAGTGCTACCTCTGTACCAAATTTCATTCCATTCGGTTTCCCCGTGTTCGAATTAATAGGGGTAATCGATTTTGACACAATGATGGCCGCCATACGCACACTATTAGGCTACTGACCTATTAGATTTGTCAAAGGATGCTTCCTCCATAAAGGTATGTTGTTGCAAAATTTGGTAGAGATCGGATGATTAGGTTAGTCGTAATTTGATTTAAGCTTTGAACATTTGTGTGGCCGCCATTACGTTTCCGTCAAGATGGCGGTGATATACAACATGACACTGAGGTGCCCTTTGCTAGTGCTACCTCTGTACCAAATTTCATTCCATTCGGTTTCACCGTGTTCGAATTAATAGGGGTAATCGATTTTGACACAAAGATGGCCGCCATCCGCAAACTATTAGGCTAATGACCTATTGGATTTGTCAAAGAATGCTCCCTTCATAAAAGTATGTTGTTGCAAAATTTGGTAGAGATCGGATGATTAGGTTAGTCGTAATTTGATTTAAGTTTTGAATATTTGTGTGGCCGCCATTACGTTTCCGTCAAGATGGCGGCGATCTAAAACATGACACTGAGGTGCCCTTTGCTAGTGCTACCTCTGTACCAAATTTCATTCCATTCGGTTTCCCCGTGTTCGAATTAATAGGGGTAATCGATTTTGACACAATGATGGCCGCCATCCGCACACTATTGGGCTAATGACCTATTAGATTTGTCAAAGGATGCTTCCTCCATAAAGGTATGTTGTTGCAAAATTTGGTAGAGATCGGATGATTAGGTTAGTCGTAATTTGATTTAAGCTTTGAACATTTGTGTGGCCGCCATTACATTTCTGTCAAGATGGCGGCGACATAAAACATGACACTGGGGTGCCCTTTGCTAGTACTACCTCTGTACCAAATTTCGTTCCATTCGGTTTCACCGTGTTCGAATGAATAGGGGCAATCGATTTTCACACAAAGATGGCCACCATCCGCAAACTATTACGCTGATGACCTATTAGTTTGGTCAAATGATGCTGCCCCCATAAAGGTATGTTGTTGCAAAATTTGGTAGAGATCGGATGATTAGGTTAGTCGTAATTTGATTTAAGCTTTGAACATTTGTGTGGCCGCCATTACGTTTCCGTCAAGATGGCGGCGATATAAAACATGACACTGCGGTGTCCTTTGCTAGTGCTACCTTTGTACCAAATTTCGTTCAATTTGCGCTCACCGTGTTCGAATTGATAGGGGGGGGACAGACATTCAGAGTACATACACTCACACACACACACACACACAGACTCACACACATACACACACATAGCCAGACACACTTTTTTTCGCCCTGTAGTGGTCTCATAAGTCTACTTTCATTTTTTTCAAAAATCGAAAGTAGGCTAAAAATGAAATGTTCTTATCCAAAGAAAAAAAGAAACACTGAAAATTTCAAAATATTACGGCCAATGAGGAGTTGGGTAGGAAATAATAATGTTAGATAGTGGCAACTTAATAAGGATATCATACCGGGAACTGACGCACCAAATCGTAGATGGCGCAGCGATCAAGATGCTCGTCTCTCATCAATATTGACAGTGTTCGATTCCTGGTTAATGTATTTTAGATTACCAGTGTGATAAACCTCGTCCATTGAGCCATAATCGCAAGCCATGCAAAACTACATAGTGGAATCGGATTCACAACATTTAATCTATACTAATATAATAAAGCTGAAGAGTGTGTGTGTTTGTGTGTTTGTGTGTTTATGTGTTTAAACGCGCTAATCTCTGGAACTACCAGTCGGATTCGAAAAATTATTTTCGTATATGATAGCCTGATTCAAGAGGAATAGTTTAGGCTATGTTAAATTTCGGACAGACCACTCCATTCCCCACATTTAGGCCCTCTTGCACAAGTCTACACCGTTCCACCGATCTAATAACTTGACGGACATATTGTCGCTAGGCGACAACGACTAACACTGTATCATGTTAGTCAACGCCGCACCATTGATGGACAGGTTGTCACTAGGCAACAACGATTTACTCTGTATCATGATAGTCCGGTAAAATTTGCTAAAGAACACATGGGAAAACTGACCGATTGACAATCAAGGATTGTATTGGACTGTAGATGCTATCGTATGCACAGTTAGTATTTCATTTGCGGGGCTTAGACATCGTGGTCATGTTGCCCCGTGTACATGGGTGTGTGTGTAGAATTTATGTGATGACCTGCGTTATTGTGATTGTTGCTTTCCATATTGAAGCCTGGAAAGCCTGCAAATATACCTGAAAGTTACAGACCCATAGCCCTCCTTAGCTGTTGCTACAAACTCTTTGAAAGGCTTATCTACAACAGAATTGGGTCAACCATTTTAGAACTCATTCCTGTGGATCAGGCAGGCTTCATACCTAACCGAAACTGCTGTGATCAAGTACTTTCATTAACATCTTACATTGAGGCCGGATTCCAGCAAAAGCTTAAAACATCTGCTGTCTTTGTGGATCTCACTGCTGCCTTTGATACCGTATGGAAGGAAGGATTGATTTATAAATTACTCAGAGCTATACCCTGCAGAACAATTGCACAGCTTATCAACAACATGCTCAGTGACAGAAAATTTCAGGTCTGTTTAGGTGAAAAGAAAAGCTCAGTGAGAAAACTGCATAATGGTTTGCCCCAGGGATCAGTTTTGTCGCCACTACTGTTTAATCTATACATCTCTGATCTTCCAGAAACAATATCCAGAAAGTTCTGCTATGCTGATGACTTGACCCTGGCCACACAACACAAGATCATTGAGAAAACTGAAGACATTTTGATTAAGGACTTATCCACCCTGACAGAATATTTCAGGAACTGGAGACTCAGACCCAGTGCAGCCAAGACGGAGGTCTCTTGCTTCCATTTGAGTAACCGGCTTGCTAACTTCAAACTAAATATTACCTTTTCCAATAGGGTACTTAATCACAATAGGTTTCCGAAATATCTTGGTGTTACCTTGGATCGGACTTTATCCTTCAAGCAACATCTTTTGAACTTGTCGAAGAAACTGAAAACCCGAAACAATATTATTCAGAAGCTAACTGGTACTACCTGGGGATCTGCTGCGAACATCCTGCGCTCTTCAGCCTTAGCACTGGTTTTCTCTACTGCCGACTATTGTGCTCCAGTGTGGCTTAATAGCCCGTTTACGAAGTATATTGACCCACAATTGAATACCAGCATGCGTCTTATATCTGGCACCATCAGACCAACTCCAGTCCACTGGCTCCCACTATTGTCTGGTATAATGCCACCTGACTTAAGAAGATCCAGTGCTCTTGTTCGAGAGTACAACAAGATCTGCAAGAATCCTCTGCTACCTGTTCTAGGCGACATACCAGCTCTTAGTCTCCAAAGATTGAAATCACGACATCCACCTCTTTGTGATGCAGCTCTGAAGACATACACCAACTTCGATGCTTTGGAGGAATGGAAAGGCCGCTGGAATAACTCCACTGACTTGCCCCTACATAACATCTTCAGAGGTGAAAAAAATTGCTAACGGATTCCAACTACCGCGTGCAACTTGGTCCAGACTGAACAGGATCAGGACAGGTCATGGAAGGTGCAGGGATTCTCTCTATAAGTGGAACTTTGTACCTTCTCCAGAATGTGATTGTGGAGCCCCTCGCCAGACCATTCCCCACATTTTAAGCGAGTGTCAACTACGGGCTTATCCAGGTAGATTGGAAGACTTTGTATCACCAACAGCGGAGGCACCGCAGTGGGTTCAAAAGTTGGACATTCAGCGTTAATGGATAACTCTAATGCCTGACGTGAATCAATGTTTTTTTGTTATTGTGTATATATTGTATATATTGTATATATTATGTATATAATTTCCTTGCCATACGCTAATAATAATGTGATTGTTGCACTAGCATGTGTAAATACGGTATAAAGCTCAATGTTGGTTTGTCTGTTATTTATACAAATCTACACCGTTTCACCGATCTGAACCAACATTTGTATACTTACCCTTAGGAACCCTGCGAGTAACACTGTTTACATGAAATTTCGGACAGACCGCTCCATTCCCTGCATTTATGCCCTTTGGCACAAGTCTACACCGTTTCACCGATTTGAACCAAAATGAGTATTCTTACCCTTTGGAAACCTGCGAGTAACACTGTCTACGTGAAATTTCGGACAGATCACTCCATTCCCTGCATTTAGGCCCTTTGGCACAAGTCTTCATCGTTTCACCGATCTTAACCACACTTAATGTACTTACCCTTCGAAACCCTGCGGGTAACACTATCCACTTGGTATTTTGAACAACTCTCTCCATTCCCTACATTTAGAACAACAGACAAAATGAAATTGAAAACTGCCCAAGATATGAGATAAGATTTGCTAAGCAAAGCCAACTCCGTACATGTCACGCAGATTCAGGGACCACGTTTCCAGACATCGGCTCTAGATGTGATGGAGTTGCCAGTTCCGAGCCCGACGGTCACCTTTGCTACCATGAATTACCCTGGTACTCATTTATGTTGTAAGCTGAGAGTACACCACTGCTATTTCTATTCTTGAAAGTGGTACTTTTGTTTCTATAATCTCTGCTTGGGTCAGAATCGAACCCACTCGCTTTCAGCTAGAAGCATAGCACCTTTTTCGATTTATAAATACATATTTTTGAATTTCTTGAAATTTTTACTTTCCCTTTGTTTGTTGTTCTTTCACTATTTACTTTATTTTCGGCATTTTTTAAAAGACGTCACCCAGTTTCAGAGTCAGGGAAAATAACAATAGGAGATTACAATCCCCATGTCCTGACCGAGAATCAAATCTGGGACCTTCCATGCCAAAAAGCCAATTAGCTAAGGCGATGGATTACCGATTGAAGAAGCGCAGATTTGTGTCGGAGAAACTTTCAATGTTCTGTGATTTATTCAAGCTTAAGACCTTTCAAACTTAGCGTTTAGAATCTTGTTTTTAATATGTGTACACTGTACACCCACCATTGTAACAGATAATAATAATAATAATAATAATAATAATAATAATAATAATAATAATAATAATAATGTTATTGGTTTTACGCCCCTTTTAACTACTTTGGCTTTTAGAGACGCCAGAGTGCCGGAATTTTGCCTCGAAGGGGATCTTTAACATACCAGTAAATCTACTGACACGGCTTCCTCGCATTTGCGCACCCTCAATAGCCAGCTGACAGCGCCAGGATATGAACCTGCAACTTTGGGCCCAGCAAGCGAGAACGTTACCACTGAGCCACAATCGTAACAGAGTGGGCTGGTTTCAATGTGAAGTTGAATGTTTGAAGATGCTAGATATGGAAATCTGTGTTCGAATCCCTGTGCTGACAGTGGCCAACCCGAGACTGGTTTTCCCACGTGTTCTTCCACACTCCCTCCTAAAAATGTGGGATGGTACAAAATACAGAGCGTTTGCCGGGAACCCAACCCATCTACTCTCTTGCCAACAGGTTACCAGTGTCAATCGTCAGGCGATCATCATCAGATCCTTTCCACTTACGTCTACAAGTATGTGGGTGATGGTATTTACAATATCTACACTCATTTAATTACAGTGGCTATTATAAACTTACACAACTTGACGGCCTAAGTATAAAGGATCTGATGATGATCACCTGATGATCGAAACTGGTCATCCAAGTGATTTTAAAAATCTCACGTAATTTTTATAGGTTTAGGGCACCCATCACAATTGGGTGCAATCGCGTTGACCGACTGATAAGCATTACTTTTCGTTTCCTGCCTAACATGGACATAGGCCAAATTACGTGTTTGTTGTTGTTGTTGTTTGAATCTTCAGTCTTTTGACTGATTTGATGCAGCTCTCTAGACCTCCCTGTCCTGAGCTAATCGTTTCATCTCAACAGTACATCCGAGGCAATCTGTTTAACATATCCTAACCTTGGTCTACCCCTAAAGTTCTTGTCCTCGAACCTTCCTCCATAACTAAGCTAGCTATTCCTGGGTGTCTTAGTATGTGTCCTACCAACCTATCTCTTCTCTTCATTAGCAGTTGCCAGAATCATCTCTCCTCTCCCACTCGTTTGTAACCCTATCTACCCATCTGATCTTCATCATTCTCCTGTAACACCACATTTCAACCGCTTCAATTCTCCTCTTTTCTGCTGAACCAATAGTCCAGGTTTCACTTCCATAGAGTGCCACGCTCCAAAAATTACGTGTTTACCGACTGCAAAGTGATTAGTTAATTAGGAAACATTGAAAATGTCTTTCTGTTCACGTTCTACAGTACATGCTCCGGCATCTCGGAATGTTTGTTGCAGTTTGCTGGACCGCAAGGGGTCCATAAATCCACAGCTTTTAGTTCTTAAGACAGACTCACGGTCAGCATACCAATGAGTCTCCACTTTACAAGTGTCTGGAGGTCTGGAAAACAACGTTACTGTATTCCTAACAGGGCTCCCATTAGGGTGAAGGCACCTTCCTCGATAGCCAAACGTACAAGGACACGCATATTATCCCCCATCATACCAATGACTCTCCATTTCACAAGAGAGGCTGCAGGATCAGGTTCATAACGTAACTGTATTCATGGTGGACACTCAAATCGGTCAACGATTTTCCAGGAGTTTTCCAGGAATTATCCAGGAGTAATTCTCATTTTACCAGACTTAAAAATAAGCGCAAGTCCGGGGGGGGGGGGGGGGGGCTTTATAGGGTCCCTACTTCAAGACCAAAATAAAGCAGTTTTGTTTGGTTTACTTATACAGATGTTGACAAAAATTAGTGGTGATTGCGTTATTGATACGCAAGCCTACATACAAATGATTTAATTGTTGTTTTAAAAAAGCCTTTGTGACAGAAACATCCGCATAAAAAAAGAGAAAAGAATGCCGCCTGCAATTTTATTGCGGTGAAGTTGTCTATACTCAATATGTTTTACAAAAATACTATCGCGTGTTCTCCCACACAAAAACAGGTAGCCTGAGGAAATTTCTCTCGTTAATGATAGAGTGATCACCCAAAACCGCAGCGGGAGTATGATTTAAGATGGAAATATTTTTATACTTAATTAACAGTGGCTATTTTCCAGGAGTTTCCAAATTTTTCATCATTTTCCAAGTGTTTTCCAGGAGTTTTCCAGACATAATAAAAATCCAGGAGTTTTCCAGGATTTCCAGGTTTTCCAGGAGTAGTGGCCACCATGTGTACCGTTAAACCTTGAGAACTGGCGGGATAAAATATAACACGATGACTGGCGCCAGGTAATTTTGACCCATAGTTTGTCACTCCCTGTCTGTCGTAGTCGTACGTATTTTAATGCAGTCATTTTACAACTTGTGTCTTCCTATGACCTATTCCCAATATAAAATGAGGATTATTTATATTTTTCAGATTTTACATGCAGAAAAATGACAATATTTTTTTGTAACAGTGTTTTTTTTGTAACAGTGTTTTTTTGTGTGTGTTTTTTTTAGCATATGGCTTTTAGTGCCGGGAGTGTCCGAGGACATGTTCGACTCGCCAGTTTGTAGCTGCTTCTAGGCGGACACCCATGGGGTGAGCTACAAATACCGTCACGTGTGGAGTGTTATCTGGGGAGGAAAGTTTGAATGTAAGGACAAGGAGTGGGAAGGTAGCGGCTGTGTTAGGGACCAACCCCGGCATTTGCCTGAAAGAAAGATAGGAAACCACACAAGACCATCTTCAAGGTTGCCAGCGGGTGGACTCGAACCTCCTCGCCTCACGGGTGTGAACGACTGCCAGCAGCCACGCCGTAACGACCACGGCTAACTCACCCGGCTGTAACAGTGTAATTGGCCATGATACTGGCGGCAGAGCAGTTAACTCAATTTTTCGAACAAAGGAGCTGATGACAAGGTGTCCCTAGACCCTAAACATGGATCAACAAGAACGTGAGCTATGTGATTGTACTGCACCAAAATAGGTGGTTTTTCTCCCTTATTAGCCTATTTTGAATTTTGAAAAAATAGGCTTATGAGATCACCTTTTGTCCGTGTGTGTGTGCGTGTGTGTGTGTGTGTGTGTGTGTGTGTGTGTGTGTGTGTGTGTGAGGTGTGTGTGTGTGTCCCTAATAACTTTTGAACGGCTGGAGCAATTTCAATGAAACTCGGTAAGGTCATAGCACTATTCCGGGCGACCCCGACCGTGCCCTTAAAATGTTGTTACGTCTCACCAATCCGACATGGCGGCTGTGCGAAATATTTCACCAGCATTCAATATCTCCGAAACTATTACCGATATCACCCTGAAATTTTTTACGGTGATAAAGGGAACTAGTAGAAGTTCATCTATGTGACTCTTGAAAAACTGGTAAATACAAAACCAACATGGCGGCCAAGCGAAGTTGCGACTTTTAAATAGACGTTTCTCGCGATTTAACCAACCAAACGCAATAAAACTTGGTACAGTATATGTTTATATACTTTATAATGCACCGACATCTAACTTCGTTCAATTGTTTACATAACCACAAGATGGCGGCTGTGCGAAATATTTCACCGGCATTCTATATCTCTGAAACTATTAGCGGTATCACCCTGCAATTTTGTACGGTGATAAAGGGTACTACTAGAAGTTCATTTATAAGATTTTCAAAAACCGGTTAACAACAAACGAACATGGCGGCCAAGCGAATTTGAAAATTTAAGAGACCTTTCTCGTGATTTAATGTTCCAAATGCATTGAAACTTGGTACAGGAAATGTTTATACACATTGCAATGCACTGGTATCTAATTTATTTCAATTGTTTACATAACCTCAAGATGGCGGCTGTGCGAATTTTAAAATTAAGATTTTATTTCTTGTGTCGTAATCATACGATCGAAGTGAAAGTTTGAATAATGAACCTGCGCAATAATTTTCCTTTAATGGTACATGACTCTATGGCTATACATTTAACAATCCAACATGGCGACCATCCGAAATATTTAGACGGCTCTGAATATTTACGAATCTATTATAGCAATCAAACTGAATATTTTTATGTTCATAGGGGCTATGAACATAAGTTCACCTATAGGACATTCAATAACCTGGTGATCACAAATCCAACATGGCGGCGATGCGAAGTATAAATAATCACATGGACGTTTCTCGCAATTTAACCATCCGAGTGCAGTGAAACTTGGTACAGTAAATGCTTATACGAATGTTAATTCACTGGCATCTAATTTATTTCAATTGTTTCCATAACCACAAGATGACAGCTGTGCGAAATTTTAAAATCTCGTTGTTACTTCTTGTGTCCTAATTATGCGATTGAAGTTTGAATGCTAGACGTACACAATAATTTTCATGTAACAGTACATAACTCTAGGACCTACATATATAAAGTCCAAAATGGCGACCATCCGAAATATTTAGTCGGTTCTCAATATCTACGAATCTAGTACAGCAATCAAACTGAAATTGTGTATGTTAATAGTGTCAATTAACATAAGTAGGATATATGAAAATAGGCTGTAGGCCTATAGTTCTTCACGGAACTACTTGTTTTTTTTTACAGATTGTCCCGACTAACGAAGGCTGAAAATTGTCACGCGAGGACTGGCGCCATGGGTAAATCTGATCTGACCGTAAACAATATAGAAGTAATTGATTGTTCAAAAAGCAAGGGACATAGACCTAGTTCTTTTGTAGGGTGAAGTACAAGGCTAGCGACAGGAATTAAGGGCTGACCAAACCCAAAATATAGAGCATTATTTAAGCGTCGGATAATAAATACCCATGCGCCAGACCTCAAGGGTTAACGGGGTTCCACTGGGGCAGGCGTTTTCAACCTGGTGCTCAGGAGCACAAGCTCCTCTGAAATGTAATCTCCAATTCAAACGTTGCTGGTTTGTTGGTTCCTCAGTTTAGGGTCTGCGACAACGCGGCCATGTTGCCCCGTGTACTTTGGGTGTGTGTAGAATATGTCTGATAACCGGTGATAATTGTGAAGGCTGTATTATTGTGTGTTATCTGTAATTCAGATAAGGACTGCAGCCGATCAATTTCAAGTAGTTCCTACTTTTGCTACCAAATGCTACCGTCCACGACATCTTGCTGCGAACTTGGCTACTAGATGGCATCGCAACCAGCACCTGGCGACGAACGTTGCAACTTATAGAGCGTTATCAAATATAACCTACAAATTCTAACTTCACACAAGCGTATTTAGTGGAAGGTTCTTTTACATGCCATGGACCTCAAACTTTGTTGCACGAACCAGAATAATAGTGTTTAAATTACAAGTTTTGGCAGTCAGAAATTATATTATTTTGAGTAATAGTATTCTTAATCCACAGTAATAATAATTGGACATCCCTGTTTTATGAGTACAGTAACACGAAATAAGTTGATTCGACTGTGCACTTGTAAATGTATCTTACTTGCATGAGGCATGCAAGGAGTTGCAGTATGCCTGGTGAGCGGTGAATCCCTAGATATTTCAGCACTTCTGAGGGAGAGAGAGATATAGGATAAAGGACGAGAGGCACATGATTTTGAATTACTATTATTATTATTATTATTATTATTTTCGATTTATTGGTGCTCGGGTACTTGGTATGGTATGAGGGGCAGGGGGGATCCTTACAGCCTACATATAATAATAATTTTAAATCTCAGCAATTTTTCTAGGTTCATGCCGTGTCTTGTGTGGGGTTTCGCCTAGCTGGCTCATCGGCAGGTTCTTGGTGTCCACAAGCGAACCTTCAGGAGTAGCAAACTGTGCACTACCTCCCTTCTTATGAAGCACACGTGCGCCTCTTAACTGCGAGAGCTAATAGCTCAAGCAGCCTTTCCCCTCCCTATAAATAGAGCCCTGCGGGAATAAACAAAACGTTATCCGCATCCGCCCCACATCCGCACGACTGTTATTTGCATCCGCCCCGCATCCGCACGACTGTTATCCGCATCCGCCCCGCATCCGCACGACTGTCATCCGCATCCGCCCCGCATCCGCATGACTGTCATCCGCATCCGCCCCGCATCTGCACGACTGTCATCCGCATCCGCCCCGCATCCGCATGACTGTCATCCGCATCCGCCCCGCATCTGCACGACTGTCATCCGCATCCGCCCCGCATCCGCATGACTGTCATCCGCATCCGCCCCGCATCTGCACGACTGTCATCCGCATCCGCCCCGCATCCGCACGACTGTCATCCGCATCCGCCCCGCATCTGCACGACTGTCATCCGCATCCGCCCCGCATCCGCACGACTGTCATCCGCATCCGCCCCGCATCTGCACGACTGTCATCCGCATCCGCCCCGCATCCGCACGACTGTTATCCGCATCCGCCCCGCATCCGCACGAGTGTCATCCGCATCCGCCCCGCATCCGCACGACTGTTATCCGCATCCGCCCCGCATCCGCACGACTGTCATCCGCATCCGCCCCGCATCCGCATGACTGTCATCCGCATCCGCCCCGCATCTGCACGACTGTCATCCGCATCCGCCCCGCATCCGCATGACTGTCATCCGCATCCGCCCCGCATCTGCACGACTGTCATCCGCATCCGCCCCGCATCCGCATGACTGTCATCCGCATCCGCCCCGCATCTGCACGACTGTCATCCGCATCCGCCCCGCATCCGCACGACTGTCATCCGCATCCGCCCCGCATCTGCACGACTGTCATCCGCATCCGCCCCGCATCCGCACGACTGTCATCCGCATCCGCCCCGCATCTGCACGACTGTCATCCGCATCCGCCCCGCATCCGCACGACTGTTATCCGCATCCGCCCCGCATCCGCACGAGTGTCATCCGCATCCGCCCCGCATCCGCACGACTGTCATCCGCATCCGCCCCGCATCTGCACGACTGTCATCCGCATCCGCCCCGCATCTGCACGACTGTTATCCGCATCCGCCCCGCATCCGCACGACTGTCATCCGCATCCGCCCCGCATCTGCACGACTGTCATCCGCATCCGCCCCGCATCTGCACGACTGTTATCCGCATCCGCCCCGCATCCGCACGAGTGTCATCCGCATCCGCCCCGCATCCGCACGACTGTCATCCGCATCCGCCCCGCATCTGCACGACTGTCATCCGCATCCGCCCCGCATCTGCACGACTGTTATCCGCATCCGCCCCGCATCCGCACGACTGTCATCCGCATCCGCCCCGCATCTGCACGACTGTCATCCGCATCCGCCCCGCATCTGCACGACTGTCATCCGCATCCGCCCCGCATCTGCACGACTGTTATCCGTATCCGCACGTTTGTTATCCAAATTCGCTGACACTACAATTATATTTTTAATTTATTAGATAAAGTATTCAAGCAACACATTTAGAAATTTGAGAAAATATTCATTCCCCTAGGCAATCCGAATCGCAAGACTACCTTGACTGAGTTTTGTCCCTCTGAGTAACGGCAAGTGGAACAGCGGGTGGCTAATTATAGCACTTACTGTACTTAGTCGTCGGATATATCCACGCAGGCAAGCGCAGTTACATACTGTAAGTCAGCACTGAGGGGGGTATTTCCATGATTGGGTTCTCTATTATTCCCATACAATCCAAGCGAAAGCAAATAGGGAAATAACAAGAAACGTGAAGGACGCAGAACTTAATGCAAACTAAAATTATTTAAAAAAAATCCAGTTCAACATTGTATTCTAAAAACTATCCGCAAATTTTCTGTAAACATTATCCGCAGCGTATCCGCTATCTGCACAGCCATGCAAACTATATCCACAAGGCGAAAAATTTTACGGATATCCGCATCCGCGCAGGGCTTTACCTATAAAGGCCCCTATGGGAGTCCGGGCGTGGACACCAAGAGCCCACCGATAAGCCAGCTTGGTGTCCTAGGCGAAACCCCACACAAGACATGGCATAAAACTAGAAAAATTGCTGAGTTTCAATCACGGGCAGTGAAAGCCAATATACCAATTAATAATGTTATTGGTTTTACGTCCCTTTTAACTACTGCGGCTTTGTGAGACGCCAACTAACCTTCAAATGCCAGCTGACTGCACCAGGATTTGATTCTAAAACCATGGGAACAACAGGGAAGAACGTTATCGCTGAGCCACGCAACCAGTCTCAGCCTCAAAAAGGTCGAGAACGCCTGAACTTAAGATGGTTTCGACGTGGGACAAGTGCCTCTGGATATTTCTCGTGGAGGAGCACGTGTCTGTATAGTTACGGACCAATGTTTGTTCTCCAGTTATGGAAGAAGAATTAATCTCAAGGTTCAGCAAGAATAGATCTTCTCTAACTTGACAAGTGTGCCTGAGTAATGAAATAAGAGGAGACCACTCATATTACAGCGCAAGCTGTGTTAATGACTGTGCTGGAAGATTAATGATCTTGTAATTGTATTGGTGCAGCATCACGGTCGTCTAGTCTACTGGAACAGGAGACATACATTCCCACTTTATGTTTGAATAAAATATGAGCTCTGGGGCTGTGAATGTGCATTCATTTTTAGTTTTTGCAGTAGAAATGTGTGGGAGCTATGAGCGTTGAGACGCTAGGGTTTGGAGCCAGGTTATCTCTGGAGTGTTTTTCTCAGAATATTGTTTTCGTTTTCGGCCTTATATAGCCATGCATCCAGCTTCAGTTTGCCTTTTTTTTTTTATTGCTGGAGATGGCGGCATGTAAATCATTCCTATTCTTACGTTCGACAAACATAAAACAGTATTAATTGATCCACTAATGAGGAATACCGTATCGTATTGAGTTCATTAGATTGTTAACATGACTTTTCTCACTAAAGATAGGGTGAGAGAGAAATTGAAGACGTGGCCAAATTATGAGATGGACCAGCTCCGTGGTGTTGGGGGTAGTGCGCCTGCCTCTCAACTGGTGGTCCCGCGTTTGATTCCCGGCTCCGTCAGGAATTTTAGAAACTGACGTGAGGCCTAGAACGGGGTGCACTCAGCCTCGTGAGGATAATGGAGTAGTTATCTGACAGTGAGGCAGCGCCCTGGTCATGAAAACCAAGATAAACGGCAGAGGGGACCCGCTGTGCTGATCACGCATCACCCGAATATCTGCAGGCCAAATGGCTGAGCAGCGGTCGCTTGGTAGGCTGTAGAGCCATGGGGGGGGGTAATATTTTCTCAACTTACTCATCGAAAATGAAGTTTAAAACGTAGAATAGGCTTTCTGAATCCCCAGGCTGTTCCAGCCGAGCAGCTCGCTCGTGAGCAGCAGAGTACTCGCCGCCTTTCGTGAGTAAACCTGCAACATGCAATACAGCTCTGCTGTGGGGGGCTGCCGTCACTTCGCGGTGGATACATCAAGACTGGCAGGAACGCATAGACGTGTGTTATGACCTTCGCCCAGTGACGTATTGGCTCTCACCCCCAGTCCCTCTCCAACCGTGCTCCGAGCATTACCGTTGAGTACTCGCGTGTACGCATACTCAAACTCGTGGATTTGGAACAGCCTGAGTGTAAACCATGCACCATGGAGAGCGTCGACCTGACGTCACTTATTACCTTCCATAGAATCGTCACCATACCCAGAATTTTTAACTTTGAATATTGAGTCATCCAATTCAGTTATCTTTGTGCTGTATAACTGGTTGCAAAACATTTACCAAAGGATCAATTTCTTGGTGGTTCTTCAAATACATATATTTTGCCTGAATCATTGTGAAATTAGAAGATAGGGATTCATTGGGGTTATTTTGGCAGCAAATGTGAGCAAAACGGATTGTATAATATTTTCTATTGATTCTAACATGACTATATTATTATAATTTTTAATCAGAAATCTAAGTACGGTTTTATAATTCAAAATTGCTCTCTATAGACTAACTGAACAATTTAAAAACACTTGGCTTCATGAAGGGTGTCTTCCTGATTGCGGTCATTCCATATTGCGTTCACCTCATTTGTAGTCCATATTGCGGTCACTTTCATTTTAGGGAAGAGCTATAAACATTCCAGCGTCCAGATTGCGATCACTTTTCTTGGGAGACCGGTCCGGACCCTACGCACTTGCAGGAGTATCCTACCTAGACCACATCATTGAGGGCAAGGTAGGGGGAAAGCTTCCTTTAAAATACCATCTTATAATTTGAGTAGTTTTTACAGTGAACTTATTGATTTTGACTTATCAAAAGTCACAGATTTCAAATCTGGAATGTTAATAAACCTAAAACTTCAAATGTTTGATTATGTGTGTAGGAGGGGGCGGGGACAAAAGTTGATTACAAAGGAGATTTAGAATCAAACGGAGAACAAATCACTTTTACGAGACGAATTTTTCGAGGTAATGAAAATAATGTTTTTCACGATATACAGCACCTATTATAAATATAGATATCTTGCGCCTCAAATGTGCGAGGAGGGGCAGAAATTAAAAAGTATACTCTGTAAGTATAAAATTTCCTGTTACAACAATTTTGTTGAAAGTGAAGGTCGTTGATTCCGATCCTGAAACGTTTCTATTCTTAAGACTGAACATGTTATAATCATTACTTTACGAGATGCCGTCAGATTGGGAGGGGACTTGATTTTTAACCAAATTTTTATGGGGTGTGCTCAGCTGAGCACTGAGGTGTATTTTTTGGTTAGGTAGTGAAATATAAGTTTCCCCTTGTTTTCCACAAAACTTACGGAAGGTATGAGTCAGTCGGGAAGAACCAAGCACCAAGGACCGGTCTCCCAAGAAAAGTGATCGCAATATGGACGCTGGAGTGTTTATAGTTCTTCCCTAAAATGAAAATGACCGCAATATGGACTGCTAATGAGGTGAACGCAATCTGGAATGACCGCAATCAGGACACAACCTCATGAAGTAGTATTAAAGTAAAAGAAACTTCTTTTAACATTGCAGAAAAAATTAGAAGTGATTATAATAATATAGCCACGACTGTATATATTTATACATATGAATCATAATGCCTGCAATTGGTACTGTGGCCAAATTTGTAGGTTATGTTACGTTAGAAACGCCCTATTATGTTGCAACGTTTGTCGCTAGGTGTCAGTGGCATCTGGTAGCCAAAGTTGGAACTACATGAAATTGCACTTGCTCATTCATCTTCATTCAATTTATCTCATCCACACGCGACGGTATGTGTAGCTCACCCCATGGGTGTCCACATAGAAGCAGCTACAAACTCTGGCGCGCCGAACATGTCCTCGGACACTCCCGGCACTAAGAGCCATACGCTAAATAAATAAATAAATAAATAAATAAATTAATTAATTAATTAATTAATAAATAAATAAATAAATAAATAAATAATGCCTGCCTAAATGGTTTCACCAGTCTTGATGAAATTTTAAAGCACTAGAATTACCCGTCGCGGCTTCGCCAGCGAATATTCTAGTTGTAAAAAGTACACTTAGCAAAATCTCAATCATGAATGCTATGACTGATTTATCCTTGGTATGAATAATCAGACTTTATCAATTCAGCTACTGGTGCAGTGGTTAGGGGTTTGTCATTCCTTCATAGGTATATCAGAGCGAAGTTAGTTTTCTGGTAATATCACAGACACTGTTAATTTAAGGGCCTTTAAATGTGGTTTTCAGAGACCCTTTATAGTCGGGTGAAAAATACCTTTCGTACCACACTCACACGTGAAAATTGCGTGAAAAAATTCTAGAGTGCCCCTTGACCCCCTTAAGCGCCCTATACTGTATGTATTGATGAATTTCACAGCTTAATGTGGTTCAGTGATAACCTTATAACCGTCTGGAAACGTTCACAGTAATGTAAGAATTGGAACTGCATTGCGTCTTACAGAAATAGATAAATAATAATAATAATATCGTATGGCCTCGGGTGCCTGTGAGATTCTGTTACCATGGTTACCGTGTTGCATTCTTTCATTATTTCATTGTAAATATACATGTTTTAAGGTATTTATTTAATTGTGAGTCATTTAAAGAGTAAGTGAGTGCGTTTCGCTTACGCATTGAGTGCCCCATACGTGTAGGTTGGTGTTAATGGGACCTTATTTTCGGTACAAAACTGGAATGGGACCTTAGCAGAATAATATAGGGAGGGATGACTTATCAACAACCAGTGCAAAGAATAGGATACATTTTCTCCTTCAATATCTTAGGATGTCACGGATACGGGGAGATACACACTTATTTAATCGTGTCAGAATCATACATTATAACTTACAAGATATAACTTCAAACCTGGTACTATAAGCATTAATCATTTTTGATGGCAGGTAGCAATGCGATTAAGCTCCACACAAGTAGAAATTTAATCAAATGTGGCTTGACCAATATGCAGCTAGTTCACATGCTTCTTTAGAGCGTCAATCACGTTCTGGGGAGAGCATGTAGTTGGACACAAGTTGCATACAAGGAGATGGTTCATTGTCTGTTCTTCACCGCATTCGCATAGTGTAGATTCGCAGACAAATCCCCACTTTCTCATGTTGGTCTTCGTTCTTCCAACTCCTGAGCGCAACCTGTTGAGTGTCTTCCATGTTGACCAACTTTCCTCGTGGCCTGAAGGAAGGCTTTCGGAAGGCATCATCCATCCTGCAAGGTGGCTGGATCTTGAACGCCATGAATTAATTCTAAAGTTCGATGGTGGTTCAGTGAGGCTTTCTGTTGCATGAAGAAAGCTTCTTCTTGACTTTAGCCTTTGGGTTGCCGACTGATACCCATATAAAGTATGGGTCCTCAGGTTCAGTGCTTTAGATTTCTCCAGTCTGGATGCACACTCACGGCGAATAACTTGGGGTGGAGATACCTGCTAGACAATAAACTTTATCAAGTGGTGTAGATCTCAAACATCCTGTCTCATTTAAGGCAACATCCACTTGATTAGCATGACTAGATCTACACCAGACAGGGCAGGCGTATTCTGCAGCTGAATAACAAAGGGCAATTGCCGAAGTTCTCAAGAGGGAAGGATGCGTCCCCCAGGTTGAACCCGATAATTTCCGGAGAATATTGTTCCGTGCAGATACTTTTCTTTTGGTGTTCAGACAGTGTGTTCTATAGGTTAGTGATCGGTCAAGAGTTACTCCTAGATATTTGGGAGTGAAGCAGTGTTCTAATTGTTTACCTTCCCAAATTACTTGCAATTTTCTAGCTGCCTGTCGATTTTTGAGGTGGAAGGCACAGACTTGTGTTTTTTATGGATTTGGCTGTAGTTGGTTCTCTTGGTAATAACCACTTAGAATTTGTAAAGCATGGGAGAGCTTTTCTTCAGCAAGTTCAAACGTTTCCTCTTGAGCTGCTAGAGCGACATCATCTGCATAAATAAAGCTCTTTGTCCCTTGCGGGCGAGGCTGATCATTGGTGTAGATGTTGAAAAGTATAGGAGCTAGCACACTCCCTTGTGGAACGCCGTTCTTCAAATTCCTCCATCTACTCCTCTGACCTTGGAATTCAACAAAAAACCTTCTGTTCTGAAGAAAGCACTCAATCATTTGGGTGAGTTTATAGTCCTTTGTTATACTGTGCACTTTACGAAGCAGTATACGGTGGTTAACTGTGTCGTAGGCTGATGTCAAGTCAACGAAAACTACTCCAGTGACTTTGTTGTTTTCATAGCCGTCTTCTAAATATTGTGTGAGGTGCAGTACTTGGGAAGTACAACTTATCCCTGGTCGAAAGCCGGCTTGTTCTGGTATGAGTAATGGGTCTACCACGTCAGATAGTCTGTCCAAAATCATTCTTTCTAAGATTTTGTATAAATGACACAACAAAGAGATTGGTCGGTAGTTCTTCGGATCACTTGCGCTCTTTCCAGGTTTAAGTATTGCTATAACTCTTGCTTTTCTCCACAGTTTAGGAATTGTGCAGTAGTTGATGCAGTTGTTGAATAAGTCCAAGAGCCACTGCTTACTGACAGGACCAAATCTTTTCAGTTGCTCAACACAAATGTCATCAAGACCTGCCGCCTTACCATTTTTGCATTTATTCAGCGCTATATTTAGATCTTCTACAGCAAAGTGGTTAGAGAGAATGCTGATCTCCTGATTAGTCGGCTTTTCTGCTTTTTGTTTTGATCCTCTTCCAGCTTTATTTGGTTTGCCGCTCTCCACGAGCTGACTAGCTATTTGATTTGCAGGAACGTTGCTGTGTACTGAGGTCTTAGTTGTATCATTACTGAGGTGTCTAAGTAATCTCCACGCGTTGTAACTGTTTCTTCCCATATCCAGCTCTTCCATTAATTTAATCCACTGGTTACGTTTGGATTCTGAGATGGAGGAAATAACACGCTGCCCGCTGTGGATAGTTTCGTCACTGAAAGGATCTTTTTTGAATAGGTCTTGATATTCTTTCAACAGAGTGGATGTTTCAGAAGTAAGACCTTGAATGTAACTAGTCCTACATCCTCTAGGAATAGTTTTTCTGGAGCAATACTGAACGACTTCCAGGAACTCTTCATATGCCTCTGGGATGGGATCAATTGTTGTAATCCTCTCATCAAGCATTGTGGTGAATTTTTGCCAGTCTGCCTTCTTGAAATTGTACCTTCGCCTAAAGTGCGTTGTGCGTGGGCGAATTGCTGGTACCAGCAGACACATAATTGGGCGGTGTTGAGTGTAAGGAATTAGTGTACAAATTGATTTTATGCTTTGATTAGCTAATATCTCACTCACAAAAATAAGATCAGGATTGTATCCACGTTGCCATCTACCACTGTTAAAAGATGGAGGAAGTTTGTTATCGTGGATCAAGGATAGTCTATGCAGTTCTGCCCACTCTAATACGGCTTCTCCATTTGAATCATCTTGAGAGTAGCTCCAAACAGTGCTATGACTATTGAAATCACCAACAATAACAGATTGTTTCCGACTGTTGAAATTAGCGGGAGGATTAAATGAGAATACCTCATTGGGAGGCTTGTAGACAGAAGAAATTACAAGGTTACTAACTTCTACAGTAATGATTTCGATGTTATTTTGCTCTTTGAAGGAAGTCGTAAGAATCTTGAGATCTGGTTTGGCAAAGATGGCACTGCCATCCTGGCCATGAGGTCTTTCGGCTACTAATTTCATTCCTCGGATCTTAGGGTGCCGTTGGTGATTGTCCCTATGTGTTTCCTGAACACATAATAAATCACATTTATGGGTATAACAAAGGTTGTGTAATAGCTCTTCTTTACACGTTGATAATCTTTCTATGTTTACAGAAATGACTGTAATGCTTGGCTCTGATACACACTAGAATGCATGAATATTGGGATACACCTGGCCTCACTTTGTCATGAGAATAGAGATAACGTGCCCAGGCTTTCGCCTTCTCCACAATAGGCCATCACTTTTACTGTTTAAGAAAACCTAGGCCTACTTAGGACATACTTTGACGTATTAGAGTTTTAGAAGTAAAACTAAAAGCAAACCGAACACAATGAGTTCAATGTTTGTTGAAGTTTCATTGTTTGCCCATGAGTCACGTCAACGAGAACTTTGTCACAGTAGTCGAGAAGTAGCAGTACAGTGGAACTTGGATAATTCGAACTTCTATAATTCGAAATCGTCTTTAATTCGAATATTTTGCTTGGTCCCTAGTGTTTTGTATGTAAACAATGTTAAAAAATCGTGGATAATTCGAATATTTTTGGGTTAATTCGAACTCTTTTCGTCAACGGTACAGCGCAGAATTGCATTTCAGTTGACGGTTGGGAGGAAATTGTGACTGTTCCTATCTCGTATGAAGAATTTGTTAATGTTGATAAAGATGTTGCAGTTTGTGGCAAGCTCAGTGACGCGGACATAATCACCGAGGTAATCAGTAACGCCAACAAAGCCACAGGTGCCGCATCTGAAGATGAGGTCGGTGATTCCTTGGAGGATCAGGAACGAATGATTCCGAGTGTGGCAGAAGCATCCAATTACGTACAACTCAGAATATTTTTTTGAAAATCAACACAATGGCTATGTGATCCTATTTTTCAGTCACTATATCACGTAGATTCATATATTACTCATGAGAGAATTAAATCAAGAAATCATTCTAATATCTCGGGATTTCTTGACAAACAGTAAATAAAAACAGTAAATGTTGTTTACTGTGTCCAGTAACTGTTGTACATTACTAATAGTTAGGTTATGAATATTCCCGAATGGGAATATGATGTTATTCCCGTTTGAGCAGATGAATTATCAATTAATATGATAAAATTGGTCCGGTCAGCTCAAACATAAAATGCCAGTATCTAAAAATATTTTTATTTGTTAAATCTTAAAGTTTGAGTAATTTTGAAACATTTTTGTTTAATTCGAATTTTTGGTTAATTCGATTTTTTTAAATGTCCCTGAAGTTCGAATTATCCAAGTACCACTGTATTAGTGTCTGGGTGAGTTTAATCTTAGGCCAAATGTCTAGTGGTAAAATGCTCTTATGGCGCAATCAAAGAACATACGGAATTTCTTCGTAGACCACGGTGCAGCGCCTCTAGTATTGAAGAATAAGATACATTAGTGAATATCAACTTTCACTGCTACCAAATATGAGATGTCAGCTGAAATAGTTTTCGTGGAAGCTGTGAGAAGCAGACAGGCACTTGTGATTACAAGTCACGTGAAGACGAGCCGACTCGCCAGCACGTAGAGAACCTTCGTCATTGTTTTTAAGTAAACTTGTCTGCTGTATGTTCCAGTCCACGGCATAAAACCAATATTGACACATCAGCTATTGTCGGTGATGTAACATGATACATGGCTGAGCAGAGAAGTGACATACGCTAAACAAAACAGAAAACTTCCCTGGAGCAGAGTTTCCAATAGAAAACCTACTAATATACGGTAGGCAAACTAAATTTTCGGTCAGGATGCTGTTAAATCTTGTAAAAGATTGGTTGGATGGTTGGTTCCTTAGTTTAGGGGCTGCGACTACACGGTCATGTTGCCCCGTGTACTTTGGGTGTGTGTAGAATCTGTCTGATAACCGGTGTTAATTGTGATGACTGTATTAGTGTGTGTTATCTGTTTTTAATTCAAGTAAGGACTGCAGATAGTAATTTCAAGTAGTTCCTACTTTTGCTACCAAATGCTACCGTCCACGACACCTAGCTTGCGGACTTGCCTACCAGATGACATCGCAGTCAGCACCTGGCGGTGAACGTTGGAACTAACACAGCATTATCAATTCTAACCTGCAAATTTAGCTTCACACAAGTGTAGTTAGTGGAATGGTTCTTTTACATGCCATAAATCTATGACATGGGACCACCGGCTTTACTTCCCATCCGAAGGAAGTATTCTGAGAGATTTTAACGCTCTTAAAATATCCGACGACTTCGGCCGAGTTTGAACTCGCACTCTTGGGCGTAGAAACTAAGCATGCTACCAACTACAACAACGAAGCCGCCCTTGTAAAAGATTAATATTTATTTTATTGTTTTACCATTAACTTTTAGTGCTGTGGCTGTAAAGTCACTTGAGTGTCTGAATTTTGTCATGCTGAAATGTTTCTTACGTGGGAGTATATTTGTCGGCACCAGCTTGTTACGTTTCAACCCTTTAACGTTCTTGCTAGTGTTTGTAATCCTTCTAGAAGCACCACTGAAAGCTACCCGTGCGGGCTCTAGTAATGCTCCAGCAATCCAGGTGTACCTCATTTTCTGATTTAAAAAAATTATACGAGCCTTACCGTAGTCGCATATGGTGTGTAACATGTGATGCTATCCTGCTATGCGTGTCCCGGGAGCGCAAATCCCTTGTTGACAGCGAACTCTGTTGGTCATTGAAATAACTACTTGTAAAACTCCACTGCCAAATCCTGACCGTAATGAATCATAAGTTATTTGCCGTGGCGGAAGCAATCCACTGCCTACTTGATGCGAGCTGCGCTCTATACCGGCCAGTTAGTGAACCCATGCCAGCGATGTTTTTGAAAATGGCCTCGTTTTGCCGATCAGCGCACTGCCAAGTATAGGCGCGATTAAAACTTAGGTGTGCGGAAGGTATAATACATGTGTTTCTCCCAGTAATATGTTTAGACAAACGAAGTTTCAATTATTGTTAGTAGTCGGCGTTAATATACTGAATTCCTACGTTGTTTGGAGTGTTTGTTGATGCGATATCGATTCCACATAGTCACGTGGCCGACAGTACATCGACTGCTTACATTAAATAAGAATAAAATAAAAGTATGAAGATTTAATGAATCGTAATTGTTTTCAGCAAATATGATAAAATGAATATTTTCACACCAAAGAACGACAACTTGAAGATGACTTATTGTAGGAATATCTTAAATGGGGTCTCCAAACCTTGAACTAAACTGTATGCGATATACATTCGCCATAGCCACATGACCTACAGGACGTCGTTGTACCGATCTCCGCCATCACGCGCGCTCATTGTTTCCGTCCCATGCACTTCCATCCCATCCATTTCCGTCCCATGCACTTCCGTCCCGTTTCCAAAATCACTTCCACAAAAATGTCCAGCTACGGAGTGGAAAGATGTTACACATCAAAAATATGTATCTTTAGATGTGAAAGCCCCAAGGGGCGTACATCGGGTACGTAGAACATATTTCGAAGCACACAGACTGCACTAAAATCCATGTTTAACGAGAAGCCTACAGACCACTAAGAATCAAAATATAAGCAAATTGTTACGTAAAAGGTATCATTGACCATTTTGATGATATATGAATCGCAGCCCATGGCCATAGCTGGGTATTTTTGATTGAACGCCCGAGGGCTCCCAACAAGTTCAATTACAAGTAGTTCCAACTTTGGTTACCAGATGCTACTGTCACTAACACTAGCGGCGAACCATTTTACAACGTGACAGGTCACTTACGAGGGATAATGTACGTCACTTGGAGGAGTTAACCAAATGATAAATCTCGAATATTCACACGTGTGCCCCACATTATTATTATTTTGTTCGATATGGGCCACTATAGACCACGGAGTTACAACTAAGGTCGGTGTCTCAGGACATAGTTTCCCTCAACTGGCTTTGATCTTCTGCCAATACAGATTCATTTGGTGGCTCAGAAACTTCCGCCTTTCCTCTGAAAGACCACTTTTGAGGATTTATTTTCTCCTTCTCCTCGAATATCTCTGAAGTCTGAAGATAATAATAATAATAATAATAATAATAATATTATTATTATTATTATTATTATTATTATTATTAATTTTATTAAGTATTATTGCCAGAATTATTTTTTATGGATAAATAATGATATATCCTTTGCTAGGTGAATTTTAGCTTGATCATGTGGCTAAAGACAGACTATATCACAGGGAGATACAGAACGTCAAAGTACTGAGAGGAGCCAATATAGACTCTGATCATTACCTTTCACATGGTTACCTGTTCTAAGTAACATCCAACCTCCAGCTCTTCGAAGATCAGAAGCTCTCCTGAAGATCTGGAAAACCATTCAGAAGAACCCCCAGCTACCCATACATACTGATGTAGCAAAAGCAGTTAATCAACGGTTGAAGTCAAGAAAACCACCTTGGCGCTCTGCAGTACTTCTTGAAGACTCTTCATTTAACATCTCAGAAGCACGGAAAACTATGTGAGAAGAATCACCAGTATTCAATGCACATCTGATTAAAAAACCCTTCCAACCGGATAGAAGGTTTCAAACTCCCCAGACGCCAATGGAGAATCATTAACCGGATCCGTACAGGACAAGGCAAATGTGGATTCCTGCTTCACAAATGGGGTTGGGTTACTTCTGCTAACTGCGATTGTGGAGCTACCTTGCAAACCATCGAACATGTTGTTGGTGAATGTCCGCAACGAGCGTTCCAAGGATCAGTAGGTGACATTCATCATGCATCTTCTGAGGTACTTCAGTGGATTGATGGCCTGGATTTAGAAGTTTAAAGCAAGAACTTGTGTTTATGACTATGTATATAACTGTGTATATAACTTTATATGTAGTGTATATAACTTTTATTTTAACTCTATATCATCATACGATAAATAAATAAATAAATAATAATAATAATAATAAATAATTACCTTTCACTAGTCAAAGCTAATTTTCAACCCTTCAGAAAAGTAGTAAAACCACAAAGGAGCTCTAGAATACCTCGGTTCAATACTCAACGCCTACATGATTAAAACTGTAACTTCCAACAAACCCTTCGGATGAATACACAGAAAGAAGGTTGGACAGCCGTCCAGAAAGCGTTACTGGATACCGCTCACGAAACTATTCCCCCTACGTCCAATAAAGGAAAACACCCTTGGTAGACTACAGATTGTGATAAGGCCATAGAAAAAAGACGTCGAGCCTGGATCAGGTGGAACCAGTACAAGAATTATTTCAACATTGAGGCTTTCATCGCGCAAAGAAAGGCAACGGCGAACACTGTACGTGGAGCTAAAAGGAATTACCTACGAACCCTGCTGCAACAGGCAGAAGAGGACTTCAAGAGACACAACTCCAGAGAACTGTACGAGGAACTTAGAAACAGACGACTCAGTACACAGCCCCTACCTTACTTCTTCGTGGACCAGACGGCAAGATCCAACTAAATAACAAGGATTGTACCACCGTTCTTGCAGATTATTTCCAGAAGCTCCTTAACACAGAAGAACCTAGTGAAAGATTAATCTTCCATGAACCATCTATCAGGAATCCTGATTCTCAACCACCTGACAGAGAGGAAATAGAGAGTATAATCAATAACCTGAAAAATAATAAAGCCTCAGGTGAAGATGGAATAGTAGCAGAGATGTGGAAATGCGCAGATGAACAGTCCTTGCAGAGCATCCAACAGATCATACAAGACATATGGACAACAGAGACCCTACCGGAAGGGTGGACATCAGCAGTAATTCACCCGTTACATAAAAAGGGAAGCAAGACTGACCTCAACAATTACAGAGGTATCTCCTTATTACAAGTTACCTACAAGGTTCTTTCGAAAGCTCTGTTATCTAGAGTCACCAAACAACTAGACTCTCAATTAGGGGAATATCAGGCCGGCTTTCGTAACAATTGATCTTGTCCAGAGCAGATACAAAATCTCAAGACCATCCTCACCTATAAGAGTCGTGGGGGAGAACCCTGGGTAGTTGTCTTAGTGGATTTCCAGAAGGCATACGACTCGGTGGACAGAAAGAGTCTTTTATCCACCTTGAGAGAATTTGGCCTTGATGAAAAAAAAAAAAAAACTAGTCCAGGCCACCTTGACAAACACAGCATCTAAAGTCAAGTTCAGAGGTGAACTATACGAGAGCTTCCCCATCAAGAGGGGAGTTATACAGGGCGATGGACTCTCTTGCATCCTCTTCAATTGCATCCTGGAGAAGATCATAAGGGAATGGATGGTGCGACTAACACCAAGGACTGGTCTGCAGCTTGGATACAAGAAAGAAAACCTTCATGTGTCATGCCTGGCCTTTGTCGACGACCTCGCTACACTGACCAACACTATAGAGGAAGCTACTCACCACCTACAGAGTCTTCACGATGTAGCGGTTCGGGCTGGCCTGAAGATCAACATTGGGAAGACTGCATTCATGACTAACATCAAGGAAGCCCCGTACATAATTCCACTTGAGGTGTTCATCATCCGAAAAGTCCCTACGGTCAAGTATCTAGGAGAGTGGATCTCGGCAAACCAGAGTGAGAATCTGGCCATAAATACCAGGTGCACCAAGTTCGAGAGGGCCTACCACTCCTGCCGCAGCATCAACGCATCAAAGCTCCTCTCCCAAAACCTCAAACTCAGATACTACAATTCAGTAGTAAAACCATCTGAGTGCCTCGTGATGGCCAGGAAAGGCCCACGGAAACTTGAACTCAATGAGAGGAAGATCCTGCGGAGGATACTAGGACCCATACGGGAAGAGGGAGGCACCTACAGAATTCGGCACAATGATGAGCTTTACAGCCATCAAGAAGACATTGTGACTTGTATAAGAAAAAGGCGCCTAGCCTTCTATGGATACTTGATCCGCATGATCCCTTGCCGGCTCACCAGTAAGATCTTCACAGTAGCAGGAAGAGGGAAGGCCTCTAGGACCAAGTGGATCTGTACGGTCAGGGCGGATTTAGATCACCCAGGGATCCCACTTAATTCCATACAGGACCGCCAACAATTCCGGCAAGCCATCCGACAGGAAGTTTTTCCTGTATCACTGACAGCTAGGAAGAACACCGGAGTCAGCAGACCACCATGGACGGAGGAAAGAAAGCTGGCTCATAGTCAGATGATGAAAATGTACTGGAAGAAGAGAAATGACAAAGGGACGAGGAGATACGAGCCCCGTGGTCCTCAGTAGGCCCAAACGAAGAAGAAGAAGAAGATATATCATGTACATATTCCCTCCTAAGTTTTACATTGATTCTGCATTTTAAATATGATTATTCTGTAGGCAGAGAATAAGACGCTAGCATATTGTTTTCCTCAAACTGAACACCGTATCACCAGTAAATTGCAAGGTTTACTGAAGGAAGTCTTTGATTGATAAACCATAGACTGTGCTCGATCTATACCTGGTTCCATATATCCTCAAGTCCAACCCTAAAAGCGTTCCAAAATGAAATCTTAAGTGACAATATTCGCCCTAAGGAACTTATTTCAGCCGTTCGAGCGGAATACAACAAAAGAAATTCAAATACTATGTGTTATCATACCTGACATTATAATCGTATATGGGAGGACACACATTTTAAATGAGACAGCTCACAACTTGGAACACTTTAATCTAAATGTAGCACGTGCTCTCCCTGGGGCAGACATGCACAACACTACACAATTAATTATTCAATTTATATTTAAATAAGGAAAGTATTCAGTGAAACTATTTTAGGAGTGGGTGGGTGGCACATTTTCTAGCACAGGAGATGCATGCGATGTTGTAAGTCACGATCAGTATCAGCAGAAAACTTAACTCAATTTGAATCATATAATTCAAGGCGGCACTTTGAACTACGGAAGAAACACCTCGTATGTCTGCTAGGGTTCGAATATGTTATGGTAATATATTCTGCACTTATCAGTTTAATAAAAATCGACAGCGGTGGCTACGCTTGCTAAATCGCAGCGTTAGGTCATGGGGCAAAGTCTCTGTTGACTTGGTAGATCATACGTAATATTTAGACGGTTCTCAATAATTACGAATCTATTACAGCAATCAAACTGAAATTCTGTATGTTGATAAAGGCCATTTACATACGTTCAGCTATGGATCAATGACCTGGTGAGCACAAAACCAACATGGCGGCGACGCAAAATTTAAATATTTGAATGAATTTTTCTCGCGATTTTTCATCTGAGCATACTTGGCACGGTATATCCTTATACAAGCCTTAATACACCAACGTCTAATTTAATGGAATTTTATGAGAACTTAAAAATGGCGTCTGTGTAAAGAATCTCTTTTTCTTTTCTCGTGTCCTAAGTAAGACCAGTAGGATATATGATAATAGGCTATTTAGTTCTTCACGGAACTACTTGTTATGTCTATGTTTTTACCAGAAAGGTCCTATGTGCGATGTAGCATTACATATCAAAAGGGCTCATCAGTCGTTTCAAACGCGTTTCCAAGAGCATCACAAGGTGGCACTAGTGGTAAGTCCTGGAGCTCTTTCAGATCTTTTCTACTAAATAAAATCTATGGTCATAAAATTGACACAAATAACCTTTATACTGATAGGTTTCCAATTAAGGCAGTGAACTAGAGTATATATTTTTACCTAGAGAAAACGAGGATTGAAGATGAGTATTAAGATCGATTGCCGTAGCTACCTGTAACTATAACTCCTCCCTGGGGGCCAGCCAGTTAAATGTACGTTATTCACCAAATGTAATTTTCCCTCTCACACTTAGTTTTCAGATGCCTTTCTTAACGAAGTAGGCTATGTTAGGTAGATTTCATTAGAAAGCTAACTATTGCAATGGGTACCATGTTTCGACTTCCGGAAAATTTCAACATATCTTCGCGTTTCACATCCCCCAGACCCCAAAACCACCGTCAGTTCAAAAGTTTATATATAATTTATGTATGTATATATATATATATGTATATCAGTTTCTTGTGGACACGATAACTGCCGTAATTTTGCACCAATCACTATGAATTTTTACCGAATATGTATACATATAAAATCTCGGTCGAGTTCGTTCCTGGGCTAAATCGGTCGAAGGGGGTGAAAATGGGGGGGGGGGGCTTTTTTCGAAAAAGTGAAATATTGCTATAACTCTCTTAATATGTGAAATATCGAATCCGTTAAAAGTTCATACTATGTGTCGGATAAAGCCCAAAAATGTATGTTTGAAGATTTTTTTTTATAGCACCAACCATTGAACAAAGGGGTGGGAAAAAGTGGGTTTTTCGGGAAACATTAATCATATCTCTCTTAATAGGCACAATATCAAAACCGTACAAAATGGACACTATTCCCCTAAATATTACCCAAACCTTTTGTCTGAAATAATTTTTGATATGACCCACCATTACGCCAAGGGATGAGAAAAATGATTTCGGAATTATAAGAAAATGCCAAGAGCTATCAGTGGTTGCCGTGGCAACACTACTATATTGATGAGGGATGAGCTATCCTACGTTGCCATGGCAACGCACTTGCACGAGATCAGATTCAGATTTCCATCTGACTAAGTGTGAAGTGGCTTCGGTGACGTAACTGGTAGCATGCTGAACTTCTATGCCCAAGGTCGCGGGTTCAAAGCCGGCCAAAGTCGTCGGATTTTCTAAGAGCGCTAAAAATCTCTCAGTATGCTTTCCTTTGGAGAGGAAGTTCCAACGTTCGTTGCGAGTTGCTGGTTGCGGTGGCATCTAGTAGCCAAGTTCACAGCTAGGTGTCGTTGACGGTAGTATCTGGTAGCAACATTAGGAACTACTGCTTGAAATTGACCGTCTGCAGTCCTTACCTGAATTACAGACTAATACAGCCATCACAATTCACACCGTTTATCAGACAGATTCTACACTCACCCAAAGTACACGGGGTTACATGACCGCGTTGTCGCAGCCCCTAAACTGAGGAACCAACCAAAATCTCTGCGGGAGATATAATTTTGCGTGAAGAAGTAACAGACCGTTACATAGTTACACATCAGTGTCGAAACCTTGCATAAGGACAGTGTGACCACAAGTATAAAAATGGACTCCAAATGACAAGAAGGTTACCGTCATCATAAGACAATAAAATGTTTAAAATATGCATAAAATGACGAAAAACAAAGTTAATTAATCTCCAATTATAAAATACTTTCTCGCAATAAATGAGGTCTGATCCTTCTACGAAAACCTGCATATACTGCCTATTTTAGCCTATCCCCAAGTTTGTCCGGTGAAATCTACCTCCGCCTTCCGGCGTGCCGAGAGGATTTTTTTTTCTTGTAAATGCTATCTGTCATACCACACTCGTTACTACCTACTCAGTTCACAAACACCAGACAACAAGATTCTAAAGAATTCCGTAATTTGAAATTGTGCTGAATCGAGAGTGTACGTGAGAAGAATGTGCTGAGGTAAATATCCTTCTTTGGCACATATTATGAAGGAAATGTAGGTGAAAGGAAGGGCACAAAACACAAAAACGCTAGGTACAAACCTCTGATGTGACAGCATATCTCTAGAATCAGGTGTATTACAGTATTATCGTCATATAACAAACAAATAATTGAATTTGACAGAAAGGTAAATCTTTCACATGGAAACAAAAATCATTGGACCTGACAGTAGTGACGACAAGTACTTGCAAGTAGTATGGGAGTTCGTTCTCAACAAAGAACCAGTCCGCAAATCACAATTTTGGACGGCGATGGGAAACATTATGCATTTAGGGAAATGAGCAGAGATTCTGCGTTTTGGCATCTCTCTTGGTTATACTGTACTAGAACACAACGGCAAATACAAAAGTCTGATTCGCTCAAATGTCGGGATTCCGGAATACGTCCAGAGTAACCTTTATTAAGAAAAACGCTTTTTAGACTAACACTCTCAAAAAATGAATGCTTACTTGCGGGACATAAAAATGTATAATAACTAATAACTTAGTCTATTATCTTTATGTATAATCCTAATCATGAAGACGGGAAATCTCACCTACAATATTTCAGATGCTTTTACACAGATTTAAACCACGGTTATCGAGGTGAAATACTAGTGATAATATCACTGAGTTACCACACCTAGAGTTGAATCACGCAATGATTAATAAACGTTTATTTTAATCCTACAGTGACCTCAAATGACAATTCTATAACGGGAGGCAGTTCATGAAAGCATACTTCCAATGCACCTCCAGTTGAAACATACCAAGTTGTGTATCAACTACAGTAAGTTTTCATCACAAGCGCCTTTACTGGTAGGCAACCCAATGCACGGATATGTATATGAGACAGCATTCACGAACACTTGGCTACTAAGCACGTTTAATTTGAGCTCAGATATTTCCCAGGAGAATTATAGAGTCTTTGTGGTACACATAGCTGTCTCAAAACTGCCCCCAATCAAGAACAATTTTTGTGATGTGGTGATATAAGTTTGTACTATACCACCTCGGTGCCTACAAAAGGAGACAAAATACAGTACAGAGCTAAAATCAGGCGTGCAGCAAAACTTACATAATATTGTCTTTGGATTAAAAGTTTCATCATTTTATTATATTCTAACGAAATTATAACTACACATAGATCACGGATGTGCATGCAGTAAAATGAAAAAAAAAAAAAAAAAAAAAAAAAACTCTGAAATTATACAAATGAAATTAAAAGTTAAAATGTTGAATTTGGAATTTAGGAAATTTAAATCTAAATTTAAATTAAAAATTAAAAATAAAAAATTAAAAATTAAAAACTAAAAATTAAAAATTAAAAATTAAAAATTAAAAATTAAAAATTAAAAATTAAAAATTAAAAATTAAAAATTAAAAATTAAAAATTAAAAATTAAAAATTAAAAATTAAAAATAAAAAATAAAAATTAAAAATTAAAATAAAGATAAAACAGAAAATAAAAATTCAAAATTAAAATAAAATAAAAATAAAAAATGTAATAAGAAATAAAAAGTAAAAACAAATAAGGAAAAAATAAAAATTACAAAAATACAAATAAAATTCAAAATTAAATTAGAATTCTAAAATTAAAATTTAAAAATAAAAATTAATACGGTTAATTAAAAAAATGAAAAAGATACGAAATAAGCGAATTAAAATAATGTACAGTAATATAAATATTAAAATGAAAAAATTTGCAACATCCAAATAACAATTTTTTTAGGCAATACCAACGTAAGTTCTTAATAAATCAACTTCTTTTGCAAGTTGATTTGTGGAAGGGAACATACGTCCTGTGTAGTATTGTCTTGATTTCAGAAATATACTTCCTGCTTCTGGTTATGGAGCACGGGCCTGTAAAGTGGAGTTGCGCGATACATTGAGGGGGTTAAATATTATGGCATATTTGCGAACGTATTTAATGGATGTTATGTGTTTTGCAGGGAAACAATACAACCTCAGGTAGACAACTTTAAAAGTTCATCAGTTTTGCTTGTGCCTTCTTATAGGCCTACATTCAATCCATACACCTTGCCACTGAAACTCAAATAACTCAAACACTTCTGGAACTATTCCCACGAAAATTGGTACATGAACAGAGGAGATATGTTCCACCACATAGAGGTAAAAAGGAAGAACGCTATTTCTGAATACAGTATTTCTTGTTGTAGAAAGCTCCTCAAATGCTGAAAACCACAATCACTAAAGATTATATCGTCGGCTTATAAATGAAACACACTAAGTCAGAGAACACGTTCTTGAGTATCTATATCTACAGTTTATGCTCATTTTCTCATGAGCCTGTTCTATGTCTTAGTGTGTTTTACCTGTACGTCAACGATATATTGCGTCCACTTAAAATAATTTACCATAATATGCAGTAGGTTCTGAAAAATTATTAACCGTTAAAATATTGCGTTTTGTTTTACTAAAAAAACATCATTCTTACACAATGTGCTTAAAAAGACTCAAATTACAGAAGAAAATATTGATATTGGTGATTTACGAGTGGTTCCACATACAGCTAGTTTTATTTACATCGAGACTGTGGTTGTCAGAGCAGTTTGCAGACTTTCCACAATTCAGATAAGTCTCCATATCAGATCTTTCAATACAAACACTGTTTTTGTGTGTTGTAGTTCAACATTTTTACTAACATCTCCGAACAGTACTCGTAGGTCATTTTTGCAGATTAGTTTACAATATTATAGTTTAGGGCATATTGCTTGTGTATCAGGGCAATAGTAGCCTTCATTGGTTAGTTGGTGGAGGCAGAATGTTTGTTTATGGGATCGTCATTTCTCAGTCTTGCAACATTGTACATATTTTTTCGGGCGCTCAATTCTTTGATATTTATCAGTAATAGTTACCATATTTTCTAAATTTTTGCTATGTTTTTGTTTTTGAAGTGCAGAAACCACTTGAGGGTTTTGTAGTGTTTTGTGCTATATTGTCTTGTATATTAGGATCTGATGATGCTCATTTGACAAGTGAAACATGTCATTCTATAGTTTTCTCCCTCTTTTGTAGTCCATACCAAATATACAGTTCAACTTCGACATCTCGAAGTGCTTTCGGCGATAGAAAATACTTCGAGCTATCAAAAGTTCGAGATTTAGAAATGCCTGAAAAGAGGGGTTCTATTATGATAACTATATAAATAGTGAACTGTTGCTAGTTGGCTTTACCCACTTACTCTCACTGTCTGAGGTGCACATTGACCTCAACCCGTCTTCAAGCCCTTAACAGCACAATAAGCTACTGATATACACAGTCCAGGTACCCTACACAAGCCAATCCATATTGTGATTCCCATGTCACACCTAAAGAACGTAATGTAACTGCATTTCCACCCCAACTTCGGAATAAAGACACATATTTTATATCTGGGGAACAAAATATCATTAAGTTATCGAAATATTCGAATAAAAGAAAAAACATGACATATGAATTATACAGAACTTCGCCAGGAAATTAAAATTACTTCGACATATCGTTCAAATTATTGACGATTGACTGTAGACTATACCAGGTGAATCAGCTGCTCCTAATAATATTGTTTTATGCAGTCCAACTAGCGTTGTTATCAGGAAGATCGACATTTCTCTGCTTGCATACCGTATGGTACTAATGTATTGCTAGCATATGCTGCAAACGATACTGAACACTATTACTTTTCTCTTAATGTGACTACAGACCAATACGAGGGAATAATAATAGAGTTCAGTATCGTTTGTGAGATATGCTTACACTGCTTTAGTGCCATACGGGATGCAAGCAGAGAAATATCGACCTTCCTTACAACAAGCGTTAGTTGGGCTGCATAAAACAATATTACGAGTATTACCTGGTATATACCGGGTGATTCAGCAGCCCCTTCCAATATCGTTTGCTGCAACCCAACTAACGCGTGTTGGCAGGAAGGCTGATATTTCTCTGCTGCATCCCGTATGGTACTAATGCACTGCAAGCATATCCTGCAAACGATACTGAACCCTATTATTTTTCCCTCGATGTGCATACAGAGTAATAAAAGCAAAGCAAACTCCGTACCGGTCATGGAGGCCCTGGGAGCAGTGGAAGGTAGAGGCTTCCACTTTTTGTGACGGCACTAGAAGGTATGGAGTTGTCAGCTCCACGCCCGGCCTTCTTTGCTCCCATGAATTACCCCGGTACTCATTTCTGGTGTAGGCTGAATGAACCCCAGGGCTATTTGCGTTTCCGAAAGTGGTAGTTTTGTTTCTTGAATCCTCTACCTGGGTGGAGATCGAACCCACTCCCTTTCAGTTAAAAGCACAGTGCCCCTACCTACTGCGCCACTCAGCTTGCAGTGCATTAGTAACATACGGTATGCAGGCAAAGAAATATCGACCTTCCTGCCAACACGCGTTAGTTGGGTTGCAGCAAAAATATTTGAAGGGGCTGCTGAATTACCCGGTATATTGTTTAATCACATGTAATTTTTTCATTTTGTTTTTTCGAATGTCGTTTGTGTTGACCGACTGAAAAGTTGCTACATAAAAGAAACAAGGTGTCAGAAAATATCAATCATAAAGTCTCCCTGGTTGTATTATGGCCTCATCGTCACGTGCATGGACTTCTGTTTACTTGTGCAATGTGACTGTGGAGAGACCCACCTCATGCAATTAGGAAGGTGCGTGCACCCTGCGGTGAAGAGGAGAGGATGCTGCTAAATTATACCCTAACGGCCCTGCCACACAGAGCTTTCTGTCTCAAGGCAATCAACGGGACGCGATGTCGCTGACCAGAGTTTAATGCCAGATAATATCTGTATTACGCAAGATTGCCTCCTTAATCTCAGCATTTACTAACTGTTTACTGTCCGACATTGCTAGTGCCCATTACAAGCACATACCATGACTAACGAAAGAATTCCAGGTTCTGACTTTCGTTGATAATAGCCTATTACCTTTTATATAAGTAATTTCTCAACACTTGTTTGGACTCTCGAACACAAAACAACACAACTATGAATTAAATCGTCCCATTACTGACAGAGTGAAGATTCTTAAAACGTCAGGCTCTGCCTTCAGGCGCCGTAAAGATGAGGAAATATTGTTCATGTCCCTACCCTGCTTAATATGCATACATACGATTAGTGACCAGACTACACCCAGGTATTTCATCAATGCAATCAAGCTTGTGTTGACAATACAAGCAGCCGCACATTTCGTTAATAGATTGTCGCGATACACCGGCAATTATTGAAATATGAGATCAGACAGTTCAAGTATTTGTTCTTCAATAAACCACTCATAAGGGAAATGCACGGAGCTCTCTCGTGGTGAAACTTGGCAAATAGAAACAGCCAAAGTAGCGCCGATTACCATATTACGTCATCAGTATTATAGCGCTGTAATTTGATTGTTTATCCTTTCTCTGTGTATACTTAACATTACCATAGTTGATCATTAATTAATTCCTTCTATTCTTCTTAGATAACAATATATAGTTTTACTTTATTATTGTAAGTCTGGTAAGCATTATAAGTAACTAGCTACCCGACCCGACCTCGCCGGGTATCTTTAACGGTTTTCCCAGTGTAAGCATAAAATGCATAGACTATTTTTATGATTTCAATGAACTACGATCTATATCCGTATTCGTCTCGGCATGATGGGTGAAAATAACTGACTGGACTATTAATTAAATTATCATGGAGATAGCATGTGCAACGAATTCTTGTCAGACGTAATTTAAGAATGGCGAGGTGCATGAAACACTAATCCCCCTTTCGTCCAATCAAAACTTGACTGTGTAGGCCTACTCTGCGGAATGAAGGCTGAAACTGGAGTGATAGGCTTGCTCACTAGCTAGCTCGTGAACTGTCTCCGAAGCTAGCAATTGAATGGAGATTGTTGGAAGGAATGAAAACATAAAAACACTTATAGTGGGCGATGTATTGAAGATAGAGATATGTTGTCACTGACTTTTTTTGATGTGTAACATCTTTCCACTCGGTATCTGTATATTTTATGGGGGTGATTTTGAAAAATGAAACTGAAACGGATGGGACGGAAACAATGAAACGGAAATCAATGGGATGGAAACAATGAGCGCGTGCGGTGGCGAAGATTGGTACTGTCGGCCATGTGGCTATGTGGAATGTATATCGTATGCGGTTTACTTCAAGGTTTGGAGGCCCCATTAAAGATATTCCTACTATAAATCATCTTCAAACTGTCGTTGTTTGGTGTGAGAATATTCATTATATCATATTTGCTGAAAACCGGTCAGGGTTTGGCACTGCAGTTTTACAAGTAGTTATTTCAATGACCAACATAGTTCACTGATCTCCCGGCAGATACATAGTCGGCCATGTGGCTATGTGGAATGTATATCGCATACGGTTTAGTTCAAGGTTTAGAGGCCCATTAAAGATATTCCTACAATAAATCATCTTCTAGTTGTCGTTCTTTGGTGTGAAAATATCCAATGTATCATATTTGCTGATATTATGATTTATTAAATCTTCATACCTTTGCTGCATTCTTATTTAATGGAAGCACTCGAGGTACTGTCGGCCATGTGGCTATGTGGAATCTATATCGCATACAAAATTACTTCAAGGTTTGGAGGCCCCATTAAAGATATTCCTACAATAAATCATCTTCAAGTTGTTATTTGGTGTGAAAATATTCGTTATATCATATTTGCTGAAAACCGGCACTGGAGTTTTACAAGTCGTTATTTCAATGACCAACAGAGTTCACTGTTAACAAGGGATAACAAGTCACATGTTACACATCATATGCGACTACTGTAAGGCTCGTAATTTTTTGTAGAACTTTTCATGCTGAACTATTCTTACACTCATAGTATATAGATATTTTTAACGATTTACCCAACGTAAGCTTAAAATGTACACGGACGGTAGGATTTTTTGACTCGATTCACTGAAATCGTTACTGCTTGGCTTCCTTTGGTCATAAATGAATTATTTTCCTCAGTAACCTTCCTCGAAAAATCCTTTACAGAATGGTGAAACCCGCATCAAAATCCATCCAATGGTTCTCGAGATTACCCGTGACATCCAAGAATCTGGTACTTTGTTTTATAGGCCTACTGTGTAGAGATAAGAGCCTTGAAATAAATAAATAAATAAATAAATAAATAAATAAATAAATAAATGGGCCCTAAATGAATGATTGATTGAATGAATAATAATATATAAATACATAAATAAATGATTAAATAAGTCACTGATACAATACGAATGGAAAGAAAGAAAGGATGAATCATAATAGGATTTCTCACAGAATTTCCAATTTCTGCAAAATTAAGCTACTAGACCAAAATGGTACAAACTCACTTAGAAATACCCTCTTGAAAAAGGATCAACAAATTTACAAGAACGTGACGAAATCAGAAATGTCATCCAAACGCGGGGATTTGAGGAGGAAGAACAGAAACATACACCATGTACATGCATTCTTTAAGAATGAAGAAATACTGGGCAAGCAGGAGAGCCGAAAGAATGTTGATACAGCATGCTCCTAGGTTTCTATTCTCGCAGAAGATGAAAGAAAGAAAGAAAGAAAGAAAGAAAGAAAGAAAGAAAGAAAGAAAGAAAGAAAGAAAATAAACACAGAGGAGTAATGGCGCATGCGCCGTGTGCAAAAGAAGACAGGGAGATGCAGTAGATCGGCGTGCTCGAGTTAATTTGAGTGCAAACCAGTATGTCAGAAATACGTGTCTGGAAACGTGGTCACGAATAGAAGTGTGCTATTGGGCGCATGGGACTACGGTAGTGTATTAAATATTCATCGCCAACATAGCACATATGTAGATGACATTTCCCGTCAAATGGTTGGGCGCTGGTATTCAATGTTTAGTGAATGAAGAGAGAGTGTGGAAGACGAAGACGGATTTTGGCACCCCGCCATATCCACTACAGCAACAAACATCGATACAGTACAGCAAGCACAAAGAGGTACAACAAACTGTGAGGAACCACCTGAAATCACTAGACACGAAACTTTTCCCAGGAGGGTTTTACGAGATTGATTTCACGGTAAGTTACGACTTAATGTATCTGTGTCGGGGGCGACTGTAAGGAAAATATCTTTGTTGTTGTTGCTGCTGTTTAGGAGCTTTGAGACATCGTGGCCATTCAGTCCCGTCTACCTGAATGTGTGTAGAATTTGTCTGATAACCTGTGCTAATGTGATGTCTGTACTAGTGTGTGTATTTGTAATTGAGGTAGGAAGTGGCCGTGGCCTTAAGTTAGGTACCACCCTGGAGTAGAAGTGAGAAACCACGAAAATCCACTTCCAGGATGGCTGTGGTAGCTTTAGAACCCGCCTCCTCTCAGTTTTGCCTCACGAGGCTCTGTGTCCCCCGTTCCAAGCATATGAGTAGAATTCAATTTCCTCTCAGAGCCGGGAATCGAACTTGGGCGTCCACGGTGACGGCCAAGAATGCTAGCCACTATGGAATAATTATACATGTTTACATTTTGTTACGACAATAAGTTTTCTCATTTGGAATACTTCTTCCCTGTGAAATGCCGAAACTCATATTCGAAACGTATTATGTGCGTTGGTTAATCGTGTGTCTTTAACAACTTTTTAATGTACAGTGTAAGACTTGAAAATTTACTGCAGTTGAAATTCGAACCAAAAAATTCTGCTTTCCGAGTAGGCGCACTAAAGCCACTTTCAGTATCGCAGCTCACGCCCAAACCGGGCTCATTTCCAACTGTTTAATGCTCATTGTTCTTACCGTACCCTCACTTCTTAATCGATACTTAACCTTAAGCAGAATAATGTTAAGTTCACTTCTTGGTGCAGTGGTTAGCATTCTTGACTGTCACCCTTCGGTAGCGGGTTCGATTTCTGGCTCTACCAAAGAACTTAATTTCGGTCTGAGAGCTGGAACGGGGCGGACTCAACCTCATGAGGAAAAACTGAGAAGAGGTGCGTTTGATTCCAACCTCAACCATTCTAGAAGTGGAAAAAAAAGGAAGATTGTAGTTTCACGTGACCGTTAATCACATGATCATAAGCCACGGGACCTCCTTTTAACGTGGAATCCGAACCACAGGACGTGGCATTTCACTTTGAAAATCTCACATGCATTGACCGGGAATCGAACCCGGTCCGCCGTGGTGAGAGGCCAACAGATTGACCGCTGCGCCACCACGCCCCCTCTAGAAGTGGTTCTCCGTGGTTATCCTCACTTCTTTTACAGGCGAATGCCAGAATGGGTCCTAACTTAAGGCCAAGGCTGCCTCCTTCCCAATCATACTGTAGTTTCAATCACAAATAAAGAAACGTATAAAGCTAACAGAATAATACAGGTTGCTAAATGATATTATAATAATAATGTTATTGGTTTTACGTCCCTTTTGACTACTGCGGCTTTTGGAGACGCGGGGATGCAGGGATTTTCCCCCGGAAAGGATCATTAACCGGTCAGTAAGTCTACTGACCAGCCGCAGTGGGTGAGAGCGCTAACGCGCTACCTTGTTCCTCGCTGGCATCGGGAGAGCGTGGCTTCGAATCCCACCTCTGCCGTCCTGAAAATGGTTTTCATGGTTTCCCATTTTCACCACCAGGCAAATGCCGAGACGGTTCCTTTCAAATCCCTAAATCCCATCCTTGACCCGTCCAGAAATGTAAACAAATGGCCATTGGCTGCATTAATAAAAATTAAATAATAATTAAGTCGACACTGACACGGCTCCCTGACATTTTCGCACCCTCAAATACCAACTGATTGAGCCAGCATTCAAACCTGCAACCTTGACCACAGCAGGCAAGAACGTTATCACTGCGCCAGTCGGGGCTGAATCAACAACGAAAATTAAAATCCACAGCCTGCTTCCAGTCGACCGAGCGGGTCAGGGAATGGAATGAATGAAGCCCCCATCTAGCGGCGAGGATATGAACTGTGCCGGCTGCTGAAGCCTGTCGCACTCCCCTGGGCCAATGATTAAATGAACGACGGAGGAAATGAAATGATAGTGGAGAATGTTGCTGGAATGAAATTTGTGACAGGGAAAACCAGAATACCCGGAGAAAAACCTGTCTGCCTCCGCTTTGTCAGGCACAAATCTCACATGGAGTGACAGGGATTTGAACCAGAGATCCAGTGGTGAGAGTCCGGCGTGCTGCCGCCTAAGCCACGGAGGCTAGCTGAATCAACAACAACAACCGAATAATGTAATTCATGAGCATTGGGATAAAATGCCAAATAGTATTTCTGTTACCCTTGAGTATTGGTTCGTGAACGATGGGTGCGCATAGCTAGTGAAATATATGGAGAGGGAAAAGTGAAACGCGTGTTGGGTGCGTATACAGCCCACGCGCTCTTCGCTAATTGGTGTTCTTCTCAACAACTACCGGTACAGTGGGCGAGATTGACGCGACATTTGACAGATAGAAAGTGACTCTCACACCATTTGTGACAGTGGCAAGTAGTGCTAATCGATTAGAACCGTCTTAACGAGCGAACTGGACAATTGGCTTCTGTTTAAATTCATTCGAGCATATCTAAACTGTTACGCGCTTGTTTATCTTCTGAAAGCTCTGGGGTTTAGTGTGTTTCGTTGTTGTTCTTGTTGTTCTTACTTAATTTAAAGAGCTCCGGAATGCTCAAATTCTTCCAATTTTTCATAATTTTGTTTTCGCGCCATATTAACCAGCGGACAACTTTCTAACTGTACATATATTCTTTGATGTGTAACATCATTATACTCGGTTCCTGTATATTTTTGTGGGCGTGATTTTGGAAAAGGGACGGAAATGGGACGGAAACAATGAGCGCACGCGGTGGCGGAGATTGGTACAACGACGTACTGTCGGCCATGTGGCTATGTGGAATGTATATCGCATACGGTTTACTTCAATGTTTGAAGGCCCCATTAAAGATATTCCTACAATAAATCATCTTCAAGTTGTCGTTCATTGGTGTGAAAATATTCATTATATAATATTTGCTGCAAGTATTTGGCACAGGAGTTTTACAAGTAGTTATTTCAATGACCAACAGAGTCCACTGTTAACAAGGGATTTGCGCTCCCGGCTGACACATAGTAAAATAACATGTCACATGTTACACATCATATGCGACTACTGTAAGGCTCGTTCTTTTTTCATATCTTATTTCTAAGGCTATTTTCCTTATACTTTCCCACAATCGTGCGTTCTATTAGTAAACCCACCCAAGTACATTTTTATTTTCATTTCTATAGATAGATACTAAAGAACTCTTTTAAGAAAGAGGCGGCGTCCGAATCAAGGGTAAAGGAACATGGAACAACAGTAAAATAGGTGCTAGTGCTTCAAATGGAAGAATAAGAATCCTATGGTATTGGCATGTCCTAACAATTCCGAAATAATCTTTCATTCTAATTTCATGCTAAAATGTTTTTCTAGACACAAGACTTCTTCTTTTTTTGGAACTTTTTCAACACACAAAGTTGAAATTTTCAGATAAAATTCCTCCATATGTGTGTTATATTTCAGCACGTCCGTTTTTCAAAATTTACTGCAGTTGTATTTTGCCAGATGAAAATGTTAATGAAAGTGCTATTAAAATTATCTAATTTTAAAATAATTCAATGAAAATTCAAGAATACATTTACTTTTGCAAATCGTATGTCAAAATAAGGAGAGAGTCTTGAAGAACATTCTTGAAAAAGTTCAAATAGTTTCTGAGGAAGTTATTTATTGCTGTTTTAAGGGGCGGAACTACGAGGTCATCTGCCCCTAGTTTCTGAGCAAAAGGTAATCAAAAAATGGGCAATATAGGAGATTCAGGAGTCCCCTAAGGGACTTATACATACTGGTCATCAGTCTCGTATACTTAGGTAACTAACCCTTTGTACTGTGGTGACTCCAATACTGTAATTATTAGAATACATGATTGCTGACGGTGCCCCGTGACTTAATATAAGTTACTATCCCAGCATTTACCTGGAGTGGGAATTGCAAAACCCCGAGATTAAAACCACCCTCAGATTAACACTGACCGATCCGTGATATTATCATCTCGAGACTGGAGTTCCAATCGGGCATACCATGAACGCTTTGCTTACATTATTACTTTCATGTGATTGGAAATTTCTGCACCATGATGGAACCGGTCGTTTGTGTTGATTTTCAAAATATGGAACGACGCCATGTATGTAACTTAATAACCCCTGGCACTACAGCCCGTTAAGGGCCTAGGCCTACCAAGCAACCGCTGCCCAGCCATTTGGTCTGCAGATATTGGGGTGACGCATGGTTGGCGCATTGGGTCCCCTCGGCCGTTAATCTTGGTTTCCGTGACCGGGAAGTAGGTAACTTTCGTAAAATAAAGTAATTTCACGCTCATTAAATTATTTATACAGATCTCCGCTCGGGGTAAGTTGTGGAGGAATCACCTCCAGTAAGTTATACGGACCATAGTGTAAACGAGTTTAATTTCAGTCTGTGCCGTAAACTGTTCCCCGTCAAAAGTTCGTTGGTGGCAGAGAAAAGCACTCTGTCTACAACTGGAGTTTGTGAGAGATCGAATAATTGGGACAGCAATGGTCAAATGAAAGTAGCACACTCGTAGACCCGCCATGGACCCAACTTAACGGACAACTTTGAGTGAGTTCCGCCGCATCATTCAGATGACCCGGATGAACCCCAGCCTAACAGAAGACAAATTCGAGCAACAGTGACACCCCGCGTTACACAACAAACCAAGGAAATCGTCTGCGTGCAGGTGGCTTACAAGCCCGAGTTCCTGTAGGTGTTCTATTGATTCCACAATATCGACGTGGGAGGCTGGTGTTGTGTCGGGAAAGATCGGCATGGGTCGACGAATGGCATAGTGTCGTCTTTAGTGATGAATTGCACCTCTAATCTGCTTGTAGTGAACGCTGCAATCGTGTGCAACAACGTACGGGGAAGAGGGCCAAAGAGGCCGTGCAGACATTATTGTTGAATGGCAAACAGAGCCAAACCCAGCTTTATGGTCTGGGAATTAATGTGAAATCGTAATTAATGATGGTTGCGCGCAATACGACTGCTCGCCAGTATGTTGGCAAGGTAGTCAATCCAGTGATTTGTCCCTATCATGGTGTGCATTGCTAATGGGATATGTCAGCAGGAAAATGCCCACGCTCACAATGCATGAATCCTCAGGGTAGTTCTCCGCATCACTACATTACAATGGCCTACCAGTTCCCTGGACCTCAACCCTATTAAGCATGTGTAGGACATGAAGGGTCGACAACTGGCCAACTTGTCTCAGCTACCTACTACTCAATCAACTGACACGTGCAATGCAGCAATCTTGAACCACAATCCCTCAGGAAGTAATCGAGGGCCTTACTGACTCCATGTCTCGAGATAATTCAGCACTGTAGTGCAGCTTGTGCTACGCAATTCCTTTATTCATTTTTGTGGACACTTGACATCAGGAGACATGAAATTGTTACCAATCGTATAATAGCCAAACACTCGACCTGTGTGTTAAATTTCAGCGGTGCAGCACCACTGGTTCATCGTGATGCAATTTCCATTTACCTTTCTGTGGACTCAATGGAATTCTACAGGATTTTACCTTTCCTTTGCACATCCAGGTCAAATGAGAGGGAAGGGCAATTGGGTCAGCAGCCATGAGGCCCAAACCTGCTGAGAGTCCCGGGATGGTATGGGAGCCCCGAGTAGATAACAACTCATTCAATATTTTTCAGGATTAGGGAATCACCCATAACAATAATTGGGTAAAATCTTGCTGACTGACAGAGAACAATAAATTTCGACTATTGAGGCAACACTGAAAAATTGTTTCCAACACGATAATTGTCACTCAATTTAATTTTCAAACAAATATGACATTTTTAATAGACCTATATTTAAATTTAATTGAATCCAGTGAATATGAAAATGAAAATCCACAGCCTGCTTCCAGTCGACCGACCGGGTCAGGGGATGGAATGAATGAAGTCTCATCTAGCGGCGCGGACATGAACTGTGTCGGCTGCAGAAGCCTGTCGCACTTCCCTGGGGAAATGATTAAATGAATGACAGATGAAATGAAATTATAGTGGAGAGTGTTGCTGGAATTAAATTTTGGGCAGGGATAACCGGAGTACTCGGAGATAGACCTGTCTGCCTCCGCTTTGTCCAACACAAATCTCACATGGAATGACCGGGATTTGAACCACGGACTCAGCGGCGAGAGGCCAGCGTGCTGTGGCCTAAGCCACGGAGACTCTATGATACAGTGAATAGACTAAATGAATTGATTTTGTAAATGACCATTAAGTTTATATTTCTACAGCTAAAGATATAGCAAAGTCTCCAAAGATGTGAAGCTTTTAAAGGGGCGGGGATTTCTAGATAACGTTTGCAAAATTCGACTTCTACTTCTGAAGAGAGTAAACCTTTCGGATAGATACAACAAATTTACATGGAACAGAATTAAACGTACAACACAAATTTTAAATTTTAAATTAAACAAGAAGTTCCGTTAAGAACTATACAGCCTACTTTTCATGCCAATGATCATTCTACAGAATATGAACTATCTAGAATAATGACGAATTTAAGTTGGTAATATCGAAATATCTAATTAGTTCAAAATATACCTGGTATAATGTAGCCTAATAGAGCACTACAGTTGGCAGCCCTGGTGACTGAATATATTCTTAGTTCCATCTCTTAAGGTACAGAATACAAAATTTGGTTGAAGTCCAATGGACGTTACTTGCAGTTAGACACTGGATCTATCAGCACGCGTAAAAGCATGTTGCCAACAATACCATGCGTGTGCTGGTCAGAAATAATCTGAAATATTATGATATTTTGTTGTGCCAATTTTGGATGAAATCCATTTGTTAGTATAGAAGTTACATGTATTTTAAAATTGGACATATCAGCAGGCATAGAATCATGTTGTCAGCACTGCCTTGTATTAATTACTCCAAATTAATCTAGAACGTCAGGTGCTATACGTGTGCAAAGTATAGAGCTGTTGGCTTGCATACTTTCTGATATATTTATATTAGGGTAAAAAATATAGACAGCATTTATTAACAGTTGGCAGCCCTGATTGCACTGAAGAATACTTATAGTCATATCTGATATGTTACACATAGCACATGCGAAATTTGTATGAAATCCTACTGATAGTATAGAAGTTACATGTATTTAAAAATTGGCCCTATCAGCAGGCTTAGAATCATGTTGGTAGAACTGACGTATATAAGTTACTCCAAAATTAATCAAACATGTCAGGTACTATACGTGTGCATAGTTTAAAGCTGTCGGCTTGCACACATTCTGATATATTGGTATTTGGATTAAAAAAAAATAGAGAGAGCAATTATTAACAGTTGGCAGCCCTGGTGGCTCTTAAGAATACGCTCAGTCATATCTGTTTATGTACAGATATTACATACAAAATTTGGTTGAAATCCAGTTGATAGTGTAGAAGTTATATGCATTTAAACATTGGACCTATCAGAAGGCTTAAAATTATTTTGGCAACACTGTCATGGTTGGCCTCCTGGAAATTAAACTGAAGTAGTATTATCTACATGTGTGCCAATTTTGGAATAGCTCCTATGCATACCTTGCAGGATATCCAACATGGAGCTCAAATTTCTAGTGCGTTTTTTCAGCAGTTGGTAGCACTGACATCATTTTCAAATATGGACGTGAGCAATTCCGGTGCACATCTTTACTCATACTAAATTTGGTTTTGATTGCTGCAGCCGTTTAGGAGTTGATAGGGGGGGGACACACACACAGCCAGACAGACAGACAGACAGAAGGACAGACAGACAGACAGACAGACAGACAGACAGACAGACAGACAGACATTTGCCCGATCTCATAAGACTACTTTTTCCTCATTTTTGCAAAATGTGAAAAGTAGGCTAAAAATCTGAATTCTAAGAGTTTCCTTTGTATGCGTTGGGGGAGCAAGGTAGGGGCTTAAAATAGAAATGGAAACTTGATATTGCCAGAGGGTATCACGGGACACAAACTAAGACAGATGGGGCCGAAAATCCTAGCCTGAGGGTCCGTGCTCAATCTCCACGATCCTGCTTAACTCAAGTTTCAACGTAATATTGATTGGCTCTTATTGCTTGGCTATGCACGGAGTGGCGGGCAGAAGTGTTGAGTTTATGTCCAAAGGGGATGCCGTTAAGGATTGTGTCCGATTGTAGCAATGGTGGCCAACCCTGCTCACCCTTCACAAACACGTAGAAAAGAACATTTTAATAGAGATATATCAAACTAGGTATTTCTCTTCCCACAGTTCACTTCCGGGACATTTCTTTTTTCACTCTCGCTCACACGGCCGGCCTTGAATTAGTGCTGATTATTATGCGAAATGAGCAATGTGGAATGAGAGAGCGGTGTGGGCGGTGGATGACAGGTGTAGCATATTAATACAGTGCTTAACTAGTTTCTAGAAGTGAATTTCCCTTCCAATGAACTTTCCACGACTGTACTGAAATTTAAGGTCACCGCCTACCTGTCATACTTGACCCTATTGCTCGACCTACGTGATATGGCTCCAACGGACTCCTAGGCTAGTCCCGTGCACGCTAAATCAGGGCTGTACACGGGCGTGCACATAATTATACTAGGTCCCTATTACTATTGTTTCAAATGCTTGTCACGGCGTGTGAGTGGTTATCGCGTCGGGCCACCAACCCCAAGCTTGCAGGTTCCCTCCTGGTCATGGTAAGTGTTTTTTGAAAGACGAAAAAAATCACGACATGCGTGTCATTCGTTGTTGGGATGTTAAAGAACCCATTTGAATTCAGTAGGCCGTGTTCATAATGACAAAATTAATCTCGGGATTTTCCGCCAACACAAAAGTTCCTCATTTCTCTACTAGAAAGCGCTACAGTGTCAAGGAGCTTAGATATCTAACCTCCTTGACTTTCATAGCGTTCCAAGGAGAAGCCGATACAATTGCAAAGACTGATTACAATCTGGAAGTAATCGGTAAAAGACCAAAGAGACGACTGAGGCATTTTTTTTTAGCGTATGGCTTTTAGTGCCGGGAGTGTCCGAAGACATGTTCGGCTCGCCAGGTTTGTAGCTGCTACGAGACGGACACCCAATGGGTGAGCTACAAGTACCGTTGGGGAGGAAATTTGGAAGGTGAGGACGAGGAGTTGGAAGGTAGCGGCTGTGGCCTATAGTTAGGGACCAACCCCGGCATTTGCCTGGAAGGAAGATGGGAAACCACAGAAGACCATCTTCAAGGTTGCCGGCGGGGGGATTCGAACCTCCTCTCCTCCCGGATGTGAGCGACTGCCAGCAGTCATGCAGTAACCACCACGGCTAACTCACCCGGTACTGAGGCATTGAAGGGCAGATACGCTGCACAATGACCTCAGACGCGTTAATATTTAACCAGAAACGGGCAGAGATAGAAAAGTATGGAGGCAGCGTATGGATGAAATCGGATCCGGCAGCCAGGCGAGACAAACGCTCTCCTATTTTCTTTGCCTATCTGCCTTTCATGACTTTACATTCTTCCAAGTTCTTCAATCCTCATTCTTAGAAGTTTAAGAATATTTATTTTCCCCTGTCTTAAATTTTAGTTCCGTATTCTTCCTGAGACTGTCACAAGGACTGTGTAAGTATTTTAAACTGTTGAACACAAATAGCATTCTAAACATAAAATGTGGCTTGATAGGTGCTCTAATAACCGTACGCATGGCTGCTGTAATTAGAAATTGATCCCTTCCGCGCAGCAGTGGTAGTTGTTTCAATGAAGGTTTTGGGAAAACCGTACTATTAGCAACAAATTTCGGAATGGTCCCTCTCGTTCCTATCATTTAGCCATTTATTGTAATTGACTTAAGTTGGTACTTCTCTTTAAAATACTCTTAAATCGGTTCATAAATTTGTCTTTTCTCAATATCCACTTCCTCAGGGTGGCTTTCATGAGTCTCAAATTTGATGGTACCGGTAGTGTAAGGTCTATAATGTAATCTTCAGAGTTGGGCATGAACGAGATGATGTCTCACCCCCTGTTTCTACGATAATTGTAAACACCATGAACTTTCTTTTTACCAATTTCTTCTTCTTCTTCTTCTTCTACATTGTACGCTTTTTTTTTTTAGCGTATGGCTTTTAGTGCCGGGAGTGTCCGAGGACATGTTCGGCTCGCCAGTTTTGTAGCTGCTTCGAGACGGACACCCAATGGGTGAGCTACAAGTACCGTTGGGGAGGAAAGTTGGAAGGGAAGGGCGAGGAGTTGGAAGGTAGCGGCTGTGGCCTTTAGTAAGGGACCAACCCCGGCATTTGCCTGGAATGAAGATGGGAAACCACAGAAAACCATCTTCAAGGTTGCCGGCGGGGGGATTCGAACCTCCTCGCCTCCCGGATGTGAGCGACTGCCATTAGTCATGCCGTAACCACCACGGCTAACTCACCCGGTATTGTACGCTAATTTAATGTACGTCAATAGCTAGTAGTAGTTCTAGTAGTTGTGGTCCTGTGAGGCAAAACTGAAAAAAAGGTGAGTTTTATTTCCACCTCACCAATCTTAGAAGTGGTTTGCCGTGGTTACCGACTTCTATTCGAGACAAATGCCGGGATCGTTCCTAACTAAAAGCCAAGGCCACTTCCTTCCCACTTATTACCTGAATTGCAAGTACTCGTACACACACCATAATAGCATATGTTATCAGATATTTTATATTTATATACACACCCAAGTACATGAGGCTAAATGACACTGATGTCCAAGCGCATAAAATGAAACAATAAGTAATCTAAGTAATCTAATAGGAAAAATTTCATATTCATTTCCATCATTTCCTGGTCACTCATGCCTCGCTGGCATCGGAAGAGCGTAGGTTCGAGTCCCACCTCAGCCGTCATGAAAATGGTTTTCGTAGTTTCCCATTTTCAACACCAGGAAAATGCCGGAACGGTTGCTTTCAATAGTCAACGGCCGATTTCCTTCCAAAATTCCTTCCCTGACCCGTCCTGAAAGGAATAGAAATGGCCATTGGCTGCATTAATGACATTATTTTCGTCATCAACCTTACCACTAGAAGCAGATGACCTGAAACAATTATCTAGAACTAGAGTGCCATATCCCCTCCATGGACGTGGGCAACCTGAAATAGAGTCCTTGACTTCGTCAAGGGATCACTAACCAGGCATCCCGAGCCGGGGTTTGCATGTGGTAGGGTGGCCAGTTACTTTCCACTCCTCCTCTTACCATACCAACCGGCAGGTTCCAATTTCGCACCACGAGGCTGGGAGACCCCGTACCGGACTGTCTTGGCAGAGCCGGGGATCGAACCCGGAACCTCGGGGGTGACAGCCAACAATGCTACCCACTGCGTCACCACCATCAACCTGATGACTCTGTCAACTTAGCCATGGGGGTGAAAATGAATTACTTTTCGGGCACTAATAAATAACTGCGGTGATCTGGCAGCGAATTGTTGATTTCAAAAAGGAAAATAAGGGGTGTCCTATGACTAGAGCTGCTCCCCGGCCTTGTGTACAGTCCCCAGCTGATAACTATTCTGTGCCTGTTCACATTGAAGAATGCCCTTTGTCCAGCAAACCGGCCAAGACGAGCAGTGAGTCACCACAGCGTCGCCGACAACTGTCCTGGCAGCTAAACGAGAGCATATACAGTACGTAAACCTCGTAAGTAGAGGATCTATTCTGCCACAGAGGAGCGCATATTATAGGCCAGTCACCGCCGATACAAACATCGCGTTAGGTCGCAAAAAATTGCAAAGTTCTGATTTTTTGGGGTGTTGTTAGGACAGATACCAATAGTTTAAAACCAAGTTTTCAACTTCGAAAGACCTGTGCTAACTTCGTGGTGCTCGAAAACCCTCGAAATTTTCAGACTATATTCAGTTTTTGACTTACAACTTGTAAACAAATGCATTGTACGGCAAAGTCATCCATGACACTTTAAAAGAAGACGCAATTAGCGTCAATTTGAGCGCAACCTATGCCTTCTAAATCTTGAGATACAACACTTCAAAAATGGGCCATTTTTTTCCAAAAAGATAGAAATTTATAGTAAGCTAGTTTTTCGAACAAAGTATCGTGTATAATACACTTACGAGAGAGAATCAAAAGCTGTCAAACGTTTTGAACACAAATCATTTCTTTGACCCATTGGTTATAAGTACAACTCTTATTAGCCTACTTGGTAAGGTAGGGCAGAATATTTCAAAGTCCTGGATACAATGGCCTAAAAACGAACTGACTTTGCGGACCTCACCCCCTCCCTCCAAAACAAAACCAGCTTCTATTCCTATTCTACAATGATACATTCCACTGGTATTTTTCGCTTATAGCGAAGGCACATCGACAGTATTTATACTGTAATAATTAAAAATACTGTAATTTTTTGGTCATTCCGTTAACTCTTATATATAAATGATTTTGAGCAATGCGGGCTAATCACACACTTTCGCAACACTCTTACAGTACACGTAATCGCTTCCCCTGACCCTCCACCACACTACGTAAACTCACGCAATTGCCTCAAGGACACATCTACAACCTACCACTGCTGCCGGCCTGCTAACGCCGCGATTGTCTATATGTCAGAATTTGGGAACCTTAATTCTAACTAGCAAAAGCATTCACCTGAATTTTTACTACGTACACGGTTTGTTAATCATAAGCAAAGTGTGTCTTTTATTTAGGGTTAATTTTTCAAAAAATATATTGACTATTTTTTTAGGTTGGTTGCGGAACTCCTGGTGTGGACTCGCGGACTCTGGGGGTCCGTGGACCACATTTTGAGAAACTCTGATGTAGGGGTCTTCAATATATTTGGGAATTGGGAATTTTGATATTCTACCTATTCAAAGCAGCCATTCAGTAAAAAGAGTTTGAAATCGTCTGCTCAGTACAGTAAAGCTAGAATAAAGTAACCAAACGACAGTTATGTTATTCTGAATAAGCAAGGTTACCAATCCATGGCAAACAGACAACATTAGTTGCCTCTCTGTCCTGAGCTAATCGTTCCATCTCTGTAGGCCTATAGCTACCACATCCTACATCCGAGGTAATCTGTTTAACATATTCTAACCTTGGACTACCCATATATTTCTTATCCTCTATCCTTCCTTCCATAACTAAGTTTGCTATTCTTGGGTGTCTTAGTCGGCCTCTATGTCCTACCAACCTATCTCTTCTCTTCATTAGCAGTTGACAGAATCATCTCTCTCCTCGCTCACTCGTCTTAATACCTCTGCATTAGTTACCCTATATTTCAATCTGATTTTCATCCTTCTCCGGTAACACCACATTTCAAATGCTTCTATTCTCCTCTCTTCTGCTGCGATAGCAGACCAAGTATCACTTCCATAGAGCGCCACACTCCAGACGAAGGCTTTCAGAAATGCCTTTCTATTACCTAAATCCAATGCTTTTTTTCTCTTCAAAAAATTTAAGGGGTACGGTACCAGTAATCTCAGTTGTAGTCGACAAGACATCACGATCTGTCAATTTTCGGTCATTGTTTGTGTGTGTTTGTTTGTGTTCGAATCATTAACTTGCAGCTTTTTCGATGCCTGGGTGGATGTTAAATAGTTCGTTATTTTATACATCCTTCAAAACTAAACACATTCACAAAATTACAACCTATCCCACCTCCAAACAATAGCCTGCGTGCTTATAAGAACAGAGTGCCGAGTTTCCAACCAAAAGAAACTGATTCGATAGATCGATTTAAATCGAGGATTACTCCAAATCTCCTCCAGCTGTTGTGAACAGCGCGTTGACACCAGCTGATCGATGAACTTTCAAGTCAGAAGTTATATTTGCCGGACTAGATACAAATGTACCAATATTTTTTCTTAAACAGTTTTCAAATATTTAAGGGGTACGTGTACCCCCGAGTTCCCTATAAGAAAAGCACTGCCTAAATCTAAATTTGATATCCAGAGATTTCTTCTGTAGAAATGTTTTCCTTGCCTGAGCCAATTTACTTTTTATATCCTCTTTGCTTCGTCCATCACTGGTTATGTTGCTTCCTAAGTAGCAAAAGTATTCTACTTCTTTCAGCTTTTCACCTGCCAATTTGACATCAATAGGGGTTTCTGATTTCTTTCGGTTGCATGCCATTATTTTGGTTTTACATTTATTGATCTTCATCATGAATTCCTTCCTCAAGACGGAGTCCATACCATTTAAAAACTATTTCAAGTCCTCTGGTGAATCGGCTGAGTAGACAATGTTATCAGCAAATCTCAGAGTTGAAATTATTTCTCCTTGAATCTTTGCTCCTACTTTAACTTGATTTGTGTAGTCTATAATTTCAACGCACTATGCACATTTTAGAGCAGGCATTCCCAACCTGGTGCTCGCGAGCACAAGCTCCCCTGAGATCCATTATTCAATTCAAATGTTTTTGCACGAACCTGAATAATAGTGTTTTCATTACTAATTTTGACAGTCAGAAATTTTATCATTTTGTGAAATACTATTTTGTAATCGACTGTATTAATTAATTATACATCCCTGTTTTATGAGTAACACGAAAGACCCTGTTTCGTCTCCAATGTCCACACGTAAATGTATCTTATCTGCATGAATCATGCAACCAGTTGCAGCATGCCTGGGGAGCGGTGAAACCTAGTTATTTCAGCACTTCAGAGGGAGGTAGAAAAAGGAAAGAGAGATGCATAATTGTTGCATTATTATTAATAATATTGTTATTTTATAAAATTATTCTAGGTAATGCTAATCACACCTTCTTCCCTTGTGGACGGTGGATCCAAAATAGACAGCCTCTTCAAGAACACATTGAGGTAGAGATATCTCCTGACAATATTGTTGCGGTGATGCTGCAAAATGAAGAAAATTAGAAGCTGGTAGCAAGTTTTGTTGAAAGTATCCTCCGAACAAAGAAGACGTATCTGGATCGCCACTGAAGATAATTCACTACGGAAGAGTGCCCTACGGGCAAAGATAAAAAGGCTCTTGCCTGAAGTAATGTGATAAACGGTTCCATGGTGGTGTTCAGAGTTAGGCGTCTGGTATCAAAACAACACACATCACTTCAACAAAATATTTCAGGGGACACATAAAACTGAATAAGTCCTTTGTTTACTGACATATCACTATGCCTCATTTTTGAAACTTGTAGGGGATATAAACAAATATTTCCCAAAACTTTCATAAATCATGCTGCTTTATGTTCCTTTCTATAAGCGTTTTAATATATGACGTATCTTATTTTGTTTTAAAACTTGCTGATGTATCTTGTTTAGCAACTCAGTAATCAGATGTATCTTATTTTGAAAATAAAATAATCACTCTTCACAAATATAAAGTCGATTTAACACACCAATACAAATGTAAACACACCGGCACTAACAGAATTGTAAGCAGTACACAGAGAGCGCCTTTCAGTTGATGCGCTGATCAATGCGCAATAGGTAGGGTTACCATAATATTTTTAAGCCAAATCCGGACGTCGGATCTTCCGGGGGGTCTGGGGGATATGGACGAACAAAATGAAATGAACTGAACTTGATTTTATAGATTTACAATCCCTTTACAATTACATAACTTGATTACATAAGAATATACAAAAACATCAATCAGTGTTCATCATATATCATACTGATCCCTTGAACAATTTTTTCTCGTCTTAGATTAATCTGTGCTGGGTCCAGGGGCAGATTCCTCAATTTTCCTTGCATCGTATTTTAATTAGAGCTGACTTTCTTCAGAAATGGCTTGTTATTTTTTATTTGGTCGTGGAACTCTGAGCATGTCATATCACTATTTGCCTTGATATCTAGCAGGTCCCTGACAACTGCAAGAGATAATCGTCCTCGTTCAGCTGTCCATATTGCTCCCACCATTGAAAAAATTCGCTCAGCTGGAGCTGAAGTTCCAGGCAGACACATGGCAAATTCTACAAGTTTGTAAATATTCCGGTTCATGGTTTTGCTTACTATAACACTCTATAAACCACATTACTCTTGGAAAATACTTCAAACAATTGTCTCCACTTTTCATGAGTTTTAGGGGTTTCTTCTTTTGGCAGGGCGTCCCATTCGGGTCTCAGATTCTTCAAAACTTGAATAAGTGTCGAACGTTCATCAAATAGCTCATCCACATTTATTGAATCTGGTATGACACTGACTACTGTCAGAGCACTGTCTTCCATTTCATTTTCATCCCAAGAAGGGACATGTTGTAGTGTCAACCACTTGAAGTGTTTAGCTTTGTCAAAGCTGCTTTCCCAAAGTTTCAAGTAGCTAATGCCAGCTTGATAAAAACCTTCGGCACATTTTAAAAACTCTTCTTCCTAGCTGTCATTAATAGCTTCTTCAGTTTTCAATTTCCATAGTAATTTTTTAGCAGCAAATGGTATGTAATTGTCAGCCTTCCTTTCTTCCAGTTTCTCAAGTAATTGTTCATATACTTAAGCCGCTTCTGTAGCTGATATTTGATCGGACTCGACTTTCAATATTGATAGTTGAAACATTTGCAGACATCCGTGAACAAATGTTAAAAGCAGTTCATTGACTGGGTCTTCAAAAAATGATTGAATTGTTGCAGGGCAGTTGTTAAGTGATGAGAAATATGCTTTCAAGGGCTCAAACAAAACCAATATTCTTTCTACTGCTGGCATCAAGCTTAAAAATCTCGTATTGCCGTGGGAAAGGATCCTTTTGTACTCTACTTCTACAGACTCACAAAATTCTTTCAATGCAGTCACTCTGACAGTATATTGGAAGAAGTATTTGTACACTTTCACAACGATTGCCTCGACGTCCACATGTAGAGCATCACAGGCATGCTGCACTGCGTTATGCAGAATGTGCGCCGAACAGCCAATGCCAAGAATTGGCCTTGAGAGGGCATTTTGAAGTTTGCGAAATACATTTCCTTGGCCCTGCCTTTTAACACCACCAAAGTTGGTATTGGTGTTGTCAGCGCATAGGCATACGACCTTGGAGTCAATAGAGAACTTTTTGATGCATTTTAAAACATGTTCTACTAAGATATCAGAGGTTTCACCTGGAAGTTCATCAAAAAATAACAGCTTCACGTTAACACCTTCATTTTGGTTAAAATAACGAACACAAACAGGAGTAAATTTAACCTCTTTTCTGTTTGAACTGTCAATTGTTAGTGTAATGAAATTTGCATCCTTCAGATCTTTGAGAAGTTTGTCAAATATGCAAGGGGATATTACATTTACAATGATGGCTTCGGTCTTAGTACGAGCTCCCGAGAATTTCGGTTCAAAAAGCTTTTTAATCAGTTTGGCATTGCAATCAGACGTTTTGAAACTAAGTCCATGCATTGCAGTATAGTAGGCAAAAGTAGCTTCTTTTGCTGAACATTGCAGCTCAGCATCAGTGGCATCAGTATTTTTAAAAAATGTTTTAATACTTGCCGAGGACGCTGCTTGATTCGCCTTCTTATGTCTTTCAGTCTGCAAATGATTTTCTATATCATAGCGTCCACGATGTTCCACCGAAAATTCTGAATTGCACACCGTACACCTCACGCGATCATTGCTATTTTGGCACTGTCTCAGAAACGTATGTTCCTCTTTAAGTTTGTCGTTAAAAAAACACTTACGCTTCGGCATTTTCCCAATTTATAACACTACTTTGTTGTTATATACTTAAAAACTACTGATACTGAAAACTAATAGCATAAAACGTCTAGAAATGGACGCAGTCCAGCTAACAAAACAGTAGCACTAAACTGACTGAACGCACTCCTTCCAAATAAAATGGCGACAGGAGCGGCACACAGAACAGGTGCAGCCGCTTGAGCAGTCCTGGTGCTCAATGTGACCAACCTATATGCGGTGTGAAGTAAACTTTCCTCAAATATTTGCCACGTATTCGGTTTCCGGACAATTTTTAAATCCGGACGCCAAACCGGACACATGTTTAAAATCCGGACGGCCCGGACGAAATCCGGACGGATGGTAACCCTAGCAATAGGCCCTGTCAAGATGTGTCTTGTTTTGATACTCATTTATCTACTTGTCTTATTTTGAAACCAACCAGCTACTTCAGCATTTTAAAACAGCACGAGGTATCTGTTTTGAATACCTTTCTCTTCCTTCATGTAAAGAGGGCATTTAAGACTTGATAATCAGCCGTATTCTCAAAATCGCAAAAATAGTGATGAATCTTGTTTTGATATCAGATGACTCAAGTAATGGGAAGAGTTTTAGCCGGTTGTCTGCCACTCAGGAGCCCGACACTATGTGCGTAAATGCATTTCTCCTCCTCAAAAAGATTATTATTATTATTATTATTATTATTATTATTATTATTATTATTATTATTATGGGTATATTGAAGCCTCTGTGGCTTAGGTGGCAGCACGCCTGCCTCTCACCGCTGGGTCCGTGGTTCAAATCCCGGTCACTCCATGTGAGATTTGTGCTGGACAAAGCGGAGGCAGACAGGTTTTTCTCCGGGTACTCTGGTTTTACCTGTCACAATTTCATACCAGCAACACTCTCCACTCTCATTTCATTCCATCTGTCATTCATTTTCATCTTTGCCCCACGGGAGTGCGACAGGCTTCGGCAGTAGGCACAGTTCATATCCTCGCCGCTAGATAGGGGCTTCATTCATTCCATTCCCTGACCCGGTCGGTCGACTGAAAGCAGGCTGTGGTTTTTCATTTCCATTACTGGTAAATTCGATTAAATGGAGGTCAGGTACTTGGTATGACATTAAGGTGGTGCTCTTACGTTAGTCTCAAAGAAGTTGATAACGGCTGGTTTAGAGGCTCATGCAACAAGTACCGTATGTATTGACACTGGAGAGAAATGCTGTTCTGTTATGTTATGTAATTTGTGGAGGTAGTGCGTGTGATTTGTCTCAGATAATAAACAAACAGCACTCTTCCTTCGCGCTTCCTGACGACCAACACAGAATATTAATTGTCGAAACGTAGAATATTTAAAACAGTGAACTTACGCAAATACTTGTTGGCTGTGAACCATCACGTACTGGCTGGTGTTGTAACATGCTTACCTCAGAACCTCTTTAACACTTCTTGGTTGTTAATGGAAATACGCTTTTTCCGGCAAACCTACAGGTGAATGACCTCCTAACGGGTCATGTGAAATCGGACCACACTTCATTCAAGCTTCATATAGGAGCTTGGGATATCTAAGGTCATAAGCTCCATGTACTTAGGAGTGCGATCTATTAGTTAACAACTTTACAGTAGATCAACACGTTTCAATGTTCTTTATCATATGTAATTTATTACAGGTTATTTTTAAACATATTCCAGTAATTGGAATTGTTTTGTGTTGACCCACTGAAAGTTACAATATTATTATTATTATTATTATTATTATTATTATTATTATTATTATTATTATTATTACTATTATTTTTAGTCGTTTATCCTCCAGATTGGTGGAACCCACGGACTCAGTGAGGGAACTCACCACTACCGCCTCTACGGGCAGTGTCCTAGAGCTGGGAACATCGAATCGGAAGGGATACAACTGGAGAGGTGGGATTGGCACCTCGCCCAGGCGGCCTCACCTGCAAAGCGAACAGGGGCCTCATGAGGGAAGGTAAGGGATGGTTAGGATGGATAGGCAAGGAAGAGGGAAGGAGGCGGCCGTGGCCTTGAAGAAGGTACCATCCCGGCATTTGCCCGAAGACGAAGTGGGAAACCACGGAAAACCACTTCGAGGATGGCTGAGGGGGAATCGAACCCCCTCTACTCATTTGGGCCACACAAGGCTGAGTAGACCCCGTTCCAGCCCTCGTACCACTTTTCAAATTTCGTGGCAGAGCCGGGAATCGAACCCAGGACCTCCGGGGCGTATTATTATTATTATTATTATTATTATTATTATTATTATTATTATAGCGGCTTCGGTGGCGTAGTTGGTAGCATGCTGAACTGCTGTGTCCAAGATATCGGGTTCAAACCCGGCCGAAGTCTTCGGATTTTTTAACAGCGTTAAAAATCCTTCAGTATGCCTTCCTTCGGAGGGGAAGTAAAGCCGGCGGTCCCATGTCATAGATTTATGGCATGTAAAAGATCCTTCCACAGACTAAACTTGTGTGGAGCTAAATTTCTAGGTTGGATTTCGTTGGAACGCTCCATCAAAGTTCCAACCTTCACCACTAGGTACCATTGACATCTGGTAGCGAAAGCTGGAACTACTTGAAATTGAACGGAACGTGTAGCTCACCCTCTGGGTGTCCGCTGAAAGCAGTTACAGCCTCTGGCGTTCCGAACATGTCCTCGGACACTCCAGGCACTAAACGCAATACGATAAATAAATAAATAAATAAATAAATAATAATAATTTTATTATTATTATTATTATTATTATTCTACCCTTTTCTTAGTCGTTTACCCTCCAGGTTGGTGGAACCCACGGACTCAGCGAGGGAACTCACCACTACCGCCTCTACGGGCAGTGTCCTAGAGCTGGGAACATCTAATCGGAGTGGGTACAACTGGTGAGGTGTGATTGGCACCTCGCCCAGGTGGCCTCACCTGCAAAGCGAACAGGGGCCTCATGAGGGAAGGTAATGGATGGTCAGGATGGATAGGCAAGGAAGAGGGAAGGAGGTGGCCGTGGCCTTGAAGAAGGTACTACCATCCCGGCATTTGCTCGAAGACGAAGTGGGAAATCACGGAAAACCACTTCGAGGATGGCCGAGGTGGGATTCGAACCCCCTTTACTCATTTGGAACACCCGAGGCTGAGTAGACCCCGTTCCAGTCCTCATACCACTTTTCAAATTTCGTGGCAGAGCCGGGAATCGAACCCAGGACCTCCGGGGCGGCAGTTAACCGTGCTGACCGCTACGCTACGGAGGCGACATTATTATTATTATTATTATTTTTTTTTTTTTATTATTATTATTATTATTATATTTGCAAATGGGGGTAATTCCCCGGTGGCAAATTGTACAAATACATAAAATCACCAACAAAAACATCAAACATAATATACACAATTCGCAATTTAGGAACTAAATAAATTACATCGTAGTATTTACACAATATTTCAATCTTCACTTAAACACATCAATATGTTTGGGGAATGGCTCTAAGATTGAGGAAGGTAATGAGTTCCAATTATCAATACCACGGTTAATGAAATAATATTTCCCATAACTTGTACGCTGTGGTCGGACCTTGACTTAATGAGGATGATCTGTCCGGCTCAGGTAGGTGGGATTTCCCAGACATTTGTTTAGTTCTCCCCATGCTGGCCCATTAGTGTAGGCCTAAGTGTTAAACATAGGGTATAGTTTGGATTTCATCCTTATATCTTCCAGAGATTCCCACCCTAGATTTTCTATCATTCGAGTTACACTACTTGAAAATCAAAATCCACAGCCTGCTTCCAGTCTCCGACCGGGTCAGGAATGGAATGAATGAAGCCCCCATCTAGCGGCGAGGATATGGACTGTGCCGGTTGCCGAGGCCTGACGCTCTCCTCTGGGGCAATGATTAAATGAATGACAGATGAAATGAAATGATAGTGGAGAGTGATGCTGGAATGAAATTTTGACAGGGAAAACCGGAGTACCCGGAGAAAAACCTGTCTGCCTCCGTTTTGTCCAGCAATCTCACATGGAGTGACCGGGATTTGAACCAAGGACCAAGCGGTGAGAGGCCGGCGTGCTGCCGCCTAAGCCACGGAGGCTTCTTCTAGGGTTAAAATCGTTGAGCACAAACCTAGCAGCCTTCCTTTGTACCATCTCCAGCTCATTGGTGAGCCCTACATGATATGGGCTATATAGGCCTACATATATATATTAAAGACATGCATTATAACCTGTGTTATTGTGGTGTCTGTAGTAGTGTGTGTATTTATAATGCAGGTGAGGGTTGGGAAGGAGCCAGCCGTGGCCTTAAGTTAGGAAACATCCCAGTAATTGCCACGAGTAAAAGTGGAAAACCACGGAAAACCACTTCCACGATGGCTGAGATAGGAATCAAACCCACCTCTTCTCAGTTTTACCTCACGAGTGTGAGTTGACCCCATTCCAGTCCTCAAACCAGAATTGAATTACTTGAGAGATCCGGGAATCGAACCCGGACCACCAGGCTGACAGTCGAGAATGCTAGCCGCTACACTAAGAAGTGTACATGTGATTAATTATTACCAGCCTCTGTACAGATTACACTTCATTCGCCATGAGAATATCATCAGATCGAGGTTAATCAGGGCGAACAAAAACTATTTGTACAAACTTGAGGAAGTGAATCCGGAAAGGAAAGGAACAAATATGTTCATGTGAAATAGGGAATGAATCTTTACATGCTTCGGTTTGAATATGAAGTATCTGGAGCCGTTGTGCAGAGTGTGTATTCATATGCCTATGCATTGACTACAAGGGTGTTGGTGTACTCCTTAAGATAACATTTTGGAGGAATGGCAGGGAGGTACTCCTAATGAAGAGATAAGGGTTACGTTGGAAATGAACATACTAATTGTTCGTATGAGCCGATGATTGGATCATGTGATGAAAATGAAAATCCACAACCTGCTTCCAGTCGACCGACTGGGTCAGGGAATGGAATGAATGAAGCCTCCATCTAGCGGCGAGGATATGAACTGTGCCGGCTGACGAAGCCTGTCGCACTCCCCTGGGGCAATGATTAAATGAATGACAGATGAAAAATGATAGTGGAGAGTGTTGCTGGAATGGAATTTGTGACAGGGAAAACCGGAGAACCCGGAGAAAAACCTGTCCGCCTCCGCTTTGTCCAGCACAAATTTCACAAGGAGTGACCGTGATTTGAACCACGGACCCAGCGGTGAGAGACTGGCGTGCTGCCACCTAAGCTACGGAGGCTCTGGATCATGTGATGAAAATCTATTATCTCTGTTCCTCCTGTCATTTTCTTGAGTTTCATCTCCTACAGACATTGCATTCGTTCTTGAAATACTGATTTCCGTACCATATTCCCCACATTTCTGTTCAAGTTTTAATATCATTCGGATATAAAAAGTTGCGTAGCACGGTCAAGAAAATGTTTTCTACAGAAAAGAAATCTGTTCACACCATTCACATCTAAGTTCCTGACACTGGAAGAGTTTAAGATATTTTTACATAGGTTCGATATAACAAATGTTAACAACTCTATGATTTTAATCTGGCGTTATTGGCAGGGATACACAATTTCCATTATCTATAATAATAATAATAATAATAATAATAATAATAATAATAATAATAATAATATAGTATGGCCTCGAATGCCGGGTGCCGACTAACTAGAGGGTAGCTTGCATGTCGAATTTCGTTGTTCCTTGAAGCACTATGAAAGTCAAGGAGGTTAGATATCTATGCTCCTTGAACACTATAGCGCTTTCTAGTAGAGCAATGAGGAACTTTGTGTTGGCGGAAATTCCCGAGATTAATTTTGCCATTATGAACACGGCCTTCGGAATTCAAATGGGTTCTTTGACATGCCAACATCGTATGACATGCGTGTCGTAATTTTTTGCCGCCTTTCAAAAGAAAATCTCTTACCACGGCCAGAAGGGAACCTGAAAGCTTGGGGTTAGTAGACCAACACGTTAACAATTCACCCACCGTCGCAAGCTTCTGTATTATCTAAATATAAGGTACTCTTTCTTCATTTACCTAAGAGGATGATGAGCTCGGCTATAGAGGGTAAGAGAAGCAGAGGTAGATCTAGGAGGCGATCGTTAGATTCAGCGTTCAATAATATCAAAGTGAGAGGCGTGTAGAAGCAGAAGCTTGCTCACAAACGGAGGTTTACAGACGACTAGACGCTGTAAGGCAAAACAATCTCAAATAAAAAAAATGTATGTATCGATTCACAAAGCAGAGAAGAGACTGTCAATATGGTTGATGGTTGCTTGATGATATTTCATGGTACTCTCTAACCATTTCAAACATTTTACATGCCAGATATTGCCCAATTAGCGTTGTCTGCACACTTTACGGTTGAGTGGCAGCCAAAGTGAATATAGCTTCTCCGGGGTCAGACAAGGAATCATGGAGGTGACTTGCTCACAAACGGAGGTTTACAGACGACTAGACGCTGTATGAGACTACCAGTGGTGAGAGGTGAGTCAGTTACTGGCATGTAAATTAGCTGTCACGCATTCTCCTCAACACTCAGAATTAACTTCCTGGCTTATGATCATATTATCATATTGAAAATGTGTGTTCTCTTCACTGGCACTACTCGAGCCAATCGTGATGGATGAAAGTCACCTGGAGGAGTAACACAGTAATCGGCTATTTCTGAGTTACTTATTTCATTGTGTGTAAATATTATATAGGGTAAATGAACTAGCTTACAACACAACATTTACATTTAGAAGCCAGTTAGCAATGCAAGGAGACATTTTTAAAATGTAATTAGGGATTCAAAGGTAGGATGCCGTGTTTGGCGTTGGATAATGTACTCGTGGACTGGTCTTCTTCACCACAGTCGCAAACTGAAGAATCCCTTCAACCCCACTCATGATTAAGGTAGTTACATATGCTGTGCCCGGTTCTCAAACTGTCCAGGAACAGGTCAATGCCATACAGGGTGCCCCAAAATACACTGACAAGGCTTGGTATGATGTGCGGGAAGGCAAACTGATCGGTTTTCATGAAGGAACCCATATCCAGAAACGCACGGCTTGGACGCTGTATCGCATCGAAGTGTAGGAGGGGTGTGCGTTCCACAGATCGTCAATAAACTCCAACATAAGTAGCACATAGAGCTCCTTACAAATGGGGTTCGAACTGTATACCTCTAACGTCATTGCAGAACCTACGTTAGTGGTGCCGAGCCGCACGCACATGATCCAATACGAGCGGTTGTCTTTGAAGGATGGTAATCGCTCCGTGGATTCGAGTAATAAGGTCCTCCACTGACATAACAGAAGTGGCATACACCATACTCTTCATACTGCCCCACAGAAAGTAGTCGAGAGGTGTCAAATATGGCGACCGTGCTGGCCATGGAACCGGCCTACCTCGACAAACCATCGATTGGGATATGCGACGTTGAGGTGATTCCGCACATTTCCATCAAAGTGCGTGTTGCAGCCACATTACCTGCCGAACATTTAGTGGCACTCCAAAGGGGTAGGCAAAACATATCGAATAAATGTGAAGTAGATCTGTCCTGTCAGTGTGTTGGGCAGTAGATATGACCCAATGAGATGGTCACCAATGATCCCAGCCCAGATGTTAATACCGAACCTGTGTTGGTGGTTACGAATCACATGCGCACGTGGATTTTCGTCCACCCATAGTGTCACAACCGTTCTCAAACTTCGACGCTCTCCAGCGCCCACACCGTGCATTTCCGGACAGGGGCTTCTCCTTGAAAAGCGATCAGTCTGCTTTCCCGCACATCATACTAAGCCGTGTCGGTGTATTTTAGGGACACCCTGTATAATCGGCCACCGATATACAGAAACCAGATATGACTCCTAGGGAGAAATGAAGGAATCCATTCAAGGGAAGCTTCGGTGGCGTAATTGGTAGCGTGCTGGACTGCTGGGCTCAAGATAACGGGTTCAAACCTGTCCGAAGTCGTCAGATTTTTAAGAGCGTTAAAATCCTTCAGTATGCCTTCCTTTCGAGGGGACATAAATTCGGCGGTCCCATGTCATAGATTTATGGCATGTAAAAGATCCTTCCACTGACTAAACTTGTGTGAAGCTAAATTTCTAGGTTAGATTTCGTTGGAACGCTCTATCGAAGTTCCAACGTTCACCACTAGGTAGACCTATCATTGACATCTGGTGGCGAAAGTTGGAACTACTTGAAATTGAACGGAACTTATAGCTCACCCTATGGGTGTCCGCTTGAAGTAGCTACAGCCTCTGGCGAGCCGAACATGTCCTCGGACACTCCCGGCACTAAAAGCCATACGATAAATAAATAATTACAACACAAGAGATGCTATCATCTCTGCTGTGTGACATTGCAAGAGATGCATGGTGGCCACTCAAATCGGTCAAAGATTTTCCAGGAGTTTTCCGGGAATTTTCCAGGAGTAATTCTCATTTTTCCAGACATAGAAAAACGCGCGAGTCCCGAAGGGGCTTTATCGGTTGCCTACTTCAAGACCAAAATAAAGCAGTTGTGTTTGGTCTACTTATAGAGATGTTGACAAAAATTAGTGGTAATTACGTTATTGATACACAAGACTACACACAAATGATTTAATTGTTGTTTTAAAAAAGCCTTTGTGACTCAAATATCCGCTTAAAAAAAGGAGAAAAGAATGCCGCCTGCATTATTATTGCGGTGAAGTTGTCTATACTCAATATGTTTTACAAATACTATCGTGTGTTCCCCCACACAGAAACAGGTAGCCTGAGGAAATTGCATTCGTTAACGATAGAGTGCTCACCCAAAACCGCAGCAGGAGTATGATTTAAGGTGGAAAGATTTGTATAATTAATTAACAGTGGCTATTTTCCAGACGTTTTAAATGTTTTCATAATTTTCCAGGAGTTTTCCAGGAATTTTCCAGACCTAATAAAATCCAGGAGTTTTCCAGGATTTCCAGGTTTTCCAGGAGTAGTGGCCACCATGGATATGGAAGCTTGAACGTGCACAACACCTTCTACAAGTGTGGCAGAAGAAGGTAAATGTAGAACACATTTAGATAATGCAAATGTGTTTCCTCTGCCAGTAAAACCAGATTAAACAAGATGTTCAGTAAAGAACATATAGCCTACTTTCTCCTAAATGCATGGGTATTGTTATAACTCTTTGTCCTTTTCAAGGAGTATGATTGAATGTTGGTTGTAGTAGCTTGTTGAAATACAACGTGCTATAGGGATATTAAACATGAATATGAGGTGCCCTTTGCGAGTGCTACCTCTGTACCAAATTTCGTTCAATTCGGTTTCACCGTGTTTGAATTGATAGGGGGAATCGATTTGCACACATACTTGGCCACCATCTGCAAACTATTGGGCTGATGTTCTTGCAGTTTGGTCTGAATATGTTTCCCACATAAAGATATGCTCTTGCAAAATTTGGTAGAGACTAGATTATTAGATTGGTCGTATTTACATTTTAGCTTTTAACATTTGGGTGGCCGCGATTACGTTTCCGTCAAGATAGCGGTGATATAAAACATGACACTGAGGTGCCCTTTGCTAGTGCTACCTCTGTACCAAATTTCGTTCCATTCGGTTTCACCGTGTTCGAATTGATAAGGGGAATCGATTTTCACACAAAGATGGCCGCCATCCGCAAAATATTAGGCTGATGACCTATTAGTTTGGTCAAAGGATGCTCCCTCCATAAAGGTATGTTGTTGCTAAATTTGCTAGAGTTCGGATGATTAGGCTAATCGTAATTTGATTTAAGCTTTGAACATTTGTGTGGCCGCCATTACGTTTCTGTCAATATGGCGGCGATATAAATCATGACACTGAGATGCCCTTTGCTAGTGCTATCTCTGTACCAAATTTCGTTCCATTCGGTTTCACCGTGTTTGAATTAATAGGGAGAATCGATTTTGACACAAAGATGGCCGCCATCCGCAAACTATTAGGCGAATGACCTATTAGATTGGTCAAAGGATGCTCCCTCCATAAAGGTATGTAGTTGCAAAATTTGGTAGAGATCGGATGATTAGGTTAATCGTAATTTGATTTAAGCTTTGAACATTCGTGTGGCCGCCATTACGTTTCTGTCAAGATGGCGGCGATATAAAACATGACACTGAGGTGCCCTTTGCTAGTGCTACCTCTGTACCAAATTTCGTTCCATTTGGTTTCACCGTGTTTGAATTAATAGGGGGAATTGATTTTCACACAAAGATGGCCGCCATCCGCAAACTATTAGGCTAATGACCTAGTTATTTGGTCAGAGGATGCTTCCTTTATAAAGGTATGTTGTTGCAAAATTTGGTAGAGATCGGATGATTAGGTTAATCGTAATTTGATTTAAGCTTTGAACATTTGTGTGGCCGCCATTACGTTTCCGTCAAGATGGCGGCAATATAAAACATGACACTGAGGTGCCTTTTGTTAGTACTACCTCTGTACCAAATTTCGTTCCATTCGGTTGCACCGTGTTCGAATTAATAGGGGGAATCGATTTTCACACAAAGATGGCCGCCATCCGCAAACTATTACGCTGATGACTTATTAGTTTGGTCAAAGGATGCTCCCCCTATAAAAGGTATGTTGTTGCAAAATTTGGTAGAGGTCGGATGATTAGGTTAGTCGTAATTTGATTTAAGCTTTGAACATTTGTGTGGCCGCCATTACGTTTCCGTCAAGATGGCGGCGATATAAAACATGACACTGAGGTGTCCTTTGCTAGTGCTACCTTTGTACCAAATTTCGTTCAATTCGCATTTACCGTGTTCGAATTGATAGGGGGGGGGGGGGAGACAGACATTCAGAGTACACACACTCACACACACACACACACACACAGACTCACACACACACATACACACACACAGACAGACACACTTTTTTCGCCCTGTGTTGATCTCATAAGTCTACTTTCATTTTTTGCAAAAATCGAAAGTAGGCTAAAAATCATTGAATTTTTGACATTTTTTATCGAGTCTACGAAAAATTTTGTCACGCTCTTCCAGTTTCAGGAACTTGAGGCCTAAAGGTCAACGTACCAGTCATCAGATGATTAAAAAGCAACGAAATGAATGCTTGTTGAGTGTGTTTTGCACTAACCGCAGGGTGCACCATATCGTGAGGACTGCTCAGTACGCACGCGTGACAGGGGGCGAACAAGAGCAGAATTGAAAGTTTTCATCAAAAGGAGATGATTCAGACCTCTGCGGTCAAGAGGTCGTCACGGTGGGAAAGTGAAGGGAAGAATGAATGAATTAATCATCCCGCCAAGATGACTATCATTCCACGAACAGGCATATCCTAGCAGGTTCCCAGAACTCATACTTACTTGGGCATTAATATCACTGGTACTAGGACGATTTACAAATAAATGTACACAACTGAAATGTTCAGAATGTAAACCAGGAATTCTAATTCAAGTCCCTAGCGCATCCTCATTGTCATACTTTAGGTCAGATACTATTTGTTTATTTAATTATATAATTGTTTATTCGTTTATTTATTTGTTATCTATTAATTTAATTATCCATTTATTTACGGTACCTATTTATCAATTTTCTATTCATCTTTTTATTCTATTTATCTATGTATTTACCTTTTTATTAATTTATATATTATCTATTTACTTATGTAATTATCCATTCAGTCGTTTGTCAGTCGGATTTATGTATGTATGTATGTATTGCATTGCGCTGCGTTTATTTAATTAATTAATTAATAAATTAATTAATTGTCTTTCTTTCTTTCTTTCTTTCTTTCTTTCTTTATTTATTTATTTATTTATTTATTTACATATAGGAATGCCTGAAGCATTTAGGAAATCCTGTATCATCACAAACAATTGGCGAGTATTATATGGAACTGCCTATTAATGTAAGTAATTTCGAAGGAATGAATGAATGAATCCATAAATCAACTAATCAATGATAAACAACGTAAGGTATTTTATCGATACGCAATACACAAATACAACAAAGAATCAAGAACCTTTACGTCACTCATTTACAATGTGAAATTTCGAAAATAATCCTTTCATTGTAAAAATACTATAATTCAGCGCGAAGATTGTTTGCAAAATTGTCATTTGTAGCTGTTCAGTCGGTCAACACGATTGTGTACAATGAATGAGCGCGGTACAAGATATAAATTGTGTAAACACACTCCTGGAAAAAAAATTACGTGTATTAGTTTATCACAATTAAATGGGGCAATTTAGGATTGTTTGCAACATTTTCACCATTCTTTGGAAACATACCACATTATTTTAGGGGTCTTTTTTACTGTATTTACTGTGCGTACTGGAAGGGCAGATGTAAATATGGCCAAACAGCCATGGTAAAACAGATGTCCCAATTATACGAATTTCTTCATTACCTGGTGATTTGATAGTGGTTCCACATAGAGGTTGTTCATTTAAACAGAGGGCAGTTGTTATTAGTTCAGCTTGAAGACAGTTGTTGAAGGCAAATATTAAATTACAGCAAGTTATTCTTGGTATTAACCGACAGTAGTGGCTACGCTGGCTAAAGCGCTGTGTTAGGCCATGGGGCCAAGCTCTCTGCTGACTCGGTAGACGCGTGGGTTCGAGCCCCACCGTCGGCTGTCCTTGAAACGGCTTTCCGTGGTTTCCCATTTTCAACACCAGGCAAATGCTGGGACAGTACCTTCTGACAGGTCACGGCCGCTTCCTTCCACATCCTTGCCCAGTTTCATTCATCTTCATCCATTCCATCTCTCATCCCGACGCGCAGGTCGCCCACGGGCGTCGAATAGAAAGACCTGCACTCGGCCTCTCAGGAGGCCACACGACCAAAAAAATAATTATTGGTATTATTGCGAGTATGTGAGAGTTTCGCCCAGATATACCAACAGGCTTACCTGGGGATATTGCTTAGACCTAAAATATAATCCAGATCAAACAAAATGTCACTATCTAATAATATTCCTATGTAATGTCTTGAAAGAGGTTTCCAGACAGGCTGTGCTGATCTGTTGAAGGACACCAGTGGTTTATCGGGAGACAACCGCCACTGACTCAGTATAATTAACAGAAGAATTAACTGTCATTTTCCGTTTTTAACAAATGTTTTATCCAGTAGAAAGTAGTTCCAATCCCAAAAGCGGTCACGACAGGTTGCACTGATCGTCTGTTGATGGACACAAGCGGTACATAGGGAGGTAACTACCACTAACGCGGTATAATACGTACACGATGCTGTTGTTTCATTCGATTGGCCATTTAGTCCCGTGTACTTGGGTGTGTTTGTTGAATTTGTCTGATACCCAACGTTATTGTGGTGTCTGTATTAGACACGTACTTTGATTCAGATGAGGATTGGGAAGGAGGCGGTTGAGGCCTGAAGTTAGGAGCCATCCCGGCATTTGCCTGAAGTAGAAGTGGGAAACCACATAAAAACAATTTCTAGTATGAGAGAGGTGGGAACTGAACTCTCCTCTTCTAAGTATTGCCTAACGGGATTGAGTATACCCTATTCCAGCTTTTAAACCAGAATTATTATTTTATTATAGCCGGGAATCGAACTCGGATTTCCGAAGTGACAACCAAGAACGCTAGCCGCTACGCCACGAGGTGATCAAACGTACAACAATTAGTTGTTCGATATAATATGATTTTTATGTGGTAAATTATATTTAGCACCTGATCTGTCCTAGAAGGGGCCTCTGTATTGCGCTTATCTACATTCCGCGTCGTAATTTATCACATAGTTAAAAGTCGAGTGTGTGTAGTCAATACCTGGAAAGGAGCGTTAAGAGTCATATCTTAATCTCCAGAACACCTGCCACCAATATGATATCAACACCACAAGCACGCAGCAGCTATAACCAGGGGCTCTATTGAACAAATTACAGCGATGAACCAGGATAATCCCACCATTACTTTCATACTAATCAGTTAGCGGGCCAATGCTCACATTTAACCTTTAGCTAACCTCCCAAAGAAAAGGAAAGTGTGCTTTGAATCGGCCTGCTCAGCTTAGTTGCCTTTGATACTCAGCACAAAAGAAGCTACCGGCTATTATACGTCCCCTGGGGTGGCTGTTACGAGCTCCAACCCCCGATACTGGAGGTCTGAAGGATGAATAGGAAGAAGCTAGCGCGGTTAAGTGGTGGAAAAAATTATGACACCACCTTCTATACTCCATCGTTTCATTCTAATAGTCAAATAAGTATGACCAGTCACGGTGATCGAGAGTGCTAACGCGCTACCTTGTGCCTCACTGTCATCGGGAGAGCGTGGGTTCGAATCCCACCTAGGCCGTCCTGAAAATGGTTTTCATGGTTTCACATTTTCACCACCAGGCAAAAGCCAGGTCAGTTCCTTTCAACAGGCCTCCGCTGTGACAGCCACGAGTGCTAGCCGCTATACCAAGAGACGGAATTACTAGCTAGTATTACCCTTTCACGAATTGATTGCCGGCGGTCGAGATGGGAACTATTCTGTGTTTACTTGTGTCACACGTGACTCTGCTTCGTTGACAGGTACAGTTGCGCGAGTAGGATATGACTCAGCTCTAGTAGCTTCAGTCATCGTTTAACTGTCCGCGGTCATATGCACTCGTGTGACGCTTATCTGCGCTTCTAAGACGGGTAGCGCGCGCAATGTTGCTTGACTTATGTGCACACTGTACCCTGTCATCACAGTGTCCTCCGTTTCACCCCGCGGGGCTCCTGCTACAATAATCGACAAACGCTGGTGCAGCCAAAAAAAAAATGATACGCACTGACTGCATGCCCGTTTGGTACAAACTACCAGTGAATCACTCGTTCAAAATTCCACGAGACACATAACATCACAACAGTAGTTGTACGGGGGGTGTCTAGTCATAAGTAATGTCGTCTTATAGAGAACATTTTATTTGGAAAGTTTTCTGAACAGAAATTAAACTATTCTTCAAAGTACTGACTATCAGATTCTATAGTCTTGAGCCATCTTTCAGCGAGGTTTCTTATCCCGTGACGGTACCAATCTCTGGGTTTATATGCGAAGAATTCGGCAAGACCCACTTCCACAGCTTCAATGTTTTCGAAATTTCTTCCACGAAAGAAATAGGCCATGGATCGAAAAAGATAGTAATCTGAAGGTGCAATATCAGGGTGTATACTGGATGTGGTAGCAGTTCGACTCCTCCCAAAACCTGAATTTTTGCCATGGTTGTTCGTGCAATATGGCGTCTCGCATTGTCCTACTGCAAGAGAACTCAATTTCGGTTAACTAATGCTGAGTATCTACGTCACAAAATTTCTTGAACTCGTTCGAGTTGGTCTCAAAATATCTTGAACTCGTTCGAGTTGTTGAGAAAAATTATACGCACTGACTGCATGCCCGTTTGGTACAAACTACCAGTGAATCACTCGTTCAAAATTCCACGAGACACATAACATCACTTTGGGGCCGAACCGATCGTTTTTAACGATGACTTTGTCAGGTTGACGGAGACTGAGTCACTGTTTCGAGGAGTCAGCGTTGCGGTAATAGATCCATTTTTCATCGCATGTGACAATTCTCCTGATAAATCTATCATCAATGGGGTAACCGATTAGCTGGCGACAGAGCCTGTTCAGGGGTCAATTATTGAGGTACATATGATTTTCCAAGTTTCTTAATCTGGCGATGTATGGTATCTTTTGATGCACCAAGTTCTTCTGACAGCCTACGAGTAGCCTATTTCTTTGTGGATTTTCTTCCAAAATTCTGCGTGTATTCTCAATATCCCATAGTTTAGGTCTCCAGAACGCGGAAAATCTGTAGCGTTTTCTTCTTCAGTGTTGAAATGTTGGAACCATCGTTATGCCACACGCTCACTGACACCTTCTTCTTCCACTCCACATATTCTTGGAGCCGCGGCAGCAGCTTTGAAATATTGTTTCTAGTAGTACTCTAGTAGGACCTTAACCTCCAACTTTGTAAGTTCCATTTGTGATTGTGCATCAACAACTGACGACTGATATATTCACGCAATTCTAGTCATGGCCTCCTGTAAATAGCATTGGCGAAATAAAGATAACCAATTCTATCTTATAAAACACCAAACTTATAAAACGACATTACTTATGGGACATCCTAATATTATTAGTTTACATTTTCACCATCACCCAAGGCATTACGGGCCGATGACCTAGATGGTTGGTTCCTCAGTTTAGGGGCTGCGACAACGCGGTCATGTAGCCCCGTGCACTTTGGGTGTGTGTAGAATCTGTCTGATAACCGGTCTTAATTGTGATGGCTGTATTAGCGTGTGTTATCTGTTTTTAACTCAAGTAAGGACTGCAGACATTCAATTTTCAAGTAGTTCCTACTTTTGCTAACAAACGTCACCGTCAACAACAACTAGTTCTGAACTTGGTTACTAGATGCCACCACAGTCGGCTTCTGGCTACGAACATTGCAACCTAAGAGTGTTTGTCCATCCTAATCTATAATTCAGCTTCACACAAGTGTAATTAGTTGAAGGTTCTTTTACATGCGATAAATAAAAATATATATGACATGGGACCGCCGCGCCGGCTTTACTTCCTCTCCGAAGGAAGGGATACTGAGGGATTATTAACGCTTTTAGAATCGACGACTTCGGCCAGGTTTGAACCCGCGGCCTTGGGCATAGACGCTCAGCATGCTACCAACTACGCCACCGAAGCCGCCGATGACATAGATGTTAGGCCTCTTAAAACAACAATTATCATCATCATAATGCAATTCCCCTTACAGTAATCACTAGTTACCGATCATGACACACTCATCAATAACCTATAACTACCAAGTGACCGCTGTGCACTAACAAGGTGCTGACACGGCCTTCACTCTTTTTCCAACCTATTACATATAATTAAAGCTCAATCAGAGTGAGGTAACCTTGTGATTTGCATTGCACCTGCCTTCACATGAATACATTAAAAACAGTTACTTGCAAACAACAAGAGTTTTCTCCGAGCTCTACGACCATCTCCTAGTGTAGGGCTAGCGTGTGATGGTCCCAATTTGTGACCAGAACGAAATAATTTTATATATTTTATTATTATTATTATTATTATTATCAATATTTTTAAGTTTACATTTTACCTTTTATTAGTTATTATGTTAACTAATATATTTATATCTATTATTATGCGGTAATGTAGAATATTATGGCAATTGAAAGGATTTGGAGCGATACACATTATATTTGAAATTAGTTTGACGCTTGACTGAATATTATTTCTGAAGAAAATTCGAACAAGAGAAAAAGAGGGTGTTCACAGAAGGCGGCTTCTTGGAAATGACATAAATAGACACTTATGTCTGTCACATCAAGTATTCTACCAATATACAAATCATACTAAGAAAAGATTCTAAGAAGACTTACCACTAACAATGCTGGGCCGATGAATGAGTCCTTTGCAACTTTATACTAAAGGTGGGCTAGACCTCCCGAGAAATACTACAAAGAAGTATTGTCATTGTTGATATGTGAAAGGCCTGCTTATATCGCCTAGCGACTTCTGAAGAGGGGTCAAACACGTGCTTTACCTGGGAACGTTATATATATGACGGCCGCCCAAATGGATTATTATTATTGAATTGCTGGAGGAGAGGGAAGGATGCTGAGTGGAGCAGAGGAATTTGTAGCGAGATGGAGTCTATAACGCAGTTCTAAACTAGACAGTTGACTATTAAGTATGTGAATTTGATAAGACATTCTGTCTCATCAAACTGTGACATGGTTGTGTACGAGGCTATTGTCACAGGGATGATTTTTGGAATTTATTCCGTCATCCACATATAAATTAATTACTTTGAGGATGATCAGGGCCACCTGGAACTCTCTACGCAACAATCCAACTACAAAGATCTTCAATGCGGTGAGCGATGTAAACAGTTATACTCCAGTCAAATCAGAAGGCTATCATGCTTATTAAATTCAATATATTCTATTCAATTAACTCAGTATACTCCAATTTCCAATCAAGAACCATAATACAAGTAAATTCAGTAGAATCTTTAATTTAAATTTATTATTATTATTATCTTTAGTATTTTATATTTTTTTGCACTTGTTGTTTTTATATATTAAATTCATTTTAAATTCAAATGTGACTGGTTTCCTTTAGTAGCTAGAAATTACTATAAGGCAACACCATACTCCTGAACTAATTATCGTAAGGTTAGATTACGTAAGTTTCACTACGGCTGGAGATAGGAATTTCGATGCTCTGCCTCTGTTTAACCGAGGTTTAATATATTATTTTGATCATGATATATAAATGATCTGGCGCCCTGGCAATACATATGATACTACACATTATGTACTTTTTTAGTGAAGCTGACAACAATACAGATACACTATTAGATTAATACACAATTAAATGTTTCTTTTTGATCACCCTAAAGTGGGCGACTATTTAAATAATGAGCTTTGCATATTAACTTTTTTTAAATTAACTTTATTCTTATTAACAGTAATCAAGTTTAAATATCTCTATAAACCATTACAATAACGCCCAACTAGCGGAGCGCTTTTCTTATTATTTATAGAACCCTAAGTTAACCCCCAACCCATTACAAATAACGCCCAACAGTGGAGCTTTCTTATTAATAGTCAATTAAAATAAGAACGCAAAACCATTACAAATGGCCCCCAACTATGTGGCACGAAAACCTAACGATATTTACGGAAGGAGTGAGTGTTAATTCAGTGCAAATTGTCAGTGATTTTGGGGGAAAGTGAAGTGAATTAGTGTATTATTAGTGATTGATTTTGGGGGAAAGTGAGGTGAATTTTGGAACGGTAAACTTTATACCGTGTACTTCGAGATGGCGGATGAGGAACAAAGGAAATTGAGGAGTAGGGGTAAAGGCGAGAAAGCTAATTATACGAAAGTTGATAGTGGTACTGAGGCTGAGAGTGTAGAGGATTATACCAAGATGTCGGAGGTAAATCTTGAGAGTAATCCTGAGGATAATCCCGAGGTTAACCCTGAGACGAATATAGAGGTACATCCTGAAATAAATCCTGAGGCTAGTGGAGGGAAGGAGAAACAAAAGCCTTTGGATATTTCGGAAAACAAATTAGATGAGATCATGGGAATGTTTCGGGAGATAAGTAAGCAAAATCAGGAGATAAGTAAGCAAAATCAGGAGATGAGTAGGGAGATGAGAGAGGAAATAAGTAAGCAAAATCAGGAGATGAGTAGGGAGATGAGAGAGGAAATAAGTAGGCAAAATCAGGAGATGAGTAGGGAGATAAGAGAAGCGATGTGTAAAGATAATAAAGAAATTAATCAGAAACTAGATAATATGGTCAAGGAGAATGAGGAATTAAATAGGAAGTATGGGACGCTGCAGGAGAGTATTCAGGGGGCAAAACAGGAGATCAGATGTGAAATTAAGGATGTGTTAGAAGAAAAGGCTAAAACTATTATAGAGGAAGTAGATCTGAAATTAGTAGAAGTGGAAGGGAAAATTCAGGAAAAGTTAGTCAATCAAAGAGAGAATCTTCAGAAAATAGTACAGATGGAAACTAGACAAGTAAGAACAGAATTGGGAGGAGAGATAAAGAAAGTGCAGTCAGAATTTCATAATAAAGTAGAGGATAGTCTCCTGACAAATGAAGAAAATTATCAGGAGATTCAGGAAAAACAGAAGATATTAAGAAATGAATTGATAGAAAAAGAGAATAATTTGAAAGAAAGAGTGAAAATGGTAGAAAAAGTGGCCGATAAAAAGATAGCAGAAATTGAGACTAAGTTAAGAAAGCAATTAAGGCAGGAGGGAATACAGGGTAGAGTTATGGTATCAGGAGGTGGAATGAAGGAAACTGAACTAGTTAAGTTCTCTAACGAGCAGGGATGTCCTATGGAATTCATAACTATAGTTGAAAATAAATTCAAGGAAAGGCTACTAGAAGGACAGATAGAGTGGAATATGGTAGTGGAGATATTAGATCAGGCTTTTGTGGGGGAAACAAAAAGCTGGTTTTCTGTCTATAAAAACACTTTAGTGGACTTTAATGATTTTAAAAATAAATTTTGTGAAAAATATTGGAATGATGAAATACAGGCCCAGAAAAGGGAAAGTATTATTTGTGGGATATATCCGCCTGACAGTACTTGCAATATGACTGAATATTTTCTGAATAAGGTTATCATCTGCAAATATCTAGATGGCATGACACAAGACAGCGATATAGTCAGGCAAATGATAAAGCATTTCCCATTCCGAATAAGAGAGGCTGCATGCATGCAACGCACTTCGACTATCACAGAGTTAGAAAGATTATTAGGGAGATTTGATGCTCTAGGGAATAGTGTTTGTGAAACACCGGCAGGACAGCAGAATAGTCGATATATGAATGAGAATAGGAATCAAAATAATAATGGCAGGCAACAACACCAGATTTTTCAAGGCAACAATAGGGGGCGTAATTTTGAAAATTCATATGCTCAAAATAACAGGGGGCAATTTCAAGGTAGAGATGGTTATCAGAATAACCGTGGCCAGTATCATGGCAATAGGAGAAACCATGATAATAATGGTAATCAGGATAATAATGCAGGTCCTAACAATGGGCAGCGTTATTACAATCAAAGAAATAATGCAGGAAATTCGGGGAGGCAGAGAGAAGAAAATCAAGGTAATGGCAGCAACCCTCGTCAGAACCACAACAAAAATAACGGGGAGACACAAAACCAAGATAATGGTACCGATACTTTAAATGTGAACCAGACTGTGACGTAAGGTCAAGTTGTCAGTCTGAGTCTTTTCCAGCTTACACCATTTTGAGCGAACCGTATGACCTAAATATCCGTAATGATTTATTAAGTGAATTAATGGATGTATCTAAAGAATCTACCGTTATTAATTTTAACTCAGTGTTAAAATTACAAGTGTTAGGGGCGTGTATCGATACACTTTTTGACAGTGGCTGTCTCAGGTTTCTGCATCAGTACAGCATTTTATAATAATAGGAAGGAACATGGTATAAAAAAAATATAGGAAATTCCAATTAGAACTACTATTGTGTTAACTGCGATGGGAAAGATATTCCAAATAATTTCTAAACAAGTGGTTGGAGAAATTTTAAAAGAAAGTAAGATTGGAACACAAGTATGTTTTTTTTATTCCAAATCTGATATATTCACTAATTATGGGTTCGGACAGGATGTCGCAACATTCTGCACTGCTATGTTATAAGGAGGGTAATGTTAAATTCAGATGGATGGATAAAGATGTGATCATGTCATTTAATAATTGAAGTAAGTTATATGGAGGTTCTAAGAATAGATGTACGCTTGAGGAGGTATTAATGACTAAAGGAGTCGATATTTGTAGTGAGGTGGTGAGTGGTGAGATTGTTGGGGTATCTCTTGAGAGGGAACCTTGTTTTTTACATTTTTAGGCAGTATGATGACGAAGGATTATCTAGAGGATTCCTTGCGTGAGGCTGCATTACAGGGTGCGTTAGAGTGTGATCGTGTGGATCGATTTTTGATCGTGTGGATCGAGTGTTGAAGGTGTTGTAAGAGAATTAGTATATATTTGAGAACCGTATTGGATTAGCTAATTGCTACGAACATTCATTAAATGTACATGATCGCAGTATTTTTGTAGGTCATCGCTACCCCGTGCCTTACAAATTTCAGGAAGCTGTGAGAAGGCAGATTGAAAGCATGTTGCAAGATACAATTATAGAACCCTATATTAGCCCATATATATATTAATTCGTTAAGGGTAGTTCCCAAGTCAGAAAGGAAAATAAAGCTATGTTTTGATGCCCGTAATTTAATTAGGCAGATTTTTGTGAACAGTTAATATTTCAGTAGCTAGGATGGTAATGCAAGGATTTAAAGGAAAGTCATTTTTTGTAATGGAGAAAGTAAATTTTATCGGTCATACGGATTCCGCGAAAGAAAGGTATTATGAAGTAGAAAGAAGTGTAATTTTGAGAAATAAGGTGAATAACTACGGGTGATAAAGAGGTGTAATCTTGAGTAGAAAGAAGTGTAATTTTGAGAAATAAAGTAAGTGAATACGGATTTAGCGAAAGAATGGTAATCTGAAGTATAAAGAAGTGCAATTTTGAGAAATAAAGTAAGTGAATACGGATTAAGCGAAAGAATGGTAATCTAGAATAGAAAGAAAGGTAATCTAGAATAGAAAGAAAGGTAATTTTGAGAGAATAAGGTGAGTAATTACGGGTGATAAAGAAAGGTAATCTTAAGTAAAAAGAAGTGTAGTTCTGAGAAATAATGTGAACAACTACGGGCGATAAAGAGGTGTAATCTTGAATAGAAAGAAGTATAATTTTGAGAAATAAGGTGAGTATCTACAGGTGATTAAGAGGTGTAATCTTAGGTAGAATGGAGTGTAATCGTGAGAAATAAAGGGATCTTGAGTAGAAATGGACTGTAATTGTGAGAAATAAGGTGAGTAACTACGGTTAAAAAAGGTGAGTAACTCAGGTCAAAAGTGAGTAATTAGACGATACAGTAAAACGATTATGCGGGACCTATAATGTGAGATCCTTAAGGAAATATGTATCATGAGTAATAAGAAGTGAAGCTGATGGTAAGTAAGGAAAGTCGCTTAATATTAAGTGAATAATTGTGGTCTGAACGAGCAGGTAATGGCGAGGGTTTGCATCAACCTATGATATTGTGTGTCTTGAAGAGCACAGGGGAAATATAATGCGTATTTTGTCGGCTATAAGCTTGTGTATTTGAGTGTGATATATGTGGGGTAATTTAGCGCACTGCATTTGCACTGAACGATGTTGCCTTAGGTAATACAAGCTAATAAAGTTTCTTTTTTTATAATATGCCTGTGTTACTAGATACATATAATTCCTGAGAGACTGGAGTAGATCTGGTGATTCGCATCACATACCAAGTGTCGTGAAGTGATAAAGTGAATTAATCAGTTGGCAGTCCCACCAACTAGCCATAGTGTATTCAGTTCGACACCAGGCTGAAAATTGAATTCTACGTCCTCAAGATATAAAGCAAAGGTGTATGCCACCCAAATATACATAAGTGCAACGATTACTTATGTCCAAAACAAGAATATAAAAGTGAAGGGTATTTTGATGTACATTGTTTACAGGTCGCTTTAATTATGTAAAGAAGAAAGAAAAAGACATTATGAACGGTGAATGACTGAAATGATGAGATTTAAAAATATATATACATAAAACTTGAAGGGTATAATTTTTTTTTGATGTTGGTAATTGCTTTGAAGGGTATAATAATGTCGATGTTTGTAATTTCTTTGTAGGGTATAATATTTTATATTTGTACAAGTGTTGAAGAGAAGTATGGTGATATGATTGTTGACATATACCATAATTCTCTGGGGCGAATATGTGATGGTCCCAATTTGTGACCAGAACGAAATAATTTTATATATTTTATTATTATTATTATTATTATTATTATTATTATTATTATCAATATTTTTAAGTTTACATTTTACCTTTTATTAGTTATTATGTTAACTAATATATTTATATCTATTATTATGCGGTAATGTAGAATATTATGGCAATTGAAAGGATTTGGAGCGATACACATTATATTTGAAATTAGTTTGACGCTTGACTGAATATTATTTCTGAAGAAAATTCGAACAAGAGAAAAAGAGGGTGTTCACAGAAGGCGGCTTCTTGGAAATGACATAAATAGACACTTATGTCTGTCACATCAAGTATTCTACCAATATACAAATCATACTAAGAAAAGATTCTAAGAAGACTTACCACTAACAATGCTGGGCCGATGAATGAGTCCTTTGCAACTTTATACTAAAGGTGGGCTAGACCTCCCGAGAAATACTACAAAGAAGTATTGTCATTGTTGATATGTGAAAGGCCTGCTTATATCGCCTAGCGACTTCTGAAGAGGGGTCAAACACGTGCTTTACCTGGGAACGTTATATATATGACGGCCGCCCAAATGGATTATTATTATTGAATTGCTGGAGGAGAGGGAAGGATGCTGAGTGGAGCAGAGGAATTTGTAGCGAGATGGAGTCTATAACGCAGTTCTAAACTAGACAGTTGACTATTAAGTATGTGAATTTGATAAGACATTCTGTCTCATCAAACTGTGACATGGTTGTGTACGAGGCTATTGTCACAGGGATGATTTTTGGAATTTATTCCGTCATCCACATATAAATTAATTACTTTGAGGATGATCAGGGCCACCTGGAACTCTCTACGCAACAATCCAACTACAAAGATCTTCAATGCGGTGAGCGATGTAAACAGTTATACTCCAGTCAAATCAGAAGGCTATCATGCTTATTAAATTCAATATATTCTATTCAATTAACTCAGTATACTCCAATTTCCAATCAAGAACCATAATACAAGTAAATTCAGTAGATTCTTTAATTTAAATTTATTATTATTATTATCTTTAGTATTTTATATTTTTTTGCACTTGTTGTTTTTATATATTAAATTCATTTTAAATTCAAATGTGACTGGTTTCCTTTAGTAGCTAGAAATTACTATAAGGCAACACCATACTCCTGAACTAATTATCGTAAGGTTAGATTACGTAAGTTTCACTACGGCTGGAGATAGGAATTTCGATGCTCTGCCTCTGTTTAACCGAGGTTTAATATATTATTTTGATCATGATATATAAATGATCTGGCGCCCTGGCAATACATATGATACTACACATTATGTACTTTTTTAGTGAAGCTGACAACAATACAGATACACTATTAGATTAATACACAATTAAATGTTTCTTTTTGATCACCCTAAAGTGGGCGACTATTTAAATAATGAGCTTTGCATATTAACTTTTTTAAATTAACTTTATTCTTATTAACAGTAATCAAGTTTAAATATCTCTATAAACCATTACAATAACGCCCAACTAGCGGAGCGCTTTTCTTATTATTTATAGAACCCTAAGTTAACCCCCAACCCATTACAAATAACGCCCAACAGTGGAGCTTTCTTATTAATAGTCAATTAAAATAAGAACGCAAAACCATTACAAGCGTTCATAGCTGTAGGTCCGGGTTGGAACGGGGTACACTCACTAGGGAACGGATTTCGGTGTAAAATTCTAATCTGGTTGAAATTTAGTACACAATATTCCTACAAAGTTGTACAATGACGTAGTGAAAACCGCACGGTCCACTTTCGATTTTGAACGCCGAAAACCTGCCGGGCGACAGCATGAGCGAGGAGGTGGGAAGTGGTAAAGCTGACCTTGAATCCTAGCAGTACGCGGCCACCAGCTTTCATAGGGATCACTTTCAGCAAAGCAGCTTTGTGGACAAACTACCACATTCCAAGGATTAAAATTTGGAAGGTGTTCAAATTGAAAATTGTCGTTTCACTTTCCGATATTTGTAAATATTCTGACTGAAAAGTTAAGTTCTTAACATTATTTGTTGTCTGTGCAAGTAATATTAAAAACAGACGAAATAAAAGTGACACGCTTAAATGGCTTGATGACAGTACAATTTGGTACCTGATCATCCAAAACATCACTTTTGTTTTGCATAGTCTTACCAATGGAATGCAGCACGGCAGGTCGTTGCCTGGTGGCCGAGAGCCATCGCGTACTGCTAGGATTCAAGGTCAGCTTTACCTCTTCCCACCTCCTAGCTCATGCCATCGCCCTGCAGGTTTTTGGCGTTCAAAATTGAAAGTGGCCCGTGCGGTTTTCACTACGTCATTGCACAACTTTGTAGTAATATTGTGTACTAAATATCAACCAGATTAGAATTTTACACCGCAATCCTTTCCCTTGTCAGACACGTAAGGCAAAACTGGGAAGTGGGAATTCAATTCCCACCTCAGCCATCTTGGAAGTGTTTTCCCGTGCTATTTCCCCCCCCCCCCCACACACACACTTCTACTCCAGACAAATGCTGGGATGGTTCCTAAATTAAAGCCACGGCCGCCTCCTTCCCAATTCTATCCCTAAATTACAAATACACACGCTAGTACAGTCATCACAATAACACAGGTTATCATACAAATTACACACACCCAAAAATACACGGGGCAATATGACCACGATTTCGCAGCCTCTAAAATAAGCAACAACACTCTCCGGGCTCCCTTCAGTCTCGTTCTGAGAAGAGCAGCTCACAAGTGTACTGTATGTCCTAAAGATATACAAGGTGATGGTTCAGCGTCATATTTTCAATATTTCTTACTAAACATTAAGAAAGATCAACCCGCGTAGTTACGCACGCTAAGGCGCAAGGCCAAAGAACCAGGCTATCTCCAGACTAGGAAAATAGGTGGGTTCGAACACCATCGTCAGCCAGCTCGGAATAACTTACGAGAATGTTATTATTTGTAGTGGGACAACTGATTTCAGTCTGGGTGGTTCATAGAGGAAGAAAAGCGGCGAAACTGATGTGGGAATAATCAATGCAAAAAGTATTAACCCAGTCTCCTCTCATGCGGATATCAATACCATGGTTGCGGAGTTCCGTTGACATGGACTGAATATCGCGAGTCGTGCCGGATAGATAGCCGGGAATGCCCTACGATTGAATTGCTAATATTTGGAATACGATTTCAATATTGATTTATGAATCAAGGTTCTTCGTGACTAAGAAAATATTGATGAAGACGACAAGGGAATATGAAAACATGTAATTCTTGGTGAGAATAATCCTAAGGAGGGATTTGTTGAGTTGCAAGAGTGGGATGTGTTACGCACGATTGTGACAGTATTGCGTGACTCTTATTCGGCAAATACCATATTTATATACGACAGTGGCGCTGGGAAAGTTATCATAGGCAATGAGTTGATCTGGTGAAACTCGCAATCTCATGTGTTATTTAACAGGACTGTTTCACGGATAATATTATAGCCTAGGCTATTAAAAACACAGTCCTCAAATAACATATTAATCTTTATATTAATGTGTCTGTTGTTGAATAATTTAGGGCTTTGTGACATCGATGTTATGTAGCCCAGTGTATTTTGGTGTATCTGGAATCTGTCTGACAACCTATGTCACTGTGATGGCTGTACTAGTGAGTATTATAGAATGCCCTTCAGTTGGTCAACACGATTGTGCCAAATTATATTATCCGGGGAGTACAAAATATTTAAACACCGTAACATGAATTTTTTACCACTTAATTAGCACAGAGACAAAAAAACGGGGGGGGGGGGGATTATTAATTGGATGACATGATTACATAGATCGTCATGCAGTCATCATCAGATCCTGGTCTCCTAGACTTAGATGAGGTACGGCGGTTATGCTGACACTTGTACTAAGTGTGGATGATATGTTTCGAACGTCATGTGATCATCATCATATGCTGTTCACCTAGGCTTGTACTTGGGGCTAGAAATTGGGTAGGAGGTGGCTGTGGCCTTAATTTAGGTACTAACCCCGCATTAGTCTGGAGTAGGAAAGGGAGAAACCACGGAAAAACACCTCTAGGATGGCTGAGATGGGAAACGACCTAACACTTCTCAGTGTTGTCTCACGAAGCTGAGTGAAATTAGTTCCAGTCCTCTGACCAGAATTAAATGTATTGGCAACTAAACTTCTCCGATGCACAACATGGGAACGGATAGTAATATAGTTGTTGTTAATTAATGGGGCAATTGGTCATCAGATCCATGTAGTTGGGTGTGTGTTGACCTTGCGGCCGTAGTGCACGATTTAACGTGCATGGCTATGCCACGGTGCGATAGCAATATAATCTTACAGGATGATTGGTATTTGAACTGCTGCTACTGCATTCATTCACATTCAGCGTGGGAAAAGTGGTACTACTGGATACTAGATCGAGGTCGAATATATTATCACAATGAGAGAACAGGGCATAATGTGGTGAGAACCAAGTGTTCACTAAATGATGATAATATGTTTCCCAATGAGAGTTCCAAGGCATAATATTTCTCTCACGGCAAACTCGTCCCAAGAATCTCGTTACGTTCCTTCCCATGTTTTATGTTATTGTTAATTCATTTTAGGGGCTTGGGGCATCTTGGTCATTAGCCCCATGCAGTTGGGTGTGTGCTGAACTTGTATTTATGTGATGACTGTAGTAGTGTGCGTAGCTGTATTAGGGACAGGGAAGAGGTAGGTGCTCCGCGACTTCAAGTAGGACAGTCTCCCGGCATTTGCCTGGAGGGCATGTGGAAAAACCTGGGGAAGAACACAATCAGGATAGCCGCAGTCTGCGCCGGGATTCGAACCTGAGATATTAAGACTTGCTGCAGCAGCGGCGGTGGTGCAAGATTTAACGTGCACAGCTACACTGCGGGACACCCATGTTTTAAGAGAAGACAGGGGCAGATGTCCTCGCTGTTCCGCCATTTGACATAGCAATAAGTAAGGCAGCTTAAAGGGTTAAAAGAAATAACAATGGTAATTTGATGATGCTGCACGTCCCGTCAATCCTATTGAACAATCATACACATTAACAAAGGAAACATAGAGCCTACATCTTTTCTCCAAGTCCACCTCTCAGCGGCTTCGGTGGCGTAGTTGCTAGCATGCTGAGCTTATATGTCCAAGATCGCGGGTTCAAACCCGGCCGAAGTCATCGGATTTTTTAAAAGCGTTAAAAATCCCTCAGTATGCCATCCCTTGGAGGGGAAGTAAAGCCGGCGGCGGGCCCGTGTCATAGATTTATGGCATGTAAAAGAACCTTCCACTAACTACAATTGCGTGAAGCTAAATTTGTTGGTTAGATTTGAATAACGCTCTATTAGTTCCAACGTTCGTTGCCAGGTGCTGGTAGTGGTGGCATCTAGTAGCCAAGATCACAGCTAGGTGTCGTTGACAGTAGCATTTGGTAGCAAAAGTAGGAACTACTTGAAATTGATCGTCTTCAGTCCTTCTACCTGAATTACAGATAACACACACTAATACAGCCATCACAATTAACACCGGTTATCAGACAGATTCTAGACACACCCAAAGTGCGCGGGGCTAAAGAGGTGGGCTTGATACCTACCTCACTATCCTTGAAGTGGTTTTTCATGGTTTCCTACCTTCACTCCTAGCAAATTCCAGGATGGTACCTAACTTAAGGCCACGGTCGCTTCCTACCCAAATCCTACCTCAATGACAAATACACACAGTAGTATAGACATCACAGTGACACAGGTTATCGTACAACTTCAACACACACCTAAGTGCCCGGGGCTACATGACCACGATGTCACAAAGCCTCTAAATGAATCAACAAACAACTTTCCTCCATGAACAAATTTCTAAACTTTCAAAATTGTTATCATTACTACTTTATCAGGGGCAGGTGACCTCGCTGTTTCACTCCTTAAAGCTACAATAACTAACTACTTTATCCAATTATCAAATGTTGCCATTGCTTTGCGGTGTCCTTGGCGTTTCCATACTATCATCTATGTTTGAATTTTGAATTATTAGAATTGACTTATTTTTCAGTGTTGTCTAGTTATAGAATGCTTTTCGGTCGGTCAACACAATTGTGCCCAATTATATTAGATGGGGGGGTGGAGGGTACAAATATTTAAGGGAAAATTGATTCGCCTATCTTCACAATGTTAATTTATAGGTACATTTTCTTGGAAACCATGATAGCTACATATCTCAAATTTGTACAGCGTATGAAAACGGACATTGTACGTATACTGAAACGATAATATTTTTAGCCTACTTTACACATTTTGCAAAAATGAGGAAAAAATAGACTTGTGAGAACGGGCAAATGAGTGTCTGTCTGTCCTTCTGTCTGTCTGGCTGTGTGTGTGTATCCTATCTACTCATAAACGGCTGCAGCAATGGAAACAAAATTTGGTAGGAGTAAAGATCTATACCTGAATATCTCACGGCCATATTTAATAATAATGTCAGTGCTACTGCTGAAAAATCGCAATTGAAATTTGAGCTCCATGTTGGATATCTTGGAAGGTATGAATGGGAGCTATTTCAAAATTGGCACACGTATAGATAATAATATTGCAATTTAATTTCCAGGAGGCCATACATGGCAGTGTTACCAAAATGATTATAAGCCTGCTGATAGCTCCAAATTTTAAATGCATATAACTTCTACACTATCAATTGGATTTCAACCAAATTTCGTATGTGCTATGTGTACATAACCAGATATGACAGCGTATTCTTAAGACCCACCAGGGCTGCCAACTGTTAATAAATGCTCTTAATTTCTTGTATCCAAATACCAATATATCAGAAAGTATGCAAGCCGACAGCTTTAAACTATGCACACGTATAGTACCTGACATTCTATATTAATTTGGAGTAACTTATATGCGTCAGTGCTACCAACATGATTCTAAGCCTGCTTAGAGGTCCAACTTTAAATACATATAACTTCTATACTATCATTTGGATTTCAACCAAATTTCGTGTGTGCTATGTGTACCACAACAGATATGTCTATGCCGATTCCTAAGAGTAACCAGAGCTGCGAACTGTTAATAAATACTGTCTCTATTTTTGTTGCCCTAATATCAATATATCAGAAAGTATGCAAGCCAATAGCTCTAAACTTTGCACACGTATAGTACCTGGCATTCTAGATTAATTTGGAGTAACTAATATAGGCCTACGCCAGTCCTGCCAACATGATTCTAAGCCTGCTGATAGGACCAATTTTAAAATGCATGTAACTTCTATACTAACTAATGGTTTTCATTCAAAATTGACACACCAATAGATCATATTATTTCAGATTATTTCTGACCAATACATGTATGTCATTGTTGCCAACATGATTTTACGTGCACTGTTAGATCCAATGTTTAACTGCATGTAACGTCCATGCTATCCATTGGACTTCAACCAAATTTTGTATTCTGTACCTTAAGAGATGGAACTAAGAATATATTCAGTCACCAGGGCTGCCAACTGTAGTTCTCTATTAGGCTACATTATGCCAGGTATACAGTATTTCGAACTAATTAGAAATTTCGATATTACCAACTTAATTTCGTCATTATTCTAGATTGATCCATATAGATTAATCATTGGCATGAATCTTAAATTTTAAGAAAAGTAGGCTCTTTAGTTCGTCACGGAACTTCTTGTTTTAAATGGGAATGATGAGGGAGATATTATTATTTTTCTTTACCTAAGGAAATTTAAAAAAATGTTAGGCAAAAAATATAATATCTCCCTCATTATTCCCATAAAAAATATTATCGGTTTAGTATACACCAACTGCCTGAGTTCATACGCTGTGAAACTTTGAGCTATGTAGCTATCATGGTTTCCAAGATAATGCACCTATAAATTAACATTGTGAAGATAGGCGAATCTATTTCCCCTTAATTACCCTAATCTGAAAGAAAGATTACATGAATTAATTATCAGTTAAGGGACCCCCGAGTGTCCTACGTTGCCCAGGCCAATTTCCAACTTTTTATTTACCTTTCTCTCAGAAACTATTAACAGGAACAAATCGAATTTTTGAGGGATGGTCTACAAGGCTCTCACCTTACTTATTTGCAGGATATTTGAAAATAAATGTGTTTTTGAATTTTCATGAATCTTTCTAAACTTGCGTAATTTTAACAGCACTTTCATGAAATTTCTATTTGGCAATACTAATCTACAGTAAATTTTCAAAATCGGATGTGTTAAAATTAAACACATATAAGGAGGAATCATATCTAAAAATGTAAGCTTTGTATCTTGAAAAGTTCCGAAGGAAAAGGGAAATTGTATATCTTGGAACATATTTTAGCAAGAAATTGGAATCAAAAATTTTTCCAGTTTTTAGGACATGCCATTAACTTAGAATTCTATCTGTATTTTGAATAGAATTCATCTGAAGCCCAATATTATATTTTATTTTACTCGTATTTACAATTAATATTACATTGTAAGGATATGGCGTTTTATTATTTTATTTCATTTCATTCTTTTAATTACAATTTATCACATAAAAATGTTTTCATATGAAACAAACATTAGACTTAAGTACATCTCTAGTATTTTATTTTACAAGTGGGCCCGTGAGAGCTTTCGCAACGTGAATGTAGGTTTATGGGGTAGTAGGGAAGAATGTGGCAGAACGAAGTTTTAAATATTGAAGAAATGTATTTATTGTTGTTAAACGGCATTCGTACATGAGAAGAACACAAAGAATTATGTAGAACAGTGCCCTGCACTCTAGGGGCAGGCTCGCCTAGCAGTACGCCGCGCTCCCGCCAGATGGCTGCCGCCGCCGCGCTGCCCTTTGCTCTAGCGGCAGGCTCGCCGAGTTACGGTTCTCCCATTGTAAATTGACATTTCTTAAGGTATTTATTTAATTGTGAGGCATTTAAAGAGGAAGTGAGTGCGTTTAGGGCACGCATGGGGTTATGCGGAACCTGTAGGTACCCCATTTGTGTAGGTTGGTGTTAACAGGACCTTATTTTCGATACAAAACCGGAATGGGACCTTAGCAGAATAATATAGGGGGTATTTTTAATTGAGAAGACCTCAGTGTCAGGTCGAAACATGTACAATATATAAATAGTACATTATGCAACGAGCCTATAATGGCTATAATTAAGACACGAGTATGTTTATAAAACGAGCTTTAGCGAGTTTTATAATTTACATACGAGTGTCTTAATTACCATTATAGGCGAGTTGCATACGACTGTTTATGTTCGACGATAATTATAACTTTATTATATGTTTTAACATAAATATTCATAAATATCTGTTCAGTAACTAGAATTTTGTGATCGGGTGGTGCGCTAGGTAGCATATCTCCGTGCTCCAAGCTCTCTGGCCGACCGACGCATGCACTCTGTGTGCTTCAATGCCATATGTGCAAATCGTGAACCATTCAGTAAAACTGTCACCGTAGTCGTTTGAAATCAACGCGCTGTGTAGAAATTGGATTTGAGTATATTAAGGTACAGTGCTATTTCTTGTCTCATATTCACCAGTTTATTTACGCAAACATATGGACGGTGCACTTTCGGTAATTTATATAGACATGTTGGATTTTGAACGCATGCTCGAAGGTATCATTATCTAATTGGTCAAACAAATGTTTCTTGAGCTGTGATTGGTGGGAGAAACTGTCTCATAATGAAAAATAGTGTTATAATGGCCATCATTATGATACAGTTTTCAGACACATAAAGATATATTTGTGTAAGTATTGATTGGCGTGTATTTCAAACTTAGAATAGAATTCTCTTCTTTCATTTCACGCACTAACATCAATTATGCTGTAGTTCCATGTCCCTTTGCCCTTGCTTCTAACGCATCCTCTTTCTTTAAAGTTATATTTGTGTCTATTGTCTAATAGCAAAAAGAATGCACTTTAGTGAGTTTACTAACAGGGCGCACGATTGTGGGAAATTTTAATAAAAGTAGCCTTAGGAATCAGATACGAAAGAATAAAACGAACGGTTAGAAAGCCAGAGGTTCGCAAATTAATATGACAAGAAAACAAAAGTTTGAAAGTTTCATTCCGGAGCCCCATAATTTGCATCCAAACAAGGAGTAGGGTAGAATTTCATACAGTTCAAAATTTTAAATCAAAATTTATTTTATTTTGATTATGTGGTAGTTAGGTCATTATTGGGGTTAGGGAGGGTAGGGGAAGAGAGGTGAAGAGTTTCTAATAAGTTATTAAACTATTTTTATTATTTTAAGTTAAATAAATTGAAATCAAGTACGACATGTTTTCAGTATTTCAAATACGATCGCTGTGAAATTATCATTTTAATCGAAATTTAGCTGTCCTATAAATTTTTATCCAGAAAGTCAAGGTTCCATCTCATCTGGAAACGTTTTATGGTTACGTTTAATTTTCCAGGCTGTCGTATTTGTCCCTTCAAGTTAGTAATCTCAATTCAACGAAGGGTTGCTTAAACCCGAGACATGTGTTAAGTGTTTTCGAGAGTGAGTCACATCCTGTGTGCACGTTCCACCGCGCACTTCACACTGGGGATAGACTAAGAGGTTCATTCTTCTGGAGCAGCACTGTTTACTACTCGCTGTCTCATTCTTCTGGTGCAGCACTGTTTACTACTCGCTGTCTCCGAGTAAAGACAATTACCCTCATCATTAACCAGCACTGTTGAAATCTGAGCGGAGCACTGAGGAGAAGTAGCAAGTTACAAAATATTTAGAAAGGCTGAGAATATGAAGTAATGCTGGGCGGGGTAATCAATCACTAGTCCTTCGTTCCGGACGAGGAACTCAGACCCGTACCGCCGCGTGAGAGAGCTCTCCTCCGCTCCAGGGCAACTCGAGTCCTCTAAATACTGTTACAAAGTTGTAAATGGAATTTCAAAATCAGTTTAAACATTTTTCAATTACCTTGTGATGTATTGTAAAGCCCTCTCTGCACAGTCAATGTATGTCCATAGGGCTATGGAAGCTTGAACTATCCACTTGCTTATCGATGACTTGTTTGAGTCATCAGCAATATTTTTAATCTATTTTCATTTATGACAAGGAGTTCCGCGAAGAACTATACAGCCTATTTTCATATATCCTACTTATGTTAACTGCCATTATCGACAGACAAAATATCAGTTTGATTGCTGTAATGCATTCGTAGATATTGAGAACCGACTAAATATTTCAGATGGTCTCCATCTTGGATTTTATATATGCAGGTCCTAGAGTTATGTACTGTTACATGAAGAATATTGTGTACGTGTAGCATTCAAACTACAATCGCATGATTAGGACACAAGAAGTAAAAACGAGATTTCAAAATTTCGCACAGCTGCCATGTTGCGGTTATGGAAACAATTGAAATAAATTAGATGCCAGTAGATTAACATTCGTATAAGGATTTACTGTTTCAAGTTTCACTGCACTCGGATGGTTAAATTGCGAGAAACGTCCATGTGAATATTTATTCTTCGCGTCGCCGCCATGTTGGATTTGTAATCACCAGGTTATTTAAAATCCTATAGGTGAACTTCAGTTCATAGCCCCTATGAACATAAAACAATCCAGTTTGATTGCTATAATAGATTCGTAGATATTCAGAGCCGTCTAAATATTTCGGATGGTCGGCATGTTGGATTGTTAAATGTACAGGCCATAGAGTCATGTACCATTAAAGGAAAATTATTGCGTAGGTTCATTATTCAAACTTTCACTTCGATCGCATGATTACGACGCAAGAAATAAAACGTAATTTTAAAATTCGCACAGCCGCCATCTTGAGGTTATGTAAACAATTGAACTAAATTAGATACCAGTGCATTACAATGTGTATAAACATTTACTGTACCAGATTTCATTGCGTTTGGAACATTAAATCGCGAGAAAGGTCTATTTAAATTTTCAAATACGCTTGTCCGCCATGTTCGTTTTGTAGTTAACCGGTTTTTGAAAGTCTTACAGATGAACTTCCAGTAGTGCCCTTTATCTCCGTACAAAATTTCAGGGCGATACCGCTAATAGTTTCCGAGATATAGAATGCCGGTGAAATATTTCGCACATCCGCCATCTTGTGGTTATGTAAACAATACAACATAGTTAGATGTCGGTGCATTACAATGTGTATAAACATATACTGTACCTAGTTTTATTGCGTTTGGTTGGTTAAATCGCGAGAAACGTCTATTTAAAAGTCGCAAATTCGCGTGGCCGCCATGTTGGTTTTGTAGTTACCAGAATTTCAAAAGTCACATAGGTGAACTTCTAGTAGTTCCCTTTATCACCGTAAAAAAGTTCACCTATGTGAATTTTGAAAACCTGCCAATACAAAACCAACATGACAGCCAAGCAAATGTGCGACTTTTAAATAGATGTTTCCCGCGATTTAACAAACCAATCGGAATGAAACTTGGTACAGTATATGTTTATACACATTGTAATGCACCGACATCTAACTTCGTTCAATTGTTTACTTAACCTCAAGATGGCGGCTATGCGAAATATTTCACTGGCATTTTATATCTCTGAAACTATTAGCGGTAACACCCTGAAATTTTGTACGGAGATAAAGGGCACTACTGGAAGTTCATCTATAAGACATTCAAAAACCGGTTAACTACAAAACGAACATGGCGGCCTAGCGAGAATGAAAATTTTAAATAGACCTTTCTCGCGATTTAATGTTCTAAACGCGATGAAACTTGGTACAGGGAATGTTTATACACATTGTAATGCACTGGTATCTAATTTAATTCAATTGTTTACATTACCTCAAGATGGCGGCTGTGCGAATTTTAAAATTAAGTTTTTATTTCTTGTGTCGTAATCATGCGGTCGAAGTGAACGTTGAATAGTTAACCTACGCCATAATCTTCCTTTAATGGTACATGACTCTATGGCCTATACATAAAACAATCCAACATGGCGGCCATCTGAAATATTTATATGGATCTCAATATCTACGAATCTATTACAGCACACAAACTGAATGTTTTAATGTTCATAGGGGCTATGAACATAAGTTGACCTATAGGACTTTCAATAACCTGGTGATCACAAATCCAACATGGCGGTGACGGGAAGTATAAATATTCACATGGTCGTTCCTCGCAATTTAACCATCCTAGTGCAGTGACACTTGGTACAGTAAGTCCTTATACAAATGTTAAACCACTGGCATCTAAATCTTTTCCATTTTTCCATAACCACAAGATGGCAACTGTGCGAAATTTTGAAATCACCTTTTTACTTCCTGTGTCTTAATGATGCGATTGAAGTTTGAATACTACAAGTACACAATAATCTTCATGTAACAGTACATAACCTACATATACACACATCAAAAAAAGTTTTGCATCACCTCGGTTCCAAGAGTTCCGGAACCTCTACATACAAAGGGAATAGAGATCAACACAAACAACATTTCAGATCGTTTTATTGCTCATGAGACCCACACATTGCATGTTGTACCATCATACAGCTAGACTTTCAGCATTTGTGGTAAAGATTGCAGTACACACCACTACCTCTAATACCCAGTAGCACGTCCTCTTGCATTGATGCATGCCTGTATTCGTCGTGGCATACTATCCACAAGTTCATCAAGACACTGTTGGTCCAAATTGTCCCACTCCTCAACGACAATTCGGCGTAAATCTCTCAGAGTGGTTGGTGGGTCAAGACGTCCATAAACAGCCCTTTTCAACATATCCCAGGCATGTTCGATAGGTTTCATGTCTGGAGAACATGCTGGCCACTGTAGTCGAGCGATGTCGTTATCTTGAAGGAACGCATTCACAAGATGTGCACGATGAGGTCGAGAATTGTCGTCCATGAAGACAAATGCCTCTCCAATATTCTGCCGATATGGTTGCACTATGGGTCGGAGGATGTCATTCAGGTATCGTAAAGCCGTTTCGGAGCCTTCCATGACCACCAGTGGCGTACGTCGGCCCCACATAATGCCACCCCAAAACATCAGGGAACCACCACCTTGCTGCACTCGCTGGACAGTGTGTCTAAGACGTTCAGCCTGACCAGGGTGCCTCCAAACACGTCTCCGACGATTGTCTGGTTGGAGGCATATGCGACACTCATCGGTGAAGAGAACGTGATGCCAATTCCGTGGGGTCCATTCAGCATGTTGTTGGGCCCATCTGTACCGCGCTGCATGGTGTCGGGGTTGCAAAGCTGGACCTCGCCATGGACGTCGGGAGTGAAGTTGCGCATCATGCAGCCTATTGCGCACAGTTTGAGTTGAAACACGACGTCCTGTGGCTGAACGAAACGCATTATTCAACATGGTGGCATTGCTGTCAGGGTTCCTCCGAGCGGCAATCCGTAAGTAGCGGTCATCCACTACAGTAGTAGCCCTTGGGCGGCCTGAGCGAGGCCTGTCATCGACAGTTCCTGTATCTCTGTACCTCCTCCATGTCCGAACAACATCGCTTTGGTTCACTCTGAGACGCCTGGAAACTTCCCTTGTTGAGAGCCCTTCTTGACACAAAGTAACAATGCGGACGCGATCGAACTGCGGTATTGACCTTCTAGGCATGGTAGAACTACAGACAACATGAGCAGCGTACCTTCGTCCTGGTGGAATGACTGGAACTGATCGGCTGTCGTACCCCCTCCGTCTAATAGGCCCTGCTCATGCATGGTTGTTTACATCTTTGAGCAGTTTTAGTGACATCTATGAACAGTCAAAGGAACTGTATCTTGGATACAATATACACAGTCAACGTCTATATGCCGGAGATCTGGGAACCGAGGTGATGCAAAACTTTTTTTGATGTGTGTATAAACATCCAACATGGCGACCCTCCGAAATATTAGACGGTTCTCAATATCTACGGATCTATTACAGCAATCAAATTGAAATTTTGTATGTTGATAGTGGCAATTAACATAAGTAGGATATATGAAAATAGGCTGTATAGTTCTTCACGGAACTACTTGGTTTATTTTCGTATGGTGGGGTATTGTTAACAGAAATGCGTGAAGGGTCACGACGTTCGAAATCAAACTACAACCAAGAAGAAGGAGAAGAAGCAGAAGTGGCCGAGTGCAGGTCTTTCTAGTTGAAGCCTGTGAGCGACTTGCGCGCCGTAATGAGGGTAAAGTAATGATGAAGACGTTACATACACCCAGTCAACGAGCCACGGGAATTAACCCCAGGAGATTAAAATCCCCGATGACCTGGCCAGGAATCGAATCCGAGACACTTGGTGCCAAAGTCTAACCAATTAGCCATGGTGCCGGACATCAGTAATAGATGGAAAGGATGTATAGATATGAAATTAACCATATCTGAAACAAATTGACAACATTCAAATAGAATCTAAATGGTATTAAACAAAACCACGAGCCGTAATCACCGTGGCCAACATTTTAACCAAGTGTATGGATCTTGCTGACTTATGAAGAAACGTTAGTTTTCAGATGATACTGAAACTTATATTAGCTGATCACGTGGTGGCTACTGATCTCGTCATTCACTTTATAAGTGAGAGTAAGTTAGGGCCAGCAATCTGAATTTACAAGTGAATATTAACGCAAAGACGTGTTCTTTTTTTTTTTGAAATTATGATTTTTGTTTTCTCCGTAATTTTTCTTTATTATTATAATAATTTAGGTAAGAACTGTAGACGATCATTTTAACGTAGTTCCTAATTTTGCTACCAAATGCTACCGTCAACGCACCTAGCTGCAAACTTGTCTACTAGATGCCACCATAACCAGCACCTGGCAGCGAACGTTGGAACTCATAGAGAGTTAATTAAATCTAACCTACACATTTTAGCTTCACACAAGTTTAGTTAGTGGAGAGTTCTTTTGCATGCCATAAATCTATGTCATGGGCCTGCCGACTTTACTTCCCCTCCGAAGGGAGGCATACTGAGAGACTTTTAACGCTCTTAATAAACTGACGACTGTGGCCAGGCTTGGACCTACGATCTTGAGCATAGAAGCTCAGCATGCTCCCAACTACGCCACCGAAGCCACGTGAAAGTATTGTATGCAAGGATTATCCTTCAATAACTATAAACTATAACTATAAAAATAACAATGTAGTATTTTTAGCCTACTTTCGATTTTTGCAAAACATGAATGTAGACTTATGAGATCTACACAGGGCCAAAAATTGTGTGTCTGTCTGTGTGGATGTGTGAGTGTGTGTACTCTGAACGTCTGCCCCCCTCCCCCTATCAATTCGAACACGGTGGAGCCGAATTGATGCTTGTCATGTTTTATATCGCCATCTTGACGGAAACGTAATTACCACCCAAATGTAAAAAGCTTAAATCAAATTACGATCAACCTAATCATCTGATCTCTACCAAATTTTACAACAACATACCTTTATGGGAGAAGCGTTCTTTTACCAAGCTACGAGGGCATCAGTCCAATAGTTTGCTTATGGAGACCATGTATGCGTGTGTGCAAATCGATTCCGCCTATCAATTCAAACACGGTAAAACCGAATTGAACGAAATTTGGAACAGAGGTAGCACTAGCAAAGGGCACCTCATATTCATGTTTAATGTCCGTATAGCACGTTGTATTTCAACGACCTACTACAACCAACATTCAATTATACTCCTTGAAAAGACAAAGAGTTATAACAATACCCATGCATTTAGGAGAAAGTAGGCTATATGTTATTTACTATTATTATTATTATTAGCGTATGGTACAACACAAAACAAACAACATAAACAATATACATAGCCTACATACAATAGGTAACACATTACAACTGTAACAATCATGCAAGGGAAAGTGTGTTCAAATATTAATGTCTAAATTTTCTACCCATCGTATGGCTTCAGTAGAGGCTATTACAAAGTCCTGTGTTGATCCAGTGAATGCCCTACTAATACACTCAGTGACGATATGGTTCATAGTCTGTTCAACTGCACCACAATCACAGGTTGGGGAAGATCGCATACCCTACTTAAACATCATTGATCCGCATCTCCCGTGGTTAGTGCGGACTCGGTTGAGAGTTACCCATGTCTTGTTACAAAGTTTTTTAACCAAAAATATATTTTTACTAACATGATTGAAACTATTTGGAAATAATTGACGTATAAAATACATTTACAAATTATCTTCTAAAAAACTTAAAACTCAAAATATAAAATCTAATTTATAAGTTTTTTAGAAGATAGTATTTTACGAGTATCTCCAGGGCGACAGCCAAGACATAGGCCTACGCGTCGTGAAAGTGAAGGAAGTTTGCATCCCACACAGTGTTGGCATAAGGATGCGCTAATGGCAGAGCACAGCTGGTGACTGGAACAAGAAGCAGAGCATGTCATCACGCCGAGAACACCCATGTCGAGGATTGTTTTTGTCCGAAGCATCTTGAGCAATTAACTAATTACTGTACAGTACTATCGACACTGGCCTGCAGCCATTCAGGTATGGATCACACGGTCCTGTAGGACACACGTGGAACCAGTGTCCTTCGGGGCTACTTAAATATTTATGTCTTACTTGAACCCGCATGAGGTAAAGTGTCTTTAAACATGGATGAACTGTAACTGATTAGAGATAACGGAATTACCAACCTGTACGTAATTCCTGCGTGAGTAGGCGAGTAGGAAAACTAACTAACCAAGGAGGCATTCAGCTATAATGTCGTGTATTGTACAAACAATGCTAGACTAGGCCTTCTCAACATTTTTGAGACTGTAAACACCACCCTCATGCCTTGCGAAGTACCCGAGCACCATTAAATGGAATATAATAATAATAACAATAATAATAATAATAATAATAATAATAATAATAATAATAATAATAATAATAATAATACGCCACAGAAATCATATCTCTCGGTGGTCACTCTAAAATTATAGAAATTGAAAAGCAGGAACGGAAAATTATCTGGAAAGTTTATGGTCCCACGAGAGAAAATGGAATGTGCATTTTGAGGAGAACACACAGGTTCACTGATGCCGTACGCAAGAAATGCCTGAAATTCTATGGCCATATCTCAGATTAACCAAAAGATTATTTAAGGTAATTAACTCAAAATAGGGAAAATAAACTGGCTAGAAGAAACTAACGCCAACTTCCAAGAAATTTATTCACAGACGACATCATAATACAGTACAAGAGAAGCATAAATGCATGATGAAACTAAAAATAAAAAAACTGGTTGGAAGTGTGGTCCACAGAACGCTAGTTGCAACAGAGTTCATTCATGAAGTGATATTGGGAGGATAAGAAGCCAAAACCATCAGGTCAAACAACAAGTTCAAACGCGCTCTTTGAATGCGCATAATGAAGAACAAAAGGAATAATAAGAAGAATTCACAAGCATTTCTCTCTCCAACAGTGGTGCTGAAATAACTAGGGATTCGCCACTCGCCAGGGATGCTTCAACTGCTAGCATGACTCATGCAGATAAGACACATTTACTAGGTATGTATGGGCAGTCGAGTCAAATCTACATCTTTTGTGTTACTCACAAATCAGGGATGTCCAATTATTTTTACTGTAGATTTAAAATACTATATCAGGGAATGATATAATTTCTGACTGTCAAAACTCGTAATAAAAAACTATTATTCCGGTTCGTGCAACAAAATGTCAATTGAAAAATGGATCTCAAGGAGTTTGTGGTCGCGAGCACCAGGTTGAGAACGCCTGCTGGAGACAAAAAAAACTCGCAGCGTAGCCGACCCGTTAAGTAGCCCACAAACACAGCGAGGGTAGCTGCAGAAAGACCGGAGATCATCATAGGTTTGAGTCCCGCGCTGACAGCGGATATCCTGACTGTGGCTTTTCCCTGTTTTTTTTTCACACTCCCTCCAGCAAAATGCCGGGATAGTACCTTACTACATGCCTCGGGACAGCTGCCTTATCCCTGTCCCTAATACAGTTAAACACACTACCACAGTATTCACAGGAATACGGGTTATCAGAAAAGTTCAACACACACCCTACTAAACGGGGATGATGACCAAGGTGTCCCAAATCAGTCAAATTAATGAGTAACAACATAGCCACGGAAGAGGCAAATTTTGAATTAAAACAGAACAAGTTTGATCCAGTGCTTCAAAGTGAAGGAAATTCGGATTGAATTCCGCACTGATAGATTGCACTCTGTTTACTACTGGCATAATAATTTGTAATCGGTATATTTTATGGATAACTAAGAAACACCTAAGTTAATTATATGGCAAATCAATACTAACAGAAACACACTTAAATGTCTACAATTTATAGATTATTTGAAGTGTACATGTTTCGAAATAACAATGGTTTCTTCTTCAGCACAATTAAGAGAAGAAAAAATCTTATTCTAAGGAAAATCTTAAATTAAAAATGGATATCCTTACAATACGTTTTAAAATAATAATTTGGAAAATAACATTTATAAATCCTTAAAATTATCTATGAACATTTAGGCAATTATATGGTTAGGCCTAATCTTCTGAAAAATATCTATGAAAAAATATTGTAAATATTCCTCTTCTGAAAAAAATATGGTTCGCTGAACATAAACAGTGTCTTAAAAATAAACTAGCAAAGCTTTAAAGTACTGTACCACGGAGTTGAAATAACACATGTAGTCATATCTCTGGAACCTCCTCGCCTCCCGGATATGAGCGACTTCCAGCAGCCACGCCGTAACGACCATGGCTAACTCACCAGGTAGCACGATGATGATGCATCTGCGTTGTGAAATAGGTAAATATGTTGCAGAAAGTGAATTAGATTAGATTAGATTAGATTAGATTTTATTTGATTTGAATTGAATTGAATTGAATTGATTTGAATTGGTTTGGTATGGATGGATGGATGGATGGATGGATGGATGGATGGATGGATGGATGGATGGATAACATAAGACTAGTGTATTTCTAAGTTTCAGCTGCTAGTTTCGTGTAATTGCAAGCGCAAAATGTTGACACATAATGTATTTATGATGTTCACAGCTTGAAGTGCGTACGCACCAGGAAACACTATGATCTCGCCCGAGGCTGCTTATTGAAGATGAGTCAATGACCTTACTGTAAGTCTTTGGCCATACCAACGCACCCATGTGATAATGTGACCGTTCCTGTATGCATTATGCAGAGGAGCTGTTGGGAGTTCCGGCAGCTATCGCACTTGAGGGATGTTAATTCCCTCGTCCAGACTAACTTTCTCGTATTGAAAAAGAACTTCAGAGAAAGTATTTTATCTGCCACGGTGGGTGAGTGGTTATCGTGTCGGACTACCAACCCCAAGCTTGCAGGATCGCTCCTGGCCGTGATAAGTGATTTTTGAAAGGCGACAAAAATCACGATGCGCTTGTCATACGTTGTTGCCATGTTAAAGAACCCATTTGAATTCAGTAGGCCGTGTTCATAATGGCAAAATTAATCTCGGGATTTCCCGCCAACACAAAAAGTTCCTCCTTTCTCTACTAGAAAGCGCTGTAGTGTCAAGGGGCTTAGATATCTAACCTCCTTGACTTTCATAGCGCTCCAAGGAGTGATAAAATTAGACATTCAAGCTGCCCTCTGGGCGTTACTTAACAAAGGTTGCACTTGGCACCCGTGGCCATACGATTTAAGAAAAGACCTTTGAATCGCCACTCGTTAACGACGAACGTGAGAGAACTAAAGATACAACCAGACGCGGTTCAACGGAGCTGATATCCACGATGTCAAAAGCCCTTAACAACAACAACAACAACAACAAACATTAGTTGATATGGCCATGAACCTTAAGTTCTTTGGTTGTTTGAGAGGCTGCAAATCCATTCCAGTGTCGTGAGAGCTTGTGGCAACCAACAGAACAATTACCTCTATGCTCAAGGGTCAGCTGAGGATAATTGAACCTTCCTTCAACTGCAGGTCATTAAAACTTGCGCCAAGAGCGAAACCCACGGGGCACTGGGCCACTGGAGCGACCTTGCGCGGCGCACTGGGTGACCTGCTCAGGGACCTCCCGTGCATTTCCTCCACAGCCTCAGGCCTTGCTTTAATTACATCACATCTCCTCTGTGGATCAGTCGCAGTGATGCCTTCTGTCGGAGCAGAAATTATGTGCACCCGAGTTTGGAGATAAATAGCAAAAGGCTTTCAGAAAAACAAGTAACATCACCATTTTACTTCTTTATTTCTGTGTTTATTGAAGAGAAAGTTAACTTTTAGGAATGTATTTTAACATATTTCAGGTATAATGTTAAAAGTACCGGTTTTTGGAGGGTTTCAAGGGAAACGTCGACTTGGAGATTCACAACACTCAACGCCGTTGTGCTACAGCAACCAAATTTGAATATGTGTTAGTCAGATATGTTTTCAATGTATATGTAAAGTTTAAAATGTGTATCTCCAACACAAACACAAACAACTAAACAGTAAATCATGTGAATGGCTCACATTTCGAAACTGGACTTTCGTAGAACGTTCTTGGGTACGTTGTAATCTACATATACAGTACAGTACAGTGCCCCACGGAAAGAACAGGGTAAGTCCATAAAAAAAAAGAGTTTAAGGCGCAATCTGGTGGCCAGCCATCGTCACTACAGATCAGTTGAAATTAATATCAAATTAAGTTGGATGTCACCGAGAAACAGAAGTTTTTATCTTTATTGGAAATGTAAAGAACGTCCTATATCCTCTCACATTTTTAGCCTACTTTTCACATTTTGCAAGGATGAGGAAACAGTAGACTTATGAGATCGATCCGGGAAAATGTGTGTCTGTCTGTCCTTCTGTCTGTCTGGTAGTGTGTGTGTCCCCCCCTAACAACTCCTAAATGGCTGCAGAAATCGAAACCAAATTTAGTACGAGTAAAGATGTATACCGGAATATCTCAAGCCCATATTTGAAAATGATATCAGTACTACCAACTGCTGAAAAACGCACTAGAAACTTGAGCTCCATGTTGGATATCTTGGAAGGTATGAATGGGAGCTATTCCAAAATTGGTACACATGTAGATCCTAGTCTACTATTTCACTTTAATTTCCAGGAGCCCATACATAACAGTGTTTCCAAAAATAATTTTAAGCCTTCTGATAGGTCCAATTTTTAAATGCATATATCTTCTACACTATAAATTGGATATCAACCAAATTTTGTATGTAATATGTTTACATAAACAGATATGACTGAGTGTATTCTTAAGAGCCAGGGCTGCCAACTGTTAATAATTGCTCTCTCTATTCTCTTCATTCAAATACCAATATATTTGAAAGTATGCAAGACGACAGCTTTAAACTAAACTATGCACACGTATAGTACCTGACATTTTAGATTAATTTGGAGTAACTTATATACTTCAGTTCTACCAACATGATTCTAAGCCTGCTGATAGGACCAATTTTTAAATACATATAACTTCAATACACTCAGTTGGATTTCATCCAAATTTCGTATGTGCTATGTGTAAGATAACAGATATGACTATAAGTATACTTAAGAGCAATCAGGGCTGCCAACTGCTAATAAATGCTGTCAATTTTTTTTACCCTAATAACAATATATCAGAAAGTATGAAAGCCAACAGCTCTATACTTTGCACACGTATAGCACCTGATATTCTAGATTTATTTGGAGCAATTAATATAAGTTAATATATATTAATATAACATGATTCTATGCTTGCTGATAGGTCCAATTTTAAAATACATGTAACTTCTATACTAACAAATGGATTTCATCCAAAATTGGCACAACAAGATATCATAATATTTCCGATTATTTATAACCAACACACGCATGACATTGTTGCCAACATGCTTTTACGCGTGCTGATAGATCCAATGTCTAACTGTATGTAACGTCCATTGGTCTTCAACCAAATTTTGTATTCTGTACCTTAAGAGATGGAACTAAGAATATATTCAGTCATCAGGGCTGCCAACTTTAGTGCCCTATTAGGCTACATTATACCAGGAATATTTCGAACTAATTAGACATTTCGATATTACCAACTTAATTTCGTCATTATTCTAGATAGGTTCATATACTGTAGATTAATCATTGGCATGAAAAGTAGGCTCTTTAGTTCGTCACGGAACTTCTTGTTCATAATATAACTTCAGTTTTTATTTGTTTTACATGTACTTCCTTTATAAGAAATAAATTTCCCAAACAAACTATAATTTTTGCTTAATCTCAATTGGGGTATTTAAAGTATTTCCTTTTAGTGTTGAAAGTTTAAATTCGATCTCCTGAAAAATTTACAGAATGTGACTTAACCCGTCTTTCCCGTGGCGTCTTCATATACTAAGCGTTTGCTATATGTAACTATTGTAATGTAAATAAAAGAGTACAGTTTATATGGATTGATATTTATTATGATTTTGGTGGCTATTGAAGGCAGGCGAGATCCACAGGAAAGTTCTGTGCCGACAGTAGGTTACGGGTTCGATTCTCTGTCAAGAAGGACACAGTTTTGAAGGGAGGGAAAAATCAGCTGGACTCCTAGATGTACGATGCTTGATCGTAAAACACCTCATGCATTTTGGTGATTGCAAGACATTAAATCTTAATAGCGCTGTTGTTGTTTATTTGTCTTAGGGGCTTTGCGACATCGTGGTCATGTAGCCCCGTGTACTTGGGTGTCTGTGTAGAACTTGTCTGATAACATGTGTCATTGTGATGTCTGTACGAGTGTGTGTATTTGTAATTTGGGTAGGAAACGGCCGTGGCCTTAAGTTAGATACCATACCAGCATTTGCCTGGAGTAGAAGTGGGGAAACCATTGAAAACCACTTCCAGGATGGCTGAGGTAGGAATCGAACCCACTTCTACTCATTTTAATATTAATAGCAGAACACCCGATACAGTTCCGATTTCACTGCTTGGTGGCGGAACGTCAAAATTGCCACTCAGACCACGATGATAGTAACAATTATAATAATAAATGGTTAATAATTTTTGGGCGTTGTGACATCGGGGTCATATAGCCTTGTGTACTTGGGTGTGTGTGTGGAATGCGTGTTGATAACCTGTGTCATCGTGATGACTGTACTAGTGTGTGTGTATTTGTAATTGGCGTTGAGGAATGGGTAGGAGGCGGACGTGGCTTTAATTTAGGTACCACCCCGGAGTTTGCCTGGATTGGAAGTGGTAAACCACGGAAAACCATCTGAACCTTGCGTCCGAATATTTCCCTGTATATTAATAGTTCCATTTTATTATTATTATTATTATTATTTTATTAGTATTATTATTATTTAATATTACTGAAACTACCACCTTTGTGCAGGACCAAGTATTGTCGGTACCCGCTTAGGGGCTAGAATTCTATTTCTCGCTCTTCTATGGACAGTTAAAAATCCTGAATGAGAGTTAAAATGGACCACGTGAGGAAAACTGAGAAGATATGTGGGTTGGAATCCAATTCTTAGCCATCATATAACTGGTTTTGCTTGGTTATCCACTCGGTAATTTCTGGACAAGAACGTAACTGAGGGCAAGGACCAACTCTTTTCCAAACCTAGTTATAGTGTTGTCATGGGAAAGAGTGTTGTTTACGTCATGTGCCTCTATCTGCCCTGATGAGACGAGGTGTGAGATAGGGCACGTTCCATCTGGGAGACCGCAGATTGTCTAGTTCTCACCACTCTGTACTTACGTTAGCCTCAACGCGTACTCACTTGACCCTAGACTGTACGCAGCACTACCTAGGCGGCCGTCACAATTATGTACATTAGAAAAATATAATTCGATCTGCGATTCACGTAATACTGTACTAGGGATACGTGGGCCACTCTCATGGACTTCTTTTTATTTTGGTGCCAAAGTCATATGTTTCATCAGTTTCTATTTATCTTCGTAGGCTTAGGGGCAGATGACCTCGTAGTTCCACCCCTTAAACCAACAATAACTAACTATCTCCGTAGGTTAAGTGTAGTGTAAATTTGTCTATGCTGTTTATAGAAGAAAAAGAAGGAGAAGTTAGCTAGTTAGTTAGTTAGTTATTGTTGTTTTAACCTCCTACGTAATATCCCCTCCCCCATTCTCATTTCATGACACCACCATCTGAGAGGCTCATACGAACAGCTTCATCTAGCGTAACTTATTCATTTCTAACTTAGCCTTTATCTCTTCATTACGGCGGCTTCGGTGGCGTAGTCGGTAGCATGATGAGCTTCTATGCCCAAGATCGCGGGTTCAAATCCGGCTGAAGTCGTCGGATTTTTAAGAGCGTTAAAAATCCCTCAGTATGCCTTCCTTCGGAGGGGAAGTAAAGCCGGCGCTCCCATGTCATAGATTTATGGCATGTTAAAGAACCTTCCACTAATTACACCTGTGTGATGCTAAATTGTATAGGTTAAGAATGTAAACAACGCTCTTAGGTCCCTACGTTCGTTGCCAAGAGCCGACTGCGGTGACGTCTGGTAGATAAGTTCTGAACTAGTAGTCGTTGACGGTGGAGTTTGGCGGCAAAAGTAGGAACTACTTGAAAATTGATCGTCTGTAGTCCTTATTTGAATCAAAACAGATACACACACTAATACAGTCATCACAATTAACACCGGTTATCAGACAGATTCTACACACATCCAAAGTACACGGGGCTAAATGACCGCGTTGTCGCAGCCCCTAAACTTAAGACCCAACCAACCATCTCTTCATTACGGGTACCTTTTTGCCATTGCTCCCATATATACACTACACATCAAAAGAAGTGTTGCATAACACTTGTTTGCCATGATGCAGATCGACTTAGCAACATATAGGCTAACTGGCCATGACTGAAACCCTGATGAGGCAAATAAAGACCTATGTGGGATAGTGGGCGAGGTTATTACAAAAGAGATGGAATTCTGACAAATATCCTACAGAATTTAATCATGTGTGAAAATAAAATTACTAACAGGAACATTTGGTCTGTTAACCAGGGACTGATATGTGTTGTAATCTTGCCATCCTGTGACGTTTCAAAAAGTAAAATGGCCACCACAGGCGTCCAGCAGGGCTCTTACTCACCACAGATCAAGTGTCCAGGACCTCTTGAGGCAGGTGATCCCACTCTTCGACGGTGGCCTCCATGATCTCTTGGCGGGTTGTAGGAGAGCGTGGCTGCTGAGCAATAGCACGTTTGAGCATATACTAAACATATTAGATACAGTTCATGTCCGGTGACATCGCAGGCCATTCCATTCGTGCTATGGTGGGCTGCAGGAGGAAGGATTGTACCATCACCACTCGATGTGGTAAGTACAACCTGTGACAATAAAGTTCGGTGAGTAGTCCTGTACTATCAGCATAGATGAACAATGCAGGACAGTGACCCTACTGTCCTTCGAAGTAGTCCCCTCCCGTAACTATGCAATGCTGAGATCGGCGATACATGTCCTGGAAACTTTGCAAGAAGGCATCCTTTGAGATGGTGTTCAAAAGCCTCGTCACGTTGCTTCGGTGAATCAAGTCAGAACGGTCGACCTGGCAACATTGGCGACATACAACACAACGTGTAAGACCTGTTTGACACAGTGCGAGTTTAGAAGGATGAATTTATGCAACCTACCATGCACACCTGTTCAGGGGGATGGCAGTGAGAAGGATGAATTTCTGCAACCTAACATGTACCCCTGTTCGGCGGGTTGCAGTGAGAAGGGTGAATGTTCTGTGGAATAGAAGGGCTCTCAAAACCATCGTCACGGGTGACGAGAGCTGGTGTCTGAGGTACGACCCCGAAGTCAAGCGTCAAAGTATGGAGTGGCGGGGTCCAGGGTCGCCGAAAAGCCCTGAAGGGCCAGAGGTTTTCGGACACTTCGGACATCGAACGTAATGTGACGACCCGACTGGAGCCTATCCCTAAAGAGTTTCCAGGACTTGTACAGACATTCTCAAAAGTGCATAACCATCTACGGGAATTACTTCGAAGGACAGTAACTGCTGTTTCAGATAATCCAACATTCCGAACTTTTCGGTCAGACGTGACGAGGCATTTGAACACCATCCCAAAGGATGCCTTCTTGCAAAGTTTTCAGGACATGTATCGCCGATCTCAGCATTGCATAGTTACGGGAGGGGACTATTTCGAAGGACAATAGGGTCACTGACGTGCATTGTTCATCTATGTGGATAATACAGGACTATTCACCGAACTTTATTGTCACAGGTTGTATAAGCAAACCATTTTTGATGTGGATATTTTTCCAGCAATCTTTCGTGCTAATCTCATATCAGTTACCTCTAGCTTAATTATGAGATATCCTGAGTCTACCCATGTGAAACGGTCTTTGAAAGAGAATTTCGTCGCTACACTAACTTCTTTCTTGCAAAATAATGTAGATCGCAACCAAGAACTTACTGATTGCCTTTTCTTCGCCTCGACTCGAAGTTTTTCCCTATACTACCATCCTGACAGAATACACAGTGTAGGAATTTAAAATAGTACGGGTGCTCCAAATTAGTTCTTTCTACGGAATGCTATTTGCTTATGTTTCTTCCCTACCGAGAAGTTATTGATTTCTTTAGGGGTTTTGCGATATCATGGTCATGTAGCCCCGTGTATTTGTAATTCATGTGAGAGTTGGGTAGGAGACAACCGTAGCCTTATGTTAGGAACCATCCCAGCATTTTCCTGGAGTAGAAGTGGGAAACCATGTAAAACTACTTCCAAGATGGTTGAGGTAGGAATTAAATCCACCTCTTCTCAGTTTTGGCTCATTAGGCTTAGTGAACCCCGTTCTAGCCCTCAGACCAAAATTAGATTAATGTACTTGGTAGAGCCGGGAATCGAACCCAGACCTCCAGCATGACAGTCAAGCATGTTGTACCCCGAGGTGGTCTTCCTTCCCTACTGAAATCATCTTCGTTTTGTAAATGATAATTTTCATGCCATGATTATAAACAACGAAAAAAAATTACAACCTTAGTGTACTATGCTACCAAAATTTGTGTTTTGTTTTGGACTCGGAAAATCAACTGCTTCCATTAGAGTAATATTCAGTTTCACAGTTCAAATTCAGAGAGGGGTACAATTCTAACCTTAGTTTACGATTTTAACTTGTTTCTAAATACAAGGCACGTCCAGAAAGTAAGTTCCGTTTGGTAATAAAATTAAATTGTGTACAGATACAGAAAAATTATTTATTGCACAACATTCTACACCTCTTAAACTACTTTTCCACATAACTGCCGAAATTTTGCAGGCATTTGTCATAGCGTGGCACAAGTTTTTGGATACCTTCTTCATAGAAGTTTGCCGCCGACCCGTAAACGAGAGTGAAGACGCCCCTGTAGGATATCCTACCATTCGGCCACCACTGTTAGGCAAATTGCGTATGTGGTCAGGAGAACTCCTAAACATACGCAGTTCTCCTGGTAAGCACGCAATTTGCCTAACAGTAGTAGCCGAACGGTAGGATATCTTACAGGGGAGTCTTCACTCTCGTTTACGGGTAGGCGGCAAACTTCTATGAAGAAGGTATCCAAAAACTTGTGCCACGCTATGACAAATACCTGCAAAGTTTGGCAGTTATGTGGAAAAGTAGTTTAAGAGGTGTAGAATGTTGTGCAATAAATATTTTTTCTGTATCTGTACACAATTTAATTTTATTACCAAACGGAACTTACTTTCTGGACATGCCTCGTACAATTCTGTACCACATGAGGAATGAGGAAGAAGCCCTCTGGGAAAGTTAAATAATAACAACAGTGCTGTGTGCAGTGAAGAGGAGAATGCCCCTAGGCGCATCTCAAGTGGGTGGTGGACCATCACCGGTCTTATTATATTACCATTATGTACTTTCTAAATAACAGTGTTCGCCTTGGGCTAGCAGTCATTACTCCAGCCTCGGGCAAAACTCAACTAACCCTCTCCTTACATTGGCAAGAGCAGTACATATTCCAAATACAAGAAGACGAGAAATTAACCAACAAATGAAGATTAATTATTAAAGCACAAATACGGACCAAGCTAGAAAATGTAGCTGCCTATAAACAGCAATAGAAAACTGTACAGAATTTAAAAGCGTCAACCCACTTAATTATTATTATTATTAATACTATTTTATATTAATATCCCAGCTCGGCTTCACTCTGCGAGGGATAATTCCTCTACCGTCGTAAGGACGGTGTCTAAGAGCTGGACACACTTTGTCAGCAGGTACAACTGGAGATGTTGGTGACTGGCCGATCGCCTAGGCAACCGCTAACTTGGGTCAAATTGACGAAAGGTCAAGGAAGGGACATGGGAAGAATATCGACCGTGGACCTGTTGAAAGGAACCCTCCTGGTATTTGCCTGGTGGTGAGAATCGGAAACCACGAAAACCATTTTCAGGACGGCCGAGGTGGGATTCGAACCCACGCCTTCCTGATGCCAGTGAGGCACGAGATAGCTAAAATATCCTGTAGTAACCTGAATTGAATAATGATATACACTAGGGATGGTGACTAAATTTACTAGGAAATAAACGCTCGAATTGCATATGCGAAAGAAGCTATTTCAAGAAGAAAAATCTTTATTAACGTCAAAACCCATCAATTTGGAGGCTCGAAAGCACTTTGTGAAATGTTTAATATGGTGTATTGTAAGATGAAACATAGACTCGAAAAAAAAGTACTGTTTAAACTCAGAACATTTGTGATATGGGGCTAGGGAAGACTCATAATTATATAATGACTGATAAACGAGAATTTTCTCAGAAGAGCAAATGAGCCACGCAACTTGGTTGGATCCTTAAAAAAATATTGTTGGCTGATTCTTAGAGGATTTGCGACATCGTAGTCATATATCCCCGTGTATTTGGGTGTGTGGGGTATTTATCTGGTTTCTTGTGATGGCTGTATTAGTGTGTGTATTTGTAATTCAGATGAGAATTTAGAAGGTGGCGACCGTGGACTTAAGTTAGGAACCATCCCAGCATTTTCCTGGAGTAGACGTGAAAAACCATGGAAAACCACTTCCAAGATTGCTGAGATGAGAATCCAACCCTCCTCTTCTCAGTTTTGCCTCAAAACACCGAGTGTACCCCGTTTCAACCCTCAGACCAGAATTAATTTTCTTGGCAGAGACAAGAATCGAACCCGGACCCCCGGAGTGAGGAGTTCAATAGCAAACCACCTCACCATTCACCTTGCCTATACACCTTGGGTTCTTGCGGGTTTCTATCCACATAACATCTGGCGGTATTCTTTAAAGTCCAACTTGACACCAGGCTGACTACCTGTCAGTAAGATTAAAGAACATTAGTTGTCACGGCAGAAGACACCAACAGCGGAAGCTACGTTCGCTAACGTGCAGCGTCGGCCATGGGGCCAAGCTATCTGCGGTTTCTGTAGACGTTGGTTCGATCCCCACCGTCAGCCGTCCTTGGAATGGTCTTCATGGTTTCCCCATTTTCAACTCCAGGCAAATGCTGGGACGGTACCTTCATCCTCGTTCATTTCACCTGTCATTACCTCCTCTCATGAGGTTGGCGTCATGAAGGCCATCCAGCTGTAAAACACTCGGCACTTAGACTTTCATCGCATCTCATACGCGACCCCGTTGAAAACTGGAATAAAAGGGTGTTAGTCATACATAGTTACATCTGAGAACAATCACTGTTGACGTTATAATCACATACACCGGCGTGGTAATTTATGATCTTACAATTTTAATTAATTTACTATTAAGAGCCACAAGAACGAGCAACCTCTCTTAAAATGCTATTAAATTGTTGCAAATCCAGATATGAATCACCCGTACAAAAATAATAGGTAGCACATAAAAACGAAAGGCACGCATAATGGCCTACAGACATGCGATTGCTTGTCATTTTTAACTATAAAAGTAGCATCGGATACTTTCGGCACAACGTGGGTGGCCTAGTTTCAGATAGCATCGCCACCGAGAGTGAACTAAATGCCCACATCACACGCGTCAACAATTCCTTTAAAATACTTCCCGAAGGCTTACTATTCAATTGAATGGACCAGAGAACTGCATATTGCACATGTTCTTTTAACAACACGAGATAAGAAATTTGCACTGTAGATTGCAGACATTTAGTTGCAGTAGTAATTAAACTAGCACAGACAGTAAATATTTGTTAGTTATATGTGATTTTTGATGTGTAACATCTTTCCACTCGGTTGCTGTATATTTTTTGTGGGGGTGATTTTGGAAAGGGACGGAAATGGAACGGAAATGGGACGGAAACAATGAGCGCGCGCGGTGGCGGAGATTGGTACAACGACGTACTGTCGACCATGTGGCTGTGTGGAATGTATATCGCATACGGTTTACTTCAAGGTTTGGAGGTCCCATTAAAGATATTACTACAATAAATCATCTTCAAATTGTCGTTCATTGGTGTGAAAATATTCATTATATCATATTTGCTGAAAACAATTTTGATTTATTAAATCTTCATACTTTCGCTGTATTTTTATTTAATGTAAGCATTCGAGGTACTGTCGGCCAAAATACAGCACTATGTGGAATGTATATCGCATACGGATTACTTCAAGGTTTGGAGGCCCCATTAAAGATATTCCTACAATAAATCATCTTCAAGTTGTCGTTCTTTGGTGTGAAAATATTCATTATATCATATTTGCTGAAAGGATTTGGCACTGGAGTTTTACAAGTAGTTATTTCAATGACCAACAGAGTTCACTGTTAACTAGGGATAACATGTCACATGTTACACATCATATACGACTACTGTAAGGCTCGAAATTTTTGTTTTGTTTGTTAAGATATTGATAGTGGTGATTTACCATCAAGTTTGCTTGTCAAGTGTGATTATGTCATTGTTATTAAATGGTCAGGTTGATGTGAATTGTGAATTTAGCAGTTTGAGCGATGTGTGGTCCGTACCCGCGCAGCTGCCATAAGTGTATATATAGTAAATACCAACACACATACTTGTAGACATAGATCTGATGATGATCGCTTGACGATCGAAACTGGTCATTCAAGTGTATTTATTAATCACATGTAATTAGTTTTCAGTATTTGGTTAACACCCATTACAAATGGGTACAGTCGTGTTGACCTACTGAAACACATTAAATTCTGATTAATTTGTGATATACAGTAACTTGAAACTGTCTTCCACAATATGGGACGAAATGTTGTATTACAAATGAATATATCAACAACAATACCAGATGAAAACTTCAATAATGGTGATAACGACCGTGAAAGTCTAGAAACGATTACTACTTCAAAATGATCACGTGGCTCCGCTTTTGGTCAACTGTATTTTTTTTTCTCATACGTAAAGGTTCAAGCAGGACATGGAACGTTCACCTCATACGTTTACGTTTACCATAATATCATGGGTATCTCTTCAGTTGAGACCGTATTTGGACATCCTGAGCTCACAGCATCATTCGTGGTCGCACATCTAGAAACGGGGTTTGGTAAACAACCTTTAATCCAATCTGTGCGACGGAGCAAAGTCCCTTTAACAATCTATAGTTTATTTTAATATTCATCCAAGAAGAAATTAACTTTCCTCCATTGCATCAAAGAATCTCGACTTTATCTTTATTTCCAACGCTGTCAACAATGTTCTATCAAAGAGATCTCTAAGACTCAAAGAGTATACCAAACGAAAATTGCTGTGTTCAAAGATAAAGCCAGACTTGCTATTCAACAACTGTCTCATATCAGTCATCAAACAGGATGTTCTGAAAATACTTGCCCCAAAAATCATTGTGTGAGTGGAGATCCAAGGTAAGGTCTGCGAGATTTGTGCTGATTTTCCTAGGATCCATTAAGCTTCAACATTAAGCTTTTGAAATTAATTACTTGTATAATTCTAAAAAATATGTAAAATGTTCAATTTTGAAGGTCTTTCTAGTTGACACCCGTGGACGACCTACACGTCCCAATGAGGATGAAGACGTCATATACACCCAGTTCCCGGGCCAGGTGAATTAACCCCAGGAGATTAAAATTCCCCATGGCCCAATCGAGAATCGAATCCCGCACCCTTCGAACCAAACCTAGCGTGCTAACCAATTCGCCACGGTGCCGGTAATATTTAAAATGTCTCCCTCCTATTTTGTAGTCAACTGAGTAATGACTGACAAACTTAAATATAATTATAATGCCATTAGCAGCTTAAAAGGTGATTTCTTTTTACCAGATCCCATTTATTTTCAACTACAGTTACATGAACAATGTTTTTCTTGTGATCCCAAAGAAGGAAAGAAAGAAAGAAAGAAAGAAAGAAAGAAAGGATTGAGGTCTGGAGAACACACTGTCCATGCAGTTGGTCATCACTGCCATATCCACCTACATAACACTGAGGTACTGCGGTACAGTATATACATTACATAATGCCCTTAATAAAAATAACAGAGGCACCAGCGAACTAGAGCCTCCTCGGCTTGAAGTCATTCTCACTGATTAATTGCCAGAGCACATTTGGTAGGAATTTAAGGAGGCTTTACTCAAGAAATATTTTGTACGTTTAACATACCGTTAAGACTCTGTAGGTCATTGAAAATAGCGACGCAAAACAGAAGACTCCATGACCCTTGTTTGTCATCAAACTTGTTTACCTTAGTTTAGCTAAACATTTTCAGGCCACCGGTGAAAACAAAGAGAGATTTTCTCTTTCACGAAACGTTCGTGGCTGACCAAACATGGATTGAGATAAAAGTGTTGGGCAGGTCTGAAATGGCCTAATACTGCAAATAAACTCATCATACCGATGATAGTGACATGTGCCTAGATTATTTCCACTTGTCATGAGTGTGTCCGAGTCGTGTTCTGAGGAGACTGTTTCCACAACATCCAACATGCATGGAGCCTTGTAGTACACTGTTCGAACCCACCACGCTTGGTCAGGTCGAGATGACACAAGAGCAATAACTCGAATAGCCAATGAGTGCACCATATTTTAATATACTTAAGAGGTTATTAAAATACAATTTCTGCAGCATTGTATGCAAAGCGCTGTCTCACAGCTGCAAACAAAGAGGACTGGAGTGGAATGGACAAGGGTTTATAGGCGTCAAACACTGCCGCAACCTTCAGCTGCCACTTTATAGCCATTGTCCTGTATCGGGAGTCGCCATTGTCTCGCTAGCTACTGGCTACACTCTTGTTTTATGGTCACTATTTTGGTCCACAGAGGGAATATATTCCATGTTCGCCTTTTGGAAGCTACGCTCTGCGACATGGTAAAGTAAGAGCGCTCTTCAGCTGTCTTCACGAGAGGTGACTCGCCCGAGTGTCGGTTGTGGTTGGTTGTGGCTCTCGAGAGCATTATGGCGGCAATTCAAGCTGCAAAATGAACCAAACAGGGCTACGTTTCCCTGTGTTGTTGGCTACATATGACTCCATAATCACTGACTGGAGCACGTATCTACAGGAATACTAAAATTGTTTCGTTCGACATGTCTTTCAGACGTGTATTGAACATTATTGATTGGTTTTACATAAAGGAGTTAAAGATTTCTTAAAATTTCATAAAATTTAAATACATCTTATGTTTACATTTTCACATACACGGTGAACAAAAAATGCCGCACCTGGAGGTCGGCATGCGGTTCCTCGTCGAAATTCACGACAAAAGTTTATGCTGCAAAACCTAGTCCCACCAATAGGTTTAACAGAAATGCGTGTTAAGAAACGAGGCTCTGGCAACGCTGTAACTACATGCAGTGTGGCCAAAAACAGGTCGCAAGAGCTCGGCGCTCTGCCGGAGCTTTCTCTGTACATTTCGATCCACTGCGGGATGTGACAGTGTTGCCAGCTTCTCGTTTTCATACTTGTGTTTTCAAACATCACCCGATCCAATTTTGCTATAGAAGCTTTTGTCTTACAATTGGATGAGGAATCGCATGCCGACCTCCAAGTGCGGCATTTTTGGTTCACCCTGTATATGATAGAAAGTAACGTTTTAAGACAAAAACTGTTGTGGATGCTATGACATGTCATATGCATGGGTAAAACATGGGAACATATCTCAATCTAATTGCATATTTCAAGTTTACCATTTCACAAATAGTTTTAGAATCGTTTCAAAATTACTAAATAACGGGGGATTTATATAAAAACCGAAGAGATTTTAAAATTTCCTTAATTATTATTGTCTATTTTTAATACGAGGCGAATTTTTGTTATGCTTCTTTTTTCAGCTTGAAATAATAGAACAGCTTGTAAACACTATCTGAACCTCGGCCGGTGTTGTTGTTGTATTTTCATTAGGGGGCAAAGTAATCGTATTTGTAATTGAGACTAGAATTGGCGACGAGGCGGCGTAGCCCTAATTTTAGAATCATTTCGGCATTTATCTTGAGTGGAAGTGGGAATCCATGGAATATTCTTGGGTGACTGAAGTGGGAATCAAATCAATCAAACTCACCACTTCTCATATTGTATGCCAAAATGCTGAGTGCTTCCTTCCAACACTCGGACCAGAATCAAATTTCTCAGTAAAGTCCAGTAACAAAACCCAGTCAGGGGGACAATTAAGAATGCCAGCCAGTACACCACGAGTTGTGATGATCCAGGCACAAGTTATGAAGTTAAATTGTTTTGGCACAAACAATACAACCAGCATTTTCGGACAAATTGGAATGTCAATGAATAAATAGGCTACTCCAATTTATACTGCAGATTTTATTTTATAACTAGCTACCAGCCTCGGGTTCGCCCGGTATCTTGAACAGTTTACCCAGCGTGATCATAAAAGGCGCACGGACAGCAAGTCCCAGACGCAATTCAGAATAGCTGAGGCGAACAGCGAAACTCCAAACACATATACCCTTCTCTGAGTCTTAACTCAACATGACTCGACAGTTTGATGCTGGACAAAGTTGGGGTGATAGGCTCGCTCACTAGCTCGTAAACTCGCTCAGAAGCTAGTAATTTAAATTTCCACAAAATGGAGATTGTTGGAAGAAATGAAAACGTAAAAATACCTGTAGTGGGCGATGTATTAAAGCTAGACATACGGTGTCGCGGACATTTTTGTAGAACTTCTCATGTTGAAAAATTCTTACACTCATTGTATATAGATATTCTTAACGGTTTAACCAGCGTAAGCTTAAAAGGCGCACGGATGGCAGGTTCGACTCGATTCACTAAAACTGTCACCGCTCGGCTTCCTTTGGTCATAAATGAACGTTTTTCTACACAAACCTTCCTCGAGAAACCCTTTACAGAATGGTGGAAACCGCATCAAAATCCATCCAGTGGTTCTTGAGATACCCATTACATCCAAGAATTAGGGACTTTGTTTTATACATGTAGAGATATTTTATATCAGTTCCTCAATGGATGGGGTGCAGTTCGACTTATCCTAATGCAGGAAAAATCTTAGACGATCAGGACGTTAGTGAACCCGATAAAATTGCGTGGAGAGTAAAACTTTTCTACTCTCACCTACTAATCTGGAAAACATTACAAACGTGAGGTGATATGAACTTAATTATCTCTAATAGCTTTCATTATTGACGATTTAATCTAAATTAATGGGTATTTAATAAATGTATTACACATTAGTCAACAATAATTAAATTAATATTAATTAATTAATTAAATTTACCAGTTTCGGGCATATTATGACCATCTTCTGTGGTATTACTATAAAGAAACTAAAGTAATTACGAGAAAAGCTTTTTTTATTAAGATTTTACTTCGGATTTCTATTAAAATCCTTATAAAATAGTTAAAAACAGATGTGTAACAAATGTGGGTTTTAATTTAATGTTAATACAATTAATTTAGCAAATATGACATATACCAGGTGAATCATCTGCCCCTAATAATATTGTTTTATGCAACCCAACTAGCGTTGTTATCAGGAAGGTCGATATTTCTCTGCTTTCAACCCGTGTAGTACTAATGCTCTGCAAGCATATCCTGCAAACGATTCTTATTTTTCCCTCGACGTGACTACAGACTAATACGAGGGGAAAATAATTGTGTTCAGTTTCGTTTGCGGGATATGCTTTCAGCGCATTAGTACAGTATCATACGGGATGCAGCAGAGAAATATCGACCTTTCTGATTACACGCATTAGTTGGACAGTATACCCGGTATATAAATAGTTAGTATCGTACCAGGTATATTCCTATAAATTAGTCTAAATATGCCTATAAAATACTTGGTAATTCATCACGTCCAACATTTTATTTTGATGTCTGTATGCAACACACTTTACAACCTGTTGACCATCTCAAGATAGTATTGCATATAGATATAAAAATAAAATTCACAGACACATCCTTTGTCATTGTTGTTCCTGTCCACAATTCTGTCTGGGATATGCTAACTTTGTAATAAAGTGATGTTACAGCGTCAGGACTTCATTCCATTCCTATATTTATTAAACTAATCGTCAGAATCAAGAAAGAAGACTCGGGCTCACTGAATATGGACTGAATCTGTCAAGTAGGATATTTAAATCGTGTTTTCTTCTGAATATTCATGGAACACATGTAGGTCAGCTGACGACACCGCTGCGCTGTCCTCGCAGACAAATAGCATGGCACAAGAGGCAAGTCTGAATTTGAATACCGCGGTGAGGAAATTCACTGCCAGCCCGTTACGCAAACTCCTCTCAGGACTGCCACGAGAAATGTAATGAGTAGGGTAGGATTTTAATGCCCTATGAAACAACGATAAATGCACTTTAAGAAATGCAGTTATGACCTAAAAATCTCCAAGAAATTCCCTATACAATTTATAAAATGCCCTTAAAATTGCAAACATTTTACTCTGATATCTGGTTTCTGAATATAAATTCAAAACCACGTAGAATAAAATAGTACAGTTTAGTAAAGATCAAGTTTAGTAAATGAAGTTACCAATACTTAAGAACGAACCAAAATAAATAACTTGTTAAGAAATGAAATTTAAAACCGAAAATATCCGTCTTGAAAAGATGAAACCAGCCGTGGTAGCTATGCGCGCTGAGGCACAAAGCCATGGGTCAAGGTTGCTCCAGACTCCCAAGGAGAGGTCGCCACATGGTTTACTAGAACAGTGTTCAAATAAGGTGGCTTTACTCTTCATAAAAAATATTTTGCCCCTGTTTGAGCGCTTTTGCCAATGGGCCTTAGTGTGTTCAAAATTGAACGTTTAAAATCAATCTTCAACATTTTGTAGTCTTATTCCTGCACACGTACCCGGCTCATCGCCACGCCATGGCGTAGTCGCTAGCACGTTGGCGGGGGGAAATGAAGGTCTCGAGTTCGAGTCAAACCTTGGTCTGCTCTTCTTCTATTTATTTTACTGATACACCCCTTACTGTCTTTTGTGTTTTCTATAATGTATTTGCTGTGGTCTCTTCGGTTTTGGAGCTATGTACAATACTTTAACATCATTATTCGTCCGTTACGCTTGAACGTGTTGTAAGTTTCATTCGTTAGAATTTAAATGCAGCGTGGCCAGCGACGCTACGTTCATTCGCACTGAGCCGAGTCTAATGCAGAAACGCGAGAGACCTTCCCTCTGTTCCACTCTGCTCCACCATCAAGCTAAACTTTCTGTATGTAAACAATAACGTAAATATTAATTATTAATATTGGAAATAGAAAAAGCAACAACAAATAATAAAGTACTTTATGTAATCTGCCAACTTAAATATTGTACCAAAAACATAAAAAATAAAAAAAATCAAAGAAAGATAAAGAAAATAATGTAAAAAGATCAAGGTAGGTTCCGATCACGGCTACTTCCATTCCCAACGCTAACACACTAGCGACCAAGGAGGATATATGGGCTAGCGACTACGCCACGGAGAAGAGCCGGGAACGTGTGTGGGAATAAGACTACAAAAGTTTGAGGATTGATTTTAAACGTTCAATTTTCAAAAACGCTCAATAAAAGTGGTAAAATATTTTTTATGAAGAGCAAACCCACCAAATTTGAACCCTTTTCTAGTAAACCACATGGCGACCTCTCCTTGTGAATAGACAAATGGTTTGGAACCCTACCGTTGGCCGTTCTTGAAATGATTTTCCACGATTTCCCATTCTCAGATCAACTCAAATGCCAGGACCAAACCTTCTAATAGACCACGACAACGTCCTTCCAATTACTCGTCCAGTTCCATTATCTTCTCTCACAAGGTTGGCGTCACGAAGGGTATCCGGCTTTAAGAACCATCCGCCATCCCATCCCCATACCCGTAGAAACAAGAATAACAAGAATACCCTTGAAAACTTATTTAAAAAAAAGTAAAGCACACCCAAGAAGTACTTCAAATGCATAGAAAATTCAATAAACCCCGATAAGTTTTGAAAAAATGCATCAAAATTGCAATAGAAACCTCCAAAAATGCCCTATCTCACAAAATTAGAGAAACATGCACAAACATGCCCCAAGAAATATGCATAGTTCAGCACCTCTTACTCTGAAACACATTTATGTTGAACTCATTATTGAATTGGGCTTACCAAAAGAAAAAAAAGATGTCAAGTAATGAGTATGCTACCATGCCAAGAACAGGTAACCAAAACACCGTATCCACCTAAGCATTTTATAGGCCTATCTAATGTTGTAGTTTGATTTGAGGGGCTTAGACATCGTGGTCATTCATCACCATGTATTGATATCGCGCCACGAGATGGCAGTTGGGTTTGTACTGCAGAGGTCTTCCCGCTCACTGTGTATCGCGCATTCCAAAAATATTAAGTTGGTCACTATTTGCTTCACTCACTCAGCACATTCCTTCTTTCACTGACTGCGTGTCATCTGCTGCGATAACAACCATTGGCATGCAGGAAGCCGATATACTGTATTTAGATTTGGAATAGGTGGACCGCGCATGCGTACTGCAAGACCCCCTGCTCCCCGTCGCAGCGAGTTGAACCGCCATCTCCTGGCGCGATGACAATACTTGGTTGTGTGCATTTTATCATTTCAAATGATATTGTCGACTTCATCGTTATGCTTTGGTCTACCGTTATGCGTTACGGTTACGGCGTGTATGACGTCATCATGTTGTTCAGTGCATGTACACCGAGTCTGAGTTTACTCCCGGGGTCTGGTGTTAAGCGATACGGAGACGGCTAGTGCGTGACGTCATGCAGCAGAGTGCACCTCCCGCTCTCCGTTCCCCGCGCGGGAAGCCTAAATTAAAGGGTAATGGAGTCTGTTGAGTCTGAGTTTACTCCTGAGGTCTGGCGTTATGCGATACGGAGATGGCGAGTTTGTGACGTCATGCAGCAGAGTGCACCTCCGCTCTCCGTTCCCCGCGCGGGAAGCCTAAGTTAATGGGTAATGGAGTCTGTTGAAGGAGTCCTGGGAAGCTCTCCTGAGCCTTTCTAACATGTGTAGCATTTGTAGCATGCGTCATTTGAAATGATATAAAGTCTAGTCTCTCAGACTGACTGTATCTTTTTTAATCTAATAGCCTGTGTTATTATAATGGCCGTATTTCTAATTGAGGATTGGGAAAGAAGGTAAGAAAGGAACGAAGGTAGCTTGTAGATTTATGTGACCGTTAATCCCTGTTTGCCATCCTGAAAATGGTTTTCGTGGTTTCCCCACTTACACCACCAGGCAAATGCTGGGACGGTTCCTTTCAATAGGTCCACGGCCGACCTCCTTCCAAAATCCCTTCCCTGGCACTTCCTTAATTAGACCTAAGCTAATGGTTACCTCTCCCCATCCCCAGGTGTATCTGCTGACAAAGTGTGTTCAGCTGCCAGACACCGTCCTTGCGACGGTAGATGAATGATCCTACACAGTGTCCGTGGGTGAAGCTGAACTGGGAGGATACGCGATTTTTGAAAGAATGCTCTGAATGCAGTGTTACATCACTAGTTGAACTTTAACTAAAGCAACTTATTTTAATAAAATTATATGTTCGTCCAGTGCTAGCGGTGGAAAAACCTCCCTATGAACGGTAGCGTCAGCGGAGAATGACCGCCTTGGAAGGACTGACGGACGGACAGCAACTACAGATCGGCCATCACCCGAGCAAACTAAGCACGTGACCTAAGAAAGAAAAAAAATGTGCCGGTCCCCAGTAGAGTCAAAGCTACGCGATATCTGAGGCGGATCGAGATGGCTGGACCGCGAGCGGAAATGATTAATGTCGTCAAGGTTAAGGCTAATGAGTGGCGCTGATATGAGTCTGCGGAGAGGAGATCAAGCGGAAAAGAAGTCATTGATGAGATAGGGGTTACACATCCACACATAAAGGCATCCACTGTTTAACATCTATGGATATTTAAAAAAAAGTCGAGCTCCCGGTTAAATAACATGTTGTGTGATTGTGGCGCGTGTAAAAACTAACATCAGATAGTTAATGTCGTCAAAAACTGAGGTTCGGTTATATACTGAGTCGGCAAGCACAGTGGCTTGTACAGCAACCGATATAACTTCAGCACTCTTTGAACATGCTTACTTGGCTGTCAAAAAATGTTTATTATTTACAGTTGGTCAACACAATCGATTTGGACGTGGTGGCGCAGCGGTCAAGCTGTTTGCTTCTCACCAAGGGTTTGATTCCCAGTCAATTCTTGTGAGATTTTCGAAGTTAAATGCCATATCCTGTAGTTCTGATTACACATAAAATGTAGGTCACGTGGCTGACAATCGTGATATTAACGATCACGTAAAACAACAAGCTTCCTTCCTTGTGTTCAACACGATTGTACCCAAATGTACTAGGTATTATGCCCTTACCCTAGAGAAAATTACAAGAGATTACATGAATTTATTGATCTCATTTCAATTTTTTCAGGGTTAGGGCATAACACTTAATTTAAGTGATAGAAGCCATTTTTCAGTGTTCCCTAGTTCTATTAACGAAAGTTTTCCAGTCGGTCAACACAAATTGTGACCAATTATATTAGCCAGGAAACCAGTATTTACATGCCCTAAACTGAAAGAAACAAGATATTATTACAAAATAACACGCTTTTATGGGTACAATCTTGTTGACCGACTGGAAAGCACACATTTCGTTTACTAATGCAACACTGAAAAATGGCTACCAACATGATAACAATAAAGTTTCGTTGAGCAGAACTAAATCACTACCGTGGAAAACAGTACATTAACATTTGCATAACTGAAGAAGGTCACAATGTACAATCTTATTTACTAATTTCTCTTGAAATCTAAGTGGTATTAAACAAAATCGCCAATAATCAATAAATATATTATTAGACTATTAGTTGTTTAATGTACTAGGACTAATTTCGACCGCAATATGCTCATCATCAGCAATCTTAAAAAGTTGTCGTAAAATCTATTTTAAAAAAGTTGCGAGTAATTGATTATTTCTATTGGATTATGCTGTTCGTCAGCATCATTTTTTTTCCATGTCTGAAGACGAACTTAATAATATCAAAACTGTGGAAGATTTGTATGTAAGGGTTATCCTTAAAAACTATGAAGATAACTATGGTTTTTCTGGGCAGAAACTGTTTGAAGTCGTCTGTTGAACACATACTCGTGTGCATTTTATGTTTTGTACTTCTGGCACGAATAAAATACTATGGTTTGTTTTTGTGATGCTCTTAAGATATTCCGATAAGTTACTATCAAAACCTGATCTGTTACAAAGTTATTTAACCAAGAAATATGTTTACTAACAGGAAGGAAATTATTTGAAAATAATTGAAGTATCAAATGAAATATATGTTGTTTCTAGTCAATTATCTTCTATAAAACTTATAAAAATAGGCTACTGTGTTGCTCTCAAGATTTAAAATCAAATTTATGAGGTTCTTAGAAGATAATTTACTAGGAAACATATGAATTTTATTTGATACTTCAATTATTTTCAAATAATTACATTCCTGTTAGGAAAAATATGTGTTGGTTAAATAATTTTGTAACAGTTCTGATTTTGATAGTAATGGAATATTTTAAGAGCATCACAAAAATACAACATACCGTACTGTAGTTATTTTCATAGTTTTTAAGGATAATCCTTACATACAAATCTTCCACAGTTTTTATATTATTAAGTTCATCTTCAGACACGGAACAAATTTGATGCTGACGAACAGCATAATCCAATAGAAATAATCAATTACTCGCAACTTTATTATTAAATAGTTTCTTCCGACAACTTGTTAAGATTGCTGATGATGACCACACTCTGGTCGAAACTAGTCCTTGTAAATGAGACAACAAATAATAATATAATTATTACTATTGGTGGTTTTGCTTAATACCACTTAGATTTCTATTAAATTTTCAAATATGGGTAATTTCATATCTACACATAATTAATTTCTACTAATTGTATATTGTTGACTAAGGTGGAATAAATTAATTGAATTCCATTTGGTATTCATTATAACTTAACTGTCTATAAGGAAACTTTTAAGATTCAATTGAGTTCTTATCTTTATGTACTGTATACATACAGTGGATTAGCAACTACCCGCACAGGTAATGTGGGGTACGATAGGGACTCCAGGCCTTCAGGAGCTCATTCCTGTCAGTTCAAAGAGCCCTTAGACAACAACATACTGTATTACTTTAAATTATCTTCATTTCACAAGAGTTTTGTAATAAAAACTTTCTTTAAAGGTGTGTGAGCGAGCTTAAAATTTAATGGAATTATATCAAGGAAAGTGTCAAAAATAACAATGTGATAATGATGATGATGATGATGATGATTCTATTTGTTGCTTTAGAGGGCGTAACGTTAGAACAATGGGTCCTACCTGTCAAAACGAATGCTCCCAGGTAATTTACAGGAAAATATTCTAGTGAAGAGACTGTAAGCGATTTTCAATTGGCGCAAAATCAATTCTTCTTCTTTTGCTTTAGCGTTTGTCCCGCCTCGTGGCAGGGTCTGCTATATCGTATAATCAATTGATTCTTTAAAACGTAGTGTCAATATATTCTCGCAAATACACTTTAGAGGATATGAACTATGCATTCAAGAAGCAATAGTTAGACATTTTAACGGGTAAACTCGTACAGTAAAAACTCTTGGTTACCCGAAGCCTTTCTGACTTCGCACAATTTAGCATTGACTAATCTTCAATCAGGGAGATATTAATACCCATCTGATGTAGGGTTATTACAACTAGAACTGTTGCAGAACTTTAAATGTAATTCAATACTTGAATCAAAAGCAACTCACTTAAACGGGAAGACTTTCATTCCAGCGAGACCCAGAAGGGCCAGAGGAGAGGACCCAAATCTTACCTGGAACAAAGAAAAAAGATATACATTTAAATTGTGCTCTGCATTTAAACTGTAGCTTAGGGTAGATGACATCTACGTTCAACTCCTAAAAATAAAAATCAAGATCGTCCTCATAATCATCTCAAACCAGTGACGGTTCGTGATGAAAAATGATGGATGTGTACTCTTTTACAAGATCGTCTAAATTTGATATAAATGGATATAAACATTTGAATTTAGCATATAATAGAACAGTTTCATCACAATGTCATTCATTATTCATATTAATAATATTAATATAATGATCATTATTGTTATTATTATTATTATTATTATTATTAATTGATCCATCTCATGTCCTGGTTAATCAACGATATTAAATTTGACCTCTTGTTGTTGTTGTTATTATTATTATTATTATTATTATTGTTGTTGTTGTTATTGTTTGAGTCCTTTTACTTGTTTGATGCAGCACTCCATGCCTCCCTCTCCAGAGATAATTGTTGCATTCCTATATTGCTATCACATCCTACATACGAGGCAATCTGTTTAACATATCCTAACCTTGGTCTACTCCTACAGTTCTTACCTTCGATAACTAAGTTTGTTATTCCAGGGTACCTTAGTATGTGTCTTACCAACCTGTCTCTTCTCTTCATTAGCAGTCACCAGAAACATCTCTCCTCACCCACTTGTCTATCTACCCATCATTCTCCTGTAACACCACATTTCAAATGCTTCTATTCTCCTCATTTATGCTGCACCAACAGTCCAAATTTCACTTCCATAGAGCGCCACGCTCCAGACAGAGGCGTTCAAAAATGACTTTCTGATACCTAAATCTATATTTGATGTCAACAAATTTATTTTATGAAATGCTTTCGTTGCCTGATTCAACCTACTTTTTATATCCTCTTCCCTCCGTCCATCACTGGTTATTTTGCTTCCTTTAGATTTTCACCTGCCAATTTAGTATCAATATGGGTGTCTGATTTCTTTCGGCTGCATCCCGATAATTTTATTGATTTTAATCACGAATGTCTTCCTCAATACGGAGTCCATACCATTTAAAACTTCGTTCCAATCCTCTGGTGAATCGGCTAAGATAACAATGTTATAGGTAAATCTCAGAAATGAGATTATTTCTCCTTGAATCTTTACTCCTACTTTAAAGGATTCTCTAATTTCCTTTATAGCTTGTTCAATGTACGAATTGCGGTAGTGCTTAATAGAACTACTTGACTTGAACTGAATCTTCGCTTCTATTGAAGCTAGTAACTCACACAGTAGAATATGGTAATCAGTGAGTCTATAGCCACCAGCTGATCTGATCTGGCACACAATACGGCACAATGTACAAGATACGATAAGATATTTGTCAGCCCTACATCACTCCATTTGTAACTCATTGTTCTGTAGGATGATGTATGCTCGTATGAGGATCATAACTCTCTTACGTGTTCATTGTAACCCGATTATTCTGTCGCCATTCCAGAACCACAGAACGCATTAACAAGTTGTGACATCGACTGATTGGTAATGCGGCTTAACGCCTTTATTAGGTGTGCTTAGGGAAGGTTCGTTGCCCGCCGTTACGTAGCACAAGAGAGGGATAGGCCTAAGTTCAAATGGGTGATTGTAAGTAGGACATGCAAGTATTTCTTCTTTTTCTTTCATCGCTTTTCCTTCCAGCTCAGCTTCACCCACGGACTCTGCGAGGAATTATTCCTCTGCCGTCGCAAGGATGGAATCTGGGAGCTGAACACAGTTTGTCAGCAAATGCAACTGATGATGGTGACAGGCCGATCACCCAGGTGACCGCGAACTTGGGTCTAATTAAAGAAGAGTCAGAGATGATATATTGGTAAGAAGTCAGCTGTGGAAATGTTGAAAGGAACAAGATAACACGTGACAGACATGCAGACAGACCAGTTCCACAGAGAGGGAGGGAACCCATCCAAGTTTATGTTTGCATTTTTTTTTCTACATGCACACGTGACACTTGAAGCACTGTTTTTAGATCGCTCACGTGAAGTGCTTTCCCTCAATGTGACTTCATTAACATGGCTTTATGAGAGAACTACTCGCCGTATGCAGATCCACCCTGGGACTCATTTCTTCGTTTTTTTTAATGCTGCATTAGGCCCCATTGTGCCTGCTAGACTTGTTTTAATACTGTAACACCGGGTGAGTTAGCCGTGGTGGTTACGGCATGACTAATAGCAGTCGCTCACATCCGGGAGGCGAGGAGGTTCGAATCCCCCCGCCGGCAACCTTGAAGATGGTCTTCTCTGGTTTCCCATCTTCCTTCCAGGCAAATGCCGGGGTTGGTCCCTCACTATAGGCCACAGCCGCTACATTCCAACTCCTCGCCCTTCCCTTCCAACTTTCCTCCCCAACGGTACTTGTAGCTCACCCATTGGGTATCCGTCTCGAAGCAGCTACAAAAAAACTGGCGAGCCGAACATGTCCTCGGACACTCCCGGCACTAAAAGCCATACGCTAAAAAAAATACTGTAACTTAACCATGTGGTATATTATTACCCTTAGACAGCTTTGAAGCCATTTCCAGTGTTGCCTTATTAACAAATGATATTGTAACTTTTCAGTCAGTCGACACAATACAAGTATGTATACACCGTAACCTGAAATAAACATTACATAAGGTATTTAACACAAAATAACACGCTTTTATGTAGAATATAAATAATCTCCAATATTGGAACATGCAAAAATATGACGTGAAACTATAGGATGACATGTTTCGTTCGTCCAGCAAGCATCATCAGATCAAAATACAGATCTGTTCAAATTATTAGACTGCACAAATTTCCACCATTTTAAAATATATTCAACCTAGCTGTTTATGAAAGGGAAATTTTCTTGTCAGATTGTTGGTATAATGCTCAATACCAGTTTCCATTCGATTTATGGATTCATCCAAGATGTTGGCAACTCTGCTTGGACTTTCAGCTGTTTTGTTTTGAAGGGAGAGTCACTGGCTGCTCTGTAACCGAAAGTAACAGCTTAAGACAACAATAATATTTTTTAGGTTATGGTCATTTTGGCGCAATATATTGTTAATAGGTAGTTGCTAGGGAAATGTAGCTAGTTAGTTAATTATTTATTGTTGATTTAATGGGCGGAACATCGAGGTCATCTGCCACTAACTGTAGCTATTTATCACCGTTGATTTCGGAATGTTATTATCTATACATAAGCCTCCGTGGCTTAGGCGGCAGCATGCCGGCCTCTCACCGCTGAGTCCGTGGTTCAAATCCCGGTCACTCCATGTGAGATCTGTGCTGGACAGAACGGAGGCAGACAGGTTTTTCTCCGGGTACTCCGGTTTTCCCTGTCAAAATTTCATTCCAGCAACACTCTCCACTATCATTTCATTTCATCTGTCATTCATTTAATCATTGCCCCAGAGGAGTGCGTCAGGCCTCGGCAGCCGGCACAGTTCATATCCTCGCCGCTAGATAGGGGCTTCATTCATTCCATTCCTGACCCGGTCGGAGACTGGAAGCAGGCTGTGGATTTTCATTTTCATTATCTATACATAATACGCTTATATTCTCTAAAGTGTTATTGAACAGACTAGAACCACAAGCAGATCCACAAATAGGAGAATACCAGGCAGGCTTCAGAAAAGGGAGATCATGCATCGAACAGATCTGGAACTTGAGAACACTACTGAAAGTCAGACAGACACAAAACACTGTAGTTACCTTTGTGGACTTTAAAAAAGCATACGACAGCATTGATAGACAAACGCTATTTGCAGTACTGGAAGAATATGGCATTGACATAAAAACCAGGGCACTTATACAACTAACGCTCTCGGACACCACCTCTAAAGTTAAGTTCATGGGTGAAATTTCAGAACCCTTTCATATAGGCACAGGTGTCAAACAAGGAGACGGCCTCTCACCAATCTTGTTCAACATGGTCTTAGACAAAATTGTTAAGCAGTGGGAGGAACAAGTTAAAGGAATACAGCTAGGAAGAACCCGTGAAACAAAAACAATCATAAAATGTCTGGCATTTGCATATGACGTAGCCTTACTCAGCAATAACACACAGGAGGCAAAGGAAGCACTGGAACGATTACATGAAATAGCTGCTAAAACAGGTTTACAGATATCTTATGAGAAGACCCAATACATGGAACGACACACCAACAATATACAAACCATGCATACCATATATGGATCCATACAAAGAGTTGAAAAATTTAAGTACTTAGGAGAATATATACAAATAGGAGGATCAAACAAGATGTCTAACATAGAACGAACGGAAAAACTCCAGAAAGCATACAAACTTACATGGTCACATTATAATAAGAAAAGCATATCAAGACAGGCCAAACTTAGATACTACAAAACAGTTGTATTACCAGAAGCATTGTATGCGTCAGAAACGACCACAATTGGAGCATCTGGCATCACAGAAACAGAAAAAATTGAACGTAAAATTCTGAGAAAAATATTTGGAGCAGTACACAGAGATGGGATATGGATGAAAAGACCTACCAAAGAGCTATATGAACACACAGACAGACTCACAGATATCATTAGAAAACGCAGACTAACTTTCTACGGGCACATACAGAGAATGAACAATAAACGACTTTCAAAGAAAATCTTTGATGTAGTAAACAGTTCAAAAAGGAAAACAAATTGGTATCATGAAATAGAAGACGATTTAAAGCAATTAGGGATCAACAAGCAAATGATAGAAGACAGAAAATTTCAGAAACAAAATTAAGAACGCCAAATTTTTAGTAAGTGAAAGGAAGAAGATAGGAACATTGTGGACGGAACAAAGGAAACAGGAGCACAGTCAAAGGATGAAGAGATTTTGGGAAGAGAAGAAGGGAAAGAAGTGAAAATTGTGACATCATGGGATACTTAAGTTCAAACACTGTCCATAAGGGCAACAATGATGTAATAATAATAATACGCTTATGTGCAGGTATGCTTCACAAAAATCAAGCTACTAAACCAGAGGGAGTTAGAAGTTGTGGTTTGTACCAAAATCTTCCAAATCGTCTCAATAGTACAGGAAAAATCATGCATTTCTTGAAAAGTGAACGTAGTAGTTGTTTTTTTAGATGAAATATTTTCCTTGTGCTCATGAATCTGTGGCTTGCTATTAAAACATGGCCGCATGGCCGAGCCACTACTCATTAAAATTTAATTTATTTAACAACTGTACGCGCCCATGCATAAGACGTCCGTGTATTTGAAGACGGACATTAACCAAGTGCTGACAATAAAATATAGTAACAGTATAACTGTATGAACGTATACGAATGTGCAACTGAAATGAAGGAAGGACTATTTTCTCCAGACAGCGAGTTATTGACATAGTGAATTGATGCGCCAACTGTCAGAGAGACGTGCAGCAATAGCGCAGTGGACAAGCTAAGAGCCTCCGGCACGTAAGAGTCCGGGATAGTTCCCATCTTCCGGCGACTATTCTTTTACCACTTACATATTGTCTTATCAAGGAGTATTATTTACGTTTTACAGTTTGTAAGTCAGGCATGCAGGAGTTTACAGGAATTACAGTATTTCTTCCATAAAACAGGCAATAAAACAGCGAAAGACATCCATTATGATCGGCGCGCACAGAGCAGCAGCGACAGCACATAGTGCTACCATCTAGCGGCTCTAATAGACAACTACTGGAACGAACTATTGAAGTTTAACACAATTCGACTTCGAAAACGCAAAGAAATACAGATGCTATGTCCTTTGCGTACCGGTACTTATTGTAGCATAATATAAGGAAGGGAGATAGATGTTGATCCGAAAGGAGCAGTAATATGAATGAAATTCATGTATATTGACATTAACACATTTGATCGACTTTTTATGACAACAGTTTGACTAGCCTACAGATATCTTCAAAAGCAAATTACACGTGTAATATCTTATTGAGGTTGATATTTTTAGTGGGAAGATTTTTCACTGATGAATCATTCGTTCTATTCACATATGCCTTAGGCTGGCTGCGTGGCTCAACGGTAACGTTCTCGCAAGCGTTGCCCGAGGTTGCAGGATCGAATCCTGGCGCAGCCAGTTGGCATTCGAGTGCGCAAATGCGAGGGAGCCGTGTCAGCAGATTTACTGGCACGTAAAAGATCCCCTTCGGGGCAAAATTCCGGTACCACGGCGTATCTAAAAGCCGCAGTAGTTAACAAGGCCGTACAAATGAAGGTCCACGACATCTTTTAAACTTGGTAAGATCGACATTGATAATCGCTGAGTAGTCCCTTATAATCCGTCGTTATTAATGAAGTTCAATGCTTATATCAATGTGGAAGTTTCCTCTGTTAAAAGTGTGAAATACCTATACAAATATGAATATAAGGGGCATGATGCCGCATGCCTCATGCTGGAAACAAAAACCAGCAGCGGGAATCTCAATCATGGTGAAATTTTGACAATCCTCGATGGCAGGTACGTAAGTGCTCCGGAAGCAATGAGTAGAATCAGTGACTTCGCCATGTTAGAGAAATCCCATACAGTAATTAGACTGCCAGTGCACTTACCTCAACAGCAACATATATTTTTTCATGAAGGCCAGGAACACCAGCCGGTAGCAACGACTTCTTCAAAACAAACGTTGCTAACTGCTTGGTTTAAACGTAATCAGAATGATAATCAAGCACGCATTCATACTTAAGCAGATATAACAAATCACTATGTGTACGATAATTGTAAAACAAAATGGAAGAAGCGTCAGCGTGGTGGACAAGGTGTAATAGGGAGAATGCTGGTTGTTAGTATGCACGATAGAGAAATATACTTCTTGCAAATGCTACTAATAAGAGTAAAGCGTGCCAAAGATTTTGTTAGTATCAAGACAGTCAATGGAGTTCAATGCAAAACTTTCCAGGAAACATGTAAACAACTTGGACTTCTTCAAGGAGATAAAATTTGGCATGATACTATACTTGAGGCAACTCACTCTCATATGCCAAGTCACTTACGAATGGTATTTGTCATTATCTGTGTTTTCGGAGAAGCAGAAAATGTTCCCGAGCTTTGGGACCAACATAAAGAAGCAATGTCTGAAGATTTTGTACGCAGATACTCTGAAGAAAGTGCCCACGGTATGCACTCATTGAAGTCAATGGCCTCCTTCACACCTACGCCTTAGATCTTGCGAAACTTAACTGGCAAGAAATGTGATTTGGCTTCTTAGATGCAACTCTGTACACCGCACTCGAGAACTACTGTAAGTGAAAGAAGTCCTGGTTGGATCCCAAATATCCTCTGTGAAGTTATCATTCCACAGTCCAGTTGGATCCTTCCTGCACTGGTATCAACATCTTAAGTTTGTGAAGTTTTATTCCGTAAATAAATGTAATGTTACTAATAGCTCGGACCGTTCTTAACATTGCTCTGTTATTGCGTAGATACTCTACGCGGGCTCTGCTAGTACTATATAATTAAACCGTTGTTTCCTTCCATCATTTAGCGCCGTGCACAGTAAAATTGGATTGTGTTTGGATAATGGGGAAAAACAAAGACATTTCTTCACATAAAGTTGCAGTTTTTAATGCTCTGCTGGATAAAGAAAGATTTAATAAAAACAAGTGATTGAGCCTGATAATAATTTAAACAGATCTGTATATCATCATATAACTTTCTTCGCTAGTCCATAATGTTTATTTTACCGTTATACGGTGCACTTTTAATTGGACGTTTCTCACGCCATTCATCGCTTCCTAGACAGGGGGAATTGTACGCTTCAGGTTCCCTAGTCATACCCAGTGTGACTATAATGTTATGAATTGAAAACGGGACAAATGCGGCTTTTGCTTTTAACCAGCGGGCTTGGCGGGGCAAAGGTATAAGACGGTACTGTCCCAGTCAAAACATGACGTATGGTCATCTTGTTCATACCCCAGCTACCCTGTAAATTATGAGGTTATTTCATCCATTTCTCTGAGTTTTGGCCCTGAGCTCGAGTATTACACAAGAAAGAAAAAAAGGAAAGAAAAACAGAAAGATAAACACTACAGTTATTGTCTGCGCGCCAGAAAAGGTCAATTCACACGCTAAGACGGGGAGTGGGGATTCAGCTGTACGCATGTGCGGTCTGTCTATTCCTGACCTAAATGTACCGACACTCAGTTACATCTTGTTGTTCACCCAGCCTTAAGGATACTGTGTACTCTTGAACACGTGATATGTGTACATTATCCGGCATCATAATACTGAGCGTTTTTTAGTTTTTAGAAAAGGCCACGGATAAGATTCTTTTAACGTGCTAACAGTAACTTATTCTTAAGTAAATAACCATCCTTTGAGATTTTGAGGTTCACAAAATAGAATTCCGAAAAATGTACCATTGGTTTATTCTGGAACAATTATCTCAGTTGATTTTCAACGAATGCTCCCTCAAATTGTATCACATACTAAGAACAGGTAACTTAAGAATGTTAACTTATTTATTTCATTAATGTTTGAATAGAATCCAAGAAACAATATCCAAACCAACTAATTTATGTTTTATTATTTTTTAAATTGATTATCATTTCTTTTCCGGCTACTCCCAGGCGGTGACAAGCATATCACCTTTGACAAGGTGAATGCAGGAAGAGTACTTAATTCACTACTATTCTATTTGCCCTCCAAACCAGAGTAAAAGGAGGCCGGTTTACGGACATCAGACTCTTCTCTTCCTGCATTCACCTTGTCACTGCGGCTTAAAATTATTATAACTTAAGATTCTGAAAAAAATAGTATATTGGCTTTCACGGCCGGTGAATTAAAACTCAGCAATTCTTCCTCCAGTGGGGGTGGGGGCGGAGACACCAAGAGCCCGCCGATGAGCCAGCTTGGTGTCCTAGGCGAAACCCCACAAAAGACACGGCACAAATCTAGAAGAATTGCTGAGTTTTAAGATTCTGAAGTTATTTGTTCTTTATATGTATTAAAATTAGGAGAGCATTTGGTTCCGGCTTAAAATTATTAAAACTTAAGATTCTGAAGTTATACACACATCAAAAAAAGTTTTGCATCACCTCGGTTCCCAGATCTCCGGCATATAGACGTTGACTGTGTATATTGTATCCAAGATACAGTCCCTTTGACTGTTCATAGATGTCACTAAAACTGCTCAAAGATGTAAACAACCATGCATGAGCAGGGCCTATTAGACGGAGGGGGTACGACAGCCGATCAGTTCCAGTCATTCCACCAGGACGAAGGTACGCTGCTCATGTTGTCTGTAGTTCTACCATGCCTAGAAGGTCAATACCGCAGTTCGATCGCGTCCGCATTGTTACTTTGTGTCAAGAAGGGCTCTCAACAAGGGAAGTTTCCAGGCGTCTCAGAGTGAACCAAAGCGATGTTGTTCGGACATGGAGGAGGTACAGAGATACAGGAACTGTCGATGACAGGCCTCGCTCAGGCCGCCCAAGGGCTACTACTGTAGTGGATGACCGCTACTTACGGATTGCCGCTCGGAGGAACCCTGACAGCAATGCCACCATGTTGAATAATGCGTTTCGTTCAGCCACAGGACGTCGTGTTTCAACTCAAACTGTGCGCAATAGGCTGCATGATGCGCAACTTCACTCCCGACGTCCATGGCGAGGTCCAGCTTTGCAACCCCGACACCATGCAGCGCGGTACAGATGGGCCCAACAACATGCTGAATGGACCCCACGGAATTGGCATCACGTTCTCTTCACCGATGAGTGTCGCATATGCCTTCAACCAGACAATCGTCGGAGACGTGTTTGGAGGCACCCTGGTCAGGCTGAACGTCTTAGACACACTGTCCAGCGAGTGCAGCAAGGTGGTGGTTCCCTGATGTTTTGGGGTGGCATTATGTGGGGCCGACGTACGCCACTGGTGGTCATGGAAGGCTCCGAAACGGCTTTACGATACCTGAATGACATCCTCCGACCCATAGTGCAACCATATCGGCAGAATATTGGAGAGGCATTTGTCTTCATGGACGACAATTCTCGACCTCATCGTGCACATCTTGTGAATGCGTTCCTTCAAGATAACGACATCGCTCGACTACAGTGGCCAGCATGTTCGCCAGACATGAACCCTATCGAACATGCCTGGGATATGTTGAAAAGGGCTGTTTATGGACGTCTTGACCCACCAACCACTCTGAGAGATTTACGCCGAATTGTCGTTGAGGAGTGGGACAATTTGGACCAACAGTGTCTTGATGAACTTGTGGATAGTATGCCACGACGAATACAGGCATGCATCAATGCAAGAGGACGTGCTACTGGGTATTAGAGGTAGTGGTGTGTACTGCAATCTGGACCACAAATGCTGAAAGTCTAGCTGTATGATGGTACAACATGCAATGTGTGGGTCTCATGAGCAATAAAACGAGCTGAAATGTTGTTTGTGTTGATCTCTATTCCCTTTGTATTTAAAGGTTCCGGAACTCTTGGAACCGAGGTGATGCAAAACTTTTTTTGATGTGTGTATGTTCTCAGTATGTGTTAAAATTAGGAGAGCATTTGGTTGCAAGACAACTGAGATAGGTGTTCGTGAATGAACTACTGTTACTTCTTTCTGAATTTTCTTTTCTTACAATTGGTATTAATTTTCCAAATTTTCTAACTGTGCCATTACAACATCTAATATTATTACAAGATTCTGAATATCGACGCTGTTTTCATCTAGCGGTTATTCTTCAAGTTTATAATCGATCGCATTAAAGTGCATTTCTTGTAAGATGAAAAGCGCCCGATATTGAGAATAATCTTCTCGACCATTGGAACGCTGGTCACCGACAAGAATATCAGATTGTTACAAAAAAGAAGAGAAGAGAGCTGAGAGTCATGATGACCGGATGAATGAAAATTATATCTGTTTGATGTATTTCGAAACGAAATTTTAAATTTGTTTTTGTTGTGATTGAACCGTTCTCGGTCGTGTCTCTGTTGGTCGTTGTCATTTGAAAAGAAGCCAGTTGGAACATGCGTAAATTATTGGAGCTGCCGTCCATGTACTTCAGAACATCTCGAGGATACGATAAGTCACATCTTGTATCATCATGCATGTATTCTGATGAAGACGTATTGGTTACCAAACCAAATCCTCCCCACTCTTAGTGTTAACGTGTCCTGGGTTTCTACTCAAATAAGGGTGGAGATCGTTTAAGTCATAGTTTGAGGTTATTCATGTCTTTTTCATGTTCCTCCCTTCTAAAATATACATACGTAGTGAGGAATCGCGTGGCTTGTTTTAATGGGTTTAATCGTCTTAAGGGTCTTTTTGTTGTTTGTTTCTGTACGTTTTGCTTTATTTTTGTTTGTGCGTGTTTTCTTTGCGTTTTGTTATGTCATGAAACGTAATTATGGTTTTGGGTGTGTTTCATACTAACTCCTAATTCTCTAGGAGGGTATGGGAACTTTTAGGGGCCTTGAGGAGTTGGTTACCTTAATGTTTAAGTCGTTTTGGGATTTTTGATTGTGGATATTTGCCATACGTGGTAAGGTGTGTCGTTTTTTATACCATCAGATATATTTCGGGTTTTTATTTTCCTTTGGTCTGCACGCACATCAATTTTATTTTTGACTGGGGGGGGGGGTCAGTTTGTTTTATGCGTTGTCTGTCAAAGTGCCCTCAGGAATGCCTTCGGGGTTTCTTATATTTACTGTGGGACAGGACAGACAACATTTGCGTTAGTTTTGGAAATATGTTTCATTTCATAATTACGGTTCTGGACTGATTATTGTGGGAGGGTAAATGTTATTAATTAATGTGGGTCTTGACTGAACAGTGGGTCATTTGTAAATGTTTTCTTGCGTTTTGTTTTGGATCCAGTCAAGAAACAGCGCGTGACCTTTCTACGTTATTTAATGAGATGTATCGATTAATCTTTCACGTGGTGATATGTGTCTCGTTTTCTAGTATCCGGAGACTGAACTCGGTGCTCATCTTACCTCGTGTTAGTTAATCGAATCTCCTACCTTCGTTCGTAAAGAAGATTTATTCTAGAAGTGAGTGAAGTTATTTGTTTCGTTGCTTATCTTATATATTCTTTTCTTGATTTTTGCTTCTTTCTCGGGATTATTTAAGAACTGTTCTATATTTCTTTAAGGGTTTGTGTGTCACGTAATGCCATGTCCTTTGGTGAAGTTCGGTTTGTTGTCATTGTAGTGAACCTAGTGAGGTTATGTTTCCTTTCGTTATGTTTTCTCTGAGATATTTTATCTTGTTGTTTTGAAATGGCATATGTTGCATTAAGGGTGGTAGTTAGAAAGTTCGTGGGGATGTATAGCATCATAAGTTTCTTAGAATTTTTCTTCTAACTACATTCCTGTAGTTAGCCTGTGGTGGAACGAAGGTACTATCGTATTATTGTTAATTTATTGTAATACTTAACTGCCCCTAGTGAATTATCTTAGTAGTCAGACGATCTCCAACCCTCTACTGCACCTATGTTTTTAGGGCATCTCTTATCTTCTCTAACATTCATATTTTTTGATTGAATTTTGTATTTGTGTTACTTTGATAATTTATATTTTATTTCAGCCCCCAGAAATCATCTACATACTCCATTTCATGCGTCCCTCGTTTCCCGTTTTGATATTTTTGTTACTGCTTATTTTGCATTAAATTTATCTTTTGGTTTTCGACCTTTTACATGAAACGAGTTCTCATTCCGTAGTTAATCCCCATCTAGTTCATAATGCATGTGAGTAGACTCGACACAGTTTAAGGGTCTACACGTCCCTCTGAGTGCCAATCCCCACCCTGTGTACATGTGGGAGCATTCCACCGTTCTCCGATATCGGGATGAAGGCTCTTACGCTCCCCATTCGTCTCTATACCGTCTGTGTGCGTGGGAGGTGGTGGTTTTTCGTTACACCCGGCGCCACACTAACCTCAAAACATCATCATATGGTTATAATCCAGTTCAGAACAAGTTACATCTTGTACGTTACAAGAAACTATGCATCGCTTATTTGTGAAGGGCCTCTTGTTACAAAATCCAAATTTTCGGTAAACAAAGAAAAACTCTGTATTCCTTAAACATCATTAAAATGATAAAATTTAATTTTTTACTACGATTTTAGATATCCTGAGAACTCTCATTTTTGGTTGTTGAAAATTTGTCTCATTTTTCTTCTAATGACAGTATTGGAGCAATGGAAGAAGTTGGTTGGTTCCTCAGTTTAGGGTCTGCAACAGCGCATCATGTAGGCCCGTGTACTTTGGGTGTGTGTAGAATCTGTCTGATAACCGGTGTTAATTGAGATGGCTGTATTAGTGTGTGTTATAAGTGATTCAGGCAAGGACTGCAGACGATGAATTTCAAGTAGATCCTAATTTTGCTACCAAATTCTACCGTCAACGACACCTTTCTGTGAACTTGGCTACTAGATGCCACCGCAACTAGCATTTGGCGATGAACGTTGGAGTTTAATAGAGTATTAATCAAATCCAACCTACAGATTTAGCTTCACACAATTGCAGTTAGTGGAAGGTTTATTTATATGCCATAAATCTATGATATACTGTAGGCCCGCCGGCTTTACTTCCCCTCCGAAGGAATGCCTATTGAGGGATTTTTAACGCTCTTAGAAATCCGACAACTTCAGCCGGGTTTGAAGCCTCGATCTCGGGCATAGAAGCTCAGCATGCTATCAACTAAGCCACCAAAGCCGCTGAAATGGAAGCAGAGACCTTTCATTAAGGAACGATATATGGAAGCCTAAAGCTTCCACATTCATACAAAAGTGGATTTAGTAAAAAATGTGACAAGAGGCCTTTCATAAATAAGCGAGTCATAGCCAAGGCCTTACCAAAAACGAGAAAATGTTTAGTACAATGATGCCTGGTAATGTACACAATTTACATGCTCAAGAGTACACAGTATCCTTAAGTCACTGAATTCAGTATCCTGTTACTGAAGGCCCCTTTCCACATTTCCCATTTACAGAGTACAGAGTAGAAATAAAGCAAACCAGGTGTAAATGACTGAGGCTGGCAGTAACCGACTTGATGATTTTGAATGCGTAGTATGCAGTACGCGGAAATGCATCTGCAGTTCAAACCCAGTTGACTTATCTTGGCACGCAGACAATACCAACAGTGCACTCATAGTTAGTTTGAGTGACTATACATCATATTCCCAAGGATTTATTTTCGCCTCAGGTCCTGAAAATCAAAGAGGCACTCAATAGTTGACCAATTTAGTTGATAGTCTAATAGAGATGGATTTTTCCAAACTGTGTAAATAAGACTTGAGTAATTTTTGTGTCCACGTTATTTATGAAGAGTTTAAATAATTACTCGTCCCTGCTTTAACGATCTTGATATTTAAGCTTTCTCTCCTCAATAACGATCGAAGTGACCATAAAACATGCGTGTCACAACTCTGCAAGACTAAGACTGGACGACCTTGATGTTCGGTGTTGCTGAGTAGAATACTAAGATATCTGTGATGCGCGTCACACACACTCCTGCTGCACAATTGCACTCTGGTGGTCTTATATACAGTAGATACGGTGCCCATACGTCCCGAAAAAATCGGGACCGGCCCATGTCCCGGCATCCCGAATATTAATAAAAGTCTCCTGATTTTTAAGTTTGAAAAAATTAATAATAATTATCTGAGAAATATGCGTAATTAAACGAAAAATACGTTTTGTTTTCCAATATCCATGACCCTGTCCTAGTTCATCAGGCGCGTGTAAAGACTCGGTAAGATTGTCTTTGTTATTGTAATCATGAGATGTAAAATAAGAAACTTGAACCGTATGCTTAGATCTTGGTGAATTTACTTAAAGGCACACGTAGAATGATTTCATTGCATTACCGGGTGAGTTAGCCGTGGTCGTTACGGCATGACTGCTGGCAGTCGCTCACATCCGGGAGGCGAGGAGGTTCGAATCCCCCCGCCGGCAACCTTGATGATGGTCTTCTGTGGTTTCCCATCTTCCTTCCAGGCAAATGCCGGGATTGGTCCCTAACTATAGGCCACAGCCGCTACCTTCCAACTCCTCATCCTTACATCCATACTTTCCTCCCCAACGGTACTTGTAGCTCACCCCTTGGGCGTCTGTCTCGAAGCAGCTACAAAACTGGCGAGCCGAACATGTCCTCTGACACTCTCGGCACTAAAAGCAACACGCTAAAAAATAAAAATAAAATGCATATTTTGAATCCATAAAAAATTAGTCTCAATTGGTTAATACGTCCTTAAGTATTCAATCAATTAATTAAATACAAAATCAGTTGATCCAAATTATCGTCCCAGTTACAATTAATTCAGTTTCGTTCGAGACTGTTTTGCCTTTCAGCGTTCAGTCTAGTCTCCATGCCTCTGTTTGCAAGCAAGTCGCTTCCATGATCTCCTATAAGCAGTTTGCACAGTGATCTCCTCTGTTTCTACACCCCTCACTTTGAAAGTGTTGAACATTGAATCTAATCATCGCTTCCTAAGACTACCTCTGCTTCCCTTACCTTCCATGTCCTAGCTCATTAAATTCTTAGGTAATCTCTCTCCCTCAGTCTCATCACATGGCACATCCATCCGAGACGGCTCATGTGAACAGCTTCATCTAACGTGTTCATCTCTATGTTAGCTAACTCTCCATTACGAGTACCCTCCTGCAATTGCTCCTATGTATTTCTTCCAGGAATAATGATTCCTGCTACCCTTACATCAGTTAACTCCTGCTTATGTATGAGATATCCTGAATCTACCCAATTTTCACTTCCATATAGCCATGTAGGGAGAGTTTTGTCGCTATACTGACTTCCTTCTTATAGAATACAGTAGATGAGCAACTAAGAACTGTGATTGATTTCGAAAAAAGATCAAAGTTTGTGGATCTTGTCAAGGACTATATTTCATCAACTTATAGATGTTTTTGTGCAATACACAGTTTTGGAAACCAATCCGTAATGAACATATAACAAATTTCGCATGAAATTCATGATTTCATTTTTATTTCCAGTTCTTGTATTGCAGTAAGATTCAGTAGGGTGGTGACATTTCTGCGTATAACATTATCACGCTGGTAAAATAATATGAACATACAATAGAGTTATACATATATTACCTAGTCTCTTAAACAAATCTATCATCTTGCCAATATTTATAGGCCAACTTAAATCTTTATGTTCGACCCTGACTATTGTATGTCAGAAAACTGTATCATAATGATGGTCATTATAACACTATTTTTCATTACGAAACAGTTTCTCCCACCAATCAGAGCTCAAGAAACAGTTGTTTGACCAATTAAGTGAGGATAGCAACGCACCTGCGCAGAGTTCCAAGACCTACTGATTTAAATTTCACTGCCTGGCCTAGTGTCATAGTGGGGCAATCGAAGAGGCCATGGTCAAATACAAGGTATTCTGTGCGTCCCATGCGGTCTGTTCAGTACATAAAACTGGCGAAATCTCGACAGATATTTATGAATATTTATGTTCGAACATAAAATAGTTATAATAATTATCGTCGAACATAAACAGTCGTATGCAACTCGCCTATAATGGTAATTAAGACACTCGTGTGGAAATTATAAAACTCGCATTCGCTCATTTTATAAACATACTCGTGTCTTAATTATTATCATTATAGGCTCGTTGCATAATGTACTATTGTAAGGTGCTGAGAATTCTAATTCGGGATGGCAGCGATATGAAATTTTCAGTACAACAGGTCTGGGGATTATTTAACTGATTTCGTTTTCGAACGTTGGGTTATTCCCTAATCCAGAAAAAATGTACATGAGATTATGAAATGTATTATTATTATTATTATATAATAATAATAATAATAATAATAATCTCATGTAATTTTTTTCAGGATTAGGGAATAGCCCATCTCATTTGGGTACAATCGTGTTGACCGACTGAAAAGCATCGAACTTTCGTTTACTAAGCAAAACTGAAAATAGCTTCAAACACCATAATCCCTAAAATGTCTAAAAAGGTAAAATAATTACTTGTTCCCAAATTGATAAGAATATATTATTTCCCTTTACCGTAAGGTAGGGTGGATTTTTACTCTATCGGACATCGTTTCATAACCAAAGGGTATAAAAAGATTACCTTTCAACAACATCCACCCTTTGGTCATGATTCATAGGCAGAGGAACGTGCATGGATCATTGCGTTCAGTAAAATAGCAAGCTTGCACTTACCTTTTCCTTTAAAACTCCGTGTCTGGGGTGTGTATGAAGCACGATAGGCTATTGGTGCCATGGGTCCATATCCCAGCGCACCTCTTCTCGCAGTACCACTGGCCAATGCCGTCAACAAACCACTGCTACAGATCATACGCGTGCCAGGACTCATCATTGTGTGTGGCCAGCTATCCCGGGGACAGATCAGTCATTGACAGGGCCCTGAACTCCACATCGAGAAGACGCTCATGGACTTCGACAACACCGTTTCTTATAAGGTTCCGCTAATCTTCTCTTCGTGGCCTTCTCTTCCCCATCACCTTATGTTCCTCAAGTAGAGCTTGTCCACAGTGATTGGCTCTGTCCATGACTCCTTATTACAGACCACTGTTGCCAGATATTATTGCTGGATATTACTTAATTTATATCAAAACTCTGTGTTGAATGCAGAGCTCTGGTTCATTTTAAAGATGATTTCGCACATTTATGAACATTTCATCTTGCTTAGTCACCATCGTTTCGTGAATAACAAAAGATTGTTTGTCATTATTATTTTTTGTGCTGTCATCCGAGAATTTTCAACTACAGTACGGTAGTATTTAATACAAAAACAAGTAGGGTAAAGTTAAGTAACTCCGTGATACTAAGCTTTTTTTTGTTACTATTTCTGAAATTTTAGATTACAGTTATTTCAATTCATTTCACGTTTAAGAGGAATACCCTACGGAACTTTTCTGGCATATATCTTACAAATATTCCTAAGTTATTTCAAGGTATTAACTGACAAAATCCGGTAGTAGAAGTTGGTAACGCCGTGATATTCAAGTTACTCCGTGATAGTGTTCAAGTTACTCCGTGATAGCACGGTGTTCACCAATCAGTGTACTTTTTAATCGTGAAAACTAATCTTTAATGCAATAAAAGTGTTCAAATCGTATGTAGACAATAAGTTTCTATTACCCCATATTGCCAATATTGAAACATTTCACTACACAGTTTTTTTTTTAATTAAAAAAACACATTCTATTAAAAATATTCCATTAAACATATGTTAAGTCTTCTTAGTCACTATCATATTCCTCACACCTATCACACATAAAATAGACATTATAGGTACTAGACATTACAAAACTGATAATCAATCCATTTGGCTCCATTCTTCCTCTTGGTGTCATCCGCCAGGAGAGCCTCCTCAAGCACCACAACCATCATCGTCATTGTTCTGGGGTCTGGAATTAGGCCAAGACCGATCTATTGCGTCTATCATGACACACTATCTTCACTTCAAGTTCAGGTGACACAACGAATGGCTTTCCAATTTTTGCAAGGGTTGCACTTCCTGGAATATTTTGTGCAATAATCCTTTAGTGTACTCCACGGGTTATTAAAACGTTTATAGCATACTGACCACCCTTCTTCCTTCATCGACTTCAATGCTTCTTTAAGTGTTTCAGCTGTGTAGGAGCGAGCCTCTTTATTCCTTTTTGGCGCCGTTTCAGCGTCCAACCTAAGAAAAATGTACTTATTGCTAAGTTCACACACCTTGCAAGCCTAACACTACATGCATGTAAGTTTTGTATGCGAATGGTCTGTTTCTTAACTCTGACTGGTGTTAAAATTAAACTAATACAATGAAACAGCTGTTTATAAGAAATTAAAATCTTCACCACAGATTTCCCTGGATGTGGATCACTTGTTGAAATGTGAACTCTCTGTTAATATATATTTTTAAACCTCATTGAGTTGGTCACAGATAGAACGCAAGGGCTTCCTGGATTCCTGGTTACTACTGCCATCTGTTGGTAAAAACTTCGAACTTTCGGAATTGAACCTACGTAGTGACAGGAAATACGCTTAATCACGGTGTTACTTGATATCACGGAGTAACTTGACTCTACCCTAGTTCCGTGAAGAAATAAACAGCCTATATTCATATATCCTGCTTATGTTAATTGTCTCTATCAACATACAAAATTTCAGTTTGATTGCTGTAATAGATTAATAGATATTGTGAACCGTCTAAATATTTCGGATGGTCGCCATGTTGGATTTATATATATGTAGGCCATATAGTTATGTAATATTACATGAAGATTATTGCGTACAAGTATTATTCATACTTAAATGGCATGATTAGGACAAAATAAGTAAAAACGAGATTTTAAACTTTCGCACAGCCGCCATATGTGGTTATGAAAACAATTGAAATAAATTAGATGTCAGTCCATTGCAATTTGTATAAACATATGCTGTACCATGTTTCACTGCGCTCGGATGGTCAAATCGCGAGAACAGTCAATTTAAATGTTTGAACTTCGCTTGGCCACCATGTTCGTTTTGTACTTAAGAGGTTTTTGAAAGTGACACAGGTGAATGTTTAGTAATGCACTTTATCACCGTTCAAAATTTCCGGTTGATATCCGTAATAGTTTCGGAGATATAGAATGCTGGTGAAATATTTTGCACAGCCGCCATGTTGGATTGGTGAGACGTAATAAAATTTAAAGTGCACGATCGGGGTTGGTTAAATAGTACTATGACCTTTACGATTTTTTTTGAAATCGCTCTAGCTGTTTAGATTTTATTACACACACACACACACACACACACACACACACACACACACACGGACAAAAGGTGATCTCATAAGCCTATATCTTCATAAATGAAAATAGGCTAAAAATATATAGCTTTCTTCCCCTGTAAAATGTATTGCCCATTGAAAGACAGTTTCCTCTATCAACCCTAATTTGGCTTGTTGTTCTGTTGTATTATTAATCCATCGTGTGATAAGTATTTATATGCTGAAATATAGATCGTGCCAACATACCACAATGCAATTGTAGCTAATAGGCCTTGTATTTATGGCTTTTTAATCATCTATCTTCAGGGGAAGTACAGCCGGTGTGCCCATGTCATAGAGAAATGGCATGTAAAAGAACCCACCACTACAATTGGTAGTTTGTAGCTAAATTTATAGGTTATATTTGGCTGATTAGAAATGCTTTATCAAGTTCCAACGTTCGCCACTAGGTGTTAGTGTCAGTAGAATGTGGTATCCAAAGTTGCAACTACTTGAAATTGAACTTGTTGGGAGCCCTTGGGTGTTCAATTAAAATACCCTGCTTTGGTTATGGCCATATAGTTGCAATTCAGATATAATTATACAGTATATCTTCAGGAAGAGAAAATATCTGCATAAGACCTCGTAAACATTTTATTAGACATCACTTTGTATTATTGGGAAATAGGCAACCTTGCGATGCTAGAAAAGAACGAAGTTAATTGTAGGACATAAAGAGCATGACGTAGAAGTGGGGAAACCACGGACAACCACTTCTAATACAGCTGAGATGAGAATCGAACCAATCTCTTCTTACTGTGGGATTCCTTTATTATGGGTACCCGAGTTTAGGCTTTAATTACAAATAGACCAACAGGTCTATTTTATGCCAAAATTTTCAACATATCATCCAATCTTGTCCAAAGTCAGCCTTCCGCGGAGACCCTTCTGAGTTCCTGTTGGTGACTGATCAAGTTGTTGACTTTCTACGGACTTTCTGTATAGTGTATTGTGAATATTGTAATGTTGTATTTTGTTACACTCGTATATTGTTCCATGATGTGATGATAGCCAAACGCTAAATAAATAAATATGCCAATATTGTTCTTGTTTAATTCTATGATAGGCTATACAGGGTATATCAAAAATCGGGGGCATAATTTCAGGTCGTTGCCGTGATAAGGGACATTAAGAGAACACTCTGACGTTTCATTCCGAGGCGAAGGTTAAATTCAGTGTTGTGTTTGGCGTTTGTCTGTGCGTCATGTACTCAAATCAGCATCTGGCAGAGATGCACTTCATGTGCGGTAAGGTGGACAGCAATGCTGCGTTGTCTCGTCGTTTGTTCCAGGAGAGGTCAATGAGACATCCATGTGAGGTCTGTATTCAAGCAGGAGGTGGACATTTTGAACATCTTCTGTAATGACAATGACCTGCGGAAGAAAAACGTTCCGGTGAAGTTCAGTGTTGTGAAGGTCATAACTCAGAAATGAAGCTTTTCCAGACATATATTGCAATGAACTATTTTGATTGTCTACATGTAACAAACACATACCTGAAATTATGCCGCCTATTTTTGAAACACCCTGTATAAGCCAATTATTCTCAAGTTCAATAATTATTGGTAAATTGGCTTTCACGGCCGGTGAATTAAAACTCAGCAATTCTTCTAGATAATTGTCAACATTCAGCCAATAGGATCCCGCGGCGGCCATTTTATGATCATTCCCGCCAAATATGCCAGGTTCTTGCTCTGGAAATATAGAGCATGGTCGAACATCAATTCCCCTCGATTTTCCTTAATTCCACTCGGTCCTCCAAGGGACCTAGAAGAATTGCTGAGTTTCAATAATTATTATTTTTATTTTTGTTTGTATGAAACATTTTCCGGGATATTGGCGTCTTTTCTAGGATAAAAATAGATTTGACGCCATTTTTCAGTGTCACCTAATTAACAATTTTGTAGCTTTCAGTCGGTCATCCTTTAATTTTCTACTTCTATAGTCTGTAACAATATACCAGGTAAATCAGCTGCCCATAATACTATAGTTTTATGCAACCCAAATAGCGTTGTTATCAGGAAGGTCGATAATTATTCTCTGCTTGCATCCAGTATGGTACTAATGCACTGCAAGCAAATCCTGCAAACGATACTGAACACTGTTGTGTTTCACTCGATGTGCCTACACACTATACTCTGTATTTCAAAAGAAAGAACGTGAAGGAAATGGTGGGAGCTTGGAACAGCTGAGCTGTGTTACCAAGTTTTTATTGTTGATGTAGATCAGCTGATTCGAATAATACACAGGGCTACACTTCGGACATTATTTCGGTACAATTATGCGCAATATAATGTAAATGTCGATCCTGAATCAACGCCGAGGACATTCAAATAGAGAAATACGGTACATAAATACGTTATTCAATAAATACGAGAAAGAGGCCAAACACTCGACAGCTATACAAATATAATACAAAATACAAACACAAAGTAATCTGATGATGAATGTATCAACACTCACAATGCAATGATTAACCTTCAAATGAAACAACATTTTGGGTGGAGGTCATTCACAGTTTACAGCAGTTGAACACAGAAACAACACCATGATAACACCAAGCACACTCACTGTATCACGACTTACTACGGTTAATACAAAATAGCTTTTGTCATTCCACAAACGTAATGTCAAGGTAAAGAAGTATTTAGCGCCGAGCACACAAACAAGCTGCTCTGTGGCGACATTATTGCTGTGTTTTTACATTGTCGATTTGTAGGCTATTGAATGACTGGCGGTAATTTGAATACTACGGTATGACGGGAAACAATAACTTGTGCTGTACTCGTAAGTTATTATCGACTGCCACGAACTCGATGCTAAAAGTAAACGAAACGATGACAATGAAACTAACTCGGATACAGACAGCGGTTAACAAGCGACTGCGACTGAATCATGAGCAATGCGCTGGCAACATGTGGTGATAATTGTCAAAATTCAGCCAATAGGAGCCCGCGGCGGCCATTTTATGATCGTTCCCGCCAAATATGCCAGGTTCTTACTCTGGAAATATAGAGCATGGTCGAACATCAATTCCCCTCGATTTTCCTTAATTCCACTCGGTCCTCCAAGGGACCCAAAATGAGTTCCTCAACTCCGCTCAGACTTTGGCAAGGGGTCGGCAAAGGGGCTATCCCCAATGACGTAAACAAAAGTCATAACCCTCCTGCTCGCATATCAAGGGCCGGGTCAAAATATTTACAGTAGGGGATGAAAAGAGTTTTTTGTATAATTTGAAATTAAGTAAAGATTTATGTGATTTTAAGATGCCGATTTTTCTTATTATTTAAAATTTCCTGTCCATATTATTATTTAACAACAGTGATTAATATCTAGTTCTTTATGTATTATGTTTATATCTGATTTAACGAATGAGCGGACTTTACTTCTGAGCACTTGACCGATGGCGTGGTGGTGTTGGCAAGACATTGTTGTGCCATCGGTCAACCGCTCTGCTGTCAAGTTCGCTCATTCGTTAAATCAGGTACCGGTATAATGTGTTTGGCACTTTATAACTTATATGGGAGAAAATAAAAGTGATATAAAATTAATCATAATATTCTTTTAAATAAGTCTGCCAAGTTTTCTATTTTTTTTTCTAAGAATTTTATGCATTGTTTTTAACATGTGCATAATTAAATGTTTGTATATTTTTTAACCTAGTCAGACATTATAGAATTAAATTTAGATAACAATAGGTGTAACTTATAATCTGTACCTAAAAAAATACTTTCGATGTCAGCGGCGGATGCTGAAAATACTGTTTTCCAGCTTAGAACGGAAAAATCAGCTGCATTCCCGCACAACAAATTAGTTGTGAATTTTAACTCTTATAGAGCTAGGCTTGTTTACCGTAACATCTATTCGGATTTAAGATATCGTCTGCACACCACTTTTTCTATGCAATCATCTCGTCTGTTCTTATCAGTTTACAAGTAATAAATTGTTAAACGAGGAGTAGACTAAGTAACAACAAAAAGTTAAAAAATTCTACTCTGTTTTGAAATTAGCTGTTCCACTTATTTTAGTTAACTTAAAAATGTAAACACTGAAGCAGTGGTTATTGTACTGCTGAAATATAACTGACCACGATAGGTTATTTTGAGAACTTATACTTAATTTGTTGTCATTATTAGAAGTTATAATAGTTATATTAGAAGCATTGATTATAATCAATGGTAGAAGTGAGCATGGACGACTTGTGTCGTTCTAATAATGCGTAAGGATAAAGAGACCGCGACCGAGCGGAGTTGAGGGACTCCTCTGGCGACTACCTGGAGTGTCGAGTGGAATTGAGGTAACCCTGGCTTCCTGACTGGAATTCCCGAGGGGAATTGATGCCCGCCCAGAGCATAATACCTGAAAACACGCGTTAGTTTGGCTGCATATAACAATATTACCAGGGGCAGCTGATTCACCCGGGATATAAATCTTAATCACATGTTATTTATTTCAGGTTATTTTTCACATATTCCAGTAATTGGAGTGTTTTTTTTGTTGAACTACTAAAAGCTACAATATAAATTATTTCCTAGTAACCACTCACTGAAAAATATATACTGTACATGGAAAACTACTTGTCTGAGGGTAATGACAATTTTGTATGTTATGGGCACAAGAATTGATAGTGAAAAAATCAAGTTTTTTTTTCAAGTACCCAATAAGAAGTTCTTATAATTTTTCTATAGTAATTTTTTCTCAGCCCAGGACAAACGCACAGAAGGAAAATGTGCCTCATTTTGAAGCTCACAATCGTGATTATCAAAAACTACAACCACTGCAAACGTACAGTGACTTAGTAGTTTCACCTCACGAGGCTGTCATTACTTCGTTCCAATCCTCCGTGAAGAATTAAATATCTTGACGGAGCCAGGTATCAAACCCAGGACCTATAGATGCCGAGCTTGATCACGTATCCAGAGATCACAGAAGACGGCAGTAAATTATTGTGTTGTGTTGTTGTTGATTTATTTAGGGGCATTGCGACATATTTGTCATATAGCCGTGTGTACTTGGGTGTGTGTGGCAGTTGTCTGATAACCTGTGTGTATTTGTAGTGCAAGCGAGGACTGGGAAGGTTGTGCCTGAGGCATTAAGTTAGGAACCATCCCGGCATTTGCCTGGAGTAGAATTGAGAAAACCCAGAAAACCACTTCCAAGATGGCTGAGGTGGGATTCAAAACCCACCTCTTCTTAGTTTTGCCTCAAGAGGATTAGTGAATCCCGTTCCAGCCTTCAGACTAGCATTACATTTCTTGACAGAGCCGGAAATCAAACACGGATCTCCGGGGTGACAGCAAGCAATGCCAGCCACTACACCAGGAAGCGGACAGTAAATTATTGTGGAACATCGTGTATAATATTAGTAGAGTTTAAAATCTCAGTTTGGTCTATTCACAGTCCACACATGCAAGTAGGAAAGAGCTTCTCGTGTCCATAGAGGAGGCGTTACTTATAAATGTCTGGCGTCGCCGTCAATTATGGCTGCAGCGTGCAAAGTCTATGATCCACTGACGGACCTCTCCCAGACCTTTAAGATGCAGCACGTGTGCTACCTGTTGCAATGCCTTCATATCTGAGGTCTAGTGACCATGTACTTAGAACTGAGTGTTATCTCTCCACGTTTTACAAACCAGAAGAATATGTTATTGTTGTTATTGATTCATTTAGAGGCTTTGCGACAACGAGTTCGTGTAGCCCCGTGCATTTGAGTGTGAGTGTTGGAATCTGTCAGATAACCTTAATCATTATGGTGGTTGTACGAGTGTTGGTATTGGTAGCTGAGACTAGGATTGAGAAGGAAGCGCTCTTGGCCTTAAATTAGGAACGATCCCAGCATTTTCCTGGAGTAGAAAGGGATAACTTACAGGAAATCACTTTCAGGACAGCTGAGTTGAGGTGGGCGTGGTGGTGCAACGGTCAAGCTGTTGGCCTCTCACCAAGGTGGACCGGATTCGATTCCCGATCAATGCATGTGAGATTTTAGAAGTGAAGTGCCATGTCCTGTGGTTCGGATTCCACGTAAAAAGGAGGTCCCATGACTCATGATCGCATGCTTAACGGTCAATTAAAACTAAAAGATTCCTTCCCTTTTTTTACAGCTGAGTTGGGGATCAAACCCACATTTTCTCAGCTTTGCCTCATGAGGTTAAATGTACCCCGTTCCAACCTTCAGACCAGAACTAAAATCCTTGGAAGAGCTGGGAATCGAGCCCGGACCTCCGAGGCGTCAGCCAAGAATGCTACGAGGGGGTCTTATTTAGTTTTACCCTCATCTTGTTATGATGAGGGCCGATAACCTAGATGTTAGGCCCCTTAAAACAACAATTATCATCATCATGTTATGATGAACAGGTGGGCCCTACGGCTGCTTGGCAAAGCGCAAGGTTCTCGCCTGGTCTTCCCCAAATCGTGAGAGCGAATTCTGACGCAGTCGTTAAGGATGCTTAAATAAAAGACACCAGCTTTAGTACAGTACATTAACTGGAACATTAAAGATTCACATTTAGTCAATGTATAATTCATATTACGACATATCGGCTTTGACGGCCAAGTATAAGAAAATCCAACAATAATACCAGGTTTTTGTCATGTTTCTGGTGGGTTTCGTCAAGGTGCACCAAGTATCGACCCCAGCGGTGGTCCGGGCAGGTTCACCAATAATCTGCTGAAGAGACTGACTTGGTGCATCTATGAGAAACCCCGAAAAATGACACGGCGAAAACCGAAAAGAATTGCAGGATATTATTATTATTATTATTATTATTATTACCGACAGCGGTAGCTACGTTCGCTAAAGCGCAGCGCTAGGCCATGGGACCAAGCGGACTTGGCAGACGTGGGTTCGAGCCCCACCATCGGCCGTCTTTGAAATGGTTTTCAATGGTTTCCCATTTTCAACTCCAGGCAAATGCTGGGACACCTTCTGACAAGCCATGACGGTTTCATTCCATATCCTTGTCCAGGTTCATTCATCTAGATTCATTTCTAACTCCTCTCATTAGGTTGGCGCCAGGAAGGGCATCCGGCCCTAAAAACCATCCGCCACAAAGAATTTCATCGCATCTCATGCCTGACCCCGTTGGAAACGGGAATAATAAGGGGTAAACATACATTATTATTGTTATTATTATTATTATTATTATTATTATTATTATTATTGAATTTAAATGGTAGGGTAAACATGTTTGCCAGTCTTGGGTTACAAGGTGTGTATTTAATCTGTCTGATAATCTTTTTTTAAGGTCACTGTGAAGCGTAGTAATGTGTGCCGTGACTGTTCCAAATCAAATAATTTCAAATAAAATACGATTAACAAGTAGTTCCGTGAAGATCTAAATAGCCATTTTCATATATCCTACTAATATTAATTCCCTTTATCAACATACAAATTGTCAGTTTGATTGCTGTAATAGATTCGTAGATATTAAGAACCGTCTAAATATTTTGGATGGTCACCATGTTGGATTATTATATTATACGCCTTAGATTTATGTACTATTACATGAAGATTATTGTGTAGGTATTTTATTCAAACTTCAATCGCACGAGTAGGACACAAGAAATAAAGCGGGATTTTAAAATTTCGCTCGCCGCCATCTAGTGGTTATGAAAATAATTTAAATGAATTAGATGCCAGTCGATTAGAATTTGTATAAGCATATACCGAATCAAGTATCACTGAGCTCGGATGGTTAAAACGCAAGAAACGTCCATTTGAATATTTAAATTTCGCATCGCCGCCATGATGGATTTGTGCTCGCCAGGTTATTGAACGTCCCATAGGTGAACTTATGCTTATAGCCTCTATATACTTACAAAGTTTCAGTTTGATTGCTGTAGATATTGAGAACCGTCTAAATATTTCGGATGGTCGCCATGTTGGATTTTAATATATGTAGGCCATAGAGTTATGTACCATTAGATGATGATTATTGTGTACGTTCATTATGCAAATGTTGATTTTGATCGCATGATTAGAACACTAGAAATAAAAACTTAATTTTCCAAATTCGCACAGCCACCATCTTGAGGTTACGTAAACAATTGAACTAAATTAGATACCAGTGCATTGCAATGTGTATAAACATTTTCTGTACGAAGTTTCATTGCGTTTGGATAATGAAATCGCGATAAAAGTCTATTTAAAACTTTCAAATTTGCTTGGCCACCATGTTCGTTTTGTAGTTAACCGGTTTTTGAAAGTCTCATAGATGAACTTCCAGTAGTGTCCTTTATCTCCGTACAAAATTTCATGGTGATACCGGTAAGTTAATAGTTTCAGAGATATAGAATGCCGGTGAAATATTTCGCACAGCCGCCATCTTGAGGTTATGTAAACAATTGAACGAAGTTAGATGTCGGTGCATTACAATGTGTATAAACATATACTGTACCAAGCTTCATTGCGTTTGGTTGGTTAAATCGCGAGACACGTCTATTAAAAGTCGCAAATTCGCTTGGCCGCCATGTTGGCTTTGTAGTTACCAGGTTTCCAAAAACTACATAGGTGAACTTCTATTAGTTCCCTTTATCACCGTACAAAATTCCAGGGTGATATCGGTAATAGTTTCGGAGATATTGAATGCTGGTGAAATATTTCGCACAGCCGCCATGTTGGATTGGTGAGACGTAACAAAATTTGAAGGGCACGGTCGGGGTCGCCCGGAATTGTGCTATGAACTTACCGAGTTTCATTGAAATCGCTCCAGCCGTTTAGAAGTTATTTGGGGGGACACACACCATCTCACACGCACACACAGACAGACACACGGACAAAAGGCCTATTTTTTTTTCATAAATGAAAATAGGCTAAAAAATAAAAATTAGAATCTGTATATACACGAGTGGAGAAGGAAATTGACAAAGGCAGAGTATCATACAGTATTTGAACCTGCAGTGTCATTCAGGCAGGCCAGACGTAAGGTCTGGAAAGAGCCATAATCAATGGGAGTTTTATGAGTTGGGTGAAGCAAGAAATGGACATACCACGTAAGAATACTTCCCACGGATTAGACGATCTTGAAAAACCAGTGAAACGACTGAGAAGGCAAAGAATCCTTTGTGTATATACTGCCATTAAAGTCCTTGAACATCATTCCATTGATACCACAGGATTAGTGGAACTATTAAAACAGGGAAGTCACGGCCAGAGAGTGGTACGGGGAGACACGTTATTTGTCTTAGATTACAAAACAATCTTCGTGGGTAGCATCAAGGAGAACGTGTAGAACAAGTGTTCGTGCTCATGGGTGCAGTCGGGATGACCGAGAGGCTACAGCTCCACAATAATAAATATCTTAACAGAGCCCGAAATCGCACCTAGGACCTTTGGAAAGGGAGTCCCAATACGTACCAGTTGTCCACCAAGGTCACACGGTAAGAATTATTAATATCCAAGGCCACCTTCTGTGGTCTTTAGATACGTATTGTGACTTCATATTCAGAGATCCTCGTCAACCTCGTTCCGTAGTGGCTAGCATTCTTGGCTGTCACCGAGGAGTCCCGGGTTCGATTCCCGGCTCTAGTCTGAGGGCTGGAAAGGGGTACACTCTGCCTCGATAGGCAAAACTGAGAAGAGGCGTGTTCAACCATCCTGGAAGTGGTTTTCCATCGTTTCCCACTTCCACTCCAGTTAAATGCCGGGGTGGTACCTAACTTAAGGCAACAGCCACTTCGTACCCAAATCCTATCTCAATTACAAATACACACACTTGTACTGTCATCACAGTGACACAGGTTATCAGACAAATTCTACACAAACCCAAGCACACAGGGCTACATAACCACGATATCGCTAAGCCCCTAAAGAAATTAACAAAAATCAGAGGTCCAAGGTTGTATTCCCAACACTGCCAAGAAATGTAATTATGATCTGAGAACTGGAATGGGTTCCATTCAATATTGTGTGGCATAACTAAAGAGTTATGGGATTCTAATGAGTACCTAACAAGTAGTTCCGTGAAGAACTATACAGCCTATTTTCATATATCCTACTCATGTTAATTGCCTCTATCAACATTAAAAAAATCAGTTTGTTTGTTGAGATAGATTCGTAGATATTGACAACCTTCTAAATATTTTAGATCGTCGCCAGGTTGGATTTTTATTTATGTACTATTAAATTAAGATAATTGGTTACGCGTAGTATTCAAACTTCAATCGCATGATTAGGACACAAGAAGTAAAAACGTGATTTTTAAATTTCACACAGATGCCATCTTGTGGTTATGAAAAGAAACATTTGTATAAGCATTTAACTTGGAAAGTTTCACTGAACTCGGATGGTTACATCGCGGGAAACTTCCATTTAAATATTTAAACTTTGCGTCGCCGCCATGTTGGATTTGTGCTCACCAGGTTACTGGAAGTCCTATCGGTAAACTTATGTTCATAGCCTCTATGAACATTAAAAAAATCAGTTTGATTGTTGTAAAAGATTCGTAGATATTGAGAACCGTCAACATATTTCGGATGCTCACCATTTTGGATTGTTATTTATATAGGCCTTAGAGTTATGTACCATTGAAGAAAAAATATTGCGTAGCTTCATTATTCAAACTTTCACTTCAATCGCATGATTATGACACACAAAATAATAACTTATTTTAAAATTTCGCACAGCCGCCATCTTGAGGTTATGTAAACAATGGAACTAAATTCGATGCCAGTGCAGTACAATATGTATAATCATTTACTGTACCACATTTCACTGCGCTCAGATGGTTAAACACGAGAAAAGTCTATTAAAATATTTCATCTTCGCTTGGCCGCCATGTTCGTTTTGTACTTAACAGGTTTTTAAATATTACATAGATAAACTTGTAGCAGAGCCCTTTATCATCATACAAAATTTCAGGGTGATATCTGTAATAGTTTCGGAGATATAGAATGCCAGTGAGATATTTCGCACAGCTGCCATTTTGAGGTTAAGTGAACAATTGAACTAAATTAGACGCCAGTGCATTACAATGTGTATGAATATTTGCTGTACTAAGTTTCATGAAGTTTGTATGGTTAAATCGCGAGAAAAGTCTATTTAAAAGTCTCAACTTCGCTTGGCCGCCATGTTGGGTTTGTAGTTACCAGGGTTTTGAAGGTTTCTTAGGTGAACGTCTAGTAGTGCCCTTTATCTTCGTACAAAATTTCAGGGTGATATCCGTAATAGTTTCGGAGATACTGGATGCTGGTGAAATAATTCGCACAGCCGCCATGTTGGATTGATGAGACACAAAAAAATTGAAGGAAACGGTCGAGGTCGGCCAGAATGGGGCTATGATCTTACCGAGTTTCATTGAAATCGCTCCAGCCGTTCAAAAGTTATTAGGGGACACACACGCACACACACACACACACACCTCACACACACACACACATACACGCACACACACACATACACGCACACACACACGGACAAAAGGTGATCTCATAAGCCTATTTTTTCAAAATTGAAAATAGGCTAAAAATGCCTAATTGCAGTTTTGTTCCATTTAGGCTATTGTAGTATATTTGAATTTTTAGACCATAACTTTTAAAAGTAAACCTCAAGACAGTGATTATTCCTAGTTCTAGTTAATTGAGAAAAATCCTACCTACTAGAAAATTCAAATAGGCCTACTTTCAGCACTTGTCAGCTTATATCTCATTGTTTGGTTATTTACTGTCAGGAAATTGGGGATAAATATCTTATTGTTTCCAAGTTCCCGATATTCTAAATAAACAAAGTAAAATAAACGGGCTAATATGTGATAATCACCTCTGACAACTTTGGTTTTATTGAATTTGAATAATTGACATATTTAAGGAGAGCAAATATTCTTTAAACGTGTGAATTTTTCGGTGATAATTTGATAAAATATTTACACTCTCTTTACAACTAGATTGTCTACTAACAATTATTAGGCATTAATGTTAAGCTTTACGCCTCAGTTTATGTCAACTTTTGCTACACGTAAAACATGAAAACCTATTTAAAAACTTATTCTACCTATAAAAAAATCTAAAAAAAACTATTCTATGTTTTCGAAAACCTAAAATGACTATTTTGAAAGTTAACAAGAAGTTCTGTGACGAACTAAAGAGCCTACTTTTCATGCCAATGATTAATCTACAGTATATGAACCTATCTAGAATAATGACCAAATTAAGTTGGTAATATCGAAATGTCTAATTAGTTCGAAATATTCCTGGTATAATGTAGCCTAATATAGCACTACAGTTGGCAGCCCTGGTGACTGAATATATGCTTAGTTCCATCTCTTAAGGTACAGAATACAAAATTTGGTTGAAGTCCAATGGACGTTACATGCACTTATACATTCGATCTATCAGCACGCGTAAAAGCATGTTGGCAACAATGTCATGCGTGTGCTGGTTAGAAATAATCGGAAATATTGTTGTGCCAATTTTGGATGAAATCCATTTGTTAGTATAGAAGTTACATGTGTTTTAAAATCGGACCAATCAGCAAGCCTAGAATCATGTTGGCAACACTGACTTATATTAATTGCTCCAAATAAATCTAGAATGTCAGGTGCTATACGTGCGCAAAGTATAGAGCTGTTGACTTGCATACTTTCTGATATATTGATATTAGGGTAAAAAATATAGACAGCATTTATTAACAGTTGGCAGCCCTGGTGGCTCTTAAGAATACACTCCGTCATATCTGTTTATGTACACATATTACATACAAGATATGGTTGAAATCCAATTTAGAATGTAGAAGTTTTATGCATTTAAAAATTGGACCTATCAGAAGGCTTAAATTTATTTTGGCAACACTGTCATGTATGACCTCCTGGAAATTAAACTAAAATAGTATTATCTGCATGTGTGCCAATTTTGGAATATCTCCCATGCACACCTTCCAAGATGTCCAAGATAGAGCTCAAATTTCTTGTGCGATTTTTCAGCAGTTGGTAGCACTGACAACATTTTCAAATATGGGCATGAGATATTCCGGTATACATCTTTACTCATACTAAATTTGGTTTCGATTGCTGCAGCCGTTTAGGAGTTGATAGGGGGGGGGGGACACACACACACAGCCAGAGAGACAGACAGAAGGACAGACAGACAGACAGACGGACGGACAGACAGACAGACACACATTTTCCCGGATCGATCTCATAAGTCTACTTTTTCCTCATTTTTGCAAAATGTGTAAAGTAGGCTAAAAATCCAGTCCCTAGTGATTAATACATTGTAATTCTGTTTTTAGAATCCTTCACTGGCTTGTTATATATCCATGTGCTATATAGGTCCATGACCTTGGCCATGATCTACATATTTTGCCCGTACTGATTTCAAGATCCATAAGGAAGCAAAATAACCAGTGATGGACGAAGCAAAGAGGATATAAAAAGTAGGTTTGCTCAGGCAAGGAAAGCATTTCTACCGAAAAGGAATCTGTTGCATCGAATATAGATTTAGGTATTAGGAAGTCATTTTTGAAAGCCTTTGTCCGGAGCGTGGCACTCTATGGAAGTGGAACTTGGGCAGCAAAAAAGAGGAGAATTGAAGCGTTTGAAATGGGGTAGATAGGGTTACAAACGAGGAGGTATTAAGACGAGTGGGAGAGGAGAGATGTTTCTGGCGACTGCTAATGAAGAGAAGAGATAGGTTGGTAAGACCCATACTAAGACACTCAGGAATAGCAAGCTTAATTATGGAAGGAAGGGTTGCGGACAAGAACGGTAAGGGTAGACCAAGGTTAGAATATGTTAAACAGATTGCCTCGGATGTAGGGTGTGGTAGCTATGTAGAGATGCAACGTTTAGCTCAGGACATGGAGAAAAGGAGGGCTGCATCAAACCAGTCAAACGACTGAAGTCTCAAACAACAACAAGGATAATGTCCAATTTACAATACAAATTTCTATTTACTATCACTCTACTTTTACTCCTATAAATGATACATGTTTCGGCTATAATTAGCCTTCATCAGTCAATTAGCAGAACACATACACTCCATCATATTCCATCTTAAAATAAACTACACGTGTTTATTTAAAAAAAACATGTTAACTGGCGTCAACGCCATCAAGTTGATTGTAAATATAGTATCGACAAAGGGTGTCCCCTGGATTCAAGATTATCTTTAAAAAATGTATTTCTGTTTTATGGCGTTGTTTTTTTTAACAAACAAGTGTTAGTATATTTCCCTCTTAATGCCAAGCCATTTCCTGAAATACTTGCCAAGAATGCCAAGCCATTTTCAATGGTCATACAGACTATTCGAAAAAAATCATAAATACCACATTTACAACGATAGAATCATTATTTTTGCTTTGCATTATAACCAATACTTCATTCTTTCATACAGTATGTTCATAAAAGTAAATACGGCATCTAAACCTTTTTGATTGAGGTTATTCTGATAATTGTTCTTTTCTTTTTTTTTGTTGTTGTAAAAAAATCAGTTTTGAGCCTACATTAAGGACACCTAAGAGTCATATTCGAAGGAACACTAAGTTTCCAGCTGTAGAAAGTTCTTATATACATCTGTAGGAGAGAAATTCAACAGGAAGAAAACAACTGCACCGCAATTTTGGCGGGAACGAGCGTGATTGTGGGAGCGCAAGGGGAGGGCGTGAATACAAACTCAAACCTATCGCGTAACGGACTTCGAAGGGAAAAAGTAAACACCGCACAGGTAAGCTTGAAACCTCATCTTTCCAACAGTATGAAATAATCACGGACATATGCCTACATTAATCTACAAATATAAGATAAACAGCGCGCCGATTGAATCGGCTTTGGCACTTTTGGCGCGAACAGCGAGAGTCGATCTCATCGGCGCATGGCACTGAGAGGGTTAGATCGAATATGACGGAGTGTATGTGTGCTGCTAATCGACTGATGAAGACTAATAATAGCAGAAACATGTATCATTTATAGGAGTAAAAGTGGAGTGATTGTAAAAAGAAATTTGTATTGTAAAGTGGACATAATCATTATATATCCATGTGCTGTCAACCTCACACAGTTGGCAGCATGTCTCAGTGGCAAAAAGCCAATAAATACAGACAAACAAATAAACAAACAGTACTTCAGTGAGTTCTGCTCTCCAGTCGAGCACAATCCTGCGGTCTGATAATTATCTATTATAATAGAAGCCAACTTCACCGCCAGCTGTTAACAAACAATACGTATTAAAGCACGTAGCACCTTGTGAAATTGAAATGGAAAATAAAGAGGCAGCCGCACAATGGATGTTATCCTCTCATCATTATTTACACCAGATCCCTCTAATTATCTGCCATATTTGTTCAAATTATCCCTAATAATAGCCTGCGCAGTGTGAGGCTGGGCGCCACTACCGGTCCACTTAATGAGCCGACGAGGAAATAGACTCTGAACCTGCGACCTGTAGGCAAGGCCAGAACAACCTGCTGCGGCCTTGTGAACTGCTAGAGCCGGATCTCTTGCCAGGTACCTCACACGTAGTTGTACGAGCCCGATCGAGACCCCAGATAATGTTCATTCACCTTGTCTCTAGCGTAATGAATATACTTTGGATTTAAAATTGGTATTCTTCCTTTAATGGTCAGAATATAACACACGGTGGAAGATACTCAGATGAATAGCCTAAATATACAATAATAATAATAATAATAATAATACGATAACAGACGAAATTAGAAAATGCAAGCCAAATTTACACTCACATCCACAGGATGGCCACCTCCAGATTGTCAAAGAAACTACTTGGTATCATAATACAGAGTAAATGAGGCACAGAATGGCTTAAAGAGGTACAGAGAGACTTACAAGTAATCAGTATAGAAAATTTCGAGACCAAACTGAGTGTCAGACGAAAATCGCGAATGTTAAGTTTGAACCAAGATCATTACGACAACCTGGAAAAAAGTGAACGGATGAGAGGAAGAGGGAGCATTCCGCGAGAATGAAGAGTTTTTGGGAGGAGCGGAGGAGACACATCTCCAAATGACATCGTGTTATCAAGTTAAATCCCTCTCCTGTAGGAGAATTTTCGCTTAAATAAATAATAATAATAATAATAATAATAATAATAATAATAATAATAATAATGGAGATCAGATGGGCAGATAGGGTTACAAATGAAGAGGTATTAAGATAATTGGGAGAGAAGAGATGTTTCTGGCGACTGCTAATGAAGAGAAGAGGTAGGTTGATAGCACACATACTAAGACACCCAGGAATAGCAAAGTAAGTTATGGAAGGAAGGGTCGAGGATAAGAACTGTAGGGGTAGACCAAGTTTAGAATATGTTAAACAGAAGTAGGGTGTGGTAGCCATGTAGAGATGAAACGATTAGCTCAGGACAGGGAAGCATGGAGGTCTCCATCAAACCAGTTGAAAGACTGAAGATTCAAACAACAATAATAATAATAATGTTATTGATTTTACGACCTTTTAACTACTTCGGCTTTTAGAGACGCCGGGGTGCCGGAATTGTGCCCCCAAGGGATATTTAACGTGCCAGTAAATCTACTGACACTGAGGAGGAAAAGGTCCGACCTGAATGCTTCTGTTTTCTCCAAGGAATCATGAAATGCGCAGCGAAGCCGGAAGTAGACTAGGGAAGATGCTGATAACCCCAATGATCCAGATATGGAGCTGGTATTCAATATGGCAATCTCAACTCGATCTTATGAATTTCTCAATTTAAGTCCTCTTTTTAAGGAAAAAGTACCAGTATTTCAGATACTACAAGGCATATGAACATGAATTTTTAATCACCTATACTATTGGTGGTTTTACACATTTCGTGATTTTATGAATCTCATTATTTTAAAACTGTTGATTTTATTTGACTACAAAGTGTTAAAAATCAATTAAAAATAGGTGTTCGTTAATATATATATATATATATACATACATTCAGTCGGGTTGTTATTCAACTTCTAAAAACGACCATAGATACAAAAGCCCTTAAGCGGTAGGTGTACCAAATTTCATAGTGATATTATTCATTGTTTTTACAGAAAAGTATACTAAATTAGGTAAAATTAACATTGCAAAAATGGGGGGTATCCACCTTCCCTATATACGTGAGTATATTGAAATGATTCCTGGTCGTGGTGTTGCTCGCAGTGATATAAGTTACTAGGCGTGCCAGCCTGCACTGCAGGACATTCAGGTTCCAATTCCGACGGCGGCTACATTTGTAAGTCTTCTTCAGCAGAAAGGACTTCATTGTCGGCAATACAACTAGCACAGCGCATTTTTGGTCACCCACTAGTCCCTACGTAAAGTGGTCGTAAAATGTATTAAGTTCAGAAAACAAATCGTGCGATGTCTTAAGCTTTCTCCTCTAATAATCATACGTTATTATTAGTATGATATATTAACATGCTGACGGAAAATATACTCGTAGTATGTTTTCACATGAACGAATTCACGGTTTATCGTGATCATGAGTAGACATTACGTGTTCTGAGGTGAATAATTCCACCCGTTAACACTGCTAATTGGTTTTAATTAAACATAGGCCTATTAGTCATTCATAACAATACATTGGAGGTGAGCGAAAGTAAGCCGACCTTGCATTTCAGAAAGGTAACCCCTTTGATCATTACCATGCTGTGAACACCATTCATAAATTCAAATTTTATTTTTACGAGTGAATGATTTTAAATTTCAACTTTCATGCAGGAACTAAGTTACTTTCTAGCTGAGAAAAAACATTGAAGAATGACAGACGTACAATTTTAAAGTGTGTTTAACATTCTTGTTGTTGTTGTTGTTTCATTTTAGAGGCTTGGGCATCGAGGTCATTATTTCCCGTGTACTTGGATGCATAAATAAATAAATAAATAAACAAATAAGTACCGTAGATAAATAAATAAATAAATAGATAAATAAATAAATGTGTGTATGTACTGTATGTCTGCCCTTATTATTCCCGTTTCCAACGGGGTCAGGGATGAGATGCAATGGAATTATGTGGCGTTTTTTTTAACATCCGGATACACTTCCTAACGCCAATCTCATGAGAGGAGTCAATGAGAGATGAAATGAATGAAGATGAATGAAACAGGGCAAGGATGTGAAAGGAAGCGGCCGCGGCCTGTCAGAAGGTACCCTCCTAGCATTTGCCTGGAGTTGAAAATGGGAAGCCATGGAAAACCATTCCAAGGACGGCTGACGGTAGGGCTCGAACCCACGTCTTCCAAGTCTGCAGGTAGCTTGGCCCCATGGTCTAGTGCTGCGCTTTAGCGAGCGTAGCTACCGCAGTCGGTTAAATAAATAAATAAATAAATAAATAAATTGATAGATAATAAACAAATATACAGTCTAATAACCTGTATTATTGTGGCATTAATACTTGGAAGGTAACTGAGATTTCAGTTCCAATAATGATAAAAATCCTTAATTTGATTTATATTGTTGTAAGTCAATCTTCTTTACTACCTTCGATATTTCATGAAAATATTTGTTTTAAGGCATTTAATAGTCACTGTTTTAAAAATTAAATTTTCAAGAACACGTGATGATCAAGAAGGCTTTAAGCCCTTAGGTCGTGTTATGATCATTGAGTGAACGTCATGCAGATAATAATGAACTTTGATGGCATGATGCATTTGAGGATAAAACCTATGACTTGTGGTCAAGGCTTTACCAATGACGACATTCAAACTTCTAGGCATGGACACTAGAATGGAGATAGTGTTTGTTATTTTGAAGTCGAGCACACACTAGCATCTGTCATAAAGCCCCCTAGATAATTTTGATCCTAGAGTATTATCTTGAAACCATACAATACGAACCTCAGAAATAGGACCAAAACGGCTTTCAGTTGACATTTCTTAGTTTGGTTTTAATTCCTGATTTAAGACATTAACAGCGTGAGTTAAGTAATATGGAATTTTTGGGGGGATGTGATGGCACAGCGGCCAAGCTGCTTGCCTATTGACAAACCTGGCCCGGTTCAATATTCTGTTAATACAAGTGGGAGTTTTGAGATTAAATTTTGTGTTGGTGGTTCATATTCCACGTAAAAGTGAGGTTCTGTTTTTAATGATCGCGTGATTAATGTCCACGTAAATTTACGGCCAACCAACCAACCGACCGACCAACTGACCGACCGACCTTCCTTCCTTCCAATGGAGTTCCAAGATTTCAAGGGTCAAGTACTTGAATGTACTAAAATATCGTACGAAGTAAATCTTTTACCAAAATTATCATCTTTATATTCCTCCAGGATTTACAAAGTGTTAGCCATTGAAGCTAATTATTTGATACCCAGCTCATTTTATGGATGTATTTGATAACTCATCTGGTACACAGTCGACATTTCCCAACATGAAGTCGTTCCGGAACCAGAAGATCTTTTTTTTTTTCTTTTCAACACGAATAAACATGATAGTTGGGCTCACCAAATTGACTGATGAACATGTCACTCTACCACTTAACACCTCCATATTTGGCTGTGTTGTAACAAGTCCGTCACTTTGTTTCCACACAAGACACATCATCCCGCCCAAGTCGCAGTAATAATGTTTACTTGTCTATTTCTTTCTGACATGAAGGATTTTAATGGAACAACATTGTATCACCGGAGGAACGAGTTTCGTCATTGAAACATGGGTTCCCTCCTCCTTAATCGACTAGTGTTCCTCATGTCCTTACTCCTTCCAACATAACCTTGGAAAAGGAGCCAGCTGAGTATCTCTAAGGCACTTTAAAGTCTAGGTATAGTGGTACGCCATTTTGAATCCTTGCTCCATTGTCTTCTAGTCTATAGGTTAATTGCCAACTCAAACTTCATATCTCTATAGAGAAAGTAGGCTTTCTGTCTGAACATTTTGAACATACCTGATAATTTATATTGCTTGCCCAACGCACTCTCACTCATAAAGCGGGTGACGAGATCAACAGTTACCACGTCATCGGCTAATACAAGATAAAGTGCTTTCTGCAGACCAAGTTTCTTCTTAGGTCAGCATGATCCACACACTCAGTCAAAATGTGGGCCATGGTGGATACGGCTCCACAGGTACAACGTGTGGGGTCTTCTCTTCTCATCAGGTACGAGTGGGGATCTCTCATGACCTTTCCTAAGCGTACACAAAAAGACAGACTCCCTCCGTGACCGGAAAGAACTTCGCCACATGCGAGTAGTTCCCTTGATCGTTCTCAGTGTATTGGGCGTTGAGTCAGCTAATCACTGACTCTCCCAGAATGCCAGTACTGGTCGGCGTAACTGAGAATGAATACTGGCTGGTGTATCCGTTGGTTGAGGTAGTAGTGGTGCCACCTCTTTTGCAGTTTGATCCGCTAACTAATTTCCCGCACTGATTTATTCGGAGGTTTAATTTTCCTTTTTGGGGAGAAAGGGGGTATGAAATACAGATCTAATACTACTAGGATAATGTCACAGGACGAATAACGATAAAGGGACCCCAGAGGGCTAGTCCTAGAGCCCGTGGTCTCCCTCTACAACCCGGTGGGTAAGTGGTTATCATGTCGGTTTACCAATCCCAAGCTGGCAGGTTCGCTCCTGGCTATGGTAAGTGATTTTTGAAAGGCGACAAAAATCACGACACGCATGCCATACGTTGTTGGCATATTAAAGAACCCATTTTAATTCAGTAGGACGTGTTCATAGTAGCAAAATTAATCTCAGGATTATCCACCAACATGAAAGTTCCTCCGTTCTCTACTAGAATGCGCTATAGTGTCAAGGAGCTTAGCTATCTAATCTCCTTGACTTTCATCGTGCTCCAAGGAACAACAAAATTTGACATGCAAGTTGCCCTCTGGGCGTCAAATAACAAAGCTTGCACCTGGCACCCGAGGCCATACGATATTACTACTAGCCCGGAAAAGTAGCTAACAGATTTGGTGGAGTTGAATTCCTTGACCGTAAACACTAATATGCTATCGTTTGGTGCCTGTATAGGGAGGTGATAAGCTGAGAGAGATCTTGCTTCCCGCTGCAACGTACAACGATGTGCAATATTTGCTACCCCAGTGGAATCCAATCTGGGAAATCCAGTAACTGTCATGGCAAAAGTCGACAGTATTTGCTGCACTTATACACATTTTATTGGGCCAAGTATGTAATTATATCTCTACATACGAATAAAATACTGACATTTTTTTTAGCCTACTTTTCACATTTTGCAAAAATGAGGAAAAAGTAACTTATGAGATCCATCCGGGAAAATGTGTGTCTGTCTGTCTGTGCGTGTGTGTGTGTCCCCCCCCCGGCTGCAGCAATCAAAACCAAATTTGGTATGAGTAAAGATCTATACCGGAATATCTCAAGACCATATTTGGAAATGATGTCAGTGCTACCAACTGCTGAAAAAATGCACTAGAAAGTTGAGCCCCATATTGGATATCTTGGAAGGTATGCATGGGATCTATTCCAAAATTGGCATACGTGTAGATAATACTATTTCATTTTAATTTCCAGGAGGCCATATATGACAGTTTTGCCAAAATAATTTTAAGCCTTCTGATACGTCCATTTTTAATGCATATAACTTCTACACTATCAATTGGATTTCAACCAAATTTTGTATGTAATATGTGTACATAAAGACACATGACAGAGTATTCTTAAGATCCACCAGGACTGCCAACTGTTAATAATTGCTCTCTCTATTTTTTTTATCCAAATACCAATATATCAGAAAGTATGCAAGCCGACAGCTTTAAACTATGCACACGTATAGCACCTGACATTCTATATTAATTTGGAATAATTAATATAAGTCAGTGCTGTCAACATGATTCTATGCCTCCTTTTTTTAAATATATGTAACTTCTATACTAATAAATTGTTTTCAACCAAAATTGGCACAACAAGATATCATAATATTTTTTGATTATTTCTGACCAGCACACGTATGACATTATTGCCAACATGCTTTAACGCGTGCTGATAGATCCAATGTCTAACTGCATGTAACGTACATTGAACTTCAACCAACTTTTGTATTCTGTACCTTAAGAGATGGAACTAAGAATATATTAAGTCACCAGGACTGCCAACTGTAGTGCTCTATCAGGCAACATTATACCAGGTATATTTCGAAATAATTAGACATTTTGATATTATCAACTTAATTTCGTAATTATTCTAGACAGGTTCATATACTGTAGATTAATCATTGGCAAGTATCTTAATTTTAAGAAAAGTAGGCTCTTCAGTTCGTCACGGAACTTCTTGTTTAAATACATCTGGTAACGATTTAAAAAACTGTTTCATTTGGTCAGTGTATTTGTATGAGTGAGGTGAGTTCGGTACGCACCTGATGTCCAGCTCCAGTTTACCACAAGGTCTCGGAACTGGTGTGGGCCGTTCAGGGTCACTCTTGTTTCGTCAACGCGACTCAAATCCAATGTGTCCAGTAATTATGTGGCCGCCCACCTAACAATCTGTTATGTATAGTGTTCCTTGTTTCCCGTGGCCATTAGTTCAACGTCACATGTAATCACTAGACTTGTGGTCCTCTGACTTGTCAACGATTTGGAGCTTCACGAGTACCGTGTGCTTTCAAAGTTGGTAATACTCTCCGAGACATTCTGCAGCAATACATAATTACGTGTTTCATGTGTTTCACAAGGCCCATCATAGCCTGTACAGTACGTGCATAGGGGTCTATAACTAAAAACCCTGAGCGGATGCAAAATTTTCACCATGCGGATGTAGTTTGCATGGCCGTGCGGATAGCGGATAAGCTGCAGATGATTTTTGGAGTAAATTTGCGGATAGTTTTTAGAATACAATCCGAACTTGTTGAATAATACCACGACCCGGATGTTTATGACATATCGTATTTTTTCCGTTATATTTTTTTGAGGACAAATGTAAGTTGATTTAAGGTAATCTCATTCAAATTATGTCATTAAGCAAAATTAACACTCCGAACTGGAAATGGTTGCAATTCTGGCTGTATGACATTCATTTAAGACATGACATACATAGCCTCGGGCAATGACTTGCTCCTCAAGTGACTAAATGTGTTGCTTTAACACTTAACGCTTTATCTAATAAATTAACAAGATATTCAGTAAAGAACATATAGCCTACTTTCCCCTAAATGCATGGGTATTGTTATAGGCTAACTCTTTGTCCTTTTCAAGGAGTATAATTGAATGTTGGTTGTAGTAGCTTGTTGAAATACAACGTACTATACGGATATTAAACATGAATATGAGGTGCCCTTTGCTAGTTCTACCTCTGTAAAAAAATCGGTTTCACCTTGTTTGAATTGATATGGCGAATCGATTTGCACACATACATGGCCGCTATCTGCAAACTATTGGCTGATGACCTTGTAGTTCAGTCAAAAGATGCTTCCCACAAAAGGTATGTTGTTGCAAAATTTGGTAGAGATCAAATGCTTAGGTTGGTCGTAATTTGATTTAAGCTTTTAACATTTGGGTGGCCGCTATTCCGTTTCCAAAAGATAGCGGCAATATAAAACATGTCACTGAGGTGCCCTTTGCTAGTGCTACCTCTCTACCAAATTTCGTTGAATTCGGTTTTACCGTGTTTGAATTGATAGGGGGATTCGATTTGCACACAAACATGGCCGCCATATGCCTACTATTGGACTTATGACCTTGTAATTCGCTCAAAAGATTCTTCATACATAACGGTACAATGTTGCAAAATTTGGTAGATCAGATGATTAAATTGGTCGTATTTTGATTTAAGCTTTTAGCATTTTGGTGGCCCCTACATTTGTAGGGTTGGTTCAAATACCCCCCAATAGAACCCGCGGACCAACAAGTAGCCCAACTCCTGAGGGCTTTATAATGCTGGGACACCCTCTCTCCAGGGGTTACAAATATGGAGGGCCCACGCTCAGGGTTAGTAGTGAAGACCTCAACGGCGAATACGGTGGAGAAGATGGACTTCGGTACAGCGTATGAGGCGGAGGAGGCACCCCAGTGCTCGGGGTTGATAAGAGTAAAAGGTATATGGATGTCCATATATCCAACTCACCAGTGTCTGTTCTGGCATCCAGCGGCTAGTGAGCAGCGTCTGTTCACCTAGTTGGTGCGGCTGTTCGAAGTACGGCTTAATCTCAACAATTAAGTCCTAAAATCTTGTGATCTTCATCGGGGGTCACCACAAACAATCTTCAACTTGAAGCAACCATGGCAGAACGACAGGAAAAGATTCCACTACCCCAGGCCCCAGTCAATAGATTGGATCCCTGTTCTGGTCATAGGATTCTGGGGGACCAGACATGTCATGTAGAGAAGGATCGGAGCTTCTCAAAACCTCTTCGACCTAAACGAAAGTGTTTCATAGGTATACCTAATGTGATCACTTTGTTTAAACTTGGAAAACTAAAACATCTAACGAATACGCTTGATAAATTTGGCATCAAAATTTTGGCATTGAAGGAAACACGATTTACAGATGAAAATCACTTTGATTCTGGGAATTTCAGGCTCTATAAAGGAAAACCTGCAGAGTAGATCAACACAGGGCCAAGACAATTTGGCACAGGTTTTGCGGTTAGCAAGTCTGTCACAGATTCAGTAATTGATTTTACTTCACTATCAGAAAGACCCTCAACACTCTCAATAAAATCGGAAACAAGGTATACACACTGATTAACGTACATGCACCAACGAATGACTACAACAGGAAAGACCCTCAGGTAATCAGGGCCGGATTTACCCAAAGTTACGCTATAGGCACTTCTCCATTGAGCGCCCTTCCTCACTTGAGCACCCCCCCCCCCCCCCCCCGATTTTTATGATAAGGCATAGCCACTCGCATGAAGTAAGGTTCGGAAAAAAGGAATAAACAGATTATGGCTGACAGCATAAGTTTACGCTTGAATTTTTACGTAGGAAAAACATAGTCAATTCAATTTAAAAAAACAGCTTGGAGTAAAACTACATGAAACAGTTCAACTTTTATGCAACCAAAACACTTTATTTAATTCCCTTTCCAAAAATAATGTCTAGCCTTAATTCATACAACAAAAATGAAGAGTAGCTTCAAAAATAAAAACATAATTTACTGCAGTAACTGAATGAACTGCGGTAGCACGAAATATATTTAAAAAAATAGTAGAACACACACTATTTTTAAAACTCATGTAGAGCAGTGGTACGGACGACATTTTAAATTGAACAAAGCGCCTCTAAAATACAAATAAGGCCAACTGCTTATCTTCCTGCAATATCTTTTAGAGAAATTAAAGTGCAGATTAAAAACATGAATGAAGACATAACGGGCCCTGCCTCAAACACAACGAGAACTACTTCAAAAGTTTCCTTCTTGCCTTCTTTTCGGCAAATTCATTAATTATGGCACCGCAGTTCAAGTTTATCGTCATATCTTTTTAAATCGCTAGGAGTGCAATAGAGTTTAATCTTTCTTCTTTAGTGACTGACCGCAAATAGTTCTTGACGCGATTCAGTACCGGTACCGAAAATGATCTTTCTCCAGAACAATTGGTCACTGGAATGGTGAGAAGTATCCGTAAAGCAATGTTTACGTTCGGGTACATATCATGTAAATCTTTTTCATGAAGGAAAGTGCTGAGCTCAGAGGCTGACCTACCTTTAAAATCTGCAATTTTTAAATGTTCCTTTAAATGCAAGCAGTCGTCAGCCAGTGCACTTTCTAAGTCATCCACATACATTTCTGAGAGATCGTCAGCGATTTTTTTATCATTGATCCTAGGTCTAACAGGTTTTCTAGAAAATAAAATCTCTTCTGGAGGACTTTGTAAGCCTCACTTCACCTCTTAAGCTCAGCACTTAGTACATCCAGAATTACATAAAATACATTGACGCGAAAATTTTCTGAGCCCTCTGACGGTACATATTCTCCTTGCTTTGTCTCACCATTCGTAGTCTTTCGTTTCGGTCTTCTCTTTAGGTCGTTGGAATATTGAGCAATACCGCTTAATTCTTTGGCTCCTTTCTCATAGACATCGAAATTATCTCTTAAACTTTGCACAAATTCCGCTAACGAAGCGTAACATTCTACCACAGTGCTCAAATTAGTGCTAACTTTTTGGAGCTTCTGGCTGACAGTATTACATCTTTTTAGAATGGTACCCCCAAAACAACTAGGAAAGCAGTTTATAATTGTAGGATATTGCTCAAGTTGCCTTTGGCTTCACTTCGAGTGTTTGCCTTTTGATTTCTGTCTTCGTGAATACTCTCAAGAGCTGTCACGACGCCACTCCAGCCTTCCCTCAGAGCTTGACAAGCGTCACATCGTGCCGACCACCGAGTCACTGACGGGCTTTTTAGTACGCGCGCAATCAAGTTCTTTGAAATTTTCCATCGGTAGGTCGAAGCAGTAAAAAAGTTGTGCAGTTCTAGAGCTGTTAAAAATACCACACAGATTCTGAACATGATTCAGCGGCATGAGTTCCAACCAAATTTAGTGAATGGGGTGAGCATGGTTAAGGGATTCAAGGCCGCTATTGGAGCTTGCAACCCGGAATATTCGCCGGACATATTACTAGCGTTATCGTAAGATTGGCCTCGAATATCTTCCACTTTCAAATCCAGATCTTTCAACTTAGCCTTTGCTGCATCAAAAAGCTGCTCTGACTTGTGCTCGATGCTCGCCATAACAACTAGAAACCTTTCTTTTGGTTCACCATTGGCCGTAACGTTTTGTTTGTCCGCTGAGGCATATTTAAATGTTTGTTGCTTTCTCCCCCTAAGGTGTCATTTGAATTAAATGTAGGCCTAGAATTGTCATTCTCTTTTTCATCAATTTTGGCTTGTTGGAGCTGAAAAGGAAAATCCCGTATTAATTAGAGCACTTCAAACATGGTAAATTTTAAAAGAACAACTTTTAATATACTCTGCAGGCACGGTACGGTTTCGAGGCCAGTCTGAGTTTTTACGTATGTCACTTTGTGCAACAGTGTATCAAGCAATCGCCTATTGGGAAAGGCCTACTTTGCATAAAGTAATTCGTGTACGGTAGCTTACCTCAAGTTGCTGAACTTCATCGCTGTCAATGTCGTGAAAAGCAGAGCAAGAATTGTTATTGTTATCCGAATTTGTCGTTGGAGGTGTAGGATTCACACACGCACTAAACATCTCATTTATTTTCCGACATTTTGATAGTGTAACATCGGCTTTGCGGACACGGCTTTGGTAACCAGACAACATTTTGCTGCCCATAGTTTAAAACATTTACTTGCAGATCACATCACAACACAACGCAAGCTCGAACTCGCACACAGCACTGGCAAGGGGGTGGGGCGCGGGGCACTTCGATGCTACTACAATGCAAGCTAACCCAGCTACCGCAACAACAGCGCGCGCAGCACTGCTCTGCTCGCCCGCCTCCCCCCCCCCCCCCCCCCTCTCACACTTGTTGGGACGAAATGGCGTCGAGCGGCATAACGAAGAGCGAAGTGGAAGGGCATGCGACAAAGACACGATATTATTTCTAAATGTCTCTGCTCATTTCTCAATATTTATTTTAGCATATATAACTTACTGCTATAATCCTAACTTAGCACATTTAAAGCCGTAGCAAAGAGGGCGCGTGACGGCGGTGCCCTTCGGGGCGCCTCCAGTACAGATCATTGCCGGATGCCTAACCAAAGGGGCACCTTGCGGCGCCCCTTGGACTGCGGCGCCCCTAGGCACGTGCCAATTTTGCCTTACGGTAAATCCGGCCCTGCAGGTAATAGAAGACTTCTGGGAACTTCTGGAGGAAATCACGAACAAAATTCCCAAACATCATGTCAAGATTCTACTGGGGGATTTTAATGGGCAGTTAGGAAAAGAAGTATAGGAGAATTATAGGACCATACACTGCTCATAGCAGAACCAATAAAAATGGTGAACACCTTATAAGCTTCTGTCAAAATTTCAATCTCCAAATTACGTCAACACAATTCCAGAAGCCTACGCGTAAATTAACAACATGGATATCCCCCAATGAAACTCTTGGAGAATTCCAGATTGACCGCGTTGCTATCTCTAGAAGGAACGCTAAAGAAGTCCTTAATGTGAAAACCAGGAGAGGATTCTTTGACTCAGATCACTATTTACTACAAATCAAGGTAAAATTTCAACCCAACAGACAAAGGACAAGGGGAACCCAGCTTTTCCGAACTGATCCAGAATACCTTGAATTCGACAAGATGAACATCATTGAAGAAATTCGTCAAATGGATACCACGAGCTGGTCTGAACTTGCAGAGAAAATGAAACAAGCAATAAAACATCACATGCGATCATGCTATTGAATATAGGTTTAAAGCATGGAATAATTTCAATAGTCACTAAACAACAGAAAAATGGCAAGAATTTGTGCAGGCACGGAAAAACATTTCTAAAATTATTCGCGAGAAAAGCGCAATTATGATAATAATAGGCTAAATGAAATAGAACAGGACTTCACTAAGAACAACACCAGAAATTTTTACAAGACCTTTAGAGAAAATATAGCTGGCTTTTAACCTCCTAGTTTATGCTTCCAACGACCTGATGGTTCTCTGGAAACTAATACAGTACGAGCAATAATTGTGAAATTCTAGCTAAATATTTCCGTACACTCCTTAATTGCGAAGCACCTTCTGAACAACTTCAATTTGCAAAACCAGTGCCCAACCTTGACTCACTTCCACCATCACATGAAGAAATAATTGGACATAATCAAGTCACTAAAAAACAATAAAACCCCTGGTGAAGATGGACTTATTGCAGAAGTTTGGAAATTGGATCATGATCACATAACACCAACAAGAAGTACCGTGACGTAATAAAGAGCCTACTTTTCTTAAAATTTAAGATTCATGCCAATGATTTATCTATATGGATCTATCTAGAATAATTACGAAATTAAGTTGGTAATATCGAAATTTCTAATTGGTTCGAAATACTGTATAGCCTACATGGCATACTGTAGCCTAATAGAGAACTACAGTTGGCAGCCCTGGTGACTGAATATATTCTTAGCTCCATCTCTTTAAGGTACAGAATACAAAATTTGGTTGAAGTCCAATGGATAGCGTGGACGTTACATGCAGTTAAACATTGGATCTAACAGCGAGCGTAAAATCATGTTGGCAACAATGACATACATGTATTGGTCAGAAATACTCTGAAATAATATGATTTATTGTTGTGTCAATTTTGAATGAAATCCATTAATTAATATAGAAGTTACATGCATTTTAAAATTGGACTTATCAGCAAGCTTAGAATCATGTTGGTAGCACTGTCGTAGGCCTATATTGGTTATTCCAAATTAATCTAGAATGCCAGGTACTATACGTGTGCAAAGTTTAGAGCTATTGGCTTGCGTACTTTCTGATATATTGATATTAGGGTAACAGCAATAGAGACAGTATTTATTAACAGTTGGCAGCCCTGGTTGCTCTTAAGAATACGCATAGTCATATCTGTTATGGTACACATAGCACACACGAAATTTGGTTGAAATCCAAATGATAGTATATAAGTTACATGTATTTAGATTTGGACCTCTCAGCAGGCTTAGAATCATGTTGGTAGCACTGACGTATATAAGTTACTCCAAATTAATATGGAATATCAGGTACTATACGTGTGCATAGTATAAAGCTGTCGGGTTGCATACTTTCTGATATAAGGGTATTTGGATTTAAAAAATTGAGAGCATTTATTAAGAGTTGGCAGCCCTGGTGGCTCTTAAGAATATGCTCAGTCATATCTGTTTATGTACACATAGCACATACGAAATTTGGTTGAAATCCAATTGATAGTGTAGAAGTTATATGCATTTAAAATTTGGACTTATCAGCAGCCTTAGAATCATTTTGGCAACACTGCCATGTATGGCCTCCTGGAAATTAAACTGCAAAATTATTATCTATACGTGTGCCAATTTTGAAATAGCTCCCATTCATACCTTCCAAGATATCCAACATGGAGCTCAAATTTCAATTGGCAGTTGGTAGCACTGACATCATTTTTAAATAACGCCGTGAGATATTCTGGTATAGATCTTTACTCCTACCAAATTTTGTTTCGATTGCTCCAGCCGTTTAGGAGTTGATAGGGGGGGGGGACACACAGCCAGACAGACAGACAGACAGACAGACAGAAGGACAGACAGACAGAAGGACAGACAGACAGACACACATTTACCCGATCTCATAAGTCTACTTTTTCCTCATTTTTGCAAAATGTGAAAAGTAGGCTAAAAATTCACAGAATAATATCAGATGTCTGGAAAACAGAGAAAATCCCAAAAGAATGGAAGAGTGCTTTGATACACCCACTCCATAAGAAGGGAAGCAAAACTGGTCCGAATAATTATAGAGGAATTTCGCTTCTTCCAGTCGCTTATATAATTCTCTCTAAAGCTTTGCTGAATCGACTCGAGCCACAGGTGGACCACCATATTGGAGAATATCAGGCAGGTTTCAGGAAGAGAAGGTCCTGTATTGAGCAGATCTCGAACCTCAAGACCCTACCGCACATCCGACGATGCAGGAACGCTACAGTCACATTTGTGGATTTCAAAAAGGCTTACGATTCGGTTGACAGACAAACCTTGTTTAACAGACTAGAAGAATTAGGAGTTGACAGGAAGACCAGGGCCATCATCCAGGAAACATTACTGGGAACTACCTCAAAAGTGAAATTCATGGGAGAAATCTCTAACTCTTTTGCAATTCATACTGGAGTCCGACAAGGGGATGGTTTATCACCACTCTTGTTCAACATCGTACTGGACAAAATCATCACAGAATGGGAAAGCATGTGAAAGGTATCCAAATTGGAAATGAGAAAGGGAAAAGAGTCACTGTGAAATGCTTGGCCTTTGTAGATGGTCTGGCCATCTTAACAAACAACAGGGATGAAGCCATATTAGCGCTAGACAAACTACATGAAATCTCCAGTAAAACGGGACTTGATATTTCCTATGAAAAAAACACAGTATATGGATACAAAATCAACAGGAAACATCACCTTGCGAACGCAATATGGAAAAATCTCGCAGGTCACTCACTTCAAATATTTAGGAGAATGCAGATAGAATAGTAAAATTGCAGAAGGCATACAAGCTGACATGGAATCATTATAACAAAATGGCAGTATCTCGGAATGCAAAACTGCGCCATTACAACGCAGTTCTTTTGCCTGAAACCTTGTACGCGGCAGAAACCACAGTCATTAGAGGAATGACAAGAATTCACGATATTGAGAAACAGGAACGCAAAATTCTTAGGAAAATCCATGGCGCTGTTTTCCGTAATGGAATTTGGGTCAGGAAACCAACAAAGGAACTTTATGGAAATACAGACACCATTATTCATAATGTTGAATTTTGGGCTTATGCCGTGTTTTATTATATTAAAATTAGACGCGTTTCGAAAGAAACCATGTCTTTCATCGTCAGGAATAATCTGGAATACGACAAATGATTGCTAAGAGAAAGCAACAAGATGTTCAGTAAAGAACATATACCATACTTTCTCCTAAATGCATGGGTATTGATATAACTCTTTGTCATTTTCAAGGAGTATAATTGAATGTTGGTTGTAGTAGCTTTTTAAAATACAACGTGCTATACGGATATTAAACATGAATATAAGGTGCCCTTTGCTAGTGCTACCTCTGTAAAAAAATGCATTCAATTCGGTTTCACCGTGTTTGAATTGATATGGGGAATGTATTTGCACACATACATGGCCGCTATTTGCAAACTATTGGGCTGATGACCTTGTAGTCAGTCATAAGATGCTTTCCACAAAAAGGCATGTTGTTGCAAAATCTGGCAGAGATCAAATTATTAGGATGGTCGTAATTTGATTTAAACTTTTAACATTTGGGTGGCCATCATACCGTTTCCCTCAAGATGGCGGCGATATAAAACATGACACTGAGGTGCCCTTGGCTAGTGCTACCTCTGTACCAAATTTCGTTCAATTCGGTTTCACCGTGTTTGAATTGATATGGAGAATCGATTTGCACATATACTTGGCCACCATCTGCAAACTATTGGGCTGATGATCTTACAGTTTGGTCAGAATATGCTTCCCACATAAAGATATGTTGTTGCAAAATTTGGTAGAGACTAGATTATTAGGTTGGTCGTAATTACATTTTAGCTTTTAACATTTGGGCGGCCGCGATTACGTTTCCGTCAAGATGGCGGTGATATAAAACATGACACTGAGGTGCCCTTTGCTAGTGCTACCTCTGTACCAAATTTCGTTCCATTCGGTTTCACAGTGTTCGAATTGATAGGGGGAATCGATTTTCACACAAAGATGGCCGCCATCCGCAAAATATTAGGCTAATGACCTATTAGTTTGGTGAAAGGATGCTCCCTCCATAAAGGTATGTTGTTGCAAAATTTGGTAGAGATCGGATGATTAGGTTAATCGTAATTTGATTTAAGCTTTGAACATTTGTGTGGCCGCCATTACGTTTCCGTCAATATGGCGGCGATATAAAACATGATACTGAGGTGCCCTCTGCTAGTGCTACCTCTGTACCAAATTTCGTTCCATTCGGTTTCACCGTGTTCGAATTAATAGGGGGAATCGATTTTCACACAAAGATGGCCGCCATCCGCAAACTATTAGGCTGATGACCTATTAGTTTGGTCAAAGGATGCTCTTTCCATAAAGGTATGTTGTTGCAAAATTTGGTAGAGATCGTATGATTAGATTAGTCGTAATTTGATTTAAGCTTCGAACATATGTGTGGCCGCCATTACGTTTCCATCAAGATGGCGGCGATATAAAACATGGCACTGAGGTGCCCTTTGCTAGTACTACCTCTGTACCAAATGTCGTTCCATTCGGTTTCACCGTGTTCGAATTAATAGGGGGAATCGATTTTCACACAAAGATGGCCGCCATCCGCAAACTATTGGGCTGATGACCTATTAGTTTGGTCAAAGGATGCTCTTTCCATAAAGGTATGTTGTTGCAAAATTTGGTAGAGATCGTATGATTAGATTAGTCGTAATTTGATTTAAGCTTTGAACATTTGTGTGGCCGCCATTACGTTTCCATCAAGAAGGCGGCGATATAAAACATGGCACTGAGGTGCCCTTTGCTAGTACTACCTCTGTACCAAATGTCGTTCCATTCGGTTTCACCGTGTTCGAATTAATAAGGGGAATCGATTTTCACACAAAGATGGCCGCCATCCGCAAATTATTGGGCTGATGACCTATTAGTTTGGTCAAAGGATGCTCTTTCCATAAAGGTATGTTGTTGCAAAATTTGGTAGAGATCGTATGATTAGATTAGTCGTAATTTGATTTAAGCTTTGAACATTTGTGTGGCCGCCATTACGTTTCCGTCAAGATGGCGGCGATATAAAACATGACACTGAGGTGTCCTTCACTAGTGCTACCTTTGTACGAAATTTCTTTCAATTCGCGTTCACCGTGTTTGAATTGATAGGGGGGGGACAGACATTCAGAGTACACACACACTCACACACACACACACACACAGACAGACACACTTTTTTTTCGCCCTGTGTTGATCTCATAAGTCTACTTTCATTTTTTGCAAAAATTGAAAGTAGGCTAACAAAGAACATATAGTAGGTGCCCAAAGATGGACGCCATTATAGCCCCATGTTAGGGACAACGGAAAGCAGCAGTGAATTGCTTTCTCAGGGTTCTGATAATAGGTAGCCAGGATTCACTGAGATTGTAGCCGGTGTCGCGGTAGAAATTATCTGGGTGTTTACGTATTTCAACCGCCTCCCTGATGATTCTGGGACGATATTGCTTTATACGGGCAAGAACATCCACTCCTTGGAACATGACATCATGGCCAGGTGTTAATGCATGATCGGCAACAGCTGATTTATCAGGTTGAATGAGCCTGATACATCTATTATGTTCCTTAATGCGAGTGCATATTGTTCTCGAAGTCTGCCCGATGTAAACCTTGCCACAAGTACAGGGAACTCTGTAGATACCCGTTTGTTGCAATTTAGGCAAACTGTCCTTAGTTGGTCGCAGGAGTTGTCTAATCTTAACAGAAGTTCCTAATACAGTCCGTATGCTGTACCGACGTAGGATTTTAGCAATATGATCCGTCGTGTTATGTATGTACGGTAGGTAAGCAGTTCCTCTTACATCTCTTTTCTCAACTGACGTACTATTATTATTTGTTGGTTTCAGAACCGTAGAAATCAAAGCCCTGCTATAACCGTTGCTCTCAAAGGTGGTTCGCAAGGTATTAATTTCTTCTTGTAAAGAAGACACTTCACAAATCGTCCTAGCCCTGGTAGTTAGAGTTGTAAGGATACCATGTTTCTGGGCAGGGTGATGGTGAGAACTTGCTTGGAGATATCTATTGGTGTGTGTTGGCTTACGAAAAACGCTGTGTCCTAAAGATCCATCCTCTTTCTTGGTGACGAGAACATCTAAAAAAGGTATTTTGCCGTCAGATTCCTTTTCCATGGTGAAACAAATGGAAGGGTGCTGGAGATTAAGGTGATCCAGGAAATGGCTAAGATTTTCCTCACCTTCCGTCTAAACAATGAACGTGTCCACATAACGCCACCAGATCTTCGGCTTGAATGGAGCCGACGACAAAGCTTACTCTTCAAAGTTCTCCATGAAGAAATTAGCCACAACAGGAGAGAGAGGCCTACCCATGGCCACACCATCAGTCTGCTCATAAAAATTCCCATTCCATAGAAAGTAGGAGGAGGTCATGCAGTGATAAAAAAGTCTTGTGATGTCTTCAGGAAAAAAGCCATTAATGAGAGACATAACACCATCAATAGGTACTCTCGTAAACAGAGACACCACGTCGAGACTTACTAGGATATCACCCGGCTGAAGTGTTATAGCTTTCAACATTTCCACGAAGTGTGTGGGATCCTTAATGTACGAAGGCGTGTTACCCAGAAGCGGCTGAAGTAGTCTACCTAAGTATTTGGAAAGGGCATATGTAGGAGAACCAATCGTACTAACAATAGGTCTAAGAGGAACGTCTTCCTTATGTATTTTAGGAAGACCATAGAGTCTCGGAGGAATAGCATCCCCTGGAAGGAGAGTCTTCGCTGCATCCGCTGGAATAGAAGATTGCTTGATCAATTTGACGGTGACATTTGAGTAGCGAGTAGTAGGATCACGACTATTAATCCTATATACAAGATCTGATAACAAAGACGAGATCTTGGAATCATAATCAACCTTATCCAACACCACTGTCGCGTTACCCTTGTCAGCGGGGAGAACGATAATATCAGAATTGTCCCTTAGATCTTTAAGTGCCCGGCTTTCGCCTTGTTTTAAGTTGGTGTTAGGTGGCTTAGCGGTCTTGAGAACTCGGGAACATTCTTGTCTGGCTTCCTCGACCACTTCAGGTGTGAGGTAATGTACCGAGGATTCTACAGATGTAATAAGTTCTTCAATAGGAATTCTTCTAGGCGCTACAGCAAAATTGAGACCTTTAGCGAGAACTGCCTGTTGGGTATCATTTAGGAGCATGCTGGACAAATTTACGACAACCTTGTTGGCATCAAGTCTAATGGCTTGAGATTTCTGCAACTGACATAACCTATCATATTTGGAAATATGTCTTCCCCTCACCTGATCTAGAACGCTGTTAGCTTGCACTGAAGAAAGACGATCAAAGATCTTCCATAATTCCTCACTTACGAAGTTCGAGAGGCGTAGATGTAGCTGTAGTAACTATAACTACCAGGGCTAGGAGGATTTGTGAAGTGTCTTCTTTGAAATGAAAATCCACAGCCTGTTTCCAGTCTCCGACTGGGTCAGGAATGGAATGAATGAAGCCCCCATCTAGCGGCGAGGATATGGACTGTGCCGGCTGCCGAGGCCTGACGCACTCCTCTGGGGCAATGATTAAATGAATGACAGATGAAATGAAATGATAGTGGAGAGTGTTGCTGGAATGAAATTTTGACAGGGAAAACCGGAGTACCCGGAGAAAAACCTGTCTGCCTCCGTTTTGTCCAGCACAAATCTCACATGGAGTGACCAGGATTTGAACCACGGGCCCAGCTGTGAGAGGCCGGCGTGCTGCCGCCTAAGCCACGGAGGCTCACGAAGTGTCTTCTTTACAAGAAGAAATTAATACCTTGCGAACCACCTTTGAGAGCAACGGTTATAGCAAGGCTCATTCAACCTGATAAATCAGCTGTTGCCGATCATGCTTTAACACCTGGCCATGATGTCATGTTCCAAGGAGTGGACGTTCTTGCCCGTATAAAGCAATATCGTCCCAGAATCATCAGGGAGGCGGTTGAAATACGTCAACACCCAGATAATTTCAACCGCGACACCAGCTACAATCTCAGTGAATCCTGGCTACCTATTATCAGAACCCTGAGAAAGTAATTCACTGCTGCTTTCCGTTGTCCCTAACATGGGGCTATAATGGCGTCCATCTTTGGGCACCTTCTATATGTTCTTTGTTGCTTTCTCTTAGCAATCATTTGTCGTATTCCAGATTATTCCTGACGAAGAAAGACATGGTTCTTTCGAAACGCGTCGAATTTTAATATAATAAAACACTGCATAAGTCCAAAATTCAACATTATGAATAGTAACACGGGCCGTGAAAGTCTAAATGATAACAGACACCATTATAGATAAATTTAGGAAGAGAAGTCTGCAGTTCTATGGACACATATACAGGATGAATGAGAACAGACTCACTAAGAAAATTTTCAATATCGTGAATGCAAGTAAATTAAAGACCAGTTGGATAAAAAAGTACATGAAGACATGGAATTACTTAAAATCACTGAAGACGACATTAAGGACAGAGAACAATTTAGAAATAAAATCAGAAACACGAAAATTGTACAAGTTTCAAGGAAGGACATATCAGGGAAAAAATGGACAGAGGAAAGGAAGAAAAAGCACAGTGAACTAATGAAGAGGTTTTGGGAAGAAAAGAAAAGAGGAAAATGAAGTGAAGCTGTGATTGGCTCAAGTTCTCACGCTCCCCTGAAGGGGAATAAATGGAAATAATAATAATATATATATATATTATTATTACATACAATGCGCACAAATGTGCATACATAAAGACTTATATCCTATGTACAATGTTTGATATATTCAGCTCTAGTCTTTGCTATAGTCAATGATTGACTTTGTCCTCTTACGACATTTAGTTAGGTGGTATTTTTCACAATGTTCGTTGCATAGTACGCATACACATGCATTGTTTGGTTCGTGAAATTTGTCATTTCTACATATCTTGTGGTGATAGCCGTGCACTGAAAGTCTGGTTAGCACCGATCGCAGTTCTTGGTTCGCTTTTGCCCATCTCCTGTCAATCATGGCGTCTGTAGCGTAAAAGTCTTCGGGTATTTCTTTTGTTTTTTGTTTCCTTAGCTCTATTAATTGAGATACTTGCTTGGTGTGAGGTAGGAGCAGCTTGAGTTTCAGGTCCTCTATGTAGAACGGTTCCCTTGCCAGTTCATATACCAGTCTGGACTTGGTCGTTCTCGCTACTCCAAGTGCTCTCTTCAAATATCTCGATTTGATTTTCTCAAGGTTAGTAAGGTCCGTTAGGGTTAGTCTTTCCCATATTAGTTCAATGCCGTATGTTATAACTGGAGATATGTTGGCATGAAATAGCACAATGGCTGTTTGTAGAGAGAGTTTGGTGATGTTTCTGATTTCAAACATTCCTCTGATGGCGGCAGCAGTTCTTTCTTGTATATGGACCCTGAATGAGTTGCATGTGGTCTGGAGTGTCATCCCTAGGTATTTAAAGGTATTAACTTTTTTGATGTCGTTATCTCCGAGTTTTACCTCGTCATTTGTTGCTAGTTTTCCTCCTTTCCGAAATACCGTGTGGACCGTCTTACTGTGGTTAATTAACATTTCGTTTTCTTGCGCCCAAGTGTGGAGAGCATCCAAGTTGTCTTGTAGTTCCGATATGTCAGATGAGCCCAGGGCCATATCATCTGCGTACATATATAATGACACTGTTTTGGTGTTTTCAATTATTTTAGTGATATCTGCTGTGGCGATGTTGAACAGTATAGGGCTCATTGGGTCCCCCTGTAGTACGCCGTTTTTTTGCGTGATTTCCTTCGAAGTTGCCTCTCCGTCTTGTATTAAGACTTTGTTGTGGGTCAGTATGTTTCTTATTGCTATTGTGATCTCATTCTTTCCGCCAAGGTCTTCGAGTTTGTTTAGAAGTCTTGTTCTTTCCAGTAGATCGAAGGCTTTGGTGTAGTCAATAAATACAGTTGGAATTTGCCTTTGGGTAGGGCTTGGTAGATGTCGTTCATTAGATTTCCTATGGCCTGTATGGTGGATCTTCCTTTTCTGAAGCCGAATTGTTGTTCGGGTATTTTCGGGTCTATTGTTGCGGACAGTCTGTTGGTTAGTAGTTTTGTATAGATTTTGAAGATGTTGTTTTCTAAAGCTATACCTCTATATGCGTTTGGATCAGTTGTTTCTCCTTTTCCTTTGTAGAGTACTTTGATAGTAGATTTTCGCCACTCGTCAGGTATCTCACCTGAGGCCAGGCACTTGTTGAATAGGTCTGTCCATATCTCTGCAAGAATTTCTTTCGAAGTTTTCAGTATTTCGTTGCATATTCCGTCGGGGCCTGCTGCCTTCCTATCTTTAGATTATTTTATCGCTGTTTTTTCTTCGTTTATTGTGAATAATGTGATCTCTTTACTGTCCCTTGGAGGGCCTGTTTCATGAGATGTGTTTCCTTCGGTTTTATTCAGGATCCTTGAAAAATGTTCCTCCCATGTTTCCATTTGAACTTCTCCAGATGTTCTGTTGTATCTTCTTTTTAGAGCGATAAATGGGTCTTTTTGTGCTTCTTCTGCTTCTTGTAGGGCTTGCATTTCGATGAAATTCGCTTGTTTGTCTTTTAGTAGTTGTTTGTAGGATTTTCTCCTTTTGGAGTATTCTTCTAATAGGTCTTTTGAGAGAGAGGTTTTCGCTTGGTGTAGTGCCTCTAGCGTGGTTTTTCTTTGCTGGTAACTTTCTGTATATAGTGAGAGAGAGACATTATTAATCAAAAGTGATTTTTTTTTACAAGTCTAAATAATTGGGATTATATTGAGTTCATCGACTGAAAAGTTGCAGTATCAATTTAAATGTTTGACGAATGTGGTATGAGAATCCACAATTTTCACGTTAGTTCAGCTAGGATGACCTAAGCCCGAGGTTTTGAATTTGCATTTAACTATTGGTACCCTATGCTTTTTGAATTTTACTGCACATAGAAGACTCCTTGTCAGTGATCAGTAGTGCGGCTCACACTATAAAAGTACTTTGCTGTTGAGTAAGGCTTGACTTCTTGACAGATGCAAGTTGAGCTATTCTCTAAAGATTATACAGGTAATAGCATTGTCAAATGAAGTATCAGGTAATTTACTGAGCAATGTCCTCAAATACAATTCATTATATTTACCATCAAGATATATTTATCAATTTTATGCTGTTATTATCGTTCCTTTGGTTTGAATTTGGCCTGGAATTCCAAACTCTTTCATGTCACCGCTTCGTTGGCCCAGGAAAAAGTTATTTGATTCATGTTAACATCGCCTCAAGAGACCTGCCGAACTCATCGCAGACAAAAAGCACATACCTTAATTGAAAGGTTCGGTCCAACTGAATCACTAGAGGACATTCCCGTTCAGTTTCTTTAATACACAACCTCATTCTTTAAATGCTTGTGTGCCAGGAATTTGCCAGTGTAAGGCAGTTTATGTTCCAACCTCCCTCCCTTGCGGGTAAAAGTTAAATACTGTGCAGTCAATCCTCACTTCAAAGTATTTGAAGGGAAACTTTAAATATGTTTTATGATTGCTAATTTGTTTTCGGGGATTGGGACACCTTGGTCATTAACCAAGTATACTTGGGTGAGTGGTCAATTTGTATGATAACCCGTGTTTCTGTGGTGGCAGCAGTGGTGTGTGTAACTGTAATTAACAGGGTCGAAAATGGGGTAGGTGTCCTGTGACTTGAAATAAGGTACTACCACGGCATTTACCTGGAAAGAATGTGGAAAACCTTGGGGAAAACCACACAGAGAATAATCAGGAAGTGTCGGCATTCGAACCTACGATCTCCGGACTTGCTGAAGCCCTCAATTGCGGTGGCGGGGAACTATTTAACGAGCACGACTATGGCGCGGAGTAATTTTAATGAGCAAAACATATTATCGAAACTTAAGAAAATGAACACTTGCTAAATTAGGTTGAAAGTAATATCACGGTTGTAGCTTCAAAAAATTCATATATGTCTTAATGACCACTTGTATCAATGTTTTATTGAAACTAGCGGATCCGTGCGAAAACTCTCGCGTAATGGGTTGTGTGCGCCCCATGTGTACAGACTATCCGCTCGGCCGTAGTGTTATGCGGGCTGTAGTTGACAGAGCTCTCGCAGGGGCGAGCGTCGAGTTTAGCTTAGTTGTTTTAAAAAAGTTTTATACACAAATAAATATACTTCCGTTGACTTTTCAAGAAATGCAAGATTTTTCCTTTACTATTGAGACGATTTGGAAGATTTGGGTACAAACCACACCTTCTAACTCCTTCTGGTTTAGGAGCTTGTGTTTTGTGAAACATACACCTTAGCGTATTTATCATTAACATCCCAACCAATTCAAGTTACCAATCGAAATAACTGCTTTTTAGTCGGACAACACTATTGTACCCAATGTATGTTTCCTTAAACATGAAAAAAATTACATGAGATTAATAAAATCACTTGGATGACCAGTTTTAATCGCCAAGCAATCATCATCAAAACCTTTGCACTTTTGGCGTTAAATCTACGTCTATGTGTGTGGTGATGACATTTCTAATATGTACATTTATTTAGTTATAGTAGTGATTATAAACTTGCCCAACTTGTCAATATTTGCTAATTTGGGCTCAGTGTAGGCAGAGAAAGTGGTTGGTTGGTTCCTTCGTTTAGGGGCTGCGACAACGCGGTCATGCAGCCCCGTGTACATTGGCTGTGTGTAGAATCTGTCTGATAACCGGTGTTAATTGTGATGGCTGTATTAGTGTGTGTTATTGCATTTCAGATAAGGACTGCAGACGATCAATTTTCAAATAGTTCCCACTTTTGCTACCAAATGCTACCGCCCACGACACCTAGTTCCGAACTTGGCTACTAGCTGCCATCGCAACCAGCACCTGGTGACAGACGTTGGAACTTAGAGCGTATAAAATCAAACCTACAAATTTTAGCTTCACACAGATGTAGTTAGTGGAAGGTTCTTTGCATGCCATAAATATTTACTTTCCCTCCGAAGGAAGGCATGTTGAGGAATTTTTAACGCTCTTAAATATCCGATGACTTTGGTCGGGTTTGAATCCGCGACCTTGGGCATAGAAGTTCAGCATGCTACCAACTACGCCACCGAAGCCGCCAGGGAACGTGATAGAAACTAAACGAGAACGGATCCCAAATCGCTCTAACAACCAGCTAAGTTCATAATCCATTCCAACTTGACCGTTTAATAACAATCACAGGTATCACACTAAACACACAAAAAACAAGTAGTTCCGTGAAGAACTAAAGCCTATTTTCATATATCCTACTTATGTTAATTGCCACTATCAACATACAAAATTTCAGTTCGATTGCTGTAATAGATTCGTAGATATTGAGAACCAACTAAATATTGCGGATGGTCGCCATATTGGATTTTTAAATATGTAGGACTTAAGATTTATGTACTGTTACATGACGATTATTGTGCACGTGTAATATTCAAACTTCAATCGCAAGATTAGGACATAAGAAGTAAAAACGAGATTTTAAAATTTCGCACAGGAGCCATCTTGTGGTTATGGAAACAATTGAAAAAAATTAGATGCTAGTGGATTAACATTTGTATAAGGATTTACTGTACCAAGTGTCACTGCACTCGGATGGTTAAATTGCGAGAAACGACCATATGTATATTTATACTTCGCGTCACCGCCATGTTGGATTTGTGATCACCAGGTTAGTGAAAGTCCTATAGGTGAACTTATGTTCATAGCCCCTATGAACATTAAAAAAATCAGTTTGATTGCTGTAATAGATTCGTAGATATTGAGATCCATCTAAATATTTCGGATGGTCGCCATGTTGGATTGTTATGTGTATAGGCCATATAGTCATGTACCATTAAAGGAAAATTATTGCGTCGGTTCATTATTCAAACTTTCACTTCGATCGCTTGATTACGATACAAGAAATAAAAATAATAATTTTAAAATTCGCACAGCCGCCATCTTGAGGTTAAGTAAATAATTGAACTAAATTAGATACCAGTGCATTGCAAAGTCTATAAACATTTGCTGTACAAAGTTTCATTGCGTTTGGATCATTAAATCACAAGAAAAGTATATTTAAAATTTTCAACTTCGCTTGGCCGCCATATTCGTTTTGTAGTTAACCAGTTTTTGAAAGTCTTATAGAAGAACTTCCAGTAGTGCCTTTTATCCCCGTACAAAATTTTAGCGTGATACCTGTAATAGTTTCAGAGATATAAAATGCCGGAGAAGTATTTCGCACAGCCGCCATCTTGAGGTTATGTAAACAATTGAACGAAGTTAGATGTCCGTGCATTACAATGTGTATAAACATATACTGTACCAAGTTTTATTGCGTTTGGTTGGTTAAATCGCGAGAAACGTCTATTTAAAAGTCAGTCGCAACTTCACTTGGCGGCCATGTTGGCTTTGTAGTTACCAGGTTTTCAAAGGTCACATAGGTGAACTTCTAGTAGTTCCCTTTATCACCGTAAAATATTCCAGGGTGATATCGGTAATAGTTTCGGAGATATTGAATGCTGGTGAAATATTTCGCACAGCGGCCATGTTGGATTGGTGAGACGTAACAAAATTTGAAGGACACGGTCGGGGTCGTCCGGAATAGTGCTATGAACTTACTGAATTTCACTGAAATCGCTCCAGCTGTTTAGAAGTTATTAGGTGGGCACACACCATCTCACACACACCATCACACACACACGCACACACAGTCAGACACACGGACAAATGGTGATCTCATAAGCCTATTTTTTCATAAATGAAAATAGGCTAATAACAAATCTTGACAAGTTGCGCACGTTTATAGCTGCTGTCAGCCACAGGTTTCGAACATCGTATCTCTGGTCTTTTTGCAGCTGCCCGCACGGTCATGGTGCACAATTTAACAGGCACGCTACGCCACAGGACCCATCATTCACAGCCACTCATGCATTAATCACAGCTCTATTTTGGATATGAAATCGACCACTTTCTCCCGTTTGTTGACGTTCCCTATGGATATGATTATTATTATGGATCCTTGTGGTAATTTAGAAGTTATCCAATTAGTCCGTGTTTTCTTTCAAAAAGTATTTAAAAAGTTAATAATGAATCTATGTATTTTTTCCAGGTTATAAGGTGAGAGTAGATTAGTGTTATTCTCCACCCAATTTAATAACGTGTTGGCCGACTAAAAACCAAATTATATGTATAAATAGGAAGATTTTAGTTTCACGTGACGGTTAATCTCGCGAAAATGAATCATGGGACCTCCATGTTTACGTTTATTCCAAACCACAGGACGTGATATTTCACTTCAAAAATCGGACCGCCTTGGTGAGACGCAAGCAGTTTAACCACTACACCACCACACAACTCTTATAGTTGTTGTCGTTGTTTCATTTGAGGGGCTTGGACATTGTGGTCATATATCCCCGTGTATTTGGGTGTGAGTGGAATTTTGTCTGGTAACCTGTGTCATTGTGATGACAGTATTAATGTGTGTATTTGTAATTTAGGTAAGGATTGGAAGGACGCGGCCTTGTCCTTAAGATAATAGACGTGGGAAAACCACGGGAAACTACTTCCAAAATGGCTAAGGTGGGAATTGAACCCACCTCTTCTCACGAGGTGGAATGAACCAGCCCTCTTGGCAGATTCGGGAATCAAACCTGACCTCCAGGCCGACAGACAAGAATGCCAGCCGCTACACCGCGAGGTGGTCTGCAAGTTTATACTAAATCCTTGTGGTCACCTGTGATTTCATGAAGATTGCAAAATAATGTGGAAATAAATGCAGAATATTCAAGTTATAGACTGTTCGTGGCTGAGTGCGTGATCCTTCCAAAATAATACTCTTATTAACAGAAATATTTGCGAGCCCTGCTTTAGAACTTTGAAAACCAATGCTTAGTGTATTCAATTATGTATTTCTTGTTCAAGTTCGGTTGGTTCAAAATGATGGTCAGACATGCTCGTGTTTAAACCTGTAAGATCACCGCCCGCCGGGTAGTTGAAGACAAGACACCAATCTCAGCAATCATAAACCGGAAATATTGAGGTTAGTGTGGAATATATATGATATATGACACCCATATATTACAAAGTACTCGTGAAAATAAATCAAAATAGCTCTTGAACGAGATTATTCTTTCGTTTAAATGGGCAGCAAATTTGAATCCCATCATTCAAAATGGTGATGCGGTCTCGGCTGACCTATCATTATCATACCGTATTCCACTCAAGATAAATCACTGTTACCAGCCATATGGGCAGTCATGAATAGCCGTCGTGGTAGTGCAGGGTAAAGTATAGCAGCTTTGCACAAAGCTTACGTATCTGGCAAGGGTAGAGACGGGGTAAATGCTTCTTTCACTTTGTATCGAATTTGTTATTTAGTGATTATTGTTGAAGGGGCGGAACAACAAGGTCATCTGCTCCTCTTAACACAGATACAATTATACGGATTTAAATTTATTTAAATTTGGAGGTGGACGCCTAAATGTGCAAAATGAATTTTTTTTTAAATTAAAGAAAAATATAATAAAATAATAAACCAAAATACGGAACAAAAGAAACAGAAATTCAAAAAGGAACGAGTTCTTTAAGTTAATATGCACTTGAGAATTCAGATTGTTGGCCCTAACCCACTCTCACTTATAAAGTGGATGATGATATCATTAGCCACCACGTCGTCGGCTAATATAAGATCAAGTGTATTATGCAAACCAAGATTTCTTCGTAGATCAGTAAGATCCACACTTTCGGTTAAAATGTGAGTCACGGAGAAGACGGCTCTTCACAGGGTGGGGGAGGTCCTTCCCTTCTTATTAGGTGCGAGTGGGTGGATCTTGTATAACCTATCCTTAGCCTACACAAAATGACGGACTCCGCCACACGCGAGTAGTTCACTTGATCGCTCTCAGTTTACTAGACATTGGGTCAGCTAGCTAATGACTCTCACAGTACTCGTCCGTGTAACTGAGAACGAATATCTCTAGCTGGTACCTCCATTGGTAGTGATATTACCTCTTTTTCAGCTTGATATGCTAACTCATTTCCCGCAATTCCCATGTGGCTCTGAAACCACACACTCTGTATTGTAACACACTTGAGAATAAAGTTAGCCTCTCGAGGTACGTATTGAGACTCCGGATCCAATAATGGTTTCAACGCCTGGCTCTGCCAAGAACTTTCATTCTGATCTGAGAATTAGAACGGAGTAGCCAACACTCAGCCTCTTCTTCTTCTTAGAGTAATTCAGTCTGGTGACTGGTTTGCCCATGCGACGAGTCTTGTCCAACTGGGTCGATCCTGTGCTGTACGTTTGGCATCTCCATAGCTCCTGCATCCTGAGTACACATGAAATGGCATCATGAATGTCTTTCTTGGTCTTCCACGAGAGCGCTTTCTTGGTATTTTACCTTCCAATATTTCCGACAAAACATTCCTATATCGAGGCCTATGTCCCAACCACAAAAGTTGTCTCTTCCCAATCTGACTCATCAGCTGTTCAATACCCCTGTGTTAGTCTTCTTCTCCACCCAACTTATCCGTTATAGCCGACGCCAACACCACATCTCAAAGGCTTCTAGCCTCTTAATAACACTCTTGGTTATCGTCCAGGTCTCAGCACAAAACACGCAACGGACCAAATATAAGATTTCATTATTCTTTTACGTAAGCTGAGTGACATTGTTTTCTGACTTAGAAGGGACTGTTTATCTCTGAAGGCTTGCTTTGCTATTGCTATTCGTGTTTTTATTTCAGTGTGACACTAAAGATTTTCTGCTATGATCTGTCCAAGATATTTGAACTGTGCTACTTGTTGTACAGGCTCACCACTGGTCATCACGTGCAATGGGCGTGGGTTTTCGACTAAACATCATGACTTTTGTTTTATTAATATTTATTTTCATACCAAATTCCTTAGCCTCATTAATTCAAATTAGTCTCGTAGATGAATCGGTTCACCAAGAAGTAGCGACGGCAATGGACGGCCTCATGGTGGGGAGAGCGGAAGCTATTGTGACGAATGCACCGTTTGTGCAAAAACATTAACATTCGAGGAAAAAGGTATTCCCACTTAATCTCACTGATTATGTGCGCCCGACTGAAGGTAAAAAACGGACGTTAACCCATATTATTATTATAGGGTTGAAAAGTTGCCCAGGACTTTGAATAAGGTGTCATCCCGGAGTTTGGCAAGAGTGACTATGGGAATGGCTACTGTGAGCAACAGGTTTCTATGCTCGGTTATCGGAACTAGGCGCTGATGAAGTCCATTGAGCAATACTGTACGGTGCGGCGCGGCGCGGCGTGGCGGCAGGTTAAAGAAGGAACTTGAGGCCCGTACCTCACAAGTCGAGCACCGCGGCTATCATTAAACACCCTATGCGGAAGAGCGTGTGGGCCCACACGTGTTCCAAACAGACAGGTGAAAGTGGGCAAACAATACGGCGAGATGTTACATACGATAACAACATTGATTTATATTCTTATCATCAAACTAATTAGGAGAATAAATAATTATTACTTTCTAATTAAAAGCGGAAAAAATCATGCCGCAACATTCATTACAATAATTTATTTTACACAATAGCAATTCAAATGCAGTGTTGTATGATTGCCTTTCACGATGTCACAAAGATATTTGCTATTTTATATCCGCATTAAGGGATTAATTACATACATCAAGTTAGTTTTTGTAAGCGAAAGAATGCCTTCTACACATTTAATTGTTTATTTCTTCACTTGTTTATTTGTTTATTTATTGATTTTGTATTTATTTATTCATTCATTTATTTATTCATTTATTCATTTACTCATATATTTATTTAATTTATTTATTTATATATTTATCTATTTATTACTTTTATTCATTCAATCATTCTTTCTTTCTTTCTTTCTTTCTTTCTACATATTTTCTTAAACTTTCTATCATTCATTCAATCATTCATTATTTCGTCACTTTCTTTCTTTCTTTCTTTCTTTCTTTCTTTCTTTCTTTCTTTCTTTCTTTCTTTCTTCCACTTGCATTCTTTCTTTCACTTTCATTCATTCATAGTTTCTTTAATTAATTAATTAATTAATTCTTTCTTTGTTTATTTATTTCTTTATTCTTTCTCATGAGTATACTCATGGAGATAGTTGTCTCGGAATGCTATCAATGTAATGGTGGTAGTATTTCCAATTGGATCATATTGGACGAATACTTCGGGACAAATATATTTCGTGAAACGAATTATTGTGGCATGAATGTTTCAGGACTAATTATCACAATTCCCTAGAAATAATGTGGTTGCTATATAGTTATGTTGTTGGTAAGTGTGTAGAATCTTTTCTTTTTATGGGAATGGTGGGGTGGAGATAGAACCAGGTGCCATCCTACGAGCCTACATAACAAGACTGAAACAAGTTTAATCGAATTTCCTGCAATTAATTATAGAATGCATTACTGACAACTCAGAAGGTAGTTAATTAGCCTACCTCCAAACAATTTTCTTGATCGTAGAAGTACGTGTCAGAAGTTGGTTGCTAACATGGTGGTGTGGACGGAAGAAAATGGACCATTCTCGTCCCTTGCGAGGGCTTCCCCATACTTGTCACCCCCAATTATACCAACTTATACTACGGTGGTGGTGACGTCATGGAATAACAAATTATAACTGGAAAGTCTGTTTGCGTTTGAACACTTGGTGCCTATCTGGGAATAATATGGAAACACCTGCTTGCCAGGGTGGGTGAGTGGTTAAAGTGTCGGTCTACTAACCCCAAGTTTGCAGGTTCGCTCCTGGCCATGGGAAGTTACTTTTGAAAGGTGGCAAAAATTTACGACACGCATATCATACGATGTTGGCATGTCAAAGAACCCATTTGAATTCAGTAGGCCGTGTTCATAATGGCAAAATTAATCTCGAGAGTTTCCGTCAACACAAAGTTCCTCATTTCTCTAGTTGAAAGCGCTATAGGGACGTGGTGGCTCAGTGGTCTAGCTGTATGCCTCTCACCAAGGCGGTCCGGGTTCGATTCCCAGTCAATGCATGTGAGACTTTCGAAGTGAAATGCCATGTCCTGTGGTTCGGATTCCACGTAAAAGGAGGTCCCGTGGCTCATAATCACAAGATTCACGGTCACGTAAAACTACAATCTTCCTTCCTTCCTTCCTTTTTGAAAGCGCTATAGTGTTCAAGGAGCTTAGATATCTAACCTCCTTGACTTTCATAGTGCTTCAAGGAACAACGAAATTCGACATGCAAGCTACCCTCTGGGTGTCAAATAACAAAGCTCGCACCCGGCACCCGAAGCCATACGATATTATTATTATTATTATTATTATTATTATTATTATTATTATTATTATTATTATTATTATTATTATTATTATTATTATTATTATGGAAACACCTGAAGGAAAACCAAAAGCAAGATGGCTTCCGGAAGCGCAGCTCCTCAATCTCGCTTTCCAACCTTCCTAGCTCTACCACTTTGCTAGCAAGGTGAAACACGCTACTAATGGTACACCTCTGTAGTTACGAATGAACCTGTACCAATTTGTCTGAATGTTTGGTCAATAACAAGTTCTATTGTAAGAGAAATTGTACTTTCATTTCTCTCTGAGGAGGCAATAAAATTGGAATCTTTTAATCTAATTCCTTAAGAAGTAATGTTTGCCCTGAGGCAACGCAATACCGGATCGATGACGCTGATAGGTAATGTTGTTTATGAAGGCGAGGAATGCTCGGGTTACGAAGTAGAATGATAGATAATATAACGTTCAGTAATTATGTTCTCTTCGTTTCGACTGACTGAACACCAACCAATCCTCATTTGAGGACCGGCACAGCAGTTGGAACGTGAACGTGTAATTGATATGGAGGTCAATATACTGGAATAGTGGTTGAGAAAAATAATGTAACCGCAGAGCAGGTGTTATAATTTATGTACAATAGGAAGTGAACATAGCTACCTAAATTGGTAGCAGGTTAGTCTGACAAGAAGCCACAACGTACTGTGTATCAACAATTTAACTGGGCGTTGGTTAAAGGAAAGTAATTTGTATAATAGTTTGAAATGGCATAGGCGTTCGGCATAGCTTAGAGTAGTCTTTGAAAGCTCATGAACTGAGTACAGCGTCGGGTGCCGGTTCGAGCCTGGATGGCCTCAGGCATGGGTGTCTGGGCTGTAACTAAAATGTGTGTTCATTAGCATATTAAATACATGATACAATTGAAATAAGGTGCTTTCATTCAAATGATGATAGACGAGATCATTTGAGTAATTTATATATAGTAATATAAGAGAGCTGATGTGTTGATAAAATACGACATTTGAGTTTTATTATCGAATAGCTATAAATTAAATAATTAATGGAAACAATTGTGAATAAATATAAAACGAATAATATTTCTAGGTTATTTCATCGCTTAGAATAAAACTTTCAGCGCGGAAACATACTATTTGCTTTATTTCCCTTATAAAGTCTTTGGTAACAACTGAAATACAAAAGCCTGAAACAAGGAAAAAGAATCAAAAGAAGTTGTTTCAATACGCTGTTCTTATGAATTTACATGGTGTAGCAGCTAGCATTCTTGGCTGTCACCCTGGAGATCCGGGTTGGATTCCCAGTTCTGCCAAGAAATGTAATTCTGGTCTGAGGGCTGGATCGGGGTACACACAGCCTCGCTAGGCAAAACTGAGAAGAAACGGGTTCGATTCACACCTCAGCTATCCTGGAAGATTCCGTGGTTTCCCATTTCCACTCCAAATCCCGGGATGGTTCTTAACTAAAGGCCATGACCGCCTCCTCCCCAATCCTCACCTGAATTACAACTACACACACTAATACAGCCATCACAATAACACAGGCTATCAGACAAAAATTCACACTCACGCATGTGCAAGGGGCTAAATATTCACAATGTCCAAGCCCCTCATACGAAACTATAACAAAGTAAATTTACATGAACATAAGTGCACGTACAGTAAGTGTGATGCAAGGAAAGGGAAAAGGATAAAATTGTGATGAAAGGTAGCAGTGATTTGTTTGAATTCCTGATGTTTGTCTACTGGATTGCTCACTGTACCCTCGTCGATCAAGTGCGTCAATGATATGAAAGACATACTTCATTGTGAACTGGCTTTGGTTATCCGTTCCTTGATTGACAGGTTCAATTAGTCAAAGCAAGGCTACATGACTACGATGTCGCAATGCTCCTAAAGAATCAACAAGAGCAACAACATAATTATAGTCAAGGAAGGCAGTATATGACGACTACTTCAACTGCACAAAAATAATTCATGTGAAAGAAAAATTGTGGGACAGCCTTTTAGAGGAAAATCTTGCCCTTGAAATCCCTAATAGTGGAGTAAATGTTCCATGAAGAATAAAGTACATGTCAACGTAGGAATCTACAACAAGAAATACATGTTAACACATCCTTTGTCGAGGAAAAAGCTAGTGGAATTTGGGTAAACCAGCAATAATCATATTAAGTCTGAAGAGATTCCATCATCCCCACTCCTTGGCGTATGGACTTACTCCACGGTCCGTGCAAAATGGATAAAAAGTAAAATGTGACTTCATTAATGCTTGATTTAGAGACATATATTATTTCACTGTTGTGCCACATCCACGTCAGGAAGATACCCTCCCTATCTCGCGACATTTTCAGATTAGTGGAGTCACCAAGGCTTTGTCAAGTCAAGAGATGGATATAGCCTAGATTGCGCAATTCCCTTCCTGTCGAGATTTGAGTATCCCTCCTAATCTTCTCTCCCCTTTGTATTACATGAATAATTTAAACCTTAGTTTTATTGTAGGAGAAACTTCTACTAAAACACGAATTTTCATGCCATTCACTTCAGTAGCTTTGACGCCAACCCATAACAGACACGCAGTTGTTACTGCTGTTTTGAGGGACGGGACAGTGAGGTCATCTGCCCATGTCAAACAAAAATTCAACTGAAGGTATACTTGGTCATTATACAACTCTTCTTCTTTCCTAGAGCATTTCCCGCGTTGGAACAGGGTCCGCTTGCTTGGTTGCCGTTCACCATTTCTTCTTGTCAAGAGCATCTTCAGGTTTGAGGCCACATACCACGAGGTCTTTGCTGATTCTATCCATCCATCGCTTCTTTGGGCGCCCATGGAATTGATGCTCTCATGGATCGCATCGGATGGCCTACTCCTACTGACATGCCCATACCAACAAAGACGCGCTTCTTGTTCTTCTTCACCTCAACCGCTAGGTTGGTGGGTAACATGCATGTCTTCCAATACGTCTTCTTTCTCTGACCTGTAGTTTCAAATGGCAATAAGTGTGCTGGCCTTTAATGCTATCTATAAATTGAGTCCTTGGTCTTCCTCGACTCCTCTTTCCTTCTAGCTTCCCTTCGAAGAGTGTGGTGTACCAGTCAGAATGACGAATCAAATGGCCAACAAAACTATTCCTTCTTCTGTTTAAGGATTCAATCAAGGTATGTGTCTCCTTTGCTCTTTTGAGAACATTCTCATTCGTGACTTTATCAGTCCTAGAATTCGTCGCCAGCACCATATCTCGGAATGCCATAAGTTTTGATACATCTGCTTGTCGCAGAGTCCATGTTTCAGAGTCTTTAATTGTTCGAGAAGTATACACCCCATCTGGGATAAATACAAAGATTTAGCCGAAAATTCAAAATGTAGAGTCAGAAACCTTACTTTATTCATTATCATTTATTTACCCTAGACCAGGCGTTCTCAATCTGGTGCTCGCGAGCACCACGGTGCTCTTTAAATGAAATTTGGTGCTCTCATCATACAAACCAAACAATGCTCACGAGCACAAGCTCCCCTGAGATCCATTCTTTAATTAAAATTCTGTTGCTCAAACCAGAATAGGCTAATAGTGTTTTCATTACAAGTTTTGACAGTCAAAAACTTTATCATTTTGTGAAATAGTATTTTTAATATGCAGTAGAAATAATTGGCTATCCCTGTTTTATGAGTAACACGAAAGATGCTGCTTCGACTCCAATGTCTACACGTAAATATATCCTATCTGCATGAGTCAGGCAAACAGTTGCTGCATGCCTGATGAGCGGTGAATCCCTAGCTATTACAGCACTCCTGAGGAAGAGAGATATGCAAAAGAAAGAGAGGTGCATGTTTGTTGCATTATTATTATTATTATTATTATTATTATTGCTTCGTTACGGCCAACTAAGGACCACGTCATGCCAACTGTTTCTTCTGAATTTTAATGTTGGCTCAGTACTCTTTCATTCGCAATCGATGTTGCACCTTTCTCTCTGTCGTCCACGCCTTCCCGGTTTTGAGTTTCGGCGTTAGTTGAAAACTTCGTTCTTCTTGAAGTTCTTCCCTAAGTAGGCCACGCTCCTGGATATCTTTACATGTTATCCCAATCTCCAACACATCTTTCTCTACTTCACTGAACCAGGCCCCCTTTGTCTTTTTCTCACGGAGAAAAGCAAATATTCGGTTGGATAGCCGTGTTGATTTCATTCGGGTTATGTTCATAGAAAGAAATCCTCCTTTTCCTCATCACGTCAGTTATTTTCTCTACGTGTGTGTACAACTCTTGGTTGTGGCGTCGTCGGAACTCACCGTTTTCTTTGACTGGACCCAGGATTTTATTATTATTATTATTATATTCGATTTAGTGGTGCTCGGATTCTTGGTATGACATGAGGTGGTGCTCACAGTCTCCAAACGGTTCAGAGCTTCCGCCCTAGACCATACAAGAAGTGCGGAAGGCCTAGTGAAAAAGGGCAAGCCCCACATACATAATTTATACTTGAGAGATTATTTCGAGATTGCCGTCGTACGATGTGAAGACACAGAACGTAAACCTTAGTTTGGGAATTACCTCAGTAAACCACAGATTTGATACTCGTAGCTGTAAACCTTGCCTTGTGAATTACCATCACAAATCGTACTCGTGACTTATGCATTCAATACTCTGGGATTTGCCCCGCACGTATTGTACTTTGTGAATTACATCATGTCATATCCTCAAGAGCAGGTTCTAACGAGACTAGAAGCACTAGGTGTGTGGATCAAAGTGATTTACGGGTTTATAAAATCCACCTGAGAAGGTGGATCAACAGGCTGGGCGAGCCAGGCTGGGCGTGCCGCGAGAACACGGCAGGAAATAATTTGGTGGCCTTCAAGTTAGAGAGTAAAGTAAACAGAGGTAATAAATGGTCCAACTCTTACAGCGCTCAGATGAAATATGGATCATCACTGTAGGCAACCCAACTATCAACACATTACCAATTACATAATAGTTCAACTCGTTCCTCGTTCCATTGATGTACGATCAATTCTCCTCCAAAGGAAATGTTAAACTGATGGTTCAAATCATTCTAAGTTTGCTTCATTGTTTATGGAAGTAGCCTACTTGTTAGGAATAGGCAATATTAATTGTACAGGGAGTATAATTTAACACTTTGCAATTTAGACCGCATGCCATGGGAATCCCCGAGAGCGCGTCATATAGCTAGTGTCTAGCTTGGCTTGATTAGAGGTGTTCACAGTTAACGCAGATTTAGATTCAACTCTCTCGCTCAGTTTGCTCATAACTATCAGATTTTGATGGTGTGTTGTAAGGTTTATTATCGCCAATGATAAAGTAAACTACAGCACAGGGAATAGTTTTGGTCACGTCTTATTTGCACAAGAAGGAGAAACCAGTAAGAAGTTGCCTTCGAAAATTCCGTAGAAAATTTGCCGATTCGACCCTGTCATCTAAACGTTGTGTGCCACTACTCGTTAACAAGTTATGTAGTACTGGTTCCGTACATAACACGGAAGAGGACAGTTTCCACACAGAAGAAATTAGACGATATACAGGCAAGACTGCAAGTCAGTCCACATTAAGGATCAAAATAGGTCATTTTTCAATTTATTCTATTCTATGTTTGTAGATACTTCCTCTTAAATTCACTGCAATAATTTCTTTGGTATGGATCATACTTTCAAAGTTATTACCAAAACCGTGCAGGACTGTCACCGATGTGAGCCTACTCATTGGTAGCTTTGTTGCTCGTTTTCCAAAACAATGGATTTTCAAATCCGTTTCTTAGTGACTCCCCGAGTTTTCAAGATAAATAAAGTGAAATATCGTATATATTGGTATCTTATAGGGAAGAATAATATGAGGTAGAGCTGTTACTGTACTTATCAGAGCTTAGGTCAAAAACATATTATTGATTGAAAAAACTTGAAAACACATTCCACTTGAATATAAGCGTTTGAAAAAATATTTTACACTATGAATTCCAAAGATCCTAGGTCAATCAATAGCTATAACATTAGATATGCAATGAAATAATATTTCTATGGGAAACAATGATATAAAATGCGTAAACGTTAATCATTTTAAAACGGTAACAAATGTATCCATCTTGACTGATGGTAATATGTAATAATTGTGAAATGCTCCTTGTCAATAATGTGAAAATGATGTTCAATAAATATTTAAACGTACATGTTTCGGTATGTCATTGATACCTTCTTCAGCGTAATTGAATGATATTTAATTCTTAAAGTAGGTAAACAATGCTAAAAAGAAATTGATATCCTCACAAGAAAATGTTGAATTGAAAATAAAATAAATAGCTCACAAATATATTAAATGCCATATAATGGAAAGAATTTGATAGTAAGAAATGATGTTATTATATTATTATTCTACTATATGACATTCAATCTATTTGTGAGCTTTTCATTAAATTTTAAATTCAACATTTTTGTAAGGATATCCATTTCCTTTTAGCTTGGTTAACCTAGTTTAAGAATATCATTCAATTGTGCCGAAGAAGGTATCAATGACATACCGAAACATGTTCGATTAAATATTTATTAAACATCATTTACACATTATTGAACAATAATATTTCTGGGAAACAGTGAAACAGTGCACAAATTACAGTCGGCATTTTGCATGCTTAATTTCCTAAAGTGCATAGGCCATATGGCATGTGAATACATAGACCTCAGCACCCACACATTCTCTCCTATTTGAATTTCGTTGTCAAATGTCAGGAATATTAGGCTGCACCAAGTTCATATAACTATGTTTGGCCTTACAATAAATAGAAATTAAATTAGTATCTGCTTGATCGAGTTCCTTTGCTGCTATGGATAATCTGCAGTGGATGATCTTTACATGATATTCGTGAACCCAATACCTTCTTCTACTTTTTCTCCTGAAATAATGAAACTCAACCCCGTCTTTTTCATCCCTTGAGCCAGTAGTTGACATACAAGGAAAGTAGAGACGAGACCTAGAGAGCCTGTGCTAAACTTTTTAAGTAACTTTAGTAAAATCCGTGACTGTGCAGTGTGTGGATCCGAGTCACTAACCAAAGTTCGCATCCAGTCATAGACAAGCTTTGTTCCTAATGAGAAGCTTCATGTGCAGAGGTCATTAATTATTATCCTGGCAATTTGCCTGGAGTAAAAGTGGTAAACCACGTATTACCAGAACGGTTGAGGTGGGAATCGAACCTAGGTCTTCTCAGTATCCCATTTCAGCTTTTAGAACCGAGTTAAATTAAATTTCTTTGTAAAGCCTGGAATTGAAACGGACCTCACGGGTGAATGCCGTGAATACTAACCACTACACCACGGGCAGTCGACAGGAAGTGACTACCATGTAGTGTAGCGGCTAGTATTCTTGGCTGTCGTCCCAGCGGTCCGCGTTCGAATTCCGGCGCTGACAGCAGCTATCCTGAGTGCGATTTGTCTCCGGGTTTCTCCACACTCCCCTGAGTAAAATACCGGGATAGTACCTTATTTCAAGTCCCGGAGCACCTACCTCAACCCTGTATATAATACAGCTACACACACTACTACAGTCATCACATCAATACAGGGGCTATCAGACAAATTCAACACTCTCCCAACTACACGGGGATGTTGACCAAGATGTCCCTACCCCATAAAATGCTTTAACAACAATTATCTTGTGTTGATGAGAGGATGGCGCTCAGTAACAAAACAAGAATATTTAATATTTTTAACTGTGGTACTATGGACATAATGTCATTCTCCACAATACACATTAACTTACACGATTTAAAGTAACACCTAACGTAATGTCCATCACCACATTAGCATATCATTACAATAATAGCCTCTATCTTGAGTACCATCGTCATTTCCTCCGAGGTGGGCGACCAATTTACAACTACTACTGTGGAATAAGCACCTTGCTATTCCAAGCTTGGCTTGCAGTAGTGACATATGCAGATTTAATTGCCTTAAACATATTGTTATTGGTATAAATTCTTTTTTATGACTGGGGACTCTTGATCATCATTCCCGTGTACTGGGGTGTGACTGTGGTGACTGTAGTATAGTGTGACTAATTACCGTATTAGGGTCGGGATTCAGCCGGGTCACCGGGACACTTAAAATGCCATCCCCCATTTTTCTGAGAGGAACGCGAGAAAAAAAACCTGGGAAAAAGAAAGACATTTTCTGCACTACTCTGAGGAACATCAAATCATGGATGTGTTTTTCACTGCGCAATTAAGTATAGAAGTGTTATATAAGGTTGTTCAAATGAAAAGGTACGAAACGACACTGTGGGTACAATTTATTCGTTACTCAAAAGTAATCACCACAGGCCTGTGCACAGGTGTCCCATTGCTTCAGTAGCCGCAGGATTCACTGTTCCCAGAAGTCTTGTGGTTGTGACAGGAGCCAATCCTGTACGGTGTCCTTTAGTTCGTCTTCCGATTGGAAACGTCTACCCCTTATTATTCCCGTTTTCATCGGGGACCGGGATGAGATGCGATGAAAGTCTATGTGGCAGGTGGTTTTTACGTCCGGGTGCCCTTTCTGACGCCAACCTCATGAGAGGCGTTAATGAGAGACGAAAGGAATGTGGATGAATGAAATCGGGCAAGGATGTGGAAGTAAGCGGCCATGGCCTGTCAGATGATACCGTCACTGGAGTTGAAAATGGGGAAACCAGGGAAAACCATTCCAAGAACGGTCGACGGCGGGGTTCGAACCCACGTCTACAGAGTCCACAAATAGCTTGGCCCCATGGCCTAGCGCTGGGCGTTAGCGAGCGTAGCTACCGCTGTCGGTCACCCAAAAACAACATATCTATGTTTAAACCATATTCAGGATGGTCGCCGTTAGCGCTGGGGTTTGAACCTCCGATTTATGGATGCGCAAATTAGCCAACCATATTCAGGATGGTCGCCGTTAGCGCTGGGGTTTGAACCTCCGATTTATGGACGCGCAAATTAGCCCGACGGCTACGCCATAGGATGAGTCAAGTATGCAGTTTTAGTATAAGTCGCACGTCAATTTTCAAGACGTTCTTGAATTGCCATGTAATAAAAAGAAACTGTGGAATGATGGTTGTGGAATAATGCGTTTCATATAATGCCATTGATGATAACAGTTAGTATGTATAGAAAATAGCCTTCCAACCTGAAAAGGGCCAAGGCATATTTATGCATATACACAGCCAATTGCCCCATATATGTCTCCCAAATACAGAGGTGTTCAAATTGTCTGAGACTCAAGTCATCTTCATAGTTTCCCTGACCTACTCTGTATGATCCAAAGGAGTTAAACTGTTTTACAAGTCAGTTAAATTATTTTAAGTGTATAATCTATGATCTTACCCGTAGCTTTTGATCATATTCTTTTAAGAAATTGGTAAGAGAATTTTGGTAATTTTCAGAGTTTTAATTAATTCATTCATTGTATATTTTCGGTGGCGTAGTCGGTAACATGCTGAACTGCTGTGTCCAAGGTCGCGCATTCAAACCCGGCCGAAGTCGTCGGAGTTTTTAGAGCGTTAAAATCCTCAGTATGCCTTCCTTCGCGCCCATGACATAGATTTATGACATGTAAAAGATCCTACCGTTGCAATTGGTACTGTGTAGCAAAATTTGTAGGTTATATTTGGCTAGTTAGGAAATACTCTATCAAGTTCCTACGTTCACCGCTAAGTGTTAGTGACAGTGACGCTGCGGCCTTTCTATCTCATCTGTTGTTGTTCACCTCTCTTTTATTATTAATACTAATAATAATAACAATAATAATAATAATTTCAGTTCATACTGCTGATTCTCAAGGCCAACACCCAAAGTTCACGCAAGGGCATATACTCTAAAGACCTTCTGTACCAGGCCTTTTCGGAGATCACCCGTTAGCATCAACAGAAGAAAATAATTTCATTATCTTCAAAGCATATTGAAACTAAATGTTTGAATAGAGATAAAGCAAGACTAAGTTGTATGCTGAATGTTAATGCAATGAGTTATAAAACCCTTTGTGGGTTTTAGAAGAGATAGGCCGAAGAAGTTCTATGGGATAATGTTAGAAGAGCTGTGCTACGCCTCACAAGGAATGGCGAATACCAATTAGCATTGAAAAAGAAATGCTATTGTACCATCCGTTATTTATAATGCAAATACATGTTGTTGTACGGGGTAATTAATTGAGCTGAAGTGCAGACAGCACAAGAGGCGCCGTCTTCCCAGAAGGACTCACTTAAGATGCGGAGGACGTGACCAGTTCATTCTTTTCTTTGCTCTACCTCGTGTTGGCCAAATTCCAAGCCATCGTCAGGAGACTTGAATGAAAAACTAGCAGGGACACACGCATAATACAATACAATACTGCTTTCACCCGCGTGGCCTCCTGTGCTTGGTGACTTGTAATATGTTCTGCACTTGCTTCTCATAAATTGATATGAGAATATCTTATTATATAATAAGCTAAGGTGTATGTTTCACAAAACTCAAGCTCCTAAACCAGAGGGAGTTAGAAGGTATGGTTTGTACCAAAATCTTCCAAATCGACTCAATGGGTCAGGGAAAATTTTGCATTCCTTGAAAAGTCAACGGAAATACATGTATTTGTTTATAAAGTGCCTTTAAACAAATAAACAAGACGATAGCCCCTGGCATCGCGTTCAGCCCGCATAGCAATAGAGCCCGGCGGGTAGTCTGTACACAAGGGGCACACAAGACCTTATGCGAGAGTTCTCGTACGGGACCGCTATTTCTAATAAATGAATTATTGAAGCCAATGGTTAGGCAATACAATGGGGCAAATAATGCACGAAAAGAAACTAGCAACAATATACCTGAAAATAGTAACGCGAACGAGAATAATATAACATTGGAATCAGCTATCCACTAATTTGCATTACAGTACAAGAATACCATGTAGTTTTAGGTGTGATCTTCCATCCCCATGGTAGCACGCCTGTCCATCACCCGGAGGCCCCGGGTTCGATTCCCGGCTCCATCAGGGATTCTACAAACTGTCGTGAGGGCTGGAACGGGGTGCACTCAGCCCCGTGAGGACAATTAACCCTCCATTGGACGCGTGGATTACTATTGTATTTCAGGTTCATTTGTTCTATATCTGCGAACATAATACACTAGATTTTGGTACATAATGCTCAGTACCTTTCCTAGAAGGTCTCCACACTACAATCAGCGTGAAATATTACATCATTGACAACTCGCGTGTCAGGGTCGTACAAAGGAGTTAACTTGGATTACAACTGTACTAGCGGCTTCGATGGCTTAGTTGGTAGTATGCTGAACTGCTGTGCCCAAGATAGCGAGTTCAAACCTGGCCGAAGTCGTCGGATTCTTTAAGAGCGTTAAAAATCCTTCAGTATGCCTTCCTTCAGAGGGGAAGTAAAGCTGGTGGTCCCATGTCATGGATTAATGGCATGAAAAGAACCTCCCACAGACTAAACTTGTGTGAAGCTAAATTGTTAGGTTAGATTTCGTCGGAACACTCTATCAAAGTTCCTACGTTCACCACTAGGTATCATTGATATCTGGTATCGAAAGTTGGAACTACTTGAAATTGAACGGAACTTGTAGCTCACCCTAAGGGTGTCCACTGGAAGCAGTTCAGCATGTCCTCGGACACTCCCGGCACCAAAATCCATATGATAAATAAATAAATAAATTAACAACTGTATCCACATGACTATTTACGGAACTACGCTGGAACTGCCCGAAATGCATCGAATGCATTGGAACTTTTTCACATTAAAATGTATAAAATGGAACTCAAGACCGTCTCTGGAACTCGTCACTCAATACACTGTGATCATTGCCGTAAGCAGATCGTTAGAATTGAATTTGATTTCATACGTTCAAGTTAACTTCTTACTCGGCTATAATTGACAGTGATAGACGTGCACATTGAAATGGCTGGAGTTAACAGGCCAGTACACGGATAACGAACATGATTATTCAATTAGACTGCTGGTTAACATACCGGTATGTACTTGTCATTTAAACCCGAGCCATTCATCATTAGTGATATGGAGTAATAAGAGCATAAATCTATATCAGTTTTCGAAAATGGCACTAGAACACACTACAGATGTGTTAAATCTTTAAACTCAGTCGTTTTCCAAGTTCAGAGATAGCGTCGCGCCTCAACGTTCGGAGCAACTGCAATTGGTCTTCGTCAGACTCTACGTCTGTTTTGTTTTAAAATGGAGAAAAACAAGTAGTTCCGTGAAGAACTATACAGCCTATTTTTATATATCCTACATATGTTAACGGCCACTATCAACATACAAAATTTCAGATTGATTGCTGTAATAGATTCGTAGATATTCAGAACCGACTAAATATTTCGGATGGTCGCCATGTTGGATTTTATATAAGTAGGTCTTAGAGTTATGTACTGTTACATGAAGAATATTGTGTACGTGTAGCATTCAAACTTCAATCGCATGATTAGGACACAACAAGTAACAAGGAGATTTTAAAATTTCGCACAGCTGCCATCTTGTTATTATGGAAACACTTGAAATAAATTAGAAGCCAGTGGATTAACATTTGTATAAGGATTTACTGTTTCATTGCATTCGGATGGTTAAATTGCGAGAAACGTCCATGTGAATTTTTATACTTCGCGTCACCGTCATGTTGGATTTGTGATCACCAGGTTATTTAAAGTCCTATAGGTGAACTTAAGTTCATAGCCCCTACGGACATAAAAAATATCAGTTTGATTGCTATAATAGATTCGTAGATATTCAGAGCCGTCTAAATATTTCGGATGGTCGCCATGTTGGATTGTTAAATATATAGGCCATAGAATCATGTACCATTAAAGGAAAATTATTGCGTAGGTTCATTATTCAAAGTTTCACTTCGATCGCATGATTACGACACAAGAAATAAAAACTTAATTTTAAAATTCGCACAGCCGCCATCTTGAGGTTATGTAAACAATTGAACTAAATTAGATACCAGTGCATTGCAATGAGTACAAACATTTCCTGTACCAGATTTCATTGCGTTTGGAACATTAAATCGCGAGAAAGGTCTATTTAAAATTTTCAAATTCGCTTGGCCACCATGTTCGTTTCGTAGTTAACCGGCTTTTGAAAGTCTTATAGATGAAATTCTAGCAGTGCCCTTTATCTCCGTACAAAATTTCAGGATGATACCGCTAATAGTTTCCGAGATATAGAATACCGGTGAAATATTTCGCACAGCCACCATCTTGAAGTTATGTAAACAATTGAACGAAGTTAGATGTCGGTGCATTAAAATGTGTATAAACATATACTGTACTAAGTTGTATTGCGTTTGGTTGGTTAATTCGCAAGAAACGTCTATTTAAAAGTTCGAAATTCGCGTGGCCACCATGTTGGCTTTGTAGTTACCAGTTTTTCAAAAGTCACATAGGTGAACTTCTAGTAGTTCGCTTTATCCTAGTAATAAATTCCAGGGTGATATCGGGATTAGTTTCGGAGATATTGAATGCTGGTGAAATATTTCGCACAGCCGCCATGTTGGATTGGTGAGACGTAAGAAAATTTGATGGACACGGTCGGGGTCGCCCGGAATAGTGCTATGAACTTACCGAATTTCATTGAAATCGCCCCGGCCGTTTAGAAGTTATTAGTGGACACACACACACACACACACGGACAAAAGGTGATCTGATAAGCCTATTTTTTCAAAATTGAAAATAGGCCAAAAATATGATGGCAGTTAATGGGCAAAATAGGACCAAAAGGGTATAAATGGGGGTCCTTTTTCGAAAAAGAGAAATATCACTATAACTTTCTCAGTATGTCGCATCCATCCAAAGTTCGTACTAAATTATTATTCAATTAAGGGCCAAGAACGTATATTTGTCAAGTTTTTTGATAGCACCAACCATTTACGAAGGAGTGGGAAAATTGTGATTGAGAGAAAAAACAAGTAGTTTTCATATATCCTACTTATGTTAATTGGCTCTATCTACATACAAAACTTCAGCCTGATTGCTGTAATAGATTCGTAGATATTGAGAACCGACTAAATACTTCGGATGGTCGCCATGTTGGATTTTATATATGTGGGTCCTAGAGTTATGTACTGTTACATGAAGATTATTGTGTACGTGTAGCATTCAAATTCAATCGCATGATTAAGACACAAGAAGTAACAAGGAGATTTTAAAATTTTGCATAGCTGCCATCTTGTGGTTATAGAAAAAATTGAAATAAATTAGATGCCAGTGGATTAACATTCGTATAAGGATTTACTGTACCAAGTTTCACTGCACTCGGATGGTTAAATTGCGAGAAACGTCCATCTGAATATGTATACTTAGCACCACCGCCATGTTGGATTTGTGAACACCAGGTTATTTAATGACCTATAGGTGAACTTAAGTTCATAGCCCCTATGAACATTAAGAAATTCAGTTTGATTGCTATAATAGATTCGCAGATATGCAGAGCCGTCTAAATATTTCGGATGGCCGCCATGTTAAATTGCTAAATGTATAGGCCATAGAGTCATGTACCATTAAAGGAAAATTATTGCGTAGGTTCATTATTCAAACTTTCACTTCGATCGCATGATTACGACACAAGAAATAAAAACTTAATTTTAGAAATTCGCACAGCCGCCATCTTGAGGTTATGTAAACAATTGAACTAAATTAGATACCAGTGCATTACAATGTGTATAAACATTTCCTGTGCCAGATTTAATTGCGTTTGGAACATTAAATCGCGAGAAAGGTCTATTTAAAATTTTCAAATTCGCTTGGCCGCCATGTTCGTTTTGTAGTCAACTGATCTTTGAAAGTCTTATAGATGAACTTCCAGTACTGCCCTTTATCTCCGGACAAATTTCAGGATGATTCCGCTAAGAGTTTCAGAGATATAGAATGCCTGTGATATATTTCGCACATCCGCCATCTTGTGGTTATGTAAACAACTGAACCCAGTTAGATGCCGGTGCATTACAATGTGTATAAACATATTCTGTACCAAGTTTTATTGCGTTTGGTTGGTTAAATCGCGAGCAACGTCTATTTAAAGTCGCAAATTCACGTGGCCGCCATGTTGGTTTTGTTGTTACCAGTTTTTCAAACGTCACATAGGTGAACTTCCAGTAGTTCCCTTTATCACCGTACAAAATTTCAGGGAGATATCGGAAATAGTTTAGGAGATATTGAATGCTGGTGAAATATTTCGCACAGCCGCCATGTTGGATTGGTGAGACGTAAAAAAATTGACGGGCACGGTCGGGGTCGTCCGGAATAGGGCTATGAATTAACCGTGTTTCATTAAAATCGCTCCAGCCGTTTAAAAGTTATTAGGGACACACACACACACACACTCACACACGCAAACACACGCGGACAAAAGGTGATCTCATAAGCCTTTTTTTTTTTTTCAAAATTTAAAATAGGCTAACAAGAAGTTCCGTGCCGAACTAAAGAGCCTACTTTCCTTAAAATTTAAGATTCATGCCAATGATTAATCTATATGGATCTATCTAGAATAATGACGAAATTAAGTTGGTAATATCGAAATTTCTAATTAGTTCGAAATACTGAATACCTGGCATAGTGTAGCCTAATAGAGAACTACAGTTGGCAGCCCTGGTGACTGAATATATTCTTAGTTCCATCTCATAAGGTACAGAATACAAAATTTGGTTGAAGTCCAATGGATAGCATGGACGTTACATGCAGTTAAACATTGGATTTAACAGCGCGTGTAAAATAATGTTGGCAACGATGACATACATGTATTGGTCATAAATAATCTCAAATAATTTGATCTATTGTTGTGTCAATTTTGAATGAAATCCATTAGTTAGTATAGAAGTTAAATGCATTATAAAATTGGACCTATCAGCAGGCTTAGAATCATGATGGCAGCACTGGCGTAGGCCTATATTAGTTACTCCAAATTAATCTAGAATTCCAGGGACTATAAGTGTGCAATGTTTAGAGTTATTGGCTTGCATACTTTCTGATATATTGATATTAGGGTAACAAAAATAGAGACAGCATTTATTAACAGTTGGCAGCCCTGGTTACTCTTAAGAATCGGCATAGTCATATCTGTTATGGTACACATAGCACACACGAAATTTGGTTGAAATCCAAATGATAGTATTGAAGTTACATGTATTTAAAGTTGGACCTCTCAGCAGGCTTAGAATCATGTTGGTAGCACTGACGTATATAAGTTACTCCAAATTAATATACGAGGCACGTCAAGAAAGTAAGTTCCGTTTGGTAATAACATTAAATTGTGTACAGATACAGAAAAATTATTTATTGCACAACATTCTACACCTCTTAAACTACTTTTCCACATAACTGCCGAACTTTTGCAGGCATTTGTCATAGCGTGGCACAAGTTTCTGGATACCTTCTTCATAGAAGTTTGCCGCAGACCGTAAACGAGAGTGAAGACTCCCCTGTAAGATATCCTACTGTTTGGCCACCACTGTTAGGCAAATTGCGTATGTGGTCAGGAGAACTCCTAACCATACGCGGTTCTCCTGGTAACCAAGCAATTTGCCTAACAGTGGTGGACAAACGGTAGGATATCTTACAGGGGAGTCTTCACTCTCGTTTACGGTCGGCGGCAAACTTCTATTAAAAAGGTATCCAAAAACTTGTGCCACGCTATTACAAATGCCTGCAAAAGTTCGGCAGTTATGTGGAAAAGTAGTTTAAGAGGTATAGAATGTTGTGCAATAAATAATTTTTCTGTATCTGTACACAATTTAATTTAATTACCAAACGGAACTTACTTTCTGGACGTGCCTCGTAGAATGTCAGGTACTATACGTGTGCATAGTTTAAAGCTGTCGGCTTGCATACTTTCTGATATATGGGTATTTGGATATAAATAATGAGAGCATTTATTAACAGTTGGCAGCCCTGGTGGCTCTTAAGAATACTCAGTCATATCTGTTTATGTACACATAGCACATACGAAATTTGGTTGAATTACAATTGATAGTGTAGAAGTTATATGTATTTAAAAATTGGACCTATCAGCAGGCTTAGAATCATTTTGGCAACACTGCCATGTATGGCCTCCTGGAAATTAAACTGGTATATTATTATCTATACGTGTGCCAATTTTGAAATAGCTCCCATTCATACCTTCCAAGGTATCCAACATGGAGCTCAAATTTCAATTGCGATTTTTCAGCAGTTGGTAGCATTGACATAATTTTCAAATATGGCCGTGAGATATTCAGGTATAGACCTTTACTCCTACCAAATGTTGTTTCGATTGCTCCAGCCGTTTAGGAGTTGATAGGGGGGGGGGACACACACACACAGCCAGACAGACAGACAGACAGACAGACAGACAGAAGGACAGGCAGACAGACACACATTTGCCCGATCTCATAAGTCTACTTTTTCCTCATTTTTGCAAAATGTGAAAAGTAGGCTAAAAAACATACCGCCCTCAATAGGCACAATATCAAACCTCTTTAAAATGGTCAACATTCCTCTGAAAATTACTTTTGTCTGAAGGAATGTTTGATACGACCCACCTTTATTCCAAGGGATGAGCAAAATATTTTTGGTATTCGAACAAAATGCCAGGTGTTACCATGACTCGAGATCACATTCGGCTTTGTATGAATCGGAAAATGGTACACAGCAACTGCCATCATATTTCTTCTCAATTTTAACAAGAAGTTCCGTGACGAACTAAAGAGCCTACTTTTCTTAAAATTTAAATTCATGCCAATGATTAATCTATATGGATCTATCTAGAATAATGACGAAATTAAGTTGGTAATATCGAAATTTCTAATTAGTTCGAAATACTGCATACCTGGCATAATGAAGCCTAATAGAGAACTACAGTTGGAAGCCTTGATGACTGAATATATTCTTAGTTCCATCTCTTAAGGTACAGAATACAAAATATGATTGAAGTCCAATGGATAGCATGGGCGTTACATGCAGTTAAACATTGGATCTAACAGCGAGCGTAAAATCATGTTGGCCACAATGACATACATGTATTGGTCAGATTTAATCTGAAATAATATGATCTACTGTTGTGTCAATTTTGAATGAAATCCATTAGTTAAAATAGAAGTTACAAGCATTTTTAAAATTGGACCTATCAGCAGGCTTAGAATCATGTTGGTAGCACTGGCGTAGGCCTATATTAGTTACTCCAAATTAATCTAGAATGCCAGGTACTATACGTGTGCAAAGTTTAGAGCTTTTAGCTTGCATACTTTCTGATATTTTGATATTAGGGTAAAAATAGAGACAGTATTTATTAACAGTTGGCAGCCCTGGTTACTCTTAAGAATCGGCATAGACATATCTGTTGTGGTACACATAGCACACACGAAATTTGGTTGAAATCCAAATGATAGTATAGAAGTTACATGTATTTAAAGTTGGACCTCTCAGCAGGCTTAGAATCATGTTGGTAGCACTGACATATATAAGTTACTCCAAATTAATATAGAATGTCGGGTACTATACGTGTGCATAGTTTAAAGCTGTCACCTTGCATACTTTCTGATATATGGGTATTTGGATAAAACAAATTGAGAACATTTATCAACAGTTGGCAGCCCTGGTGGCTCTTAAGAATACGCTCAGTCATATCTGTTTATGTACACATAGCACATACGAAATTTGGTTAAAATCCAATTGATAGTGGATATAAAATTTGGACCTATCAACAGGCTTATCATCATTTTGGCAACACTGCCATGTATGGTCTCCTGGAAATTAAATTTCAGCATTATTAGTCTATCTATACGTGCGCCAAGTTTGAAATAGCTCCCATTCATACCTTCCAAGATATCCAACATGGAGTTCAAATTTCAATTGCGATTTTTCAGCAGTTGGTTGCACTGACATCATTTTCAAATATGGCCGTGAGATATTCAGGTATAGATCGTTACTCCTACCAAATTTTGTTTCGATTGCTGCAGCCGTTTAGGAGTTGACAGACAGACAGACAGTAGGACAGACAGTCAGATACACATATGCCCGATCTCATAAGTCTACTTTTTCCTCATTTTTGCAAAATGTGAAAAGTAGGCTAAACATGGAAAGAACATGTGAGCACGATGAGTCGTAGGCAAGTCCCTAAGCAGATTCTTCCGTATGCTCCAAGTGGTCGAAGAAACCTGGGAAGACCAAAGAAACGCTGGCAAGAGACCGTAACAGGCTGCAAGGCCAAATACGTGAAAGTTAACGATATTGATGATAATAATACGCAATTCTTTTTATTATGACGTCACAATCACCCAGTCCTTATGCCAGGGAAATTAACCATGAAAGATTAAAATCTCCTCGGCCCTACCAGAAATCGAACTCGGGACTCATCAGACCAACCAATTAGCCACGGGGCCGGACAAGTTTTAACTACACCGTCAGCCGTACTTGAAATGGTAAGTGGTTTCCTATTTTCAAATCCATGCAAATGCTGGAAGACCTGAACTCATCTCCTTCCCGACCCCGCAAGGATAGGAACTATAATACTAATAATTAACTGATATTATAATCGAAATGTAAAATGACTTTCAAGAAATCAACGTAATAGTCGAAATGTTCTGGGAGCTATTTCAAAATTGGCGCACGTATAGCTAGACTAATAATGCTGAAATTTAATTTCCAGGAGACCATACATGGCAGTGTTGCCAAAATGATGATAAGCCTGCTGATAGGTCCAAATTTTATATCCACTATCAATTGGATTTTAACCAAATTTCGTATGTGCTATGTGTACATAAACAGATATGACTGAGCGTATTCTTAAGAGCCACCAGGGCTGCCAACTGTTAATAAATGCTCTTAATTTCTTGTATCCAAATACCAATATATCAGAAAGTATGCAAGCCGACAGCTTTAAACTATGCACACGTATAGTACCTGACATTCTATATTAATTTGGAGTAACTTATATATGTCAGTGCTACCAACATGATTCTAAGCCTGCTGAGAAGTCCAACTTTAAATACATGTAACTTCTATACTATCATTTGGATTTCAACCAAATTTCGTGTGTGCTATGTGTACCATAACAGATATGACTATGCCGATTCTTAAGAGTAACCAGGGCTGCCAACTGTTAATAAATACTGTCTCTATTTTTGTTACCCTAATATCAATATATCAGAAAGTATACAAGCCAATAGCTCTTAACTTTGCATACGTATAGTAGGCTACCTGGAATTCGAGATTAATTTGGAGTAACTAATATAGGCCTACGCCAGTGCTGCCAACATGATTCTAAGCCTGCTGAAAGGTCAAATTTTAAAATGCATGTAACTTCTATACTAACTAATGGATTTCATTCATAATTGACACAACAATAGACCATATTATTCCAGATTATTTCTGACCAATACATGTATGTCATTGTTGCCAACATGATTTTACGGGCGCTGATAGATCCAATGTTTAACTGCATGCAACGTCCATGCTATCCATTGGACTTCAACCAAATTTTGTATTCCGTACATTAAGAGATGGAACTAAGAATATATTCAGTCACCAGGGCTGCCAACTGTAGTTCTCTATTAGGCTACATTATGCCAGGTATACAGTATTTCGAACCAATTAGAAATTACGATATTACCAACTTAATTTCGTCATTATTCTAGATATATCCATGTAGATTAATCATTGGCATGAATATTAAATTTTAAGAAAAGTAGGCTCTTTAGTTCGTCACTGAACTTCTTGTTTTTGATGAAATATCTGTCACCTAGAGTTCTCAAAAAACGTTTTGCGTATGACGGTTACACAAGGGTGATGGGATGATACTGCAAGCAGTACGTACTTTACGTCATGTTTAGAGCCACAACAACAACAATAATAATAATAATAATAATAATAATAATAATAATAATAATAATAATAATAATATCGTATGGCCTCGGATGCCGGGTTAGATATCTAAGCTACTTGAACACTATAGCGCTTCCTAGTAGAGAAATGAGGAACTTTGTGTTGGCGGAAACTCCCGAGATCAATTTTGCTATTATGAACAAGGCCTACTGAATTCAAATGGGTTCTTTGTCATGCCAACATCGTATGACATGGTGTCGTAATTTTTGCCGCCTTTCAAAAATCACTTACCATGTCCAGGAGCGAACCTGCAAGCTTGGGGGTTAGTAGTCCGACACGTTGACCACTCACCCACCGTGGCAAGCCACTCAATGACTGTACACCATATGAATCATAGAATATTTGTCCGCTAGGAGGCATGTCTCGTGTCCGTCCGTTTAACATCATCACTTGTTCAGTTGGTTTCAGGAGTACAGGGAAAACAAAGGTACTGTAACCTACTGTGGAATTCGTACAACGGACCGTATTGGAATTTGAATATGGTTCAGGAAGGATTACGACAAGTGTTTGTTATTACTGCTCGTGTTGGGGTGAGTCAAAGTGATGTCTCAAGGGTCAAGGGTGTGGAGCAACAAGGAGACCTAAACATTTGCTGATCGACAAAGAACTGGACGCCACCGCAAAACCATTCGTAGGGAGGATCGGTATCTGTTGCTTTGAGGCCCATTGGTACTGCCACGTCTCTCCGCCTGGTTCTTCGAAGGGCCAATGGAGTGAATTCGTCCGGTCAGACAGTACGCAATTGGCTGCATAAAGCAGGACTGATGTCAAGGAAACGTCCTCTGAAACTACAGAATAAGGCAGCTCTTGTAAGGGAAGCAGGAAGACTGGAAGCATACCCTCTTTACTGATGAGTTCTCCATTGGTTTGTACCCATACAACAGGAGCATTCGAGTGTGACGACAAATTGGTGAGAGATTTTATGAGCCGTTCATCCAGGAACGCCACCAACAGCCAGAAGGTTCACTCATGTATTAGGGTGGGATCATGTTTGGTCGGCGTACGCCTCAATTCCTATCCACGGTAACATGACTGGTGTACAGAGACAACATGTGAAAAGTAAGCTAAAATATTTTTGCTGCTATAAAATTTCAATTAGCAACTAAAAACCTATCTAAACAATACAACAATTAAAATACCTGTTGATACCAAACATTACGGAAAAGTAGCTACGTCTATCGACAAAATCACTGAATTGGCAACACAGATTGGTGGCACTCGCTGTTCCTGGACCAAATGCGCCAGGCACCCCAATGAAGACAATACCCATCCAGTGAATATTCCAATGTTTATTGTTGTAGATCCGATTATGCATGGCTCTAGAGCTATAATATGAACCCGCCCACCCGAGCCAGCAAGTGGAAAGCTCTGCCTTGTCCACTCTGGAGCTTACTGATAGATTGATGGCACTCGCTGTTCCGGGACCACGTGACGTCATTGCGACCCACACACGCAGTATCGCACAAGGTAAGCGCTACAGGTGGTCCCACCGGTAATGAACTGAACCTGGGATTACCACGCACAAGAGTATAAACTAGGTCTGCTACAGGATTTGATGGACGAGAATATTGCCAACATTACTACAGCTCTATTCTGCTGTATTAGAGCTATGTGTCTTTTTTATATACCAATATTAGTATATATACAATTGAATACCGCAAGGGATGGTTGGTTGGTTCCTTAGTTTAGGGGCTGCGACAACGCGGTCATGTAGCCCCGTCTACTTTGGATGTGTGTCTGATAAAACCGGTGTACACTGTAATGGCTGTATTAGTGTGTGCTAGCTGTAATTCAGGTAAGGACTGCAGACGATCATTTTCAAGTAGTTCCTACTTTTGCTACCAAATGATACCGTCAACGATATCTAGCTGCGGACTTGGCTACTAGATGCCATCATCACCACACCTGGCGGCGAACGTTGGAACTAATATAGCGTTATCAAATAATCTAACCTACAAATTTTGGCTTCACACAAGTGTAGTTAGTGGAAGGTTCTTTTTCATGCCATAAATCTATGACATGGGGCCGCCGGCTTTACTTCCCCTCCGAAGGACGGCATACCGCATGGGAATACAGTCCATTCCGATTAATTGGTACAGGTAGGGGCTAGCATATTATGCCCCAACTAAGTGGCTAATTCGATTATACAAAATAAGCCAAATTATATATTTACCTCCATTTTCTAGTGAGTTGGTAGAACAGATTGTCGGTCTGTTTAGTTTTGACCGCAAGGGCTTGTTGGATCCTCAAGAGGTACTGCAGTATTTGATGTGGGTGAAGACTTTAAAAGCCTCAAGGCAGCAATATTAGGTAAGGTGTGAGTACGGTAGTTCGCCACTGAGCTCTGACCCTATGAGTACCGTAGCACCTTTCGCAGAATCTACAGGCACTGCCAGTTTTCAGCACCATTCCGTATAATTACAGTCAGTGAGTCATACTATCTAGCTTACGCAGGCAGGTATATTCAAGAATACTGCGTTCATGAGATGGCAACATGCTTAGAATAGATTCTAACTTATATAGAACAAAAACTGGTGGCTTCTGTGGCATAGTTCGTAACATGCTGAGCTTCTATGCACAAGATCGCGGGTTCAAACCCGGCTGAAGCTGTTGGAGTGAAAACGATCCCTCATTTATGTCTTCCTTCGGAGGGGAAGTATAGCCGGTGGGCCCATGTCATAGATATATGACATGTAAAAGAACATTCCACTAACTACAATTGTGTGAAGCTAAATTTGTAGGTTAGATTTGATTAATGCTCTATTAAGTCCCAACGTTCACCGCCAGCTGCCGGTTACGGTGGAATCTAGTAGCCAAGTTCACAGCTAGATGTCGTTGACGGTAACATATGGTAGCAAAAGTAGGAATTACTTGAAAATAATCATCTGCAGTCTTTACCTGAATTACAGCTAACACCTACTAATACAGCCATCACAATTAACACCGGTTATCAGGCAGATTCTACACACACCCAAAGTGCACGGGGCTACATGACCACGTTGTCGCAGCCCCTAAATTGAGGAACCAACCAACCTAAAACAAACAAAAACTGCCCTCTATTGAACAGCATGTCTCTGTACTCTGTAACATAATAGCCTATCTTGTACAGTATATCTGCCTACACCGTATTATTCCTGTTTAGAACGTCTCGGGGATGAGATGCAACACAGATCTATTTGGGAGGTGTTATTTTGTGGCCGAGAGATTAGTTAGTTATTGTCACTTTAAGGGGAAGAACAGCGAGGTCATCCACCCCTGGTCGAGAGATTACCCCACTTAACACTCTTGTGCCTTTGGCCCGAGCCGTTGAATCGAAAGGATCGTTAAAATGGCACGAGTGATATAGTCTACACCTACAGCATTTCCTTCAACTTTATCATATTTATAATAGTTTTAGCTTCTGCAGAAGCATTTGAGAAGCAAGTATGCTTTTCAGTTGGCAGATTAAATGGTGAAGATAAGATCATAATAAATAATGGAACATAAGGTTCGTGTAATCCAGACAGCAGTAAATGAACCAACCAATCCGGTTTACTCGTACGTCTCTGGCGAGTATAGCCTACGACACAGGTTCTATCGTGGTGTGCAACAATAATTAATGTACAGAAATAAACACTGTGTTCAAAGATTGACCGTACGTTACTTCGGGTTTGTTTTATTTTTCTGGCAAAACGTAATGAAAAGACTAGCCGGAGCAGTTACGTACACTACTTTGTTCTTTTATTTCAGTGGCTTGGGCATCGCGGTCATTAAGCCGCGTGTACATGTGTGGTATATACAGTACTGTATAGCCTATATCTGTTAAAATCATTGTCTGATATCCAGTGTTATCGTGGTGTCTGTTGGAGTGTGTGGACAGTATTGTAATTCAGTTGAGAGTCGGGAAATAGGCGGCCGTGACCTTAAGGTAGTTGTTGTTGTTTGTTGTTGTTGTTGTTGTTGTTGAATCTTTTAGGGGCTTTCCGACATCGTGGTGATGTATCACCGTTGTAGAATTTGTCTGATAACCTGTGTCACTGTGATGTACGTACTAGTAGTGTGTATATTTGTAATTCAAATGCGGATTGAGAAGGAGGCGACCATGGCCTTAAATTAGGAACCATCCTTGCATTTACCTGAAGTAGAAATGGGAACCACGGAAAACCACTTCCAGGATGGCTGAGGCGAGAATCAAACCCAGTTTGGCTTCAAGAGGCTGACTGTACCCCGTTCCAGCCCCCAGGCCTCCGCGGTGACAGCCACACCGGGTGACACCGGGTTATATGACCCCGCTGCCGATGTCCCTCAAATGAAATAACAATCACAACATACTCGTAAATATTGGGAAGCCATGGTGAGGGACGTGTTTCATTGGAGAAGACAATCTCTGCCTATAGTCTACTAGAAATGGAGATGCGAGTCTAATGTTTTGCTCTCGTATTTCAGTGTCACAACAAATAGTTCCGCGAAGAACTAAATAGCCTATTTTCATATATCCTACTGGCCTTATTTGGGGCTCGAGAAATGAAAACGAGATTTTGAAAAATTGCACAGCCACCGTTTTTAAGTTCTCATACAATTCCATTAAATTAGATGTCAGTATATTAAGGATTGTATGAAGATATACCGTGCCAAGTTTTATAGCGTTCGGATGAAATGTTGCAAGAAAAATCCATTTAAAATTCTAATTTCACGCCACCACCATGTTGGTTTCGTGCTCACCAGGTTATTGAATGACCCATAGGTAAATATATGTTAGTAGCCTCTATCAACACACAACATGTCAGTTTAATTGTTGCAATAGATTCGTAGATATGGAGAAATATTTCGGATGGTCGCTATGTTGGATTGTTATATGTGTAGGTCATAAGAGTTATGTACCATTAGTTGGAGATTATTGTCTAGGTTCATTATTCAAACGTTCACATCGATCGCATGATTAGAACACAAGACATAAATACCTAATTTTAAAATTTTACACAGTCATCATATTGAGTTTATGTAAACAATTGAAGTAAATTAGATATCAATGCATTACAATGTGTATAAATATTTGCTGTACCAAGTTGCACTGCGCTCAAATGCTTAAATCGCGAGAAAAGTCTATTTAAAGGATTAGCCGCCATGTTCATTTTGTAATTAACATGTTCATGAAAATTACATAGATGAACTTCTAATAGTACTCTATCACCTTACAAAATTATAGGGTGATATCTGTTACTATTGCGGAAATATAGAATGTCAGTGAAACATTTCGCGCAGCCGCCTTGTTGGATTGTGTTGTTGTTCGAGTCTTCAGTCTTTTGACTTGTTTGATGCGGCTCTCATTACCTCCCTGTCCTGAGATAATCGTTTCATCCCTACATAGCTACCACACCTTACATCCGAGCCAATCTGTTTAACATATTCTAACCTTGGTCTACCTCTTCAGTTCTTGTCCTCGACCCTTCCTTCCATAACTAAGCTTGCTATTCCTGGGTGTCTTAATACGTGTCCTACCAACCTATCACTTCTATTCATTAGCAGTCGCCAGAAACATCTCTCTTCTCCCACTCGTCTTAATACCTCTTCATTTGTTACCCTATCCCCCCATCTTATCTTCATAATTCTCCTGTAACACCACATTTCAAACGCTTCAATTTTCCTCTTTTCTGCTGCACCAATACAGTAGTCCAAGTTTCATTTCCATAGAGCGCCACGCTCCAGACAAAGGCTTTCAAAATGACTTCCTAATACCTAAATCTATATTCTATGTTAACAGTTTTTTTTTTTTTTTGTAGAAATGCTTTCCTTGCCTGAGCCAACCTACTTGTTATATCCTCTTTGCTTCGTCCATCACTGGTTATTTTGCTTCCTAAGTAACAGAAGTCTCCTAATTCCTTTAGGTTTTCACCTGCCAATTTGATGTCCATAGAGGTTTCTGATTTATTTCGGCTGCATTCCAATATTTTTGTTTTACATGTATTTATTTTCATGCTGAATTATTTCCTCAAGACAGAGTCCATATCATTCGAAAACTAATTCAAATCCTCTGGCGTGTCGGCCAAGATGACGATACCATCAAGAAATCTCCGAGTTGAAATTATTTCTCTTTGAATCTTCACTCTCACGTTAAATTTTTCTCCAATTTCTTGCATTGCTTGTTCAATGTAAGAATTGTTGGATTGTTGAAACGTATTAAAATTTGAAAGACTTAATCGAGGTCGGACAAGGTGGTAGTAGCCTATGCACTTACCGAGTTTCATTGAAATCAATTTGGCCGTTTAGATTTTATTAGGAGGGACACACACACACAAAATGTGATCTCATAAGCATATTTTTTTCAGAAATGAAAATAGGTTAAAGAAGAGGAGTATTTAGGGCGCGGGCCCTTCTCTGCTCATTAACATTTATGTGAGGTAAGTGCGGCAGTTCTGGCAGATGAGATGCTACCTGTAGAACCCACCCGCTGAGCACGCCGCCTTGTACGGCATCACTCCCTACAGCGCATTGCCACTTTTGGTGATGCGATAAGGTCTCAATCCCATGTTACCAACTCGGCAGCTTTTAGCGCAAGACAAGCAGTAATTTGCAAAAATTCTAGTAAAGAGTACTATCATAAATCACCCGCAAATATTATGAGATCACCTCGTGGTGTGTCGGCTAGCATTCTCAGTTGTCACTCCGGAGGTCTGGGTTGGATTCCCGGCTCTGACAAGAAATTTAATTCTGGTGTGAGGACTAGAATGGGGTACACTCAGCTTCGTGAGGCAAAACTGAGAAGAGGCGGGTTCTATTCCCATCTCAACCATTTTGGAAGTAGTTTTCTTTGGGTTTCCAGTCTTCCACTCCAGGCAAATGCCGGGATTGTACCTAACATCAGGCCACAGCCACCTCCTTTCCAGTGGCTTCGGAGGCGTAGTTTTAGCATGCTGAGCTTCTATGCAAAAGATTGGAGCGTTAACAAGTCCCTCAGTATGCCTTCCTTCGGAGGGGAAGTACTGTAAAGCCGGCGGCCCCAAGTCATAGATTTATGGCATGAAAAAGAACCTTCCACTAACTACACTTGTGGAAGCTAAAATTAGTAGGTTAAAATTGATAACGCTATATTAGTTCCAGCGTTCGCGCCAGGTGCTGACTGCGATGGCATTTATCACAGATAACACACACTAACACAGCCATCACAAATAACACCGGTTAACAGACAAATTCTACACACACCCAAAGTACACGGGGCTACATGACCGCGTTGTCGCAGCCCCTAAACTAAGGGACCAACCACCAACCACCTCATTTACAAACCTCAACAGAATTACAAATACACAAACTAATACAGCCATCACAATAACACAAATTTCACACACACACAAGTGCACGGGGATACATAACCACGATGTCGCAAAGCCTCAAAATAAATCAACAACAACTCAATGTTATGAAACAAGCACATATTATTAATTGCCGATATACAATAATTTTCGCGCGATTAAGATCAGCAGAAAATGGCTCTGGATGTTGTTTGCTGGTTTGATGCAGCACTCCATGTTTCCCTGACCTGAACTAATTGTTTCATACCTACATCGCTACAACATCCTACATCTGATGCAATATATTTAACATATTCTAACCTTGGTTTACCCCAACCGTTCATGTCCTCGACCCTTCCTTCCATAATTATATTAAATATCTTATACTTAAACACTAAGGGTGTAATTGCATACATACATACATGTTCACGGTGGGTGAGTGGTTATCGTGTCGGACTACCAATCCCAAGCTTACAGGTTCACTCCTGGCCATGGTAAGTGAGCTTTGAAAGGCGACAAGAATCACGGCATGCATGTTATACGTTGTTGGCATGTTAAAGAACTCATTTGAATTCAGTAGGCCATGTTCATAATGGCAAAATCATCTCAGGATTTTCCGCCGACACAAAAGTTCCTCCTTTCTCTACTAGAAAGCGCTATAGTGTCAAGGAGCTTAGATATCTAACCTCCTTGACTTTCATAGCGTTCCAAGGAACATGCAAGCTGTCCTCTGGACGTCAAATAACAAAGCTTTCACCCGGCACCTGAGGCCATACGATATTATTATTATTATTATTATTATTATTATTATTACTTGAGACTGCTTTGCTTTCAGCGTCCAGTCTAGTCTCCAAGCCTCTGTTTGCGAACAATTTGCCTCCATGATGCACTATTAGCAGTTAGCACTGCGGCCTTCTCAGCTTCTACACCTCTCACTTTGAAATCGCCAACACTGAATCTAACCATCGCCTCCTAGGTCTACCTCAAATTCTCTTACCCTCTACAGCCGAACAAATTAACCTGTTTGGTAATCTCTCCTCCCCCATTCTCTTCACATGACCTCACAGTCTGAGTCGGCTCATACGAACACCTTCATCTAGCGTGATCATTTATAACTTAGCCTTCATTAAAAGCACCTTCCTACCATTGCTCCCATCTATTTGTTCCAGCAATCATTCGTGCTACCCTCATATTAGTTACATCTAGTGCGGTTGTAATTCTTCTATAACATTTTAATTTGAATTATCTAATCATAGGTGGATGAGTCACCATTCCAAAATTCTTATTGGAGGCTTCAAAATTGTATAAAATCATTCTCCATTTAGTCTACTGCTGCATATAGTTACCACAACAGGACACTGAAGGGTCATAATGAGGAATCACATATACCGTCATTAGTGAACATGTCTAGGATTTCATAATTATAGACCTATTCTATTTTTAGCCTACTTTTCACATTTCGAAAAAAAAAATAGGAAAAAGTAGACTATTTCTGAGATCGATCCGGGCAAATGTGTGTGTGTGTGTGTGTGTCTGTCCGTCTGTCTTCTTGTTTGTACTGTGCGACTCCTAAACGGCTGCAGCTATCAAAACAAAATTTGGTACGAGTAAAGATCTATACTTGAATATCTCACGTCATATTTGAAAACTGACGTCAGTGCGACCAACTGCTGAAAAATCGCATTTGAAATTTGAGCTCTGTTTTGGATATCTTCAAAGGTATGCATGGGAACTGCTCCAAAATAACACGCATATAGATAATAGTTTACAGCAGCCTATATATGACAGTGTTGCCAACATGATTCAATATACCATCTTTTTGGAAGCCTTTATATGCGGTGACAGGGTGCTTGAGCTTTTAGCTCTCGCAGTTAAGAGGCGCACGTGCGCTTCATAAGAAGGAAGGTAGTGCACAGTTCGTTACTCCTGTGGGAGTCCGGACTCGGAAACCAAGAACCCGCTGATAAGCCAGCTTGGCGATCCTAGGCGAAACCCCACACAAGTCTCGGCATAAACCTAGAAAAATTGCTGAGTTTGAATTCACTGAACGTGAAAGCCAACATACCAAATATATATCCACATGTATTATTATTTTGTTCAGAGAATTTATTCGCATATTCCAGTAGGCTCATGGGAATTATATTGTGTTGACCGACTGAAAAATAAACAATATCAATTGTCAGTGAAACTTACCATAAAGTCAGCTAATATGGCATCATTACACAGATGCTAGCGATAAACGTCTTAAAGCAAGCTAGACTATATGCATATCGTACCGCTGGCGTCATAATACGCAGTATTCATATCTCCTCGCTAGCCTTTGCGCGTGGGCCGAGTATGTTTGTTTCTTCACCACACCGACTGAGAAACCAATCACTTCCAACTAGTACACACCTCTCAATCCACATTATTCTCTGTTAATCACTGTTATTCTCTTAGGTCCCATTTCCATAACAAATCGAGGAATTTGAGGGAGAGTCACTATTTTATAACTTAAGATCATCTCAAAGAAGTTAGATTATGACTTGCGTCGTAAATCTACGCTGAAAGATTAATTAGATGTATTTATCTGCAGCTGAGGCAAGGCGGGGCCCCTTGTAAGGGTCTCAGTTTGATAAACATGACATTAGAATGAAATAACAAAGCGGCCATCAATAACTTAGCTCTTGCAGTCAGACAAAAGCATCATTTGGTTCAATTAAAACGAAGTCATTCAAGCCACCTAGCGGTGTAGTGGTTAACGTTATTGCTTGCCATTCCTGAAATCCTGGGTCTGATTCCCAGCACAGCAAATGAATTCAATTTTGGTCTTATTGTTAGCGCTGGGTTTATTCAGGTGAGAAGAGATGGGTTGGATTTCTAACTTAGCATCCTAAAAGTCATTATCCATTGATGCCCATGGCTAGTCGAGGCAAAGGCTGGGATGGAATCCAACTAATGGCCACGGCCACAACCTTCTCAGACCTATCCCCAAATATTTAGACTACAGTAGCGTAGAAACAACATAAACAGGTTATCAAACAGACTCCACTCATACTTTAGGGCTAATGATCACAACGTCGGAATACCGTCAATGAATCAACAACAACAATAACAATATTTGACTGAATTTGCCTATCCCGCCAACCAGGTCCATATCAATGATTTATTATTTCGTTGTTGTTTAGTATTGTTCTTGGTTTTGCGACATCGTGGTCATGTAATCCCGTGTACGTGGGTGTGTGTGGAGTTTGATAACCTGTGTTATTGTGATGGTTGTATTAGTGTGTGTATTTGTCATTATTGGAAACGAGGTGGCCGTGGTCTTAAGTTAGGAAACTCCCGGCATTCGCCTGGTGTAGAAGTTTGCTTCACGAGGCTGAGTGTACCTCAACCCAACCCTCAGACCAGAATTAAATTTCTTGGCAGAGCCGGGAATTTAACCCGGGTCTTCGCGGTGACATCAAGAGTGCTAGCCACTACGCAAAGAGGCGGACTATTCTTTCGTATCAGAGCCTGTGAGTATAAGTCAACAATAAGCCGTTATGAAAACAGACGTTTCGAGTTGTTTAAACTGGGATAAAACATTAAATGGAATATAATTAAACTTAAACAGGGAGATAATCTATAAACTTCATCTACTGGTATTTAATAATAACACATTTGTGCTACTCTTAGGTGAAACAGTTCAATTACATTTACAGTATGGTTCTTGATATTATACAGAATGATTTATACTCAAAACAGTTGCTAAATTTAAATATTTGGGTTCAATAATAGAAGCTGGGGGAACAAGTTCATCTGAAATTGAGAAAAGAGTAAGTGAAGCTAGGAGAACAATTGGAGCATCAAATTCCGTTTTATGGAGCAGAAATATTTTAAAACGAAACTAAGAAACAGTTCACTGGTACGAAGTATTTTGTTATATAGAGCAGAAACTTGGATGTTGAACAGAGAGCAAGCAAACAAATTATTAGTAACGGAGATGGATTATTGGAGGAGGGCGGCAAGAAAATCAAGATTGGATAAAATTAGAAACACGAGAATCAGACAAATTATGCAGGTAAATAATATGTACTAGAAGGGGTTGAAGAAAGAAGATTGCAATGCTTTGGACATGTGAAAAGGATGCAGAATTGTAGAATTCCAAATTTAATAAAGAGGAAGATATTCTTAAGCCCTGGAACTAAAGAATTGGTAGGTACGAGACACGTTTATCCTGACACCCTCATGGGTTACATTGCATATCGTGTTCTTCCCCCTGTGGATACTGTGAGTGGAGATTCAAATAAGGTCCTGTGTGTCACTTGTGGATAATTGGAGCTACTTGTTCACCCAGGTTCATGCAAATTGCTTGTCTTTCACCCCATGTCAATAAAAGAGTTACAACACCCTGGTGGGTTACTGGAGAAAGTGTAGTAGACTTGGTCCAGATAGCGTTGGTGCAGTGGCGATGATGTTTGCCACTATCCACTAATGAGAACTTTAAGTTTTCATTTATGATTTCAAATTCATGTGTCTCAATTTCTTTTCTTCTTAAGGACACTTGGAACATCAACAGACCAAGACTTTAATTTGATTTAGATCCGAGTCCCATAGCCATTCCTTCGGACGAATTGTCATTACAAAACACGCTCCTTCCTGTTAACAAATAGACGGTGCCTTATACAACATACCTTCTAGTGGTGTAGGCTAAGTGGACTACTCTCACAGGCGTTACGGTTGGTGAGTTGAGGGCCTAATCAACACTCATTTTCTGTTTCTCCAGCGGCTTTAAGACCAGATCCATCTAACCTTTCTCAATCGTATTTACCTCCAAGTTCCATGAGACTAATCATTAAAGGGCTATAGCTACTATTTACACTATTCATCATGGTCTGTGGGATGAAACGAGTGATTTTTACCTCATCCAGCCTACAAGTGATTTTCCGATGTTTGTCACGTTTGCTCCAGCCAAATACCAAGATGGTGCGTACCTCTCCTGCCACCTATCCAATCTTTAATTACAAGTACACACAATAGCACACGCTCCTCAATAATCCAGATTTTTAGACAGATTCTATACACACACAAGTACAGGGGGCTGTTGACAACAACGTTGCAATCCCCAAAACAATAATTTTATTCATTTATTACTTATTAATTTATTAATTTATTTACTTATTTACTTATTTGTTTATTTATTTATTTTTCTATTTAATATTTATGTATTTGTTTATGTATAGGCTTATTAAATGATTAATTAATTACAATTATTTGTTTATTTACTTATTTATTTATTTATGTATTTATTTATTTATTTATTTTAGATTTATTAGTTATTTATTTGTCACTCTTAAATGTATTTATTTATTTATTTTCTTATTTATTTATTTATTTATTTATTAACTTATTACATTCATTCATTATAGATTTATTAATTTATTCATTTATTCTTTCTTTCTTTCTTTCTTTCTTTCTTTCTTTCTTTCTTTCTTTCATTTTGCACGCAAAAATGTCTCACAGAGCATTCTCATTTTTGCTGAAATGTGCATTTAATCGTGGATTTATAAATCATGTCACACAACTGTCTTTTAAAATCAAAATCACTAAATTTCCGGTTTTGTCAAGTTTGCAACATATCTACTACTGTACCGTATCTCTAAAGATACGACCCTGACATGATTATGTATTATCTATACTAATATAATAAAGCTGAAGATAATAATAATGTTATTGGTTTTACGTCCCTTTTAACTACACTGGCTTTTAGAGACGCCGGGGTGCCGGAATTTTGCCCCTAAGGGTATCTTTAACGTGCCAGTAAATGTACGGACACGGCTCCCTCGCATTTGCGCACCCTCAAATGCCAGCTGACTGCGCCAGGTTTCGAACCTGCAACCTTGGGCTCAGCAAGCGAGAACGTTACCCCTGAGCCACGCAGCCAGACAAAAGCTGAAGAATTTGTGTGTCTGTGTGTTTGTGTGTTTACGTGTTTAAACGCGCTAATCTCTGGAACTACCAGTCCGATTCGAAAAATTCTTTTTTTATATGATAGCCAGATTCAAGAGGAATAGTTTAGCCTATGTAGCATTAGGCTATACCTCTCAGGTCACCTTAAAGATTGATTTTTGTTCAGTAAGTCGGTAGAACAAGCGCTCCCGAACAGCTCTATCCGCATGCGCTGGCGTTATGGTTAGTGATACGTACACCGTTTCACCTATCTGAACCAAAATTTGTATACTTACTCTTTGGTACCCTGATGGTAACACTGTCAACGTGAAATTTATGACAGACCAGTCCATTCCCTGCATTTAGGCCCTTTGGTTCAAATCTACACCTTTTTCCCCGATCTGAACCAAAATTTGTATACTTACCCTTTGAAACCCTGCGAGCAACACTGTTGACATGAAATTTCGGACAGACCACTCCATTCCTTGCATTTAGGCCCTTTGGCACCAATCTACACCGTTTCACCGATCAGAACCAAAATTTGTATACTTGCCCTTTAGAACCCTGCGAGTAACACTGTCTGCATGAAATTTTTGACAGACCCCTCCATCCTTTGTATTTAGGCCCTTTGGCACAAATATACACTGTTTCACAGATCTGAACCCAATTTTACATACTTACCCTTTGGAACCCGACGAGTAACACTGTCTGCTTGAAATTTAGGACAGACCACTCCATTCCCTGCATTTAGGTCCTTTTGCACAAATCTACACCGTTTCACCGATCTGAACCACATTTTGTATACTTACCCTTTGGAACCCTGCGGGTGACACTGTTCACTTTAAATTTTGGACAGACCACTCCATTCCCTGCATTTAGGCCCTTCATCACAAATCTACACCGTTTCTCCTAATTACACCAAATTTTACATACACTTTGAAACCCTGCCGGTAACTCGGTCCACTTGATACTTTGGACAATGCGCCCCATTCCCTACATTTAGAATAACAGACAAAATGAACTTGAAAACCACGTTTTAAGGCCCTAGAATTATTCATGTCCATAGTAGTGTAACTGTAAAAGTATTTTAATAAGTCTATTGTTGACGGGCAGTTCGGGCTACCAGTGTTCTGGTGCAGAATTGCGAAATTAGTTGCATCTTGCGCTGTTTATAAATTGCAGTCACGGGGGGGTAATTAGTGCAAAAAATTTCTTAGGCCCCTTTAAATAGTTATCATCATGAAAATATCATGCCTCTGTATAAGTGCAATGGTGTTGGTGCAGTACATTGAGGTTATCAGCCGCAATAAGCGTTGGTGCTTTCAAATTTATCTTCATTTATTCCGAAACTTATCGTTAAGCGCTTTTTGGCGATAAATGATACTATTGCTACCTCAGTAGCTCGGGACAGCTAAAGTGTTCCAAAGAGTTCTGATTATTTTCCTACGGTGCTATGTGACAAAAAACGACACTATTGGTCTCTACATTTCTAACAGGCAATGAGATATAGGCCCTAGGCAGTGTCTTTTATTTCACTTACTCCTCTTTCTATTTTTTTTTTTGTGGTAAATTTGTTTGTAAATTACATGTTTCAGTGCTGTAGTTAGTAAATAGCTGTTTCCCTATTCATTATTATCATTACGGTAAATGACCTGAATGTTACGGCCATTATACTGTACTACTTATCGCCCCCCAACCCCACCACCACCCCCACCACCCCCACCACCACCATCACCAGCAGCATCACAAAAAGATATATTTTTAAAATATTGTTTTCTGTTTGTTTAAGTATCATGTGCCAGTTCTGTAGTAGTATTCATTATCATCCATAAAACAAATAAATCCACCGGGCGAAGTCGGGCACTACTGCTAGTCCCATATATTGCTCTCATCACGTGCTGTGGTTTCGAACAGCATTTTTGAAACACCCTGTCGATATCACATACTATAAATGTGATATGTGAATCCAACATCAGATCATCACTGAGAATAGTTGACCTTTGGAATCGAAGTAACGATTTGAAATGATATAGCTACTGTATGTAGCATAGTTCATTCAACCAGGCATGGTTGGTTATAGTAGTGAAGTAGTAGGTAAGCTACAATTGCAGAAATGATATGGGACAAATGTACTGGAAATGAGCACAATTACGGAAGATAACACGTAGTTGAACTCCGTTAGGAGTGGATCACAGTGAGTTACACAAGGTCTCCTTCTCACATTTATATATGTAAATGCAGGACATCTGTGCTGGCCTCTGGGCGCTATTATAGGGAATTATGCAAAGAGAACTGCTTGGCAACTGATCACGGGCATATTTTCACCATTAGGAATGGTAATTCAAAAGGCGAGGACACTGTGACTTTTATTGGGTTGGTCAATGTGATACTTTCATGCCTCTTTATGTGGTACAGTTGTAGGTGTGACCAACATGAATACAAGAAAATTAATCTTCATTGAATCGCAAATACGAGTACAAAATCACAAGTCTGAAGTGTGACGCTACATTTTATAGGTCAACTTTGCAATTCATGTGCGGTATTTCTTCCACTTAGACAATGTTACATCGTACAGAATTGTAGATGTATTGAATACTCAAAAGTATAATAATAATAACAATAATAATAACTCTACTTTGTAGTCTATAAAACGAAGTCCCCGATTCTTCGATGTCACGGGTATTCTCGAGAACCACTGGATGGATTTTGATGCGATTTTGACCATTCTGTAAAGGATATCTCGAGGAAGGTTTCTGTAGAAAATAATTTATCTAATATATAAAAGTGAAAGTCTGTATGTGGGTATGTATGTGGGTGGGTCTGTTCCGTATACAAATCTACACCGTTCCACCAATCTCAACCAAATTTTGCATACACATAGTTTAGGACCCGGAAGGAACCGCTGGCTACATGAATTTTCGATAGTCTTTCTCATTCTTTTGATTTAGGCCCTTTTGGACTCAAGCACAGGCTAATCTAATATATAAAAGTGAAAGTCTGTATGTATGTATGTATGTATGTATGTATGTATGTATGTATGTATATATGTTGGTTCCGTATACAAACCTACACCGTTCCACCAATCTCAACCATATTTTGCATACACATAGTTTAGGACCCAGAAGGAACCGCTGGCTACATGAATTTTCGATAGTCCTTCTCATTCTTCTGATTTTAGCCCTTTTTCACTCAAAAACAGGCTAATCAAATCATAAAATATACTCATGAAGGAATGGCAAGGCAGATAGTTTCCATGGCAACATAGCTCAAGTCGAGACACGGCCGACTTGATGCCAATTGCGCTCAGCACTACCGGTATAGAAAATGAGGATCTTTACTTGAAATCCCGTTAGTTACTCAACTGCTCACACAGCACTGTCAACCGACTTTAGCATAACAAAGACTTGACACTATCTTCTTTCTACTATATATTTTTCAAATACCTCTCACTCACTCACTCACTCACTCACTCACTCACTCATTCATTTATTCATCACGAAATCTCAGAAACCACCGAACGGATTGGAATGAAATCTGGTATGCAGCTTCCTCAAAGGCCGCAAATGCCCACTAAGAGAGAAATATTGGCTATTCAGGTTCTAAAGGGGTGTTAAGGGGGGTAGACCTGCATTTAATTGAATAGCAATATCTCCTGATTGGTTTCATGGGGGGATGTGATACTCGGCATATAAACTCATCATTAAAAATAAGAAGACATGTGTCAGAGGGTTTTTCGATGTGGTGTATATTATGAGGTGAAAGGGGTGAAAAGTGGGGATTAAAAGATTCTTAACGGAGCGTGTGTCTCTTAAACGACATAGGCGAGGAGTTTGAAACACAGCGAAAAAAAATCAACATAAAAAGAAGTAAATATGTGTTTGACAGTTTTTTCATAAATCCAATTTAAGGGGCCCATGGGGAGAGATGAAATTCTGGGGAGGGGGGGGGGGACAGGAAAGAAAGTGTCCTAACTGATTGACTGACTGGCTCACTCATCAAACTCAGGAGGAAAAAAACTGCTTTAAAGTAAGTAAATAGCTGTTCGACAGTTTTTTTTTTTTCATAAATCAAATTTTAGGGGTTCATGGGGAGGGGTGAAATTCTGAAAAAAGAAAATTGAAAGAAAATGTCCTGACTCATTCACTCACTCATCATCGCCCAGCCAAAAATATTGAAGTTGGAAACATGACAGTTTGGGGATATGTTCATTGTAAGTCAAAACCGTCTACTAAGGGAGGATTTTCGGATATTCAGGTTCTAAAGGGGTCTTAAGGGGGTTAAACCTGCATTTCATTGAATAACAATATCTCAAGAGTGGTTTCATTGGGGGATGTGATACACGGCATATAAACTTATCATTAAAAAGTAACAAGACACGTGTCTGAGGGTTTTTCGATGTGTTTATGAGGTTAAAGTGGTGGAAAGTGGGGATTGAAAGATTCCTAACGGAGCGTGTATCTCTTAAACGACACAGGCGAGGAGTTTGAAACTCAGCGGAAAAAAAATCAGCATAAAAATAAGTAAATAAGTGTTTGACCGCTTTTCCATAAATCCAATTTAAGGGGCACATGGGGAGGGGTGAAATTCGGGGGGAGGGACAGGAAAGAAAGTGTCCTAACTGATTGACTGACTGACTCACTCATCAAACTCACGGGAAAAACTGCTTTAAAGTAAGTAAATAGCTTTTCGACAGTTTGTTTTTCAATCAAATTGAAGGGGTTCATCGGGAGGGGGGAAATTCTGAAGAAAAAAAAATGAAAGGAAATGTCCTGACTCATTCACTCACTCATCATCGCCCAGCCAAAAATATTGAAGTTGGAAACATGACATTTCGGGGATATGTTCGTTGTATGTCAAAACCGTACACTAAGGGTGGTTTTTTGGATATTCGGGTTCTAAAGGGGTCTTAAGGGGGTTAAACCTGCATTTCATTGAATATCAATATCTCACGAGTGGTTTCATTTGTGGATGTGATACTCGGCATATAAACTAATCATTAAAAATACGCAGACATGTGTCTAAGCGTTTTTCGATGTGGTGTATTATTATGAGGTGAAAGGGCTGAAAAGTGGGGGTTGAAGGATTCCTAATGGAGCGTGTAGGCCTATCTCTTAAACGACATAGGGGAGAAATTTGAAACTCTGCGAAAAAAATCAGCTTAAAAAGTAAGTAAATCGGTTTTCGACTGTTTTTTCATAAATTAATTTAAGGGGCCAATGGGGTGGGGTGAAATTCTGGGGGAAAAAAAGGAGAGAAAGTGTCCTAACCGACTGACTCAGGGGAAAAAGACAGCTTAAGAAATAAGTTAATAGGTGTTCAAGCGTTTTTTAATCAATCCAATTTAAGGGGCCCATGGGGAGGGGGTGAAATTCTGGTAAAATAAATGAAAGAAAATGTCCTGTCTGACTCACTCACTCATCACGCCCAGCGAAAACTATTAAAGTTGGAAACATGACATTTTGGGAAGATGTTCGCTGTATGTCGAAAACGTTAACTAAGGAATGATTTTTGTTTATTCGGGTTTTAGAGACGTGTCAAGGGGGTAAACGTGCATTTCATTGAATAACGATATCTCATGAGTTGTTTGTTTGGGGTTGTGATATTCGGTATATATACTAATCATTAAAAATAATCAGACATATGTCTAAGGGTTTATCGATGTGGTGTATATTATGAGGTGAAAGGGGTGAAAATTGGGGGTTGAGGGATTCTTGACGGAGCGTGTATCTCTGAAACGACATAGGCGTGAAGTTTGAAATTCGGTGGGAAAAAACAGCTTAAAATACAGGTAAATAGGTGTTCGAACGTTTTTTCATAAATCCAATTTAAGGGGCCCTTGGAGAGGGGTGAAATTCTGGGGAAAAAAATACAGGAAAGAAAGTGTCCTAACTGATTGACTCACTTACTCACCCCGTGGCTCATGATCTCGCGATTAACGGTCCCGTTAAACTACAAGCTTGCTTGCTTTCACTTACTCACTCATCAAACTCAGGGGGAAAACAGCTTTAAATAAGTAAATAAGTGTTTGACCGTTTGTTTCATAAATCCAATTTAAGGGGTTCATGGGGAGGGGTGAAATTATCAAAAATAAATTAAAGAAAATGTCCTGACTGACTCACCCACTCATCATCGCCCAGCCAAAATTATTGAAGTTAGAAACATGAAATTTTGGGGATATGTTCGTTGTATGTCGAAAACGTCCACTAAGAAAAGAGTTTTGGATATTCAGGTTCTAAAGAGGTGTTAAGGGGGTAAACGTGCTTTCCATTGAATAACAATATCTCACGAGTGGATTCATTTGGGGATGTGTTACTTGGCACATATACTAATCATTAAAAATAAGCTGACACATGTCTAATGGTTTTCGATGTAGTGTATATTATGAGGTGAAAGGGATGAAAAGTGGGGGTTGAAAGATTCCTAACTGAGCGAGTATCTCTTAAACGACATAGGGAGGAGTCTGAAACTCGGGGGAAATCTATCAGCTTAAAAATAAATAAACAAATGAATAAATAAATAAAATAAATAGGTGTTCGACCGTGTTTTCATAAATGAAATTTAAGGGGCATATGGGGAGGGGTGAACTTCTGGAAGAAAAACGTCCACTAAGGAGGGATTTTTGGATGTTTGCTTTCATCGACCAACCAAAACTATTAAAGTTAGAAGAATGATATTTTGGGGATATGTTTGTTTGTTGTGTGTCGAAAACGTCTACTAAGGAGGGATTTTTGGGTATTCAGGATCATTGAAAAACAATATGATACGACTATGACGCGAGCGATGCGAGGCTAAAATTGAGATGGTGTGTGTCTGTGTATTACTCAATCTCGCAAGAACCACTGGTCCGATTTACGTGAATTTTACATGGAAATAGCCTGATTTACCTGGTTAACATATAGGTTACTTTTGATTTCAATACTTTGCACTATTTAAATGGCGACCATTTTAGTGACGTCACTACACCCTTTGGTTTCAAACTTACATATTTCCATTTCAAATAAAAAGAGAACGCTAAGAAATAGCAAACATTTGATGGCATATGCGAGGTTTTAAAGATTACATTTTCTATCCGAAAGGTATCTGCAACTGTTAGCGAGTAAAACCTAAATTTGTGCTAATAAAACACGGTCAACGCCGAGCGGTTGTAGTTGGACAAAATGTTCCATCCCTTATCTCCTCTGCGCAGCACCTCGCCTATCCCCTGTTTTAACTGTCACCTTCACATTTTAATTTATTTATGACGCGTAGCGAAGCACGGGTACTTCAGCTAGTCAAATCAATAAATATACTCATGAAGGAATGGCAAGGCAGATAGTTTCCATGGCAACCTAGCTCAAGTCGAGACACGGCCGTCTGGATGACAGTTGCGCTCTGCACTACTGGTATAGAAAATGAGCATCTTTACTTGAAATCCCGTTAGTTACTCACCTACTCACACAGCACTGTCAACCGAGTTTAGCATAACAAAGACTTGACACTATCTTCTACTATATATTTGTCAAATACCACTCACTCACTCATTCATTCATCACGAAATCTCAGAAACCACCGAACGGATTGGAATGAAATTTGGTATGCAGCTTCCCCAAGGACCGCAAATGCCCACTAAGAAAGGATTTTTGTATATTCAGGTTCTAAAGGGGTGTTAAGGGGGGTAGACCTGCATTTCATTGACTAGCAATATCTCCCGATTGGTTTCATTGGGGGATGTGATACTCGGCACATAAACTCATCATTAAAAATAAGAAGACCCGAGTCTCATGGTTTTTCGATGTGGTGTATATTATGAGGTGAAAGGGGTGAAAAGTGGGGATTGAAATATTTCTAAATGAGCGTGTATCTCTTAAACGACAAAGGCGAGGAGTTTGAAACTCAGCGAAAAAAAATCAGCATAAAAAATAAATAAATATTTGTTTGACCGTTTTTTTATAAATCCAATTTAAGGGGCCCATGGGGAAGGGTGAAATTCTGGTGGGGGGGACAGGAAAGAAAGTGCCCTAACTGATTGACTGACTGACTCACTCATCAAACTCAGGGGGAAAAACTGCTTTAAAGTAAGTAAATAGCTGTTCGACAGGTTTTTTTTGATCAATCAAATTGAAGGGGTTCATCGGGAGGGGTGAAATTCTGAAGAAAAACAAATGAAAGAAAATGTCCTGACTCATTCACTCACTCATCATAGCCCAGCCAAAAATATTGAAGTTGGAAACATGGCATTTTGGAGATATGTTCGTTGTATGTCAAAACCGTACACTAAGGGAGGATTTTTGGATATTCAGGCTCTAAAGGGGTCTTAAGGGGGTTAAACCTGCATTTCATTGAATAACAATATCTCAAGAGTGGTTTCATTTGTGGATGTGATACTCGGCATATAAACTAATCATTAAAAATAAGCAGACAGGTGTCTAAGGGTTTTTCGATATGGTGTATTATTATGAGGTGCAAGGGGGTGAAAAGTGGGGGTTGAAGGATTCCTAACGGAGCGTGAAGGCCTATCTCTTAAACGACATAGGTGAGAAATTTGAAACTCAGAGAAAGAAAATCAGCTAAATAAATAAGTAAATCGGTGTTCGACCGGTTTTTTTCATAAATTAATTTAAGGGGCCAATGGGGAGGGGTGAAATTCTGGGGGGGGAAAGGAGAGAAATTGTCCTAACTGACTGACTGACTCACTCACTCATCAAACTCAGGGGAAAAAGACAGCTTAAAAAATAAGTTAATAGGTGTTCAAGAGTTTTTTCATCAATCCAATTTAAGGGGCCCATGGGGAAGGGTGAAATTCTGGTAAAAATAATTGAAAGAAAATGTCCTGTCTGACTCACTCACTCATCACGCCCAGCGAAAACTATTAATGTTGGAAACATGAAATTTTGGGAATATGTTCGTTGTATGTCGAAAACGTCAACTAAGGAATGATTTGTGTTTATTCGGGATTTAAAGAGGTGTTAAGGGGGTAAAGATGCATTTCATTGAATAACGATATCATATGATTTGTTTCTTTGGGGATGTGATATTCGGTATAGAAACTAATCATTAAAAATAATCAGACATATGTCTAAGGGTTTGTCGATGTGATGTATATTATGAGGTGAAAGGGGTGAAAATTGGGGGTTGAGGGATTCTTAACGGAGCGTGTATCTCTGAAACGACAAAGGCGAAAAAATTTAAATTCGGCGGGAAAAACAGCTTAAAATACAAGTAAATAGGTGATCGACCGTTTTTTTTTCATAAATCCAATTTCAGGAGCCCTTGGAGAGGGGAGAAATTCGGGGGGGGGGGGGGGGGAACAGGAAAGAAAGTGCCCTAAATGATTGACTCACTTAGTCACTCATCAAACTCAGGGGGAAAACAGCTTTAAATAAGTAAATAGGCGTTCGACAGTTTGTTTCATAAATCCAATTTAAGGGGTTCATGGGGAGGGGTGAAATTATCAAAAATAAATGAAAAAATGTCCTGACTGACTCACTCACTCATCATCGCCCAGCCAAAATTATTAAAATTAGAAACATGAAATGTTGGGGATATGTTCATTGTATGTCGAAAACGTCCACTAAGGAAAGAGTTTTGGATATTCAGGTTCTAAAGAGGAGTTACGGGGGTAAACGTGCATTTCATTGAATAACAATATCTGACGAGAGGTTTCATTTGGGGATGTGATACTTGGCATATATACTAATCATTACAAATAAGCTGACACATGTCTAATGGTTTTTCCATGTAGTGTATGTTATGAGGTTAAAGGAATGAAAAGTGGGGGTTGAAAGATTCCTAACGGAGCGTGTATCTCTTAAAATACATAGGCGAGGAGTTTGAAACTCCTCGGAAATCAATCAGCTTAAAAATAAATAAATAAATAAATAAATAAATAAAATAAATAGGTGTTCGACCGTTTTTTCATAAATGCAATTTAAGGGGCCTATGGGGAGTGGTGAAATTTTGGAAGAAAAACGTCCACTAAGGAATGATTTTTGGATGTTCACTCTCATCGACCAACAAAAACTATTAAAGTTAGAAGAATTACATTTTGGGGATATGTTCGTTGTGTGTCGAAAACGTATACTAAGGAGGGATTTTTGGATATTCAGGTTCTAAAGAGGTGTTAACGGGGTTAAAACTGCATTTCATTATATAACAATATGACACTCATTCGTTCATTCATTCATTTATTTGCAATGGAGGGTGTGGCCCCCGGAGGCAAATTGGATATACATATCAAATAAATAATTACACATAACAATTCAATAACAATTATACAACAATTAAACTGGAGTATTTACACAAATAGTCAGTCTTTTCTTAAACACACCTATATGTTTGGGAAAAGGCTCTAAGACTGCGGCAGGTAGAGAGTTCCAGTTATCAATGGCACGGTTTACAAAAGAATATTTACCATAATGTGTTCGCTGTGGTCGGCCCTTAACTTTGAAAGGATGATCGCTCCTACCCTTGTAAGTAATGTAAGTAATGACGCGAGCGAAGCAAGGCTAAAAATGAGATGGTGTGTGTCTGTGTATTACTCAATCTGGCAAGTACCACTGGTCCGATATACGTGAATTTTACATGGAAGTAGCTGATTTACCTGGTTAACATATAGGTTACTTTTGATTACAATACTTTGCACTATTTAAAGATGGCGACCATTTTAGTGACGTCACTACACCCTTTGGTTTCAAACTCATATTTCCATTTGAAATAAAAAGAGAACGCTAAGAAATAGCAAACTTTTGATGGCATATACGAGGTTTAAAATTACATTTTCTATCCGAAAGGTATCTCCAACGGTTAGCGAGTAAAATCTAAATTTGTGCTATAAAACACGGTCAACGCCGAGCGTTGTAGTTGGACAAAATGTTTCATCCTTAATCTCCCTCTGCGCAGCACCTCGCCTATCCCCTGTTTTAACTGTCACCTTCACATTTTAATTTATTTATGACGCGTAGCGAAGCACGGGTACTTCAGCTAGTAATACATAAATCAAAGTACTTAATGAGGGGCAGATGACCTCGTATTTCCGTCCCTTAAAACAACAATAACTAACACATAACTAAAGTACTTAATAACCTAAACTATAGTGATGGGGTCGCCACATCCCTACGCCAACGCCAAAAAAGCGTACAAAAAATAGGTAAAAGAGGTTTTTACTATGATGTACTGTAAAAATGGAAACTTACCATAATGTCCAGTGAGTTATTGCTTTTTATCTTCAGAGATTAGTTGAACTAGTAACATCAAAATATGGCTGTATAACACAAAATACTGTATGGTTAATATAAAATTCCTGACTTTCTAATACCTTTGGCAATTTTTTCCTGACTCACGCCATTTTTTCACACTTTTTCCTGACTTTTCCTGACGAAAAACAAAATTCCTGACTTTTCCTGCCAGTGGACACCATGGTTACGGAGACGAAGACTGTGACGTCATGCAGCCGCGCGGGAAGCCTAAGTTAATGGTTAATGGAGTCTGTTGAAAGAGTCCTGGGGCGTCGAGCGACCTGGGGCTTCGAGCGAAGCGAAATGAATACAGGGTGACTCCTAAAGAGGTGTACAAGATGCCAGATAAGAATACAGGGTGACTCCTAAAGAGATATACAAGATGCCAGATAAGAATACAAGGTGACTCTTAAAGAGGTGTACGAGATGGCAGAGAAGAATACAGGGTGACTCCTAAAGAGGTGCACAAGATGTCAGACAAGAATATAGGGTACTCCTAAAGAGGTGTAGAAGATGTCACACAAGAAGGGTGACTTCTAAAGAGATACTATACAAGATGCCAGATATGAATACAGGGTGCCTCCTAAAGAGGTGTGCAGGAAGTCAGAGCAAAATACAGGGTGACCCTTAAAGAGGTTTGCAAGATATCAGATTCAAATAATGGGTGACCCTTAAAGAGTTGTAAAAGATGTCAGACTCAAATACAGGGTGCCCCTTAAAGAGGTGCCCGCGCGGGAAGCCTAAGTTAATTGGTAATGGAGTCTGTTGAAAGAGTTCCTGATCCTTTCTAACATGTGTTGCATTTGTAGCATGCGTCATTTTAAATGATATAACGTCTAGTCTTTCAGACTGACTGTATTTTTCTTTTTCCTCTTTCCTCAATGTCCACGTCTCAGCTCCATATAGTGCTACACTCCAAATAAAGCATTTCGCCATCTCTTCCTCAGGCCTTTGTCCAGACCCCCACAAAGCAGTCTCCGTTTCTTATTAAATGCCTTATTGGCAATAATTGCAATGCGTGCTTTCTCACAGCCAGCCGAGATAATATAATTTTCAAAGTGTTTGGCTTTTTAAAGAAGCTTTGGAATTCAAAGGTGATACTACAAATTTCTCAGATGGCCTGTGTTATTGTGGTTTCTCCAAGTGTGTGTGTTTTCGTAAGAGGTTAGGAAACTCACCTCTTCTCAGGTTTACAGTATCTCACAAGCCATAGTGTACACCGTTCTAACCCAGAGACCAAAATCGAATCCGGACCTCATGGTTGACAGCTAAGAATGCTAGCCACTACACCACAAGATGGTCCACGATAAACGAAAACTGTTCCCATCTCTGTATTTGTATCGCCTCGCAACTCAGAATGACAGGGGGTGTAGATTATGTCACGTTTAATAATGACGTTTCATTTGAGGGTCTTGGCCATCTTGGTCATTTAGCCCGTGTACTTGAAAGAATTTGTGTGTAGAATTTGCTTGATAATCTGTGGTATTTGTAATTCAGGTGAGGAATGGGAAGGAGGCGGCCGTGGCCTTTAAGTTAAGAACCATCCCAGTATTTGCCTGGAGTAGAAAATGGGAACTATGAGAAACTCTTCCAGGATGGCCGAGGTGAGAACTGAATGCACCTCTTTTCAGTTTTGCTTCACGAGCAGTAACGATTTCAGTGAAGAAATCGAAAAAGAAAACTGGCGTCCGTGCGCTTTTTAAGCTTATGCTGGGAAAACCGTTAATATACCAATATACTATGAGTGTAAGAATTGTTTAGCATGTAAAGTTCTACAAAAATGTCCGCGAGCATATCTCTATCTTCAGTACATCATCCACTATAAGTGTTTTTACGTTTTCATTTCTTCCAACAATCTCCATTCTATTACTAAGGCGACAGTATACGAGCTAGCTAGGTGCGAGCCTATCACCCCAGTTACAGCCCAGCTAGCCGGAGAGCCTATTACCCCAGATACGGCCAGCAGCAAACTGTCGAGTCATGTTGAGTTAAGACTTCAGAGAAGAGAGGTTGTGTTTGGAGTTTCCCTGTAAGTGCAACTCGGCCTTTCTTCATTTCTCTAGTGAACGTTTCGTTCCGCAAAATACACAATCAAGTTAAGATTGGACGGGAGGGGGATTTGTTTTTCATGCACCTCACCACTCTTAAATTATGTCTGACAAGAATTCGTTGCACATGCATCTCCATGATAATATAATTAATAGTCCAGTCAGTGATTTTAACCCATCATGCCGAGACGTAAAATGGATATAGGTTGTAGTTCATTGACATCGAAAAAAAAACGCTTATCACGTAATGCATTCATAACTGTTCCCGGGTTAAGCCGGGGAGGATTGGTAGTTAATAATATACTACTTTACTACTACCACCACTGATAATAATAATAATAATAATAATAATAATAATAATAATAATAATAATGATAGGAAGGGGAAGGCAGAGCCAAAATGGTTTCGGGAAGTGAGATTGGACTTGGATCGGATGGGGGTGAAAGAAGAAGGCATAATGGACAGAGAGTGATTTAGACGGCTGGTTAAGGAGTTCACAGGTTTCCAGGAAACAGGGGAGTTGTCAGTGAGGAAAGAAATATCTTACATGGAGGAACAGGAGAAGGAAGTGGGAGAGAGGATGAAGAGATATTGGCAGAGACTGAAGACCAGACATAGGCCTACTGTAAAAACTGTCAAACTTCGACCATAGTTGGCCGTAACGAATAGATATATAGAGTAATAATAAAAATAGACTAATAAAAATAATAATAGACTTAGGTAATTGTGTGACTACCACTTATTATTCCCGTTTTCAACGGGGTCGGGGATGAGATGCTGTGAAAGTCTATGTGGCGGATGGTTTTTACGACAGGATGCCCTTCCTGACACCAACCTCATGAGAGATGAAATTAATAAAACTGGGCAAGGATGTGGAAGGAACTGGCCGTGGCCTGTCAGAAGGTAACATCCCAACATTTGCCTGGAGTTGAAAATGGGAAACCACGGAAAACCAATTCAAGGACGGTCGACGATGGGGATCGAACCCACGTTTACCGAGTGTGCAGATAGCTTGGCCCCATGGCCTAAAGCTGTGCGTTATCGAGCGTAGCTACCACTGTCGGTAGATTAATAATAATTGTAACAATATCAATAATGGAATGAACATCCACAGCCTGCTTCCAGTCTCCGACCGGGTCAGGAATGGAATGAATGAAGCCCCCATCTAGCGGCGAGGATATGAACTGTGCCGGCTGCCGAGGCCTGACGCACTCCTCTGGGGCAATGATTAAATGAATGACAGATGAAATGAAATGATAGAGGAGAGTGTTGCTGGAATGAAATTTTGACAGGGAAAACCGGAGTACCCGGAGAAAAACCTGTCTGCCTCCGTTTTGTCCAGCACAGATCTCACATGGAGTGACCGGGATTTGATCCACGGACCCAGCGCACAGTGGGTCAAAATCGAAATTTAGAGTGAAAGCAACGTATATAATTGGTTTACTTCATAATAAACATCAGTTAAGACCTTTTTAAGCTACGTCTACACATGCAAGAAATTGTCTATGACTAGGAGTTGGATAGAGCATTCAGTTATCTCTTCAGAAAAAAATTCTACGCCTAATTTACTTTTAACAGAGTCACAAAGTTCCACTTGTGACATAATCGTCGAACCCAGTGCTTCAAAGAGTTGTAAACGTGTTGAGAACTGGTTGCGCGGCATCTTCTAAAACGTAAAATAACTAAGTAAGTTGCAAAAAGATGCAAAAAATCTTATAAAAGGCGTAAACTACAAGACTTTATCTACATTTTAACATTAAGTAGAAAGTGACGCAGAGTGACGCGTCATACTAAAAATCTAAGTGAAAATATAATTTTAAAAATAATAGTTAAATATTATATAATGCAAATATGGCTAAAATTACGTAACAATTACGCCCATTAATAAATGAAACACGTTACAAAGTTCATACCTTCAGCTGCATGTTCCATCTTAAAGCATCACACTAACCACAAAGACAACCAAACCACAGCCACTTACATTCACCCTCCAATTCAGACTGCTCGAACAGTGGTGATAGATTTATACTAAAATGCATTTGTATCCCAGAATAGTGAGCGGCAATTATATGAGAATGCTGTAGAAGTAATACATTTTGATGTTTTAATTATGAAAATAAATAATTTTGTCCTCCTAGATTTCGATTTTGACCCACTGTGCAGCGGTGAGAGGCCGGCGTGCTGCCGCCTAAGCCACGGAGGCTGCAATAATATCAATAATAATAATTTTAAATAACTCTCTGCTATTAGGTCATACAATACACAATTGTGCAAGCCATACATGGAAGTTAGAGAATTAAAATAACCAACCCTAATGGAACTCGAACCCGCAACCTTCGACTTTTTACGCCAGTGCTCTGACCATTCAGCTATGGGGAAACACTTAAATTCAACATTGGCAGTGATGCATCTAAATCTTAAAATCAACAGTACAAGCGTCTCGAAGCGGGCAACAATCAGAGTATGATACGCATGTCCGGTCTTTGTATTTCACAAACGAATTGTAAACTTGGAAGGGGTTCTTACAATGCCTTCTTGCATTGAGTTCTACGGTGAATAATTAAAGCAGTGATTAGAACCATGGCTCGTATAAGCACATATACCAAATATTTCACGTTGATCCACCAGCTGTTCTCAAGTTAAAGACGTGCGAACAGACAAGCAGGCCTACAGAAAAACAGATATTTAGCGCGCATTCGTCATCCATCTCAAACACCTAAACATGGAGGACTCTGTAGGAATTCGCAAAAGAAAAATGAAGGCTAACAGTTACATAGATTTTGGAATTGTCCGCCTCGTTGCGCAAGGGCTAGCATTCCTGGATGTTGCCTCGGAGGTTCGAGTTGGATTCCCGGCTCTGCCAAGAATCTAATTCTGGTTTAAGGGCTGTAACGGGTTACACACAATCTCGTGAGGCAAAACTGAGAAGAGGGTGGGTGGGTTCGATTCCCACATCAGCCATTCTGGAAGTGGTTTACCGTGAATTCCTGCTTCTACGCCACGAAAATGCTGTGATACTTCCTAACGTAAGGCCACGGTCACTTCCTTCCCAAAATTCACCTGAATTACAAATACACACAATACTACAGACACCACAATAACACAGGTAATCAGGCATTTTAAATGTATTTATTTATTTATTTAAATATGTATGTACATATACACCCACCGACAGCGGTATCTACCCTCGCTAACGCGCAGTACTAGATCATGGGGCCAAGCTATCTGCGGAACGGTAATCGTGGGTTCGAACTCCACCGTCAGCCGTCCTTGAATTTGTTTTCCGTGGTTTCCCATTTTCAACTCGAGGCAAAGGCTGGGGCGTCACCTTCTGACAGGCCACGGCTGCTTCCTTCCACATTCTGGTCCAGTTGCATTCAACTTCATTAATTTCATCTCTTTTTAAATCCTCTCATGAGGAAGGGCACCCAGCCGTAAAAACCATCCGCCACAAAGACTTTCATCGCATCTCGTCCCCGACTAAGGGGTAGACATAGACATATACACACACCCAAGTACACGATATCCATGTCCCTGAAATGAAACAGCAAGATTTTGGAACTGGATGTATTGCGAGTTGCTTTGTTTGTTCCAAGTCACACCCATCTGTCTCCATTCAACAGCCATTGATGTACAACTGTTGTAGTGTTAGATATGTAAATAGCTACTCCTCACGCCGTAGTAGGAGTCAGATTACAAATGATATCGGTGGAGTTATTTAACTGCTTGGAGAGTCCTACCTTAGTCCACATATACTAGTTGCTCGTAAAATATCGAGAGACAGCACTCACCTGGAAAATAAAACACGTGATATCAGTGCGACATTATCAATGGAGTGAAAGAGTTTAGAGTGGTACTACAGCAAGTGCAAAGAGATGGAGTAAATTGTGACGGAGAATAAGAATGTAATAAGACATAACAAAGCAAAAACAGAATAAAACAAATAATCTCTATAAATAAAGTAAGTTACCGTAAACTTTCTGCCAGACCATTTAGAATATTGTGTAAATTTAAAAACAAAATATTCATACACACTTCACTAAAACCAATTTTACGTCATATATAAAGATACAAAATTCACTCATGTTATACATCATGTATTTAAAGTCTGCCTAAAATAAGTCCAAGAGCACTGTGTTACATCAGAATATAACAAAATTATCTAAATAAATAAAGCACGGTATCCTTTCTGTGACTTAGATAATTATATTTGGAAACCCAGGAGGCTGAGGTGACTAAGAAGATTCTCTTTGGAAACCCAGGAGGCTGAGGTGACTAAAAAGATTCTCTTTGTAACCCTGAAGGCTGAGGTGACTAAGAAGATTCTCTTTGGAAACCCTGAAGGCTGGCGTGACTAAGAAGATTCTCTTTGGAAACCCAGGAGGCTGGGGTGACTAAGAATATTCTCTTTGGAAACCCAGGAGGCTGGGGTGACTAAGAAGATTCTCTTTGGAAACCCAGGAGGCTGGGGTGACTAAGAAGATTCTCTTTGGAAACCCAGGAGGCTGAGGAGACTAAGAAGATTCTCTTTGGGAACCCAGGAGGCTGAGGTGACTAAGAAGATTCTCTTTGGGAACCCAGGAGGCTGAGATGACTAAGAAGATTCTCTTTGGAAACCCAGGAGGCTGAGGAGACTAAGAAGATTCTCTTTGGGAACCCAGGAGGCTGAGGTGACTAAGAAGATTCTCTTTGGGAACCCAGGAGGCTGAGATGACTAAGAAGATTCTCTTTGGGAACCCAGGAGGCTGAGGTGACTAAGATGATTCTCTTTGGAAACCCAGGAGGCTGAGATGACTAAGAAGATTCTCTTTGGGAACCCAGGAGGCTGTGGTGACTAAGAAGATTCTCTTTGGGAACCCAGGAGGCTGCGGTTACTAAGAAGATTCTCTTTGGGAACCCAGGAGGCTGCGGTTACTAAGAAGATTCTCTTTGGAAACCCAGGAGGCTGGGTTGACTAAGAAGATTCTCTTTGGAAACCCAGGAGGCTGCGGTTACTAAGAAGATTCTCTTTGGAAACCAAGGAGGCTGCGGTTACTAAGAAGATTCTCTTTGGAAACCCAGGAGGCTGTGGTGACTAAGATGATTCTCTTTGGAAACACAGAAGGACGAGTCTCACCTCTAACAATATAGCTGGACGAAGTGGAAGAGGATCTACGGAAGGTGGGATGCGCAGAACAGCATTTGACCATGATGAATGAAAGAAGCTCGTTGGAAACGCCAAGGTTCACACTGAGCAGTATATCCACAAACGAAGAAAAACAATTTGACCACGTGTGTACATCATTTATTAAAGGAGGCAACATAAAGGTGGTTACAGGAGAAAGAACACAACACCAACAGTTAAGAGCACACCTTCCTGAACAGTCTTCACTTAGCTTGTTACCATGGCGAGAAACTTGAACAAAATCTCATCCTAACACATTCTCACGCCGAATGCTACATAAATTAGGCCTATAAACCCTAGAAGATCTGTGGTGGTATCTTCCAAGAGTTCCAGCTGACAAATGGAAGAGATATTTTTGGTTTCCTTTACTTTGATCAAACGATATGAGCTGAAGCTAGATTTACGAGCAGAAGGGCACCTCGGTATAAGAAAAGTACACAATATACACTCTGTTAACACGATACCTCACAACACAGTAGGAGCAAGACCTTCTTCGCACGTGTCATGAATGTTAATGGCAACTTAAGGTTGGGAATATGGGGATCTATTACCTAGTGGTCTTGAATCACAGCAAAAGTTCTTTACAATACTCTTGTAAGATTGAAATGTAGCTACATACTTCTCGTAATGTACGCTGTTTAAAAATTTGTGCCCAGAAAAGAAGTATGTTTGGAGGGCCAAAATGCGATAATATATCATATTTGTCATAAGGCGAGCCACACCTAGGTCGAAGAACCATCAAAATAATGCCCTGTTCCTCATAACTTAGACAAGTACTCATCAATACAACAACCAAATTTTACATCGTGTGGAAAGGAAGAAGTAATGTAGCCACTTTCTGTGACCTCAAGGTACGTGTTGAGTTTCCAAAATTAGAGGTCCTGAGTTCAATTCCCGGCTCTGTCAAGAATTTTAATTCTGGTCTGAACGTTGGAACGGGTACACTTACTCTCGGGAGGCAAGATTGAGGTGAGATGGATTCCATTCCCACCTCAGAAGTGTCTTTTAGTGGTTTCCCACGTATATACTCTATGCAAAGACTGGGATGGTTCCTAGCTTATGGCCACATAAATATATAATTATATGCACATTAATACAGGCACCAAACTGACACAGCTTATCAGACAGGGTCCACTCGCACCTAAGTACACAGGGCTACGTGATCACGATGTCGCAAAGCCCCTAAATGAATCAACAAAAACAACGAGGAAGGAACGTACTGCTACTTATCTCGATCATTTCGTTCTGTAGAGTACAGTAAATGTTCGAATTATCTTGCTCTTAGATCATTCGGTTGAGTATTCATCAGCATAGAATTTGGTATTGAATTGATGCCCAATTATATTGGATCCCCACTAATATAATTGGGCTAAAATTCAATAGTTTATTTTATGTCGCTTCCCCCACCCCCAAAAAAATAACAATTGGGCATAAATTCAATATTTTTTGTTCATGCATACTCCACCGAATAATGTAAGAACGAAATGTTTCGAACAATTCTCATTGTTGATAAGGCAACGCTGACAACTGGCTACAAAGCATTCTGTAAAATGAAGTAACAGCGACCTAAGAGGCTTTCAGTTATCGAGTCGTACTGGATGCATGAGCGCCAGCCATATCGATATAGCTGAAAAGTCTATCTTCATCATTGTAATTATGAAAATCCAATGAAACTAACAATAATTGAACACTGAGTTTTAATAAGATTTACCTAATTTCATTTTTATTTCTTTCTTTCTTTCTATCTTCCTTCATTCTTTCCTTTCATTCGTCCTTCATTCCCTCTAGGGATCGATGACCTACATGTTTCACCCCTTTACAAATATCACGACCAGCATCCTTCCTTCCTTCCAGCCTTCCTTCCTCCCTTCTTTCTTCCTTCCTGCCTATCTTTCTTCCTTCTTTCGTCCCTTTCTTCCTGCCTTCCTTCCTTTCATCCTTTGTTCCTTTCGTTATTTCTTTCTTTCTTTCTTTCTTTCTTTCTTTCTTTCTTCTTTTCTTCCTTCCTACCTCCCTTTCTTCCTTTGTTCCTTCCTATCTTCCTCTCCTCCCCTCTGCCGTCCTTTCTTTCTTTCTTTCTTTCTTTCTTTCTTTCTTCCTTTCTTCCTTTCTTTGTTCCTTCCTTTCTTCCTCTCCTCCCCTCTGCCGTCCTTTCTTTCTTTCTTTCTTTCTTTCTTTCTTTCTTTCATTCTTCCTTTCTTTGTTCCTTCCTTTCTTCCTCTCCTCCCCTCTGCCGTCCTTTCTTTCTTTCTTTCTTTCTTTCTTTTTTCTTTCTTTCTTTCTTTCTATCTTCCTCCTTTCCTTCCTCCCTTCCTTTGTTCCTTTCTTTCTTCCTTTCATCCTTTCTTGCTTTGTTACTTTCTTTCTTCTTTCCTTCCTTCCTTTCTTCTGTTCCTTTGTTCATTTCTTTCTTCATTCCTTCTTTTCTTCCTTTGTTTCTTCCTTCTTTTTCCTTTAATTCCTTCTTTTCTACCTGTGTTTATTCCTTCCTTTTCTCTCCTTTCTTTCCTCCGGCATTCCCTACTTCCCTCAAGAGATCGATGACCTACATGTTCCGCCCATTAAAACAACCAGCATCCTTTCGTTCATCCTTCATTCCCTTCTCAATTCTTCGTTTCCTCCTGTTTTGCTACTTCCTTTCCATATTGTTTCCTATTCCATTCTTGGCCGCAATGCACCAGGGTACATTAATACGTCTTTTCTATTATCATATACCGACTTTTCTTAGTATATTTTTCTCTTTTCTGGCACTCCTGCCAGGAAGTGGGATGATGTCATTGTATCTTTCCCAGTTACTCGACCATTTTACGATCATGGGCAGTGTCAGTGTCAGTGTCAAGACCTGTGGAGCCTTGTCCAGCACGAGCAAGTCACGAGAAAGTGCTGCCGAAAAGGTTTACCCGCACATTTCGGCTCTCACGCACTCCACTCCACCCCACTCCACTCCACTTCCTTATCAGCTTTCATCTCGTACATTATTTATTTAGTTGTTTAGTGCACTTTGTGCCACTCTTGGCGGTGTCTTCTGATGTTGCCTCACACATTTCGCAGACCGGAAGTGGACGCTTTCTAAACTTACCATCTCTTGCGTCCAGAATTTAAGAGAACTAGCATTTCTACGACGAGTATTGGCAAATTTTCATCATAAAAATCATTCAATTTCCTAAGCAAATGAGCAGAGCCGATTCTTTGATAATTATTTTCAATTTATGGATCAATTTTGATGTTAGTAAAGTTAGTGGGTTACTTCTCCAGAAATGTTTGTAGAATTTCATTCAGGGGCTTAGGGATTGATAAGTGGGAGGGAGGGACATACTTTTGAGAGCTCAGTTGTTTACGCGTGCGAGGAGAAGCATTGCCTTGCTGTGTTTGTCTTAGCAACCTCCTTACTACAAGGTAGTGGAAAATACCGACCTCCTACACAGACACTGTCCGTGTGACTTTATCGGTGTTCGCATTTAGGCTATTAATTTCTTATTGAGTCGTAATTATTATTACTCACTGGTTAGATTTATGTTGTTTGATGGCACACAGACACAATCCCCGATTGATCTAATCTGTTAAGTCTATTTTATTTTTATAGAAGTAAACAAGGGGGCATTTTGTGCAATATCCAGGCTCTATAGCGAAATGTTTTAATTTCTTTTGATTAATGCAGCCAATGGCCATTTATTTAATTTTCAGGACGGGACGGGGAAGGGATTCGTGGAATGAAATCGACCGTGGACCTATTGAAAGAAACCGTTCTGTCCGTAGTGAAAATGGGAAACCATGAAAACCATTTTCAGGACGGTGGAGGGCCAATTTGAACCCACGCTCTCCTGAAGTCAGCAAGGCACGAGGTAGCGCGTTAGTGTTCTCGGCCACAGCGGCAGGTCGGTGCAATGTCTTTGGAAAGCAGTTATCTCTAAGCCTCCGTCAGACTACGAAGTTTGAAGGCATGATAGTGCAGTGGTGAAAATGATTGCATCTCACCAAGGTAGACGGTGTTAGATACCCGGTCAATGAATGTGAGATTTTGTAGGTGAAATACCACGTTCTGTGGTTGGGATTCCACGTAAATACGGTCTCAGTGGTCACATTTCTCAGCGAATTCAAGTCAACTCTCAACACTACACACACTTGACACACAGACAGACAAACACACACATCTCATGCGCCTACTTGATTTTTTATGAAAATAAGCTTCAAAAAAGGCAGTGTAATATTCAGGCTCTATTGATAGAGAGATGATCACCTCGTCCGTACGCCTAGATTCTGGATCCTGTTCACAGGTCAATACGCCAGGTTGATACACATTAATGTATAGAAAGAAGCCGGTCCAGACACTAACAAGAGTGGACTGGGAGCTAATGGCTGCAATTAGTGAGGATGCACAGTATCTGAGCACAATAGGCAGCTTGTTACATAAATAATGGAGGCGGCTCATCACTCATTAAGCCGGGTGGGGCACGCTTGCACCCTAAGACCTATACTTAATGCCCAGAAGTTATAATGGCTACCGCCGAAACTTACAATTACTAACAATAGGAACAAAGAAGATCAAGGGTCCAGTGAGGAGATATGGACCGCAGGTACTGTATTAAGAAAGTCAAGCTCAATAGGAACAGACTGAGGGTTCAAATATACTATTTTATAAGCGGGTGAGATACCTACAGCTTGTTGAAGAGTTTAAAATAGACCACCTTATGGCGTAGAGGCTATTGTTCTTGGTTGTCATCCTGGAGGTCTGGGTTCGATTCCTGGCTATGCAAAGACATTTTAATTCTGGTGTGAGGGCTGGAACGGGGTGCACTTAGTCTCGTAAGGTTAAACTGAGAATAAGAGGGGTTGATTCCCAGCTCAGTCATTCTGGAAGTGGATTTTCGTAGTTTCCCCCACTTCTACTCCAGGGAAATGCTGGGATGGTTCCTAACTTAAGGCCACGGTCACCACATTCCCAATCTTATCCGCAATTAACATACACTTGTACAGTCACCACAATAACACAGGTTATCACACAAATCCCACACAAACCCTAAAATACACGGGACTATATGACCGCGATGTTTCAGCCTCTAAAATAAGCAAACTAAGCAACAACAACATAGCCTAAAATATAGCAATATTTAAATTACATTTTATTAAGCTAGAACGAATGAACTACTCATGCATCACACACATATCCATAGATACATAACTAGTCATAGACATCGTTCAAAAATATTTGACCAGTCTTTAACAAATGTACCTAGAGAATCCATCCCGTGGTAGCAAGGACAGGACATGCTGCAGAGTCGGCAGCCACAATCATCCTGTGGGGTGTGGAATCCATAACAATATTAATTTTATGTTCGACCCTGACTGTTATATGTCAGAAAACGGTATCATAATGATGGTCATTATAACACTATTTTTCATTATCGAACAGTTTCTCCCACCAATCACAGCTCAAGAAACAGTTGTTTGACCAATTAGATAAGAATAGCATCGCACCTGCGCAGAGTTCCAAGGCCTTCTAACTTAAATGTCACTGCGTTGCCTAGTGTCATAGTGGGGTAATCGAGGGGGCCATGGTCAAATACAAGGCATTGTCTGCGTCCCATGCGCTATGTTCAGTACATAAAACTGGCGAAATCTCGACAGATATTTACGAATATTTATGTTCGAACATAAAATAGTTATAATAATAATTATCGTCGAACATAAACAGTCGTATGCAACTGGCCTATAATGGTAATTAAGACACTCGTATGGAAATTATAAAACTCGCATACGCTCGTTTTATAAACATACTCGTGTCTTAATTAATGCCATTATAGGCTCGTTGCATAACGTACTATTACAGTATTGTCTCTGTCATAAATCTTATATAACAATTGCACTTATTTCCATGGAAACAAGACATATCACCAAAAAAACAAACGTCTAAAATTTCAGAATTCTAATAATTATGTTTATCCAATTTTCAAAATATTCCTTTACTCTAAGCTGTCCGTTGTCGTTTCCTTCATATCTATTATGTCAATAGGAATTGTTTAACTTCACTTGTTTAAGCGTTTGTCAAATTTCCAGATACAGTGATGTGCAAATTATTAGACTCGATGGCAGTTTTCCAACATTTACTTTGTATGTTTTGTGACTTAATACAGTAAAAATGTTTTGCAATGCGCTGAAACTATTTAAAATGTTAAATTAATAGTCTTAATAACATTTTTTAAAGAATCTGACAGTAAACTAATTTTTTGCAGTTTCCACTAAAAGAGGAGCCTTATAAAAGCAGAATGAAACCCTTTTTGTCTTGATTAACGTATTCTGGTTTTCGTATGAATTTGGACCAGAGAGATTGGAAGTATTTTATTACTGATTGTCCACTCTTGAACTATTTAAAGATTCGGAGGCAATGGATTGAAATCACCTTATTTAGAGAATACATTCCAAAGTCAATGAAAAATATTAAAAACGGGCCAGCTCAGGTGACCCTCACAATCTCCAATTTCAAAATTTTCAATTGCAATTCCTTGTGGGAAATGTAAGTCCACAGGGGAGAAAACATTACTAAATAGGGTAATAAACTACTATAAATAGATTTTCATAAAAAATTGTGACTGATTTAAATTCGTTATTTGAGTCTAATAATCTGCACACCGGAGCCTCCGTGGCTTAGGCGGCAGCGCGCTGGCCTCTCTCCGCTGGGTCCGTGGTTCAAATCCTGTTCATTCCACGTGAGATTTGTGATGGACAAAGTGGAGGCAGACAGGTTTTTCTCCGGGTACTCCGGTTTTCCCTGTCACATATTTAATTCCAGCAACACTCTCCACTGTCATTTCATTTCATCTGTCATTCATTTAATCATTGCCCCAGGGGAGTGCGACAGGCCTCGGTAGCCGGCACAGTTCATATCCTCGCCACTAGATGGGGCCTTCATTCATTCCATTCCCTGACCCGGTCGGTCATCTGGAAGAAGGCTGTGGATTTTCATTTTCAATTTGCACACCTCTGTACAAACTGAACTTCACTCAGAACATAAGTCTTTAATAAGTCAATCTGTAGTGACAACGCACATTTAGGAACAACAAACATTAATTTTATTTAGCGTATGATGCTTACAAGACAGTACTATAATTAATAAATATAAATTTTCAAATAAACAATTTACAGCCTTAAGACCCTTCATATATGGGCTGCCAGGTCTTGAATCCATTCAAGGGCTTGTGGATTGGCTGCATGGAGCTCTTCTAAGGTCCCAGAGTACATATATAGAGGGCATTCCTGACCGACATGCTTGATAGTTTGCACTTCATATCCACAATCACAAAGAGCCGAGTCTATCCAGCCCCACTGATGTAAGGCTGCTCTAGTTCGAGCAGTGCCACATCGTATTCTGTTCAGTCGGGACCAGACAGCTCGAGGGAGATGGAATCCAGGTAGTTTGATGGTAGGATCAAGTACTTCAATTAGGCCACGAGGTGGAGAGGAAGACCATTCAACTTTCCATGTTTTTCGGGGGTTGAATGGAGCTGAAGTAAGTTCCATAGCCGTCTCGTAGGCTGGTTTCCGTGATTTCAAACTGGATGTGGAAAGTTGATTGACGTCTTGGTGGATTGGGAGAACTTCATTATTCATAATTCTGCGCCACAGGTGGGAAAGAACTTGCTGTCTCCTGATGTGAGGAGGAACAATATTACACAGTACAGGTAGCCACTGTGAGGGAGTGCAATGTAGAGTGCCAGAGATAATCCGCATTATTGACCTTGGCTTCAGCCACGAACACATATTATAAGTGTCATATCTTTTACCTTTCTTCCTTTGACTGTTCATAGTTCTTTCTTCTTTTCTTCTGTTTTCCTATAACTTTGTTGTTAAGATAGAGAATAAAAATTGACACCCATAACGACATAGATCGTCGTATTTATTATAAACTAGCAGAAGTACCCGTTCTTCGAACGGTCTTGGGTGTTAACACCAGACATTATCAATTGAGCTACTGTTGCAATGGTTAGCGGATTGTCATTCCTTCATAAGTTTATCAGAACGAAGTTAGTTTTCTGGGAATATCACACACGCTGTTAATTTAAGGGCCTTAAAATGTGGTTTTCGGAAACCCTTTATAGACTCCCGAATTTTGTGTCTCACATTGAGAAGCGCAACATATGCTTTGGTCGACCTTCAAAGGATAATTTTTATGTTTCGCCTATTTTAGCATGTATTTTGAGTGGTTTCTCCCTATATCCACCCTTCTACTGTATGAAAAGTACGGTGAAGTGTTTCATAAATGATTGGTGAATTGACTATCATGGATACCATACCTTGCCACGGTCGGTGAGTGGATAGCGTGTCGGTCAACTAACCCCCAAGTTTGCAGGTTCGCTCCTGGCCGTGGTAAGTGATTTTTTTTTAAAGGAGGCAAAAATTACGACACCATGTCATACGATGTTGGCATGTCAAAGAACCAATTTGAATTCAGTAGGCCGTGTTCATAATGGCAAAATTAATCTCGGGAGTTTCCGCCAACACAAAGTTCCTCATTTCTCTACCAGAAAGCGCTATAGTGTTCACGGAGCTTAGATATCTAACCTCCTTGACTTTCATAGTGATTCAAAGAACAACAAAATTCGACATGCAAGCTACCCTCTGGGTGTCAAATTACAAAGCTTGCACCCGGCAGCCGAGGCCATACGATATTATTATTATTATTATTACCATACCTAATTTTACGATGCACCAAGCGTCCGAACACGAGTTATAGGCGTACATAAAGATACACAGAAAGACAGACAAACAATTCTATTATCTACAACATATCACTCAGATATCCAAATATGGGTATATCTACCATACAGTATCAAACAAAATCATCCACACGATTATTATTTATTTATTGAATGGCTTTTAGTGCCGGGAGTGTCCGAGGACATGTTCGGCTTGCCTGAGTCTGTAGCTGCTTCCAGCGGACACCCTAAAGGGTGAGCTACAAGTTCCGTTCAATTACAAGTAGTTCCAACTTTCGCCACCAGATATCAATGATACCTAGTGGTGAACGTTGGAACTTTGATAGAGCGTTCTGACGAAATCTAACCTAACAATTTTGCTTTACACAAGTTTAGTATGTGAAAGGATCTTTTACGATGAACCTATATGCCGAAAAAAAAAGATTAGTTAAAATGTGCTCTCAAACTAAATTCACCTAACGTGTACTTCCTTGACGTGAAATAGAATAGAAAGCATTGTAGACGAAACGCAATACACGTCACATAAAAACTTACCCTCCCCATACACAGGAAGACCCCTTTCATAAATTAAAAAGGCTTGTGGTGCATGAAAATGTATGTTCTTTAGCCTCAAATGGCCCAAATTCCTAAAAGCCGCAAAAAGAATGCTGATTCAATTCAGGAATTTTGGAAATTAATTTTGCTGTTTGGAGATATAATAGACCTTCTGTACTATGTGTCGCACGTGAAAATTGCATGAAAAAATTCTAGGTTACCCCTTGACCACCATAATTGCATTGATGAATTATACAGTCTACGTTGGTTTCGTGATAACCTTATAGCCATTTGCAAACTTTCACAGAAATGTAATAAATGGAGTGACATTGCTTCTTACAGAAATAGATGGACAGTTGGATGCCACCCCTTGAGATAATGTTGTCATGGTTACCGATTTGCATTCCTTCATTAGTTTGTTAAATTAAATTAAATTAGTTTTCTGGGAATATTTCAGAAACTGTTGGTTTTAGAGCCTTATAATGTAGTTTTCGAGGACACTTTAGGGCCCCCGAGTTTTGTTTCTGGCACCGAAGGCCTTTGTCTCGTCTTTGTACGTCACAATATAATACTAATAATAATATTATAATATAGGGATAGGAATATAATAGACCTGCCGTACCACACCCGCAGGTGTAAATCACGTGAAAAAATTCTAGAGTGCCACTTGACCCCCTTAAGTGCATTATACGTATTGATGAATTTTACAGCCTAATATGGTTCCGTGATAACCTTCTAGCCGGTTGCAGACTTTCACACTAATGTAATTTATGGAATTGCATTGCGTCTTACAGCAATAGGCCTAGATGGACCTCTGAGAATCTGTTGCCATGGTTACCGGCATGCATTCGTTCATTAGTTTATTAAATGAAATTAGTTTTCTGGGAATATCTCAAAAACGGTTGGTTTTAGGGCATTAAAATGTGGTTTTCGGGGACGGGTCCCCGAGTTTTGTCTCTCACTTTGGGAGGATGAAAATGAGCTTTGTCTCGTCCTTCTACGCCTATTTCAGCATGTATTTTAAGGGGGGTAGGACCCCTTTTGTGAGAGGTATGGAGAAGGGTTACATCAATGATTAGTGTCGTGCCTCTGATGGATATCTGTACCAAAATTTACGTTGATACACCCAGCCGTTCTCGTGTTATAAGGGAACAAAGCTGTCCACAGACAAACAGACAGACAAAAAATATTTTCGCGCGCATCCATCATAAAACAGTCTGAAACGCGTAAATAACTCAAATTTCCGTAGAAACTCAGGAAAAAAAACTTTCATTTTTAGCCTACTTTTCACATTTTGCAAAAATGGGGAAAAAGTAGACTTATGAGATCGATCCGGGCAAATGTCTGTCTGTCTGTCTCTGTGTCTGTCTGTCTGTCTGTCTGTCTGTCTGTGTGGTAGATATACCCATATTTGGATATCTGGGTGATATGTTGTAGACAATAGAATTGTCTGTCTGTCTTTCTGTGTATCTTTATGTACGCCTATAACTCGTGTTCGGATGCTTGGTGCATCGTAAAATTAGGTATGGTAACCATGAGAGTCAATACACCAATCATTTATAAAACTCTTCGCCGTACTTTTCATACAGTAGAAGGGTGGATATAGGGAAAAACTTCTCATAATACAGGAAAAACTTCTCATAATACATGCTAAAATAGGCGAAATATAAAAATTATCCTAGAAGGACGACCAAAGCATATGTTGCGCTTCTCAATGTGAGACACAAAATTCGGGAGTCTATAAAGGGTCTCCGAAAACCACATTTTAAGGTCCTTAAATTAACAGTGTGTGTGATATTCCCAGAAAACTAACTTTGTTCTGATAAACTTATGAAGGAATGACAAACCGCTAACCATTGCAACAGTAGCTCAATTGATAATGTCTGGTGTTAACACCGAACACCGTTCGAAGAACGGGTACTTCTGCTAGTATCCTATAAACATGAGCGATGCGAAGGGAATGGTAACGGACAACTCAAAGCAAGGTCAACATTTGAAAACTAGATAATTATTACTAAAATTTTGAAACTTTTGTTTATTCTCGGTAGCCATGATGTCTGTGTTTCCTAGGAAAATATGTAGAACTATTGTTTAAGATTTATGACAGCCACATTCATAAAATTAACACGGTTATATTGTTGACCCTTTTAAGGTGAATCTCCACTCGGAATATAATTCAGCATCTGTCTGGCTGACCAGTCACATACAGGATCAACTAATATACTACACTATCTGAATATTTTGACTGAATTTATGTTTGATTTTTGCATTCAGAATTTCCTTATTTAAAGACCGAATTGTATGACTTGCAATTTTATTTCAGGTATTTGTATCGAATACATTCATTTTAACAAACTAACAGTAAGATATTGGGATCCCCAATAGGGGTTGACCGACTGAAAAGCATGTTTTATATGAGATCTGAGTAGGCAACGTTTTCTACAGTGGAAAGGGTAAAAGAAAGGGAGCCGGCCCCAAAGTCACTGAAAATATAGGAAAACTAGAAATTAGCTTAAAAAAACAGTTCACAGGAGAATACACCCTAATAAAAGGTACCATCGCGGCATTTGTCCGGAGTTGAACATAAGAAACCATCGAAAATATTTCAAGGACTTTCGACGGATGGGTTAATGAATGAAACTGGGCAAAAAGTTGGGAGGAAGCGGCCGTGGCATTTGCCTGGGGTTGAAAATCGGTAACTTTATAAGTGAGAGTGGGTTAGGGCCAGCAATCTAAATTTTCCAGTGAACATTGACTCAATGACTTGTTCGTTTTTGAATGATAATTTTGTTTTGTTTTTCCGTAAATGTTGTTTATTTTTATAATTATTATTTTTATTTAATTCTTTGTTTTATTAATTTTAGGTCTTTTCAAATTTAGGTGTCCACCTCTAAATTTTAAATTCAATTCCAAATGTGTATTCTTTAATATGTGTTAAGAGGGGCAGATGACCTCGTAGTTCCGCCCCTTAAAACAACAATAACTAACTAAAATCGGTTACCACGGAAAGTCATGGCCTTATGCCTTAACGCGCGTAGCTAACTTCGTCGGTAACAATAATAATAATAATAATTAATGATAATAATAATAATAATAATAATAATAATAATAATAATAATAATAATGGGATTGCCCAAGATGACGTGGAAGTACGGGAGAGATCTGAGTCTGAATCAAGGCTGGATAATAACATACCTGCTTCATGTGAATGCAAATACATCATATGGTCACCAGAATGCAAATCCAACAAAGAGACGTACGTGTAATAACGCAAACATGCCTTAAAAGTCCTGTCTGCTAGATCTAATGACCAAATGATGTCATTGAGTGGTGATGTCAGCTTTCAGCCGGCGGGACTTCGTGAAATTGTGTTGGCCAACCTGTGCTCGTGAAGAAGAACATTTCTACAGTAATAATATATATCTCCATTGTTTCTCAGTAGTGAGCTTTATTTGGAGATCCTCTTTAGTAATACGCCAATAATACACACGGAGATCCGGCAATTGCTCAAACTTGGAAAAGATAACCATGGAAAAACATTTCTAGTTCTATCAAGTTGGAATTAGCAATTAACGCCTCACGGTTTTTGTTGGTTGGTTCCTCAGTTTAGGGGCTGCAACAACGCAGCCATGTAGCCCCGTGTTCTTTGGGTGTCTGTAGAATCTGTCTGATAACCGGTGTGAATTGTCATAGCTGTATTGGTGTGTGTTATCTGTAATTCAGGTAGGCCTAAGGACTGCAGACGATCAATTTCAAGTAGTTCCTACTTTTGCTACCAAATGATACCGTCAACGACACCTAGATGTAAACCTGGCTACTAGATACCACCGTAACTGGCACCTGGGGGCGAACATTGGAACTTAATAGAGCCCTAATTTAATATAACCTAGAAATTTAGCTTCAAAAAATTGTAGTTAGTGGAAGGTTCTTTTACATGCCATAAATCTATGACATGAGCCCGCTGGCTCTTTCCCTCCGAAGGAAGGCATACTGAGGGATTTTAACGCTCTTAAAGAATCCGATGACATGGACCTGGTTTGAACCCACGATCTACGCCACTGAAGCCTCTCCTCACGGTTTTCTATCACAAGTTTGAGTGTACCCGAAGCATTCCTCGGGCCAGAATTTAAATCCTAGCACCATCGGGGATTGAACCCGAGACTCACAAGACAGAAATCTCAATGAGGCGGCAGGCGAAGCTCAAGGCCAGTGTATGAGGCTCAGGAACTGAGCGATGCACCTTCTAACGGTTCGAATCAAGCCTAGGGCATCAGTGCTTTTGCTCTTCTTAACAGATTCCTTTTTAAAAGACAAAAACATTTCTCATTTTAGGAAAATCTAAGATAATTACCGCATTGGTTAAAAGATAATTAATTAAAATGCAATCAATACAAATTATGTTCAATTGTTAGTACATGTATTGCTGATTCTCAAGATAAAACTAACATTCGGACATTTCCATTCATTCCAACCCATTGCAAGTGTGGCCTGCTTGACGTATGAGAGCATAGCATTGGTTTTCAATTAGAGCTTCTAATATCCACTCACAAAACAGCACAGAATTATTAGATCCGTATGAAGTACCTAAAAATTTTATGAAGCAATTCAAACGACAACAAAGAGAATATGCATGTACGGCTTTACATTTGGTAGATGTCGAGAGTGGAAGTCTCAATTCCTTCTGTCAGCTATTATTCAACTTCACAACCATCCATCACGGCTCCCTTGACCAGTTTGAAAACAGCGGTGGTTCGTTGGTTGGTTCCTTAGTTTAGGGGCTGCGACAACGCGGTCATGTAGCCCCGTGTACTTTGGGTGTGTCTAGAATCTGTCTGATAACCGGTGTTAATTGTGATGACTGTATTAGTGTGTGTATCTATTTTAATTCAAGTAAGGACTGCAGACATTCAATACTTCACAGTAGTTCCTACTTTTGCCACCAAACGCCACCGTCAACCACCAACTAGTTCAGAACTTAGTTACCAGATGCCACCGCAGTCGGCTCTTGACGACGAACGTAGGAACCTAAGAACGCTAGTCAAATGTTTAACCTAACCTTCAATTTAGTTTCACACAGGTGTAATTAGTGGAAGATTCTTTAACATGCCATAAATCTATGACATGGGACCGCCGGCTTTACTTCCCCTCCGAAGGAAGGCATACTGAGGGATTTTTAACGTTCTTAAAAAATCCAACGACTTCGGCCGGGTTTGAACCCGCGATCTTGGGCTAGAAGCTCAGCATGCTACCAACTACGCCAATTGAAAACAGCATCTCCAGAGTGTTTTTGAAAATCATATTTAAATATTTAGAACCTATATTTAATCAAATTATTTGTAAGGATATCCATTTTATTTTAAAATTTATAAACGCTGAAGAAGATAACATCGTGTATCGAAACATGTGCTAACATTTGAATAGAATATTATTTTATATTCATTGGCGAAGCATTTCAATTAATTATGATTCTTTTTTTTATTATCACGAATCCGTTCAAAAATATTGGAAAACATATTGAAGTTGGGGCAGATGCATGGCCATAGAGGACCGAATGTCACAGATATTTCAAAAAATCTCAATTAGCATAGCATAGAAAAGACGATGAACGAAATAAAGATCCATACGTGATTTTATACTGTTGTTGTTTACTGCTATCTAGTAGTAATTACTGGAGTTTCTACCAGTAATTTGTGGTTGTACTCAAATGACACTTGCCTTGTACGTATTTCTTTCAGATCGGTTAATCCTAATTAATGGCCTATACAAACTTAGAGTTAAACTTGTCTGAAAGTCTTTCTATTCTATATATTGATGGTCACTTATTTTAAGCTAATTCCCCTAGAAGGTAGCGCTCAAGGTTCATAGGTCGAACACTGACTCAGGTAATTGGCATTTAAGGGTGTTTACTTGTAAACGACTCATGCCAGTAAATCTTCTCCCTTAAGGATTTAGTATTTGAATATTTTACATTAAAATTTGTGTGTGTAATTATAAGGTCTAGAAGATTATATATTATTCACACTATTTAATATTAGTAACTAAGAAAATGTAGAAATAAAATAAGACCGTGCTAGCAGTCGCGGTTATACGTAGGACTTAAATAAATACGGTTTGTGTTAAAATTAGTTTACTTTGGGAATAGATTATAACTGATTTTAGAAGGGAGAATCTGAACATTAAGTGTATTTTATTAAATCATGAAGCTTTTAAATCTACACTTTAAACTTGGATTAGATACCTTATTATTTGTAAATAGGAATGAAATACACTTGAATAGTTACAGTTCAGTTCTTGGAACGGAATGAATGAATAAATGAATAAATGAATAAGTTGATAAATAAATGATTGAATGAACAAACAATCACTGATTCAATTTTGCTGAGAAGATATCGATGTTTGTAAGATCATCCCCTATTTTGGAAAAGTTGTAGTCAATTCATTTAGGGTCTTGGGATATCCTCGTTATCCGCCCTGTCTAGTTGGGTGTGCATTGAAATTGACTGATAACCTATATCTGTGTGATGACTTTAGTAGTGTGTGTAACTGCATTAGGGACAAAGATGAGGTAGGTGCTTTGGGACTTGAAGTAAGGTACTACCCCGGCATTTGCCAGGAACGTGTGGAAAAATCCGGGGATAATCACAATCAGAATAGGCACTGCCAGCGCTGAGATTCAAACCTGCGAACTTCGGACTTGCTACAGCTGCCCTCGCGGCGTTGGTGCACGATTTAACGAGCACCGCTACGCCACGCCACTATTTTAGAAGATGTGGCAATAGCGTGTCAGATGTTTTAAGGAGTGGCTGCGCTACCTCGTAATAATAATAATAATATCGTATGGCCTTGGGTGCTGGGTGCAAGCTTTGTTATTTGCGACCAGGAGGCAGCTTGCATGTCGAATCTTGTTGTTCCTTGGAGCGCTGTGAAAGTCAAGGGGGTTAGATATCTAAGCTCCTTAACACCATAGCGCTTTCTAGTAGAGAAAGGAGGAACTTTAAGGTTGGCGGAAAATTCAGAGATCAATTTTGCCATTATGAGCACGGCCTACTGAATTCAAATGAGTTCTTTAATATGCCAACAACGAACGGCGTGCGTGTCGTGATTTTCGTCGCCTTTCAAAAATCACTTACCATGGCCAGGAGTGAACATGCAAGCTTGGGGTTGGTAGACCGACAAGATAACCATTCACCCACCTCGTGCCTCTCTGGTATCGGGAGAGCGTAGGTTTGAATCCCACCTCGGCCATCCTGAAAATGGTTTACCATGGTTTCCCATTTACACCCCCAGGCAAATGCCGGGATGGTTCCTTTCAACAGATCCACGGCCGAATTCCTTCCCACTCCTTTCCCTGACCTTTCCTTAATTAGACCGAAGTTAGCGGTCGCCTGGGCGATCGGCCTGTCACCATCCCCAGTTGTATCTGCTGACAAAGTGTGTCCAGCTCCAAGACACTGTCCTTGTGGTGGTAGAGGAATGATCCCTCGCAGAGTCGATAGACAAAGCCGAGTTTGGAGGATAAGCGATTTAAAAACAGTTATAAGGTGTAAGCGTTGATTATGAACTCTGTAAGTGTGAGGCTGGGTGGGTAAGAACAGTAGGAAGTGGCGCCGAACACTGGGCCTACATCACTCCCTCATTCCAAAGCACAAGACAGGACAACGCCCCGCACGGTGAGGTGTAGTGACTCATCAGCTCTTTCTTACCCCCATCCCAATCCCTCATTAAAGATTACGATCAAAATTACAGGCTTCGTGACATCTTAAATGGGATTCGCCGGAATACTAATGAGAGATGCGCACAGCCATTTCTTACCTGATAATCATTATAAAACGAACAAATAAGATTTCTTCAATAACCATAGTTAATGGTCTGTCGGCGATGATGGCTTAGTGCAACTCACTGGTACAGCATACTTGTCATTGGTGGATCATAGGGGCAAGACAGGACACTCAAAGCATGGCGCCAAACGTTTGTAACGATAATAAATGGAGGCTTTCACCAATTAGGTCGTGTACAAACTAAGTCAAATTATTATATATTTTTTTAAAATCGCTTATCCTCCCAGCTCTGTTTCATCCGCGAGCAATCATTCCTCTACCGTCGAAAGGACAATGTCTAGGAGCTGAACACACTTTATCATCAGATACAACTGGGGATGGTGACAGGTCGAATGGATTATCTGGTCTACATTTTGATTGATCCCATCTTCGTTAAATAACACTGTCGTTCTCCTTTTAACCTCCTTGATGAGAACCGCATTGATGCGCTGCTTTGTCCACTGAAGTGGCGATCAATCTTTGAGAGTTTACACTCTTGTCCGATGTCACTGTTAGCGACAGTTTTGTATGAGAACAAGTCTCAGATTTACCCCAAGGCACCGGACTCCCCTTTAAGATACTATGTTCACTGTGCGTTTCAAGCCAAAAGAGCTTTTGTACACGAGACATAGGTTGCTTGGTTGGTTGGTTCCTCAGTGTAGGGGCTGCGACAACGCGGTCATGTAGCCCCGTGTACTTTGGGTGTGTGTAGTATCTGTCTGATAACCGGTGTTAATTGTAATGACTGTATTAGAGTGTGTATCTGTTTTAATTCAAGTAAGGACTGCAGACATTGCATTTCTTCAAGTAGTTCCTACTTTTGCCGCCTAACGCCGCTTCAAGAGTTTCATTAATAGAAGGCGTAAGACTATGGTGTAGTAGTTCACTGCCAATCCAGAGGCTCGCGTTTTTTCCAGCTCTGCCTAGAATTTTAATTCTGGTTTGAGGTATTGGAGTGGTATTGTTGACATGCAAATCACCTACGTGGTTTCAAATTCGAATATTTCCATCACCAACCAGTGAGCTACATGAGTTCACGTTATTAATTGAAGCTATGAGGCACTCTTGTTTATTATCCAATATTCTGTAAAACCGGACCAATCATGGAAGCTTAGCCTAGAGTGAAAATTCCCAGATTGAAATTCCGCAGACGGCAAATTATCAGTCTCATCAGGCAAAACTGAGAAGAGGCGGGTTTGATTCCTACTTCAACCATCCTGGAAGCGGTTTTCCGTGCTTCCACCACTGCTACTCCATGCAAATGCTGGGATGGTACCTAACTTACGTCAATGGCCGCATCCTTCCCAAATCCTGCCGTAATTACAAGTGCACACATTAGTACAGATATCACAGTGACACAGGTTATCAGACAAATTCTATACAAGCCCAAGTACACTGGGATACATGGCCACGATGTTGCAATGCCCCTAAGAGAATCAACAACAACAACAAAAGAAGTTATTCGCATCATTATGGGCTTTGTAACACCATGGTAATCAGACTCGTGTACTTGACCTAGGTGTGAAACCTATCTGATAATCTGTATCAATGTGATGGCTGTAGTAGTGGGAGTATTTGTAATCATAGCTACGATTTAGAAGGAGACGGCCGTGGCCTCAAGTTGGGAACCACTCCAACATTTTCCTGGAGTAGAGGTGGGAAACCACGGAAAACCACTTCTACGACAGCTGAGGTGGAAACCAAACCCATCCTTTCTCAGTTTTACCTTAGAGGCTGGGTTTACAACATACCAACCCTCAGCTGGAATTAAACCCAAGACCTGTGGATTCGTAGTATCAATATGTACTCGGACACCACGGAAGGCGGCATTATTCACATATAATAATAATAATAATAATAATAATAATAATAGTAATATGATGATGATGATTTTATGTTGTTTAATTTGAGGGACTCATACATCGTGGTTATTTAGCCACGTGTACTTGGGTGTGTATGTGTCAAATTATGTCTGATAACCAGTGTTATTGCCATGGCTGTTTGAGTGTATGTATTTGTAGTTCAGGGGAGGTTTGGGAAGAAGGAACCATCTCGGCATTTGTCTGGAGTAGAAATGGGAAACCACCGAAAATCACTATGTGTGGCTCAGCGGTAACGTTCTCGCCTGCAGTACCCAAGGTTGCAGGATCGATTCCTGGTGCAGCCAGTTGGCATTTGAGGGTGCGCTAATGTGAGGAAGCCGTGTCAGTAGATTTACTGGCACGTACATGATCCTCTTTGGGTCGAATTCCGGCACCTCGGCGTCTCTAAAAGCCGCCGTAGTTAAAACAGACGTAAAACCAATAACATATTTTTGATGTGTAACATCTTTCCGCTCGGTTGCTGGATAGTTTTGTGGGAGTGATTTTGAAAATTGGGGATTGAAGTGGACCGGATCGATCGAGCTGGCAGTGGTGGATCAAACGGAAGTATGCACTGCCCGCTCTATCGATCAAACGGAAGTGTACAAGCTGGCAGTGGTGGACAACGGAAGTATGCACTGCCCACTCGATCGATCAAACGGAGGTGTACTAGCTGGCAGTGGTGGACAACGGAAGTATGAACTGCCCGCTCGATCGATCGAATGGAAGTGTGCCCTAGCTGGCAGTGGTAGATCGAACGGAAGTATAAGACGCACTGCCAACTCGATCGATCGATCCAGCTGGCACTGGTAAGAGAAACAATCAGCGCGTGGTGTCGATAATTGATACCATGACGCACTCTCAGCCATGTGGAATGTATATGACATACTGAACGGAAAACGCTCATGCGAACCTGGTGTCAAGTGATTTAAACAAATAACATGGTACATGTTCGAAGTCTTCGTATCAGTATTTAAATGGTAAAATGCCTTAATATCAAACATTGTAAGTAGTCGGCATTGCATTGGCATAAGGCATTTTAAACTCAATGTCTCTCAGGAACATTATCGAAACAAGCAAAATATAAATGAAACTCAATTCCGTAATGCAGTATTATTGGAACGAGATAATAAGCCACCATCTTCTGCACAATATTTGCGTAGTCGAAATAGCCGTGGGGTTATTGCGTATGACTGTGAATCTAGAGATCTTGGGTTCGAATCCTGGGCGGGGTAGATATTTTTGCTACCAGATTATCATTTTAAACGATATTTATCATATCAATATGACTCATTTTAACAGAATCCATATGAAATTACTTGTTGCTCTGTGAATCAAGATGACCTGTTTATAAGGAATTTAAGGTTATGAGCGGTGTCGCGTCTATTAACCTAGTTGATCCATATCGTATTCTTTATTTAGGCTAGTGCTGGTGGAAGCTACAAATCATCTAATAAAATGAGTTCCGTATAATAAACTACAATATCTGTAATACACTCCCTTTTACAATAGATTAATATTTGTGCCAATAATACTATAAAATACCGGTGTATCAACAATTTCACGTGAGGTTTCTTCTATGTCAGATGTTACACATCATATGCGACTTCTGTAAAGCTCGTTTTTTTTAATCGTTATGCCCTACTACGGAGTGTGCTTGAACTTACTTTGTACAATGTTCCTCCTTCTTTTCTTCCTAATATATTGTTACGGCTGTGAGTTTGTGTCATCACTCGCCGCATGAGTCACAACTGCCCCAGGGCTGGGCTGTGGCCTGCCTCCTGTATTGCGTGTGCCTTATGCAACAGGGCTACTAGGACAAAGGGGTAGTCCAGAATATTCGTGACTGGACCAGCGATGGAAACCTCGAGAAGCCGTGAACCCTGGATGGATCTAGAAGCATTTATTGAGTCACCGGCCTGCTATATAAGTGCGACCTGTCTAGCAGTTGTTGTTGTTGTGTTTTACGAGCTAGTGCGAGCGATTATCTTGTGCGACAGAAGTGTGGTGACGAAGTGCTGTGCGAGTTACGAAATCCAGTGACATTGTTTCTCCAGCTTGTGGACAGCGAAATAGCCTGCAGCAAGTGATCGTAAGTAATTGTGGTCGGTGAACATAAAGGAGAGGAGCAGGTAGTTTCTGTCAAGGCCACCGTACTCATTAGGACGGATTAACTTCTGTGATCTGTTGACAAGTGGAAGGGCCAAGAGCGCTCAAGGAAGAGACTTGAAGAAACTGGAGTAAGGCTCCTAATTGCTTGTTTTTGCTGATTAGTGTAATTTTCTGGCCACAATAAAGTTAATTATTTCTTTAAGCAGTAATTGGTGTTGTGCTTTGTACCCCCACCGTAATCCAGTTAACAAAAGTGCCACTAGGGGGTGTCACGTAACAACTGGTGTTAGAAGTGGGATTACGAACTCAAGCACAACACCTGACGGTCCTGGTTTCAAAACCCGAGCAGGTCATTTTCTCTAATTTTCCTGTGAGTGCATGCCCTTTACAAGACAAACAACTAAAATGGAGGAGAAATTGGCAGCATTGCTAGAAAAGTTAAATGGCATGGAAACCAAGATGGAGGACGGCCAGAGGAATTTAACCAAGGAGCTAACAGCCAAATTAGAAGACGGCCAGAAGAAGCTAGAAGACGGCCAGAAGAAGATGGAGGACGGCCAGAAGAAGATGGAGGACGGCCAGAAGAAGTTAACAGAGGACCTAACTGCCAAACTAGAAGACGGCCAGAAGAAGATGGAAGACGGTCAAAATAAGCTAGCGGAGGACCTGAAGAGGATAGAGGACGGCCAGAAGAAGATGGAAGACGGTCAGAATAAGTTGACACAGGACCTGAAGAAATTAGAACTGGGTCTGCGTGAGGAAGTCACGGCAGTGGAAAAGAAGTTCGACGCCTTACAAGTGGAAGTTGCCGAGCTGCGCCAACGCCCGCTGATGGGGGTGGAGGAGAAATTCAACGTCTTACAAAAGGAAGTTGCCGAACTGCGCCAACGCCCACTGACGGGGGTGGAGGAGAAATTCAACGCCTTGCAAGTGGAAGTTGCCGAGCTGTTCCAACGACCGCTGATGGGGGTGGAGGAGAAATTCAACGCCTTACTAGTGGAAGTTGCCGAGCTGTGCCAACGCCCGCTGATGAGGGTGGAGGAGAAATTCAACGCCTTACAAAAGGAGGTTGCCGAGCTGCGCCAACGCCCACTGACGGGGGTGGAGGAGAAATTCAACGCTCTACGAGAGGAATTTGCCGAGCTGCGCCGACGCCCGCCCACCGTTACACCGGGAATATCAGGAACGGGACATAGCAGAGTGACGCCCCCAACCTTCGACGGAAAGGTCCCGTGGAGCACCTACTTACGTCAGTTCGAGGCGGCCTGTTCCATACATAACTGGAACAACACAGAAAAGGCTACAGCTCTCATTGTAGCGCTGAGAGGTGACGCCCTTAACGTCCTTCAGGCCATCCCGACTGGATCCCAGGACTACGTTTCCCTGATCGCACATATGGAGTCCCGATATGGAGATAGCCATCTTCAGCAGGCCTATCAGATGCAGCTCCGGACCCGGGTACAGAAGAACGCGGAAACCCTGCAGGAGTTCGAGATGGACATCGCACGCCTCGTAAGGCTCGCCTACCCAACAGCGCCGGCCGACTTTCTGGAGCAGATAGCGACGCAGACTTTCACCGACGGGCTACGGGACTCGGACACTCAACAGGCGCTGCGTCTCGCGCGCAATAAGACCCTGGCAGATGCACTGAGCCACGCACTTGAGTTCGAGACGGCAAAACAGGCATCCAGAATGCACGCGCGGGTGCGTCAAGTGGACGTCGACGAACCAGTAAAAACCAACGAGACCAAGCCCCTGGCCGACGAATTAATGGAGGCGCTAAGCCGTTTCTTCGATAGTCGCGGTACCACCAGCAACGACACAGCCGGAAGACAACCGGAGAGGCGGCCCGGAAGAGGACTACCGACTACTTGCTGGGCCTGCGGTAAGAAAGGCCACCTGAGCAAGGACTGCGGTGATCGCCGCCGCCGAGGGTATCCGACGGGAAATCAGTCGTCTGGAAACCGCGCGGCCCAGGGAAACGAGTATTAGCCAACCTTGGGGGGCAAAGGTTGGCTTGTGACAGTCGTCAAGCCCCAGCAGTCCAAGTGCGTGTGACGAAGTTACGGAGGGACAATAGCAGCCTGATGGTCGACGGAGTCGTCAACGGAGTGAGCTGGCCCATGCTGATCGACACGGGAGCGTCGAGGACCATCGTCAATCCCACCGTGATCCCGAAGTGGAGAGTGCAACCCACACAAAGGAACCTCCAGCTAATAACCGCGACCGGAGAGACCGCACCGGTACATGGCGAAGCATCACTGGAGCTCGTCATTGGTCGACGGGTGGTGAAGCATCCAGTGCTTGTGGCTGACGTATCAAACGAAGTGATCATCGGACTGGACTTCCTGGACCAGAACAACATCATCTTGGACTTGAGTACCAACACTCTGCACTTCGGAGGTGAGGAACTTGCTTTGCAACCAGCACAAGAGGCCTTCACCGCACGACGAGTAAGGCTGAGAGAGGACGTCATCGTTCCTGCCAGGACGGAGGTCAGCGCCGCCGTAATTGTCGACGGAACTGCTGAGGGAGTGGCGGCTGTCATCGAGCCAAAATATGAGGACATCCAGACAAAAGGATTGCTAGTTGCCAAGACCCTCATCAACACGACGCCTCGGCCGTACGTCCGCCTGTCCAACCTGAACGACTACGATATTACGGTTCACCGGGACACCAACCTAGGAGTCTGCGAGCCCGTTACCTGGATTGCCCGCATCACAGATACGACAGACGGACACCTGCAGACGGACAACCGAAGAAGACGCACACTGCCAGAAGAACTACAGAAGCTGTACCAAGGATCCCAGGACCATTTAGACGAGGAACAATCACGCCAACTTCAGGACCTGCTACGCGAATTCCAGGATGTCTTCTCCGTGGGGAGCAAAGACTTCGGCAGGACAAGCTTGGTTCAGCACAGAATCGACGTTGGGGACAGCCCACCGATTAGGGCCCCATTCCGACGTGTCCCGCTCGCCAAGCAAGCCGAAGTCGACCGGATGGTAGAAGAGATGAAGGAGCAAGGGGTGATCGAGCCATCACATAGTCATTGGAGTTCTCCGGTCGTGCTAGTGAAGAAGAAGGACGGTTCCACCAGGTTCTGCGTGGATTACAGGCGGGTGAATGACGTCACGAAGAAGGACAGCTACCTCTACCCTGGATCGACGACACCCTGGACACCATATCAGGGTCGAGATGGTTCTCCACCTTGGATTTGAAGAGTGGCTACTGGCAGGTGGAGGTCCACCCTAAGGACCGCGAGAAAACTGCGTTCTCTGTGGGCAGCGGGCTCTGGCAGTTCACCGTCATGCCATTCGGTCTGTGCAACGCCCCTGCGACCTTCGAAAGGCTAATGGAGTCCATTCTGAGGGGACTACACTGGAAGACCTGCCTGGTCTACCTAGACGACGTCATCGTTCTGGGGAGAAGCTTCGAGGAGCACTACAGCAACCTGAAGGAGATCTTGTTGAAGCTACGGGCTGCCCAGCTGAAGTTGAGCCCCAAGAAGTGTCAGCTCTTCCAGAAGCGGGTCCAGTACCTTGGGCATATCGTCTCCGAGGAAGGGGTGCGCACCGACCCAGAGAAGACCGCAGCTGTGAGAGAGTGGCCAGTTCCGAAGGACAAGTCCCAACTACGAAGCTTCCTGGGACTCTGCACTTATTACCGTCGCTTCGTGAGAGGATTCGCCGACATCGCCAAACCTTTACATCGACTGACTGAGAAGGACCAACTCTTCACGTGGACAGCAGAATGCCACAGTGCCTTCGAACAACTCAAGCAGGCTCTGTGCACCGCGCCTATTCTGGCCTACCCCAGACCTGGAACAAAATTCATCGTCGATACCGATGCCAGCGACTTTGGCATAGGGGGGATCCTGTCGCAAGTAGTGGACGGCGAGGAAAGAGTAGTGGCCTACTTCAGCAAGGCCTTGTCAAAGCCAGAAAGGAACTACTGCGTCACCAGGAAGGAGCTGCTCGCCATCGTGAAGACCATTGAACACTTCCACAAGTACCTGTACGGGCAAGAATTTCTCATCAGGACCGACCATGCATCCCTGCGGTGGCTCCTGAACTTCAAGCAGCCCGAGGGTCAACTCGCGCGGTGGTTAGAGGCTTCAACAGTACAACTTTGAGATTCAGCACAGGAAAGGCCAACTGCATTCTAACGCCGACGCCCTGTCACGAAGACCGTGCCCCGAAGACTGCACCTTCTGTACTAGGAGGGAGAACACCGGGATACAGTGCCGAAGGACTACCGTGGAACTTCAAGGGAGCTGGAGCCGCGAATCTTTCACGCGGGCACAAGCAGAAGATGATGACCTGGGACTGATAGCCGAATGGAAGAGGGCCTGTGTCCCCAGACCCGGGTGGAATATTGTGAGTGACTGCAGCCCAAAGTTTAAGTCCTACTGGGCGCAGTGGGACTCGCTGATTGTAAGGGATGGCCTCATCTGCCGTACTTGGGAGAGCACCGACGGGAAGACATCTCGGGAGCAAATCGTCGTTCCAAAGGCTATGACGGAGGAAGTCCTGAAGGAAGTTCATGGAGGATCATCTGGTGGACACCTAGGGATAAAGAAGACCCTGGAGAAGCTGAGAGAGCGGTTCTACTGGATCGGATGCCGAACAGACGTGGAGAACTACTGCGCGAGGTGCCACGATTGCGCAGCCAGCAAGGGCCCTGGACGAAGACGACGGGGTCCACTGAAGACCTACAACGTGGGCGGCCCCATGGAGAGAGTGGCCATCGATGTTGCTGGGCCATTCCCGTTAAGCGAGGCAGGGAACCGCTACATATTAGTCGTCAGCGACTACTTTACCAAATGGCCGGAGGCGTATGCGCTCCCTAACCAAGAAGCCGCGACGATTGCAGAGACCCTGGTGAAGGAATTCGTCAGCCGGTACGGAGTACCCCTGGAGCTGCACTCCGACCAAGGGAGGAACTTCGAGTCGCAGGTGTTCCAGAACCTATGCCAGCTGCTGGGAATCCGGAAGACAAGGACAACGCCACTACACCCTCAGTCCGACGGGATGGTAGAGCGATTCAATCGCACCATCGAGAACCATCTCCGAATAGTCGTCAGCGAGCACCAGAGGGATTGGGACAAACATCTTCCACTAGTTCTCCTGGCCTACCGCGCCGCCGTGCACGAAGCCACCGGGTGCACACCAGCCCGGGCCATGTTTGGGAAGGAGCTCCGCCTACCTGTCGATCTTGCCTTCGGCCGACCTGGGAATGATCCGATCCCGGTAAGCCAGTATTGTCAAGAACTGGTCGACCAACTGGAGGACGTGCACGCGTTCGCGAGGAGGAAACTGCGGATCGAGACCGACCGAATGAAGACCCGATACGACCAGCAGACGGATGCCGGCGGATTCCACGAGGACGACCTGGTCTGGCTCTTCAACCCATTACGGAAGAAAGGCCTGTCAGCTAAACTGCAGAAGTCCTGGGAGGGCCCGTACCGAGTCGTGAAACGGATCAACGATGTCGTCTACAGGATCCAGTGGAGCCCGAGGGCAAAGATGAAGATCGTGCACCGAGATCGCCTGGCAGCCTACGGAGGGACACAGACGGACCAATATCGGGACGATCAGCCTTTTTAGGAAGGGGGTGGTGTTACGGCTGTGAGTTTGTGTCATCACTCGCCGCATGAGTCACAACTGCCCCAGGGCTGGGCTGTGGCCTGCCTCCTGTATTGCGTGTGCCTTATGCAACAGGGCTACTAGGACAAAGGGGTAGTCCAGAATATACGTGACTGGACCAGCGATGGAAACCTCGAGAAGCCGTGAACCCTGGATGGATCTAGAAGCATTTATTGAGTCACCGGCCTGCTATATACGTGCGACCTGTCTAGCAGTTGTTGTTGTTGTGTTTACCGAGCTAGTGCGAGCGATTATCTTGTGCGATAGAAGTGTGGTGACGAAGTGCTGTGCGAGTTACGAAATCCAGTGGCATTGTTTCTCCAGCTTGTGGACAGCGAAATAGCCTGCAGCAAGTGATCGTAAGTAATTGTGGTCGGTGAACATAAAGGAGAGGAGCAGGTAGTTTCTGTCAAGGCCACCGTACTCATTAGGACGGATTAACTTCTGTGATCTTTTGACAAGTGGAAGGGCCAAGAGCGCTCAAGGAAGAGACTTGAGGAAACTGGAGTAAGGCTCCTAATTGCTTGTTTTTGCTGATTAGTGTAATTTTCTGGCCACAATAAAGTTAATTATTTCTTTAAGCAGTAATTGGTATTGTGCTTTGTACCCCCACCGTAATCCAGTTAACAAAAGTGCCACTAGGGGGTGGCACGTAACAATATCTTCATTCCTTCACTGTGTTCCTTTCTGCGTGCTTCTGTCCAGCCTGTATTTTTTCATTTAGGTTTCTCTGCAAATTTATTTTTGTTTACTAGGCTTGTAAATTTGACTCTATCTGGAACGGTTTTCTCAGCAATATCCATTTCTTGTACATCTTCATGTAGGCATATTTCTGTTAACCAATTGTAGCGGATTTTCAGGTTTAGCGCTAGATTTAGAATTCTCTTTGTCAGCCTGTCGTTATCCATTCTGTGAAGGTGTCCGTAAAATTTTAATCGTCGTTTTCTGATAGTATCTGTGATTTTTTCTGCGGATTGAAAAATTTCATGTGGTTTCTTTTTCATCCAAATTCCATTTTCAAACTTTGGTCCTAGGATTTTTCTGAGAATTTTCTGTCTTGTTTCTCGATGCTTTTCATTTGTGACCTGCCCCCAATTATCAGTGTATCGGATGCATACAGTGCCTCTGGTTTGATGACTGTGTTGAAGTGTCACAAGTTTGCATTCATTGAGATACATCTTTTGGTGTATCTGTTCCAAGTGATTTTGTAAACCCTCTGCAATTTAGCAGTTCTTTCTTTGTTAGCTTCCTGATTTAACCCTGCTGGCTGAATAATTACGCCTAGATACTTGAATTTGTCTACTTGGGAAAGTACTCCGTATTTGGTGATTAGTGGATGATTGTCAAATCTTGATTTAGTGCCTTCCATAAACTGCGTCTTTTCAAATGACATTTGAAGTCTGGTTCTTGCATGCAATTTTTGTATGTAGTGGATTGCTTCTTGTCTGTTGTTTGAAAGGATTGCAAGGTCATCTGCGTAAGCAAAGCAATCAAAGTGAATTCTGTCTTTAAGACGTCTGCCAATGGTTATACCTTTAGTTTCTTTTCTCCAATTACGAACCATTTTTTCCAAAACTAAATAGATCAGTAGTCTATCTCCCTGTCGGACACCAATTCTTATATCGAACAGTTCAGAAATTTCTCCCAAGAACTCAACTTTTGATGTTGTGTTGGTCAGAGTTTGTTTAATCAGTTCCCTCGTTCTGCGGTCGACTTGGAATTCCTCTAATATGTTGAACAGGGTCTGCCGATCTATGGAATCATACGCCTTTTTGAAGTCAACAAATGTGATTACCGTTCGATGGTTTTGCGAATCTGAAGTATGGGTTTTAGGTTTAGGATTTGTTCTGCGCAGGATCTCCCTTTTCGGAATCCAGCCTGATAATTTCCGATCAGGTGGTCTGTTTGTTTCTCTAATCTATTAAGTAAGACTTTAGAGAAGATTTTATAGATGAGTGAGAGGAGAGAGATTCCTCTGTAGTTATTAATATCTGCTTTGTCCCCTTTCTTGTGAAGTGGGTGAATCAATGCACATTTCCAATCCTCTGGAATTTCTTCAGTATACCAGATGTGTCGTACGAATTTTTGAATACTCTGGGCCAGTTTGTCACTACCTATTTTCAACATTTCAGCGATTATTCCATCTTCTCCTGGTGGTTTGTTGTCTTTAAAATTTCTGATTATTTCTTCAACTTCGTGTTATGTGGGGAGTTCTGAATCTGGATTCGGTGTTGGTGTTGCATAGGTGAATTGTTCTTTCGGAGATTCGGAGTTTAAAAAGTCCTTGAAATAGTTTGAAAGGAGTGCACAATTGTCCTTCTTACTTGTTTCCAAAGTCTCATCTGTACGTTTGAAGCAGAGACCAGGTGCCTGGTAATTGGATATTTCTTCTCTGAATGTTCTGTAGAAGTTCCGTGTGTTGTTCTTCTTGAAATCTTCTTCGATTATTATTATATTTATTATTATTATCTTCTCAGTTATGCCTCACGAGGCTGAGTGTTGCTCGTTACAACCCTCAGACCAGAATTAAATTTCTTGACAGAACCGGGAATCGAACCCGCACCTTCCGGGCGACAGCCATGAATGCTAGCCACTACACCAGGAGGTGCTCAGAAGAGGAAGCAGATTGGGTGAACGTGCAAACGATGGGTGGACCTTGTGCCTCTCTCCAAATGTAGAAAGGAGGAAAAATATCGATGCAAATTATTAGTTTGAGAATCCACAACTATCTGCTGACCAGCAGTTCGAGATAATCTCCTGGATCAGTATATAAACATAAATTCAGGGTGTGTCTTCTGCTCTTCGATTTAAAAATCAATCTATCATTGTTCTTGGCAGCAGATCTTGATATTATTTTTGAGGCTGCTGTAGTGCAAGTGACCTTCTGAGTTAGCACACAACCTTGAGTAAATATGGAATCCTGCTTAGCCATAACACGAGTAGAAGTTGCTCCAACGGGGCTGTATTTGCATACGCACTCGGACCGGCACGTGTGCCTACACACAACAGCGGGCACGGAGCTTTGACCGACTGCGAAAAGATTACAAGTAAATTATAGGAGGTTTCTTCTGGAAATAATAATTAATCAGAAATTCGATTAATAGAGGTTCGAGATATCGAAGTTCCACTGTACGTTAGTGTTATTTTTTGTCATGTGACATTTATTTCACAGGGTACTTATAATGTGTTTGATTTCAATCATTCATGACGTTGTAAATGCAAATAAAATCATATCCACAGATGCATATTACATTGTGTTGAGGTTACCCCGTTCTCATTAAATGAATTGGGTGCGTATGCTTCGGATTATAAATGAATTAAGTGTTCGGAATATTGTGTTTTTGTGGTGATCTCGAAATTTCTACGATAATTGAAGCGTATGCGGGAACAAACGTCTATGTTACATTTCTTATTATTTTATTGATAAAAACAGCAATAAAGGTGACTGTAGTCCGTGGGACAGGGCTACGCGGTAAGACGTAAGATAGACTTTTGTTCCTTCAACCATCACACTACAGTTCGAGTAGGAAGCGATGTAACATAGACTTTTGTTCCTTCAACCAACACACTACAGTTCGAGTAGGAAGCGATGTAACATAGACTTTTGTTCCTTCAACCAACACACTACAGTTCGAGCAGGAAGCTATGTATCATAGACTTTTGTTCCTTAAACCATCACACTACAGTTCGAGTAGGAAGCGATGCAACATAGACTTTTGTTCCTTAAACCAACACACTACAGTTCGAGTAGGAAGCGATGTAACATAGACTTTTGTTCCTTCAACCATCACACTACAGTTCGAGTAGGAAGCGATGTAACATAGTCTTTTGTTCCTTAAACCAACACACTACAGTTCGAGTAGGAAGCGATGTAACATAGACTTTTGTTCCTTCAACCAACACACTACAGTTCGAGCAGGAAGCTATGTATCATAGACTTTTGTTCCTTAAACCAACACACTACAGTTCGAGTAGGAAGCGATGTAACATAGACTTTTGTTCCTTAAACCAACACACTACAGTTCGAGCAGGAAGCTATGTATCATAGACTTTTGTTCCTTAAACCAACACACTACAGTTCGAGTAGGAAGCGATGTAACATAGTCTTTTGTTCCCTCAACCAACACACTACAGTTCGAGCAGGAAGCTATGTATCATAGACTTTTGTTCCTTAAACCAACACACTACAGTTCGAGCGGGAAGCGATGTAACATAGACTTTTGTTCCTTCAACCAACACACTACAGTTCGAGCGGGAAGCGATGTAACATAGACTATTGTTCCTTAAACCAATACACTACAGTTCGAGCGGGAAGCGATGTAACATAGACTTTTGTTCCTTCAACCAACACACTACAGTTCGAGCGGGAAGCGATGTAACATAGACTTTTGTTCCTTAAACCAACACACTACAGTTCGAGCGGGAAGCGATGTAACATAGACTATTGTTCCTTCAACCAACACACTACAGTTCGAGCGGGAAGCGATGTAACATAGACTTTTGTTCCTTCAACCAACACACTACAGTTCGAGCGGGAAGCGATGTAACATAGACTTTTGTTCCTTAAACCAACACACTACAGTTCGAGTAGGAAGCGATGTAACATAGACTTTTGTTCCTTCAACCAACACACTACAGTTCGAGCGGGAAGCGATGTAACATAGACTTTTGTTCCTTCAACCAACACACTACAGTTCGAGCAGGAAGCTATGTATCATAGACTTTTGTTCCTTAAACCAACACACTACAGTTCGAGCGGGAAGCGATGTAACATAGACTTTTGTTCCTTCAACCAACACACTACAGTTCGAGCGGGAAGCGATGTAACATAGACTATTGTTCCTTAAACCAATACACTACAGTTCGAGCGGGAAGCGATGTAACATAGACTTTTGTTCCTTAAACCAACACACTACAGTTCGAGTAGGAAGCGATGTAACATAGACTTTTGTTCCTTCAACCAACACACTACAGTTCGAGTAGGAAGCGATGTAACACAGACTTTTGTTCCTTAAACCAACACACTACAGTTCGAGCGGGAAGCGATGTAACATAGACTTTTGTTCCTTAAACCAACACACTACAGTTCGAGTAGGAAGCGATGTAACACAGACTTTTGTTCCTTCAACCAACACACTACAGTTCGAGCGGGAAGCGATGTAACATAGACTTTTGTTCCTTAAACCAACACACTACAGTTCGAGCGGGAAGCGATGTATCATAGACTTTTGTTCCTTCAACCAACACACTACAGTTCGAGTAGGAAGCGATGTAACATAGTCTTTTGTTCCTAAAACCAACACACTACAGTTCGAGCGGGAAGCGATGTAACATAGTCTTTTGTTTCTTAAACCAACACACTACAGTTCGAGTAGGAAGCGATGTAACACAGACTTTTGTTTCTTAAACCAACACACTACAGTTCGAGCGGGAAGCGATGTAACATAGACTTTTGTTTCTTAAACCAACACACTACAGTTCGAGTAGGAAGCGATGTAACATAGACTTTTGTTTCTTAAACCAACACACTACAGTTCGAGCGGGAAGCGATGTAACATAGACTTTTGTTTCTTAAACCAACACACTACAGTTCGAGCGAGAAGCGATGTAACATAGACTTTTGTTCCTTAAACCAACACACTACAGTTCAAGCGGGAAGCGATGTAACATAGACTTTTGTTCCTTAAACCAACACACTACAGTTCGAGCGGGAAGCGATGTAACATAGACTTTTGTTCCTTAAACCAACACACTACAGTTCGAGTAGGAAGCGATGTAACATAGACTTTTGTTCCTTAAACCAACACACTACAGTTCGAGCGGGAAGCGATGTAACATAGACTTTTGTTCCTTAAACCAACACACTACAGTTCGAGCGGGAAGCGATGTAACATAGACTTTTGTTCCTTAAACCAACACACTACAGTTCGAGCGGGAAGCATTGTATCATAGACTTTTGTTCCTTCAACCAACACACTACAGTTCGAGCGGGAAGCGATGTAACATAGACTTTTGTTCCTTAAACCAACACACTACAGTTCGAGTAGGAAGCGATGTAACATAGACTTTTGTTCCTTAAACCAACACACTACAGTTCGAGCGGGAAGCGATGTAACATAGACTTTTGTTCCTTAAACCAACACACTACAGTTCGAGTAGGAAGCTATGTATCATAGACTTTTGTTTCTTAAACCAACACACTACAGTTCGAGCGGGAAGCGATGTAACATAGACTTTTGTTCCTTCAACCAACACACTACAGTTCAAGCGGAAAGCGATGTAACATAGACTTTTGTTTCTTAAACCAACACACTACAGTTCGAGTAGGAAGCGATGTAACATAGACTTTGTTCCTTAAACCAACACACTACAGTTCGAGCGGGAAGCGATGTAACATAGACTTTTGTTCCTTAAACCAACACACTACAGTTCGAGCGGGAAGCGATGTAACATAGACTTTTGTTCCTTAAACCAACACACTACAGTTCGAGTAGGAAGCGATGTAACATAGACTTTTCTTCCTTCAACCAACACACTACAGTTCGAGTAGGAAGCGATGTAACACAGACTTTTGTTCCTTAAACCAACACACTACAGTTCGAGCGGGAAGCGATGTAACATAGACTTTTGTTCCTTAAACCAACACACTACAGTTCGAGTAGGAAGCGATGTAACACAGACTTTTGTTCCTTCAACCAACACACTACAGTTCAAGCGGGAAGCGATGTAACATAGACTTTTTGTTCCTTAAACCAACACACTACAGTTCGAGCGGGAAGCGAAGTAACATAGACTTTTGTTCCTTAAACCAACACACTACAGTTCGAGCGGGAAGCGATGTATCATAGACTTTTGTTCCTTCAACCAACACACTACAGTTCGAGTAGGAAGCGATGTAACATAGTCTTTTGTTCCTTAAACCAACACACTACAGTTCGAGCGGGAAGCGATGTAACATAGACTTTTGTTCCTTCAACCAACACACTACAGTTCGAGTAGGAAGCGATGTAACATAGTATTTTGTTCCTAAAACCAACACACTACAGTTCGAGCGGGAAGCGATGTAACATAGACTTTTGTTCCTTCAACCAACACACTACAGTTCGAGTAGGAAGCGATGTAACATAGTCTTTTGTTTCTTAAACCAACACACTACAGTTCGAGTAGGAAGCGATGTAACATAGACTTTGTTCCTTAAACCAACACACTACAGTTCGAGCGGGAAGCATTGTATCATAGACTTTTGTTCCTTAAACCAACACACTACAGTTCGAGCGGGAAGCGATGTATCATAGACTTTTGTTCCTTCAACCAACACACTACAGTTCGAGCGGGAAGCGATGTAACATAGACTTTTGTTCCTTAAACCAACACACTACAGTTCGAGTAGGAAGCGATGTAACATAGACTTTTGTTCCTTAAACCAACACACTACAGTTCGAGCGGGAAGCGATGTAACATAGACTTTTGTTCCTTAAACCAACACACTACAGTTCGAGTAGGAAGCTATGTATCATAGACTTTTGTTTCTTAAACCAACACACTACAGTTCGAGCGGGAAGCGATGTAACATAGACTTTTGTTCCTTCAACCAACACACTACAGTTCAAGCGGGAAGCGATGTAACATAGACTTTTGTTTCTTAAACCAACACACTACAGTTCGAGTAGGAAGCGATGTAACATAGACTTTGTTCCTTAAACCAACACACTACAGTTCGAGCGGGAAGCGATGTAACATAGACTTTTGTTCCTTAAACCAACACACTACAGTTCGAGCGGGAAGCGATGTAACATAGACTTTTGTTCCTTAAACCAACACACTACAGTTCGAGTAGGAAGCTATGTATCATAGACTTTTGTTTCTTAAACCAACACACTACAGTTCGAGCGGGAAGCGATGTAACATAGACTTTTGTTCCTTCAACCAACACACTACAGTTCGAGCGGGAAGCGATGTAACATAGACTTTTGTTCCTTAAACCAACACACTACAGTTCGAGCGGGAAGCGATGTAACATAGACTTTTGTTTCTTAAACCAACACACTACAGTTCGAGTAGGAAGCGATGTAACATAGACTTTGTTCCTTAAACCAACACACTACAGTTCGAGCGGGAAGCGATGTAACATAGACTTTTGTTCCTTAAACCAACACACTACAGTTCGAGCGGGAAGCGATGTAACATAGACTTTTGTTCCTTAAACCAACACACTACAGTTCGAGTAGGAAGCGATGTAACATAGACTTTTGTTCCTTCAACCAACACACTACAGTTCGAGTAGGAAGCGATGTAACACAGACTTTTGTTCCTTAAACCAACACACTACAGTTCGAGCGGGAAGCGATGTAACATAGACTTTTGTTCCTTAAACCAACACACTACAGTTCGAGTAGGAAGCGATGTAACACAGACTTTTGTTCCTTCAACCAACACACTACAGTTCAAGCGGGAAGCGATGTAACATAGACTTTTTGTTCCTTCAACCAACACACTACAGTTCGAGCGGGAAGCGAAGTAACATAGACTTTTGTTCCTTAAACCAACACACTACAGTTCGAGCGGGAAGCGATGTATCATAGACTTTTGTTCCTTCAACCAACACACTACAGTTCGAGTAGGAAGCGATGTAACATAGTCTTTTGTTCCTTAAACCAACACACTACAGTTCGAGCGGGAAGCGATGTAACATAGACTTTTGTTCCTTCAACCAACACACTACAGTTCGAGTAGGAAGCTATGTATCATAGACTTTTGTTACTTAAACCAACACACTACAGTTCGAGCGGGAAGCGATGTAACACAGACTTTTGTTCCTTAAACCAACACACTACAGTTCGAGCGGGAAGCGATGTAACATAGACTTTTGTTCCTTAAACCAACACACTACAGTTCGAGCGGGAAGCGATGTAACATAGACTTTGTTCCTTAAACCAACACACTACAGTTCGAGCGGGAAGCGATGTAACATAGACTTTTGTTCCTTAAACCAACACACTACAGTTCGAGCGGGAAGCGATGTAACATAGACTTTTGTTCCTTAAACCAACACACTACAGTTCGAGCGGGAAGCGATGTAACATAGACTTTTGTTCCTTCAACCAACACACTACAGTTCGAGTAGGAAGCGATGTAACATAGACTTTTGTTCCTTCAACCAACACACTACAGTTCGAGCGGGAAGCGATGTAACATAGTCTTTTGTTCCTTATACCAACACACTACAGTTCGAGTAGGAAGCGATGTAACATAGACTTTTGTCCATTATTTTTAAAGTGCATTTCGCTTCACAATTTCGGGAATACTAAAGCCATCTTTTGAGACATGCTCGAACTACTTGCAAATACGTATTCAGAAAACATCGTAGACGTTTGTTCCGTGAATATCTCAAACTACACAAAATGTAACATAGACGTTTGGTCCGACTTACGCTTCAATTTTCTATACGGTACTAATCTATAAATGTCTTGTTATGTTTCTCTGTTACTCTTTCATGGCAAAACTACTCAACCGACTTAGCTTACATTTTGCATGAATATATTTGTATATACCAGGAAACAAAACAGAACTACTGCCGTTTCGAAATGTTTCGACGTTTTAATATGGTTTTCGGGAATAACATGAACTAACATGTTTTGATGTAGGCCTACTAACTGGTTATTTACACTGTGAAAGTTTGTTGTAATAAAGATAGTGTAAGGAAAGTGTCGTGTTGTTATTGTCATGCAACAATGGTAGCCTTCAGTGGTACGTCTTCATCCCAAATTAACTCCGAACCTGATGGTACAAAACACTCCCACATTTTATTCTCTTGTTGATCTCCATATCCAATCTTGCATTTTCCATCAATTCACCTGGTAAATATTTGAAGTGCTCTACTACTTCCAGATCTACAACTTCAATTTCAACAATCCTTTTTACTTCTTTCCTCTTGTCTTATTTTTCTCTACACTAATTTTCATTTCCCACTTCTCAATATTTTCCTTCAGTAAATCCAGCTGTTCTTGGACCACATTCTCATTCTCTCTCCGAATCAAAACATCATCAGCAAATACGATTATGTTCATTCTTGTACCTGTGAACGCTTCCTTTGTTGTCTTTAGTATATCATCCATGACCAGTATAAATAGCAATGGTGAGAGTCAGAGATCATGCCCTGTACAATTATGTGATCCTGTGCCTAATACGGAGTATAAACTTCATTTCAATCACATATCTCCTTCTTGGTGTTGCAATTTTCACAATTTTCACGTTTCTCTTAAATTTACAAATCATTGTAGTTACTCAACTTTCCGATTGAATCTAAGGGAATACACAGCAGTTTAGGATTTGTATGCGGAATTCCTTTCGGCCAAGGATGATGTATATCTCGTTATTCGTTTGACCGTGAACAGTTTCCTCTGATGTGGAAACACTCGATACCATAAGTAGGATCTTCGGCCTTGCCATGCCGTGACTCCATCAGTAATCGGAGTTCGATGCCAACTTTCCAGGCTGCTGTCACACGATAAGCGTTAAGGTGATGTTCAAGTTTAATTAGGCCTATATGTGGACTGGTTTCTGGGAACTTCTACTTCATTTTCTGCCTGTTTATTCTGAATTCATATTGGCTTTCCTTTTCTCTCCACTAAATGTTTGATTTACATTCACCTTGGCCCAAATGAGCCTGCTTATTGTGTAATGCACTACGTATTATCACACAGTTCATTTCCTATCCAACCTATTGCTTGAGTCTTCAGTCTTTATACAGGTTTGATGTAGCTCTCAATGCTGCCTGTCCTGAGTTAATTTTTTCATCACTACATAGCTACCTTACCCTACACCCGATGCAATCTGTTTGACATTATTCTAATCTTGGTCTACCCCTACTGTTCTTGCTTTCGACCATTCCTTCCATATCTAAGTTTGCTATTCCTGGGTGGCTTAGTATGTGCCCTACCAAACTGTCTCTTCTCTTCGTTGCCAGTCACAACAAATATCTCTCCTCCTACACTCGTCTTAATACCCCTTCGTTTAATAATATATTTCCCCATGTAACACCACATTTCAAATGCTTTTATTCTCCTTTTATCTACTGTGCCAACTGTCCAAGTTTCACTTCCATAGAGTGCCAGGCTCCAGACAAAGGATTTAAAAAATGACTTTCTAATACCTAAATTTATATTTGATGTCAACATATATTTCCTGTTCTGTAGATATACATTCCTTGCCTGTACCAACCTACATTTTATAACCTCTTGGCTTCGGCAATCACTGTTTATTTTGCTTCCCAAGTAACAGAAATCTCCTACTTCCTTTAGCTTTCCACCCGCCAATTTTATGACGATAGGGGTATCTGATTCTTTTCGACTGCATTCAATTATATGTGTATTACATTTATGGATTGTCATCATGAATTCTTTCCTCAAACCTGAGTCCACACCATTTAAAATCTCATTCAAATCCTCTGGTGAATAGGTCATCACCAATTCTCCTTCCTATGCCATGATTATTCGGCTTAGTTATTTTACGTCTTATCTTAATTTAATTTGGTCTCTCTAAGCCAAATCTCGCTCTCTTGTTCTCTCGCGACCGTTTAGAGTTTGCTTCAGAAAGTACGTTTTATTTCTTTTCTACCACGGGTTTGATTTTTAAAACCTGATTGTCTCATTCCTGTAACCTGAACCGTGCATGTCATTTACATTAGATCAATATGGTGTATATTATGAGGCGTGTTCAAATGAAACCTGTGCGAGGTTCCTCGGCACAGGAATAGTAAGAAATGAAAGTCGATATGAAAACCAAATGAAATAGTAGTATATGTTTTATAGATTTGTGTTTACAGTACATTTGTTGAAAAGTGTCATCCATGGTGTTGAGCCAAGCAACCCATTGTTTGGACAGGCGGAAAATGACATCCTCAAAGCCCACATTGGAATGAAATCATTGTCCCTTTACGGATTTCTCCAACGTGCCAAAAATATGTGAAAGTCACAGGGTGCGTCATACCTGTCATTTCCTCACGATCATGGGGGAACATTCACGACCAATCCATAACAGTTGTCTTTGACAAGCTCTTTTCACCGTAAACAGCCACCATTCTCTGATGAATCCCCGCTAGCTTGAAACCCTGCCGTTAAAACTGAATTACTGCTCATTGTTTTTGCTTCGACAGATTCTGAATCGCACCAGCCATATTGATGTAGCCGAATACTAAACGTATACAAATAAAAGAGAGTGCAAGTATCCTTCCACAGCGCATTAGCCATACACGACTCAACCTCGCTTACGCATGTGTGTTTCCAACCTCAAACAATAACACATCACGTAGCATATTCTGATCCGGTTTCATTTAAACACACTTCGTATGCTAGTTTGATTCAGTTTAGTACAGTTTAGATTAGCATAAATTACCATACTTCAGTCATATTAAGTTAGCTTAATTTCATAAGTTAATTTGAATTACCGGGTGAGTTAGCCGTGGTCGTTACGGCATGACTGCTGGCAGTCGCTCACATCCGGGAGGCGAGGAGGTTCGAATCCCCCCGCCGGCAACCTTGAAGATGGTCTTCTGTGGTTTCCCATCTTCCTTCCAGGCAAATGCCGGGGTTGGTCCCTAACTATAGGCCACAGGCTACCTTCCAACTCCTTGCCCTTACATTCCAACTTTCCTCCCCAACGGTACTTGTAGCTCACCCATTGGGTGTCCGTCTCGAAGCACCTACAAAACTGGCGAGCCGAACATGTCCTCGGACACTCCCGGCACTAAAAGCCATACGCTAAAAAAAAATTATCATTGCCTAGTAAAATGTTATAAGATTGTGCCTAATTATGTAAGCGGGGAGTAAACATCCTTATCTGAAAGAAATATTACATTAATTATTTTATCGCTTAATTAACGTACAAACAAGATGTAATACGTAACCACCATACTTAATCTAATCCTAGGTGAACAGATCTGATGATGATCATGACGATCAAAGCATATCAATTAATAAATCACTATCCCCCCCCCCCTATTTGTGTGTTAATTAAGTGATGCATTAATTCATTATTATTCTTTCAGGTTAATGTATGCGAATATTGTACTCCCTCCCTCAATATAATTGGGCACAATCGTGTTGACCGACTGAAAAGCATTCTGTAACAAATAATTTTATCTAATTTATATTTAACTAGCAACCCACCCCAGCTTCGCCCGGTACCTATAACGGTTTACCCGGGGTCAGCTTAAAAGGCGCACGGGCGTCGGGTCCCAGACGCATTAAAAAAAAGTCCTCTCGGCACGCCGGAAGGCGGAGGTAGATTTCACCGGACAAACTTGGGGATAGGCGAAAATAGGCAGAATATGCAGATTTTCGTAGAAGGATCAGACCTCATTTAATGCGAGAAGGTATTTTATAATTGGAGCTTAATTAACTTTGTTTTTCGTCATTTTATGCTTATTTTAAACATTTTATTGTCTTATGGGAACGGTAACCTTCTTGTCATTTGGGGTCCATTTTTATATTTGTGGTCACACTGTCCTTATGCTAGGTTTCGACACTGATGTGCAACTATGTAACGGTCTGTTACTTCTTCACGCAAAATTATATCTACCGCAGAGATTTTGGTTGGTTCCTCAGTTTAGGGGCTGCGACAACGCGGTCATGTAACCCCGTGTACTTTGGGATGGCTGTATTAGTCTGTAATTCAGGTAAGGACTGCAGACGGTCAATTTCAAGCAGTAGTTACTAATGTTGCTACCAGGTACTACCGTCAACGACACCTAGCTGTGAACTTGGCTACTAGATGCCACCGCAACCAGCAACTCGCAACGAACGTTGGAACTTCCCCTCCAAAGGAAAGCATACTGAGGGATTTTTGGCGCACTTAGAAAATCCGACGACTTCGGCCGGCTTTGAACTCGCGACCTTGGGCATAAACATTCAGCATGCTACCAGTTACGTCACCGAAGCCGCTTCACACTTAGATGGAAATCTGAATCTGATCTCGTGCAAGTGCGTTATCTTGGCAACGTCTGATGGCTCATCCCTCATCAATTTAGTAGTGTTGCCATGGCAACCACTGATAGGTCTTGGCATTTTCTTATAATTCCGAAATTATTTTTCTCATCCCTTGGCATAATGGTGGGTTATATCAAAAATTCTTTCAGACAAAAGTTTTAGGTAATTATTATGGGAATATTGTCCATTTTGTACGGTTTTGATATTGTGCCTATTAAGAGAGATATGATTAATGTTTCCCGAAAAACCCACTTTTTCCCACCCCTTTGGTCAATGGTTGGTGCTATAAAAAAAACTCTTCAAACATACATTTTTGGGCTTTATCCGACACATAGTATGAATGTTGAACGGATTCGATATTTCACATATTAAGAGAATTATAGCAATATTTCACTTTTTCGAAAAAAAAAAGCCCCCCATTTTCACCCCCCAACGACCGATTTAGCCCAGTAACGAACTCGACCGAGATTTTATAGGTATACGTATTCGGTAAAAAATTCAAAGTGATTGGTACAAAATTACGGCAGTTATCGTGTCCACAATAAACTGATATACATATACATACATAAATTATATATAACTTTTGAACTGACGGTGGTTTTGGGGCCTGGGGATGTGAAACGCGAAGATATGTCGAAATTTTCCGGAAGTCGAAACATGGTACCCATTGCAATAGTTAGCTTTCTAACGAAATCTACCTCTGGTTGGTTCCTCAGTTTAGGGGCTGCGACAACGCGGTCATCTAACCCCGTGTACTTTGGGTGAGTGTAGAATCTGTCTGATACACGGTGTGAATTGTAATGGCTGTATTAGTCTTAATTCATGTAAGTACTGCAGACGGTCAATTTCAAGCAGTAGTTCCTAATGTTGCTACCAGGTACAACCGTCAACGACACCTAGCTGTGAACTTGGCTACTAGATGCCACCCCAACCATCAACTCGCAACGAACGTTGGAACTTCCCCTCCAAAGGAAAGCATACTGAGGGATTCTAGTGCTCTTAGAAAATCCGACGACTTCGGCCGGCTTTGAAACCGCGACATTGGGCATAGACATTCAGCATGCTACCAGTTACGTCACCGAAGCCGCTTCCCACTTTATCAGGCGGCTTTGGTGGCGTAGTCGGTAACATGCTGAGCTTCTATGCCCAAGATACCGGGTTCAAACCCGGCCGAAGCCGTCGGATTTTTTAAGAGCGTTAAATATCCCTCAGTATGCCTTCCTTCGGAGGGGAAGTAAAGCCGGCGGTCCCATGTCATAGATTTATGGCATGTTAAAGATCCTTCCACTAATTGCACCTGTGTGAAGCTAAATTGGATAGGTTAAGAATGTATACAACGCTCTTAGGTTTCTATGTTCGTTGCCAAGAGCCGACTGCGGCGGCGTCTAGTAGCTCAGTTCTGAACTTGGTCTCGTAGTCGTTGACAGTGGCGCTTGGCGGCAAAAGTAGGAACTATCTGAAAAATTGTTAGTTGCAGTACTTAAATTAACAAACAGATAACACACACTAATACAGTCATCACAATTAACACCGGTTATCAGACAGATTCTACACACACCCAAAGTACACGGGGCTACATGACCGCGTTGTCGCAGCCCCTAAACTTAAGAACCAACCAACCAACCACTTAATCAGATGGAAATACTGAATCTGATCTCGTGCAAGTGCGTTGTCATGGCAACGTCTGATGGTCCATGCCTCATCAATTTAGTAGTGTTGCCATGGCAACCACTGATAGCTCTTGGCATTTTCTTATAATTCCGAAATCATTTTTCTCGTCCCTTGGCGTAATGGTGGGTCATATCAAAAATTCTTTCAGACAAAAGTTTTAGGTAATTATTAGGGGAATATTGTCCATTTTGTACGGTTTTGATATTGTGCCTATTAAGAGAGATATGATTAATGTTTCCCGAAAACCCCACTTTTTTCCACCCCTTTGGTCAATGGTTGGTGCTATCAAAAATCTTATTTGACATAAATTTTTGGCACTTATCCGACACATATTATGAACTTTGAATGGATTCGATATTGCACGTATTAAGAGAGTTATAGCGAAATTTCACTTTTTCGAAAAAAGCCCCCCATTTTCACCCCCTTCGACCGATTTAGCCCAGTAACGAACTCGACCGAGATTTTATAGGTATACATCTTCGGTAAAAAATTCGAAGTAATTGGTGCAAAATTACGGCAGTTATCGTGTCCACAAGAAACTGATATACATATATATATATACATATATATATACATAAATTATATATAAACTTTTGAACTGACGGTGGTTTTGGGGTCTGGGGGATGTGAAACGCGAAGATATGTCGAAATTTTCCGGAAGTCGAAACATGGGACCCATTGCAATAGTTAGCTTTCTAATGAAATCTACCTAAAAAAAAAAGGTGAACAGCGCAACTCCAAACACATATACCCTTCTCTGAAGTCTTAACTCGACACGACTCGACAGTTTGATGCTGGCCGAAGCTGGGGTGATTGGCTCACTCACTTCGAGGCTGGTAATTTAAATTTCCAATGAATGAAGATTGTTGGAAGAAATGAAAACGGAAAACACCTACATTGGGCGATGTATTAAAAACAGAGATATGATGACACGGACTTTTTAGTAGAACTTTTCATGCTGAACAATTCTTAGACTCATAGTATATAGATATTTTTAACGGTTTACCCAGTGTAAGCTTAAAAGGCGCACGGACGGCAGGCTTTTCTTCGACTCGATTCACTGAAATCGTTACTGCTCGACTTCCTTTGGTCATAAATGAATATTTTTCTTCAGAATCCTTCCTCGAGAAATCCTTTACAGAATGGTGAAAACCGCATCAAAATCTATCCAATGGTTCTCGAGATTACCCGTTAAATCCAAGAATCGGGAACTTTGTTTTATACTAAGTAAATATTAATTTTAGACTGGTATAGTTTGATTTGCAGGACATCTACAGAAGATAATAATAATAACAAGGTTATTGGTTTTACGTCCCTTTTGGCAACTCTGGCTTTCAGATACGCAGCGGTGCCGGAATTTTGCCCCGAAAGTGATCTTTAACTGACATGGCTAACTCATATTTGCGCACCTTCAAATACTGACTTCGATCCTGCTACCTTGGGGCCCAGCGGGCGAGAACGTTACCGCTGAGCCACGCTGCCAGTCCATCGACAGGAGAGTGGATGCGGTTGAAATGTGGTGCTACAGAAGAGTGTATTTCATTCCACTAGACATTGTGTTGACTGGACAGAACCTTTACAGTATTTCAAGAGCCCAAGATGACTCTCGCCGCGGGATAGAAATGCCAACTAGCAAGTAGAGCCCGTTCTTAACCCGTCAAACACCCAGGAAATGTAATTTCACAGAGTAATTCCCGCATTATGTGTAGTTCATGGTATTTAAAGCCTAAAGACAGTTGTTCAGGCTAATAGATTCCAGTGTGTGGATCTATTATGTCATTCCTAGGAGTCCACACCCAAGACTACAGTGACATCATAGGCAGAGACAAATGGTAATACATTTACATACCCTAGCAGTTAAGTCACGCGGCAAATATAACCCGTTAAAACAGGTATTTGAGAAAACGAGCAACCTCGCGTTCTCTTTCATTAGATACCACGTTTCGGTGTATGTTTTAATGCGCGACCCGGGAGCGGTAGGCTTGCCCACGCCTTGGTGAAAAGTAACTACTTAGCGGGGAGTCTGTCAGCAATTGTGGGCAGGCCAGGCGATCCAGGTCGAGCCATGGGGCCAGATTCTATTGGGCTCGTGTTCTAAACCAGAAAATAACTCTCACACTCTATTCAGAAATATTTTGTGGGTGGGCATCAATTCCGCTCGGGAATTCCAGTCAGGTAGCCAGGGTTACCTCAATTCCACTCGGTCTTCCAAGGGACCCAAAAATGAGTTCCTTAACTCCGCTCAGGCTTTGACATGGGGTCGGCAAAAGAGTTATCCCCATTGACGTAAACAAATGCCATAACCCTCCTGCTCGCTTACCAAGGGCCGGGTCAAACAACTTATGCAGCGCATGAGTGAATTCTTGAACGCAGCTGATTTTTCCGTTCTACGCTGGAAAACAGTATTTTCAGCATCCGCAGCTGATATCGAAAGTATTTTATTAGGTACAAATTATACACCTATTACTATCTAAATGTAATTTAATAATGTCTGACTAGGTTAAAAAACATACAAACATTTAATTATGCACATGTTAAAAACAATGAATAAAATTTGTAGAAAAAAATAGAAAACTTGGCAGATTTATTTAAAAGAATATTATGATTAATTATAATACTTGTATTTTCTGCCATATAAATTATAATGTGCCGATTACTTTACACCTGATTTAACGAATGAGCGGACTTGACATCAGAGCGGTTGACCAATGACACAACAATGTCTTGCGCTGCAGAAGGTGTTAGACCCGGCCCTTTGTATGCGAGCAGGAGGATTATGGCATTTGTTTACGTCATTGGGGATAACCCCTTTGCCGACCCCTTGTCAAAGCCTGAACAGAGTTGAGGAACTTATTTTTGGGTCCGTTGGAGGACCGAGTGGAATTAAGGAAAATCGAGCGGAATTGATGTTAGACCTGTTTCGAAATAATTTTAGCCCACTTTTCCTATTCGGAAAACTAAATGTATGCGATCAATCTGGGGCATGTGCGTGTTACTGTTTTTTTTTTTTAGTTGTTATTTCATTTAGGGACATTGTGACATCATGGCCATGTAGCCTCTTGTACTTGGGTGTGTGTGGAATTTGTCTGATAACCTGTGTCATTGTGATTGCTGTAAAAGTGTGTGTATTTCTATTTGAGATTTGGGTAGGAAGTGGCCGTGGTCATAATTTATGTACCATCACGATATTCGCCTGGAGTGGAAATGGTAAACCACGGAAAACAATTTATGTGATGGTTTAGGTAGTAATCGAACCCACCTCTTCTCAGTTCTTCCTCATGATGATTAGTAAACCCCGTTCCAACCCTCAGACCAGAATTAAACTTCTTGGCAGAGCCTGGAATTGAACCCAGGAATGCTAGCCACTACGCCACGAGGTTGACGGCTGTGTATGCAGTGTAGGCTCATGTTTGTCCTCCCTTTAACAACTGAACTTTTTCTCACATTTTCATGAAATTTTGCCCAAATCTAAAGAATTCTGCCAAATGTCAAGTGATTTTTCCAATTAGGTTATTTATTTATTTATTGAGTTTCCAAGACATACAAGGGACCCTATTTTAGCCAGCATATTAGGACTATAGTTTGACATCTTGACACTTTCCTTCTTTTCTACCACAGGTTTGATTTTTCAGCTATCAGATTTGCAGTCGCCAATGTTTTTATCCGACAAATAAAAACAACTTCCTCCTGGCCCTTACTTCTATCTGCATGCAACACCATAATACTTTTGCCTTGCAATGTTGGTGCCTTCAATATGCAATTGAGTAGTCCAGTTACAAACATGGCCACCTCCGTTTCTTAAAATTTTTCAGGAGAGGCAAAAAACTGTCTAATACACTTCCTACTTGCCTTCTAAGTTAATATTTTGAATTTAGATTCTCAGCATAATCAGAATCATATTTACATTAATATTTTCATATGATATTCCATAGTTAAGCCGAAAATCACTGTTGAAATATGGAGTTGGCCATGTTGGTAAGTAAGCAATGGAGTTGGCCACTTTTGTAACTTAACTCCAAGATAATGCACTGTTTTAACATAGTAAATTGGTCAGTAATGCTAAAATTTATGACAGATGTGTACAGTAAGAAAGTAAAACTGACAGTTTTAATTATGAAAATGTGATTATTTTTTTAATGAGACAATATAAGAAAGTGGAACTTTCATACATTATACGATAGTTTTCAGTTTTTGAAACTACACAATCACTTCAACAACATCAAAATCTCTCTCAGTATTCTGAATGAGACATTCACAACAATTAGCGTCTGCAGGTACTTCTGGCTTGGTGTCATTTTCGTCAATAATCTTTTGGAACCATTTCAGTTTCTATTTTTTGTTCCACTCCTCTCATAGTGTTTCTGAAGCAAATTTCTGACATCTTGTATCTTCAATGGTTTTACTCTGATGCCAGGAATTAGTTCAGTATGATTTACATCTTTTGGTCGTTTACCTTTTTTCATAACTGACAACGAATGCGCAATCTCAAAATTGTAGTTGAGTTCCCCACTGACAGTGACTGAGTTTGACTTCCTTGTAAGCACAAGCCTTTTAATTTGTGAAATTTTAAAGTGAAGTGCTCCAGGATCTTTCACACATGTTTTAGCTTCAGCTTTCCAATCAACATTAATCCAATGGGTTTTCAGGAGCTTTACCATTCCATGTTTCCTATACACTTCGTGGTAGTCTTCTAGTTGAACAAATGTCTCCTCTTTCTTTAAATCTCTTTCAATTGTTCCTAAAACTCTATCACTCGGCTTCTAAGAATGGCCAGTGATAGGGAAAACAATTTCCATCTTCCGAATGTTTGGCCGGTTCGAGATAACCATGAAAGGCACATTGTCAACATTGTAGTGATTTTATTTTGTCGTGGACAGCCATCCGCGACAAGACGTACGGTGTGTACATTATTGAAAGCACCCGAAGCTGCTTTACTCAGCAGTTCATTAAACATGACGGAAGCCACTTCATTAGATGACTTTCTCATTTCGTTCTCCGCCCAAGTGTATATCGCAACATGCTCTTTACTTAACAATTGATACAAAATTCTAGTACAGCAATCGTTCATATCACACAATATCAACAACACAGCCACTGTTTACTACCAGTTCCCACAAACGCCTGTGCCAGTCACGTGATTAAATCGAAACTTGTGATTGGTCGACGTGGAGCTGGTCGATTTTGTTACCAATGTCTTAAGGAGTTGGACGTTTCTGTAACTTAGGTTGATTTTCTAATGCTAATTTAACACTGTTATGGCCGTTTTTGATACTAACTAATGTCATAATAAGGTGCCCCATATTCTTTACTATAAGAGTCAGCCATAAACCCGATTTTTAAAAAAATGGAGTTGGCCATGTTTGTAACTGGACTACTCAATTACAAGTTCCAACATCCCACGCTACGGTGGCGTAGTTGGTAGCATGCTGAGCTTCTATGCCCAAGATCGCGGGTTCAAACCGGCCGAAGTCGTCGGATTTTCAAGATCGTTAAAAATCCCTCAGTATGCCTTCCATCGGAGGGGAAGTAAAACCAGCGGGCCCACGTCATAGATTTATGGCATGTAAAAGAACCTTCTACTAACTACAATTGTGTAAAACTAAATTTGTAGGTTAGATTTGATGAACGCTATATCAGTTCCAACGTTCACCGCCAGGTGCTGGTTGTGGGTGGCATCTAGTAGCAAAGTTCATAGCTAGGTATCGTTGACGGTAGCATTTGGTAGCAAAAGTAGGAACTACTTGAAATTGATCGTCTGCAGTCCTTACCTCAATTACAGATAACACACACTAATACAACCATTGCAATTTACACCGGTTATCAGACAGATTCTACACACACCCAAAGTACACGAGGCAACATGACCGCGTTGTCGCAACCCCAAACTGAGGAACCAACCAACATCCCACCCTTTCTTCACAATATCACAAATGTACGATGTTTCATCTACATAGACAACTACAGTCCCTAACAAATGTAAGACCATAAAGTACTTCACATAATTCCTGGTCATATACTGTACTTTTGTTAAAAATAATTCGTGATTATTTAAAAAATAACCTGGCATCTTATGCATCTGTTTACGTAGAAACCATTGTGCTCAGACATTTACATTTTGAATTACGATTTTTTTTATTGAAAATTTGTTATTCAAAATATCAAACTTTTCTTCCGATGGATTAATTTGTAGACACTAAACCAACGTGTTTATCTTTGTACTCATTCCTTTTGCGGAAGCATATGATGTCCATGTACGTTTTGGCATATGCATTAACATTCCCAAAAATGTCCTAATCATTTTTCATATTTTTTTTAGTTTCAGAAAAGTTAAAAAATAAACCAAAGAAGCCATTTTTCAATAACAAATAAAAAATTCAAAGATAGTTTGTCTGAGCACAATGGTTTCTACATAAACAGAAGCATAAAAGACTAAGTTCTTTTTGAAATACTCACGGAATCATTTGTGACAAGGGTTCTTTTATGTGAAATAAGCTTAAGGTCTTAAACCTTTGTTAGGGACTGTATGCACCCCTATTAAGGCAACTTATGGAGACAGTCAATGAATTAACATTACCAAGCTCTTGCTTTGGCAGTTTTCATTACAGCCTGTTGTTATTTTTTTCCCTCAAGAATTCGAAAAAAAATCCAAGTTGCCGTAGAGTGCATTTCCACGACAAACGTCACACACGCTCTTTAAATTTTTTGACAGTTTCTCTACGACTGGTGACTTGATTTTAGAAAAGAAAGTTTACACGTCAATTCAACAATTATTACATTAATTATTACAAAGTATTACCACACTTGTTTGGGCGTTCTAGGACCTGTTTGCAGATTTTATTCTAACAGTTTTCCTGTCAAATTTTAATATTTTAGCTGTCTCTGAAATATGACCCTTGCCTAAATTGTTATTCATTGACTTACGTACATAATCCATTGACTTTGCTTACACAAAGTTTTACAATAGTTGCCTTTCTTTACTTCGTCGAGCTCTCGTTTCAGTATAGCTCAGAGTAATGATCCACCACTGCTTGGTCGTGTATCACTTGCAGGACAGAAACACTGGTGCTCCAATGAGGATCGTTAGGATGCACAGATAGATTTGGCTCAGAATTTTCTGCTGGGTAAATGTCCAGCTTTGCTTACCAAGCTCTCCACATTATTAAATTAAGTTAATTAGAAGCTATCCCCGTCACAAATTTTAATTGTAGATGTACATATTACAAGACTTTCAAACAGCTAGCAAAACACGTTTGAACGGTCTGAGTTGAAAGAGAGACTCGCGTGTAGACTAACTACAGGAGAGGTATACTGGTAGCATAGAAGGGATGATCAAAATATTTCCGTTTAACGGCCGTACAGTCGGTAGGCCAATCAGGCGAAATCGACGTGAGGATTGAGGCACAAGGTTGAAGATCTCCATGTAGTAAAACACTGTGTCCTGCTGTGTGAAGAAGTCCGTAACCGCCTGCTGCATATCCTCGTCTGATAGGAGTCGTCGACCCTTCAATGTCTTTTTTTAAGAGCCCGAAGGCGTGATAATCGCATTGGGAGAAATCAGGACTATAGGACGGAAGCTCGAGTGTCTCCCACTTGAGTTGGCGTACCTTCTGCGTTACGGCCTTTTTGGTATGGGGACGCGCGTTATCATGAAGCAGCACACCTTGTCGCAGTTTTCGCGGACGTTTTGCCTTAATAGCATGCCGTAATTTCTCCAGTGTTGCGCGGTAACGTTCCCCAGTGATAGAGACACCAGGTTGCTTGAAATTAGTAAGCATTGGGCCCCGATAAACAAAGATTAGGGTGAGTGGATGGTTGGCTCTTGAACTTCTTGGGACGAGGGGGCGAAGGATGTCGTTTCCGATTCCGCTTTCCAGTGGCGCAACAGCTTTCATAGCCTGCAACAATGCACTCCAGAAATATGTTGCCAGGAACATTGAAATGCATCAGAAGCTGTAGGGAAACAAGCATCCTGTGTGCTGTTTGTTCGGCATTCAACGCCCGTGGTATGGCTGCAGTAAAGCCCTCAGACGGAAACTTTTCGATCACCCCTTATAGCTGTAAGGATTTGAGTTAGGGTGTGGGCATTATTATTATTATTATTATTATTATTATTATTATTATTATTATTATTATTTGGCGTATGGCTTTTAGTGCCGGGAGTGTCTGAGAACATGTTCGGTTCGCCAGAGGCTGTAGCTGCTTCAAGCGGACACCCATGGAGTGAGCTACAAGTTCCGTTCAATTTCAAGTAGTTCCAACTTTCACCACCAGATGTTACTGACACCTAGTGGTGAACGTTGGAACTTTGACAGAGCGATCAAACGAAATCTAACCTAGATTTTTAGATTCACACAAGTTTAGTTAGTGGAAGGATCTTTTACATGCCATAAATCTATGACATGGGACCGCCGGCTTTACTTACCCTCCGAAGGAAGGCATACTAAAGGGTTTTAACGCTCTTAAAAATCAGATGACTTCAGCCGGGTTTGAACCCGCAATTTTGGGCACAGCAGTTCAGCATGCTATCAACTACGCCACAACCCTGACGGACGAGAAACACGCATAAGGGGCTGAGGGTTCAATCACACAATACTGGTGGCTGGAAAACCGATACCTGACAGAGCCACCAGTCGCTGCCAAAACATGAAGAAACCGTGTTTGTCTTCAGATAGTGCAACACTTCCTGGCCAGGGTGGAGTTGGAAACCATACCATAGGAAGTTGCTCATATTTCAATATTTACTTAGGTTAAATATTCTGCGTAGGGATTTTGCCATTTGTAAATAAATCAGTGGGCAGGTATGAGTTAACGCTAGAGGCAAAAACAATCCCACCGAGAAGCACACCTAAGAGAGGTGTTAAAACAGTGATGATTTAACCAGGAAGACTTCCCGGGCCGCCACCTCTGGCCTAAGTTACGTATTAAGATTCTTCAAGTTAAGATCTTAAGTTTGACTCCCAGCTTTGCCAAGAAATTTCATTCTGGTCTAAGGGCTAGAATGGGTTACCTCTGCTGCATAGTACTAATCTTACCACACTCGTTCTAGAAATTATTCACCATTAACTCCGAAATGTCGAGTGACTGTGCTGGGATTTGATCGCACAACCAAGGATAAATAGACGAGAGCCTTACCTACTGTGCAATATAGTCGGCCATGATATGTCTCCCCGTACAGCCCTGTACTCGCAGTAAAGATAAAATTGTAACTAGCTAGGTAAATTCCACAGATATCAATCTATACTGAAAACTGAGTGAAAATCGGGACTGTTTGAAAGGTTGCATGTAATAAGTATATTTTATATAGAGGAAAAATAAATTACTCAGACATTAATCCCACGGCGTTATATCAAAATTTGATTATTCTGAGTTAAATTGTAGATCACTTATTCGTCTTACACATTTCCATCTCTTTAGAGCATCTTCTTGGTTCAAGAATAAAACAGATGATATAACGCCAGATTATATGTTTCTATACCAGGTGGAGTCCTATTAAAAGATTTGGTGTTGTTGCTATTGTTTTGTTCTTGATTCTTTAGGGTTTTAGCGACATCATGATCATGTAGCCCCGTGTACTTTGGAGTGTGTAGAATTTATCTTATAACCTATGCCACTTTAATATCTGTATAAGTGTGTGTATTTGTAATTCAGGTGATGATTTGGGAAAGAGGCTGCCGTGGTCTTAAGTTAAGAACCATTTTCTGAGAGTAAAAGTGGGAAACAATGACATTCAAGACGGCTGAGGTGGGAATTGAATCCACCTCTTTTCAGTTTTGACTTACGAGGCTGAGTGTGCCCCGTTCCAGCCCTCAAACCAGAAGTAAATTTCTTGGCAGAGCCGGGAATCGACCCCAGACCTCTGGGGTAACAGCCAAGAATACTAGCCGCTACACCACGAGGTGTTATGACTTTCCACTGAACCACGCTGTGCTGCAGACGAATAGCTATCGGCCGCTAATCACATAAATTGAAGGGAACACACAGTATGGTAATGAAATGTTTGAATATTTTCCAGTTGACCTAAATAATAAAGTAAGTAGATTCACCTTCTCCCTCTCCAACTTCCGGTTTCCAGACACCCGTGATGGAATGAGTAAATATTTATGAGACCCTAATCTGCTAAGAGCGGCTTTGGTGGCGTAGTTGGTAGTATGCTAAGCTTCCATGCCCAAGATCGCGGGATCAAAACCAGTCGAAGTCGTCGGATTTTGTAAGAGGGTTGAAAATCCCTCAGTATGTCTTCCTTCGAAGGGGAAGTAAAGCCAGCGAGCCTAAGTCATAGATTTATAGCATGTAAAACAACCTTCCACTAACTAAACTACCGACAGTAGTGGCTACGCGGGCTAAAGCGCTGTGTTAGGTCAAGGGGCCAAGCTCTCTGCTGACTCGGTAGACGCGTGGGTTCGAGCCCCACCGTCGGCTGTCCTTGAAATGGTTTTCCGTGGTTTCCCATTTTCAACACCAGGCAAATGCTGGGACAGTACCTTCTGACAGGCCACGGCCGCTTCCTTTCACATCCTTCCCCAGTTTCATTCGCCTTCATCCATTCCATCTCTCATCCCGACGCGCAGGTCGCCCACGGACGTCGACTAGAAAGACCTGCACTCGGCCTCTCAGGAGGCTACACGACAAAAAAAAACTTGTGTGAAGCAAAATTTGTAGGTTAGGTTTGATTAATGCTCGTAAGTTCCAATGTTCGTCACCAGGCGCTGATTGCAATGGCATCTAGTAGTATCAGTAAAGTTCACAGCTAGGTGTCGTTGGCGGTAGCATTTGGTAGCGGAAGTAGGAACTACTTGAAATTATCGTCTGCAATCGTTACTTGAATTAACAATAGGTTGGTTGGTTCCTCAGATTACGGGCTGCGACAACGCGGTCATGTAGCCCCGTGTACTTTGGGTGTGTGTAGAATCTGTCTGATAATCGGTGTTAATTGTGATGGCTGTATTAGTGTGTGTATCCGTTTTTTAATTCAAGTAAGGACTGCAACTTTGAATTTTTCAAATAGTACCTTCTTTTGCCGCCAAGCGCCACCGTCAACGACTACTAGGCCTAGTTCAGAACTTAGCTACTAGACGCCACCCCAGTCGGCTATTGGCAACGAACGTAGGAACCTAAGAGCGTTGTTTACATTCTTAACCTACAAAATTTAGCTTCACACTGGTGTAATTAGTGGAAGGTTCTTTAACATGCCATAAATCTATGATAACACACACTAACGCAGTCATCACAAATAACATCGGTCATCAGATAGATTTTACACACGTGGCTACATGACCGCGTTGTCTCAGCCCCTAAATTGAGGAACCATCCAACCAATCTGCTAACATCTCAGCATTTGGAAATCTTGTTCAGCATGTTAACACCATGTTACATTGTGTACGATTAAAATACGACACCAGACGATGATGAATGAAAGTGAAAACGCCCTAGCAGACAGCTAAAAATAAACATCTTTTACTCCACCATTCATGGCCCAGAGTGAATGGCCGTATCGCGTGACTGGGACAGACCGCAGAGAGCGGTATTACGTCCGGTGATGATCCAATAGCGAGAGCCCAGGGGACCATCCATCATCGACATCGTCTGAAGCAGCACGACAGGTATAATACATATTAGTCTATATAAAGACTGTGAAAAACGCGGTCCCCAGTTCGTGTAGCCTACTTTGCCCAGGTATGCATGTCTTAATAAGAAAAAGAAAAGTAATATGAATATGAATAAGAGAAAAGTTAAGGTAAAGGAAATGGTAGAGTTAAAGGAAAAGGAACAGGAAAAGGTATAGGTAAAGAATAAGGCAAAGGAAAAGGTAAAGGAAGAAGAGGAAAGGTTAAGGTAAGTGAAAAGGAAATTAAAAAGAAAAGAAGAAAAAAAGAAAAAGAACAAGGTAAAGGCTGAGGAAAAGGGAGACGTAAAGAAAAAGGAGAAGTAAAAGGAACAGGAAAAGGTAGAGGTAAAGGAAAAGGAATAGAAAAAGTGAAAGGGAAATGGTGATAAAAATAAAAATGAAAAAAGAAAAGTAAAAGGAACAGGAAAAGGTAGAGGTAAAGGTAAAGGAAAAGGAATAGGAAAAGTGAAAGGGATATGAAAATAAAAATAAAAAGGAAAAAGGAGAAGTAAAAGGAACAGGAAAAGGTAGAGGTAAAGGTAAAGGAAAAGGAATAGGAAAAGTGAAAGGGATATGAAAATAAAAATAAAAGGGAAAAAGGAGAAGTAAAAGGAACAGGAAAAGGTAGAGGTAAAGGAAAAGGAAGAGGGAAAGAAAAATGGAAAGGAAAAGGAGAAGGAACAGGAAAAGAAAAAGTAAAGGTGTAGGTAAAGGAAAAGGAAAAGAAAAAGGTAAAGGTAAAAGTAAAGAATAAGGCAAAGGATAAGGTAAAAGTAAAGGTGAAGGTAAAGGAAAATATAAAGTAACAGGAAAAGAAAAAGGTAACGGTAAAGTTGAAGTAAAAGAGACAGGAAAAGAAAAAGGTAAAGGTACAGGTGAAGGAAAAGGAACAGGAAAAGAAAAAGGTAAAGGTGCAGGTAAAGGTAAATGAAAAGGAAAATAAAGATGATGATGATAATTGTTGTTTTAAGGGGCCTAACATCTAGGTTATCGGCCCCGGATGGTTTGGGTGATCGTGAAGATGAAAATGAAAAGCGAACTTAAAACTAAAACTAACTACTAACCTACATACTAGAAGAAGAAATGGAAAACTAAAGGAGAATAAGGCAAATAAAAGGACAGAAGGAAAAGAAATGCCCTCAACCCTCGGAGAAGGCGGATTGAGGGACTTGGAAGGAAGGAGAGCCATGAAAGGCATATAGGAAAGTGAAAGAGGAGAGGGTCCGCCCCAAAGGTAGAGGACAAAAGGGGAAAACGGACCCAGCTCAGGAATCCCTCGGGGTCGCCAACTCCCGAACTCACCAGCCGTGAGCCCCTGAGGGTGTAGCATTATCTAGGGTGCACCAGAAGTGGTGGGGCTACATACACCCTGCCTCCTTAAGGGCCTAGAGCACAAGGCAGGAGGTAAAAGGAAGAGAAAAAGAAGGCTGACCCCTCGCAGAAGGAGGGTATCAGAAAAGATGAGACAAGGGCCAATTAAGGCGGGAAAGGAAGAGACTCCCTAGGCCTCGGATACCCTAATACCGTCGGGGTCAGAAGAGAACAAGAGTTGACCAAGTGAGGTCGACAGGAAAGAAGACAGAGAGGAGCCCGGCACAAGTAAGTGGAAGGAATGCCGGACTCAGCTGGGGCCCCGTGGTCGCCAACCCACGCCCACAAGATGTGAGCCCCTGGGGGAGGAAAATAAAGAGGAAAAAGAACAATGTAAAGGTAAAGATAAAGAATACACCTGACATTACAGCCTGTGATGGGCCTAGGCCTACCAAGCGACCGCTGTCCAGCCATTTGGCCGGCAGATATTGGGGTGACGCGTGATCAGCGTACCGGGTCCCCTCGGCCGTTAATCTTGGTTTTCGTGACCGGGGCGCAGTCTTACTGTCAGACAGTTACTCAATTGCCCTCACGAGGCTCAGTGCACCGCGTACCATTCCTCATGTCAGTTTCTAAAATCCCTGACTGTGCCAGGAATCGAACCCGGGGCCTCCGGATGAGAGGCAGGCGCGCTGCCTCAACAACACGGGGCCGGCAAAAAATAAATAAAGAAAAATAATAATAATTTTTATATCAGAAGAATTGTCTACTCATTTAATCAGAAAGTGAAATATGAAAATAAGACAGAAATTTGGCAAAGATTTTGCACTGTAACATACCACTAGATTATTGCCACACATAGGCCAATTACGAATTATTATTATTATTATTATTATTACGAGTATTAGACTTGGCTGGGGGTTGGATTGTTTTATTTGTTCCTGAATCACCCCCACACTTAATAGATTCAAGCAAGGTTGTCCTATGAGATACAGTACATACTGACTATTAACCTCATTACCACACATAACACGCACAGAACTATTCCTTGCTAGGAATCGTGACCGGATGTACGCTCCTTATAACCTTCTGTGAAGTCCAGGATGTGGCATTACTGCTTCCTTTTCTTCACTCTCGATATCTCCACCCGTTCGTTATTATTATTATTATTATTATTATTATTATTATTATTATTATTATTATTAATAGTAGTAGTAGTAGTAAATAAAATAACCTCTGGCACTACGGCCCTTGAAGGGCCTAGGACTACCAAGCGACCGCTGGCCAGCCATTTGGGCTGCAGATATCCGGGTAACGCGTGGTCATCGCATCGGGTCCCCTCGGCAGTTAATCTTGGTTTCCGTGACCGGGGCACTGCCTCACTGTCAGACAGCTACTCAATTGTCCTCACGAGGCTGAGTGCACTCCGTTCCAACCATCACGACAGTTTCTAAAATCCCTGACGGAGCCGGGAATCGAACCCTGGGCCACCGAGTGAGAGGCAGGCGCGCTACCCCAAAAACTCGGGGCCGGCATTATTATTATTATTATTATTATTATGATTATTATTATTGCCCACCTTGTGGCGCTGTGTCTTGACTTTCGCCCATAGGTCCCAGTTCGATTCCCGACTCTGCCAAGGAATTTGGCTGGAACGGGGTACACTCAGCCTCGTGAAGTAGAATTGAGAAGGGGTGGGTTCAATTCCCACCTCAGCCACCCTAAAAGTATTTCTGTGTGGTTTTCCACTTCTACTCCAGACAAATGCCGGGGTGGTTCTTAAGTTAAGGCCACGGCCACCTACTTTTTAATCCTAGTCTCCATTACAAATTCAAGCACAACTACAGCCATCACAATAACACAGGTTATGAGACAAATCCTACAAACACCCAGGTACACAGGTTTAAATGACTACGATGTCGCAAGCCCCTAAATGAATAAACCAAAAATTATTTCGTTTTGTTTTGTTTTCTTGTTTCAATTGTAGGGCTTGGACTTCGTAGTCATTATTTAGCTCCGTGTACTTGGGTGTATGTAGAATTTTTCTCATAACCTGTGTTACTGTTGTATTTGTAGTAGTGTGTCTACTATATTTATAGTTCGGGTGAGAATTGGGAAGGAGGTGGCCATGGCCTTAAGTTAAGAACCATCCCGACATTTACCTGGAGTAGAAGTATTAAACCACCTCCAGAATGGCTGAGGTGGGAATCGAACCCATTTCTTCTCAGTTGGGTTTGGGTCTCATGTGGCTGAGTGTACTCCGTTCCAATCCTCAGACCAGAACCTCTGACGGGACACAACAAGTTATTGCAAACAGTCTATCAGTTGCTATTCTGACACACAAAATCCACCAAGTTCCCCTTATATCTCTACAATGCATTTAAACCAATGCTTTCTGTTCATAATCGAGAAAATATGAACACAAAATTAACACTCCAGATTCCTATCCACCAAACAATGAAGTTCAATAAATCATTTATTTGCTCCGCTTCACGCCTCTTCCACACCTTCAATGTATAAAAGTTCGTCAAAATTGCAAGCACTGCAGCCCTCAAAAGTCGTCTTTATTCCTACTTCTTGGAACAGTGTCGCTCTCACATCTGATTACTGTTAAAAGGTTATTTTTATGCAATTAGTTTCAACTATAAAATCAGGACAATAGCAGTCACCCTACCATAAGATATCTTATTATATAACACGCTAATGTGTATGTTTCACAAAAATCAAGCTCCTAAACCAGAGGGAGTTAGAAGGTGTGGTTTGTACCAAAATCTTCCAAATCGTCTCAATAGTAGGCTACAGGAAAAATCTTGCATTTCTTGAAAAGTCAACGGAAATATATTTATTTGTTTATAATGTGCGTTTAAACAAGACGTTGGCCCCTGGCCGAACTGTGTCGCGAAAAGCCCGCATAGCACTAGGGCCGGGTGGATAGTCTGTACACATGGGCCACAGACAACCCATTATGCTCGAGTTCTCGCACGGGTACGCTAGTATTTGGTGGGTAATTTTTCAGGCTGATACTGGATCTGTACAGACTCTTCTGTACATAATTTTCTATTTTTATAATAATAATAATAATAATAATTATTATTATTATTATTATTATTATTATTATTATTACTACCGTACTATTGTTACTATCATTGTTATACTATTATTATGTATAATGTGAATGTTGTATAATACGTATTTTATGTTCGACGATGTCGAAATGTAAATATTATATGTCAGAAAACTGTATCATAATGAGGGTCATTAAAGTACTACTTTTCATTATGAAACAGTTTCTCCAACGAATCACAGCTCATTCATCGTCCAATTAGGTAAGGATAGCTTCGCACATGCGCTCAAAATCCAACATGTCGGACATGAATTGCATGATTTGAAAGTTGACAATGTATATTTGATCAACCATTGTAGTTACAATCCCAAAAATAGAGACAAAATCAGCACGAAAATTTACGGTAACAAGAAAATATTTGACATTATGCAACAAATTTATGAATCTACGTCCAGAAGATTGCAACACAGCATCCTTCTGTATAAATTACTGACATCTGTCATGGAAAGTGCACCGTCCCATATGTTTGCGTAAATAAACTGGCGAGTATGAGACAAGAAATAGCACTGTACCTTAATATCCCCAACCCCAATTTCTACACAGGGCATTACTTTCAAACGACTTCGATGACAGCTTTAGTGAATGCCGGTGCTGATTGGCAGGCTGTAAACATATGACATTGCCAAGCAGACTGAGCACTTGCGTGGGTCAGAGAACTTGTAAAGCACGGACAGCAAACCCAGCGCTTGCACTCCGATCACTAAATTCAAGCGAATGAATCTCGACAGATATTTAGGAATATTTATGTTCGAACATAACATAAAAAAATCCTCTCGGCACGCCGGAAGGCGGAGGTAGATTTCACCGGGCAAACTAGGGGATTGGCTATAATAGGCAAAATATGCAGGTTTTCGTAGGAGGATCAGACCTCATTGATTGAAAGAAAGTATTTTACATTTGGAGGTTAAAAATCAACTTTTTTTCGTTTTTGTATGCATATTTTTATCATTTTATTGTCTATGGGGATGGTAACCTTCTTGTCATTCGGGGTTCATTTTTATACTTCTGATCACACTGTCCTTATGCAAGGTTTGGAACTGATGTGTAACTATCTGACAGTCTGTTACTTCTTCTCGCAAAATTTTATCTCCCGCAGAGATTTTTGTTGGTTCCTCAGTTTAGGGGCTGCGACAACGTGGTCATGTAACCCCGGGTGTGTAGAATCTGATAAACGGTGTTAATTTTGATGACTGTTTTAGTGTGTAATTCAGGTAAGGTCTGCAGACGGTCAATTTTAAGTAGTAGTTCCTAATTTTGTACCATATCCTAACGTGAACGACACCTAGCTGTGAACTTGGCTACTAGATGCCACCGCAACCAGCAACTTGCAACGAACGTTGGAACTTCTCCTCCAAAGGAAAGAATGCTGAGGGTTTTTTAGCGCTCTTAGAAAATCCGACGACTTTGGCCGGCTTTGAACCAGCGACCTTGGGCATATAAGTTCAGCATGCTACCAGTTAGCCACTTCCCACAGTCAGATGGAAAAATGAATGTGATCTCGTGCAATGGCGTTGTCTTGGCAACCTCTGATAGCTCATCCCTCATCAATTTAGAAGCGTTGTCATGGTAACCTCTGATGGCACTTGGCATGTTCTTTAATTCCGAAATCATTTTTCTCATCCCTTGGCGTAATGGTAGGTCAGATCAAAAATTCTTTCAGACAAAGTTTTAGGTAATTATTAGGGGAATATTTTCCATTATGTACGGGTTTGATATTGTGCCTATTAAGAGAGATATGGTTAATGTTTCCCGAAAACAAAAACACTTTTTTCCACCCCTTTGGTCAATGGTTGGTGCTATCAAAAAACCTATTTGACATAAATTTTTGGCACTTATCCGACAAATATTATGAACTTTGAATTGATTCGATATTTCACGTATTAAGAGAGTTATAGCGACATTTCACTTTTACGAAAAAAAAAAACCCCCATTTTCACCCACTTTAACCGATTTTGCCCATTAACGAACTCGACCGATTTTTTAAGGGGATACATATTATGTAAAACATTAAAGTGATTGCTGCAAAATTACGGCAGTTATCGTGTCCACAACAAACTGATATATATGCATATATATACACACACATATATATAAACTTTTGAACTGACGGTGGTTTGGGGGATGTGAAACACGAAGATATGTCGAAATTTTCCGGAAGTCGAAACATGGCACCCATTGCAATAGTTAGCTTTCTGATGAAATCTACCTAAAATAGGCTACATAATTTAAAATACTACCATCAACGACACCTAGCTGTGAACTTGGCTACTAGATGCCACCGGAACCATCAACTCGCAACGAACGTTGGAACTTCCCCTCCGAAGGAAAGCATACTCAGGGTTTTTTGGCGCTCTTAGTAAATCCGACGACTTCAGCCGGGTTTGAACCCGCGACCTTGGGCATAGAAGTTCAGCATGCTACCAGTTCCGATACCGAAGTCGCTTCCCACAGACATATGAAAACAGAATGTGATCTCGTGCAGTGGCGTTGTCATAGCAACTGCTGATGGCTCAACCCGTATCAATTAAAAGTAAAGTTGTCATTGCAACCACTCTTGGCACTTGGAATGTTCTTATAATTTAAATCATTTTGCTCACTCCGTGGCGTAATGGTGGGTCATATCGAAAATTCTTTCAGACAAAAGTTTTAGGTAATTATTGGAGGAATATTGTCCATTTTGTACGGTTTTGATATTGTGCCTATTAAGAGAGATATGATTAATGTTTCCCGAAAAACCCACTTTTTTCCACCCCTTTGGTCAATGGTTGGTGCTATCAAAAAACTTATTTGACATAAATTTTTGGCACTTATACGACACATATTATGAACTTTGAATGGATTCGATATTTCACGTATTAAGAGAGTTATAGCGAAATTTCACTTTTTCTAAAAAAACGCCCCCCATTTTCACCCCCTTCGACCGATTTTGCCCATTAACGAACTCGACCGAGATTTTATAGGGATACATGTTATGTAAAAAATTCAAAGTGATTGGTGCACAATTACGGCAGTTATCGTGTCCACAAGAAACTGATATATATATATATATATATATATATATATATATATATATATAGATACATATATACATAAATTATATATAAACTTTTGAACTGACGGTGGTTTTGGGGTCTGGGGGATGTGAAACGCGAAGATATGTCGAAATTTTCCGGAAGTCGAAACATGGTACCCATTGCAATAGTTAGCTTTCTAATGAAATCTACCTAATAAAGTATAATTATCGCCGAACTTATACAGTCGTATGCAACTCGCCTATAATGGTAATTAAGACACTCGTATGGAAATTATAAATCTCGCTGCCCTCGTTTTACAAACATACTCGTGTCTTAATTATTGCCATTATAGGCTCGTTGCATACGGTAATGTACTATTATAATATTATAGTCTACAAATTTAACTGGTTGCTTATGATATGATACGATATACTTGTACACTGTCCATTCATATTAATGTAACCACCGCCTATGCTCGACGTGAACGTGCAATAACCCCACAATAACCCCACACAGCACTAGCAGTGGAGGGAATATTAAGTCAAATGGAAGCGGAAAACAGCTGTCGCTGTCGCTGTCGCTGTCGCAATGCGGACACGGAGCGATTTATCTTACGTACAAAAGTGCATGATCATTGGCTTTCGGGTCAAGGACGGAAGCATTTCCGAAACGGCTACGTTTGTAAACTGTTCGTTTGCCGCCGTGGTTAAAGTGTACCGTACTAGCATTATACAAAACCGGCACCGAGGCAACTGGTGCACCACGGGCCATAGATGAGAGGGGTGTACGACGGTTGCGGAGATGTGTTCGGGCGAAGACGCGTGCAACTGTAGAGCAACTGACCGCCCAGATGAACCACGGGGCTACCAACCGTGCCTCCTCAACGAGCGTTCAGCGAATGTTGCTACGTATGGGCCTCCGCAACAGGTGCCTGGTTCATGCACCCTTTGTTGATTGCTGTTCATCGGTGACGAAGGCTAGAATTTGCACGCCAATACCGCAACTGGACGTCCACTGAGAGGTGACTGGTGGCCTTTTCTAATGAATCACGTTTTATGCTCCATCGGACAGATGGCCGTTGGCGTATACGGCGTGAAACTTCTCAACGCAAACACTCCGCAACAATCGCCGGACGTGTCCAGACCAGAGGAGGGAGCTTTATAGTGTGGGGAATGTTTTGGGGCATTCCCTGGGTGATCTCTCCTTCCTCAACGTCTCGCAGCGGTCCGCGCTTCAAAAGCTGTAGTTAGTTACGTAGTTATTGTTGTTTTAAGGGGCGGAACAACGAGATCATCTGCCCCTCTGCAAAAGGTAGTTATGCAGGCTATTAATGGGTGGTCACATCAATCTGACTGGACAGTGTATAATATGATCTTAATTTAACGTAATGTATTGTGCCCTACTTCTATTAGAAATTTGATGTTTTCAGTCGGTCAACACGATTGTACCCAACTGTGATAACCAACTGAAACACTAAAATTTCGATTACTAAGGCAACACTGAACAAATAGTTCAATTTTCATATATTCTACTAAAGTTAATTGCCACCAGGGACGGTGCGTCATTAAGGGCCGAATGGGCCCTGCCCACCCAAGACCGTTAGGTAGCATTGCAAATAATTTGTTTAATTAATGTCTTTTAAAATAACTTTATATTACAGATACTCAACTTAAAATAAGTGTTTTACCCTTCTAGAATCTCTAAAGAGAATTAATTATAAATAACTCATCCCTAGCTTAAGATCCTGACAGTTTCGTACGGTGTATCGTCATAGCGAGGGCCGGTCCACAGAAAGTCCCATGTAAAGTATATGGCTTCATGGGCCGGGAGAGGAAACAGTGGACATAGCACTGTCTTGCACGCGATTTCTTCAGTGATATGAAGGGAATTTTCTCTCTCTTCAAGGGCCAGCAGATTGGGCCCATAGCGTTGCTTTGAAGCTTCCTGCTTCTGTCTCTGTCAAACAGGATTACGGGAGAAGGGTTCACCTCACCCCACGCTCTTAAACAGGTATTCAGCTGTTGTTCGCAGATTGCTGACATAAGCCAAACATATAATATTATACATTTTCAGTTGTCTGATATTCCAAGTACAGTACAAATGTGTTAGTGAGTTCTGTCGATGAAGCTTAAATTTTTACTGTATAAATGTGTTTCTTTTTTAATTTGTGGCACGGTACGTAGTTATTTAATATGTCTATTGTATGCCGAAATAGGAAAATGAAAGTGGAATTTTTAAACATATCCATTTTCTTCTATAGCTCTGAACACAAAGTTAGAAATTAAATAATTATGACCTCATCAACCAAGCTGATGGATAAATTTGCTTCATCCAAGCACAGGAGTGGAAAATATGTATTAATAAAGAGCCATGTGGTTACAGTTTTTAATGCATCAACTATTTATTAAAACTTGTTACAAATTTTGTTTTGTGTGGAATTATGATAATGCCAATATTGGCAACAATAAATGCCAAATATAAAACAATATTTAATATGTAACAACAATAGTATCATCTGGTCCACCCTAGAAATTTAATCAGGAGCCACCCCTGATTGCCACTATCAACATACTGTACAAAATTTCAGTTTGATTGCTGTAATAGATTCGTAGATATTGAGAACCGTCTAAATATTTCGGATGGTCACCTTGTACTATTAGACGAAGATTATTGCGTAGGTTTATCATTCAAACTTCAATCGGATTTTTAGGAAAAATAGGCTTATGAGATCACCTTTTGAGCGTATGTGTGTGCGTCCGTGTATGTGTGTCCCCCCTTCTAATAAAATCTAAACGGCTAAAGCGATTTCAATGAAACTCGGTAAGGTAATAGTGCTATTTTGGCCGACCCCGACTGTGCTCTTAAAATTTTATTACGTCTCACCAATCCGACATAGCGGCTGTGCGAAATATTTCAACGGCATTCTATAGCTCCGAACCTATTAAAGATATCACCCACTACTATAAGTTCACCTTTGTAACTTTCAAAAACCTGTTAACTACAAACCGAACATGGAGGCCACGCGAAGTTGAAACATTTAAATAGACATTTCTCGCAATTAAACTATCCGAACGCAGTGAAACTTGGTACAGAAAATGTTTATACGCATTGTAATGCATTGATTTTAATCTAGTTCAATTGTTTACATAACCTCAGGAAGGCGGCTGTGCGAAATTTTAAAATTAAGTTTTTATTTCTTGTGTCCTAATCATGCAATCAAAGTCGAAGCCTATGCAATGATCCTCATCTAATTGTATATAAGTCTATGGCCTACATATACTACAGTACAATCCAACGTGGCAAACATCCGAGATATGTAGACGGTTCTCAATATCCATTAATCTATGACAGCAATCACACTTAAATGTTGTATGTTGATAGAGGCTATAAACCTAGGTTCACACATGGGACTTTCAATACCGTAACCTGGTTATCACAAATCCAACATGGCGGCGACGCGAAATTTAAATATTTTAATGGACGTTTCTCACGATTTAACCATCCGAGTGCTGTGAAACTTCATACGGTATATGCTTACACAAATCTCAATCCACTGGCTTCTAATTTACTTCAATTGTTTTATAACCACAAGATGGCGAAAAATCCAACACGGCCACCATCCAAAATATTTAGACGGTCTCAATATCTACGAATCTAATACAGCAATATAACTGATTTTTTAATGTTGATAGAGGCAATTAACATAAGTAGGAGATATGAAAATAGGCTATATAGTTCTTCACGGAACTAATTGTTATATATGTAGGCCATCGAGTAATGTACTATTAGATGAAAATCATTGCGTAGGTTTATTAATCAAACTTCAATTGCATGATTAGGACACAATAAATAAAAAAGAGATTTGAAAAATTGACTGAGCCGCCATATTGAGGGTATGAAAGCAATTGAAATAAATTAGATGTCAGTGCATTACATTTTTTATAAGCATTTACCGTACTAAGTTTCACTGCGCTTGGATGGTTAAATCGCGGGAAACGACTATTTAAATATTTACATTTTGCGTCGTCGCCATGTTGGATTTGTGCTCACCAGGTTATTGAAAGTCCCATAGGTTACTAGCCTATATCAACACACAACATTTCAGTTTGATTGTTGTCACAGATTAATATATATTGTGAAACGTCTAAATATATCGGATGGTCGCCATGTTGGATTTTTTATATGTAGCGCGAGAAAAGTCTATTTAAATGTTTCAACTTCGTTTGAACGCCATCTTCGTATTGTACTTAAAAGTTTGAGAAAGTCACATATGTGTACTATTAGTAGTTCCCTTCATCACCGTACAAAATTTCAGGGTGATATCAGTAATAGTTTTGGAGATATAGAATGCCAGTGAAATATTTCGCACAGCCGCCATGTTGGATTGGTGCAAAGTAATAAAATTTTAAGGGCACGGTCGGGGTCGAACAAAATATTACTATGTCCTTACCGAGTTTCATTGAAATCGCTTCAGCCGTTTAGATTTTATTAGGGGACACACACATAAACACGTACACACACTCAGGCAAGAGGACAAGAGGTGATCTCATAAGCTTTTTTTTTTTTCATAAATGAAAATGGCTAAAGATGGTTTCAAATACCATAATCTACTTCTAATTGTTACGATGTTTATAATCTCTAATCTTATTGTATGTAGGGCGCTACTGTAAAGGAGCTTTTAACTTCCAAGTGTAGCTGTGAAAATAAAATTATGCAATTATTAATCCGTATAAATTTGCGACATCGCTCCTCGCGTCGTGGCTGGTCTTTGTCAATACAGAGCAAAGTAACTGGACCTAATGTTAGGGCAGGCCACACTTCCATTATGGACCTGTCTGTCCAGTCGCAATCAACGTGTCCTCGGGGTGCTGTATATGTGTGAAGAAAGAGGTCACTGAGACATGTCACCGTTCAGCAATTAGCCGCACTAATGACTTTGGAGGACAAAGCAGCCTATAATTTGAGTCGACTCTCAGTGACTCATACCTTGCTCGTAACCAATGAAATATTAATTTATTATAATCTTAACAGACGATTATTTCCAATAGCTGAGTCATGGAAGCGTTAAACATGCATTTAAAATTAAATTTGCATGTACTGAAAATTGTTTAACTTGGTCGTTGACGTAATCAATGCATTAATTTAACAGTCCTATTGTGTCGATACATTGACAGCTCAGAGCAATATTATCGTAACTGCCACTTTCGGGGAAAATGAAGTTACGATGTCATTCTACCGCCCAACGTCATGTTCATCCAGTGCAATAAAAACGGTTCTGCTTCTTTTACTGAAACAGCATGCTGAAACGGATGACCAAACATCGTAAATACTAAATCAGCCAGTTTTCAGCGAAACAACAACGTATGTTACTTACTGTATTTATTTAGCGTATGGCTTTTAGTGCCGGGAGTGTCCGAGGACATGTTCGGCTCGCCAGAAGCTGTAGCTGCTTCAAGCGGACACCCATGGTGTGGGCTGCAAGTTATGTTCAATTTCAAGTAGTTCCAACTTTCGCTACCAGATGACACTGGTACCTAGTGGTGAACGTTGGAACTTTGATAGAGCGTTTCAACGAAATCTAACCAAGAAATTTAGCTTCCCACAAGTTTAGTTAGTGGAAGGATCGTTTACACGCTATAAATCTATGACATGGGACTGTGACCTTTTCTCCCCCCCCTCGAAGGAAGGCATACTGAAAGATTTTAACACTCTTAAAAAATCCGACACTTCGGCTGGGTTTGAACCCGCGATCTTGGACCCACCAGTTCAGCATGCTACCAACTACGTCACCGAAGCCACGTATGTGATGTTACGATATTGTGTCACTTGTATTGTCCGAGACTTGCGTGACCTAACATCGTAACTACTTTTACGATTATGTTTCACCGATCCGCCAAACAAACAATCGTTTGTTGGGGCAAAGGTACGTTGGTATCACTGTACTCTTCATGGCTAAAATAGGCGCCAGAAATGTTGATTGTCACAGGTGCTGTGTTGAGAAGTTTGTTCAGATTGAGCTTCTGTCATATCAAATCCATGTACCAAATGATTTGTAATTTTTTTTTTAAAAGTAGTTCCGTGGAGAACTAAATAGCCTATTTGCATATATCCCATTAAAACTCTCCTGCCTATTAAAGGACTTTCCATGTGATAGGGCTATACGGTGCTAAATAGGTTTTGGTTCACGACCTATGTCTTCACCAACACCATTACAATGTAAAGTTATGTGCTGGAATATATAGGCTAGTTTCAATATCGGTGACTAGCAGGTACCCGCGGCTTCGCTCGCGATCAAGACAATGGGGACGATGCATTATTGCTGATAGTTGGTTTATTCTATTACAGCAATCGCGGCTACAGGTGGGTAGATTCAAATTCTGAGAATTCTGATACATACAGTATATAGATATGAGCAGCAAAGTGGGAATTTTATAGAGTTGTGAACACATTTGAAAATTTTAGTTTTGGTTTTGCCATCTTCTGCTGAGACATAACGATTTTGTTGTCCGGATACTCGCCAGCAAGCCACATACAGTTGTCCATGGGAAATAATGGTTTTGTCTAAACGTACACCTGGAATGGCAAATCTATCTGAATATGGGGAATTAAAAGTATTTTTCCTTAAGCTATTCTGGGTATAATTTTGCCACACTTATTGATGATTTGAACGTCAACATGTCGCTATTAATAGACCTATAGTAAAATATCTCTCACCTTGGTCGCTGATGTACATTATGCAGTCACTTCCAGTGTTACATCCCAGGGATTGAAATTCTCCAACAACCCTTTTGCCTCACATGCCTCTCTAAGTAATTAAAATTCCCGATTGTTGTTGTTTGAGTCTTAAGTTTTTTGACTGGTTTGATGCAGCCCTCCATGCCTCGCTCTCCTGAGCTAATCGTTTCATCACTACATAGCTACCACACCCTACATCCGAGGCAATCTGTATAACCCTGGTCTACCCCTACAGTTCTTGTCCTTGACCCTCCCATCCATAACTAAGCTTGCTATTCCTGGGTGTCTTAATATGTGTCGTACCAACCTATCTCTTCTCTTCATTAGCAGTCGCCAGAAACATCTCTCCTCTCCCACTCGTCTTAATAGGTCTTCATTTGATACCCTATCTAACCATCTGATCTTCATCATTCTCCCGTAACACCACATTTCAAACGCTTCAATTCTCCTCTTTACTGCAGCACCATTAGTCCAAGTTTCACTTCCTTATAGTGACTCAAAAGCTTTCAAAAATGACATCCTAATACCTAAATGTATATTCGATGTCAAGAGATTCCTTTTTGTGTAGAAATGCTTTCCTTGCCTGAGCCAACCTGCTTTTTATATCCTCTTTGCTTCGTCTATTACTGGTTATTTTGCTTCCTAAGTACCGGTAACAGAAGTCTCCTACTTCCCGTAGCGTTTCACCTGCCAATTTGATGTCCATAGAGGTTTCTGATTTATTTCGGCTGCATTCCAATAATTTTGTTTTACATTTATTGATTTTCATCATGAATTCATTCGTCAAGACGGAGTCCATACCATTCATAAACTCTTTGAAATCTTCTGGCGTATTGGCCAAGATGACGATGTCATCAGCAAATCTCAGAGATGAAATTATTTCTCCTTGAATCTTCACTCCGACTTTAAATTGTTCTCCAATTTCCTGATTATTGTGTTTTTAGAGATCTTTGAAATGCGTTGCCCTCGCACATGGTGTAGATGCATTGTCAAAGGAAAACATTCCATGTTACGAACATGGGCCGAATAACCTGTACCGAAAGCCTATTCTGGACAGCAGTTCCTTGAACTCAGATTCGCCAACATTTTATTGTATCTTTCCATGTGGTATATCTCTGTACCTCAACATACAGAAGAGTGCTTTAAAAATCATGTCTTGTGTAAATTTTGGAAAATGTAGTGAGAGTGGTTTTTGCCGGAGTGGATACTCGCTAGTAGAAATTCTTTTCAGTAAAATAGACTGGTTCACAATTTGGTAAGTGCACATTGAGGTATATGACGGCGGGATGCCTTAAGTGTTAAGGAAACGGCAATAGCCGCCTAAGAGCTTCGTTGCTATTGAAATTATGACCTGACCGATATTTGTACTTAACTATACGGGATTTGTGAGCCCAGTGTTTATGAAATTGAACGTAGCTATATCGCTACCTTTATTTAATAGCCGCTACTGTAGTGTTTAAAAATTAAAGGTGGTATTAGAAGGCGCTTCCCCTAATATTTTTACCCCTGGCACTACAGCCCATGAAGGGCCTAGGCCTATCATGCGACCGCTTCCCAGCCATTTGGCCTGCAGATATTGTGGTGACGCGTGGTCAGTGCATAGTGTCCTCTCAGCCGTTAATCTTGTTCTTCGTGACCGGCACGCTGCCTCACAGCTACTCAATTGTCCTCACGAATCTGAGTTCAGCCCATTGCAGCCCTCACGTCAGTGTCTAAAATCTCTGACGGAGCCGGGAATCGAACCCGGGGCCTCCGGACGGGAGGCAGGCGCGCTACACTGTTCTTATTGTGTTTATATATATCTTGAAAAAGATAATAAATGAATTGGCATTGCCTCCTAGAGGGATATATAGAAAATCGGCCATTTGGCCTGCAGATATTGTGGTGACGCGTGGTCAGTGCATAGTGTCCCCTCTGCCGTTAATCTTGTTCTTCATGACCGGCGCGCTGCCTCACAGCTACACAATTGTCCTCACGAATCTGAGTTCAGCCCGCTGCAGCCCTCACGTCAGTGTCTAAAATCTCTGACGGAGCCGGGAATCGAACCCGGGGCCTCCGGACGGGAGGCAGGCGCGCTACACTGTTCTTATTGTGTTTATATATATCTTAAAAAAGATAGTAAATGAATTGGCATTGCCTCCTAGAGGGATATATAGAAAATCGGATGTCATACCTTGAGGTAGTGTTGCCATGGAAACGGACTGGCGATTAGTTCATCAATCAGAGCGAAGATAGTTTTCTGCGAATATCTTTGAAACTGTTGGTTTTAGAGCCTTAAAATGTAGTTTTCGGTGTCCCGTAGGGACCTACCGAGTATTGTTTCTTGCATCGAGGGGAGTAAAATGAGCTTTGTCCGGTCTTTATGCGACAACTTCGATATTTTGTCCTGGTTGAGTATTCTTGGTGACATTTCAGTTATGTTGCCCATTCCACGGGAACAATGATTTATTTCCGGACGAAAGGCAGCCTATATGTTATCCCAAGGTATAAGCTGTCTCCATTTCAAATTTCACCCAAATCCGTCCAGCCGTTTTAGTGTCAAGAGGTAACAAACTAACACACTCTCTCACACACACACACACACACACACACACACACACACACACGCGGACACACAGATTTTCACAATTATAATATATATAGGGATATAGGGATTAAGACTCATCCCGCAAGGTGGCACCTTTCTGTGATGAACCAATGGTACGATATTAATCTTTAGAAAAACCAATTACTCATGTGATCCGTCAATTATTATTTTATATCGCAAATTTATTAAAAAATGACGTCTAGTTTACTGTGATTCCTCACTCAGGAAGAGTTATAGTTTCAAGCAACTGGAACATGACTGCTTAGCTAACAGACATTAAATTGCGCCTCTTTGATTCTCGTTGTTGTTATTTAATTTCAGGGGCTTGGTCTTCGCGGTCATTTAGCCCCGCATACTTGTGCGAGTGTGGAGTTTTGTTTTGATAACCTGAATGCAAAACAAAAAAATTGGAATGCAGCCGACAGAAATCAGAAATCCATGTGGATGTCGATTTGGCAGGTGAAAAGCTAAGGGAAGTAGGATACTTCTGTTACTTAGGAAGCAAAATAGCAGAGGATATAAAAATGTAGGTTAGCACAGGCAAGGAAAACATTTCTACAGAAAAGGAATCTGTTGACATCAAATATAGAAGTTAGAAATTAGGAAGTCATTTTTGAAAGCCTTTGTCTCGAGCATGGCGCTCTATGGAAGTGAAACTTGAACTGTTGGAGCACCAGAAAACATTATTGAAGAAGAGAATTGAAGCGTTTGAAATGTGGTGTTACAGGAGAATGATGAAGATCAGATGGGTATATAGGGTTACAAATGAAGAGGTATTAAGACGATTGGGAGAGGAGAGATGTTTCTGGCGACTGCTAATGAAGAGAAGGGATAGGTTGGTAGGACACATACTAAGACACCCAGGAATACAAACATAGTCATGGAATGAAGGGCTAAACCAAGGTAAGAATATGTTAAACAGATTTCTTCAGATGTTGGGTGTGGTAGCTATGTAGAGATGAAACAATTTGCTCAGGACAGGGAAGCATGGAGGGCTGCATCAAACTAATCAAAAGACTGAAGGCTCAAACAACAACCTGTGTGTTATTGTGATGAATATATTGTATTAGTGTGTTTAATTGTAATTCAGGTGAGGATTGGCGAGGAAGCGCGGTGGCCTTAAGTTAGGAACCATACCGGCATTCACTTGGAGTAGAAATGAGAAACCACGGAAATCTACTTCCAGGATGACTTAGGTAGGAATCGAAACGACCTCTTCTTAGTTTTGTCACACCAGGCTGAGTGGACCATGTTCTCGTCCTCAAACCAGAATTAAATGTCTTGGCAGAGCCTGGAATAACACTCCTGTGTGTCGTGAGTGTGTTTTCCTGGAGAATTTCCACATTCCTTCTAGGCAAATGCTGGGATAGTAACCTACTTCAAGTGCCGGGCCAAATAACTCATCCTTGCCCCATTATAATAGTGATCATAACTGATACATGTAATTTTTTCCAGGAGTGTTATTTCCCTATTATTCATATATTCTATGGCATGCTGAGCGTCTATGCCCAAGGTCGTGAGTTCAAAACCCGGCCGAAGTCGTCGAATTTTTTAAAACGTTAAAAATCCCTCGGTATGCCTTCCTTCGGAGGGGAAGTAAAGCTGGCGGTCTTATATCATAGACTTATGGCAAGATAAAGAACCTTCCACTAACTACACTTGTGTGAAGCCAAAATTTGTAGGTTAGAATTGATAACGCGATATTAGTTCCAACGTTTGCTGCCACGTGCTAACTAAGATGGCATCTAGTAGCCAAGTCTGCAAGTTGGGTGCCGTGGACGGTAGCATTTGGTAGCAAAAGTAGGAACTACTTGAAATTACGGTCTGCAGTCCTTACTTGAATTAAAAACAGAGAACAAGCATTAATACAGCCATCACAATTAACACCGGTTATCAGACAGATTCTACACACACCCAAAGTACACGGGGCTACATGACGGCGTTGTCACAGCCCCTAAACTAACTATACATTGTACCCTGCCCTCTCATTGGACAAATTCGTGTGTACCGACTGAAGAGTTACAACTGACAAGTTTGTGTAGGTGACACTGAAAGAATGGCTTCAAAATCGTACATGTTCCCGACTCTGCCAGGAAAATTAATTCTGGTCAGAGGGCTATAACGGAGTACACTCAGCTTCGTGAGGCAAAGCTGAGAATAGGAGGGTTCGATTTCTACCTCAGCCATTCCTGGAAGTGGTTTTCCATGTTTTCCCAATCCTTCGTGCAAATGCCGGGATGGTATCTAACTTAAAGACACGGCCACTTCTTACCCAAATCCTACCTCAATTACAAATACACACATTAGTACAGACTTCACAGTGACACAGGTTATCAGACAAATCCTACACACACACACACACACACACAAGTACATGGGGCTACATAACCACGATGCAGCATATTCCCTAAAAGAAGCAACAACAAGAAGTTCCGTGAAGAACTATACAGCCTACTTTTCATGCCAATGATTATTCTACAGTATATGAACCTATCTAGAATAATGACGAAATTAAGTTGGTAATATCGAAATATCTAATTAGTTCAAAATATACCTGGTATAATGTAGCCTAATAGAGCACTACAGTTGGCAGCCCTGGTGACTGAATATATTCTTAGTTCCATCTCTTAAGGTACAGAATACAAAATGTGGTTGAAGTCCAATGGACGTTACATGCAGTTAGACACTGGATCTATCAGCACGCGTAAAAGCGTTACCAACAATACCATGCGTGTGCTGGTCAGAAATAATCTGAAATATTATGATATATTGTTGTGCCAATTTTGGATGAAATCCATTTGTTAGTATAGAAGTTACATGAATTTTAAAATTGGACATATCAGCAGGCATAGAATCATGTTGGCAGCACTGCCTTGTATTAATTACTCCAAATTAATCTAGAATGTCAGGTGCTATACGTGTGCAAAGTATAGAGCTGTTGGCTTGCATACTTTCTGATATATTGATATTAGGGTAAAAAATATTGACAGCATTTATTAACAGTTGGCAGCCCTGATTGCTCTTAACAATACGTATAGTCATATCTGTTATGGTACACTTAGCACATACGAAATTTGGTTGAAATCCAACTGATAGTATAGAAGTTATATGCATTTAAATATTGGACCTATCAGAAGGCTTAAAATTATTTTGGCAACACTGTCATGGTTGGCCTCCTGGAAATTAAACTGAAACAGTATTATCTACATGTGTGCCAATTTTGGAATAGCTTCCATGCATACCTTGCAAGATATCCAACATGGAGCTCAAATTTCTAGTGTGCTTTTAAGCAGTTGGTAGCACTGACATCATTTTCAAATATGGACGTGAGATATTCCGGTGCACATCTTTACTCATACTAAATTTGGTTTTGATTGCTGCAGCCGTTTAGGAGTTGATAGGGGGGGGGGACACACACAGCCAGACAGACACACAGACAGACAGAAGGACAGACAGACAGACAGACAGACACACATTTTCCCGGATCGATCTCATAAGTCTACTTTTTCCTCATTTTTGCAAAATGTGAAAAGTAGGCTAACAATAAAAAATAATGAGATAGCATTACTGGGGGAGAGCGTGAAGGTGCAGTGGCTTAGCTGCTCGTCTTTCACCCGGACGGCCGAGGTTGGAACACCGGTGACAGTGGGGTGGAATTTTCACCTGAAAAATCACGTGGCGTCAGGAAGGGCATCCGGCCTTAAAATCCCCAGCCAAAACCAATATGAGCCTGGTTGGCTCCGGCGACCCCAATTAATAGGGAAAAGCCGAAGAAAGAAAGGAAAAGAAAGCATTACTGGAGTTGCTATGACGGTATGCAGGAGTAGGAAGAACACCGGAAGTCTGGTCGGCATTGTGAAGGACAGACCTCTTGTGACTCACTCCGCCTACAGCAGGTAGGTCGACCCGCGAGCACATGAGCTACAATACCTAATCAATGATCTTAGTTTTCTTAGAAATCCAAGTTAGAAGAGTATTTTCTATACTTACTTTCTAGAACGAGTTGTTACACAAATGAATTACATATCTTTCTGCCTACTCATTGATCCAGTTATCTGGAGTGGAGGCTCCTATTTCCTTTTTGGGTATTCTTCGTAAGTAGAGCATTCGTCATAAATATGGACGTATTTCTAGTTACCTGAAGCCCCCGTGACTTAGGCGGCAGCACACCAACCTCTCACCGCTGGGTCCGTGGTTCAAATCCCGGTCACTCCATGTGAGATCTATGCTGGACAAAACGGAGGCAGACAGGTTTTTCTCCGGGTACTCCGGTTTTCCCTGGCAACATTTCATTCCAGCAACACTCTCCACTATCATTTAATTTCATCTGTCATTCATTTAACCATTACCTCAGAGGAGTGCGACAGGCTTCGGCAGCCGGCACAGTTAATAACCTCGTCACTATATGGGGGCTTCATTCATTCCATCTCTGACTCGGTTGGTCGACTGGAAGCAGGCTGTGAATTTTCATTTCTAGTTGCCTACAAATTCCGGGAGTCCAAAATATTCATCGTTCAACGTTGATCAGTTTGCTTCCGAGAATTCCTTCGACACAGAGAAGACTACTACTATGTTCTTTTAAAGGAAAGGAAGCTTGTAGTTTAACGTAACCGCTATTCGCGCGATTATGAGCCACGGGACCTCTTTTACGTGGAATCCGAACCACAGGACATGGCATTTCACTTTGAAAATCTCGAACCCGGTCCGCCTTGGTGAGAGGCAGACATCTTGACCACTGAGCCTCCACGCCCCTTATGTTCTTTTAAGGTAGACCTAGATTTCATTAGAAAGCTACCTATTGCAATACGTACCATGTTACGACTTCCTTTAAAATTCCGACATATCTTCACGTTTCACATCTTCCAGACCCCAAAACCGCATCAATTCAAAAGTAAACATAAAATATAACCAATCAAATCTCGGTCGAGTATGTTAATAGGCAAAATCACACAAATAGGGAGGATATGGGAGGCCTCTTTCTAAAAAGTGAAATATCCCATACCCATTGTTGAGGAACAGATTTTAACGGTATACAATTTCAGGGATACCCCTCCACACAGAAGGAATTTATGTTGAAATGGCTCCCATTCTGGTTCTTTCAGCGACTCAAATACATGAGATGTATTCAATATATTCAACATTCATGTGTGTAAAATATTAGTGTCAGCACCAGTCACCTCCATTATCGTAACGCAACTGAATACGACGCCATGTTCGATGAGAGGTTCTGTTAGGGAAGATGCAAAGGCTTACCTCACAGCAGTACAAAGTTTGTCCGTTTTTCGGTAGCGCTGTTGCCTGACTTTTTCCGTAATGAAATCTTAAGATTCTTCAAGAGATAACTGCTTTGAAGCGGCTTCGGTGGCGTAGTTGGTAGCATGCTGAGCTTCTATGCCAAAGATAGCGGGTTCAAACCCGGCCGAAGACGTCGGAATTTTTAAGAGCGTTAAAAATCCCTCAGTATGCCTTCCTTCGGAGGGGAAGTAAAGCCGGCGGTCCCATGTCACAGATTTATGGCAATGTTAAAGAACCTTCCACTAATTACACCTGTGTGAAGCTAAATTGTATAGGTTATGAATGTAAACAACGCTCTTAGGATCCTAAGTTCGTTGCCAAGAACCGACTGCAGTGGCGTCTAGTAGCTAAGTTCTGAACTAGGCCTAGTAGTTGTTGACGGTGGCGTTTCGCGGCAAAAGTAGGAACTTTTGAAAATTCAAAGTTTCAGTCCCTAATTGAATTAAAAAAACAGATACACACACTAATACAGCCATCAAAATTAACACCGGTTATCAGACACATTCTACACACACCCAAAGTACACGGGGCTACATGACCGCGTTGTCGCAGCCCCTAAACTGAGGAACCAACCAACTAACTGCTTTGATAAAAACTACTCTAATTCAAAATAATTAATTATTTAGTTGGTTGATGTTAGTTTAAGGGGCGAAACAGCGAGTTTAATCTGCAGATAGTTTTGACAGATTATATTTACAACAAAAAGTGGTTCTTTGAGCAATTTGCAGATATTCCACAATTTCAGATAAGTCTCTATATCAGATCTTTCAACACAGACAAACACTTTTTCGTGTGTTGTAGTTCTAGCTTTTTACTATAATCGCGGCAGAGTACGTGCTGGTCATTTCTGAATATTAGCTTACAATTCTACAGTAGTTTAGGGCTCAGTGCTTAAGCGTATCACAGCAATAGTAGCCACGCCTTCATACATTAGTTGGGGGCGGAAGACTGTTTTGTTGATGGGGTCGTCATTTCTAAGTTTTACAACATTAAAATAAATAGTTCTTTTTTCGAGGGCCTAAAGCGTTAATATTTATCAGTAATAGTTACCACACTTACTAAATTTTCTGACAACCTTTTTTTGTTTGTTTGTTTGTTTGTTTGTTTGTTTTGTTTTTGGAGGGCAGAGACTGTCTTACGGTGTCACTGTGGGTTTGGTAGTGTTTTGTGCAGCTATTTGTCTTATAGATTTGGATCTGATGATGCTCGTTTGACGACCAAAACATGTCATTCCTTAGTTTCCTCCTCTTTCAATAGTTCATAACAATATACACATCTTATTGACATGTCACTTATTTCAGGTTTTTTTTTTTCGCATATTGCAGTAATGGGAATTATTTTGTGATGCCCGACTGAAAGTTGCAAAAGTAATTTTAGTGAAACACCACAGAGTGGTGAGTCTGGTCGGGAGGACCTCCGATCAAAGTACAGTCCACCTGTAGACTGTTACGTTAGCGACGGTGCCATTAGTCCTCCAAGGGACGGAATAATTTAAGTAACATACGATGTGAAGCTATAATGGAATCCTTCTTCTTCTTTCGTTATGGCCAACTAAGGACCATGTCATGTCAACTGTTTCTACTGCATTTTAATGTTGGTCCAGTACTCTTTCATTCGCAATCGATGTTGTACCTTTCTCTCTGTCGTCCACGCCTTCCCGGTTTTCAGTTTCGGCTTTAGTTGAAAACTCCGATGTTTTTGAAGTTTTTCCCTAAGTGGGCCACGCTCCTGGATATCTTCACTTGTTATCCCAATCTCTAACAGATCTTTCTCTACTTCACTGAACCACCCTTTGTCCTTTACTCATGGAGAAAAGCAAAAATTCGGTTGGAGAGCCGTGTTGATTTAATTCGGGTAATATAATGAAATGATTATTATTAGTAGTAGTATTAGTATTATTATTATTTATCGTATGGATTTCAGTGCTGGGAGTGTCCTCGGACATGTTCGGCTCACCAGAGGCTGTAGCTGCTTCAAGCGGACACACATAGGGTGAGCTACAAGTTCCATTCAATTTCAAGTAGTTCCATCTTTCGCTACCAGATGTCACTGATACCTGGTGGTGAACGTTGGAAGTTTGACAGAGCGTTACAACGAAATCTAAGCTAGAAATTTAGCTTCACACAAGTTTAGTCTGTGGACGGATCTTTTACATGTCGTAAATCTATGACATGGGGCCGCCGACTTTACTTCCCCTCCGAAGGAAGGCATACTGAAGGATTTTAACGCTCTTAAAAAATCTGACGACTTCGGCCGGGTTTGAACCCGCTATCTTGGGCACAGCAGTTCAGTATGCTACCTACTACGCCGCCGAAGCATAAGATAGAATATACAGGGTGTTTCTAAATTCCTATTACAGACGTTGAGGGCTTGTAGTGGGGAGCAGGACGATTACATTTAGCAAGGGAACTTGTGTTCCGGAAACGTGCCAACTTTCCGCAACCTGCAAAAAAAACAAAAAAAAAACACCACAGCACACGTTCACACCACCCGCAAAGTCTGTAATGAAAACTAAACAAGTAGGCCTAGTTCCGTGAAGAATTATACAGCCTATTTCATATATCCTACTTATGATAACTGCCACTATCAACATACAAAATTTCAGTTTGATTGCTGTAATAGATTCGTAGATATTGAGAACCGACTAAATATTTCGGATGGTAGCCGTGTTGGATTTTATATAGTAGGTCCTAGAATTATGTACTGTAACATGAAGATTATTGTGTACGTGTAGCATTCAAACTTCAATTGCATATTTAGGACACAAGAAGTTAAAAAGAGATTTTAAAATTTCGCACAGCTGCCATCTTGTGGATATGGAAACAATTGAAATAAATTAGATGTCAGTGGATTAACATTCGTATAAGGAAAAAGGAAGATTGTAGTTTAACGTGACCGTTAATATTGAGATCATGAGCCACGGGACCTCCTTTTTACGTGGAATCCGAACCACAGGACATGGCATTTCACTTCGAAAATCTCACATGCATTGACCGGGAATAGAACCCGGACCGCCCTGGTGAGAGGCATACAATTCGTATAAGGATTTACTGTACCAAGTTTCACTGCACTCGGATGGTTAAATTGCGAGACACGTTCATGTGAATATTTATACTTCGCATCGCCACCATGTTGGATTTGTGATCACCAAGTTATTTAAAGTCCTATAAGCGAACTTAAGTTCATAGCCCCTATGAACATAAAAAATTCAGTTTGATTGCTAAAGTAGATTCGTAGATATTCAGAGCCGTCTAAATATTTCATGGTCGCCATGTTGGATTGTTAAATGTATAGGCCATAGAGTCATGTACCATTAAAGGAAAATTATTGCGTAGGTTTATTATTCAAACTTTCACATCGATCGCATGATTACGACACAAGAAATAAAATTTAATTTTCGAAATTCGCACAGCCGCCATGTTGAGGTTATGAAAACAATTGAACTAAATTAGATACCAGTGCATTGCAATGTGTATAATCATTTCCTGTACCTGATTTCATTGCGTTTGGAACATTAAATCGCGAGAAAGTTCTATTTAAAATTATCAAATTCGCTTGGCCGCCATGTTCGTTTTGTAGTTAACCGGTTTTTGAAAGTAATATACATGAATTTTCAGTAGTGCCCTTTATCTCCGTACAAAATTTCAGGGTGATACCGCTAACAGTTTCAGAGATATAGAATGCCGGTGAAATATTTCGCACATCCGCCATCTTGTGGTTATGTAATGAACCCGAGGGGGTCATGCTGACTGATATCGAACGTGGATCTCAGAGACTGTGATCTCAGAAGGAAGGTTCCACCAGGGAACGAACCCGAGATCTGTTGAGGGAGTTTCGTTGTAAAAACCCCTAGAGGAAAGTATATGTTTAATCATTGGTGTGATTTCAGTTGATAATGACATTATTTAGTGAAATAATGCAGGGAAAATGAGCGGAATACAGCATTAGTGGACTACATGGAGTAGGCTATGCTGGACTTGAAACACAGAAGTAGAGAGTTTGACAGTTTACTAATAGCCCCAGAATTGTGGGAGGAGACCCATGGAGCCCTGTCAATCTCGCTGACCTACTTAAGTCGTCTACAAGGGGTCGGGGGGTTGAATAATGACCCAGTTATTCCCCGTTTGAGAATAGAACCAGGAAGGGAGGGGAGAGATCCCATGGAAAATCATTGATTACTCGTGATTGGAGTAACGCAATGACATGAGAGTTGCACACAGGTGAATCTTTAGCCAGGAGGCTAATTTTAGAGCCATTAATCTGCGAAATTGAGGCATATTTAATGGAGTGCGCAAGGACACAGGACCAGGGGTGTTCACGGCAGGGTTTGACCATGTCACCGGGGATTTCCACCGGAAACCGCGTCCCCACGCTATGGCAAAGGCAATTAATATTAATTAATTGGCCGATCGATCCTTCAGCACGCGGATAGTTCTGGGATCAGTGAAGAAAAAGGAACCCGATGAGCCTTGTTTCGAGACCAGAATCATCCTGGGAGAGGAGATGATATAGCGCGGGAATTCTAGGTCTACGTTTTGTGTGAAACGGATATAGGGTGTGGACCCACACAGTTGTAGTCAGTCGGAACGTGCAGTTGGAAGAGACTCGAGCGCGGAACGTATGTCGCTCTGGCTCAGGAAAGGACGCTCACACAAAAGACTTGAAGAATTGAGTGTTATTCATTATATTCGCCGTGCAGTGTAATGCACCAAGTGATAAGATAATAATGCTTAGTCAGGAAGTAATAAGAAGTACGGTAATCAACGAACTTTATTGTGTGAATTGCGTATTACCGAAGTCAAGGAAGGAGGCCCGGACTTCAACTTGGGAAGCCGTGCAGTAAAACTCTTAGAAGGCTTTTATTGAGGACAGTCGTGCTGCAGGTGTAGTCAGCAGTACGAGCAATGGTTTGTGTTCACATAGGAAGTACCGTGTGATATAAGTTGCAGAACATTGAAAGTAATGATTTTGTGTAAAGACTATGTACAATGTTAAGCGCAGTATATAATATATTGACTGGTTATACATGTCTTATTACGCCGGACTGCGCTGGTAGAAACTTTATGAAGCATTTGGTAAAATGTCTTAAGAATACCAAATAGTAACGCCCAGGACGAAAGTAAGCATAGTTATGCACAGCAGGAAGTTTATCGTAGGATAATTGATAGAATGTTGGTGAACCCGGAGGCAGATGAACCAGACTTTTTATCAGGAGTTGGTAGGAGCATGGAGGATGCCGTCGATACCTGCAATTCTGATATTTTGCCAGGGAATTTCAACCAATGAAAAGTGTAAAAAGTTACGTGTGTTATGTAAAATTCATATGTGAAATATCTTTTAAATTAATGGTATAATAAGTGTTATAAAGTGTCATGTGTTTTGGAAGCAATAGCTTCACCATAGAAATGAAAAGTGCCGTGTGGTTGGTGAAAGAAATGTATCATAAAATGTGTATATTCAATATGCAAATGTCGCGATAACTCTACAAATGGCAGGCGACCCGGAAGGATATAGGTGGTTGGAGCCACCAGGATGAGCCTAGATATGTGAGTACCCCACAAATTATGATTATATAAAAGTATAGCCCACTGCATGTAATGTGATTTCAGAAATATAAATATGCCAGTAAGAATCAGTATTAGGAGATAGACCCTCCAGGTTTAATTGTTGTTGTGTTGATTTTAGTAGAGTTGAGATGTTGTTATACATCAGTGAGTGGATTAATCGTGACCACTGTTAATAAAATGGCAAATCAGTTATGTAAACTTAACGTAACGAACACGGATGTTCATTTTTAAGATGGTTATGTTGTGTCGGATTATGGTAATTGATGTCAGTAAGAATAATAATAATAATAATAATAATAATAATAATAATAATAATAATAATAATAATAATAATAATAATAATAATAATAATAATAATAAATAATAAAAGGTATGAATGAATACATCAGGTAAAATGTTGTAAGCAAGAAATATTTACGCTAATTGGAAGATTTATCGATCCAAGCAGTAAGATTACATTAAGGGGTGAGAAAAGAGTTTAATATCAGAATATATTGTATTAATGGGAATATAATTATGCAAGGAAATGGAAGAGCTTTCTAGTGAATTGAATTGACAGCTTGTGTAAAAGCTTATAGAGTAATTGATAGATTTCTCTTAATAATTAAAGGACGAAGATCATAGCATTAGGTCAGGAGCCAGGTAATCTATTCGACGTAGGAAATCTCGTATAGCCGTGGGCATACTGAGATATGTACTTTGTGCCAAAGTGTATTTAGTGATTGGACCCTAACTCTGATGATGAAATGTTCCGGGTTCGAATCCTGTGGTAGGTGAGAGGAGAACATTGGACACCTCTGCATCAGACTGATCGCCCGGGAACTTATTATTGAGTGGTTCGGCTCTTGTGAAGCGAATCTTATGGACGGCAGCTTGGGACTGACCGTAGCATTTAATAAGATACCGGCTACCCACTAGACCAATGTTTTTATGAATCTCGTGCCTTCACATAATGATACGGACCTGTTGAGGCCGTTATTAATATCCTAAGGTTAGGAATAAATATGTAAGCTCGTTCAGAACCTATTGCATAATATTCAGTTTAAATCCATTGGGATATGTGCGTCACTGTGACCACGGTATTTGTCTTTAGAATCTTACTACTGCTTGGGAAGATGAAAGCCATGAGACAGGAAGAAGGGAGACGGTTTACTGCGGTAACACCATTCCACTCCATTGTGTACGAGCTGCTCGGAGAGGGGCTGAGCTGTCAAGCGAACCGTGAAAGTTAAGGTTTAACAAAGGGCAGATTTTAGACCCTAGTAGTAATTTGAAAGGAAACATTGTTATATTGAGTAATGAAGTCATGTGGTTTAAGAACACATTGGTAATTATAGATCACCCTGATGGTTCATGATTTTAGCAATCTAACGAATGGTTGGAAGTTGCATTTTACTGTCACTGACACGTAGTTCAAAAGTTGGTTACTTGACGCCACAGGCTACGCTCGCAAGGGTAGCTTAATAATACCATCCGACACAGCAATAACGAAAGTTTGAAGATGAAATCACAACTTCATGCAGTGGAACTATGAATGGAAGGAAGTGTAGGGGTAGCTTTACATAATTATGGAGTTGCACGTAGATTGGTGTGCAACACCTGAATAGGCTAATGCATGCAAAGCATTTGGTGGGAAGAGAGAGACCAAACACACACGGTACACATAATTGTCAAAGTAAGATGAGGCTTAAGGAACAAGTAATTTTTGTGAAAGTAAAGAAGTCACATTAGATGACAGAAGAGTAAAAGTACAGTTTTGTTTATGAAAGTTGTATGTGCATCAGCGCACTAGAGTGAAGTGTGAAATCAATATAAGGGTAAAGGTTTGAGTTATGATATGAGTTTATTATGATAATATTCTGTTAATATTAGTGGATTGTGGAAGTGAATTTTGTTTGATTTTGTTTTATGTTTGTTGGGATTGTTTTTATATGTTTGAAGCCATGATTTTATTACTGAATTAAAAGTCTTAGAATAGAGTTGTGCCTTATCATTGTAGAGTTGATACCTTTTAGTCTCAAATCCAAAATATGCAACTGCTCAATGGGGGAACGGTACACGCCTGAGACCTGACGCTAGCTGGAGGCGGAAGCATATTTTCCATCGAGATTACTCACATGGGTACATGGAAATTGATGTCCTGTACAGTGATTTGAGCTATAGGTACAACTAAAGTCGGTCTAGATTTGGTGCACACAACTCTATTAAAGGAACAATTAACTTGAATTAGGGGATGACCGCGCCTAACCTTAGCTAAGCTCCGATACAATTAACATAAATTTTGATAAACGCCTTAATTACCATGATCCAGCTAACATGGGGCGGTATTATTCTATCGTGGAATCGCCTCAGTAGTGCAATATGTATATCTTGGCATTGCAAGACCTGATCTCTATTTAATTTATCATGACAAACCTCTCATTCATTTATCATGACGCTGGTATGTGGGCCGGTTTTAAATACAGGTCACCATAGGCGCAGAGGTGTATCTTATTATCATTTTGCCCGTCTGTGGAGATAAGCATGTGTTCTATCTTATTATCATGGCGCCCAGCGTGGGGATAAGCATGTGTTCTATCTTATTATCATGGCGCCCAGGTTTGTGGAGCTTATGGGATTTAGGGAAACCCCATAGATTTTTAGCCTACTTTTCACATTTTGCAAAAATGAGGAAAAAGTAGTCTTATGAGATTGGGCAAATGTGTGTCTGTCTGTCTGACTGTCTGTCTGTCCTTCTGTCTGTCTGTCTGTCTGGCTGTGTGTGTGTCCCCCCCTATCAACTCCTAAACGGCTGCAGCAATCAAAACCAAATTTGGTATGAGTAAAGATGTGCACCGGAATATCTCACGTCCATATTTGAAAATGATGTCAGTGCTACCAACTGCTGAAAAAACGCACTAGAAATTTGAGCTCCATGTTGGATATCTTGGAAAGTATGAATGGGAGCTATTTCAAAATTGGCACACGTACAGATCATAATATTTCAGTTTAATTTCCCGGAGGCCAAACATGGCAGTGTTGCCAAAATGATTATAAGCCTCCTGATAGGTCCAATTTTTAAATGCATATAACTTCTACACTAGCAAGTGGAATTCAACCAAATTTCGTATGTTGTATGTGTACATAACCAGATATGACTGAGCGTATTCTTAGGACCTACCAGGGCTGCCAACTGTTAATAAATGCTCCTAATTTATTTTATCCAAATACCAATATATCAGAAAGTATGCATGCCGACAGCTTTAAACTATGCACACGTATAGTACCTGACATTCTATATCAATTTGGAGTAACTTATATACGTCAGTGCTACCAATATGATTCTAAGCCTGCTGACAAGTCCAACTTTAAATACATGTAACTTCAATACTATCATTTGGATTTCAACCAAATTTCGTATGTGCTATGTGTACCATAACAGATATGACTATGCGTATTCTAAGGAGCAACCAGGGCTGCCAACTGTTAATATGTGCTGTCCCTACTGTTGTTACCCTTATATCAATATATCAGAAAGTATGCAAGCCAATAGCTCTAAAATTTGCACACGTATAGTACCTGGCATTCTAGACGAATTTGGAGTAACTAATATACGTCAGTGCTGCCAACATGATTCTAAGCCTGCTGATAGGTCCAATTTTAAAATGCATGTAACTTCTATACTAACTAATGGATTTCATTCAAAATTGGCACAACAATAGATCATATTATTACAGATTATTTCTGACCAATACATGCATGACATTGTTGCCAACATGATTTTACGCGCGCTGTTAGATCCAATGTTTAACTGCATGTAACGTCCATGCTATCCAGTGGACTTCAACCAAATTTTGTATTTAGTACCGTAAGAGACGGAACTAAGAATATATTCAGTCATCAGGGCTGCCAACTGTAGTGCTCTATTAGGATACATTATGCCAGGTATACAGTATTTCGAACTATTTGGAAATTTCGATATTAGCAACTTAATTTCGTCATTATTCTAGATAGGTTCATATTCTGTAGAATAATCATTGGCATGAAAAGTAGGCTGTATAGTTCTTCACGGAACTTCTTGTTATGGTATTTCATGGGGAAAACCATAGTAATTATTTTTTTGCCTCAAACTCTGTTTGTGTGATTTTTGAGTTCAGTAGGATTTTGATGTAACGCAGAATCTCTCTATTGAGAAGAGAATTACCCAAGGGTACGAGCGCTACATACCAAATCCACAATTTATCATAAAATTCATAGGTCTAGTACGATCTTACAATATGTGTACAGTGTTTTGTGTCTCTCTTCAAAACGTATCCACACATGTTTCCAGGAAGCCTGCCTGTATCTCAAAGTGTATTGTTGTGAGAATGTCCGGTACGGAGGAGATTCTGCAGGTGATTGCAGGGTTGAAACAGCATTTTGATGCTGTGAATGAACAGAATAAGCTGGAAGCCAAGGCTTTCCAGGAGGGAATAAACACTCGGTTAGATGCCAATCAGCTGGCAATTAATGCAAATCAGGTTGAATTGAGTAATCGTCTAGATGCCAATCAGCTGGCAATTAATGCAAATCAGGTTGCAATGAATGAAAACCAGGTTGAATTGAATAACCGTTTAGATGCTAAGCAGGTTGAATTGGGTAACCGTTTAAATGCCAATCAGGTTGAAATAAACAACCGATTGGATGCAAATAAGGTTGAATTAAATGATAAGCTAGGTCAAATGCAGGAAACGATTAAGACCGAAGTAACAGAAACTGTTGTAAGCATTATATCAGAAATGCAGGTTAAGACAGATAAACGTTTCGAGGTTATAGAAGCCAAGCTTGAAAGTAATTTACAGACGTGTAAGCATGCGCAGGGTGAAACCAACACTAGGTTAGATGCGCTGTCTAATGACATTAAGGATATTCAAATCCAAAATGAGGCGAATCTCGAACGCCAAGCAAAACAGTCTTCAGAATTTACGAGAACGGTAGATCAGAGGTTAGAAGAGAACGACAATAAATGGAGCGAGAAATTGAAAAGCTATGCTAGAGCAATTAACGGTGATCTAAAGAAACAGGATCAGGACATATTAGATCAATGTCAGGAAATAGGCGAGATTAAGGCTATCGCTAATGAAAGTAAAGAGCTGGTAGGCAACATGAAAGGTCAGATGAGCAAAGTTCATCAAGAATTGGACCAAATTCACAGTGACATTATTATCAATAATAAAAGGCAAGAGGAGAACAGAGGAGAAATTGTTAAGGTCCGGAATGAAATGTCAAAAGTCAATGGACACATTCAAGAGGAAATTAAAGGGCTGAGAGAAGAACTCGAAGTAAGAGAAGGCCAGAAGACAGAGGCAAGCGACAAGACCCTTGCTCAAATTAAGGAAGATGTAGAGGATGAAATCTCCCATATCAAACAAAGCCTGAAAGAAGACAAGAAGAAAATATTTCAAGTGGCCAAGGAAAATCGAGATAGGCTTACCAGAATCGAGAAGGAGGTAATTACTCGACTGGAAAGAGCGGAGATGCGCCACAATCAAATGGAGACTAGGATAATCGCACGGGAAGAAACCCTTATGAAAGATCCTAAGTCAAGTGAAGGCAGCATGGAAGATATGAGGAAAACAAGGTGGGCAGACTTAGAAACCCAACCTATAATAAGAAATGCTACAGGCCCAGGCGAAAGCACTTATATGACGCCAGGTGCACCAGTTGCAGCCTCTACGCCGCATGAAAATGCTATGCACACCCAGGTGATAAACGTAATAAGGGCAAGCGAAGAGAAACCAAGGAAATTCTCAGGTAGCCACTGTAATATGACACCAAAATATTGGTTGAAGGAAGTGTCTGAATATTTGAATGATGCGCGGATACCACAAGAGCGCAGGCTACGAGCCATTGAGAAACTAACAGAGGGAGAATGTGCATTATGGTTTCGCAGTTTCCGGTATACTTTCGATACTGTTGAGGAGTTTCGGGAGGCATTTTTGAAACGGTACTGGGATCCAGCAACACAGCAGAATTTACGATTGGATTTGTATTCAAAAAGATACAGCACCAACAATCCAACGAAGTACGCAGAATTCTTCATCTCTCAAATGTGTCGGTTCAAAGAACTGGACCAAAAACCTAGCGAGATGGAGCTATGTATTGATATCGCCAAGCAGCGTCCATACGACATCCAAAGACTGCTAATCTCGGCAAATGCAAAAACTGCTATGGAAATGGAGACAGTTCTTAGACAACTGGACCTCACAACAGCCAATACTATGCGTCAGAATCGAACCGTGGAACAGGTACACGTGACCAACACGCAGACTGACCTGAATCAAGCTCCAAGAAACAACAAAGCTACGAGCACTGAAACGTTAGATTCCAACGGACGTCAATGGGAACAGGAACCCAGAAGATGGCAGCTGAAGTACAAAGGGAATGCTGGTAGAGGAGGAAGCGGCCGAAATTCGTGGAATAAGCAGAATACCAGGGGTAGATCGTACCAAAACAATGGAGGTAACAATGGCCAAGAAGGCAACAATAGGAATTGGAGACCCCAGGAAAGAAGAAGTAACTTCGATGACGAGGTAGAGGAACGATATCACGCTTCATTGCGATACCTCGAGGAAAGGGGAGATGAGCCCCAGAAGCAACAAGTCCGCTGGCAAGAAGTTATGCAGAACAGGACGTCGCCAGACAGATATGGAGATGGAGCTAAGAGTTTGGAGTTACAGCGCAGCGAACAAGAGAGAAGAAATTCTAAGGGGACTGGCGCTATAGAAAAAAAAAACTCCAAAATTAGAAGAGTTCGAAAATGACGGATGGAAGTCAGTTAACATCATCAATTGGATAGCCAAACCAGAAGAGCTAATCGAGGATACAGGAGGATCACAGGTCATGGTCAAGAGAGAATTGCCTATTACAATAGTAAGAGTGGCAGGATTGAAAATAAGAAGTCTGTTAGACACGGGTTCAACAGTGTGCCTTATGACTAGAGACACGATTTTATGGTGAATAAAAAACCACAATAGTGGTGTAAAAACTAAGGGCAAAGCGGGATAAAAGCGGTGAATAAATGCCATTGCTTACGGTGTAGAAAAACGGTTTACTAGACTATTTACATACTTTTGCCTTATGTTGCAATGAAGGAAACAACAAACACACTAAGTATGGCTTGGTTTACAGTATTCATTTGCTGTTGAAGTAGTAACTCAGTAATGTTTCTAAGTTATCATTTGACAGGTTGGTACGCTTGTCAGACAAAATATCATTGTAGGCAGAAAGGGCCATTTCACTGTCAACATTTGAAATGGAAATGTACAGAGATTGAAGACATTTCACAACTATAGGATATTCCTCTAACATTCCCTTCAATACATCTTCAACTACATTACCGTCACTACATGACAAAGATTTACAGGTGATTTGCAGTTGAATGTAGAACTTCAAAAAGTCATGAGAATTCACTCCAGCAAAAAGGGGGATTTTCTCTATCTTGTTGAAGAGAGATGACTATGTTCACAGTTCTTAGCAGGGGCAGATGAAACAGTGAGGAGAGTGAATTAAAAATCTCATGAGCAGAGTCTTTTGCCAGCATATCTGAGAGTTTTGTGTGACATGCATTGGCAAGGGCTACGAACCTTTTTTCAGCACTTTTCTTTCTATCGCTTGATAGTTCATTCAATGCCTTCAATGTGTCTGGTTTCATCACTAGTTTTTCGATAACCGTGTACTCAGAAATGAGTTCATTTACCATTGGAACAACTTTATGTGCCAAAGCATAATTAGAACCCTCGAAGCAAGTTATCTTTTCAGAAGTTGAGGCACAGTGTTCTTTCATAAAAATTGCCTAACACAAAATTGATTTTACTTCACTTTCACTTAATTTTTGAAAGTATTTAACACTTTCAGCATCACTCTCTACTGTTTTAAAATACTGAACCAAGTCCATGACATAGTCTGCCAAGTAGGAAACTGATGTGAACCACGTATTCCACCTTGTGATAACTGGTGAGGGAAAGAGCTTTATATCCTTGTCTCCTGCACCATACTTCTGCTGCAAGAACCTAATATACCTATGCTTCCGTTTTCTTGTATTAAGAAAAGCTTGCTTTGTTTTGGTAACACACTCATTCACACGATGAAGTTTCTTCGGCCAGATTCCTGCTACTAAATCAAGCTTGTGTTCCCAACACTCAATGTGAAGAAGGTTGTCCGATATCAAACCTTGTAAAGTCTGCACACACTTTTACATATATCGTGCACCATCTGTTGAAATACCTATGATATTTTTGTATTCAAGTTTATGTCTCTTAATAACCTCTACTATGGCTTGAGAACATTCCTGCGATTTAACATTCTGAAGCGTTAGGACACCACCTACTAGCCCTTTAGGAGTCTCGCTACTACCCTTGCGAAGAGTTCTAAATAGCACAATGAACATGGCTCGACCCATCCTATCTGTGGTTTCATCACAGTGTAGAATAACGTGCTGATTCTTTAATTTCTCACTACTTGATTCTTCTTTTTTCTTGATGTGAAAATCCACAGCCTGCTTCCAGTCTCCGACCGGGTCAGGAATGGAATGAATGAAGCCCCTATCTAGCGGCGAGGATATGAACTGTGCCGGCTGCCGAGGCCTGACGCACTCCTCTGGGGCAATGATTAAATGAATGATAGATGAAATGAAATGATAGTGGAGAGTGTTGCTGGAATGAAATTTTGACAGGGAAAACCGGAGTACCCGGAGAAAAACCTGTCTGCCTCCGTTCTGTCCAGCACAGATCTCACATGGAGTGACCGGGATTTGAACCACGGACTCAGCGGTGAGAGGCCGGCGTGCTGCCGCCTAAGCCACGGAGGCTCTCTTTTTTCTTGATGTAATAGGGGCAAATATTTCTTTCGTAACCAGTCAGCTGTGGGAAAATTTCCACTTCCTAAAACAGTGTAATGAAAAAAATCTATTAGCAAGCAAATCATTTTAATTTAAAATATTAATAAATCAGACTTATTTGTTGTTTATGATATGAACTTAAAAGTATTTAAAAGTAAACTAAGTCATTACTACACTTTCTAGTATCCCACATCACGTTTCCATGGTGGCTGCAAAACTTTCAGCTGTAAATGTCACGGTGAGTTGGTGGATCTCGGCAATCGTAAAAGAATTACCTTCCCTCCCTGATAAAACTCGTTACATAAAACTACGTCTATCCACCTATTATTATTTGTATCGCTATGAAAAGAGGGGCTGCGGGATACTGGTAAGTGTAGCGGCACCCGAAAAAAAATTAACTCGCCTGGTATATGTTTGTTCATCCAATTCTTCATTGTTGGATGATCTAGCTTTTCTAAAGGAATGTTGGCACTCAAAAAGTCCTCCACTGTTGACATTACAAATTCGTTTGAGTCATTTCTCACTTTTTTGGCATTCCCGACGGCCTCTTGAACTGATATCTGTCTTTTGGTACCTCCTTCAGACAAAATCCTTTTCTTCTTTTTGTGATTTTTACGTAAGTTGTGTTTCACGCATGAATCGCGACGCTTCCAATCTAGTCTAATGTTGCAGAATTTGCACATAACTATCTTCTCTGCCGCGCATCGCAAACATGATAGCCTTCGTCTTTAAACTCGTCAGCCCTATCAAAATACTCGTTATTTTCGGCATTGCGAATTCACATTAGAAAGAGAAATTTCAACTACAAATCACAGCGCACCCACGTGGTCAGCAATGCGCGGCCCAACTCTCTCACTTGTCTCCCAGTACGACAGGATAGCCAATATTGAAACTGTGTAGTAATTTCCTGCTACGTGATGTTAGGATATGCTTAGGCTTTAAACGCTTAAAAATACATTTGAATTGGATTCTACCAGCAATGCTAACAAGGTGAAAACCACTGAAGGCTCGCGATATCGCACCAAATCGTGTAGAGACGTAATAAACAAGCCGATTTCGTGATATGTCGCAAATACGGACGTACATCGCAAATAAGGTGGAATTTCGCGTTTAGTCGTGAGGACAAATTCAGTGCTTTATGATCAAACAATATTAAACACATATTTAAAACACATTTGATGCACATATAAACACATTTCGCATTTTCGCGATACACCATAAAATCGTGTCTCTACTTATGACACAAGCTCTATATAATGAAATAGCCCAGAGAGAGAATGTTTTGAAAATACCGATCTCTAGTGTCAAAATAAAAGGTGTAATTCCAGACAGAACGATGATATGTAAATATCAGGTATTCCTAGATTTACAGATAGGAGGCTCTATTTTCTCACAGAGTTTTCTATTGGTAAACAAACTGCCTTATAACCTACTTATTGGGGCAGAATTTATAAGGGAATACAGAGTGATAATAGACCTATCACAGGACAGAGTTATGTTCCGTGTGAATGAGGAAGCCGAAGGCTTAGAGGTCTCACTCAATCAGAATGAACCAGGGTCAGATGAACAAGTATGGCATACATACAGAGACGTGGCGGAGGAAGAAGTGTTAGCTATTGAGCAGTTAGAAGAAGAACTGAAAACACTAGCCGCAGACATGGAGAAAGATCTGGAACCCGAACTGAAAGAACATATTTCGGAAAAACTAGAAGAAGCAAAAATTGGGCCAAAAGAGAAAGAAAATTTAAAGAAATTGTTACTGGAACAGAAGGAAGTCTTTGATTCGAGACCTGGTCGTATAAAGAACTTCACTTATGCTTTTCAAGTCAGTGATTGGACACCATTTAGGCAGAAACCCAACCCTATAGCCGAAAAGCATTATGCCAAGGTGAAAGAGGCAATTCAGGAGATGTTGGAGGCCGGTGTTATTGAGAAAACACCTACGCCGTATGTAAGTCCATTGGTAATTGTACCTAAGACAGACGGGACTGTCAGAGTATGCCTGGACCTGAGACACTTAAATTTGAAGGTTATTCCGGAATTCGACCAAGTGCCACCTATTAAAGAAATCCTCAGGAAGTTCAAAGGGAAGACCATATTTACAAATTTAGATATTACTTCAAGTTTCCACCATCTTGAATTAGAGAAGAAAACTAGTCTGTTGACAGGATTCATGTTTGATCAACACACATACACGTTTTTAAGGCTACCTTTTGGTTTGAAAACAGCTGGTTCAGCCCTGATAAGAGCGTTAGATCGCATTCTATCAGATGATGTTAAAGAGAGTACCATCAGATACGTAGACGACATTCTACTCACATCTGAATCTCTGGAGGAGCACATGAGAGACCTGAAGAAGTTGCTAGATGACCTTCGAGAAGCTAACTTTAAGGTTAATATCAAGAAATCACACTTCTGTCAGAGGGAAGTTAAATTCCTAGGGCATGTTATTGATGCAAATGGAGTTAAGCCAAACCCAGATAAATTAGAGGTAATTCGAAATATCCCTCGACCCACGAAAGTTAAGCACGTCCGACAGTATTTGGGAGTAATTGGATTCTTTTCGAACCACTGCCCAAACTATACTACGACTGTAGCACCCCTGCAGGACCTATTGAAGAAAGGCGGCAGATGGAATTGGACGGAGCAATGTCAGGAAGCATTCGTGAGGTCAAAACAAATGCTTTTGGAATATGTGAAGCTGGGATACCCTGATTATACCCAGAAGTTCATCAAACAGACGGATGCATCACTTGTTGGGATAGGAGCGATGCTATTCCAAGAAAATGTTGACAAGCCTGAAAAGAAAGTTTTTATTGCCTTTATAAGTAGGAGGTTGAAAGCCCATGAGAAAAATTACACGATTACAGAGATAGAGTTACTTGCAATTTTGTACGCGTTGCAATACTGGCGTAAACTCGTGTACGGCTTTCAAATAGTCCTCAGAACAGACCATAAAGCTTTAACATTTTTGTTAAAGACGGACTTGTCTAGCCAGAGTTTGACAAGATGGTCCCTGTATATTCAGCAATTCAATGTGGAAATAGAATACTGTCGAGGGAAAGAGAATGTTATACCGGACATATTAAGCCGTTACCCAAGAGAAGAGGAAGCGCTAGCTGTGCAGATTGAGAATCGAGGTCAGAAGACCTTGGATGACTTGAGGAATCTTACCAACCTACAACGCGAAGACCCGTGGTTGAAGATGATGATCGATTACTTCGAGGGACGCTTAGCAAGGGGAACTGCAATATACAGAGATGCAGAGGCATTTGGCAACAGATTATGTATGGTACAATCAGATACTACACAAGTGGGATGCTGTAGATCATACACGGCAAAGGATTGTTATTCCTGCATCTTAGCAGAGGAGATTGGTGTGGCTAGCACACAGAGCATTTGGACATCCCGGGATAGACAAGATCACTGCTCTATTGAAAGAAGCATTCACTTGGCCAAAGTTGAGAGAAACGGTGAGAAATGCCATTAGGACATGTGATTTGTGCCAAAGGGTAAAGCCAAATCCCTTTTTAATGAGACGACGACCTATTCCGTTGTTACCAGAGAAGCCAAGGCAGCTAATGAGCGTAGACAATTTTGAACCACTGCCTAGAGCACGTAGAGGCAATAGACACATTTTTGTAGCCATGGATGTATTCTTAAAAATGGTAGTATTATGCCCCATACAGAAAACCAGCTCAAAGCAGGTATTGAAACGCCTGAAAGAGAGAGTTATTCCGATCCTTGGGAAACCGGATAATCTACTCTCAGACCATGAAAGCTGCTTCACAAGCGCAGAATTTCGTCGGGAATTGGAAAATCTTGGAATTAGGCAGATTTTATCTACCATTCGCCATCCTGAGGCAAGTCCAGATGAAAGAGTAATGAGAGAGATCCAGAAGTACATGAAGATCTACTGCTCTGAAGAGAATTGGAAATGGATTGAGTTCCTGGAAGTAATAGAATACTGCATAAATAATACTGTGCATGAGGCGACAGGACAAGTGCCCGTGACTCTACATTTGGATCAGAGACCGGAGAGACCGTGGACTGGTGTTATTCCATTACCAGTAGACGCACAGCCAGGACGAGAATTGAGGATCCAACGAACTTTCGAATATCTCCAAGCACAGGCGGAGAGACGCCAGAGAAGGAATCGTGCGAAGAGATATCACAGACCGCTTCTCGTCGGAGAAAAAGTGTTAGTGCGGAAACCCGCCAGTTCAGATCCAGAAGCACGGAAGTATAAAAAGTTCAATTTCGGTTATCACGGCCCGTTCGAGGTGATCAGAGACCTACAGAACAATGCATACAGAATAAGGCATTTAGAAACAGGAAACGAGGTCGTTATGAATGCAGCCAATTTAAAAATTTATCATTCGCCAGAAGAATTTGATGAACAAGAAGAAGTATTAGCAGCGCACACCCAACTGAACGGGGATGGCAAAGTCAGCCAGGCAGTCAGAACTGAAGGTTCACGTAGCGAGATGGAACGAGAAGCAGACAGCTTGCCCAGTGAAAGGGACAAACAGCAAGAATGCCAGTGCCTGCAAGAACTTTACAAAGAAATGGTCGAAGCGGCCAGGGAAGTTGAGGCCATAAATGAAGCCCTTCGTCAAGAGAATGAACAGCTTAGAGCTGAGCGCAGTGTGGAAGGGGGAAGGCAGACAAACCTACTCGCAGCCAGACGAGGTGAAGGACCCCTGATGTAAACACAGACAGTGGTAGACAGTCAGCTGGTTACTTAAAGAAGGTCACTTGCAATTGACTTCTATAAGTTTTGCAAGGGGAATATGAACCCGAGGGGGTCATGCTGACTGATATCGAACGTGGATCTCAGAGACTGTGATCTCAGAAGGAAGGTTCCACCAGGGAACGAACCCGAGATCTGTTGAGGGAGTTTCGTTGTAAAAACCCCTAGAGGAAATTATATGTTTAATCACTGGTGTGATTTCAGTTGATAATGGCATTATTTAGTGAAATAATGCAGGGAAAATGAGCGGAATACAGCATTAGTGGACTACATGGAGTAGGCTATGCTGGACTTGAAACACAGAAGTAGAGAGTTTGACAGTTTACTAATAGCCCCAGAATTGTGGGAGGAGACCCATGGAGCCCTGTCAATCTCGCTGTTCTACTTAAGTCGTCTACAAGGGGTCGGGGGGTTGAATAATGACCCAGTTATTCCCCGTTTGAGAATAGAACCAGGAAGGGAGGGGAGAGATCCCAAGGAAAATCATTGATTACTCGTGATTGGAGTAACGCAATGACATGAGAGTTGCACACAGGTGAATCTTTAGCCAGGAGGCTAATTTTAGAGCCATTAATCTGCGAAATTGAGGCATATTTAATGGAGTGCGCAAGGACACAGGACCAGGGGTGTTCGCGGCAGGGTTTGACCATGTCACCGGGGATTTCCACCGGAAACCGCGTCCCCACGCTATGGCAAAGGCAATTAATATTAATTAATTGGCCGATCGATCCTTCAGCACGCGGATAGTTCTGGGATCAGTGAAGAAAAAGGAACCCGATGAGCATTGTTTCGAGACCAGAATCATCCTGGGAGAGGAGATGATATAGCGCGGGAATTCTAGGTCTACTTTTTGTGTGAAACGGATATAGGGTGCGGACCCACACAGTTGTAGTCAGTCGGAACTTGCAGTTGGAAGAGACTCGAGCGCGGAACGTATGTCGCTCTGGCTCAGGAAAGGACGCTCACACAAAAGACTTGAAGAATTGAGTGTTATTCATTATATTCGCCGTGCAGTGTAATGCACCAAGTGATAAGATAATAATGCTTAGTCAGGAAGTAATAAGAAGTACGGTAATCAACGAACTTTATTGTGTGAAATGCGTATTACCGAAGTCAAGGAAGGAGGCCCGGACTTCAACTTGGGAAGCCATGCAGTAAAACTCTTAGAAGGCTTTTATTGAGGACAGTCGTGCTGCAGGTGTAGTCAGCAGTACGAGAAATGGTTTGTGTTCACATAGGAAGTACCGTGTGATATAAGTTGCAGAACATTGAAAGTAATAATTTTGTGTAAAGACTATGTACAATGTTAAGCGCAGTATATAATATATTGACTGGTTATACATGTCTTATTACGCCGGACTGCGCTGGGAGAAACTTTATGAAGCATTTGGTGAAATGTCTTAAGAATACCAAATAGTAACGCCCAGGACGAAAGTAAGCATAGTTATGCACAGCAGGAAGTTTATCGTAGGATAATTGATAGTCTGTTGGTGAATCCGGAGGCAGATGAACCAGACTTTCAATCAGGAGTTGGTAGGAGCATGGAGGATGCCGTCGATACCTGCAATTCTGATATTTTGCCAGGGAATTTCAACCAATGAAAAGTGTAAAAAGTTACGTGTGTTATGTATAAATCATATGTGAAATATCTTTTAAATTAATGGTATAATAAGTGTTATAAAGTGTCATGTGTTTTGGAAGCAATAGCTTCACCATAGAAATGAAAAGTGCCGTGTGGTTGGTGAAAGAAATGTATCATAAAATGTGTATATTCAATATGCAAATGTCGCGATAACTCTACAAATGGCAGGCGACCCGGAAGGATATAGGTGGTTGGAGCCACCAGGATGAGCCAAGATATGTGAGTACCCCACAAATTATGATTATATAGAAGTATAGTCCACTGCATGTAATGTGATTTCAGAAATATAAATATGCCAGTAAGAATCAGTATTAGGAGATAGACCCTCCAGGTTTAATTGTTGTTGTGTTGATTTTAGTAGAGTTGAGATGTAGTTATACATCAGTGAGTGGATTAATCGTGACCACTATTAATAAAATGGCAAATCAGTTATGTAAACTTAACGTAACGAACACGGATGTTCGATTTTTAAGATGGTTATGTTGTGTCGGATTATGGTAATTGATATCAGTATGAATAATAATAATAATAATAAATAATAAAAGGTATGAATGAATACATCAGGTAAAATGTTGTAAGCAAGAAATATTTACGCTAATTGGAAGATTTATCGATCCAAGCAGTAAGATTACATTAAGGGGTGAGAAAAGAGTTTAATATCAGAATATATTGTATTAATGGGAATATAATTACGCAAGGAAATGGAAGAGCTTTCTAGTGAATTGAATTGGCAGCTTGTGTAAAAGCTTATAGAGTAATTGATAGATTTCTCTTAATAATTAAAGGACGAAGATCATAGCATTAGGTCAGGAGCCAGGTAATCTATTCGACGTAGGAAATCTCGTATAGCCGTGGGCATACTGAGATATGTACTTTGTGCCAAAGTGTATTTAGTGATTGGACCCTAACTCTGATGATGGAATGTTCCGGGTTCGAATCCTGTGGTAGGTGAGAGGAGAACATTGGACACCTCTGCATCAGACCTGATCGCCCGGGAACTTATTATTGAGTGATTCGGCTCTTGTGAAGCGAATCTTATGGACGGCAGCTTAGGACTGACCGTAGCATTTATTAAGATACCGGCTACCCACTAGACCAATGTTTTTATGAATCTCGTGCCTTCACATAATGATACGGACCTGTTGAGGCCGTTATTAATATCCTAAGGTTAGGAATAAATATGTAAGCTCGTTCAGAACCTATTGCATAATATTCAGTTTAAATCCATTGGGATATGTGCGTCACTGTGACCACGGTATTTGTCTTTAGAATCTTACTACTGCTTGGGAAGATGAAAGCCATGAGACAGGAAGAAGGGAGACGGTTTATTGCGGTAACACCACTCCACTCCATTGTATACGAGCCGCTCGGAGAGGGGCTGAGCTGTCAAGCGAACCGTGAAAGTTAAGGTTTAACAAAGGGCAGATTTTAGACCCTAGTAGTAATGTGAAAGGAAACATTGTTATATTGAGTAATGAAGTCATGTGGTTTAAGAACACATTGGTAATTATAGATCTCCCTGATGGTTCATGATTTTAGCAATCTAACGAATGGTTGGAAGTTGCATTTTTACTGTCACTGACACGTAGTTCAAAAGTTGGTTACTTGACGCCACAGGCTACGCTCGCAAGGGTAGCTTAATAATACCATCCGACACAGCAATAACGAAAGTTTGAAGATGAAATCACAACGGCATGCAGTGGAACTATGAATGGAAGGAAGTGTAGGGGTAGCTTTACATAATTATGGAGTTGCACGTAGATTGGTGTGCAACACCTGAATAGGCTAATGCATGTAAAGCATTTGGTGGGAAGAGAGAGACCAAACACACACGGTACACATAATTGTCAAAGTAAGATGAGGCTTAAGGAACAAGTAATTTTTGTGAAAGTAAAGAAGTCACATTAGATGACAGAAGAGTAAAAGTACAGTTTTGTTTATGAAAGTTGTATGTGCATCAGCGCACTAGAGTGAAGTGTGAAATCAATATAAGGGTAAAGGTTTGAGTTATGATATGAGTTTATTATGATAATATTCTGTTAATATTAGTGGATTGTGGAAGTGAATTTTGTTTGATTTTGTTTTATGTTTGTTGGGATTGTTTTTATATGTTTGAAGCCATGATTTTATTACTGAATTAAAAGTCTTAGAATAGAGTTGTGCCTTATCATTGTAGAGTTGATACCTTTTAGTCTCAAATCCAAAATAGGCAACTGCTCAATGGGGTAACGGTACACGCCTGAGACCTGACGCTAGCTGGAGGCGGAAGCATATTTTCCATCGAGATTACTCACATGGGTACAGTAAACAATTGAACGAAGTTAGATGTCGGTGCATGACAATGTGTATAAACATATACTGTACCAAGTTGTATTACGTTTGGTTGGTTAAATCGCGAGAAACGTCTATTTTGAAGTCGCAAATTCGCGTGGCCGCCATGTTGGTTTTGTAGTTACCAGTTTTTCAAAAGTTACATAGGTGAACTTCTAGTAGTTCCCTTTATCACAGTAATAGATTCCAGGATGATATTGGGAGTAGTTTCGGAGATATTGAATGGTGGTGGAATATTTCGCACAGCCGCCATGTTGGATTGGTGAGACGTAACAAAATTTGAAGGGCACGGTCAGGGTCGCCCGGAAGAGTGCTATGAACTTACCGAGTTTCATCGAAATCGCTCCATCCGTTTAGATTTTATTAGGGGACACACACACACCCCCCTCACACACACACACACACACACACAAACACACACACAGACACAAGGACAAAAGGTGATCTCATAAGCCTATTTTTTCAAAATTGAAAATAGGCTAAAAACACCCTGTATGTGCAGCATTGTGAGTGTAAAATTCGATGCGAGCCGCAAAAGAGATTTAAGAATGAAATGTTTATGACACTACAAAACTTCGATAAAATAAATATCAAAAGGCCAATTGTTAGCGCTAACCAGAATTGCGTGCGCCTTTCTCGTTAGCACCTGAGTTATTATTATTTCAGGTGGGCTGTCGTAAGGATTCACACAAAATTTGCTAGACGCCTAGACCATAAGTTTACATCAGGGTGGGGGGGGCCCGCACGGTTTCCTGTACTCAGCCACATCACTACCCCGTCTTTGATTTGCCTTAGTTGCCTATAGCTATAGCCCTCATTTAGAAGGCAAAACCTCTCTTAGTTGAAATAAACTCCATAATTAACCGGGTTAAACCTAAGTTAGACATAGACAGAATGACGAATTGACACATACAGAATATGAACAGGACTGAACCTAAGTTAGAATGACGAGTTATCAAACAAAGTGTGTCCCGCCATAGTGACTGCATTCTTGAGCAGGGGTTACAATTAGTCAACATTGCGTCGCTAACGGAGAAACTCAGGACTCGTCGCAATTGGGAAGGCACCAGACTAACTAGGGTAAGAGCTCTTCTCCATTCACTCTTTCTTGGACACATTCCAACAGAGGTTTGGCCACCACGTAAGACAGGCAGCAGGTGCGGTAACTTCTCAGAACATTCCTACATTTTTAACTGAATCATATCTTAAATACCGTATCTCTCTTAGAAATACGATATAAGGCCAAATAGACCACTTAAAGCATTATTAAGATTCCACGCATATCTCATTCTATTGTTAGATGTTCTACGAATAAAGAATCCCACGCATCACTGCCTACGTTCACACTTTTGTTACCTCAATTCCAGGGAGTATTTGAATAGCTGATCAGGATTTTGTTTCATTCGCATGAATGAGAAACCACTTTGCTCTTCCAGATGGTTGAACTCTCCCCTGAAAGAATCTTGTGGTAGTTGTTGTTGTTGTTTTATTTAGGGGCTTGGACATATTTCATCCCGTGTACTTGGTTGTGTGTGTGGAATTTGTTTGATAAATCTGTGTTATTGCCATGCTTGTAGACGTGTGTGTGTATCGACGGCTAAGTAGTGAGATCTCGCATTGGCTAGTAAGGTGGAAATGTTATGTTAAATGAGATACGAGATCTTACTTCTGAGCAATCGCCTTGTCACTGATGTTGATGTTGTTAATTGATTTGAGGGGTTTGGAACATTTTGGTCATCAGCCTCGTGTAATTGGGTTTTTATGAATATGCCTGATAGCCCGTACTTATGTGTTGCCTGCAGTTAAGTGTGTAGCTAAGTGGCTTCGGTGGTTTAGTTGGTAGCATGCTGAGCTTCTAAGTCCAAGATCGCGGGGTCAAACCGAAGTCGGATTTTTTAAGAATAATAATAATGTTATTGGTTTTACGTCCCTTTTAACTACGCTGGCTTTTAGAGACACCGGGGTGCCGGAATTTTGCCCCGAAGGGGATCTTTAAATCTACTGGCACGGCTCCCTCGCATTTGCGCTGACTGCGCCAGGATACGAATTTTTAACCTTGGGCCCAGTAAGCGAGAATGTTACCGCTGAGCCACGTAGCCAGCCGGCATGTAAAAGAACCTTCCACTTGCTTCACTTGTGTGAAGCTAAATTTCTAGATTCGTTTGTTAACGCTATATTACGAGGGTAATTCCAAATGTAAGGTCCGATTCACCGTAAATATTTGAAAGCGGCGCCAATGGCAAAACACGCATGCGCGCCGACTCCTGGCATGCCTTGCGCGGCATAAGCCGCCATTAGCGTTGTTACTGTTGCTGTGTGCTGTTGATAGTGTCAGTTCACAATGTTAAAGACAATTAATCTGCCCGCCGATTGTGAAGTAAGTGCAGTGATATGGTTTCTGTCTGCAAGAAACATTTCTGCGGCAGAAATTCATCGGCAGATTACTGAAGTGTACGGTCCAAACATAATGAGTGACAGTAAAGTGCGCAAGTGGGTGCGAGCCTTAAATGAAGGACGGGAAAATGTGCACGATGAACCCCGCTCTGGCAGACCATCAGTGATTTCAGACGAGTTGGTTTATGTGGTTGACGACAAAATTCGTGAAGATCGACGATTCTCTATTTCAGGGACAACGATCAATAAAGCCACCTACTGCGCTACCCTGACTAAACTTCGAAGTGCAATCCAGAATAAGCGACGTGATCTTTTGTCGTCTGGAGTGTTGTTGTTGCATGACAATGCCAGACCCCACACTGCGAATGACATGCAAACTCTAATCAAGAAATTTGGACGGGAACGGATGGACAACCCACCGTACAGTTCGGACTTGGCGCCAAGTGATTTCTACCTGTTCCGCTACCTAAAGGAGTTTCTTGGCGGCAAGCGCTTCGACACAGATGATGAAGTGAAAGAAGCTGTTAAAGACTGGTTAGCTTCGCAGGCGGCCGAGTTCTACGACTTAGGCATTCAAAAGCTTGTGGAACGATATGACAAATGTGTAAATAAGTATGGAAATTATGTAGAAAAATAGAGAAAGACGTAAGGAATGTCAATAAAAAATTGTTTTGGAAACAATTTTTACTTTGGATGTTTTTTTAACCGGACCTTAGTTTTGGAATAGCCCTCGTAGTTCCAACATTTGCCACCAGGTGCTGGTTGCGGAGGCATCTAGTAACCAAGTTCACAGATAGATGTCGTTGACGTTAGCATTTGGTAGCAAAAGTAGACTCTACTTGAACATTGTTCGTTTGCAGTCCTTACTTTGAATTACAGATAACACACACTAATACAACCATCACAATTAACACCGGTTATCATATATGCGCACACACCCAAGTATGAATGGCCATGATGTCCAAGTCCCTCAAATGAAACAGCAACACCAACAACCTTGACTCTGTAAAGCATCGCATTGTATAGTTTAATGATTACCAGGAGATGAAGCTGTGGTCCATACCAATTACCCAATACACGGAATGATGGCATGTGACAGAGAATCTCCTTCCAATGCAATGTTTGGTAAGTGAAACTACGGTTGGCTGATAAGTGGCTTGTAAAGAATGGATGAGTCACCGTATGAAGAGATTTAATACTATTTGTAAAGAGTTGAGAGGTGATTGTTTACTCATTGTTCAACAGGATTTACAAATATTTGACTACAATCGACTCAATGAGTGGCGTCATTCTGCGGTTCGCTTGTTTTTCTTTCATTTAATTTCTAGTCTGAGACACTGTTGCATGTCACCATTTCAGGGTGGTAAATACACACGACGACATATCATTACAAACATTCGTTTCCGCTTTAATCATGCATTAACGCCGGTGATTAACGACGTGATGATGCCTTGTTTTCGTGTTTACAGTTGGAGGGTTCCTTAAATCAAATTCTCTTTCAATGTCCACAATATGACTATCAACGTGCCATAATGTTGCGTGATTTATATGATTTAGGTTATGCACTTCCTTTATATGTTGCCACATTAGTACATACTCCTACAATTCCGCTGGTTAGTAGCATAGTATCATTTTTCGATAACATTGACTTAAGGCTTGGAATGAGTATTCCTTTCACCTGATCCACATTTGTGACCCGGTCATGTGTGTCTATGTGTAGTGAATCACCAAGGTGGGTCACTTCGGTGTGAAAAGTCAAATACCATTTGTGTCCCCGTCTCTGTTCCTATGTTTTCCTAATAGGTATCTCTTCGTTGCGTCATACTCTTGTTTGAAATAACCCACTCCTCACTGGTCTTACGCCTTTTATCGGTAGTCGATGGTTACCTTACGATACACACCACTGCACAGTAGCAATTTGGTAAAAGGTTTATTGTGCCCACTACCGTACCAAGAAGAAAGAAGAAGAAGCATGTCAACATCGCCAGTTGAATGAACTGTTATCTGGAGTTGTATTCTGTTCCACTTACTTCGTACGTTATTGGCGCAAAGGAAAATACAGGGTCTTTCATATAAAGTAAGAACGCCAAGCGGTGGGTTTGTTATCCGCTAGTGTGGTGCCTTGACCGAGCTTGTGGCGAGCCGTGGCCCCCTGCTTTAAGCGTGTGTACAATCCTCTATGAAATATTACCTCATAAAAGTTGCTGGAAGTATCGTCCTTCCTGGGTTATACAGGCATTGTATCTGGTAACCACATTTTGGCTCACGAGAGTGAGTCATGCCACTGTATTTTTTCTGATTTTTAGCCTACTTTTCACATTTCGCAAAAATGAGGAAAAAGTAGACTTATGAGATCGGGCAAATGTCTGTCTGTCTGTCTGTCTGTCTGTCCTTCTGTCTGTCTGTCTGTCTGGCTGGCTGTGTGTGTGTCCCCCCTATCAACTCCTAAACGGCTGCAGCAATCGAAACAAAATTTGGTAGGAGTAAAGATCTACACCTGAATATCTCACGGCCATATTTGAAAATGATGTCAGTGCTACCAACTGCTAAAAAATCGCAATTGAAATTTGAGCTTCATGTTGGATATCTTGGAAAGTATGAATGGGAGCTATTTCAAAATTGGCACACGTACAGATCATAATATTTCAGTTTAATTTCCAGGAGGCCAAACATGGCAGTATTGCCAAAATGATTATAAGCCTCCTGATAGGTCCAAATTTTAAATGCATATAACTTCTACACTAGCAAGTGGAATTCAACCAAATTTCGTATGTTGTATGTGTACATAACCAGATATGACTGAGCGTATTCTTAAGACCTACCAGGGCTGCCAACTGTTAATAAATGCTCCTAATTTATTTTATCCAAATACTAATATATCAGAAAGTATGCAAGCCGACAGCTTTAAACTATGCACACGTATAGTACCTGACATTCTATATTAATTTGGAGTAACTTATATACGTCAGTGCTACCAACATGATTCTAAGCCTGCTGACAGTTCCAACTTTAAATACATGCAACTTCCATACTATCATTTGGATTTCAACCAAATTTCGTATGTTTTATGTGTACCATAACAGATATGACTATGCGTATTCTAAGGAGCAACCAGGGCTGCCAACTGTTAATATGTGCTGTCCCTATTTTTGTTACCCTAATATCAATATATCAGAAAGTATGCAAGCCAATAGCTCTAAAATTTGCACACGTATAGTACCTGGCATTCTAGACGAATTTGGAGTAACTAATATACGTCAGTGCTGCCAACATGATTCTAAGCCTGCTGATAGGTCCAATTTTAAAATGCATGTAACTTCTATACTAACTAATGGATTTCATTCAAAATTGGCACAACAATAGATCATATTATTTCAGATTATTTCTGACCAATACATGCATGACATTGTTGCCAACATGATTTTACGCGCGCTGTTAGATCCAATGTTTAACTGCATGTAACGTCCATGCGATTCATTGGACTTCAACCAAATTTTGTATTTTGTACCTTAAGAGATGGAACTAAGAATATATTCAGTCATCAGGGCTGCCAACTGTAGTGCTCTTTTAGGATACATTATGCCAGGTATACAGTATTTCGAACTAATTGGAAATTTCGATATTAGCAACTTAATTTCGTCATTATTCTAGATAGGTTCGTATTCTGTAGAATAATCATTGGCATGAAAAGTAGGCTGTATAGTTCTTAACGGAACTTCTTGTTTATTTTGTGTTTTTTTATTGAACACTGAACTAGTAGTGTCAAAGTTATTTAAAATTACGTGAATCTGTGCTAGTGAAGGTGGCACTTCATCAGGAAATTGCTGAACAAATGCATCACGTACCCGCCGAGCCGAATCGTAATTAAAATAAATTTTTCATACAAAAATACGATGTTGCAATGATAACTGTCTCAACATGTTAGCAGCTGAGGTTCAGACTGGCGACTGACAACACCTGCACGCTTATTGCAAGGTCAAGTTTGTACTATGCGTGCGCTTTCAATACTCCAGCAGGGGGCCGTGGCACGTCACAAGCTCGGCCAAGCCGGCTTCAGCAGCGAATGACAAAACCGCCGCTCGCCGTTCTTACTTTATATGAAAGACCCTGTATGCCTTACTGAAAACCACCCTCTTTGTACCGCGGGACAGTATTCCCATGCTTGACTAGGACCTCGTACCCAGATACAAGGAAAGGATCTTAAGTTAGGTGCCATCCAAGCATTTTCCTAGAGAAGAAGTGGGGAAACCATGGAAAATCAATTCCAAGTTGGCTGAGATGGGAAAGAACCACCTCTTCTCAATTCTGCCTCACGAGCTTGAGTGCACCCTATTCCAGCCCTCAGACCAGAATGTAATTCCTTGACAGATCAAGAAATCGAACCAGGATCTCAGGAGTGAAAGCCAGGAATGCTAGCCACTTCGCCACGAAGCAAACTTATAAATGCTGTATGTTAGGAAACTCCAGGGTATCGTTTGGAAGGACCTTTGACGTTGCAGTAAACGTACTGACAGGACCTTGTCGAATTTACGAGCATACACTGCCAAGACGACGTACGTCATTGATCGATCACCTGATGTCCAATATCCCCTACAGATTGTATCTCCTACCTTCTTCCACGAAATTTCACGGGTGCCACGTACTTGATATTCTTTGAAGACTTACTGCATGAGTTCTTTGACAATGTACCGATATAGGTGTGTCAAAACTAGTGGTCTCAACACGATGGCACTCCACCTCATTTTTCACTTGCGGTCCGAGATCATTTACACCACAGATTTAGGCAACAGTGGATAGGTCGTGGTGGCCTGATTGCTTGGCCTACATGTTCACCCGCCTTGACACCACTAGTCACTAGTCACCTGTGGGGTCACATGAAAACCTTTATTTACGAGACCCCTGTGGAATCCGAGGAAGACCTACTGGCGCGGGTTATGGCTGCGGTGGATGTTGGAGGACCAGGGATTGGTGATCGTGTGTACCAGAACATGGTACGGAGGTACTGTGTCTGCGTTGACGTTGGTGGTCGTCACATCGAGCCCCACCTGTAATTGGACCCACTGGTCTGATGATCAAGATGCTCCAAGCCCCTACAAGGAATTAACAACAACTATTCCAAATTATGGGGAGATCTTCCAAATATCTTCTCAAAGAATTGCATTCAGTCACCATTCATTCATTCATTCATTCATTCATTCATTTATTTCCGTTTCAAGAATTTAACTAGTATTATTCAATGGTTGACATTTTTTTATTTATATTTAAAATAATAAGGTATCTAATTCTGGTTTGACGGTTAAGGTGGCTTAGGTTTTGTTGGAAAATATCAATTTTCTATCTTTTGATGTTATTAATAGTCAGCATATTGAAATATCATATGAAGTTTGCTTAGAGCAAAATGTTATCTTATTATCTCTCTATATATATAAAAATGAAAGTTTGTCTGTTATTTTTCTGAATTTCCACGGAAATTTGAGTTATTAACGCGTTTCAGACTGGTTTATGACGTTTGCGCGCAAAAACAAAATTGTTGTCTGTCTGTCTGTTTGTTTGTTTGTCTGTATGTGTACAACTTTGCACGCGTATCACTCGAGAACGGCTGAGTGGATCAACGCAAAATTTGCTACAGATGTCCATGAGAGGCACGAAAGTAATCATTGATGTAACTCTTCTCCACACCTCTCATGAAAGAGGGCCTACCCCTTAAAATGCATGATGAAATGGGCGTAGAAAGACGAGACAAAGATCATTTTCAGCGTCTCAATGTGAGAAACAAAACTCGGGAGCCCTACGGGCCCCGAAAACCACATTTTAAGGTCCTAAAACCAACAGTTTTTGAGATACACCCAGAAAACTATATTTCATTTATTAAGCTATTGAAAGAATGGAAGCCGGTAACCATGGCAACACAATCTCTGAAGTCCACCTATTTCTGTAAGACGCAATGTCATTCCATTTATTACAGTACTGTGAACGTTCGCAAACGGCTATAAGGTTATCACGGAACCAACTTAAGCTGTAAAATTCATCAATAAGTGTGTAATGCGCTTAAGGGGGCCAAGGGGTACTCTTACATTTTTTCACGTGATTTACACGGGCGGGTGTGGTACTCAAGGACTATTATATCGCTATCCCTATATAATTAAGTTATTATTTTGATTATTATTATATTATGACGTACAAGAACGAGACAAAACTCATTTTCAGCCCCTCGGTGGCTCGGAGACTACTACGTTTTAAGGCTCTAAAACCACGTTTCTGAGATATTCGCAGAAAACTAATTTCATTTATTAAACTAATAAATAGATGAAGAGTACAGAAAAACACCAAATCAGGAGCTATATGTACTGAGAAAATCACAGATGTGGCCAGGAAGAGACGTCTGGCTTTCTACGGACATGTGTCATGGATGAACCCAACAAGACTAACCGGCTTCTCAACTACTGGGGGAATAGAAAGAGCTTGACACCGTCGCTAACAGTAGTTAACAAGGATATCCAAGAACTGAAGATAATGAATAGTGATATTAGAAGCCGATCACATCTCAGAAAGATACTTAAACAGAAGAGTTTTCAGGACAGACCACCCTGTAAAAAAAACAGCATCACCTGGACAAAAGAGAGAAAGGAGAAACATAGCCAGAGAATGCGCGAATATTGGTCAAACATCAAGTCCCTCGCCAAGCTGAAAAGTTGAACGTCGTGGTCCTTAGATGGCCCATCCGAAATAAGAAGAACCAGAAGAAACTAATGAAGTAATGCAAGTCGGTAACCATGACAACAGTATCACAAGAGGTGACATCCAACTTTCCATCTATTTCTGTAAGAAGCAATGCCACTCAATTTATTACATTTCTGTGATAGTTTGCAAATGGCTATATGGTTATCGTGGAATCAAACATAGACAGTAAAATTCAACAATGCGATTAAGGGGGTCAAGGGGTACCCTAGAATTTTACACGTGACTTACACGTGCGATATGCGATATGCTGTATACAAGATCTATTATATCTTCAAACAGCAACATTATTTTCAAACATTTCTGGATTGGAGTAGGGTTTTTTTCAGCTTTTGGGAATTTGGGCCATTGGAGACTAAAAATCCCGAATTTTCATGCACCACAAGCCTTTATAATTTATCAAGGGGGTCTTCCTGGGGATAGGGACTTTCCCTAACGGTGAGGGTCAGTTTTAATTTGACATATATTGCGTTTCGTCTACGAGGTTTTCAATATTATTTTCACGTCAGGAAGTACACGTTAGGTGAATTTAGTTTGAGAGCACATTCTAAGTAATCATATTTTTGTCGACAAACGGGTTCATCGTAAAGATGATTTTGTTTGATACTCTGTGGTTGATATAAATTTATGTTTATGTACGCCTATAATTCATGTTCGGGTGCTTGGAGCATCGTAAAATTAGGTATTGTAACCATGAGTCAATACACCAAACATTTAGAATACTCTTCAACGTACTTCTCATAGAAGGGTGGGTATAAGGAACAACTTTACAAAATACATGCTAAAATAGGCGAAAAATAAAAATAATCTAGAAGGACGACCAAAGCATATGTTGCGCTTCTCAATGTGTGACACAAATCTAGGGAGTCTATAAAGAGTCTCCGAAAACCACATTTTATGGCCCTTAAATTAACAGTGTCTGCGAAATACCCAGAAAACTAACTTCTTTCTGATAAACTTATGAAGGAATGACAAGCCCCTAACCATTGCAACAGTAGCTCAAATGATAACGTCTGGTTATTAATACCGAAGACCGTTCGAAGACTGGGTACTTCTGCTTGTTTTAAATATAAATAAAACACACTTGAATAGTAATATTTAAATTCTTGAAACGAAAATAGCCTAAATGAATGAATGAATGAATGAAAGAATGAATGAATAAAGACTGAATACAATTTTTTGAGAAGATATTTCGAAGATCTTCCCGTAATTTGGAATAGTTGTTGTTGTTGTTAATTCGTTTTAGGAGCTTGGAGCATCTTGGTCATCAGCCCAGTGTAGTTGGGTATGTGTTTTATCTGTCTGATATCCTGTGTTTATGTGATTTATTTATTTATTTATTTATTTATTTAGCGTATGGTACAAAACACATCACAATACATATTAATAATAATAATAATAATAATAATAATACCGTATGGCCTCGGGTACAGGGTGCAAGCTTTGTTATTTGACACCCAGAGGACAGCTTGCATGTCAAATTTTGTTGTTCTTTGAAGCACTATAAAAGTCAAGGAGGTTAGATATCTAAACTCCTTGACTCTATAGCGCTTTCTAGTAGAGAAATGAGGAACTATGTGTTGACGGAAAATCCCGAGATTAATTTTGCCATTATGAACACGGCCCTACTGAATTCAAATGGGTTATTTAACATGCCAACATCGTATGACATGCGTGTCGTGATTTTTGCCGCATTTCAAAAATCACTTACCACGGCCAGGAGCGAACCTGCAAGCTTGGGGGGGTTAGAAATCCGACACGATAACCACCCACCCACCGTGGCAAGCACAATACATATTATAATATAACGATATTAAAAAAGGATTGACAAAATAACTATTTACAAGGCTGAACCTAGATAAGGGTCACAATTTCAGATTTACACCCTTTATGTAGTCGATGCATTTTTCTGTAGCCATCAGGAACTCAACTGATGAAGCCCTAGAGAAGGCTGTTGTAATTGATGTGATGACTGTGGTAGTTTGAGTTACTGTATTAGTGACAGGGATGAGGTAGGTGCCCCGAGATTTGAAGTAAGGTATTATCCCGGCATTTGCCTGAAGGGAATGTGGGAAACCCCGGGATAAACCACGCTCTGGATAGTCACTGGGGTTAGAGCCTGCGATATCTGGACTTGCTGCAGCTGCCGTTGCGACCACGGTGCACGATCAAACAAGGTATTAGTGAGGTGATGAGTACTAACCTGCAGCGAGCTTGGCTGTGTACTCGGGGTTCTCGACGATGTAGTCCAAGCCGATGCGGGAGTCCATGGTCATGTTGGAGGCGGGGACACGGGGGCTGGCATGGGGGCGGGGGTGTTTACACCAACGATACCCCCGGACTGAAACAAGAAAAACACATATCAGTTGACATTTCATTCTATTATGTGAGAACGTTTAAATATTCGGGGGTTCCAGGTGTGCACATATCTACTGGAAAAAATACACATCACAATATTAGCACTGACACAAACTAAGATTTGTGACATTATATGTGTCTATTTTACGTGTTGAATGAGGATTGAAAAGTGAGATACGAAGAAAACTATTACATCACTACAGTCGGACGACCATTTATAATCTTACTGACTGGCTGCATGGCTCAGCGGTAACGTTCTCGCCTGCTGTTCCCAAGGTTGCAGGATCGAAACCAGGCGCAGCCAGTTGGCATTTGAGCATGCGCAAATGCGAGAGGTCCTCACAGTAGATTTACTGTCACGTTAAAGATCCCCTTCGGGGGAAAAATCCGGCACTCTTGCGTGGCGTCTATAAAAGCCTCAGTAGTAAATCATAATAATAATAATAATTGTATTTATCGTATGGCTTTTAGTGCCGGGAGTGTCCGAGGACATGTTCGGCTCGCCTGAGTCTGTAGCTACTTCCAGTGGACACCCTTAGGGTGAGCTACAAGTTCCGTTCAATTTCAAGTAGTTCCAACTTTCGCTACCAGATATAAATGATACATAGTGGTGAACATTGGAACTTTGATAGAGCGTTCCAACGAAATCTAACCTAACAATTTAGCTTCACACAAGTTTAGTCTGTGGAAGAATCATTTACATGCCATAAATCCATGACATGGGACCGCCGGCTTTACTTCCCCTCAGAAGGAAGGCATACTGAAGGATTTTTAACGCTCTTAAAAAGTCCGACGACTTTGTCCGGGTTTGAACCCGATATCTTGAGCACAGCAGTTCAGCATCCTACCAACTACGCCACCGAAGCCACTATAATGATAATAATAATAATAATAATAATAATAATAATAATAATAATAATGCTATTGGTGTTACGTCCCTTTTAACAACTGTGGTTTTTAGAGACGCCGAGATGTCAGAATTTTGCCCCGAATTATTGTAGGTCACGGTAGCCACTTTCAGTGGGGTCTAACCGGATGCCCTCCTTGACGCCATGCGAGTAATAATAATAATAATAATATTATTAACAATAATAATCATTGTAATAATAGTAATAACAATAATAATAATAAGGGTAGAAACATCTAGTTCATCAACCCTTAATGATAAAGGTGGCAGTTAAAACGTTAGGAAATGAAAGCTACAACTGCGACAACTTATAGAACTAGACAAAATAAATAGGAACAAGGGAAATGAAAGACTGGGAAAAGAAATGCCCTCAACCTTTGGAGAATGGTGATTGAGGGACTTGGAGGGAAGTAGAGGCATGAGAGGCAGATAGGAGAGGTAAAGAGGAGAGAGTCCGCCAAGGAGAGAGTTTGAAACTAACATTGGCTCATAAAATGTGTAATTAATTAATTAATTAATTGGTCAGATGCTTTGTACGCTTGTAATTAATTTTATGTAGTTTTCTTAATAATCGTAACAGCGTATAGCACAGTAGGTCTTTAATAAATCTTGAATGAGCTCAGTAACTGCCCTCATTGATTTAAGTGGAAGTTCGGACACTCTTATTATAATTCTGGTTTTATATTTCTTCTTATGCTTGGCGTTTGGTTGTAACCCATTTAATTCCATTGAACGTATTTAGATTACAGCTCCCTATTAAACGTTTTCCTATTAACCGCGTTTCGTGAAAATGAAAATCCACAGCCTGCTTCCAGTCTCCGACCGGGTCAGGAATGGAATGAATGAAGCCCCCATCTAGCGGCGAGGATATGAAGTGTGCCGGCTGCCGAAGCCTGTCGCACTCCTCTGGGGCAATGATTAAATGAATGGCAGATGAAATGAAATGATAGTGGAGAGTGTTGCTGGAACGAAAGTGTGACAGGGAAAACCGGAGTACCCGGAGAAAAACCTGTCTGCCTCCGTTTTGTCCAGCACAGATCTCACATGGAGTGACCGGGATTTGAACCACGGACCCAGCGGTGAGAGGCCAGCGTGCTGCCGCCTAAGCCACGGAGGCTCTACCGCGTTTCGTAAATAGTTTAATTAAATAAAAGATTTCTTGAGAAACGTTTAAACGCTTTTTAATAAATATACCAAAAATAACGTTCTGTAACAAATCGTTTCCTAATTAAACCGTTTCTTAAAACCGTTTTGTGGTTTTAAAAATAAATCGATTATATACCAGTTTTCGCTTAAATTTGTTTCTTTAGCCTTTAATGTTATCCAGTTTTGTTTCCTTAATGTAATAAACTCACTCTAATGATATGTTGTGTTTGACGGATGTTAGTGTTGGTAAAGTAAACGACTATCTTTTCATCAGCTCTTAAGCCTGAGTGAAATTTCTCATACTGGATGGCGATATTAAATACACCAAAATACCAGTACACTGTGCATTTATATTCATCGCACTAGACTTGTGAATTGTAAAACCTTCGTAACACTTCCCTCAGAATCAATCAAAACGTCACTCGTCAAAAATATTATTTTATTACATTTAAATGCTAAATCAACTTGCCGTGGTGGGTGAGTGGTTAACGTGTCGGTCTACTAACCCCAAGCTTGCAGGTTCGCTCCAGGCCGTGGTAAGTGATTTTTGAAAGGCGGCAAAAATTACGACACTCATGTCATACGATGTTGGCATGTCAAAGAACCCATTTGATTTCAGTAGGCCGTGTTCATAATGGCAAAATTAACCTCGGGAGTTTCCGCCAACACAAAGTTCCTCATTTCTCTACTAGAAAGCGCTATAGTATTCAAGGAGCTTAGATATCTAACCTCCTTGACGTTCATAGTGCTTCAAGGAACAACGAAATTTGACATGCAAGCTACCCTCCGGGTGTCAAATAACTAAGTTTGCACCCGGCACCCGACGCCATACGATATTATTATTATTATTATTATTCGTATAATGATAAATCGTTAAGAGGGTCAAAATTAAACAGAAACGCTAAACGCTATCGTGTTGGAAGCTATTTTAGCCTATTCATTTTCATTTTATGAGTCTTTGAGTATAGTATTTTTTTAGGTGAATATGCCACTCCTGAATATCCTGGATTTGAATCTCTGTCACCCGGGTAAAAGGCCAACAACTCCCGCCACCGCACCCGTCATGTCTCCCTATACACCCAACGGAAAATGTGCTGCGGGTCAGTATTGTTGATATTACCAGGAACTGTCGTTCGCGCCACACTGTGTGTGTTCTTACAATCATACTACCGGAAGTGAGGCACTGTAAAGGCTAAGTATGCTTACCCGCCATTTTGGTTCTCAGCTGTAATATCTTTCTATTGGCCATTGCCTACTCAAACTATATATCTCTCTATCTTCCCTCTAACTTCCACATAAAAAATCAAATACGAAGCAAATACAGTAGTCTACATGTAGACTCGTCCGAAGAAAAGCATTTAAACTCGTCCGTATTCATAATAAATAAATATGAAATTAAAACGCGGTGAACTTCTAACAGCCATGCCTGTCAATAGCCAAGGCGATTGTGCGCATGCGTGAGTGGTAGGAATTCTGCAAATTTGTTTATTAATGTAAAAATATTCTGTAACATATTTGTAACAAACTGGAGCAAAACAGATTGAGATGGTTTGGATATGTCAAACGGATGAATGCAGTAAGGCTACCAAGACGAGCACTGGAACGACGGATGACAGGGAAGAGAGGACGAGGAAGACCAAGAATCCGTTGGATGGACTCGGTGGAGAATAGTATTAGAGAAAACGGAACCTGGGTTGGAACACTGTGTCGGAAGAGGAATGGTGGAACGACAGAACAAAGTGGAGAGGAACCATATTTGCCCCCACCCAGTGTCAGCTGGAAAAGGGGAAATAAAGATGATGATGATGATGATTTGTTTATTTTAAAAGACACTCTGCAATTTAATTTAATTTCTTGGCAGAGCCGGAATCGAACCGACACCTTAAGGTACGAAGGCTGTTTTGTAAGTAAGCGCCGTTTTCTTTTATAGCCCGTAGTTAGTGCGACCGCCACAACAAGCGTGCGCGCTACCTCCCGGCATTCTTTGCGAACAAGCAGGCGTCAGATGCAGCTGTGTAACTAACCTGTACGCTGAACTGTGCATCTTTACAATGTTCAAGATTATTGATTCTCCCGCCGCGTGTGAGGTACGATCTGTGATACGTTTTTTGAGTGCAAGAAACATGTCGGTAACAGCAAGAATAAGAGAAATTAAATGTAACGCTGTTACTTTTAGGAAGTAAATCACCCTACAGTGCTCAGCTCTTTGTGCTCCTGGAGAAGAATGTTATTCTACCACAAGTGCCTGAAGAACGTGGCTAGCTCGTAATGACCTGTTGGTTAACAAATGTCTCGTGGATACAACTGAAAGGTACAGCGTGACTGAAATGGCATTGCTGAAGCTCGTAAAAGCCTACTAGTGAATGTGGTTACCTCACGCATCATTACCCTGCAGCCCTGTCTCATTAATATTATCCCAAGTCAATCTGTGACTGTGACTGAAAGAGCTCTTGCGATAACAGTGGGTTTGCTTATATGGTACTCATAAATCACCTATGTTTAGCGATTGGATTTACAACCACTTCGGATTGAGGGAGGATTCGCGATAGGGTGCAGTATATTAGCAGGAGTTGTAAGGAGAGTAACTAAATGCAGAAAATGAGAAATTACTCTCCTAATATTGAAACATTTCTTGCCCTGAGTGAGTGATATACAGGGTGTTTCAGAAATACTTTTAAAAACTTTTGGGAATTGGTTCCTTACACCAAAACAAGAAAAAAAAGTTCATATACTCATATATCCCAAAATCATTCGTTTTCGCTTTATTAATGAAAGAACATTGTACAGTGACATATTAATTGACAGCCTGTTTGGAAGTGTTTAACACATGAACTCATATCAAAAAATGTTCCTGACAGCACAGATAAAAGTCCAACGGATCGTGCAAGGAACGGGTCCTCCTCTGCCCAACCATCTGTCCTGGAAGATCTCCGTCAGTACAGTGCGAACAAGGTGACTAAAGTGTCCAGGAGACCCATCATGGATCCACCACATACGTTGTCGTATTTGCAGGGACACACCGTCATGCAGTAAGTCTGAAAGGGTGTTCTGGATAAAGTCTCTGGAGACAGCACCTGTAAGACGTGCTGGTAGAACGTATGGACCTACAATGCCAGCCCACACATTAATCCTAAACTGGTGCTGATGGCAAGCCTGTCTGTGCATTTGACAGTTTTTCCATCTGTTGGTGTCAGGAACCTTTTTTTGATATGAGTTCATGTGTTAAACACTTCCAACCAGGCTGTCAATTAATGTGTCACTGTACAATGTTCTTTCATTAATAAATCGAAAACGAAGGATTTAGGGACATGTGTGTATATGAACTTTTTTCTTGTTTTGGTGTAAGGAATCAATCCCCAAAGTTTGTAAAAGTATTTCTGAAACACCCTGTATAGGTACAGTAAGTTACTAATGTGTCATATTTACGAGGGGAATGTATCAGAACAAAAATAAAATGTCTAATAAACATGGGCCCTACAGCGCCTACTTTCTGAGAACTGAACACGTGTTCATTGGAGGTGCAGGCCACCAAATAGTCACAGTTCGCACCCATGGTATGCAATTCTAATACGTCACAAGGAATTCTGATCTGAGGACTCACTCAGCCTTGTGAGGTGAAATTAGAAAGAGGCGGGTTTGAATCCTTCCCCAACTATCCTAGACCAGGTTCCCGGTAAATGCCAGGATGGTTCCTAACATAAGGTCATGGCTACCCTCTTTCCCAATTCTAGCCAAAAATACAAGTACACACCCTACTACAGACACAATAATAATATATGTTATCAGACATATTCCTCTGCACACACATGCTGTTGACTACACGATGTTTAAGCCCCTTAGTAAAACTAATCAAATATTATTTTGGCATGGCCCCTACTTCAGTTTACCGTACTTGCTGAAGAACTGTACCATATTTCACACGGTGAGTAATTGGAGCTGGAGCTGGTCACTGTCAGGCAATGACTAATAATCATGTTCTCATTTCTTGCTTTGAGTTCCCCATCTCTGGTTACATCTCACATTTCTACAACTATCGGGTAACCTCTATCTGCACCATCACAAGTTAAGTTGCAAACGCGGTTAATTATACTCTGTGAGTATATGCGCCATTAGAGGCTACTGTATACACATGTTCATCACTGTAGTCGAGAGTCTAGAGAAATCAATACAAAAATACTTCTTTCCTTCCTTAATTCTTTCTTTTTTCTTTCTTTCTTTCTTTCTTTCTTTCTTTCTTTCTTTCTGTCAATAATCTTGGAGTGATATTTGATAGAACACTGTCGTGGGCAGAGCATACGTCTAATGTGGTAAGGAAGGTTGTAGCAACTATGCATCTCCTGAAAAGAACTGTTTCTTACACCCCTCCTAACATACGTAAGCTCTTCATCCAAAATCTCATTTTTCCAATCTTGATTATGGCTATGCTGTATACAATGATTTACCAGAAACATAGAACATCAATTTGCAAAGAGTCCAGAATGTATGTGGTCGGTACATTCTGGATGTAAGGCGAGATGAACATATCACACCTTACTACGTGCAGCTGAAATGGCTCAAACTCCACGAGCACAGGCAGCTATCAGTTGCCATTTTGACACATAAAATATTACATACCAAGACCCCGTTATATCTCTACAATGCCTTTACACCATGCATTCTGTTCATAATCGAAAAAATAGATACACAAAATTAACACTCTAGATTCCTATACACCGAACCATGAAGTTCAATAATGTTTTTGTTTGCACCGCCTCACGCCTCTTCAACACCTTTGATTTATATAAGTTCGTCAACATTGCAAGCACTGCATCTCTCAAAAGACATCTTTCATCCTGCTTCTTGGAGCAGTATATCTCTCAGATCTGATTACTGCATTATGTTAAAATACTTTTTTTCTTTTTTAGTTTAATTATAACATCAGGACAATAGCTGACAACCTGCCTACTTTAATCGTTTTTCTTGTATATGGTGTTTGTTTTTCGGGCTGATAGTCTGTATGCATTCTTTTGTACATAATGTTGTCATTATCATTAGTATTAGTATTATTATTGTATTATTACTGTCTTTTTGTTACTATAATTGTTAGACTATTATTTATATTGTGAATGTAAGTGAAATGTTTTATTTTTATAAGCCCTAATCTTATTTTATGTAGGACGCTACTGTAAAGGAGCTCTTAAGCTCTAAGTCTAGCCGTGAAAATAAAATCAATTAATCAATCAATCTTTCTTTCTGTTCAAAGAATCAGTTATCAGTCGGTCAACACTAATGTACCTATTTAGACTGGATGGGAATTAACAATTAATTTCCTGGTGCCTGAAACAAATACAGTCCGCGCCCCGACCCCCACAGGAGTAGCGAGCTGTCAATCTTCAAAATTGGTTATTTCATTTCATTTCATTTCGGGCCATTGGCTGGACTAGCATCCCTAAGGCCAGGGGGGAGGGAGAAACATTTGGAGGAGAAAAGTGCAGAGTAGGTGTGATAGGCCACACTTAAATAGAGAAATTAGTGATTGATGGCACAGAGGTCACCCCAACCAAAAGGACACTGCCCTGGAGGCAGTAAAGGTAGGATCCCTCGCTGAGTCCGAGGGAAAAGCCAACCCTGGAGAGAAAAACGACTAAGAAATATTGCCTAAAAGTGTGCAGTTCTTGGTGATAATTTGATGACGTATCATTGTGTAAAATATTTACACTCTCTTTGCAATCAGATTTTCTACTAACAATTAGGCATTAACTTTATGCTTTGTGGAATTTATGTCAACTTTTGATACACTTTAAACACAAAAACCTATTCCACCTATTAAAAACCTAAGAAAAACTATTTTATGTTTTTGAAAACTTACCAAAATGACAATTTTCAAAACCTAAAAATCTGACCACTAATAAAAAGTCAATTATTCATACTGAATCTATTATTAATAATAACGCAACAACTATAGAAGTGCTTCAGAACAACTGAGCAATAATATCTGGAAATACGTAATACACGTTACACGAGTTATGAAGATTGCTCTTAAGAACAGGCATAGTCATATCTGTTATGGTACACATAGCACATACAAAATTTGGTTGAAATCCAACTGATAGTATAGAAGTTACATGTTTTTAAAAATTGGTCCTATCAGCAGGCTTAGAATAATGTTGGTAGCACTGACGTATATTAGTTACTCTAAATTAATCTAGAATACGAGTGCATAGTTTAAAGCTGTCTGCATGCAAACTTTGATATATTGGCATTTGGATAAAGAAATAGAGAAGTCATTTATTAACAGTTGGCATCCCTGGTGGCTCTTAAGATTACTCTCAGTCATATCTGTTTATGTACACATATTACATACGAAATTTGGTTGAAATCCAATTGATAGTGTAGAAGTTATATGCATTCAAAAATTGGACCTATCAGCTGGCTTAAAATCATTTTGACAACACTGCCTCCTGGAAATTAAACTGAAATATTATTATCTATACGTGTGCCAATTTTGGAATAGCTCCCATGCATACCTTCCAAGATATCCAACATGGAGCTCAAATTTCTAGTGCGTTTTTTCAGCAGTTGGTAGCACTGACATCATTTTCAAATATGGGCTTGAGATAATCAGGTATAGATATTTACTCATACTATATTTGGTTTCGATTGCTGCAGCTGTTTAGGAGTTGATAGGGGAGGACACACACACACACACACACACACACAGACAGACAAACGGACAGATAGAAGGACAGACAGACGCACATTTGCCCGGATTGATCTCATAAGTCTACTTTTTCCTCATTTTTGAAAAATGTGAAAAGTAGGCTAAAAATATTTAAACACATAACTATCCAGGCCTTAGTGATCAGTAGGGCCCGGATGTTGATGCCGTAAAAAAGTTTAAGAAATGCTCTTAAAATTTCAAAAATGTCTGTAATAAATGACCTAAATATTCGAAAACTGCACTATACAATGGAGAAAATGATCTTATAACAATAAACTAACCAATATTTCAAAAATTTGAAAAATGCACTATAAAATGGAGAAAATGATCTTATAACAATAAACTCACCAATATTTCAAAAATTTGAAAAATGCACTATAAAATGGAGAAAATGATCTTATAACAATAAACTCACCAATATTTCAAAAATTCGAAAAATACACTATAAAATGGAGAAAATAATCTTATAATAATAAACTCACCAATATTTCAAAAATTCGAAAAAAAAACTATAAAATGGAGAAAATGATCTTATAATAATAAACTCACCAATATTTCAAAAATTCGAAAAATACACTATAAAATGGAGAAAATAATCTTATAATAATAAACTCACCAATATTTCAAAAATTCGAAAAATACACTATAAAATGGAGAAAATGATCTTATAATAATAAACTCACCAATATTTCAAAAAATCGAAAAATACACTATAAAATGGAGAAAATAATCTTATAATAATAAACTCACCAATATTTCAAAAATTCGAAAAATACACTATAAAATGGAGAAAATGATCTTATAATAATAAACTCACCAATATTTCAAAAATTCGAAAAATACACTATAAAATGGAGAAAATAATCTTATAATAATAAACTCACCAATATTTCAGAAATTCTAAAAATACACTATAAAATGGAGAAAATGATCTTATAATAATAAACTCACCAATATTTCAAAAATTCGAAAAATACACTATAAAATGGAGAAAATAATCTTATAATAATAAACTCACCAATATTTCAAAAATTCGAAAAATACACTATAAAATGGAGAAAATGATCTTATAATAATAAACTCACCAATATTTCAAAAATTCGAAAAATACACTATAAAATGGAGAAAATAATCTTATAATAATAAACTCACCAATATTTCAAAAATTCGAAAAATACACTATAAAATGGAGAAAATGATCTTATAATAATAAACTCACCAATATTTCAAAAATTCGAAAAATGCACTATAAAATGGAGAAAATAATCTTATAATAATAAACTCACCAATATTTCAAAAATTAGAACAAGTAGTTCCGTGAAGAACTATACAGCCTATTTTCATATATCCTACTTATGTTAACAGCCACAATCAACATACAAAATTTCAGTTTAATTGCTGTAACAGATTCGTAGATATTGAGAACCGTCTAAATATTTCAGATGGTCGCCAGGATGGATTTTTATTTTTGTACTATTACATTAAGATTATTGTGTACGTGTGGTATTCAAACTTCAATCGCATGATTAGACAACAAGAAGTAAAAACGAGATTTTAAAATTACGCACAGCAGCCATCTTGTGATAATGCAAACCATTGAAATAAATTAGATGCCAGTGGATCAACATTTGTATAAGCATTTAACGTGCAACGTTTCACGGCACTCGGATAGTTAATTCGCGAGAAACGTCCATTTAAATATTTATACTTCGCGTCGCCGCCATGTTGGATTTGTGCTCACCAGGTTCCTGAAAGTCCTATAGGTGAACATATGTTCATATTCTCTATGAACATAAAAAAAAATCAGTTTGGTTGCTGTAAAAGATTCATAGATATTGAGAACCGTCTAAATATTTCGGGAGCTCACCATTTAGGAGTGTTATGTGTATAGGCCATAGAGTTATGTACCATTCAAGGACAATTATTGCCTAGGTTCATTATTCAAACTTTCAATTCGATCGCATGATTACGACACAAGAAATTAAAACTTAATTTTAAAATTTCGCACAGCCGCCATCTTGAGGTTATGTAAGCAATTGAATTAAATTAGATGGCAGTGCATTACAATCTGCAAAATCAATTACTGTACCACATTTCACTGCGCTCGGAGAGTGGAATCACGAGAAAAATCTATTAAAATATTTTAAATTCGCTTGGTCGCCATGTTCGTTTCGTACTTTACAGGTTTATGAAATATACATAGGTATACCTGTATCAGTACCCTTTATCACCGTACAAAATTGCAGGGTGATATCTGTAATAGTTTCGGAGATATAGAATGTCAGTGAAATATTTCGCACAGCCGCCATTTTGAGGTTATGTAAACAATTGAACTAAATTAGACTCCAGTGCATTACAATGTGTATAAACATTTGCTGTACCAAGTTTCATTACATTTAGATAGTTAAATCGCGAGAAAAGTCTATTTAAATATCTCAACTTCGCTTGGCCGCCATGTTGGTTTTGTAGTCACCAGGTTTTTGAAAGTCTCATAGGTGAACTTCTAGTAGTGCCCTTTATCACCGTGCACAATTTCAGGGCGATATCGGTAATAGTTTCGGAGATATTGAATGCTAGTGAAATATTTCGCACAGCCACCATGTTGGATTGGAGAGACGTAACAAAATTTGAAGGGCACGGTCGAGGTCGCCGGGAATAATGCTATGAACTTCCCGAGTTTCATTGAAATCGCTCCAGCCGTTTCGATTTTATTAGGGGGGGACACACACACACGAATCACACACACACACACACACACACGCACATACACACGGACAAAAGGTGATCTCATAAGCCTATTTTTTCAAAATTGAAAATAGGCTAAAAATACACTATAAAATGGAGAAAATGATCTTATAATAATAAACTCACCAATATTTCAAAAATTCGAAAAATACACTATAAAATGGAGAAAATAATCTTGGAAAAACAGCTGCTATAATAATAAACTCACCAATATTCAAAATTGATATCTTAAGCTCAAACTGAAAAGTCAATCAAAATAGATTTCTAGCACTTAACAGAAAGTTTGTGTTCACTTTAGTCAGAGTTGCGCTGCACTACGAGCATCTATATACCCACGGTACCGTTCTTCTGTATCCAAGATATATATTTTTCTACTAATAGCAATACTGAAATATGTTATTTCAATATTTTAAATTATCTTGTATCAGCTACTAGCTTCTTCTTCACTCTGAGACACGTAACTCCCTCATATAAAGCTGTGACATGACGAAATTGGAAAAAAAAATGACCTTAAAAGGTCGATTTCTCTAAAATATGACCAAAAAATGTACCAAACTTTAAAAAATGCTCCTAAAATGGAAAAATAGCAACAAAAAATGCAAAAAGATGCAGAATAAAAGTGACATATTTGCATACGGGGTGGCCCGTCCGGAGTTTATATGTACCTCAACATTGTTTTAGACAGCTCAGTAAAAAGATGATATGTCATCAACATCCGGGCCCTAGTGATGACGGTCATATTTTGCTTCCCGCATAGGGTGCACACGCATTCCTCGTTCGGCGAGTGGGAGTACAGCTTGGGGTAAGATCGAAAACAGCTAGTCTGGTCGTTATGTGTCTTAATTCGTAGTTAGCTTCTTTCCACTTGTCGGTGGTCGTCAGTGCTGTAAAAGTCCAGCCAAATTTCTGTTTTCTTTCTATGATGTTCGAGAAAAAGATAAGTAATGCTCAATCCAAATGCATATTTTGTGCTCTAATAAATTTATTAATAGGATTTCATCCCACGATGTGCAGAATCTCAGAGACTTCACGATAACCTCGGCAGGAATTATTTATATCTTAACCAATGCAAGGCCAAACAGGAAAGCTCTTTCCTCCTAAAGAAGCAGCCGACGAGATACGTGGTCTGATGAAACTTCCCTGTAAGAATGTAGTTCCATATCGGTAAATCATGACGAAATTCTATTTCATAACAACACTTGAAAAAAAAAGTCCCTCTTCAACCAAGGTTGTCCGTCAGACATGCCACCTGTCACAGATGTTATAGCATCCCGGCTTTACGAACATCTGATACGAACAATATTTCACGCAGGATATATAAGGAAACATTTCTAAAGATACTCATTTTCCAGTTCACTCACCGAATTGAAGCTATCAAGATCTACATTTTATTCTATTCTTCATCTGGTGAGTTGGCCTTGCTGATAGCCAGTGCCTCGCCTTATTTGGAGTTAAGAGAAATGTGGTGTTAAGTCCAAGCTTATTATCCACTCATCTCCTTGGCACGAAACCAGCCAGTCCATCAAACTTCTCTTTTCACTTATTTAATCGAACAGAAAAGAAGAATGTGAATACTTGAAGGTTGTTGCTGAAATACAAAGGTCATTCAAATCATGTTTTTATTCCAAAGGTAGTGGTTTATCTTTATTAAGTAGGCCCTACTGCTTCTTCGGTAGATGAAGGAAGCTTGTAGTTTAACGTGACCGTTAATCGCGCGATTATGAGCCGCGGGACCTCCTTTTTACGTGGAATCCGAACCACAGGACATGGCATTTCACTTCGAAAATCTCACATGCAGTGACCGGGAATCAAACGCGGTCCGCCTTGGTGAGAGGCAGACAGCTTGGCCGCTGAGCCACCACGCCCCCGGTAGATCATCTGTAGACTATCCAACTAAGGTTCCCTACTTCACAGGTTTGATTCCTGGCCGAGGAACTCATATTTTGTGAATGGGAAGAGAATTCCACACCAATCTAAATCATAGGGTATTCAGTCATTTTTAGCCTATTTCCATTCATGAAAATATAGGCTTATGAGATCATCTTTTGTCCGTGTGTATGTGTGTGTGTGTGTGTGTGTCCACCCTAATAGAATCTAATCGGCCGAAGCGATTTCAATGAAACTCGGTAAGTGCATACCTTGTCCAACCTTGACCGTGTTTTTACAATTATTGAAATATGTTTCGCCAACCCAACATGGCAGCCACGGGGAATATTTCACTGGCATTCTATACCTCCGCAACAGTAACAGATATCACCCTGAAATTGTGTGCGGTGATAAAGGGTACTACTAGAAGTTCATTTATGTAACTTTCATAAACCAGTTAAGTACAAAACTAACATGACGGCCAATCGAAGTTGAAACATTTAAATAGATTTTTCTTGTGATTTAATCATCCGAGATCAGTGATACCTGGCACAGCAAATGCGGTACATTGTAATGCACTGACATCAAATTTAGACTGTGCGAAGTTTTAAAATTAGGTTTTTATTTCTTGTGTCTTAATCATGCTATCGCAGTGAACGTTTGTGTAATGAATCTATGCATTAATCTTCATCTAATGGTCCATAACTCTATGGCCTACACATATAACAATCCTACATGGCGACCATTCGAAATATTTAGACGGATCTCAATATCTACGAATCTATTACAGCAATCAAACTGAAATTTTGTATGTTGATAGAGGCTATTGATATAAGTTCACCTATGGATCATCCAATACCCTGCTGAGCACAAAACCAACATGGCGGCGACGCGAAATTTAAATATTTAAATGGATTTTTCTCGTAACTTTTCATCCGAGCGCTCTGAAACTTAACACAGTATATCTTTATACAAGCCTTAATATACTGACGTCTTATTTAATGGAATTTTATGAGACTTAAAAGAATAGCGGCTGTGAATTTTTTTAAATCTCGTTTTCATTTCTCGTGTCCTTAGTAAGACCAGTAGAATATATGAAAATAGGCTATCTTAGTTCTTCATGGAACTACTTGTTTTATTTATTTTTTAATCACTCATCCTCCAAGCTCGGCTTCACCCTCGGACTCGGTGAGGACAGTGTCTTGGAGCTGAACACACTTTGTCAGCAGATACAACTGGGGATGGTAACAGGCCGATCGCCCAGGCGACAACTAACTTGGTCTACTTAAGGAAGTCTGGGAAGGGATTTTAGAAGGAAGTTGGTCGTGGGCCTGTTTAAAGAAACCGTCCCAGAATATGCCTGGTGTTAGCACAGAAAAGAAAACTGGACTGAGTGGGCACTGCAGCAGAGTGATGCAATCAAGGCTGAAGACACAAACCTACCATTACTATTGTTTGTGCTCCATGAGCGGCAACCAGTTCCGCATACCTCAGTGCGACACATGAATGAGTAGGTCCAACAACACGCGCTCCGTTCTTCCCTTTTGGCACACACGGCATATTAACAAAATAAAGTAAGCCCATTTTGTGGCGTAGTGACTAGCATCCTTGGCTATCACCGTGGTGGTCCGGGTTCGAGTCCCCGACTCTGCCAAGAAATTTAATCAGTCCATAGTCTGAGGGCTGGCACGGGGTAGATGATGATAATTGTTGTTTTAAGGGGCCTAACATCTAGGTTATCGGCCCCTAATGGTTTGGGTGATCGTGAAGATGATAATGAAATGTAAACTATAACTAAAACTAACTACTCACTTATATACTAGAAGAAGAAATGGAAATCAAATGGAGAATAGGGCAAATAAAGGACAGGAGGAAAATAAATGACCTCAACCCTCGAAGAATGCGGATTGAGGGACTTGGAAGGAAGAAGAGCCATGAAAGTGGAGGAAAGTGAAAGTGGAGAGGGTCCGCCCCAGAGGTAATGGATAAAAGAGGGAAACCGGACCCAGCTCAGAAATCCCTCGGGGTCACCAACTCCCGAACTCACCAGCCGTGAGCCCCTGAGGGTGTAGCAATATCTAGGGTGCACCAGAAGTGGTGGGGCTACATACACCCTACCTCCTAGAGGGTCTTGAGCAGAAGGCAGGAGATAACATGAAAAGAAAAAGAAGGCTGACCCCTCGCAGAAGGAGGGTATCAGAAAAGATGAGACAAGGGCCAATTAAGGCGGGGAAGGAAGAGACTCCCTAGACCTCGGATACCCTAATACCGTCTGGGTCGGAAGAGAACAAGAGTTGACCAAGTGAGGTCGACAGGAAAGAAGACGGAGAGGAGCCTGGCACAAGTAAGTGGAAGCAATGCCGGACTCAGCTGGGGCCTCGTGGTCGCCAACCCACGTCTAACTAAATGTGAGCCTTGGGGGGGGGGGGGGGGGGGTAGGCAGAACTGAAAAGTTAGATTCCCATCTCATCCATTCAAGGAAAGGTTGTCCGTGGTTTCTCCACTTCTACGCCAAGTAAATATCGGAATAGTACCTAAAATAAAGGCACATACGCCTCCTACCTAAATTGTAACCCCAATTACTACTGAAAACACTAGTAAAACCACCATAATTACGTAGGTTATCAGAGAGATCCCCCAACACACACCTAAATGCACAGGGCTACATAACCACGCTGTCACAAAGGCCCTATATAAATCAACAGCAACAATACGTGGTACTGATTTAATTTGAGAGGCTTGGACATCGTGGTTATTTCGCCCCGTGTAATTTCGTCTGATAACATGTGTTATTGTGATGGTTGTATTAGTGTGTGTATCGGTAATTCAGCTGAGGATTGGGAAGGACGCGGTCATGGCATTAAGTTAGGAACCACCCGGCATTTGACTGGAGTAAATTGGGAAACCACTTCCTGGAAAGCTGCGGTGGAAATCCACCACTTGTCAGTTTGCCTCACGAGGCTGAGCGTACCCCGCTCCAGCCCTCACACGGATTTACATTTCTTGTCAGATTTGGGTATGGAACCCAAGAATGCTAACCGAACACCAAGCCCCTGCCCTGAGCTGTACATAGCTAGAACACTCTACATCCTAGGCAACCTAACATATTCTAACCTTGGTCTACTCTACCGTTCTTGTCCCCGACACTTCCTTCCATACAGACTGGCTGCGTGGCTCAGCGGTAACGTTCTCGCCTGCTGACCACAAGATAGCGGGATCGAATCTAGGTTGAGTTACCTGTAGGTGGCAATTGAGGGTGCGCAAATGTGAGCGAGCCGTGTCAGTAGATTTACTGGCACGGTAAAGATCCCCTTCGGGGCAAACTTCCGGCACGTCGGCGTCTCTAAAAGCCGCAGTAGTTAAAAGGGACGTATAATAATCAATAACATTCCGTCCATAACTAAGTTTCCTATTCCAGGATGACTTCGTATGTGTCCTACCAAAATATCTCTTCTCTTCATTAGCTGTCGCCAGAACCATCTCTCCTCTCGCACTCTTCATTTGATACTCTATCTACTCATCTGATCTTCATCATTCTCCTGTAACACAACATTTCAAATGATTCTATTCTCCTCATTTCTGCTGCACCAACAGTCCAAGTTTCACTTCCATAGAGTGCCACGCTCCAGACAAAGGCGTTCAAAAATGACTTTCTAATACTGTACCCAATCGTCATCATATGGAACATGTGTTCGTATCCCAGCTAACTCACGGTCTTTCGAGGTATGGGACATTCATGCCCACCATACGATCACATGCTCAGGATTTGAGTCTGTCAGGAGACTACTCTACTTGAAGGAAACAACATATTCCTAAGTATAACATTTAATGATAGAAAATCATGGCTATACAACATAAAACACAAACAAAAGATACTTTACATTTACTTCCCACAACGAAAATCAAAGTTATCTGTGAGTCTCTCCTTAAAATTAGTGCTTCACCGCACTCAAGTCTATTCAAAACATCCTATTATTAATACTCTCTGATATTTGCGAGTGTCCATAGTGTTCTTCACGTGGCACAATTTAACACAAACTGGAATATCACAACACAATAAACACAAATTATCTTTAAATGACATTAAATCTGCAATTATTAAACATTTATCCGTTTTACACGGGGCCTTTACTTTCAGTAACATTAATTCATTATCTTATGCCTTAATTAACAAGTGTTGTGTCGCGCAACTCGTATTCTTTTTCCCATCAATTTGAAACACTGAAGTAGTACACTTTCCCTTCCAAAATTCACATGGATAGAGATGTTTTATAGCTTCACCATACAACGATTTTCTGGGTCTGGTCAAAACATCGTTACAAACGTGTCATGTCATTGAAATTACGCTACCCGTATGAATAAATTAGTGTAAACTGGGCAAATACACTTTACAAAGATGCCTGTATTTACTTGGTGCAGTATTCCTCCTCTGAGAATAACTGGGCCAAATATTATCCGATCACAGCGTTCCAACATGGTATGTGTGTGGAAATAAAGCATTTAATTCAATTGGCATCATCACAACAATCATATCTTAATTACTTTTCGAAATATCGAGATTCTTCAGTGTCCCACTACGCTTTTAAAATAAAAGGATCAGGTCAACAGACTTCCTTTCCAAGCGGACAATACATTAGTTTCGGCTGCCTGAGAAAGATGGTCGCCGGTCTAGTGGCCTTCCTGCCACCCCATCTGGCTCCTTGCAAGGTTAAGTTTATTTACTGGTGCAGTTACACTGGAGGGACCCTGAGTGGGTTGTGTCCCTAGTAATTGAGTCATTCTAATTATTTAACTCCTACATTTAGAGTATAATGGGCTCAACTCGGCTCCTAATTAATATTCATGGCAGGGGATGGATCACGGATAGCTTTGCCGTTCTGTGGCGACATTAGTAGCTCTGGCGCGCATCTCAAGTGAGTATCAAAATTCTCTCACTGGTGCAGCTGCCTATAACAAGAGGAAATCGGCGTTTCCTATACGACGAACCATTAGTCTTACCTCTAAGGGCAGATCAATTAATATATGGGCACACACAGGGTCTCTAATAGTAATCTCTAGTGGCAACAATTCTGCAAATGATGGATACAGACAGCCTCTGTCCCACTTCGTTGCGAATAATACAAGTATGCTCCAAGGCGATACTATCTCGTAGATATCGAAGATTAGCCGACTAGATTCGCCTAACGCGCAAGCTATGTTTGGATGATCCCCGCAACTTATTGACGTAAATCTCTTGATTCTACGTTACTTGCTCGCTGTACGCGGCTCAAACAATACTTCTTATATATGACTCAATTATTAAAGCACTCACGTCCTCTCTGCAATTACTCATAAGCCAAAGCTTTATGTAGCTCCCAAAACAAGTATAAATTTACTGGCTTACATTAACTACCTTAATGGTTCTCAAATACAACCCTGTAGAATTTACCATAATAAACATTCATTCAACAATTCAATGACACTGAAAAACTCTCATTACCTCGATATTTTACGTTTCTTTCTTACTGTTTACAATAACACAGTACTCTTACGTTAGACATGACACACTTTTCACGTACTCTAGGCCTGACATGCCCATTATTTTATTCATTACTGTTACCGACCCCAGATTATTATTATTATTATTTAACGTTACCGTTACTTTCATCATTGTCTTACGCCGAAATGGCCGTAAACAAATCATCCTCCAAGCCATATTTTACCAAAATACGAGGGATGTGAGCTCGTACATAAATGAATGTTAATTCTTAGTCTTAGAGTGATGCTTCGTTGTATGGTGAGCTATTTAATCATATCAACATATTAAATTTGTACTCACTTTCATTTTTACTGGGTTAGTCCAGCACGCCAGCCACGAGCCTACCATGATGCTTAGCTTAAGCCATCATGATTTTCCATCACTGGCTTTTCTCACTTTGACACAATACATATTATTTTACCACATACACATAAACACTTTTAAAAATCACTGTAATATAACTTTATATACAATTCCCGCACTATTTCACACATGGATCCTTGATTGGACTCCGACTATCGCCTGACCTCAGAGATGCGATGCAGCTAATTCCTGACAACCGCTGGTCTCCATGAAAGTCTATCTTGCGTGTGCGTGCGTTCGACTCCTGTCACCTACTGTTTATATCTCCTCTACTGCAATTCCGTTCAATCCTCTGTCACGACTATTTGTGACGCCTTCCAGGCTTCCGTAACTGTAGTGATCCTGACAATAATGTGTCATTTTTAACTATGACAACACCTCCTGGTATGTTCGTTGTCTATAAACATCCTAAATTATCCCTACGCTGTACTGAATTTATACTCGCGTATGTTATTGGTTAAACGTCTGCTGTAGACTAAATCTTACACGATTACTGTTGTGAAGCTGCATGATGCGCTTCCATTGTTCTCCAAATACATTTGAGCGTCGATACTTTATAAATTCGCGCACTTTCTTGCGTGATCTGGCAGCGTGTTAGTTCACGTGTTGAGTCAAGACGAACTGAAGACGAACTGAAGACGAACTAACTTCCCTGCGAAGCTTCCCCTATAAAAGGTTTCTTGTGAAACATAGTCCACTGGACACTCAGGACCGACTCCCTTCTTGAAATAATACATTTACAGACAAAGTGAAGTATAATCCTCGTTTGTCTAAGTGTGGAGGTCCCAAATCACTCGCGTGCAAGCGATTGCTTCGGCCAATTAATTACAATTAATTGCCATCTTCCATGGCGTCATGACGCTATCCTGGTAATTCCCCCTCTGATGATCTCCAAAACCTTCCTCCCGAGCGGAAGAAGTTTGTGCAGAGGCTCGTTTATAGATGTAGGCTTTAATTTAGGCGTGAGAACACTCCTAAATTATCTTTCCTAGAATATATTCACCTGGGTGTAAGTTTTATTTCATTTCAATGCTCCAATTGGCTGTAATCAATTAATTTCTGTGGGCGACTGCCTCCTCTCCACCTTTATGCTTTGTGAGACGGTGGATCCCAGAGTCATTAATCTTGAGCTGCTCTTGCGGTCCAGACGAAAATTAGTTCCTTGGCGTCACCTAAAAACGCCCCTTCGCTAACTACGATTTGTCAACTGTCAAGCTGGTTTGCTTTCCTGCATTCAGGCTTCTAAAACGTACATGGGTATTGTATTTTCTTGCAATGATCCCCCTTAAATGCTATGATATTCCCGTTCTAGCCGTGAAATCCTGCTATTATGATTATATGCAGATATAACTCATTGCTCTTCGGGTTCCCTGTAGCTGTTCCCCCTCAGAGATCAATGATTCGACTCTGGGCAGAATCATGGGCCTGGTCTTCTTTGATAAGACCCGAGTTCGATGCCAGTCTGCCGTGTCTAATTGGGCACAATACCAAAATCTATATTTGATGTCAACATATTTCTTTTCTGTAAAAATGCTTTTCTTGCATGAGCCAACCTACTTTTTATATCGTCTTTGCTTCGTCCATCACTTGTTATTGTGCTTCCTAAGTAGGATTAAGCGTTTCCCTCTTTATCAGCGAATAATAGTAATGCATGTAATATTTTCAAGAAATTGTGTTTTATATGAATCGGTCGGTGGAGAAAGGAACTAAGTCCATTTTCGACCATTTTTATTTTTTCATGTACAGTAGATGCACTAAACTGACCAAGGCGCAACATACTGTGCTGAAATAAACTGTGTTCCTTGGTGCGACTGGGTGAAAGAGCTTAATATCACACTGAAGAGAAAGGAATCAAGTCCAGGACTTGGTTACTCTCTCTGCCGCGAGACAGCGCATGTGAAGCGGGGTATGAATTGGCGGCAATACATCAGTGCAACACTGGGCGAATTCCCTGTATGGGTTTCTGGCTAATTGTTGATGCTGTTGTTGGAAATAGTTCGTGAACACAAAAGACGAATAGTAAAAGTGGCACGAGTTCATGGTTTTCCCTACAGTAGTTATGGTGGAAATCATATACCTGGAAAACCTCTGGCAGTAACTGTGGGGAAATGTCCCCACCTAATCTACGGTAATTGGGCAAAAGCGCGGTGATTGACTGAAAATTACCCTATAAATTGATAGTTTGTACAGGCAACACTGAAAAATTGCCTTCAAAACTTCACTAAATTGTTCCAACAATGCCGCTATTCACAACAATATACAGTAGCATTTGTGTTACCTCGTTCGGAACAATAGTACTCAAAGGACAAACAAATGACCTTGATCATTCATCCACTTAACATTCTGGGAGAGGAGCTGAGTACGTGAGAATGGAATGGAGGATATTGTAAGGAAAACTGTAGGGAAAATGGAAGGAAATATGGAATGCAAATGTACGAAGTGAAGTATAAAAGAAGGACTATAGGTTCAAAGAAACGAAATGAGGACAGGATAGGCAATATATGAATAAGAGAGGTACAGACTATTGAAATTTGCAGGGATTACAATAAGGAAAATATAGGATAGGTTACGCTGGTGAATGTTGCTTTGAGACGAAATATTGAGGTCATTTTCCCTTAAGAAGGAAAGTGGATAGATAGATTGATTGATTGATTGATTGATTGATTGATTAAGCCCGGTAAGATTAAGGCTCAGTGCGGGGCAGTGGCCTTCTCTTACATGTTAGCAGATACCGGTACACAACTTACTGTGTTATGCAACAGTGAGTAGAAATGGGTAACTAGTAAATATTACTAAATGACTAACAATAAAACAGTGATTATTAACATAGAAGTGAAAGTTATGCTAATCATAAAAGTAGTCTATAGTAATTAACAGAACAAACTTAATAACTAAATAATTGTAATTTTAATAGGCAATAAGATTATCTACAAATGGATACAACTCCGTTGGATTATAATAGCATAATCCCGCGGCGTAGCCGTGCTCGTTAAATCGTGCACCACAGCCGCGAGTGCAGCTGCAGTAAGTCCCGATATAACAGGTTCGCAACCCGGCGATGACAGCGACTATCCTGAGTGTGGTTTCCCTCCTTGGTTTTTCCACACTCTCTCCTGGCAAATGTCGGGATAGTACCTTACTTCAAGTTCCGTGGCACCTACCTCATCCCTATCCCTTCACACAATACTACAGTCATCACATAAATACAGGTTATCAGACAAGTCCAATGCACACCCAACTACACTGGGCTGATGACCAAGATGTCCCAAGCCCCTAAAATGAATTAACAACAAATACCATGAAAGAAAAAGGTGACATGGGAAGGGGGATCGGAAGTTAGTGTGGGGAAAAGAGGTACAGGGAGATCAATGAATGAAATCAGGGGTAATTATGTAAGGATCGAAAGCCATAGCCGTAAAGAAGGATAGCAGGAAGGGATGGGTCGTATGTTGTAGCTGTTGAAAGTGGAACGCCAGCCCGGTTTTCTTATGTCTCCAACGAGGTTAATGAAGACAACACCTGGACAAGATGTAAATTAAATGTCCCTTACTTGGAAACTAGTTAGTTAAGCAAGCTCCACTAATGCTCGACCTTACGACTACTAATCGGGATAGACGTATGGGAGTTCGCCAAAATGAGCTGGGCACAGGTGCAAATTTACCGATATGGGTCGACAAATAAATGGATAGTCTTCAAGGAGTTTTAATAACATTCCACGTCAATTTATGTTTTTAAAAGAAGTTAATTTGGTATAATCACTATTTTGATATGATAGTTGTTGGTTTTAGGGGCCTATCATCTAGGTTATCGGCTCCCTAATGGCTATCGGCTGTTGTTGTTGTATCATTTGAGGTGCGTGGACATCGGGTCATTCAGCCTCGTGGAATTTCGTCTAGTAACCAGAGTTATTGTGATGACTGTATTTTTTTATTTATTTATTTATTTATTTATTTAACGTATGGCCTTTAGTGCCGGGAGTGTCCGAGGACATGTTCGGCTCGCCAGAGGCTGTAGCTGCTTCAAGCGGACACCCATAGGGTGAACTACAAGTTCCGTTCAATTTCAAGTAGTTCCAACTTTCACTACCAGATGTCACTGAAACCTAGTGGTGAACGTTGGAACTTTGATAGAGCGTTCCAACGAAATAAAACCTAGAAATTTAGATTCACACAAGTTTACTGTATTGGTGTGTGTCTTTGATAATTAGGTGAGGATTGGCCTTAAGTTAGGTTTTTGCCTGGAGTGGAAGTTGAAGTGATAGAAGCCATTTTTCAGTGTTGCTTAATTCTATTATAGAAAGCTTTCCGAGGGTGGGGGGGGGGGGGGGGGGGGGCGTGGTGGCTCAGCGGTCTAGCTGTATGCCTCTTACCAAGGCGGTCCAGGTTCGATTCCCGGTCAATGCATGTGAGATTTTCGAAGTGAAATGCCATGTCCCGTGGTTCGGATTCCACGTAAAAAGGAGGTCCCGTGGCTCATAATCACAAGATTCACGGTCATGTAAAACTACAATCTTCCTTTAGAAAGCTGTCCAGTCAGTCAACACACATTGTGGCCAATTACATTAGAATGAAACTATTTACATACCCTATCCTGAAAAAGACGAGATATTACTACAATCTAACATGCTTTTGTGTACAAATTGGGGTCTTTAATACTTAATACAAAATGGGATTATTTATTTATTTATTTATCGTATGGCTTTTAGTGCTGGGAGTGTCCGAGGACATGTTCGGCTCGCCAGAGACTATAGCTGCTTCAATGCGGGCATCCATGGGGTGAGCTACAAGTTCCGTTCAATTTCAAGTAGTTCCAACTTCCGCTATCAGATGTCACTGACACCTAATGGTGAACGTTGGAACATTGATAGAGCGTTTCAACGAAATCTAACCTAAAAATTTAGCTTCTGACAAGTTTAGTTAGTGGAAGGATATTTTGCATGCCATAAATCTATGAAATGGGACCCCTCCAGCTTTGCTTCCCCTCCGAAGGAAGGCTTACTAAAGTATTTTAACGCTCTTAAAAAATCCGACGACTTCGGCCGGGTTTGAACCTACGCTCTTGGGCACAGCGGTTCAGCATGCTACCAGCTACCCCATTTTGTATTAAGTAGGCCTACCCCATTTTGTATTATGCATTAAGTACCCCATTCTATACATAAAAGCGTGTTAGTTTGTAATAATTTCTCGCTCTTTTTAGGTTAGGGTATGTAAATACTTGTTTTCCCGCCTTAAATGTAACTGGGCACCATTTTGTGTGGACAGACTGGAAAGCTCTTTTTAATGGAGTAGAAGTGTGAAACCACTTCCAGGATGGCTGAGGTGGAAATCGAACGCACCTCTTCACAATTTTGTCTCACGAAGCTCAGTGTACACCGTACGTTACATTTGGCAGAGCCGGGAATCGAACCCGGACATCCGGGGCGACAGCCAAAAATGCTAGCCGCTACACCAGGAAGTGGAAAATTACAACGTGGACAAAGGTGGTCTTAGATTCCAGCCTCAGGTGGCTTCGGTGGCGTAGTTGGTAGCATGCTGAGCTTCTATTCCCAAGATCGCGGGTTCAAACCCGGCCGAAGTCGTCGGATTTTAAGAGCGTTAAAAAACTCAGTATACCTTCCTTCGGAGGGGAAGTAAAGCCGTCCCATGTCATAGATTTATGGCATGAAAAAGAACCTTCCACTAACTACTCTTGTGGAGGCTAAAATTTGTAGGTTAGTTAGATAACGCTATATTTGTTCCAACATTCGCCGCCTGGTGCTGACTGCGATGGCATTCAGTAGCCACATCCGCAGCTTGATGTCGTGGACGATTGCATTTGGTAGCAAAAGTAGGAACTACTTGCAGTCCTTCCACCTGAATCACAGATAACAAACACTAATACAGTCATCACAATTAACACCGGTTGACAGACAAATTCTACACACATCCAAAGTGCATGGAGCTACATGACCGCGTTGTCGCAGCCCCTAAACTAAGGAACCAAACAACCAGAATCCAGACTAACTCTTTAGGCATAAGTTATAAAGACACGTTAAATTATAATCCTACTTTCATGATGAACGTACCTACCTTCCTCCCCAGATGAAATGAACAACCTACTAGAACTCAGTGATTAGGTAACTCAAATAACATGCTATTTCAAATATTAGGTTAAGGTCGCATAATACCTGCCATCAGGTGTACTATTGAATGCACTGTATTACGCGGATATTGCTGGGAAAGGGTAACCATGAACCGTATGAGGTAACGCGCCATGGTGTACGAACAGCCGAACAGATGGTCTTAATTAGGTCCCAGGTGATAATCACTTGTAGGTTCACACTCTTAGTGAGATGTACATTTTGAATGCAGTGGGGCCAAGCCCATGTTTGGACTCCAAATTTGCTATGTTTGTCACATAAGTTGGCATGTGCGGGAGATGGAGAAACATCTGGCGACAAGAGGTCAGTAGATTGTGTCACGAGTCGTGACGGGTCACCCGTAACCAACACCTTGCTTGCCCTTGAGAAAGTGCCGTTCAATTGCAATCTTATGTCAGAGAAACTGTGCCCACCTCTAGATGATGCCATAATCGGTGGAAAGTTCAAACTCTAAGATCTACAGAATGCTTGGAAATATTTCCCAATATCCTGAGTTTGTTGTAGTTTATTTGTTTTAGGGACTTGGGACATCATAGTCATCAGTCCCGCGCACTTGAGTGGCTGTGTGTGTGTGCGTGTGTGTGTGTGTGTGTATGTGTGGAATCAGTGTTATTGTGGTCTCGCGGCGTAGCTGACTCGTTACGTCATGCACCACGACCGCTAGGCTAGCTGCAGCAAATTCAGAGATCGTAGGTTCGAATCGCGGCGCTGACAGCGGCTATCCTGAATGTGGTATTTCCGCGGATTTGTCCACACTCTCTCCAGGCAAATGCCGGGATGGTACCTTACTTCAAGTTCCAGAGCACCTATCCATCCCTATCCCTAATACAGCTACACACGCTACTACAGTCATCACATAAACACAGGTTATCAGACACATTTAACGAACACTTAACTACACGGGGCTGATGACCAGGACTTTCCAAGCCCCTAAAATAAATTATTAACAACAACTGTTATTGTGGTGTCATGAATATTCTTCTTATGACGACTGGCTGCGTGACTCAGCGGTAACGTTCTCGCCTGCTGTGCCCAAGGTTGCAGGATTGAATCCCGGCGCAGTGAATTGGCATTTGAGGGTGCGCAAATGCCAGGGAGCTGTATCAGTACATTTACTGGCATGTTAAAGATCCCCTTCGGGGCAAAATTCTGGCACCCCGGAGTCTAGCCATAGTAGTTAAAAGGCGCATAAAACGAATATCATAATATATAATCTTCTTCTTCTTCTTCTTAGGAGTCAAGGATTTGGAAGGAGGTAATCATGGCCTTCTGTTAGAACCATCTCAGTATTTGCCAGGGACATCAGTGGAATGTTGTATGTCTACCCCTTAGTATTCCCGTTTTCCAACGCGGTCGGCGATGAGATGCGATGGAAGTCTTCGTGGCGGATGGTTTTTACGGCCGGATGCCCTTCCTGACGCCAACCTCATGAGAGGAGTTAATTAGAGATGAAATGAATGAAGGTGAATGAAACTGGGGAAGGATGTGGAAGGAAGCGGCCGTGGCCTGTCAGTAGGCAACGTCCCAGCATTTGCCTGGAGTTGAAAATGGGGAAACCACGGAAAACCATTTCAAGGACGGCCAACGGTGGGGCTCGAACCCACGCGTCTACCAAGTCAGCAGAGAGTTTAGCCTCATGGCCTAATGGTGCGCTTTAGTGTCGGTCCAGGGACACCAGTGGTAATTTACGGAAAACCACTTCCAAGATGGCTGTGGTTGTAATCGAACCCACCTTTTCTCACTTGTGTCGCCTGATGCTAAGAACAATATACTCCGTTCCAACTGTCAGACCAAAGCGAGGAATCGTAAGAGTACAATAGACGTGACGGCCAAGAGTTCTAGCCACTAACCACGATGTGGTGTCTACCTATCTGTTCATGCTTGATTCCAAATGTGTCAGTCAAATTTGATGGATATTCATTCAGTTTGGCGACGGTGGAAACATCCGCTAACCCCATAGTCATAAGTACCGGGTGAGTTAGCCGTGGTCGTTACGGCATGACTGCTGGCAGTCGATCACATCCGGGAGGCGAGGAGGTTCGAAGATGGTCTTCTGTGGTTTCCCATCTTCCTTCCAGGCAAATGCTGGGTTTCGTCCCTAACTATAGGCCACAGCCGCTACCTTCCAAATCCCTGTCTTTACATTCAAACTTTCCTCCCCAGACAACACTCCACACACGACGGTACGTGTAGCTCACCCATTGGGTGTCCACCTCGAAGCAGCTACAAAACTGGCGAGCCAAACATGTCCTCGTACACTCCCGGCACTCAGAGCCATACGCTAAAAAGAAGTCATAAGTAAGGCCCGGATGTTCATGCGCTATTAAATGAATAATTATGCACGCACAAATGCACTAATTTTGGGTCAAATATGCACTATGAAATAACTACAGCAATTACGATCACTCCGTATCCTTTAGAGTTTCTATTTTGAATAAAAGGAAAATATGAATAGACGGACATACAACTACACCTTTTTTTAAATATCTCAACTAAGAAACAGTTCTAAATATGTTATTTTATGGAAATTCAAGCGGTGTTGACCATCAATAATTACGTTATTATTTTAATTTTTAGGTATAACTGATATACTATTTTAATAGCCATTGCATATTTTTAATGAAAATAATGTTATAATTATTTACATTGTGAATGCTGAATAAAAATAATTCATATTAACTTGCAAAAGGACTGAAACGTACTAGGTATTAAAAGAATTTCAGTATTATTCCGTGATAGAACTGCATTATACGACTTTAAGAACTTGAAGTAACAAAAAAGCGCTTCAAAACAATAGGAAAGTAGAGATGCACTTAAACAGGCAAATGAGAAGAATATGATGCATTGAGTCAAAACAACCAAAATATGCATAAATATGCAAAAATATGATTTTGCATGAACTTCCGGGCCTTAGTCACAAGATATTCTTCACTCCAATGACATTCCGCAGTTTCTTCTAGCAAAGAACGGGAGGTGGAATAATAGAATAATAGTATTCGCTTGATGTATCTACGTAACAGTCGAACGGTATTCCTCATTATCATTGCTGCAGTATGTAGAGCAAGGCTAATTGAAGAACTCTATAATCAGTTCAGACTTCGGTCCCAATTATCGTGGGCTAACGAGGCTCTAAATTATTACCTCTTCCTTCGTGACAACCGTTGTTTCAAATGACTAGTCACGGGACTGGCAATCACTATCACCAACAATGATATTGGTCTACTTTGTAATAATAATAATAATAATAATAGACCCTAATAATAATAATAATAGTAATAATAATTCTTGCGAAAAACAGTGGATGATGATGATGTTTTATGGGCCTAACATCTAGGTTATCGGCCCCTGATGGTTTGGGTGATCGTGAAGATGAAAATGAAATGCAAACTTAAAAACTAAAACTAACTACTAACCTACAAACTAGAAGAAGAAATGGAAAACTAAAGTAGAATAAGGCAAATAAAGGTCAGGAGGAAAAGAAATGCCCTCAACCCTCGAAGAATGAGGATTGAGGGACTTGAAAGGAAGGAGAGCCATAAAAGGCAGATAGGAAAGTGAAAGAGGAGAGGGTCCTCCCCACAAGTAAGGGACAAAAGGAGGAAACCGGACCCAGCTCAGGAATCCCTCGGGGTGAAAAACAGTGGGTCCAAGGATCTTACCAGATGGAAGACGATGGTACAAACCAAATTGTGAACTCTACAACACCAGGGAAACCTCACAGAAGGAGACGCCTGGCTTTCTACGGCCACCTGTAGTTCCCTGACTTTCCTGGTTAACGAGCGGCTCACCTTTGAAATCTAACTGGCTGGATATGTTAACATTTCATGGCTGCCTGGAGCTAAGGCTTTCCCAGCGTGAAGCACTTTCCACCGTAGTCACTGAGAGCAGGGGCGGATCTAGGGGAGGGCGAGGAAGGCGACCGCCCAGGGCCCCGTGGTTCGGGGGCCCCACGCCATGGATTTTTTAAATTTAATTAATTAATTAATTATACTTTTCAAACTAATTTATTATTCATATTCCTTTTTCAGTGCAACTATGACCTCCCGTGACCGTTTAGCAAGGTTAGATTTCAGTGAAATACAATAGAAGACCTCAGCAGTGAAAGAAGTCGCTAAGTAATATTGTAATATTTCATAGTTTACGTTATCTTCTTCAAGAGGACTTAAAGGTTTCTTTCATATTATTAAAAATGTACTGTAGTGTATTCAAAATATTGTAACAATTCTTTATTTGATTATTACCAAACTATTTTCCATTTGATTTGATATTTTTTTGTATTTCCTATTGTTGTGGGGCCCCACCTTATCATATCGCCCAGCGCCCCGCAAGGCCTGGATCCGCCACTGACTGAGAGCAAGCAGTGAGACTGGACAGAACTACGTGCAGATGTGCAACACTGGACACCTGGTACCTGCGTGAGGTACGAGCTGGCCGCCAGGGTAGGACTTTGGAGTCCACGTGGAGTGATAGAGCAAGCATTCTATTGGTCAACAACCGTCAGCTATTGGTCATTAGCGAACAATGGATATTGTCGGCGCGTGCTACTGCCTTACGTTTGAGTCGCCGCTCGTTAACCAGGAAAGTGAGGGAACTATACAGAATGAACCATCACAGGCTGTCTTATAATATCTCCAAGGAAGCCAAGAAGGGTAAAGCCACTGGGTCCTTGTGGGTCAAACAAGTTGAGAATAAATGACAGGAGGCGCTACCGTGTAACAATTGAAACCAGATCTTTCCCCACATGCATTACAGTGGTTCACCACAACGCGTCCAGGAAATGGTCCGAGGAACGTAAGATAGAGTTCAGCAAGAAAATGAAAGATTTTTTTTGTCGTGTGGCCTCCTGAGAGGCCGAGTGCAGGTCTTTCTAGTCGACGCCCGTGGGCGACCTGCGCGTCGGGATGAGAGATGGAATGGATGAAGATGAATGAAACTGGGCAAGGATGTGGAAGGAAGCGGCCGTGGCCTATCAGAAGGTACCGTCCCAGCATTTGCCTGGTGTTGAAAATGGGGAAACCACGGAAAACCATTTCAAGGACGGCCGACGGTGGGGCTCGAACCCACGCGTCTACCAAGTCAGAAGAGAGCTTGGCCCCATGACCTAACGCTGCGCTTTAGCCAGTGTAGCCACTGCTGTCGGTAATGAAAGATTACTGGTCCAATAGAAAGGCTTATGATTTCAGCACGAAAGCAACCGCCAAACAATCCAGCAAGAACACTAGAAGTGGCAGACAACAGCTAAAACACAAGCACCATGGTCCACAGGTAGCCCAAACGACCATAGAAGAAGAATAAAATCTACTTATATACTGTAAATGGCCACGGCTTTCTACGTTATCGATTAATTCCAAAGTTCTTTGATCCGCTTTAAATAATTTTTATGTCATTCGAAACCTCCTGCTGGATGAATTTGAAACATGCGTAAGGTGGGACTTACCCGCAAAAGTCCTCCGGAAAAATGGAACATTTCCTTTTCTTATGTATAAAGGTCAAGGCTCATATTTTAGGTTTATTTCCAGAGTTCTAGTCGATCGATTTGAATGACGTTTATGTCGTTCGAAAGCTCTTCCTGAGAAGATGACGGCATTTTAATCGTAAAAAACGCCGAATCAGTTGAAAACCATCTAACGGCGTATCTACCCGGCTGATTATAACAATTTAATTTCATTCGGAAGCACATGCTGAATATTTTTTAAAAATATTCAAATAGGCCTCCTGTACACCATTGTACAAACAAAACATGCTAAAAAACAATTAAATGTCAAAATCTATGTCAAAAAGAAATGTCAATTCTTTTAAAAAAACATTTAACAACGGATTGGAAAAAATGAGCAAAAGCGAATCGATACCGCTTTTCATATGCGAAAAACCAACAACCACCTGTCAATAAGGTTTTTTCCTGAATCCCAGTGTAATTTTTTATGTTTACAATAGGCCCGCTTGCTTGTAATAATAATAATAATAATAATAATAATAATAATAATAATATTGATAATAATAATAATAATAATAATAATAATAATAATAATAATAATAGATGTTGCTGTCCCACTTAGCCAAAATATGCTAACTACTCAGGCTAAAAAGCAAACAAGTACGCACCGTTGACTGAAGAAATACGGAAACTAAAATTCGTGAATATTGTTACGGCTGTGAGTTTGTGACATCGCTCGCCGTTTGAGTCACAACTGCCCCAGGGGCTGGGCTGTGGCTTGCCTCCTGTATTGCGCGCGCCTTATGCAACAGGGCTACTACAGACAAAGGGATAGTCCAGAAGATTCGTGACTGGACCAGCGGTGGAAACCTCGAGAAGCCGTGGACTCTGGATGGATCTAGAACCATTTATTGAGTCACCGGCCTGCTATATAAGAGTGACCCGTGAAGCAGTTGTCGTTGTGTTTTACGAGCTAGTGCGAGCGATTATCTTGTGCGACAGAAGTGTGGTGACGAAGTGCTGTGCGAGTTACGAAATCCTGTGACATTGTTTCTCCCAGCTTGTGAACAGCGAACATCAAGTGCTCGTAAGTAACGGTATTTGTTGTACCTGAGGAAGAGGGGCAGGTAGCTTCTGCCAAGGCCACCGGACTCATTAGGACGGATTAACTTCTGTGGTCTGTTGCAAGTGAAAGGGGCCAAGGGCGCATAAGGAAGAGACTTGAGGAAACTGGAGAAGGCTCCTAATTGCTTGTATTTGCTGATTAGTGTAATTTTCTGGCCACAATAAAGTTAATTATTTCTTTAAGCAGTAATTAGTGTTGTGCTTTGTACCCCCACCGTAATCCAGTTAACAAAAGTGCCACTAGGGGGTGGCACGTAACAACTGGTGTCAGAAGCCGGATTACGAACTCAAGCACAACACCTGACGGTCCTGGTTTCAAAACCCGAGCAGGTCATTTTCTCTAATTTTCCTGTGAGTGCATGCCCTTTACAAGGCAAACAACTAAAATGGAGGAGAAATTGGCAGCATTGCTAGAAAAGTTAACTGGCATGGAAGACGGCCAGAAGAAATTAGCCAAGGACCTGAAGGATGACCTGAAGAAGATGGAAGACGGCCAGAAGAAGATGGAAGACGGCCAGAAGAAATTAGCCAAGGACCTGAAGGATGACCTGAAGAAGATGGAAGACGGCCAGAAGAAGATGGAGGACGGCCAGAAGAAGTTAGCAGAGGACCTGAAGGACGGCCAGAATAAGTTAGCAGAGGACCTAACCGCCAAATTTCTGGATGGCCAGAAAAATCTGGAAGAGTGTCTGCTGACGAAATTAGAGGAGAGCCAAAGGAAATTAGAACAGGGCCTACGTGAGGAAGTCGCAGCAGTGGAGGAGAAGTTCAACACCTTGCAAGTGGAAGTTGCCGAGCTGCGCCAACGCCCGCTGATGGGGGTGGAGGAGAAATTCAACGCCTTACAAAAAGAAGTTGCCGAGCTGCGCCAACGCCCACTGACGGGGGTGGAAGAGGAATTCAACGCTCTACGAGAGGAAGTTGCCGAGCTGCGCCAACGCCCGCCCACCGTTACACCGGGAATATCAGGAACGGGACATAGCAGAGTGACGCCCCCAACCTTCGACGGAAAGGTCCCGTGGAGCACCTACTTACGTCAGTTCGAGGCAGCCTGTTCCATAAATAACTGGAACAACACAGAAAAGGCTACAGCTCTCATTGTAGCGCTGAGAGGCGACGCCCTTAACGTCCTTCAGGCCATCCCGACTGGATCCCAGGACTACGCTTCACTGATCGCCCATATGGAGTCCCGATATGGAGATAGCCATCTTCAGCAGGCCTACCAGATGCAGCTCCGGACCCGGGTACAGAAGAACGCGGAAACCCTGCAGGAGTTCGAGATGGACATCGCACGCCTCGTAAGGCTCGCCTATCCAACAGCGCCGGCCGACTTTCTGGAACAGATTGCGACGCAGACCTTCACCGACGGGCTACGGGACTCGGACACTCAACAGGCGCTGCGACTCGCGCGCAATAAGACCCTGGCAGATGCGCTGAGCCACGCACTTGAATTCGAGACGGCAAAACAGGCATCTAGAATGCACGCGCGGGTGCGTCAAGTGGACGTCGACGAACCAGTAAAAACCAACGAGACCAAGCCCCTGGCCGACGAATTGATGGAGGCGCTAAGCCGTTTCTTCGACAGTCGCGCCACTACCAGCAACGACACAGCCGGAAGACAACCGGAGAGGCGGCCTGGTAGAGGACTACCGACCTGCTGGGCCTGCGGTAAGAAAGGCCACCTGAGCAAGGACTGCGGTGATCGCCGCCGCCGAGGGTATCCGACGGGAAATCAGTCGTCTGAAGACCGCGCCGCCCAGGGAAACGAGTATTAGCCAGCCTTGGGGGGCAAAGGTTGGCTTGTGACAGTCGTCAAGCCCCGGCAGTCCAAGTGCGTGTGACGAAGTTACGGAGGGACAATAGCAGCCTGATGGTCGACGGAGTCATCAACGGAGTGAGCTGGCCCATGCTGATCGACACGGGAGCATCGAGGACCATCGTCAATCCCACTGTGATCCCGAAGTGGAGAGTGCAACCCACACAAAGGAACCTCCAGCTAATAACCGCGACCGGAGAGACCGCACCGGTACATGGCGAAGCATCACTGGAGTTCGTCATTGGTCGACGGGTGATAAAGCATCCAGTGCTTGTGGCTGACGTATCAAACGAAGTGATCATCGGAGTGGACTTCCTGGACCAGAACAACATCATCTTGGACCTGAGTACCAACACTCTGCACTTCGGAGGTGAGGAACTTGCTTTGCAACCAGCACACGAGGCAGTCACCGCACGACGAGTAAGGCTGAGAGAAGACGTCATCGTTCCTGCCAGGACGGAGGTCAGCGCCGCCGTAATTGTCGACGGAACTGCTGAGGGAGTGGCGGCTGTCATCGAGCCAAAATATGAGGACATCCAGACAAAAGGATTGCTAGTTGCCAAGACCCTCATCAACACGACGCCTCGGCCGTACGTCCGCCTGTCCAACCTGAACGACTACGACATTACGGTTCACCGGGACACCAACCTAGGAGTCTGCGAGCCCGTTACCTGGATTGCCCGCATCACCGACACGACGGACGGACACCTGCAGACGGACAACCGAAGAAGACGCACACTACCAGAAGAACTACAGAAGCTGTACCAAGGATCCCAGGACCATTTAGACGAGGAACAATCACGCCAACTCCAGGACCTGCTACGCGAATTCCAGGACGTCTTCTCCGTGGGAAGCAAAGACTTCGGCAGGACAAGCTTGGTCCAGCACAGAATCGACGTTGGGGACAGCGCACCGATTAGGGCCCCATTCCGACGTGTCCCGCTCGCCAAGCAAGCCGAAGTCAACCGGATGGTTGAAGAGATGAAGGATCAAGGGGTGATCGAGCCATCACATAGTCCTTGGAGTTCTCCGGTCGTGCTTGTGAAGAAGAAGGACGGTTCCACCAGGTTCTGCGTGGACTACAGGCGGGTGAACGATGTCACGAAGAAGGACAGCTACCCTCTACCCCGGATCGACGACACGCTGGACACCATATCAGGGTCGAGATGGTTCTCCACCTTGGATTTGAAGAGTGGCTACTGGCAGGTGGAGGTCCACCCTAAGGACCGCGAGAAAACGGCGTTCTCTGTGGGCAGCGGGCTCTGGCAGTTCACCGTCATGCCATTCGGTCTGTGCAACGCCCCTGCAACCTTCGAAAGGCTAATGGAGACCATTCTGAGGGGACTACACTGGAAGACCTGCCTGGTATACCTAGACGACGTCATCGTTCTGGGGAGGAGCTTCGAGGAGCACTACAGCAACCTTAAGGAGATCTTGTTGAAGCTACGGGCTGCCCAGCTGAAGTTGAGCCCCAAGAAGTGTCAGCTCTTCCAGAAGCGGGTCCAGTACCTTGGGCATATCGTCTCCGAGGAAGGGGTGCGCACCGACCCAGAGAAGACCGCAGCTGTGAGGGAGTGGCCAGTTCCGAAGGACAAGTCGCAACTACGAAGCTTCCTGGGACTCTGCACTTATTATCGTCGCTTCGTGAGAGGATTCGCCGACATCGCCAAACCTTTACATCGACTGACTGAGAAGGACCAACTCTTCACGTGGACAGCAGAATGCCACAATGCCTTCGAGCAACTCAAGCAGGCTCTGTGCACCGCGCCTATTCTGGCCTACCCCAGACCTGGAACAAGGTTCATCGTCGATACCGATGCCAGCGACTTTGGCATAGGGGGAATCCTGTCGCAGGTAGTGGACGGCGAGGAGAGAGTAGTGGCCTACTTCAGCAAGGCCTTGTCAAAGCCAGAAAGGAACTACTGCGTCACAAGGAAGGAGCTGCTCGCCATCGTGAAGACCATTGAACACTTCCACAAGTACCTGTACGGGCAAGAATTTCTCATCAGGACCGACCATGCATCCCTGCGGTGGCTCCTGAACTTCAAGCAGCCCGAGGGTCAACTCGCGCGGTGGTTAGAGAGGCTTCAACAGTATAACTTTGAGATTCAGCACAGGAAAGGCCAACTGCATTCTAACGCCGACGCCCTGTCACGAAGACCGTGCCCAGAAAACTGCACCTTCTGTGCCCGAAGGGAGGGGAACACCGGGATACAGTGCCGAAGGACTACCGTGGAACTTCAAGGGAGCTGGAGCCGCGAATCTTTCACGCGGGCGCAAGCGGAAGATGATGACCTGGGACTGATAGCCGAATGGAAGAGGGCCTGTGTCCCCAGACCCGGGTGGAACATTGTGAGTGACTGCAGCCCAAAGGTTAAGTCCTACTGGGCACAGTGGGACTCGCTGATTGTAAGGGATGGCCTCATCTGCCGTACCTGGGAGAGCACCGACGGAAAGACATCTCGGGAACAAGTCGTCGTTCCAAAGGCTATGACGGAGGAAGTCCTGAAGGAAGTTCATGGAGGATCATCTGGTGGACACCTAGGGATAAAGAAGACCCTGGAGAAGCTGAGAGAGCGGTTCTACTGGATCGGATGCCGAACAGACGTGGAGAACCACTGCGCGAGGTGCCACGATTGCGCAGCCAGCAAGGGCCCAGGACGAAGACGACGGGGTCCACTGAAGACCTACAACGTGGGCGGCCCCATGGAGAGAGTGGCCATCGATGTTGCTGGGCCATTCCCGTTAAGCGAGGCAGGGAACCGCTACATATTAGTCGTCAGCGACTACTTTACCAAATGGCCGGAGGCGTATGCGCTCCCTAACCAAGAAGCCGCGACGATTGCAGAGACCCTGGTGAAGGAATTCGTCAGCCGGTACGGAGTACCCCTGGAGCTGCACTCCGACCAAGGGAGGAACTTCGAGTCGCAGGTGTTCCAGAACCTATGCCAGCTGCTGGGAATCCGGAAGACAAGGACAACGCCACTACACCCTCAGTCCGACGGGATGGTAGAGCGATTCAATCGCACCATCGATAACCATCTTCGAATAGTCGTCAGCGAGCACCAGAGGGATTGGGACAAACATCTTCCACTATTTCTCCTGGCCTACCGCGCCGCCGTGCATGAAGCCACCGGGTGCACACCAGCCCGGGCCATGTTTGGGAGGGAGCTCCGTCTACCTATCGATCTTGCCTTTGGCCGACCTGGGAATGATCCGATCCCGGTAAGCCAGTATTGTCAAGAACTGGTCGACCAACTGGAGGACGTGCACGCGTTCGCGAGGAGGAAACTGCGGATCGAGACCGACAGAATGAAGACCCGATACGACCAGCAGACGGATGCCGGCGGATTCCACGAGGACGACCTGGTCTGGCTCTTCAACCCATTACGGAAGAAAGGCCTGTCACCCAAACTGCAGAAGTCCTGGGAGGGCCCGTACCGAGTCGTGAAACGGATCAACGATGTCGTCTACAGGATCCAGCGGAGCCCGAGGGCGAAGATGAAGATCGTGCATCGAGATCGCCTGGCAGCCTACGGAGGGACACAGACGGACCAATGATTGATCGGGACGATCAGCCTTTTTAGGAAGGGGGTGGTGTTACGGCTGTGAGTTTGTGACATCGCTCGCCGTTTGAGTCACAACTGCCCCAGGGGCTGGGCTGTGGCTTGCCTCCTGTATTGCGCGCGCCTTATGCAACAGGGCTACTACAGACAAAGGGATAGTCCAGAAGATTCGTGACTGGACCAGCGGTGGAAACCTCGAGAAGCCGTGGACTCTGGATGGATCTAGAACCATTTATTGAGTCACCGGCCTGCTATATAAGAGTGACCCGTGAAGCAGTTGTCGTTGTGTTTTACGAGCTAGTGCGAGCGATTATCTTGTGCGACAGAAGTGTGGTGACGAAGTGCTGTGCGAGTTACGAAATCCTGTGACATTGTTTCTCCCAGCTTGTGAACAGCGAACATCAAGTGCTCGTAAGTAACGGTATTTGTTGTACCTGAGGAAGAGGGGCAGGTAGCTTCTGCCAAGGCCACCGGACTCATTAGGACGGATTAACTTCTGTGATCTGTTGCAAGTGAAAGGGGCCAAGGGCGCATAAGGAAGAGACTTGAGGAAACTGGAGAAGGCTCCTAATTGCTTGTATTTGCTGATTAGTGTAATTTTCTGGCCACAATAAAGTTAATTATTTCTTTAAGCAGTAATTGGTGTTGTGCTTTGTACCCCCACCGTAATCCAGTTAACAAAAGTGCCACTAGGGGGTGGCACGTAACAATATCTTGCCAGTGGTGATCTCTTCCACGGGAGTTGTTCCAGAGATGTTGGCAGTGGCTTTGGAGGAACTGTAAATGAAATACTTGATTGCCAGAATACAGACGGCAGTGCTGCTGGATACGTGTCACATTGTTTGACTATTTTTTATCTCAGTAAGGTTTACATGATGATTGATTGTGAAATCCGTATCTTGTAGACTGATGGTTGATTGGTCGGTTCCTTATTACTTTAGGGGCTGCGACAACGCGGTCATGTTGCCCCGTGTACTTTGGGTGTGTGTAGATTCTGTCTGATAACCGGTGTTAATTGTCATGACTGTATTAGTGTGTGTTATCAGTTTTTAATTCAAGTAAGGTCTGCAGACGATAATTTCAAGTAGTTCCTACTTTCGCTACGAAATGCTACCTTCCACGACACCTAGCTGTGAACTTGGCTACTACTTGATGCCATCGCAACCAGCGCCTGGTGACGAACGTTAGAACATTAATCAAACCTAACCTGCACATTTTGTTTCACACAAGTTTAGTTAGTGGAAGGTTCTTTAACATGCCATAAATTTATTATTTGGTCCCACCGGCTTTACTTCCCCTCCGAAGGAAGGCATACTGAGCGATTTTTAACTTGTAGACTAAGTTGTACCATATTTATGAGAAATTAAAGTTAATTATAATAAGAAGAAGGAGATCAGAAAGGCGAATCATAAAAGTACTTCCTGATCCATCTGGGTTCATTCGCACATAATAATAAAATAAGAAGAACTATTGCCCTATATGTGAAACTATTCTGTTCATCACATCTTGTTGCCATCAATTCGCTAGTACTTCAGTGTAATTTGTTGCATCCACCGCTCGTAGATGTAAATACTGTACGAAGTGAAGCGGCGAGGCCAGGCGTAGCTCGCCAGTGTAGTCAGCTGATCCGGGAGCTCCAGCTGCAGCAGCCATGAATGGGACGGTAGGAGACAGGACGCGACGTGACGCGACATCTTCAAATTACTTGCAGTGTGACAGTGGAGTGTCCCAGTTGAAGCCGTGGCGCCAGGATAAAGTGTTGCAACAGCGCGTACCTTACCGCAATGACGCAATGCGGGAAGAGGTCGGCCTTGAGCTGCAGACATGTGGGCCGCGGAGGAAGAGTACTCGCTGGGGTGCAGTGTACGCGCGGGGGTGGCCGGCCCCGCAGGTGACGGGGGTGTCACGCTTTGGGGAGCTGTTCGCGGGGTGGTCCCACCCGCTGCACCCTCGGACACCCCCTCAACACGCCACACACTCAACAGGTGGCTGGAAGGCCGCACCTCACAACACTCTCGCTCTTACACCAGCGAGGTTGCCAACATCATGTGAGCCAAATTATTTACTCTGCACACTCACTTCACCACAAGGAATCTCCGTCGAATATTTCAATTAGGAATCCTCTAATAATAAGTTCAATGACCCTCTGAACTGTTGTGTTATAATAGTTAGCTGCGTGGCTCAGCGGTAACGTTCTCGCCTGCTGTACCCAAGGTTGTAGCATCGAATCCTGGCACAGTCCGCATTTGAGGGTGCACATATTTGAGGGAGCCGTGTCAGTAAATTTATTGTTACTGACACAACAAAGATTCCCTTTGGGGCGAAATTCCGACACCCCGGTGTCTCTAAAAGACGCATCAGTTATAGAGAAATTATTATTGAAAGAAGGAAGATTGTAGTTTTTATGTGACAGATAATCGCGACATCATAAGCTACGGGACCTCATCTTTTTTACGTGGAATCCGAACCACAGGACATGGCATTTCAATGTGAAAATCTCACATGCAGTGATCGGGAATCGAACCCGGTCTGCCGTGGTGCGAGGCGAACAGCTTGACCGCTGCGCCCCCACGCCCCGTTATTATTATTAACTGCTGTTTGTCCTTCAGGAGGATTGATAACGTCTCAGTTAATCTTCCATCCACCTCGTTGTGTAGTGGCTAAAATTCTTGGCTGACATCTCTACAATCCGGTTTCGATTTCTGGCTGTGCCAAGAGACTTAATTCTCATTTTGAAGGCTACAACGAGGTGAACTCAGCCTCTTGAGACACAACTGAGGAGATGAGAATTCAATACCCACCTCAGCCATCGTGCACGTAGTTTTCCGTGGTTTCCCACTTCCACTCCAGGCATATGTCGGGATAATTCCTAATTTAAGGCCACGGCCACCTCCCTCCAAGTAGTCTTTTATTACAAATACACGCACTAATACATTCGTCACAATTATACATGTTATCAGACAGATTTCACCCACAGAGACACACACCCGAGTACACAAGGCTACATGACCACAATGTCGCTAAGTCCCTAAAATAGTCAACAACAACAACAACGGTCTTATACCCCCGTGTGCTTGGGTGTGCGTGGAAAATATCTAGTAATCTGTGTCACTGTGTTGGCAGTGGTAGTGCGTACATTTGTACTTATGGCTAGCAACCATCATGCCTTTTGCCTGGAGTAGAAGTGGGAATCCACGTAAAAGCACTTCTGGGATGGCTGAGGTGAGAACCTCTGGGGCGACGGCCAAGAGTGCCGGCCGCGACTCAACGGGGTGGTCTGCATACAATTTAATTTGCCACCGTCAGGGTGGTGTTGCGGCTTGAAGATTATCTGGTGATAATCGAATTAATTCTATCAATTGTCGAGAATATTGCCGAGTACGCGGAAACGAGCCTCTTGGGAACAATTAGGAATGTGTGCGATATTACAGATATGTCCTGCAGGTTTAATCCATTATAGGGCTCTACTATACTAAAATAGATATATATTTCCATGTTAGCAATTTATTTCATGAATGATGTATAATATTAATTTTCATCTCTATCATAATGGCAATCTCCTTTACCAATTCCATTTACTGTACATACAAATTTAAATCCTAATCCTTATCTTATCTTAATCTCAATCTCCATTTAAATTTACATTTCAGTTTTAATCCTAATCTTAAACTAAATCTCTTCTCAATTTCCAATTCCATTCATTTTAATTGTACACCTTACCTTAATCTCTATTTAAATCTCAATCTCCATTTACATTTCAATTTTAATTTCAAGCCTAATCTTAATCACAATATCAATTTCAATTTTAATTCCAATTTCAAATTCAAATCAAAATTTAATTTTATTTTGATACAGTGTATATTTCTATTTCAATTTCAATTTATAGTTATAATTATATTTTTATTCTTTTTATGTTTTGAATATTTTTTTTAATTTATTTTCTTTTTAGTTCGACCGACAGTAGTGGCTACGCTGGCTAACGCGCAGCATTATTATTATCATCTCTGCTGACTCGGTAGACGCGTGGGTTCGAGCCCCACCGTCGGCCGTCCTTGAAATGGTTTTCCGTGGTTTCCCCATTTTCAACACCAGGCAAATGCTGGGACGGTACCTTCTGACAGGCCACGGCCGCTTCCTTCCACATCCTTGCCCAGTTTCATTCACCATCATTCATTTCATCTCTCATTAACTCCTCTCATGAGGTTGGCGTCAGGAAGGGCATCCGGCCGTAAAAAACTATCACCACAAAGACTTCCATCGCATCTCATCCCCGACCCCGTTGGAAAACGGGAATAATAAGGGGTAGACATACATTTTCTTTTTAGTTCGGCGGGATGACAGGAAATAGCTTTTGGTTTTTGAGATCTGTTAACCCTTCCGTGAAATCATTCGTTACAGTAAGACTGTAAACATAATTCACCAGCAAGGATTCATTTCCGTGATTTAATTATGTCGTCCTTATGATAGGTGGAACCACTATTGTATAAAGGGTTGAAAACCACAAGGTTAGAGAAGTCTTGCAGTGTATAGTCTATAAGCAATAAGCATTCACATTTGTGGGTAAATGTGAGTACGTGAATGAACGCATTGATGAACGAATGAATCTGGCGAATGCATGAACCAGTAGCCTATATCATCAAACGGATGAATAAATAAAAGCATTAATGTACAAGTAAATATTAAACTAACAAATTAATATGAGAGAGAAAATGAATGAGAGGACGAACCTCTTTCCTTTTAGCATAGGTTATGGTTCCACTTTCTCCTAAGTCAAGGATCTCATTGCTTGTGTTGCTTCGCTCGAAGTGCAAGTCCCACGAATGCCATTTAGTTGTGTAGGGTACCCTGCTCCTTTACACAAGCAGTGGAAATACTACCCAACCAATTATTAGATTTGATGGCAGTTTTCACACTATTTAATTACTCTCCTAACTAACAGTCCACAAATCATTGCTGTAAAACTGTATGTAATTACGTATGATTTTTCTCCGATACCAACAGTAGATCCAATAGGCTACTATTATTATTATTATTATTATTATTATTGTTGTTGTTGATTTATTTCGAGGCTTTGCGACATCGTGGTCATGTAGCCCCGTATATTTGGGTGATGTGTGGAATTTGTATGATGACCTGAGTTATTGTAATGGCTGTATCAGTAAGTGTATTTGTAATTCAGGTGAGGATTAGGAAGAAGACGGCCGTGGCCTGAAGTCACGAAGAATCCCAGCATTTACCTGGAGTAGAAGTGGGAAAACCACGGAAAACCACTTCCAGGATGGCTGAGTTGGGAATCGAACCCACCTTTGCTCAGTTTTGCTTCATGAGGCGGAGTGTACCCCGTTTCAGCACTCAAACCAGAATTAAATTTCTTGGCAGAGCCGCGAATCGAACCCGAACTTCCAAGCATGCTAGCCGCTATACCACGAGGTGGTCTATTATTTTTTGTGGTAGAACTATTCGCTCAAAACAGGGAGGCATGGAGAGCTACATCAAACCAGTCAAAAGACTGAAGACTCAAACAACAACAGAGCTATTAGCATAAGACCGATGTATACAAAACACAAGAATATTTCTTCTTTGGTGTAGTTTGAGAGTACTATATGGATGTGAGACACGGAGTATCTGAAAACAGGACTTTTATAAACTACTCGTATTTGAGGGAAAAGTTCTTCGGAAGATCTTCGGACCGATGAAGGATGTACACACGGGTGAATGGAGGATTAGACACAATCACGAAGTAAAAGACCTGTACCATAGCTGGAACCATCAATGCCAGAAGATTGCAGTGGGATGGACATGTAGCCCGGATGGAAGACCACAGATGGCCACAGAAGCTACTGGATTTCATCCCCACAGGAAGGAGATCACCAGAGAGACCAAGGAAGCGGTGGAGTGATGGACTCCATGAAGATCTGAAACAGGCAGCGATACGTGTGGACAGTTGGCGGATGGCAGCTATGGATAAGAGACGATAGAGAAGGAAACTTGTAGTAGCGCGCGGTCCGCTGGGCCTGATTACGTAGAAGAAGAGTGGTTTGAGAGTAGGCTACGTCTGAAGGGATTTAGCATTTGTCATATGTAAGTCTAAGGGGCAAACTTGAGAAAATATATGTATCTTTCTGCAACAACCAGTGTTCACGCATTTCAAGATGTAAGTGGTAATAGCAATGAACCCGATCGTTTGATGATTCAAATGGAAATAGGATCGAAAATGTCGTCATCAAATATATCATACAGTAAGTAGCCTAGTTTATGTTCGCAACATGTCGGATGAGGAAAGAAATGAAGTGCTTTACGAGCCAACATTTTGTTTGGTGACTGTTATACAATTATTGATATAATTTAAGTAATCGAGTCTGCTTTACAAGGGGACCACGTCTAATTCACCGATTTCGTCCAAATTTATGGTAGGATAAACAGGGCTTGACCAGAAATGAAAGTGACAGAAGTGGAAGCTCCAAATGGCAAGCGTTTAGAAAATAATATCATTTTTGGCGCGAGTCAGACGAGGAATGAGCCACGTATGTTAGCATAGTTTCCAGGCAGCTGTTGGCGCAGCGGATAGAGTACATAACGGTAATCGAGGGCCGTGAGGTCGTGTCCCTATGCGGAAACTTTTTTGTCTTGTACGTAATACTTACACTGCAAATAAACCGAAATAATGCTCAAATTATTGTATCTATTAATATTCGTACAAAAGTCATGAAACTGAAAGGCAAAGGTAAATTTGGGATGGCAAATAAATGTCCAGGAAGGGATTGCAATTAAGACGTACTGTACACGCGAGCGTCGTATATAACATTAGATACATTTATGAATTTACAGTTGATGATTTATACGTGCTGGGGTTATATTCATCGTAAAACAGGGGAAGCAATTAATTTCTCGGCTTCTTGCACACCCTATAAACGCCACACTTTTAGAATTACATAGTTGTTTTAAAGTTGCTATAGATAAACAAAAGCATACGTGGCTAATGCCTCTCCAGACTCGCGCCAAAAATGCTATCAATTTTTAGCCTATTTTCATTTATGAAAGAATAAGCTTATGAGACCACCTTTTGTCCGTTTGTGTGTATGTGCTTGTGTGCGTCCGTGTGTATGTGTCCCCTCCCCACAAATAACTTCTAAACGGCTGGAGCGATTTCAATGAAACTCGGTAAGGTCATATTAATATTTTGGCCGACCCCGACCGTGACCTTCAAATTTTATTACGTCTCACGAATCAAAAATGGCGGCAGTGCGAAATATTTCACCGGAATTCTATATCTCCAAAACTATTACTCATATCACCATAAACTTTTGTACGGTGATAAAAGGCACTACTAGACGTTTATCTATGTGACTTTCAAAGACTTGTTAACTACAAAGCGAGCATGGCTGCCAATGCAGCGAAACTTGATACAGCAAGTGACAATACAAATTGCAATGCATTGACATCTAATTTTGTTCAATTGTTTACATAACATCAAGATGGCGGCTGTGCGAAATGTTAATTTTAATTTGTTATTTCTTGTGTTCTAATCATGCGATCGAAATCAACGTTTGAATAATGAACGTATACAATAATCCTCATCTTGCTTGCCACGGTGGGTGAGTGGTTATAGTGTCGGACTACTAACCCCAAGATTGCAGGTTCGCTCCTGGCCATTGTAACTGATTTTTGAAAGGCGATAAAAATCACGATACTCATGTCATACGTAGTTGGCATGCTAAAGAACCCATTTGAATTCAGTAGACCGAGTTCATAATGGCAAAATTAATCTCGGGATTTTCCGCCAACACAAAGTTCCTCATTTCTCTACTAGAAAGCGGTATAGCGCCGAGGAGCTTAGATAGGTATCTAACCTCCTTGACATTCATAGCTCTCCAAGGAGCATTAAATTCGACACGCAAGCTGCCCTCTGGGTGTCAATTAACAAAGCTTGCACCCGGCACCCGAGGCCACACGATATTATTATTATTATTATTATTATTATTACCCTCATCTAATAGTATATAACTCTATGGCCTACATATATTAAAATCCAACATGGCAACCATCCGAAATATTTAGACGGTTCTCAATATCTATTAATCTATGACAGCAATCAAACTGAAATTATGTATGAGTATAGAGACTAAAAACATGCGTCCACCTATAAGACGTTCAATAACCTGGTGAGCACAAATTCAACATGGTGGCGACGCGAAATTTAAATATTCAAATGGACGTTTCTCTCGATTTAACCATCTGAGCGCAGTGAAACTTGGTACGGTATATGCTTGTATACATATCAATCCACTGGCATCTAATTCATTTAAATTATTTTCATAACAACAAGATGGCGGATGAGCGAAATTCTAAAATCTCGTTTGTATTTCCTGTGTCCTAATCATGCGATGAAAGTTGGAATAAAACACCTACACAATAATCTTCATGTAATAGTACATAACTGTAAGGCCTATATATAAAATCCAACGTGGTGACCATCCGAAATATTTAGACGGTTCTCAATATCTACAAATCTATTACAGCAATCAAACTGAAAATTTGTATGTTGATAGAGGCAATTAATATAAGTAGGATATATGTAAATAGGCTCTTTAGTTCCTCAGGGAACTATTTGTTTTAAATCGCTTGGCTATCTGGAGATCCCACTTCGGTCACTTTAATTTCTGGTCAAGCCATTTACATAGCATACATTTGGGCAAAATCGGTGATGACTAGTAGGCACGGTCCTCTTGTTAGTCTGTAATGGCCACACATCCTGATAATCCATTTCACCTTCAGTGGAACGGGCCCACTAGCTATTCTTAAATTATGTTGAAAATAGCAATGCTATCAACATTCTCGTTGAACAATTGGTGATGTGTCGTTACCTCGCCAGAAGAGATTCATGGTCCTGCATTCAAAAGAGCTACTTGTAAACGATGAGTCACATCGTAGTAACAAGAGTGAAACTTCCCTTTCGTAAGAGTGAGAAGAGAGAAACAATAGACTGCAGGGCAGCGCAGCGCAGGAGCCAAACACGGCACTAAATCTCCATAAGGAGAGGAAAGAAGAATAGCTCTGACCTGCCCTGAACTTTCACCTCGCCTTTCGCACACACAAGCCACTCTCTTTTCATATTCATTAAAATACAGCTGGGTACATTTACTCGACCATCAGAGACCTATTCCCCTACTTCGAGGCTTTTCACTGCATAATATTGTCCCCCTTGCAGGGCTGTACTTATAACATTATACAGTCGAGTCCCGCTAATCCGAACTACAGTAGAGTCTCACAAACTCGGCACTGGGTAACCCGGCACTCCGGATTTCTCGGCCACCCTGACAGGAGAAAAGAATCATGATTTTTGTTAGTTTTTGTGTTTCCGCACAGAGCGTTATTATGTTTTCTTTCGTCTTGTCCATCAATGGAATTATCGACAGTTAAATACGACGCGAAACAAGTTGACCTACAGTACATAGTAAGAAGAGTAACGGCGACCTTATAAATAAAGGTAGTCGTACAGTACAGTACTGTAAATGCACAAACTGTTGGCAGTAAGAAGTAAATAAACGGTTCTCGCGCTAAGCGTTGTATTTATTTGATTGCGCATTCTACGCAATTCTGTTTCTTCGCCGTCTTCGTGACGAGGCTTCAAGAAACAGGTTTCAAAGCGAAAAGCAAAAGAACATTACTTAATTTTTGCAAAAAGTAAATGGTAATTTTCATTAAGTGAAAAAATATTTGCCTAAGGGAATTGTTTTGTACATATACTGTACAATGCACATATTATAAAAATAATTTGTAGGACTAGTTTTTCTAAGTTTTTTTATAATTTCCAGTAAATATTTTCCTTGATTTATATGCAGTACCATAGTACAGTACTGAACTATATGTTCAAGTACTGTAATTGTAGTGGCTTAATCGTTTTTAAACTTGTGTTTCTGTTAAAAACAAATAAATGTACTGCATTGCATTACTTTTAAACCAAAACAAACAGCTTATTTCTGCTTTTTACACATTCGGATTAGGTGGATTTTCGTCAAATACGACAACATATTGACTTTACGGCTCGAAAACCAATACTGTAATGTAATGTATTTAGAAGCACTGTTGGCGTCTACCTAGCTTGCAGCAATGCCTCTGCGACATACGGTATAGGCTTCCACTAATGGTAATCGGCGAATCGGCTAAACGACGGTGTTTTAGAAACATGAACATGAACTCACTCCCTGTTTTTTACAAAAATCACTGACTTAACTTCTTTAGTGTTAATTTGCTTTTCGTTTGTTTTGTTTGTTAACGTAAAGAAAGTTTCATTCAAACTTTGTTATGCACATTGTTAGTAGATCTAGGCCTTCCGTTTTTAGTTTTTGTGCACAAGATAGTCGACAGATTCACTGTTTACTCCTGTAGCATTTATTTCATGTTTCTCTGTGCTAATAAATTTACGTTTTTACTTGCAAAAAATAAGTCAGTTTAATCTTAATCTTTAGTTTTTCCTGTTTTAAAATTCAAAACGAATTTCGTCGATATTTTCGGATTAGCGAGGTACGGATTAGCAGGACTTTTCTGTACTAGTTATAATACAGTAAACTCCCGATTATCCGCGGAATTGGCTGGCGCGGATAGCGCGGATAATTGAATTTCGCGGATAAGCCGCAAAATTGCTGGTAATGGTTAAACAAAGGTCGAAGGCACTAAAAAAGCACACACGTGCTTTAATTAAGTTTATTATACTCGACGTACAGTGTGTATAGACTACCGATATACAGAACAGTACTGAACAGTAATACTGAACTACTGTACACGTTTTGTACTGTACATTATTAAGTGTACCGTACTGTATTTGCGATTTACGATTTTTATTACGTTTAGGTATACCGGTATAGTAACTTTATTTCAATTTTTAAGAAATAATTTTCGGTTTCAAAACCTCCCTTTTTTTAATAAAAATGTTCTCCTACAGGCACCGCGGATAATCCGCAAAGCGGATAAACTGCCCGTGGATAATCGAGAGTTTACTGTATATAAATTGCATTCTACTATTTGTTTCATCTCCTGTATGCTAATTGATTTAAAAATAAATTAGAAAAAATGAAATCATATAGAAATAAATCAATAAATACATTTACCGATCACGTTGGTTGAGAGTGCCAAGGTGCTAGCTCGTGCCTCGCTGGCATCGGGAGATTATGGGTTCAAATCCTCCTCGTCGGCCACTCTAAGTTTTCGTGGTTTCCCATTTTCACCACCAGGCAAATGCCGGGACCGTTCCTTTCAACATGTCCGCGGTCGACTTCATCCCAAAATCGCTTCCCTGACCCTTTCGACATTAGACCCAAGTTAGCTGTCACCTGGGCGATCGGCCTCTTACCATTTCCAGTTGTATCTGCAGTCAAAGTGTGTTCAGCTACCAGACACCAACCTTGTGGCGGTAGAAGAATGATCCTTCGCAGAGGCCGCTGTGAAGCCTAGCTATTTAAAAAAAAGTTGATTTTAATTAAAATAAATTAAATGTACTAAATCAAATAAATATTAGTGATATTTTACCTCGTCATGTTCCTCATGTCCCTTGTCTTACAGAGCAGTCAATTTTAATATTGTGCTAATCAACCAAATTTTATAAGCTTGATTCTCGTTGTTTGTTGGTGTGTAAGTCATCTGCTGGCTTGTTGCATTACATTATTTAATGACAGTACTTACCATTTGTGACCTTTGACCCATCAAGTACATCTTGAAAAACTACTACACTTTGGGCACTGGGTTTTCGTGGCCGGTGTTTAATTTATTACTTAGACTTTCAGTACATAGCTGCATCCTATGTCGGCGAGTATCTACCAACGTTTCGTCTGTCGTTGTAGCAACCTTCATCATGGATCCTTCACCCCATGTCTTCTCTCACACTGTCAGTTGAATGTTCCTGTCCAGTGTCCACTCGCTGTTGTTACGCAGCTCCCTGATGGGTCACAACTCCAGCCAATCTATCATCACTCCATCGTGCGATACCAGAACTTTCCAGATGTTGCCCGGTTTACGGGCACCAGACTGTGACCCCTCCACGTACACCCCTAAAAGGTGTATCGCCACACTGCTCGAGAGTCGTAGCGAAGTCTAAATCCGTCCTCGTGATTAAATATGTTGGGGTGCTTATTAAAGATTTCTACAGCCCCTCAAACTACTGTATCTAGGTTTGATATCCTGGTATGTTAGCAATTGTTTCTTTTAACAAGTAGAGGGTCAATTGGAGGAGTAGTTATCAAGATAATATTAGTCTAAACTTACAGCGACTTAATGTTTGCTGTTATTTATCTGTTCGTTCTAAACTGAATATTTTATCCTGTCCACCACAAGGTGTAGTGGCTAGTGTTCTCGGTTGTCGCCTCGGAGGTTCGGGTTTGAATCTCGGCTCTGCCAAGAAATTTAATTCTCGTTTGAGAACTAGAGCAGGGTACATTCAGACTTGTGAGACAAAACTGAGAAGAGGTGGGTTCGATTACTACCTCAGCCATCTTGGTAGTGGTTTTCCACCGTTTCCCACGTCTACTTCAGGCAAATGCCGGGATGGTCCCTAATTTAAGGCCACAGCCACTTCCTACCCAAATCCTACTTCGGTTACAAGTACACACACTAGTAAGTTACAGACATGACAGTGATACAGGTTATCAGACATTTAGTACAGTCGCTATCCTTATAATATTTTGTAAGAGCCAGCATACAGGCAATGCATTTAGCTCAGCCACACATCTTATTATATAATACGCTAAGGTGTATGCTTCACAAAACTCAAGCTCCTAAACCAGAGTGAGTGCGAAGGTGTGGTTTGTACCAACATTTTCAAATCGTCTCAATAGTACAGGAAAACTCTTGCATTTCTTGAAAAATCAACGGAAATATATTTATTTGTATATAAATAAAACAAGACGGTAGCCCCTGGCATTGCGTAGAGCCCGCATAGCAGTAGGCCCAGTTGGGTAGTCTGTACACATGGGGCGCACACAACCCATTATGCGAGAGTTCTCGCACGGGTCCGCTAGTTAAAACTTATCTCCTCCAGCTGTATGACTCAGGCGTTAAACTCTCGGCGCCACCTATTGGAATTTCCTGTGGAGCTGCCGCATTGCAATACCTTTTCTCCATATAAGGAATAGATTCATCAGGAGTACAATAGTACCTGCGTCCTACCCGGAGCTACTTTCCTTTCACTTGTGGGGTTGATGGCGCAGTGGTAAAGCTGCTTTCCTGGAGCCGGTATCGATTCCCGGTTTGTTGTTGTTATTTGAGCCTTCAGTCTTTTGACTGGTTTGATGCAGCTCTCCATTCTCCCTGTCCTGAGCTAACCGTTTCATCTCTGCATAGCTACCACACCCTACATCTGAGGCAATCTGTTTAACATATACTAACCTTGGTCTACCCCTACAGTTCTTGTCCTCGACCCTTCCTTCCATAACTAAGCTTGCTATTCCTGGGCGTCTTAGTATGTGAGCTACCAACCTACCTCTTCTCTTCATTAGCATTTCCAGAAACATCTCTCCTCTCCCACTCGCCTTAATACCTCTTCGTTTGTAACCCTATCTACCCATCTGATCTTCATCATTCTCCTGTAACACCACGTTTCAAACGCTTCAATTCTCCTCTTTTCTGCTGCACCAATAGTCCAAGTTTCACTTCCATAGAGTGCGACGCTCCAGACAAAGGTTTTCAAAAATGTCTTCCTAATACCTAAATCTATATTCGATGTCAACAGATTCCTTTTCTTTAGAAATGCTTTTCTTGCCTGAGCCAACCTACTTTTTATATCCCCTTTGCTGGTTATTTTGCTTCCTAAGTAACAGAAGTCTCCTACTTCCTTTAGATTCTCCCCTACCAATTTGATGTCCATAGAGGTTTCTGATTTATTGCGGCTGCATTCCAATATTTTTGTTTTACATTTATTAATTTTCATCATGAATTCTTTCCTCAAGACGGAGTCCATACCATTCAAAAACTCATTCAAATCCTGAGGCGTGTCGGCCAAGATGACGATGTCATCCCGGTTTATGTATGTGAAATTTTCGAGATGAAATGGATGTCCAATGGTTCAGATTCCACGTAAAACGGGGTACCATGACTTAAAATCAGGAGAAATCGGTCACATTTTATATGGTTTGTAGCGAGAAAACAATTTATTTGGCTCATTTTTGCTTTTGATTTGAGATGGAATGCACTTCCTGACTCTAGTTTATTTTTCCTGGTGCAACCAGTATTCAAACCCCAGTCACCCATATGAAGGCCAAGCGATTATACCACTACGCCAACACGATCCTTACCTGTTCTCCAGTAATACTGTTTAGTGTCCTGCGGTGTATTCAAGTTGGAAGCAGAAAAGGAGTAGATATCTTTACACTTGATTTCATTGGTAACGCAGAGGGTAAAGAAAACTCGTCAAAATATTTGATTGCATACAAAATGGACAAAGATTCAATGAATAGCATACGCCTTCATTTTTAAACGCCTGTTCACACAGTTACTGTCAAACATTTGACATAGGCCTACTTGTTTCGAAATATTAATGCATTACCTCTGATATTGAGATGAAAAGTGAAGGAAGCTTGTAGTTTTACATGAGTGTTAATCTCAAGATCATGAGTCACAGGACCTCATTTTTACTTAAAATTCGAACCACACGACATAGCATTGCACTCCGAAAATCTCACATGTATTGACCGGGAATCGATCTCGGTGATGTTGAGATACGGAGATCTAGTAGTGAAAATGATAAGAAGTGGTTCAATCCGTTAAATGTGCATAGGTCTGCAGAGAATAATACCATAGATATGAATATCAAATTGGACTAATCACACAAATACATATAATAATAATAATAATAATAATAATAATAATAATAATAATAATAATAATAAAAAGTCACAGAGAGAGATGGGACCTCAAAAATGGAGGGAGCACATGGCGTGACCAAAATCATCTACAATGCCAAGATTAAACACTATAACACCGTGATGAAAACAGAAAGTGTGTATGCCAGTGATTGCCTGTCCACGAACTACAAGCTGGAGAAGTAACAGGGGTGTGAACGCCAGTTTTACAAAATTTCATTTTTACCTTTTTTTTGTGTGTGAATTAATGCAGTAGAATTGTTTGCAAGGTGGTGAAATTATTTCATACGTCTTAATTACATTTTCTTTCAAGAAACTGACTTACATGGTTCTTTTATAATTTCCACTAAAACAGGAGTCTTGGTAATGCAGAATGTGACACGTTTCATTTTGATTACTTTATTCTAGATTTCGTTTGAAATTATAGCACAGGAATTTGAAGTTGTTATTACTGGTGCTCCAATCTTGAACTATTCAAAGATTCGTGGGCAATGGATTGAAATCATTCCAAAGGAAATGAAAAAAGAAAAGGCGGGCCCAGCTCAGGTATCCCTCAGAATCTCCAATTTTGAAAATTCCCAGACGTAATATCTTATGGGATAAGTTGTAAGTCCACAGGGGATAAAGCATCACTAAGTAGAGTAATACAAATTAAATAATATCATTTTGAATTTTATTTATTTATTTATCGTATGGCTTTTAGGGCCGGGAGTGCCCGAGGACATGTTCGGCTCGCCAGAGGCTGTACTGCTCGGGTCCAAGCTCTGTGAACTTGCCGGGTGAGGCGAAAGAGCAGGGAATGGTCAGGCGAGAAGAGAAAGGTCTGTCAACAGCCCGCCGTAATATGTGGTATTCCTTTCTATTCCAATACTGCTAACATAGGACCGTTGCTCAAACCACTGTGGTGTTACGAATGAGTGAGTGAGTCACCGACCAATGTATTTGGTTCTGTACTATGCACGGACCGAGAATCCTCATCACTCGTCAACACCACTACTCATAGTCTGCAAAGGACATTCCTCTTAGGTTCACGCAGCTTAGACCCGAGCAGTAGCTGCTTCAAGCGGACACCCATAGGTGAGCTACAAATTCCGTTCAATTTCAACTTTCGCTGTTACCAAGTGGTGAACGTTGGAACTTTAATAGAGCGTTCCAACGAAATCTAACCTAGAAATTTTGCTTCAGACAAGTTTAGTCTGTGGAAGGATATTTTACATGCCATAAATCTATGACATTGGACCGCCGGCTTTATTTCCCTCTGAAGGAAGGCATACTGAAGGATTTTAACGCTCTTAAAAAATCCGACGACTTCGGCCGGGTTTGAACCTGCTATCTTGGGCACATGCTACTAACTACGCCACCGAAGTCGCTATGATTTTGAATAAAAATGTGTGACTAATTGACATTCTTTATTTAAATCAAATAATAATTTGCACGCCCCCATAGAGGTTTTAAAAAGAAGAATCCTCAGGAAAATGATGGGAGCTGTTCACATTGATAGTGGATGAAACCTTAGGAGCAACAAAGAAGTTTACCGGAAGGTGGAAAGAGTCTTAGAGACCAGGAAGAAGAGGAGACTGACATTCCTGGGACATCTCTACAGAATGAATGACAATAGGTTTATGGTTGGTAGGTTCGTTAGTTTAGGGGCAGCGACAACGCGGTCATGTTGCCCCGTGTACTTTGGGTGTGTGTGGAATCTGTCTGATAACCGGTGTTAGATGTGATGACTGTACCTGTTTTTAATTCAAGTAAAGACTGCTGACGATAATTTCAAGTAGATCCTACATTCGCCACCAAATGCTAATGTCCACGACACCTAGCTGTGAACTTTGCTAATACTAGATGCCATCGCAACCAGCGCCTGCTGATGAACGTTGGCACTTCAGAGCATTAATCAAACCTAATCTATAAATTTTGCTTCACACACGTTTAGTTAGTGGAAGGTTCTTTTACATGCCATAAATCTATGATATGGGCCCTCCGGCTTTACTTCCCATCCGAAGGGAGGCATACTGAGGGATTTTAACGCTCTTAAAAATCCGACAACTTCGGCCGGGTTTGAACCTGAGATCTTGGGCATAGAAGCTCAGCATGCTACCAACTACGCCACCGAAGCCGCCAATAGACTTATCAAACTGATATTTCGTTACTTCTGGAGAAAAATACATTAAGGATACAGGAAAGGTTCAAAATGTCGGGGGTCCAATTATTGATAGACAGAAACATTTAGGAACGTAGTGAAAAATTTGAAAGGGGTTCCAGCCGCACAAAGGACTAAGAAGACTGGAAGAGCCTGAACAGCACAACGGAAGCAGGCCAGCGAAATCATGATGGAGTACTGGGCACAAGGAAAACTCCGCACGAGGGTAGAGCAATGAGGTTCTAGCGTGATTCTAAGTGGTCTATTTGGTTGTAAATAATAATAATAACAAACGTATATTTTTAGATTTTGTAGATGCCATTTAAACGATCCACACTACCGTTTCGACATTCCGTGGCACCAAACAGCAAAACTAAAACTCTACTGGGTGACTATGACTGATAATTTAATAAAAATTGCGTCTTCTACTTCTTTCACGAGCCGACGTCTTACGACTTGGGGTAATGTAGAGATCTCCCGACCTTCAAAAATCCGAATTCCTTGGCCGAGAATCAAACCCACAACGTATGGATCAAGAGGTGACCCCTCTACCTCAAATGGACACGGAATAGAAATCATTGTTAACAAGAGTAGGCCTAATGACAGAGTTTTTAGCAACTTTCAATTTCTTGTAATTCATTTAGTGTCTCGGAATATAGACTACACAATCTTTTACCACATCTTGAACGTTTAGGTTTTAAGAGTTATCTTACACTATTTCAAGGACACGTTTAGGATTCAGTTTCGAAGGAAGTTTCTGTTTCTATTGATAGCAGCTACAGTTGTTGTTGTTTGAGTCTTCAGTCCTTAGACCGTTTAGATGCAGTACTCCATGTCTCCCTGTCCTGAGTTAATCGTTTCATCTCTAAATAGCTACCACATCCTACATCCGAGGCAATCCATTTAGCAGATTATAACCTCGATCTACCCCTACAGTTCTTGTCCTCGACCCTGCTCTCAATAACTACGTTTGCTATTCCTGGGTGTCTTAGTATGTGCCCTCTTCTCTTCATTAGAACTCGCCACAGATATTCTCCTCACCCACTCGTCTTAAGACTCATTTATTACTCTATCTACCTCTCTGATATTTATCATTCTTCTGTAACACCACCTCTCAAATGCTTCTATTCTCCTCTTTTCTGCTGCGCCAACAGTCCAAGTTTTACTTCCATAGAGCGTCGCACTCCAAACAAAGGTTTTCAAAAATAACTTTCTATTTCCTAAATCTGTATTTGATGACAACAGACGTTTTCTCTGTAGAATGGCTTTCCTTTCTTGCCTGTGCCAACCAACGTTTTACATCATCTTTACTTCGTCCATCACTGTTACTTTGCTACCCAAGTTGTAGATGTATCCTACTTCCTTTAGATTTTCACCTGTCAATCTCATTTCTTTCGGTTGCATTCCATTATTTTGTTTTACATTGATTGATTGTCATCATTAATTCTCTCCTCAAGACGGTGTCCATACCGTTTAAAAACTCATTCCAATCCTCTAGTTAATCAGCCAAGATGACATTGTTATCATAAAATCTCAGTGTTGATATTATTACTCCTTGAATCTTTACTCCTACTTAATTTTATTTCTCTAATTTCCTTCATTGCTTGTTCAATGTACAGAGGTTGACTTACCATTGACATATACAGCTTTCTTCAATTATTTGTTATCGGAATATGTTCCCGATGACGAACAGGTATTGCTTATACCTACCAGCACCTTGATCCACCACCAGTTCCTGCCAAACTCTAAAACTGCTGGGAGTATGAGACGCAAACACACCTATGTCTTCGAGTTCAAAGGGCAGTCATTGCTCACTCCTTTGGGAGTTGCGTCACCTGGGCTGTCCATCCCAGAGGACATTTATCATTGCAGTATAGTGCGGCCTACCTGACGGAAGTGTCGTCCCACACAGTAAACCACAGAACCTGGAGGATCACCTTGGTCCATACACAGCGTACGTATTGCAACATAAAATGCAGAGCTTTGCCATCTTAGTGTCGCATTCTTACAACACAAAGGCAGGACCATATATTAGAGTAAGCCACAAGAGGCCTGGAGTGTCTCTTAATTGGCATTGACCACAAGCCTGCTTCATAATTAGATGAAGGATGTTGATGAAATCTATTTCAATCAAAATAAAGAAAGTTCCTTTTTTAAGTTCTATAAGAAAATTAGGTATCCCCAACAAAATACTTCATGATATAGCCTAGCTATATTGGCTTTATTATGGCTTCAAAAGCATGCCTTCGCCCTCTCCCTATTCTTATGACACTACATTTACTCGTATTTATCTTTTTGTATCGTGTGTATCATCTTATAGTTTTTGATAGCGTTAGCCTACTCAAGTATGTTTACAGTCTCTAGCCGTAACTGTACCTTACTTGGATCACCGACGTGACGGGAGATACTCGCGATCACAGAACGAGAGGTTGCTTTTTTGGAAATGCTCTGATGTACTCGGCTGGTGTTAAAAATACCGCCCTCAAAAAGGCATTCAGATCTTTACACCTGTCGTATCCTTTTGCGAGTCCGCATAATTAATGTCTCGCAAACAGTCCAATATAGCAGTGACCTTGGATTACCCTCGATGTTGCGAACAAATTGACGTCATACATTTCGTGTGGGAGTAGTCAATAGGGTTTGACTCATCAGTGCAAGCGAAACAATTAGTTTGTACAATTGCGAGCTTATAAAATGAGCGTCTGAGTTGAGAGAAGGAGTTTAAGTCTTGTGCAGCACCGACATCAATTCTTTGATCCATAAAATGCACCCGTTTTGTAATTACACAACTACAGTCCGCATGAAGTAACATATTGTAGCAAAGAATTTATGTCGGTGCTGTACTACTGTTCTCAACTAGCCGCTCATTTTATATAATCTCAACTGCACATAGCCAACTATAGTTTTACATAAATGTTCAATTAAGTCCGTGGTCACTTTTAAGTCTTCAGAGGAGTATCTCCTCTTACCCTCATTGCTAAGAGAGTTTGGAGGTAATATTTGTCAGGTTTACAACTGAAGTTCTCAAAAATTCTTAAATATACGCCAGTCAGTACATAACTAAAATATATCTATTCATGTATCAAAGGCACATGCTTCAACCTAGCAATGAGGTCTTCTTCAGCCAACATCAAGAATATATGAGCGGTGTTCAAATGAAAAGGTACCAAACGATACTGTGGGTACAATTTATTCTTTATTCAAAAGTAATCACTAGAGGCCTGAGCACAGGTGTCCCATTGCTTCACTAGCCGCAGGATTCCCTGTTCCCAGAAGTCTTATGGTTGTGATAGGAGCCAATCCTGTATGGTGTCCTTTAGTTCGTCGGCCTGGACTGCTCACGAAGGGAGTGATTCTGCTCCATGATAACGCTCGCCCACACGTCTCTAACGTCACACAAGGTGTATTGACCACGTTCAAGTGGGAGCAACTTGAGGATCCGCCCTACAGACTGGACTTGTCACCCTGCGACTCCCATCTGATTGGTCCGTTTTTTTTTGTTTTTTTTTTTTCGTGTGGCCTCCTCAGAGGCCGAGTGCAGGTCTTTCTATTCGACGCCCGTGGGCGACCTGCGCGTCGGGATGAGAGATGGAATGGATGAAGATGAATGAAACTGGGCAAGGATGTGGAAGGAATCTGCCGTGGCCTATCAGAAGGTACCGTCCCAGCATTTGCCTGGTTTTGAAAATGGGAAACCACGGAAAACCATTTCAAGGACAGCCGACGGTGGGGCTCGAACCCACGCGTCTACCGAGTCAGCAGAGAGCTTGGTCCCATGACCTAACGCTGCACTTTAGCCAGCTGAGCCACTGCTGTCGGTATTGGTCCGTTAAAAAATATATCATGGAAACACGTTTCCAATCGGACGACGAACTAAAGGACATCGTACAGGATTGGCCCCTGTCACAACGACAAGACATCTGGGAACAGGGAATCCCGTGGCTAGTGAAACAATGGGACACCTGTGCACAGACCTGTGGTGATTGCCTTTGAACAACGAATAAATTGTTCCCACAGTATCGTTTCGTACCTTTTCATTTGAACACCGCTTATATAATTAAAATATCATTGTTATATCTATGTCTACTAACTAATGTTGGATAAGTAAAAATGTATATTAAATATTATAATTTAATATTATTTAATTATATATCCTTGATGTTGGCTGAAGATGACGTCAATGCTAGGTTGAAACATGTACCTTTGTTACATGAATACATTTGTTTTAGTTATGTATTGATTGGCGTATATTCAACAATGTTCGAGAACTTGATCTATCAATACGTATTGAACCCGAGGGTCTTATGGTGACTGATATCGAACGTGGATCTCCGAGATTGTGATCTCAAGATAAAGGTTCCACCAGGGAACGAACCCGAGATCTGCTGAGGGAGTTTCATGGTAAAAAAAAACCCTAGAGAGAAGTGTATAGTTAATCACTGGTGTGATTCCAGTTCATCATGACATTATTTATTAAAATAATGCAGGAAGTTGACCAAAATACAGCATTATTAGACTACTTGAAGTAGGCTATACTAGACTTGGAGCACGAAAAGTGCAGAGTTTGACGTTTGACTAATCGGCCCAGAATTGTGGGAGGTGCAGCATGGAGCCACGTCCATCTTGCTGTCCTCGTTATGTCGTCTGGAGGAGGTTGGGGGCCTGAATAATGACCCAGTTTTTCCCCGACTGAGAATGGATGTAAGAGTGGGGTGGGAAGATCCCAAGGAAAATCATTGATTACTCATGATTGGAGTAACACAATGATATGAGAGTGGCACACAGATGAATCTTTAGCCAGGAGGCTAATTTTAGAGCCTTTAATCTGCGAAATTGACGCACATTTCACGAAGTGCGGAAGAACAGGGACAATGGTTGTGCGCGGTTTGGTTTTAACGAGGTTGCCAGGGATTTCCCGTGAGATAGCGTCCCCACGCTATGAAGAAAGAAATTAATATTAATTAATTGGCCGAGCGATTCTTCAGCACGCAGACAGTTCTGGGATCAGTGAAGGAAAAGGAACCCGATGAGCATGGTTTCGAGACCAGAATCGTGCTGGGAGAGGAGCCGAGAGAACGCGGGAAAATTTTGCTCTACTTTCTGTGTGAATCCAATATAAGGGAGTCGGCCCTTGGCAGAGTCGCAGTCTAACCTCAGTCTCAAGCCAGTAGCACGTCAGCCTTTACGCAGTCTCACGCAGTTAGAACACAGTCATCACGCCAGGCGCACGCCAGTGTTGCAGCCAGTATTAACGCAGTTTACACAGTTGGACATAGTTTGTCACCGAGAGTCGCAAACAGTCGTCGCTTCACAGTTTTTGTAAACAGTATGAACAATGTGTGTTCACTTAGGAAGCAACGTGTGAGATAAGTTGCAGAACTATTGTAAATAATTATCTATGTAAAGTTATGCACAGTGTTAAGCGCAATGTATAAAATATTGACTGATCGTATATGTGTAATTACGATGGAACGCGCTAAAAGAAACCTTACGAAGCATTTGGTAATGTCTTTGAATACCAAATAATAACGCTCAGGACGGAAGTTAGCATAGTTATGCAAATCAGGAAGCTTACCGTAGGAGTATGGATAAACTGTTGGTGAATTCCGAGGGCAAGCGAACCAGACTTTCAATCAGGAGTTGGTAGGAGCACGGGAGATGCCGTCGACACCTGCAATTTTGGATATCTTTGCTAGGGAATTTCAACCAAGGAAAAGTGTACGGAGTGACGTGTGTTATGTAAATTATATGTGAAATGTATTTTAAATTAATAGTTGAATAAGTGTTTTAAAGTGTCATTTGTGTTGGAAGCAATAGCTTCTTTATAGAAATGCAAAGTGTCGTGTGGTTAACGAAAAATATGTGTCAGAAAATGTGTGTATTCAAGATGAAAATGTCGCACTAATCTGCTTATGGCAGGCGACCAGGAAGGATGTGAGTGGTTGGATCCACCGTGACGAGCCTTGAGATATGTGAGTACCCCACAAATTATGTTGAAGTAGAGATATAGGCCACTGCATGTAGTGTGATTTCAGAATTATAAAGATGCCAGTAAGAATCAGAGTAGGAGATAGACTCTCCAAGTTTACTCATTATTATGTGGATTTTAATAGATTTGAGATGTTATTTTGCATCAGTAAGTGGATTAGTCGTTACCACTATGAATTTAGAAATGGCAAATCAGTTATGTAAACGTAATGAACGAACATGGTTGTTCGGTTTGTAAGATGAGTTGTGTCGGATTTTGGTAAATTTATGTCTGTGAGAATAATAATAATAATAATAATAATGAAGATAAAGGTATGAATGAATGCATCAGGAAAAAAATGTTGTAAACAAGAAATATTTACGCTAAAGGGCAAGACTTATCGATCTAAGCAGTAAGATTATACAGTAAGATTCCGTTACGGGATTAAGAAAAGAGTTTGATATCAGAATATTGTATTAATGAGAATATAATTATGCCAGGAAATGGAAGAGCTTTTAGTGAATTGAATTTGCAGCTTATGTGAAAAGCTTATAGAGTAATTGATAGATTTCTCTTGGTAATTATAGGATGTAGATCATAGCATTAGGAGGGACCAGGGTATCTATTCTTCGTATGAAATCTCGTATGCCGTGGGCGTAATGAGAGATGTACTTTATGCCAGAGCGTATATAGTGATATTGACCCTAGCTCTGATGATGGATATTTGGAATGTTCCGGGTTCGAATCCCGTGATAGGTGGGAGGAAAACAATGGACACCTCTTGCACGCTATCTGATTCCCCGAGAGCTATTTGTTGAGTGATTCGGCTCGTTGAAGCGAATCCAAGACAGCAGCATGGGCTGGCCGCAATATTTGTTAAAGATACCGGTTACCTAATGGACTAATGCGTTATGAATCTCGTGCCTTCATGTTGAAATGGGCCTAGTTTGGAGCCAATTATTATATCCTCAGTGCAAGAGTAAATGTGAAAGCTCATCCAGAACCTATTTGCATAATATTCCATTTAAATCCATTGAGATGTGTGTGACGCTGGGACCACAGTGTTTGTCTTGTAAAATCTTTTACTGCTTAGAGAAAGGAAGCCTTCAGACAGGGAAGCGAGGGGGAGGCGCTGTAGGACCTCACTCCACTTCTATTGTACACCGGCCGCTCGGGACGAGGGTCTGGACGGTCAAGAGGAACCGTGAAAACAAGTTTTAAAGGAACAGATTTTAGCCCATGTTAATGACATGAAATGAAACATTGTTATGTTGAGTAATAGAGTCATGTGGCTTAAGAACACATTGATAATTATAGATTATCCTGATGGTTCATGATTTTAGCTATCTAACGAATGGTTAGACGTTGCATTTGTACTGTCACTGACATCTGTTTCTGAAGTGGGTTACCAGATGCCACAGGCTAATCGCGCAAAGGTAGTTTAATAGTACCGTCCGACACAGCGTTAATTAATGTTTTTAATACGAAATCACACACGGCATGCAGTGGAACTATATATAAATAGAGGAAGTGTAGGGGTAGCTTACTTAATTATGGAGTTGTACGTAGACTGCTGTGCAACACCAGAATAGGCTAATGCATGTAAAGCATTTGGTGGGAAGAGAAATATCAAAACACACACACGATACACATTATTGTCAAATTAAGACAAGGTTTAAGGAATGATTAATCTTGTAGAGATAATGAAGTCACATTGGATGACAGAAGAATTAAAGTACAGTTTGTTCTGAAGTTGTATGTGCATCAGCGCACTAGAGTACTTTGTAAAGTTCACATAAGGGTAAAGGTTTGTGTTATAATATGATTTTATTATGATAATATTATGTTCATATTTGTGGATTGTGGAAATAATTTTTGTTTGTTTGTTTTTGTGGTTGTGGGATTTGTTTTGTTTGTGTGAAGCCATGAAGTTTATTACAGAATTAAAGTTTTAGAATAGAGTTGTGCCTTATCATTGTAGAGTTGATACCTTGTAGCCTCAAATCCAAAATATGCAACTGCTACAGTGGGAGAACGGTACACGCTCGAGCCCTGATGCTAGCTGGAGGCAGAAGCATATTTTCCATCGAGATTACTCACATGGGTACATGGAAATTGATGTCTTGTACAGTGATTTGAGCTAGAGGTACAACTGAAGTCGGTCAAGATCTAATGGACACAACTCTATTAAAGTAACAATTAACATGAAGTAGGGAATGACCGCACCTAAATTTAAGCTAAGCTCCGATACGAACAATATAAATTTTGATAGATACCATTAATTTATCATGGCCCAAGCAACATGGAGCGGTATTAACTCATTATGGAACCGCCTACGTTAGTGCAATATGAGCGATCTTGGCATTGCACGAACCGGTCATTGCTTTAATTTATCATGTCGCCCGTGTGTGGGCAAAGCATGAGAAGCATCTTACCTGCTCTTCTTTAATTTATCATGGCGCCCAACGTGGGGCATTCGACAGTACAACCGAGACCTTGGAGGGTTGCTGCGATGTCTTAACATGGACCACCTCCCATGATAGATTCATCATTTATTTATCATGGCGCCCAGAGTTCGTGGAGCTTATGGGATTTAGGGAAAACCCATAGATTTGTTATGGTATTTCATGGGGAAAACCATAGTAATTGTTTTTTTACCTCAAACTGTGTTTGAGTGATTTTTGAGTTCAGTAGGCTTTTGATGTAACGCAGAATCTCTCTATTGAGAAGAGGATTACCCAAGGGTATGAGCGCTACATACCAGATCCACAATTTATCATAATATTGACAGGTTTTGTACGACTTTACAATATGTGTATAGTGTTTGATCTTTCTCTTCAAAACGTATCCACACATATTTCCAGGAAGCCTGCCTGCATCTCACAGTATATTATTGTAGAAATGTCAGGTACAGAGGAGATTGTGCAGTTGATTGCGGGCTTAAGACAGCATTTTGACGCTGTTAATGAACAAAATAAGCTGGAGGCTAAGGCTTTCCAGGAGGAAATAAACACTCGTTTAGATGCCAATCAGGAGGCAATTAACGCTAATCAGAGTGAATTGAATAATCGTTTAGATGCCAATCAGGAGGCAATTAACGCCAATCAGGTTGCACTGAATAATCGTTTAGATGCCAATCAGGAGGCAATGAATGCAAATAAGGTTGAATTAAATGATAAGCTAGGTCAAATGCAAGAGGTAATTAAGACCGAAGTAACAGAAACTGTTGTAAGCATTGTATCAGAAATGCAGGTTAAAACAGATAAACGTTTCGAGGCCATAGAAGCCAAGCTCGAAAGTAACTTACAAGCGTGTAAGCATGCTCAGGATGAAACCAACAGTAGGTTAGATGCGCTGTCTAATGACATTAAGGATATTCAAATCCAAAATGAGGCGAATCTCGAACGCCAAGCGAAACAATTTTCAGAATTTACGAGAACGGTAGATCAGAGGTTAGAGGAGAACGACTCTAAATGGGACCAGAAATTGAAAAGCTATGCTAGAACAATTAACGGTGACCTCAAGAAACAGGATCAGAACATATTAGATCAATGTCAGGAAATAAGCGAGATTAAGGCTATCGCTAATGAAAGTAAAGAGCTAGTAAGCAACGTGAAAGGTCAGATGGGCAAAGTTCATCAAGAACTGGACCACGTTCAAAGCGATATTGTTATAGTTAACAAAAGGCAAGAGGAGAATAGAGGTGAGATCATCAAGGTCCGGAATGAATTGTCAAAAGTCAATGGACACATTCAAGAGGAAATTAAAGGGCTGAGAGAAGAACTCGAAATAAGAGAAGGCCAGAAGACAGAGGCAAGCGACAAGACCCTTGCTCAAATTAAGGAAGATGTAGAGGATGAAATCTCCCATATCAAACAAAGTCTGAAAGAAGACAAGAAGAAAATATTTCAAGTAGCCGAGGAAAATCGAGATAGACTTACCAGAATCGAGAAGGAGGTAATTACTCGACTTGAAAGAGCGGAAATGCGCCACAATCAAAATGGAGACTAGGATAATCGCACAGGAGGAAACCCTTATGAAAAGTCCTAAGTCAAGTGAAGGCAGCATAGAAGATATGAGGAAAACAAGGTGGGCAGACTTAGAAACCCAACCTATAATCAGGAATGCTACAGGCCCAGGCGAAAGTCCTTATATGACGCCAGGTGCACCAATTGCAGCATCAACGCCACATGAAAATGCTACGCACACCCAGGTGATAAACATAATCAGGGCAAGCGAAGAAAAACCAAGGAAGTTTTCAGGTAGCAACTGTAATATGACACCAAAATATTGGTTGAAGGAAGTGTCTGAATACCTGAATGATGCGCGGATACCGCCAGAGCGAAGGCTACGAGCCATTGAGAAACTAACAGAGGGAGAATGCGCATTATGGTTTCGCAGTTTCCGGTATACTTTCGATACTGTTGAGGAGTTTCGAGAGGCATTTTTGAAACGGTTCTGGGATCCAGCCACACAACAAAATTTGAGACTGGACTTGTATTCCAAAAGATACAGTACCAGCAACCCAACGAAGTACGCGGAGTTCTTCATATCTCAGATGTGTCGTTTCAAAGAACTGGATCAAAAACCGAGCGAGCTGGAATTATGCATTGCTTTCGCCAAACAGCTTCCATGCGAGATTCAAAACTGCTAATCTCGGCTAATGCAAAAACGGCTATAGAAATGGAGGCAGTTCTTAGACAACTGGACCTCACAACAGCAAATACGATGCGTCAGAGTCGAACCGTGGAACAGGTACACGTGACCAACACGCAGACGGACCAACATCAGGCTCCAAGGAACAATAAAGCTACGAGCACTGAAACACTAGATTCCAACGGACGTCAATGGGAACAGGAACCCAGAAGATGGCAGCCAAAGTACAAAGGGAATGCTAGTAGAGGAGGAAGAGGCCGAAATTCGTGGAATAGGCAGAATACCAGGGGTAGACCGTACCAAAACAATGGAGGTAACAATGGCCAAGAAGGCAACAATAGAAATTGGAGACCCCAAGAAAGAAGAAGGAACTTCGATGACGAGGTAGAGGAACGATATCACGCTTCATTGCGATACCTCGAGGAAAGGGGAGATGAGCCCCAGAAACAACAAGTTCGCTGGCAAGAGGTTATGCAGAACAGGACATCACCAGACAGATATGGAGATGGAGCTAAGAGTTTAGAGCTACAGTGCAGCGAACAGGAGAGAAGAAACTCCAAGGGGACGGGTGCTGAAGAAAAAAAACGCCAAAAATTAGAAGAGTTCAAGACTGATGGATGGAAGTCTGTTAACATCATCAATTGGATAGCCAAACCAGAAGAGCTAATCGAGGATACAGGAGGATCACAGGTCATGGTCAAGAGAGAATTGCCCATTATAATTGTAAGAGTAGCAGGATTGAGAATAAGAAGTCTGTTAGACACCGGTTCTACAGTGAGCCTTATGACACAAGCTCTATATAATGAAATAGCCCAGAGAGAGAATGTTTTGAAAATACCGATTTCTAGTGTAAAAATAAAAGGGGTAATTCCAGACAGAACGATGATATGTAAATATCAGGTATTCCTAGATTTACAGATAGGAGGCTCTATTTTCCCACAGAGCTTTCTATTAGTAATCAAACTCCCTTATAATCTACTTATTGGAGCAGAATTTATAAGGGAATACAGAGTGATAATAGACCTAGCACAGGACAGGGTTATGTTCCATGTGAATGAGGAAGCCGAAGGCTTGGAGGTCGCACTCAATGAGATTGAACCAGGGTCAGATGAACAAGTATGGCATACATACAGAGACGTGGCCGAAGAAGTGTTAGTTATTGAACAGTTAGAAGAAGAGCTGAAAACACTAGCCACAGACCTGGAGAAAGATTTGGAACCCGAATTGGAAGAATATATTTCGGAAAAGCTAGAAGAAGCGAAAATTGGGCTAAAAGAGAAGGAAAATTTAAAGCAGTTATTAATGGAACAGAAGGAAGTCTTTGATTCGAGACCTGGTCGTATAAAGAACTTCACTCATGCTTTCCAAGTCAGTGATTGGACACCATTTAGGCAGAAACCCTACCCTATTGCTGAAAAGCATTATGCCAAAGTGAAAGAGGCAATTCAGGAGATGTTGGAGGCCGGTGTTATTGAGAAGACACCTACGCCTTATGTAAGTCCATTGGTAACCGTACCGAAGACAGACGGGACTGTTAGGGTATGTCTGGACCTGAGATATTTAAATTTGAAGGTTATTCCGGAGTTTGACCAAGTGCCACCTATTAAAGAGATCCTCAGGAAGTTCAAAGGGAAAACCGTATTCACAAACTTGGACATCACATCCAGTTTCCACCATCTTGAATTAGAGAAGAAAACTAGTCTGTTGACAGGATTCATGTTTGATCAACACACATATACGTTTTTAAGGCTACCTTTTGGGTTGAAAACAGCTGGTTCAGCCCTGATAAGAGCGTTAGATCGCAACCTATCAGATGATGTGAAAGAGAGAACCATCAGATATGTAGACGACATTCTACTCACGTCAGAATCCCTGGAGGAGCACATGAGAGACCTGAAGAAGTTGCTAGATGACCTTCGAGAAGCTAACTTCAAGGTTAACATCAAGAAATCGCACTTCTGTCAGAGGGAAGTTAAATTCCTAGGGCATGTTGTTGATGCAAATGGAGTTAAGCCTAATCCAGATAAATTGGAGGTAATTCGAAATTTCCCTCGACCCACGAAGGTTAAGCACGTCCGACAATATTTGGGAGTAATTGGATTCTTTTCGAACCACTGCCCAAACTATACTACGACAGTAGCACCCCTGCAGGACCTATTGAAGAAAGGCGGCAGATGGAATTGGACGGAGCAATGTCAGGAAGCATTCGTGAGGTCAAAACAAATGCTTTTGGAATATGTGAAACTGGGATACCCGGACTATACCCAGAAGTTCATCATACAGACGGATGCATCACTCATTGGGATTGGAGCGATGCTATTCCAGGAAAATGTTGACCAGCCTGAAAAGAAAGTTTTTATTGCCTTTATAAGTAGGAGGCTGAAAGCCCATGAGAAAAACTACACGATTACAGAGATAGAGTTGCTCGCAATTTTGTACGCGTTGCAAACATGGCATAAACTCGTGTACGGCTTTCAAATAGTCCTCAGAACAGACCATAAAGCTTTAACATTTCTGTTAAAGACAGACTTGTCTAGCCAGAGATTGACAAGATGGTCCCTGTATATACAGCAATTCAATGTGGAAATAGAATACTGTCCAGGGAAAGAAAATGTAATACCGGACATATTAAGCCGTTACCCTAGAGAAGAGGAAGCGCTAGCTGTCCAGATTGAGAATCGAGATCAGAAGACGTTGGATGACTTGAATAATCTTACCAACCTACAACGCGAAGACCCGTGGTTGAAGATGATGATCGATTACTTCGAGGGACGTTTAGCAAGGGGAACTGCAATATACAGAGAGGCCGAGGCATTGGCAACAGATTATGTATGGTATAATCAGATAATACACAAGTGGGATGATGTAGATCATACACGTCAAAGGATTGAGATTCCTGCATCTTTGCAGAGGAGATTGGTGTGGCTAGCACACAGAGCATTTGGACATCCAGGGATAGACAAAATCTGTGCTCTGTTGAAAGAAGCATTTACTTGGCCAAAGTTGAGAGAAACGGTGAGAAATGCTATTAGGACATGTGATCTATGCCAAAGGGTAAAGCCAAATCCCTTTTTAATGAAACAACGACCTATACCGTTGTTACCGGAGAAGCCAAGGCAGCTATTAAGCATAGACAACTATGGACCATTGCCTAGAGCACGTAGAGGCAATAGAAATATTTTTGTAGCCAAGGATGTATTTTCGAAAATGGTGGTATTATGCCCCATACAGAAGACCAGTTCAAAGCAGGTATTGAAACGCCTGAAAGAGAGAGTTATTCCGATTCTTGGGAAGCCGGATAACATCCTCTCGGACCACGGAAGTTGCTTCGCAAGTGCAGAATTTCGTCGAGAACTGGAAACTCTAGGAATTAGGCAGATTTTATCTACCATTCGCCATCCTGAGGCAAATCCAGTTGAGAGAGTAATGAGGGAGATCCAGAAATACATGAAGATCTACTGCTCTGAGGAGAATTGGCGTTGGATTGAATTCCTAGAAGTAATTGCATACTGTATAAATAATACTGTTCACGAGGCGACAGGTCAAGTTCCCGTGACTCTACATTTGGATAAGAGACCGGAGAGACCGTGGACTGGTGTCATTCCATTACCAGTAGACGCACAGCCAGGACGAGAATTGAGGATCCAACGAACCTTCGAATATCTCAAAGCACAGGCGGAGAGACGTCAGAGGAGAAATCGTGCGAAGAGGTATCACAGACCGCTTCTCGTCGGACAGAAAGTGTTAGTCAGAAAACCCGCCAGTTCAGATCCAGAGGCACGGAAGTATAAGAAGTTCAATTTTGCATATCACGGCCCGTTCGAGGTGATTAGAGACCTTCAAAACAATGCATACAGGATAAAGCATTTAGAAACTGGAAACGAGGTCATTATGAATGCAGCCAATTTAAAAATTTATTACTCGCCAGAAGAATTCGACGAACAAGAAGAAGTATTAACAGCACACACCCAACTGAACGTGGATAGCGAAGTCAGACCCGAACGTTCACGCAGCGAGGCGGAACGAGAAGCAGACAGCTTGCCCAGCCTAAGGGACGAACAACAAGAATGCCAGTGTCTGCGAGAATTCTACAAAGAAATGGTTGAAGCGGCGAGGGAGGCCGAGACCATAAATGCAGCCCTCCGTCGAGAGAATAAACAGCTTAGAGAGAGCGCAGTGTGGAAGGGGGAACTTAACTAACTTACTCGCAGCCAGACGAGGTGAAGGACTCCAGACGTAAACACAGACAGTGGTAGACAGTCAGCTGGTTACTTACAGAAAATCACTTGCAATTGATTTCTATAAGTTTTGCAAGGGGAATCTGAACCCGAGGGTCTTATGCTGACTGATATCGAACGTGGATCTCCGAGATTGTGATCTCAAGATAAAGGTTCCACCAGGGAACGAACCAGAGATCTGCTGAGGGAGTTTCATGGTAAAAAAAACCTAGAGAGAAGTGTATAGTTAATCACTGGTGTGATTCCAGTTCATCATGACATTATTTATTAAAATAATGCAGGAAGTTGACCAAAATACAGCATTATTAGACTACTTGAAGTAGGCTATACTAGACTTGGAGCACGAAAAGTGCAGAGTTTGACGTTTGACTAATCGGCCCAGAATTGTGGGAGGCGCAGCATGGAGCCACGTACATCTTGCTGTCCTCGTTATGTCGTCTGGAGGATGTTGGGGGCCTGAATAATGACCCAGTTTTTCCCCGACTGAGAATGGATGTAAGAGTGGGGTGGGAAGATCCCAAGGAAAATCATTGATTACTCATGATTTGAGTAACACAATGATATGAGAGTGGCACACAGATAAATCTTTAGCCAGGAGGCTAATTTTAGAGCCTTTAATCTGCGAAATTGACGCACATTTAACGAAGGACGGAAGAACAGGGACAATGGTTGTGCGCGGTTTGGTTTTAACGAGGTTGCCAGGGATTTCCCGTGAGATAGCGTCCCCACGCTATGAAGAAAGAAATTAATATTAATTAATTGGCCGAGCGATTCTTCAGCATGCAGACAGTTCTGGGATCAGTGAAGGAAAAGGAACCCGATGAGCATGGTTTCGAGACCAGAATCGTGCTGGGAGAGGAGCCGAGAGAACGCGGGAAAATTTTGCTCTACTTTCTGTGTGAATCCAATATAAGGGAGTCGGCCCTTGGCAGAGTCGCAGTCTAACCTCAGTCTCAAGCCAGTAGCACGTCAGTCTTTACGCAGTCTCACGCAGTTAGAACACAGTCATCACGCCAGGCGCACGCCAGTGTTGCAGCCAGTATTAACGCAGTTTACACAGTTGGACATAGTTTGTCACCGAGAGTCGCAAACAATCGTCGCTTCACAGTTTTTGTAAACAGTATGAACAATGTGTGTTCACTTAGGAAGCAACGTGTGAGATAAGTTGCAGAACTATTGTAAATAATAATCTATGTAAAGTTATGCACAGTGTTAAGCGCAATGTATAAAATATTGACTTATCGTATATGTGTAATTACGATGGAACGCGCTAAAAGAAACCTTACGAAGCATTTGGTAATGTCTTTGAATACCAAATAATAACGCTCAGGACGGAAGTTAGCATAGTTATGCGAATCAGGAAGCTTACCGTAGGAGTATGGATAAACTGTTGGTGAATTCCGAGGGCAAGCGAACCAGACTTTCAATCAGGAGTTGGTAGGAGAACGGGAGATGCCGTCGACACCTGCAATTTTGGATATCTTTGCTAGGGAATTTCAACCAAGGAAAAGTGTACGGAGTGACGTGTGTTATGTAAATTATATGTGAAATGTATTTTAAATTAATAGTTGAATAAGTGTTTTAAAGTGTCATTTGTGTTGGAAGCAATAGCTTCTTTATAGAAATGCAAAGTGTCGTGTGGTTAACGAAAAATATGTGTCAGAAAATGTGTGTATTCAAGATGAAAATGTCGCACTAATCTGCTTATGGCAGGCGACCAGGAAGGATGTGAGTTGTTGGATCCACCGTGACGAGCCTTGAGATATGTGAGTACCCCACAAATTATGTTGAAGTAGAGATATAGGCCACTGCATGTAGTGTGATTTCAGAATTATAAAGATGCCAGTAAGAATCAGAGTAGGAGATAGACTCTCCAAGTTTACTCATTATTATGTGGATTTTAATAGATTTGAGATGTTATTTTGCATCAGTAAGTGGATTAGTCGTTACCACTATGAATTTAGAAATGGCAAATCAGTTATGTAAACGTAATGAACGAACATGGTTGTTCGGTTTGTAAGATGAGTTGTGTCGGATTTTGGTAAATTTATGTCTGTGAGAATAATAATAATAATAATAATAATAATAATAATGAAGATAAAGGTATGAATGAATGCATCAGGAAAAAAATGTTGTAAACAAGAAATATTTACGCTAAAGGGCAAGACTTATCGATCTAAGCAGTAAGATTATACAGTAAGATTCCGTTACGGGATTAAGAAAAGAGTTTGATATCAGAATATTGTATTAATGAGAATATAATTATGCCAGGAAATGGAAGAGCTTTTAGTGAATTGAATTTGCAGCTTATGTGAAAAGCTTATAGAGTAATTGATAGATTTCTCTTGGTAATTATAGGATGTAGGTCATAGCATTAGGAGGGACCAGGGTATCTATTCTTCGTATGAAATCTCGTATGCCGTGGGCGTAATGAGAGATGTACTTTATGCCTGAGCGTATATAGTGATATTGACCCTAGCTCTGATGATGGATATTTGGAATGTTCCGGGTTCGAATCCCGTGATAGGTGGGAGGAAAACAATGGACACCTCTTGCACGCTATCTGATTCCCCGAGAGCTATTTGTTGAGTGATTCGGCTCGTTGAAGCGAATCCAAGACGGCAGCATGGGCTGGCCGCAATATTTGTTAAAGATACCGGTTACCTAATGGACTAATGCGTTATGAATCTCGTGCCTTCATGTTGAAATGGGCCTAGTTTGGAGCCAATTATTATATCCTCAGTGCAGGAGTAAATGTGAAAGCTCATCCAGAACCTATTTGCATAATATTCCATTTAAATCCATTGAGATGTGTGTGACGCTGGGACCACAGTGTTTGTCTTGTAAAATATTTTACTGCTTAGAGAAAGGAAGCCTTCAGACAGGGAAGCGAGGGGGAGGCGCTGTAGGACCTCACTCCACTTCCATTGTACACCGGCCGCTCGGGACGAGGGTCTGGACGGTCAAGGGGAACCGTGAAAACAAGTTTTAAAGGAACAGATTTTAGCCCATGTTAATGACATGAAATGAAACATTGTTATGTTGAGTAATAGAGTCATGTGGCTTAAGAACACATTGATAATTATAGATTATCCTGATGGTTCATGATTTTAGCTATCTAACGAATGGTTAGACGTTGCATTTGTACTGTCACTGACATCTGTTTCTGAAGTGGGTTACCAGATGCCACAGGCTAATCGCGCAAAGGTAGTTTAATAGTACCGTCCGACACAGCGTTAACGAATGTTTTTAATATGAAATCACACACGGCATGCAGTGGAACTATATAAATAGAGGAAGTGTAGGGGTAGCTTACTTAATTATGGAGTTGTACGTAGACTGCTGTGCAACACCAGAATAGGCTAATGCATGTAAAGCATTTGGTGGGAAGAGAAATTTCAAAACACACACACGATACACATTATTGTCAAATTAAGACAAGGTTTAAGGAATAATTAATCTTGTAGAGATAATGAAGTCACATTGGATGACAGAAGAATTAAAGTACAGTTTGTTCTGAAGTTGTATGTGCATCAGCGCACTAGAGTACTTTGTAAAGTTCACATAAGGGTAAAGGTTTGTGTTATAATATGATTTTATTATGATAATATTATGTTCATATTTGTGGATTGTGGAAATAATTTTTGTTTGTTTGTTTTTGTGGTTGTGGGATTTGTTTTGTTTGTGTGAAGCCATGAATTTTATTACAGAATTAAAGTTTTAGAATAGAGTTGTGCCTTGTCATTGTAGAGTTGATACCTTGTAGCCTCAAATCCAAAATATGCAACTGCTACAGTGGGAGAACGGTACACGCTCGAGCCCTGATGCTAGCTGGAGGCAGAAGCATATTTTCCATCGAGATTACTCACATGGGTATAGTATATCACACATACTTTGCTAATATGACTAATGTATAAGGTGCGTTCAAAAAGTAACGAGCCGGAGGCAAAATTACAGAAACCAGTACCTGTATGTTAGAAGTATTGGCCCTGGCTGTTGAGGCACTTGTCCCACTGTGACACGAGGCGGTGAATGGCTGTCTCATAAAATTCCCTAGGCTGCGATGTGAACCAGTTCCGCACGTACAGCTGGACGTCGGCGTCCGAGGTGAATCGTTGGCCCCGCAGAGCCCTTTTCAGGGGACCAAATATGGCGTAATCACAGGGAGAGAGGTCTGGACTGTATGGAGGGTGGCCGAAAACCTCCCATTTGAATTTCTGCAGGAGTGCCGCGACTGTGTTGGCCGTATGAGGTCGTGCATTGTCGTGGAACGACCACGGCGGCTATGGCGTTCACTGTCACTCGGCGGTCTTGGGTAATGAGTGCATCAACCAGCTGGACGTTGTCATCGGTAATGTAGGGGGTGCCCCAGACCGGGCATCATCGGCTAACGACACCCGTCCTTCCCTGAAGCGCTTGTGCCACGCCTTGACCCTTGCAAGGAGCATGCAGTGTTCGCCGTACACTTGTGACATTCGGCGATGAATGGCCGTTCCCCCTACTCCTTCCGCTGTCAGAAACCGAACAACACCTCTTTGCTCTTTGGTTGACGCCTCCGTGTCACTGTTTGCAATGCGACTGGCAGAGTTGGACGATTGATGCATGCTGCTGCTCGCTTTGTATCGTCACGTGAAGTGCACGCGTACCCTCTAGCGACAGGCTGTGACCTTCCACGCTCTGGTCGGAACCACACCTCGTTACACACGCCACGATTAGCCGATGTAGTCACTGGTTTGCGCATTCCAGCCTCCGGCTCGTTACTTTTTGCACGCACCTTATATTTGCATTTTACAACTAAAGAAGCCGATCAGACTACAGTCCAGGCAAACACTGACCCGACTGCCATAGGGAACGTATTGAGACTCCAGATACAGAGGTCCAGGTTCCCAGCTTTATCAAGAAATGTAATTCAGATTAGATGGTTGGAACGGGGTACACTCAGCCTCGTGGGGAGAAACTGAGAAGAGATCTGTTCAATTCTCATCTCAGCCATCCTAGAAGTGGTTTTTCGTGGTTTCCAAATTCTACTCCAGGCAAATGCCGGAATTGTTCCTAACTGAAGGCCACAGTCACCCTCTTCCGAGTTTTAATTGAAAATACACACACAACTACACCCATCACTATGACAAGCAGACAGAACCGACACACAACGCTTGTGTATTTCAGTAAGTAACGTTGTTTAATAAATTGACTGAGGTTTCCTAGTGTTACAATTTACTACGTAGTGATATGAACTTAATCACAATATCTAATAGCTTTCCTTATTGACGATCTAATCTAAATGAATACTAATGGGTTTGAATTACATTTATTACACCTTAATTAATAATAATAAATTGTTTTTGTTTGAGTCTTCAGTCTTTTGACTGATTTGATGCAGCTCGCCATACCTCTCTGTCCTGAGCTAAGCGTTTCATCTCTACATAGCTACCACACCCTACATCCGAGGCAATCTGTTTAACATATTCTAACCTTGGTCTACGCCTACAGTTCTTGCCCTCGACCCCTCCTTCTATAACTAAGCTTGCTATTCCTGAGTGTCTTAGTATGTGTCCTACCAACCTATCTCTTCTCTTCAGTAGCAGTCGCCAGAAATATCTCTCCTCTACCACTCGTCTTAATACCTCTTCGTTTGTAACCCTATCTACCCATCTGACCTTCATCATTCTCCTGTAACACCACATTTCAAACGCTTCTATTCTCCTCTTTTCTGCTGCTCCAATAGCCCAAGTTTCACTTCCGTAGACAAAGGCCTTCAAAAATGACTTCCTAATACCTAAATCTAAACTCGATGTCAACAGATTCCTTTTCTGTAGAAATGTTTTTCTTGCCTGAGCTAACCTACTTTTTATATCCTCCTTGCTTCGTCCATCACTGGTTATTTTGCTTCCTAAGTAACGGAAGTCTCCTACTTCCTTTAGTTTTTCACCTGCCAATTTGATGTCCATAGAGGTTTACGATTTATTTCAGCTGCATTCCAATATACATTAACTTATTAAATTAATGAATAATTAACCAGTTTCAGACATATTGTGGCATTTATTTAAAGAAAAAAATAAGAAAGAAAATAATTTTTGACTAATTTATAGGAATATACAAACGTAGTTCGATGTGTTTTAGTCGGCCAACACAATTGTACCCAATTACGGGTTATTCCCTAATCCAGGAAGAAATTTACATGAGATTAATAAATACACCTGGATGACCAGTTTCGATCGTCAAGCGATCATCATCAGATCCATTCTACTTAGGCTCTAAAATCTATGTCTGAAATACAAACTATTTACTGTAGATATACTCGTATGTCATTTTCGCAGAATTAATTCTATTAACATCAAATTAAAGCCCACGTTTGATACAGATCTGTTTTTAACTATTTTTATAAAACTTTTCGTAGAAAACCCAAGTAAATTATTAATAACAAAGCTTTGCTCGTAATTGCATTAGTTTATTTTCTTTTTAACAACACCGCCGAAGAAGGTTGAAACTGGTACATTTCATTAAAAATGTTTATTATATTATTGTATTTTATTTTAATTTAATATATCCTACTTTATTTATTTACTTATTTATTAATTTTTGGAAAATATCATAGTGAGGCAGTTGAATGTTTGTCCAGTTGAGAGAAATTCATCAGTAATATGACAGCCCTGAAAGACCCGAGGTCACGTTTCTTGCAACGGTTTCTACCATCAACAAGTCATCACTGAGCAGAGGCCACAAGGCTAGCATTGTTAATAGTTTTGCTATTCCAATACTCTGTCTTACATAAGCTGTTCCAGGGAACGTATACTTCCGTATATTCTTGGTTGTTGTTAACGCTTATTCGTCATCGTGTTGTTGTTAATGCATTTAAAGGGCTTGGTACATCTTGGTTATCAGCTCTGTGTACATGGGTGTATATTGAATTTGTCTGATAACTGTATTAGCTGCAATAATTTCATTTAATTTCACGTAATCAATGAATCATCTAGGAATCTAATTTCAGCCATTTTTAAGCCAGGTAAATGGTGGGAAGTACCACACACCCTTTTTCAACTCCTTACTCAGTTTCATTATCTTATCGTATCTCCCATTAACTCCTCGAATGAGAAAGGAAACAGAAAGGAAGGAAGGAAGGAAGGTTGTAGTTTGACGTGACCTTTAATCTCGCGATCAGGAGCCACGGGACCTCATTATACGTGGAATCCGAACCACTGGACGTGAAATTTCTCTTCGAAAATCTCACATGCATTGATCAGGAATCGGACCCGGTCCTCCTTGGTAAAAGGTAAGCAGCTTGAGCACTGGGAAACAGAAAGGAGGCTTGTAGTTTTACGTGATCAATATACTCACGATCGTAGACTTTGGGATCTCCTTCATACGTGGAATCAGAACCACTGGATGTGAAGTTCCATTTTCAAAATCCCACAAGCATTAACTGGGGCAAAGAACCATTCCACCTTGGTTAGAGGCAAGCAGCTTGATCACTATGCTATCAGGCCCTAAACTGAATGCGGCAGTTGTTGTTGTTTTGATTTGAGAGGATTGGACATCGTGTTCATTTAGTGCCGTGTACTTGGGTGTGTATGTGCATATAATTTGTGTTATGACCTGTGTTACAGTGCTCTCTTAAGTAATGTTTGTATTTGTAATTTAGGTGAGGATAGTGAATGAGATGACAATGGTCTTAACTTAGGAACCATTCACCTGGAGTAGAAGTGAGATTACACAGAAAACCACATCCAGGATGGCTGAGGTGGGAATCGAACGCACCTATTCTAAGTTTTGACTCACAAGGCTGTGTGCACTCAAGGGTTAACAACATGAAATGAAAATCCACAGCCTGCTTCCAGTCTCCGACCGGGTCAGGAATGAAATGAATGAAGCCCCCATCTAGCGGCGAGGATATGGACTGTGCCGGCTGCCGAGGCCTGATGCACTCCTCTGGGCCAATGATTAAATGAATGACAGATGAAATGAAATGATAGTGGAGAGTGTTGCTGGAATGAAATTTTGACAGAGAAAACCGGAGTACCCGGAGAAAAACCTGTCTGCCTCCGTTTTGTCCAGCACAGATCTCACATGGAGTGACCGGGATTTGAACTACGGACCCAGCGGTGAGAGGCCGGCGTGCTGCCGCCTAAGCCACGGAGGCTTCAAGGGTTAACAACATGCGCATCTAATAATAATAATAAATGTCTGTCAATGAATAAAAGAGGTTTGATGGGTAAATTGGAGGTCAGAGAGAGGAAAAATCTCAGAAAGACCTTTAGGAGCAGTACTAGAAGATGGGGAATACCGGAGATGACACATCTCTGAGCTCTGCGTACAAATAGAGAGGCTTTCAGATTGTGCTAGGAAAAGAAGGGACTGACCAACCGCCTATTCACCTTCTGGCGAAACAACAAGATCCGTACTACTTGGCTGACTGAAGATGAGAAGGACATCAAAGAACTGGGACTAAGAGACGTACAAGACAGACAAACTGTGTGACATATTCTTAAGGAAGTCCGCGGTTTTCAGGACAAACCTGATCAGAGGAATGGAAATAAATACACCGGGAAAAGATGCGTCAGTACTGGTCAAATCTCAAAACCCATTATTTGAACCCAGAGTGGTCCCCATTAGGCCCATCCGAAACTTACTTTTTCGGCTTTTCCCAATTAATTGGGGTCGCCGGAGCCAACCAGGCTCATTTTGGTTTTGGCTGGGGATTTAAGGCTGGATGCCCTTCCTGACGTCACGTGATTTTCCAGGTGAAAATTCCGCCCCGCTGTCACCGGGATTCGAACCCCGGCCATCCGGGTGAAAGGCGAGAAGCTAAGCCACTGGGCCATCACGCTCCCAAGGCCCATCCGAAAGAAAATAATAATAATAATAATAGTCTAATAATAATAATAATAATAATAATAATAATTGTAACTACACTAGGCCTACATTTTCTTTAATATTTTGTTTTGTTTCCGTAAGTATAGCCTGTTGTTGATACGATTTATTCACGAAGAAAGGGAAACAGGAATTATTTCACGATGTAATACCTGATGACACCACTGTTATTCTTTAGGTCCGAGTTCAATTCCCAGCTCTTCCAATAAATTTATTTCTGGTCTGAGGATTTGAACCCATTCGCCCTTAGGAAGCAACCTCAGCCATCCAAGAAGTTCCCAGATCACAGCCACTTCTTTCTCAACTACAAACACACTACTACAATAGACACGAAAATGGCGGCTTTGATAGAGTAGCATGCCGAGCTTCTATGCCCAAGGTTGCGGGTCCAAACCCGGCCGAAGTCGTCGGATTCTTTAAGAGCGATAAAAATCCCTCAGTACGCCTTCCTCAGGAGGTGAAGTAAAGCTGGCGTTCCCATGTCATTGATTGATGGCATTATAAAAACCCTTCCACTAATTACACTTGTTGTTGTTTGAGTCTTCAGTCTTTTGACTGGTTTGATGCAGCTCTCCATGCCTCCCTGTCCTGAGCTAATCGTTTCATCTCTACATAGCACCGACACCCTACATCCGAGGCAATCTGTTTAAAATATTCTAACCTTGGTCTACCCCTACAGTTTTTGCCCTCGACCCTTCCTTCCATAACTAAGCTAGCTATTCCTGGGTGTCTTAGTATGTGTCCTACCAACCTATCTCTTCTCTTCATTAGCAGTCGCCAGAAGCATCTCTCCTCTCCCATTCGTCTTAATACCTCTTTGTTTGTAACCCTATCTACCCATCTGATCTTCATCATTCTCCTGAAACACCACATTTCAAATGCTTCAATTCTCCTCTTTTCTGCTGCACCAATAGTCCAAGTTTCACTTCCATAGAGCGCCACGCTCCAGACAAAGGCTTTCAAAAATGACTTCCTAATACCTAAATCTATATTCGATGTCAGCAGATTCCTTTTTTGTAGAAATGCTTTCTTTGCCTGAGCCAACCTACTTTTAATATCCTCTTTGCTTCGTCCATCACTGGTTATTCTGCTTCCTAAGTAACAGAAGTCTCCTACTTTCTTCAGCTTTTCACCTGCCAATTTGATCTCCATAGAGGTTTCTGATTTATTTCGGCTGCATTCCAGTATTTTTGTTTTACATTTATTTATTTTCATCATGAATTCTTTCCGTAAGACGGAGTCCATACCATTCAAAAACTCATTCAAATCCTCAGGCTTGTCGGCCAAGATGACGATGTCATCAGCAAATCTCAGAGTTGAAATTATTTCTCCTTGAATCTTCACTCCCACTTTAAATTTTTCTCTAATTTCCTTCATTGCTTGTTCAATGTAAAGATTGAAAAGTATGGGTGATAAGTTGCAGCCTTGCCTTACACCTTTCTGAATACCAGCTTCTCTCTCATGTCCTTCAACTCGAATGACTGCTGTCTGGTTTCTGTACAGATTGTATATCACCCTCCTATCCCTGTACTTTATTCCAATCGATTTCAAAATGTCAAACAATTTAGTCCAATCAACGTTATCAAAAGCCTTTTCTAAGTCTACAAAAGCCATGAACGTTCTCTTATCTTTCCTTATTCTACCTTCCAAAATCAGCCTAAGACTTAGTACAGCTTCCCTTGTTCCTACATTTCTCCTGAAACCAAACTGGTCTTCACCCAACTCCGTTTCTATCTGGCTTTCATTCCTCTTGTAAATTATTCTAGACAGGATTTTTGAAGCATGAGTAATCAAGCTGATTGTACGGTAATCTTCACATCTGTCAGCTCTCACTTTCTTTGGTATAGGGATGATTACATTCTTCTTGAAATCAGGGGGTACCTCACCTGTCTCATAAATCCTACACACCAAGTGAAATAACCTGATCAGACCTTCATCTCCTATGCAGCGTAGCAACTCAATCGGTATATCATCTATGCCTGGTGCTTTGTTCCTGCTTAAGTCTTCCAAAGCTCTATCAAATTCTGATCTCAATATTAAATCTCCTTTCGCATCCTCATCAATTTCCTCCTCCCTTTCCATTACATGATTCTCAATCTCCTTTCCCTTATACAAACTCTCTATGTAAGCTTTCCATCTCTCAACCTTTTCTTCCCTATCTGTTAGAGGCTTTCCATTTGTGTCCTTAATATTACAGCACTTAGTCTTCTTTTCCCCAAAAGTATTCTTAATCCTTCGATAAGCTGTGTCTACTTTTCCTAATTTCAGACAATTTTCTATACCTGCACATTTCTCTTTCAACCATTCTTCTTCAGCTTCCTTGCACTTCTTGTTAACCTCATTTCTCAGACGTCTGTATTCTGCTTTCCCCTACACTTATGTGAAGCTAAATTATAGGTTAGATTTGACTGACGCTCTTTGGTTCCAACGTTCGTCGCCAGGAGCTGACTGCGGTGGCATCTAGTAACCAACTTCAGAACTAGTTGGTCGTTGACGGTGTCGTTTGGTAGCAAAGTTGGAACTACTTGAAAATCGAATGTCTGCAGTCCTTACTTGAATTTAAAACAGATAACACACACTAATACAACCATCGCAATTAACACCGGTTATCTGACAGATTCTACACACACCCAAAGTACACGGGGCTACATGACCGCGTTGTCACAGCCCCTAAACTGACGAACCAACCTACCAGACATGACGATAAAATAGGTTATCAGGTAAATTCTGTATACTGAGAAGTACATGCGTACATGAAATATTAACCGCAATAGAGGGTGCAGTTTATCCGATGTTCGCAGAGGATCGATCTGAATCACTGGGGATGGATATCCATTAGCGCACTAGGTCAATGGAACTCCAGTAAGTGGGTATTACTAACCAGTAATAACAGTCTGAGTAGTAACTCGACTGCCTTGGTGCTAATAGCATCCAATTTGGCCTTGCGATATGAGATACTGCTCTGTAAAACTCAAGGTAGACCAAACAAGCCGGATCCAAGGTCGGAACATTGAATGATACCAATAGCAAGACTTTCTCCCGAAGAAAGTAACAGTGATGATAAGAAAACAGGTTGAATCGGGAAGTGGGAACCATTGAACTTACGATACATTAACGTTGTTGTTTGAATAGATGGGGCTTCTGCTAATAGATTCCCATTATGATAATTACTATTGATTTTCATTCTTTTGGGGTCATTGCAACATCGTGGTCATGTAGCCCCGTGTACTTGGGTGTGTGTAGAATTTGGCTGATCACTTCTGTCACTGTGATGTCTGTACCAGTGTGTGTATTATTTGTAATTGAGGTAGGATTTGAGTTTGAAGCGGCCGTGGCCTTAAGTTAGGTACCATCCCGGTATTTGCCTGGAGTAGAAGTGAGAAACCACAGAGAACCACTTCCATGATGGCTGAGGTAGGAATCGAACCCGCCTCAGTTTTGCCTCGCGAGGCTGAGCGTACCCCGTTCTAGCCCTCAAACCAGAATTAAACTTCTGGAAATCGAACCCGGGCTTCCGTGGCAAAAGCCACGAATGCTAGCCACTGCGTAACGAGGTGGACCTATTATTATTGGATTACTAAGTAGAGCGTAGTGCCTAGCATTCTTGGCTGTCACCGCGGAAACCCGGGTTTGTTTCCCGGCTCTGACAAGAAATTTAATTCAGGTCTAAAGGCTAGTACGGGGTAGAAACAACCTCGTGAAGAGGTGGGTTCGATTCCCACCTCAGTCATCCTGGAAGTGTTTTCCATGGTTTACCATTTCTACTCAAGGCAAATTTCGGGATGTTTCTTAGCTTAAGGTCACGGCCGCCTCCTTCCCAATCCTCACCTGAGTTACAAATAGGCTACACACACTACTACAGCTACCACAATAACACAAGTTATCAGATAATTTCTACACCCACCTAAGTATACGAAGCTAAATGACCATGATGTCCAACCACAACTAATCATTCTCAATAGATCGGTGTCCATTCCAGTTCTTTTAACCAGGCACTCGTTCCATCCCAAACATCCGCAGGCTACTCAACTAACAACACGATACCACACCGCCAACAGCAGCCTGGGGGGAGAGCAATTAGGTCACCTGCTGACGATTAGTGCCTTATTTACATGGTGTCCTATCTCACTTCCGAAACAGACCGTTCACAAGCTGCCATGATATAACATGTGTAGTTGTGTTGGCTGTATTAGAGTGTGTACTGTATTTTTGATGTGTAACATCTTTCCACTCGGTAGCTGGATATTTTTTGTGTGAGTGATATTGGAAAGGGGACAGAAATGGGGCGGAAACAATGAGCGTGCGCGGTGTCGGAGATTGGTACCACGACGTACTGTCGGCCATGAGGCTATCTGGAATGTATATCGCATACTTCAAGGTTTGGAGGCCCAATTAAAGACATTCCTACAATAAATTATCTTCAAGTTGTCGTTATTTGGTGTGAAAATATTAATTATATCATATTTACTGAAAACAATTACGATTTATTAAATCTTCATACTTTTGCTGTATTTCTTATTTAATGTAAGCATTTGAGGTATTGTCGGCCAACATACAGCCCTATGTGGAATGTATATCGCATACGGTTTACTTCAAGATTTGGAGGCCCCATTAAAGATATTCCTACAAAAAATCATCTTCAAGTTGTCGTTCTTTGGTGTGAAAATATTCAATAAATAATAAATAATAATGTTATTGGTTTTACGTCCCTTTTAACTACCCTGGCTTTTAGAGACGCCGGGGTGCCGGAATTTTGCCCCGAAGAGGATCTTTAACGTGCCAGTAAATGTACTGACACGGCTCCCTCGCATTTGCGCACCCTCAAATGCCAGCTGACTGCGCCAGGTTTCGAACCTGCAACCTTGGGCTCAGCAAGCGAGAACGTTACCCCTGAGCCACGCAGCCAGGCTGAAAATATTCAGAGCCTTACAGTAGTCGCATATGATGTGTAACATGTGACATGTTATCCTACTATGTGTCTGCCGGGAGCGCAAATCCCTTGTTAACAGTGAACTCTGTTGGTCATTGAAATAACTACTTGTAAAACTCCAGTGCAAAATCCTGACCGGTTTGCACATATCGGCCATGTGGCTATGTGGAATGTATATCGCATACGATTTACTTCAAGGTTTGGAGGCCCCATTAAAGATATTCTTACAATAAATCATTGACACTGGAGTTTTACAAGTAGTTATTTCAATGACCAACAGAGTTCACTGTTAACAAGAGATTTGCGCGCCCGGCAGACACATAGTAGGATAACATGTCACATGTTACACGTCATATGCGAATACTGTAAGGCTCTTAATTTTTTTATCTGACCACAGCGCAAAAGATGCAGTTTGTCCTGTGTTGGGCTGCGTGTGGACGTGCGTTATCATGGGGCGTAGAGTTCTCTACTTTCCTCGTTAACGAGCTGCATTAGCACATGCAGACAATAACCATTCTTCACTGCTGACCAATAGCATGCCTGCTCTATCTCTCCACATGGCCTCCAGAGTGCAGTCCTGTCTGCCGGCTAGCTTGCCAGGTGTCCAGTGTTGCACAGCTGCACGTAGTTCTGCCAGTCTTGCTCCTTGCTCTCAATCGCTACGGTGTAGTGTTGACAACACAGTGTTAAGAGTGACAGATTTTGGATGTATATCATACTGGCCAACTGCCTGGCCATGTTGAAACACCGTAACCCATGAGAACTCCGCAGTTAAACAGCATTGGGCGTGGTCGGTACTTGGATGCCATGCCGGTTCTAGGTACTGCGCGCTGTTGGCAAACACACGGAGGAGTGGAGAGGCCCTGGCCACCCTACCGCACGTCAACTCCGGCTGGGGGTAGCCACTTTGGAGGCACGGACCTGCCTTCGGGCAGAATACCAATTACATTTTACATCATTATATTGAAGGGAAGATCCATTGCCTGCAAGTTTCTTCTCAGAGATGTTGGTGGTACAATAGTGGTATTTCACTGATTGTTTGGACACTGATGGATTGTGCATAAATATTCCCGCATGTGGTCATTTTGTGTGTGTAGTTGGTACTATGTTGTTTTTCTTTTTCTTTGTCGACAGTGTGTTACAACCGAGAGGACAGGGAATGGTGACAAGTCACCTGGAGGACAATGCTACGGATTTCATATTGTGTACAGTGTACAGATTAGAATCATATCAATTCACAGTGCTACTAGAGTGTTTTTGTTTATACCTTAAGCGTTGCGCTTAAGGACACCTTGTAGAGTTGAGTGATGAAAAAATCGGATTTTTTTTTTCTTTGATAAATGTGTGAGGGAAGGTCTATTCTATGAGCTGGCATATGATTTTTGCACCTTCCGGCCCTCTAAATGCCTTTTTCGGGGCATTTTATTATGGTGCTCAGCTGACCACGCCCACCTGGCGTGGACTGTCACCAAAAGTTGTTTTTCGGCATGCTAATAGGAAGTCTTGTTTTGTCTGTTGGTAGTTCTGGTAGCTTATATAATCTCCATGGAAACATCTGAGTAGTTCTGGTAGCTGCCTTGCTTATATAATCTCCATGGAAACATCTAAGCATCGGTTTCCGCGGAAACTTGTTGATGTTTTGAATTTTGATGTTGATCAGTCGTCGTTGGTTTTATAATATTTATTTACAGTTTTGTGTTCCCGTGTGTTATTATGGGTCGAATTAGGAAGTTTGGTAAATGTAAACATTATCGCCGTGTTGCCAAAGGTGTGAAGGGCGATTTTGGATTGCCTTCAACCGACTCAAAATATGACATTGGAAGAGCAAGCAGTGCCTCAAAAAGGAAACTATTATTTGGAAGCCGAGAGTAATGCCAGTTCTACTGTGAGTAATGCAAGTAGTTGTGATAGTTATGCAATTCTAGATATAGGTGTACTTTCTGCATTGCTACACTCATTTGCTAAATGTAAACACTGTGATGGTGTAGACTGTTTTGAACTAAAGGAAGATGAAAAAAGTAGAAGGGGCTTAGCCACTTGATTGGAAATACAATGTAATTCATGTGGCAGCAATAAATCAACTATGACATCAAAATTAGTTGAGAAGAAATATGCTGTTAATTTGAGGTTTGTTTATGGCATGAAAAACTTGGCATTGTACCAGGCAATGACATGGCATGTGCGCTTCGCCAGAGTGATATGCTGCGACTGAAGGAAGCTGAAAAGAGTGGCCAAGAGATGACCAAAGAAGCCAGAATAAAGAAGAGAGCTGAAAAGAAGAAGAAAGAAGATGAGAAAACCAAGAATGAAGAGGAGTATGGAGCTGGACAATTCTAAAAGGCTGATATGTGTCAAAAACGCATGTCTTTGTTTATTTTGTCATTTACCGTAACTTATAATTTTTGACATTCAGGTACACTTTTCTCTGAAACTACTGAACTTATTGTCATGAATTTTTTATGGGTATGCATGGGGTCATTATAAACACACTAGGTGAAATATAACTGGATATTAACAGATATCAAGCCCTATAAAAAATTTAATATCCCAAAACATTTACCAAAATTTGGTACATCAAATATAATATTTTTTAATTGGCCAAATAATATTCTAATGAATAAAATCTTTCACCTACTGTGTAAATCAAAGCCTATACGACATATATGGGCAGTTTAGTTGCTCTCTGTTTGCTACTTTCTGAGAAAAGTGTACCTAAAGAGATTACAACATTATCAAAAATTATTTTTCAGGTAAAATTTAAAATTTATTTTACATAAACTGGGCATTTGGATCTCTCCATAATTCTTTCCCTGTGTTGAGGAGATATCACTAACTGCATGTGCAAAGTTTCAATGCTTTGAAGTTAATGGTATAGTAGTAAGATAGCCTCAAAATTTATTGAAATAGTGTGGTCAGTTTCAAGGTGAACTCTACATGGTGTCCTTAAGGCCGCTATGGTATCTTCCACTGATGTCAAAACCCCGTGGCCCTATAGTCTATGAAGGGCCTAGGCCTACCAAGCGACCGTTGCCCAACTATTTGGCCTAAATGCGTGGTCAGCGGGTCGGATCCCCTCGGCCATTAATCTCTGTTTTCGTGAACGGGGCACTGTCTCACTGTCAAACAGCTACTCATTTGTCCTCACGAGGCTGAGTGCACCCCGTTCCAGCCCTCACGTCAGTTTCTAAAGTACCTGACGGAGCTGGAAATCGAATCCGGGGTATCCGAATGAGAGGCAGGCAGGCTACCCCAACACCACGAGACCGTCCTCTCTGATGCCACGTCTTCTTTATACTGTATTTACAGTCAACTCATTGCATTAGCTGATTTTTGGTTGTACACGTGTTGCATGTTGTGTGTACCTGGCACAGCAATATTGATCAAATGCGTGCTGGGGTGATACCCATTTACATCTTGGCCAAAGAAAGGCGCCGTATATACTTGCGCAAATAAGAGCATTCTAAGATACGCGTCAAGAGAGGAAAGAGGGAAGAATGGGAACGTGAACATCGTGGCAGGTGGACCGCTAGGTTCATCAAGCAACTGAAGCGACGGTTGTCGAGGGAACACGGTGAGGTTAATTATTACATTACCATGTTTCTCTCTGGCCATGCTTATTATGAAGCATACCTCCATCGATTGGAATATCACCGAGTTCACGGTGTCGTTATTGTGATGATCAATGGGATGACGCTCAGCACACGTTCTTTGCATGCTTGAGGTGGGGAAATCTTCGAAGGCTTCTGGAGACAAAAGTTGGAGTCATTACACCAGCCAATGTGGTGGATAAAATGCTCAGCAGCAGAGAAAGTTGGGCACAGATTGCTGTCTACATATCTGAGCTGCTAAAAACAAAAACAAAACGAGGAACCGAGAAGATTGGTTGCTGAAGACAGTGAAGATGATGATGAGTAACTTCATTATGATCACGTTAAATGAAATTGACCGAGACCTCTGGTCGTAACAGTGGCTCCGCCCCGAAGTAAGGCTGGACAGGCAGTTCCGGGGCGGCCTTAAGTCAAGTATAGGGTTTGTGGGTTTTTAGTAGGTAAGAATCCTGCACAGTTGTAGGTCCGGAAGCTAGCAGTCAGTCTTTGGAAGATTTCCCCACAGTTTCCCTCGGGGAAAAAAATAAAAATATATTATTATTATTATTATTTTATTATGCCCATTCCATCCCTTGACTCATACCTTCACCATGAAATGGTTTCTTGTCCTCAGGTAAAGCCAATACTGTAATGCACAAAAAATACTACCCAAGAGAAATTTTGAAGAAACTTTGAAATGCAAACAAACCGTCTCTAATGGAAATATATAAAGCTCAGAATGTTCGCAATTCCACGCAAAATTACGCACGTGTGTTGAAATCACAAGCATTTCGTGAAATTTACATCATCTCACAAACACTGATTCCATCTATCTGTGCGTAACCCGAGGCACAGTAAGTAGTATGTTAATGATACGAGGAAACATCATGGACTCAATCAAAATATTCTCGAACTAACTTGTTAGAACACATATTTATGCAAAATCACAGGATTCAGCATTCAGAATTCTTCTTTGATCACGATTATGCAAATACGAACTGTAAATCGTCGAGAGGAAACCCAAGGTCGAGAAACTACCTTTCTGCCAGGACTTTCGAGTGTCGGTAATTGCGGCTTCATAAGTACGCCAATAAATAATAGATGAAATGAGCTTAAGTGACACCTTAACTACATTTAATTAACCTCCCTAGTTAATTTGAACCATGAATTAGTTATCAACATTTTTCATGAATATTAAAAACTTGTATTGATACGGGAGTTAGGTGCCGCCTGTCCGCAGTTCCAATATCTTAATCTTTGTCTGTAGCTTCAGGCGCTAGCTCGTTTAAACTTAATTCTACCTTAAAACCCAAATCAATGTTTTAATTAAGGGCGTAATTGCCAGAGTGAATTAACTACATAAATTGGTTTTTATCATTTTAAATTATCTTGTCCACTTCGTCGTTACGCTGGGGTCTGGCGTTACGTTACGGTGACGGGACGAAATGTACCCAAATGCACTGAGGTGTGTGACGTCATAGTACCGCTTGGTGCATGTGTTCCCCGACAATCTCTACTTCGTTAGTATAAGACAAAAATCCCCGATTCTTGGATGTCACGTGTAACCTCGAGAACCACTGGATGGATTTTGATGCGGATTTCACCATTCTGTAAAGGATATCTCGAGGAAAGATTCTGTAGAAAATAATTTATGTATGATCCAAGGAAGCCAAGCAGTAACGATTTCAGTGAAACAGTCGAAAACAAACTTGGCGTCCGTGTGCTTCTTAAGCTTACGCTGGGCAAACCGTTAAAAATATCAATATACTATGAGGGTAAGAATTGGTCAGCATGAAAAGTTCTACAAAAAAGTCCGCGAGAGCATACAGTATCTCTATCTTCAATACATTGCCCACTATAAGTGTTTTTAGACTGGATGGAAGGGGCAAGTCCCCGCGCGCTCTGGTGAGCGTGCGGCATCCCGCGCGCGTGACCTTGCTTTGCCCTTGGTTTGCACTTGCCGTTCGCGAGTAATTTGAAACAAGATAAGCAAGACAAGTATTATGTAGATAATTTTCTAACATGTCAAGAGTCTTTGGCTTCGAGCGAAGAGAGAAGCCTCCAGCCTTTCTAGCATTTTTCAGTATTTGTAGCGTTTAAAATGATACATAGTCTAGTCTTTCAGACTGACTGTCACTTTTTTATGTTCTGCCTTGAGATACACCGAACCGACGGGGTAGCTATGAGTGTTAAGACACATTCTCCTGATTTACAAACCGAGTGAGTTTCAACACCATGCCGTATCTCTATCTGAACAATGGCGTCTGGGTCTTTGGAACGGAAGCCAACGGCGTGGCCATGTTGAAACACCGGATACCATGAGAACTCCGCAGTTAAGCAGCATTGGACGTGGTTGGACCTTGGATGGAATGCCGGTTCAGTGGGACCACACGCTGTTGGCGGGGAAAGGAGGAGCGGAAAGGCCCTGGCCACCCTACCGCACGTAAACTGCAGCTAATGCTAGCCTCTTTGGAGGCAAGGAACTGCCTTCGAGCAGAATACCAATAATAATAATAATTTATTTATTTATTTATTTATTTATTTATCGTATGGCATTTAGTGCCGGGAGTGTCGGAGGACATGTTTGGCTCGCCAGAGGCTGTAGCTGCTTCAAGCGGACCCCCATAGGGTGAGCCACAAGTTCCGTTCAATTTCAAGTAGTTCCAACTTTCGCTACCAGATATCACTGACACCTAGTGGTGAACGTTGGAACTTTGATAGAGCGTTACAACGAAATCTAACCTAGAAATTTAGCTTCACACAAGTTTAGTTAGTAGAAGGATCTTTTACATGCCATAAATCTATGACATGGGACGGCCTGCTTTACTTCCCCTCCGAAGGAAGGCATAGCCTACTGAAGAATTTTAACGCTCCGTGGCATCGGTGTTGAATTTTTCTGATAACGTGTTACTGTGATGTCTGTAGTAGTGTTAGGTAGATTTCATTAGAAAGCTAACTATTGCAATGGGTACCATGTTTCGACTTCCGGAAAATTTCGACATATCTTCGCGTTTCACATCCCCCAGACCCCAAAACCACCGTCAGTTCAAAAGTTTATATATAATTTATGTATATATGTATATATATATATATATATATATATATATCAGTTTCTTGTGGACACGATAACTGCCGTAATTTTGCACCAATCACTTTGAATCTTTTACATAACATGTATCCCTATAAAATCTCGGTCGAGTTCGTTAATGGGCAAAATCGGTCGAAGGGGGTGAAAATGGGGGGCTTTTTTCGAAAAAGTGAAATTTCGCTATAACTCTCTTAATACGTGAAATATCGAATCCATTCAAAGTTCATAATATGTGTCGGATAAGTGCCAACAATTTATGTCAAATAATTTTTTTGATAGCACCAACCATTGACCAATGGGGTGAAAAAAGTGGGTTTTTCGGGAAACATTAATCATATCTCTCTTAATAGGCACAATATCAAAACCGTACAAAATGGACAATATTCCTCCAATAATTACCTAAAACTTTTGTCTGAAAGAATTTTCGATATGACCCACCATTACGCCACGGGGTGAGCAAAATGATTTAAATTATAAGAAAATTCCAAGTGCCAAGAGTGGTTGCCATGACAACTTTACTTTTAATTGATAAGGGATGAGCCATCAGCAGTTGCTATGACAACGCCACTGCACGAGATCACATTCTGTTTTCATATGTCTGTGGGAAGCGACTTCGGTATCGGAACTGGTAGCATGCTGAACTTCTATGCCCAAGGTCGCGGGTTCAAACCCGGCTGAAGTCGTCGGATTTACTAAGAGCGCCAAAAAACCCTGAGTATGCTTTCCTTCGGAGGGGAAGTTCCAACGTTCGTTGCGAGTTGATGGTTCCGGTGGCATCTAGTAGCCAAGTTCACAGCTAGGTGTCGTTGATGGTAGTATTTTAAATTATGTAGCCTATTTTAGGTAGATTTCATCAGAAAGCTATCTATTGCAATGGGTGCCATGTTTCGACTTCCGGAAAATTTCGACATATCTTCGCGTTTCACATCCCCCAGACCCCAAACCACCGTCAGTTCAAAAGTTTATATATATGTGTGTGTATATATATGCATATATATCAGTTTCTTGTGGACACGATAACTGCCGTAATTTTGCACCAATCACTTTAATGTTTTACATAATATGTAACCCCTTAAAAAATCGGTCGAGTTCGTTAATGGGCAAAATCGGTTAAAGGGGGTGAAAATGGGGGTGGGCTTTTTTTTTTTCGAAAAAGTGAAATGTCGCTATAACTCTCTTAATACGTGAAATATCGAATCAATTCAAAGTTCATAATATTTGTCGGATAAGTGCCAAAAAATTATGTCAAATAGGTTTTTTGATAGCACCAACCATTGACCAAAGGGGTGGAAAAAAGTGTTTTTTTCGGGAAACATTAATCATATCTCTCTTAATAGGCACAATATCAAACCCGTACAAAATGGAAAATATTCCCCTAATAATTACCTAAAACTTTGTCTGAAAGAATTTTTGATATGACCTACCATTACGCCAAGGGATGAGAAAAAAATGATTTCGGAATTAAAGAACATGCCAAGTGCCATCAGAGGTTACCGTGACAACGCTTTTAAATTGATGAGGGATGAGCTATCAGAGGTTGCCAAGACAACGCCATTGCACGAGATCACATTCATTTTTCCATCTGACTGTGGGAAGCGGCTAACTGGTAGCATGCTGAACTTATATGCCCAAGGTCGCTGGTTCAAAGCCGGCTAAAGTCGTCGGATTTTCTAAGAGCGCTAAAAATCCCTCAGCATGCTTTCCTTTGGAGGAGAAGTTCCAACGTTCGCTGCAAGTTGCTGGTTGCGGTGGCATCTAGTAGCCAAGTTCACAGCTAGGTGTCGTTCACGTTAGTATATGGTACAAAATTAGGAACTACTACTTAAAATTGACCGTCTGCAGACCTTACCTGAATTACAGACTAACACAGTCATCACAATTACCCCCCAGGGGCTCACATCTAGTGGGTTGTGGGTTGGCGACCACGGGGCCCCAGCTGAGTCCGGCATTGCTTCCACTTACTTGTGCCGGGCTCCTCTCTTTCTTCTGTCCTGTCGACCTCCCTTGGTCAACTCTTGTTCTCTTCCGACCCCGACGGTATTAGGTTATCCGAGGCCTAGTGAGTCTTTCACTTTCCCGCCTTAATTGGCCCTTGTCTCATCTTTCCTGATACCCCCCTTCTGCGAGAGGTCAGCCTTCTTTTTCTCTTCCTTTTACCTCCTGCCTTGTGCTCTAGGCCCTTAAGGAGGCAGGGTGTATGTAGCCCCACCACTTCCGGTGTACCCTAGATAGTGCTACACCCTCAGGGGCTCACGGCTGGTGAGTTCGGGAGTTGGCGACCCCGAGGGATTCCTGAGCTGGGTCCGTTTTCCCCTTTTGTCCCGTACCTTTGGGGCGGACCCTCTCCTCTTTCACTTTCCTATCTGCCTTTCATGGCTCTCCTTCCTTCCAAGTCCCTCAATCCGCCTTCTTCGAGGGTTGAGGGCATTTCTTTTCCTCCTGTCCTTTATTTGCCTTATTCTCCTTTAGTTTTCCATTTCTTCTTCTAGTATGTAGGTTAGTAGTTAGTTTTAGTTTTAAGTTCGCTTTTCATTTCCATGTTCAAGATCACCCAAACCATCAAGGGCCGATAGCCTAGATGTTAGGCCCCTTAAAACAACAATTATCATCATCATCATCACAATTAACACCGTTTATCAGATTCTACACACCCGGGGTTACATGACCACGTTGTCGCAGCCCCTAAACTGAGGAACCAACAAAAATCTCTGCGGGAGATAAAATTTTGCGAGAAGAAGTAACAGACTGTCGGATAGTTACACATCAGTTCCAAACCTTGCATAAGGACAGTGTGATCACAAGTATAAAAATGAACCCCGAATGACAAGAAGGTTACCATCCCCATAAGACAATAAAATGATAAAAATATGTATATAAAAACGAAAAAAAAGTAGATTTTTAACCTCTAAATGTAAAATACTTTCTTGCAATCAATGAGGTCTGATCCTCCTACGAAAACCTGCATGTTTTGCCTATTATAGCCAATCCCCTAGTTTGCCCGGTGAAATCTACCTCCGCCTTCCGGCGTGCCGAGAGGATTTTTTATATTTGTGATTGAGGCTAGGATGAGGAAGAAATTGGCCATTGCCTTATGTTAGGTAGCATTCCGACATTTGCCATGTGTAGAAATGGGGAAACTATCCAAAACCACTTTAACGATTTCTGAGCTGAAAATAGAGCCTATCCTTTCTCAAGTTTTCTTTACATGGATACGTACAACTCTGAGACAATAATTAAATTTGTTGGGTAATCCAGGAGTAGAACCCATGATCTTTAGGATCGGAGTCTCAATATGTATCCCGAGACCACAGAAGGCGACCAGGAAGGATTCTAAGTTGAGACGAAGAATGCATTGCACTTATGAGAAGTATGAACCAGGTGCAAAACAATTGTGGGAACAAGATTTTAAAAAATCTCATTCCGGTGAGTCAACAAATGTTGGTGACTTTCACAACGGTCTTTAAGACTATTTTCTCACAACATTAAGGAGATGGGCGCTGTTGGGAACTATGAAATGGCAAGTCACAGGGTTAATGTATGTATCTGACCAGGAGGTTGCCCAAGCTTTCACCTGTCAGCTCTTCAGCCCCGTCTGTCGTGATAGGTGCGGAGCGACTCCTGGATGGAGCAGGAAATCAATTATAATGCTTCTGTCACGAACTTGGAAGAAATGAGATTTTTGCACACCGGAAGACTGGATTGGGATGTTCTGTGCTATTTGCAGTTTTAAGTTGAAATCCCAATGCTGCCACAGTTGTTTTCTCCTTCGTATGAGGGCTGGATCATGAGACAAATCTGAAAGAGATGGGTTCGATTCCTACCTCAGCCATCCTGAATGCGGTTTTACATGGTTTCCCACTTTTACTCCGGGAAAATGCCGGGCTGAACCCTAACTTAAGGCCAAGGCTGCCTCCTTCCCAATCCTCACCTGAATTACAAATACACACATCGCGGTCATGTAGCCCCGTGTACCTGGGTGTGTGTAGAATTTATCTGATATCCTGTGTCTCTGTGATGTCTGCACTAGTGTGTGTTGAGGTAGGATTTAGGGTAGGAAGTGACTGTGGCCTTAAGTTAGGAAAAATCTCGGTATTTGCCTGGAGTAGAAGTGGGAAACCACGTAAAACCACTTCCAGGATGGCTGAGGTAGAAATCGAAACCGTCTCTTCTCAGTTTTGCCTCACGAGGCTGAGTAAACCCCGTTCCAGCCCTCAGACCAGAATAAACTAGTCAGGGCTGGGAATCGAACCCGGGCCTCCGTGGCGACAGTCAAGACTGTGAGGAAGACTCCTGAGCTTTTATCCTTTCTTTATAGACGTAATTAATACCCGCTCGGGGATGGGGTGAGATGAGTTTTCTATGTAGTAGTACGTAGTTTTACGACATGATGTCCTCTCAACGGCAACTTTATGAGGGGTGTTGATGAAAACTAATATGAATGAAAAAGAATAAAACTAGGCACGGAGTTGGAACAAAGCGTCTGTGGCACATTGGAAGGTACGATCACAGGATTGACCTGGAGCTAAAAACGGGAAACTACGGAATACTATTGAAGGATGGCCAACGGTGGGATTCTAATAAACTTTTCTTCCGAGCCCCGAGCGTCTTAGAGCACGTAGCCACCCAGGTGGGTGGTGGTGTTTTTTACATTTTTGTTTACATTTTTACCTTTCTGCTCCAGGAAAAGACTAGGGTAGAAAATTAAATAAATTACTGAGGTATCGTTCCAAAGCCTCCGTGGCTTAGGCGGCAGCACGCCGGGCTCTCACCGCTGGGTCCGTGGTTCAAATCACGGTCACTCCATGTGAGATTCGTGCTTCATTCATTCCATCCCCTGACCCGGTCTGTCAACTGGAAGCAGGCTGTGGATTTTCATTTTCACTGAGGTATCGTTCCAATTTGTAGGATAGGCAAAATAAAGACAAACTCTGTGTGATATCAAACATATCACACTCGTAGTAGACGTAACTCTGTCTCTCTTTCTCTCTGCGACTGATTTTACTAAGACAAGGGGTGTTCAAAACCCACCCCGTGGAGTGCAAGGAGCCCTGATGTTTTCTGTTATCTTGACAACATTTAAACGTAAACTATCGGCAGGCTACACGTAGAAACAGCACGGCGCAGTGAGACTGGGGAAGTCGCTATTTTAAGTGTTTTGCTCTAGTCATACAGTCAATGTCAATGGATATCCTTGAATTGAATATCGCAGGAGGCTAATTTTAGGCCATGATCATCGATTGCTCTTGAATGAATATAAATTTTAAACAAGGTTTCATGTGCAATGGCAAACATAAAAAGGTTGTTCATATTAAACTGGTTGGTAAATGGCGTAACAAAAATAAAAGTCTGTATTTAAACTGATTGTATATCATATGTTTCATGAAAGGGATATGACCTAGGAATTGTCCTAAAAAAATGTGCCCTCATTCCCTCTATGAACACATCAACGATATGTAGTTGTAAATTTAGAATCCTCCGCTCATTATAAGTATTGGATGAAGGTAGTGTAAGGGTTAGGTTCACTAAGAGTTTTCACAGATCTGAGAAGGTCATGCCTCGCCAGTGGTCCTCACCTTTCAGCATGACAAGGTTGACCTTCACATGATCACATAACACGATGTGAGGTGTCTTCTTTCACGATATTCATATCCACAATGCCGGGTAGTGAGGTGAGATTTATGGCAGTATGTGAGCGAATCCCACGATGGAGGCAGTTCGCTAGGTCAGCATAGCACGCATAGTAGGGTGCCTGAAGCGACAGCTGGAGGATCGCGTGCGCAACTAAACCAAATGAGCACTCAACACAGCCCAATAATCTATGGCAATTCTTTACGTGTTCTCCTCTCAAGAAATCAAGAGTGACAGGCGTGGGCAGCAGGTTAATTGAGATCTCAGCGCTATAACTTAGGCTAGACAACACAGAATATAGAGACCAGATCAGCATGATTCATCTGACAGCAAAAACTTCGTACCTTTTACATCAAACCAAACCTCAAGCATCCAACAGGTAGTTCTACTGCAGGAAGATAGAAATGCCGTCGAAATATTTGGAATATTTCTGGAATAATTTCAAGACCCATAGAACTGATATCTTCCAACAAAATACGGAAAGTAAACTACATATGTCCATGTAATACGTCGTGAAGAAAATAGGTATTTAAAGGAAAATATTTGGCCTAGGTCACCCCTCTGAAACATACATTATAATGTTTAAAGCCATTTTTTCAGTGTTACTTTCCTGAAAGATCAGGATTAGGGAATAACCCATCTCTTTTGTGTACACTCGTGTTGACCAACTGAAAAGCATCGACTTTTGAAACATACCTCACACTAAAGAGAATTCGTCTTCCTAGATTGCGGTTGTATAAAAAAATCTTCTCAAAAGCTATCCAATAAGACACCTCACAAGCAGTAGTCATATAACTATCATAATGAATGACTCAGTGAGGAAAGCAATGGCAAACTACCTCACTCCTCTTCTTGCCTAGAACGCCTCAAAATAGCGCAGCCTTGGGTTTTTGTGGGTATCTACTCACATAACTTAACGGCGGTACTTTTTGAGGATCCTTCGGGCTGACTACCTAACAGACAGACAATGAATGAAGCGCGCAACGGCCATCTCGAAATTAAAGAATATAAATAGAATTCATAACTCTCAAATTTTAAAGCCATAGTAACGAAAATTAGTAACCATCTTTCAGGCAGAACCGTGTTGGAGGATCCTGTACACAACGCAAAAGAACAGTCAACTCGTATGTTAAAGATTAAGGATGAGAGAAACCTTGTAGTTTTACGTATGTTCAAGATTATTAAAACATTACAATCGGCAATTCGAAAAATTAATTATTGTTCAATTAGCACGAAACATGGTACAGTAATAGAAGAGTATCGTATGTGAGACTTTGCCAGCTTCAGTCATAAGAATATCACATGGAACATAGCGCGCAGTGGCCATTTTGAAATTACAGAACATAAAAGTGCATAAATCTCAATATTCCAGATCTACAATGACGAAAACTGGCAAGAAGGTAGATAGGCTACTTATGAGTAACTTCGCATGCCCAAGGCATAAATAGAGCTATTCCATGGATTAAAGATATTGGTTGGTAGCCGAGTATGTTATGCCATATTCCACGACTGCAGCAAAGAACTGTAAGATTGAAAATCCGAAGTTCAAACCTTAGACCTGACACTGGTGTGTTGTGTGTTGTTTTTCTCCGTTCCTGACACATCCCGTCCGAGAAAACACTAGGTGGTACCTTATTAAAGTCCTGGAGCATTTAACCTAATTATTAATTTTAATACATTTACACACGCTACAACAATTATCTCCAATGAGGCCAGATGGCGCAGCAGTCAAGATGCTAGTCTCCCACTAAGGCTGATCGGGTTCGATTACCGGTTCATACATGTAGGATTTTGAGATAAAATGTCAAGTCTGGTGGATCGGATTCCACGTAAAAATGAGGTCCCGTGGCTTATGATTAGGGATTAACAGTCACTTAAAACTGCAAGGTTCCTTTCTACAGTCACCTCAGAAACACAATTTATCAGACAAACTCACAACACATTCAAATACACAGAGCTGATGAATTTCCGTCGCATCTCCACTTTAATGTAGGCCTATTTCTATCCCATATTATCGTTATTAATATTATTATTATTATTATTGGGAGCGTGATGGCGCAGTGGCTTAGCTGCTTGTCTTTCACCCGAACGGCCGGGGTTTGAATCCCGGTGACAGCGGGGTGGAATTTTCACCTGAAAAATCACGTTGCGTCAGGAAGGGCATCCGGCCTTAAATCCCTGGCCAGAACCAAAATGAGCCTGGTTGGCTCCGGTGACCCCAATTAAATGCGACAAACCGAAGAAAATTTATTATTATTATTATTATTATTATTATTATTATTATTATTATTATATATGTGTTCCTGTTTCTGCAGGGTTGAGGATGAGATGATATGAGTCTCCATGTCGGTTTCGGTGGTGTAGTCGATAGTATGTTAAGCCTCTATGCCCAAGATCACGGGTTCAAACTCGGCCAAAGTCGTCGGATTCTTTAAAGCGTTAAAAGCCCTCAGTATGTCTTCCTTCGGAGGGGAAGTAAAGCCAGCGGGTCCATGTCATAGATTTGGCATCTAAAAGAACCTTGCACTAGCTACAATGTGTGAAGCTAAATTTGTAGGATAGATTTGGTTATCGCTCTATTAAATTCCAACATTCGGGGCCGGTGCCAATTGCAGTGGCATCTAGTAACCAAGTTCACGGCTAGGTGTCGTTGACGGTAGCAGAAGTAGGAACTACTTGATCGTCTGCAGGCCTACCTGAATTACAGATAACACACACTAATACAGCCATCACATTAACACCGGTTGACAGATTCTACACACACCCAAAGTACACGGGGTTACATGACCGTGTTGTCGCAGCCCCTAAACTGAGGAACCAGCCAACCAACAACATGAGTCTCCATGAGGTGATTTTTTTTACAGACGGATGCCACTCTTTACAGAATAGTTAATACGAGATGAAATTAATGAAATAGGACAAGATATTGGAAGGAAGTGTCCGTGGCCTATTATCATTATTGCCTGGAGCTGAAATGGAAAATAACACAAAATAATTTGAAGGACGGTAGGATTTGCACCCAATCGTCTTCCAAGTCGTCCGGAGACAGCCTTGCTCCATGACCTTGCACGTTAACGGTCGCAGTTATCTCGGTGACGATATCACCTCATTAGCTCCATAATATTGTTTGAAACATCATTGCATAGGTAAGATTAATACCAAGTCACGTTCGTAATGACTGAGGAATTCTGATGTTTTATTGCCTCTGAATCACCCTGTATTTAAAACTTTCCGTTCTTGTCCACAAATCTCGCGCGTTTTGCCGCAGCGGACCAATGAATGAAGAGGAGACACCATCTGGAGGAGTAATTGATGAGAGCTTTTGCATGTTTACTTGGAGAAATGTGGTTATCTGGCGCTGATGTTTGTTATTACCTGTAATTGCCGGAGTTAATTATTACTTGGAGGTAGGCAGCAGCTGCTGGAAGCTATCAGGAGTCACATGCTGAAAAGCTTGTAGTTATGTGGCGGACATTGCATGTTACTCACTTGCTCAAGAATGTCCTTTCAAATTCCACTGTCTAATGATCCAGATCATTCAACGCCACTAACAGAGTGCAGAATCCATTTTCCTCCCCAATTGCTTGCTGTCACCATATTAAGTAAACTAACCTGCGGCTTCGATGGCGAAATTGGTAGTATGCTGAGCTTGTATGCCTAAGATCGCGGGTTCAAACCCGGCTGAAGTCGTCGGATTTTTAAGAGCGTTAAAAATCCCTCAGAATGCCTTCCTTCGGAGGGGAAGAAAGCCGAAGGGCCCATGTCATAGATTTATGGCATGTAAAAAACCTTCCACTAACCTCAATTGTGTGAAGCTAAAATTGGTAGGTTAGATTTAATTAACGCTCTATTAAGTGCCAACGTTCGGCGTCAGGTGCCGGTGGCATATAGTAACCAAGTTCGCAGCTAGATGTCGTTGAAGGTAGCATTTGGTAGCAAAAGTAGGAACTACTTGAAATTGATCGTCTGCAGTCCTTGCCTGATTACAGATAGCATACACCAATAAAGCCATAACAATTAAGACCGGTTATCCGACAGATTCTAAACACACCCAAGGTACACGGGGCTACACGACCGCGCTGTCGCAGCCCCTAAACTAAGGAACCAACTAGACTAACTTTCTTTAATATTTCTTATTTCTTTCCATATGGATCGGAGGTGAACCATTGGCTTAGCCGTGTTTTAAGTTTGTCGTTAATTCATATGAGGGGTATGGGACATCTTGGTCATCAGCCACGTGTACTTGGTATGTCTGATGACCCGCGTGTCTGTGATGACTGAATAGTGTATGTGTAGGTGAATTAGAGACTAGGATGGGGCATATGCCCAGGGACTTAAAATAAGGTAAAATTCCGGCATAATTCTGGAATAATACATGGCAAACCACACTCAGGATAGCCGCTGTCAGTGCCAAGATTCGAACCTCCGATCTCCAGATTTGCTGCAGATCACCGTCGCAGTCAAGGTGGCCTATTTAGCCTATTTAACACTGGTTCCCGTGAGGTTAACTTTGATTAAGTTTGTTGGTGCCGATTCATGTAGGGGCTTTCCGATATCGTTATCTTATAGCCCCGTGTACTTGCATGTGTGTGAGGAATTTGCATGATAACGGCTGTCATTGTGTTGGCAGTATTAGGGAGTATATTTGCAACTGAGGCTTTGATTTGGTAGGAAGAGACCTTGGCCTTACCTTGGGCACCATCCTGGGATATGACTGAAGTAGAAGTGGGAAACAGCGGAAAAACACTTCTAGGAAGTCTAAGATGAGAAATAAATCCACCTCTTCTCAACTTTAGAAACAATACCATCTAACGCGTGTTGGGTTTTATCTTTGCAGGATAATCCTAAGCAAACCCCAATGGTTGCGCAGTTCTGTTATTTTAGGGAAGACCCCTAAGTAGTAGTTTCTTGAAGGATGATGTGCTGTTCATACGAAATATTATGCAAGATTAAACTACACGTTAATTACAGAGTAAAAGTTGGGGAAGGATCATTTCACAATTAATCATTTTAAACTTAACAAAGTTTTAGTTAACTTATTACATTCTGTTCAAATGAAGTATTTTTAGGAGAATAAATTATACAGTACAGCAAGGTTGCCTCGTGTATCATCATGCATAGATTGACCCTATATTCGACAAAACTATCTTGTCAAATATAGTATTTAATTTGTATGTATCAAATGTTTATATTGATTTTAATTTTGATTTTAATAATTATTTATTTAATTTTCTTTATTTAATCTTTTTATTTTTTAATTCTAATTTTTCGAATAATTTTAATTTTCCTTTTTATTTATGTTCATAATTTTAATCTTTATATCGATATTTTTTTTTAAGTTTATTGTATTTTTGGTTATTTTCCTATTTAAATTTTATCAAGAACCAAAGACCAAAAGATCGTACATAAAGTATGGTTATCAGAAATATTAGGCTAACACTTCTACAAGAAATGTCGTGAAAATAAGGCGGTTATATTCAACCATCAGCACTTTTGATTCCTCCGAGGTGGTTCGTATGCAGACCACTACTCTACAAAGTATGATAAGTCCAGACTTACCTTCCGCATTAAGACGGTTTTCAGTGTTCAAGTCCTGTCGACAAGTTGGGTAATGATCGGTCAAGCGACATAGCTGGTGCTGGTACTTACCTAGGACAAAGAACAGACAGTATTTAGTTATCATGTGCTGGAGCTCCATCCATCTACATCTTTAAAGGTTTGCTTTTTGAATTGAATGGTAACTTTCAGTCGGTTAACAAGAGTATATGCCCGATTAAACTGGGCATTATGATACCAATTGAAAAAGATTTACATCTGATCAAATAATATTTGCCACATATTACAGATTGTCTTTTATATGACCACCTCGTAGCTCAGTGGCAAGCATTTTGGCGTCACCCCCTGAAGTCCTGGTTCGACTCCCGAGTCTGGATAGGTACTTAATTCGGGTCTGAGCCTAGTAAGGCTAAACTTAGAATATATGGGTTCGATTCCCACTTCAGCAATCCTAGAAGGTTTTTTATTTCGTGGTTATTCTCTTATAGTTCAGCCATATGCCTGGATGGTGCTGAAATTAAGGTCACGGCCCTACCTCCATATTAATCGTAGTCTCAATATTACAAGTATGCACACTAAAACATCCGTCACAATAACACACGCTACGCAGATGGTCGACACATTGAGCATCGTTTGTAACCTGGACTATCAACATGGTAGGACATTAACACCTGTTACCCACTCATGTGGAAATTAAAATGTGTCCCTTTTAATGGTTTATTTCTTATATCTCTTTCACATGTCCTGCCAAAGGTTTCCACACCGTTTCATTGTCCCACTCATGTGGAAATTAAAATGTGTCCCTTTTAATGGTTTATTTCTTATATCTCTTCCACATGTCCTGCCAAAGGTTTCCACACCGTTTCATTGTCCTACTATCACTCGTTTGTCTGTGGGGCCCTCGCAAGTTGCGCAGGTTTAATTATAACCATCCTGTATTTTTGCAGGCTCTAAAAGTAACAAACTGTAGTGTTTAGTGTTTAAATTAATTTTACTGACCATATTTTGTAAAAATATTCATATATGTATGTACATATTTTTACACTTTTTTTTTATTGTTTTATTGTCCATAATTATTTAAAAAATATTTACATATGATATATACAGGGTGATTCAGCTAAGATGACCACCTCAAATATCTACGGAACCGTTTAAGATATCGTCATTCTGATTTCAAATTCTTAAAACGTACTACGGCGTACATACAACACTTTCCATTTAGCTCCCAGCACATACGTATTTACCGAGAAACTGGTAGCAACTTTCGTATATTAAATGGGACTATACTAATTTCACCCACTGAAACAACGAAGAATCAAGTGACAAGTTCAGTGATGTGCTTATTTTGCAAATCCAACGAGTGCTTTTTGAGATATTAAAGGTTTTTATTTGTGTCGACATTAGACAGAAAGCGATGCTCCAGCCGCTGGAATGTGGAGTGCATGCTTCTCTTGCGTGACCCACTCCTTGTTGACAAACACACATACCGCATTTATTCCATTCTATGCATACTGTAATGTGTACATTTTCAAAATGATTGATGATTAACCGGACTCGTAAGAATTAACATTAGACGAGACGTTCGCAATGAGTTTTGTTACAGTTCTGATTTTAATAATTATGTACACTAAGGTATTGTCGCAGGTCCAACAGCACTAAAGAATTCCGTACTTTATTTATCCTCTAAATTGACGTGTTTTCAGATATTTCCGCAAGGATTCAGGACTAAGTGGAGTGGGAAGAGGCACACGTACATAAGAGACTGGATCCATAAGAGACTTCCATCCACTCACACACAATAATGAGGAGATGCTGGACTTGATCCATGTATATAATTATTTCAGTGTATTTTCTGCTGAGTGCTTTTGATTGTTATTTTGCATTCTATTTTCCTTGAGGGAGTCAATTTATGGGAGGTGTTTCATTTGTTTTGAGAAGTTATTAAATTGTTTTTATTGTATTTGGTTTCACATCTTTTCTAATTTTTTTACCCCTATGTCACCTTGTTGTAAATAAAAGCAAAATATGTATTTTACTACCTACAGAACAAGGACTGAGCACAGCCCCGAAACAGAGTCTTGTCATATGATTCTTTCAAGGGCACAATATATATACATATTTTGACACTTTTTAGCACATATAAATCCTAGTCCTGGTTATGACAAATTAATGCGGTCATTATAATACTGCAGCATACGTTCCGCAAGTTTAAGTAATGACGCAAACCTTTATGAAGATTTACTGCAAGAAAGTTGAAGAGTTAGACGGTAGGTCAGGGCCGATTGGGCTGATAGCTCGTTAACAATGGGATGGACCACGGGAGGAGTCACATCGTGCCGTCCTAAATACAGTAGATTTATTAAACACTATCTTATTGCCTAATGCTCCTAACAGCCTTGATTCGCTGGGTGTCGCTAGCGATTACCGTGAAGTAAACAGAAATTCCTGCACCTTGAACTATTAAGTCTCGAATATGTTTCTGCCAGTACAAATCAGATAGGCATGGAAACCGTAGAGAAAGGGATGAACATTGTCACCTTCAACTGCGATAAATCTAGGACGCTATTCGTGCGAATATAAAGAGCTGACATACTTGTCAAATGACATTCGATTAATCCGAAGCGACACCTGTTTTCTCTGCTACCTTTAAATCACATTTGAAATATATTTCAAATTGTGTAGACATCGCAAAAGACTGTCTATTTCTCCAACAACCTATTTCCCAGTGCAATCCTAGATGTACAGTACCGTATTTTTAGACCATAAGACGCACATTGATATTATGATGAAAATTTAAGGAAAAACTTCACATCACATCACAACTAGGACTGGTACTTATAATCGATTTATTTCAGTTACTGAATAATCAATTAATCCAAGCAGAAAATCGATTAATTGCTACAAATATCGATCAATTGACTCTGCGTTTAATTGATTAATCGGTTGGTCGAATAATTGATTAATTGTTTTGCCGATTAATCTATGTACTTCACTCCTTTTACTACGCTCTCACAGAAGCAAAACAGACATGGTCTATAATTAATTAAAATATGAGTCGTCCAGCTGAAAAACTCGTTTAATCCACTTGTGAATAAGAGTCATTTTTATGAGAAACGTTTATCTTTTGTGTTTGTTGTTTTCTACTTTTTTCTTTTTGCTTTGTGTTTTTGGTTTTTGGTTTTGTGTTTGCTTTGTGCTTTTGCTTTTGAAATTTACTTTTTGCTTTTCTTTCTTGGTTTTGTGTTTGTTTTCTGCTTTTGCTTTTTTGGAATTTTGCTTTTTGCTTTGTGTTTCTTGTTTTTTGTTTTCTGCTTTTGCTTTTGAATTTTTCTTTTTGCTTCGTTTCTTTTGTTTTTGTGTTTGCTTTCTGGAAAATCAAAATTAAACAAAACAAAATAAAATAAACAAAACAAATTCAAAATAAAACAAAAACAAAAAAAAGTTTAAAAAAATAAAGAATAAAATTATAAAATAAAACAAAGAAGAAAACAAAAAATTAAACAAAACAATTTAAAACAAAATAAAACGAAATAAAACAAAACAAAACAAAACAAAATCAAAATAAAACAAATCAAAATAACTAAATAAAAATAAAATAATGTAAAATAAAATAATTAAATAAATAATTTTACGGCATGATTCTTATTCACAAGTGGATTAAACGAGTTTTGCAACTGGATGACTCATAGCCTATATTGTATCATAAGTTTTTAAATAATGTACCTTCTTTGTGAAAAATAGGCTAAAACAAAGTAATACAAAACTGTTCCTATTCTAAATTGTAAATGTTGAAGAAGAACTCAAAATCTTTGCTGAAAACACTCCGTTTCTCTTTTCGAAACCCTTCCCAATTTGATTGATGCTTGTCCTTCCACAGTCACTGACTCTTATGTGGTTGTTGTTAACATAAACAAGGAAGGACACTTTGTATATTTAAGCAAAAAGTAACTTCTATAGGTCATTCTGAAAACTAGTTGGTAGCATGCTGAGCTTCTATACCCAAGGTCACGGGTTCAAACCCGGCCGAAGTCGTCGGATTTTTAAGAGCGTTCCTTCGAAGGGGAAGAAAAGCCAGCGGTCCCATGTCATAGATTTATGGCATGTTAAAGAACCTTCCACTAATTACACATGTGAAGCTAAATTATATAGGTTAAGAATGTAAACAACGCACTTATGTTCCTACGTTCTTTGCCAAGAGCCGACTGCGGTGGCGTCTAGTAGCTAAGTTCTGAACTAGTAGTCGTTGACGGTGACGTTTGGCGGCAAAAGTAGGAACTATTTGAAAAATTCAACGTTTGCAGTCCTTACTTTAATTTAGAAAAACAGATAACACACACTAATATAGTCAACACAATTATCAGACAGATTCTACACACACCCAAAGTACATGGGGCTACATGACCACGTTGTCGCAGCCTCTAAAACTGAGTAACCAACCAACCATTCTGAAAACAAGTCAAGACACTATGAGATGATCGTGTGTTTATTATTAATATTATTATTATCATATATATTATTTCAGTTGTATAGATCCCTCCTGCGGCGCTCACAAGCGACTGATCGTGACAAATGAGCATTCAAATGAAGGAAAATAGGCATTAGCAGTGACGAATTGCACTCTAAATTTCATAAATATCTATAATATCTTTTAAAAATTACTTAAAAAATGTACGAAGCGCGCGATTTGCAGATAATGTTGCTGTAGGAAAATACGCTCCATAATTGCTGTCCACTTGACATTTTGGCCGCTGTGACGCTTGTTTCATGCCATTTTTACATTCTGAGGCCTTTCCTTTATCATTTTGCATGGATTTTAGAAACAGTAAATCAAAGGAATGAGAACTCAAATCGTATAATTTTATAAATATCGAATAACCGGTGAGTGTTATGATGATCCAATTTTCAGTGATTGCCTTCTTAAGTTAGGGAACGTAGAACTTGGAATTCTAACTGTAATGTAAATAGTGTTCTGTAATAATTTGGTTGAAGTAAATACATAACAACCTTTCCCCTTAAGTCTCTCATTATAAACCTATTGGGGAAAGTGTGGTTTATGGACATGCGAGATTTCTCGCACGGGTCTGCTAGTTATTATTATTATGGTCCCAAACCCCCAAATGAATCAACAATAGCGACAATTGAAACTAAATTTAATTTAAACAAAAGTTATATATGAACAAGTAGTTCCGCGAAGAACTAAATAGCCTACAGTATTTCCATATATCCTACTTATGTTAATTTCCTCTATCAACGTACAAAATTCCTGTTTGATTGCTGTAATAGCGTCGAAGATATTGAGAACCGTCTAAATATTTCGGATGGTCGCCATGTTGGATCTTTTGTATGTACGCCATAGAGTTATGTACTATTACGGTACATGACGATTATTGTATAGGTGTAGCATTCAAACTTCAATCGCACGATTAGGACACAAGAAATGAAAACGAGATTTTAACACTTCGCACAGCCGTTATCTTGTGGCTATGATAACAATTGAAATAAATTAGATGTCAGTGGATTAATATATGTGTAAGCATTTACCGTATCAACTTTCACTTCGCTCGGATGGTTAAATCGCGAGACACGTCCATTTAAATATTTAAATTTGGAAGCCTTCATAGGGAGGTTATGGCTGCTTGAGATTTTAGTTCTCGCAGTAGAGAGGCGCAGGTGGGCTTCTTAAAAAGGTAGGTAGCGCGCAGTTCGCTACCCCTGTGGGGGTCTGGGCAAGGGACACATAGAGCCCGCTGATGAGCCAGCTTGGTGTACTAGGCGAAACCCCACACAAGACACGGTAAAAACCTAGAAGGATTGCTGAGTTTTAATTTACTGGCCGTGAAATCCATTATACCATATTTTTGGAAGCCTTCATAGGGAAGTTATGGATGCTTCAGCATTCAGTTCTCGCAGTAAAGAGGCGCAGGTGTGCTTCATAAAAAGGGAGGTAGCGAACAGTTCGCTACTCCTATGGGGGTCTGGGTGGGGACACCAAGATCCCGCTGATGAACCAGCTTGGTGTCCTAGGCGAAACCCCACACAAGACACGGTAAAAACCTAGAAGGATTGCTGAGTTTTAATTCACTGGCCGTGAAAGCCATTATACCATATTTTTGGAAGTCTTCATGGGGAAGTTATGGCTGCTTGAGCATTTAGTTCTCGCAGTAAAGAGGCGCAGGTATGCTTCATAAAAAGGAAGGTAGCGCGCAGTTTTCTACCCCTGTGGGGGTCTGGGCGGGGACATCAAGAGCCCGCTGATGGACCAGCTTGGTGTACTAGGCAAAACCCCACACAAGACACGGCACAAACCTAGATAGATTGCTGAGTTTTAATTTACTGGCCGTGAAAGCCAATGTACCATCCTTTTGGAAGCCTTCATAGGGAGGTTATGGCTGCTCGAGCTTTTAGTTCTCGCAGTAAAGAGGTGCAGTTGCACCTTATATAAAGGGAGGTAGCGCACAGTTCGCTACTCCTATGGGGGTCTGGGTGGGCAACCAAGAGCCCGCTGATGAACCAGCTTGGTGTCCTAGGCGAACCCCCACACAAGACACGGCACAAATCTAGAAAGATTCCTCAGTTTTATTTTACTGGCCGTGAAAGCCAATATACCCATCGATTTTTCCATAAATGAAAATAGGCTAAAACATTAATAGACTACCTGTTAGGCGTATACATTTAACATATTTTGTAGTCATGCAGTTCTGATACTACTTAGGGACAAGGCAATGGAAGTTTTATATAATGTTGCTGGTTAGCCACACCGTCATGTAAGCTGAGTAAAGAACGAGAGGAAATGAGGTGTCCAGTTGCAAAACTCGTTTAATCCACTTGTGAATAAGAATCATGTCATAAAATTATTTATTTAATTAGTTCATTTTATTTTATTTTACTTTATTTTATTTTATATTGTTTTATTTTGTTTTGTTTAATTTAATTTAATTTTGTTTTGTTTTCTTTTGATTTTGTTTTGTTTTATTTTATTTCCTTTTATTTTGTTTAAAATTGTTTTGTTTATTTTTTGTTTTGTTTTGTTTTATTTTATTTTGTTTTTATTTTGTTTTGCTTATTTTGTTTTATTTTAATTTGTTTTGTTTTATTTTCAATTTGTTTTGTTTTGTTTATTTTATTTTATTTTAATTTATTTTGTTTTGTTTAATTTTGATTTACCAGAAAAAACATAAAACCAAAAACAAAAAACACGAAGAAAAAAGCAAAATTCAAAAACAATAGCAAAAGCAGAAAACAAAAAACAAGAAACACAATGCAAAAAGTTAAATTCAAAAAAAGCAAAAGCAGAAAACAAACACAAAACCAAAACTAAGAAATAAACCCAAAAAATAAAATTCAAAAGCAAAAGCACAAAGCAAACACAAAACCAAAAACCAAAACCCAAAAAAACACAAAGCAAAAAGAAAAAAAAGTAGAAAACAACAAACACAAAAGATACTCGAGGCAAAGTCCAGAGAAACGTTTCTCATGAAAATGATTCTTATTCACAAGTGGATTAAACAAGTTTTGCAACTGGACGTCTCAAATGATATCGTGAATCTCCACAGTTTCACGCTCTTGGTACGTGACAAGCCAACATTCTCATTCAAGTGAGATAAATGGCTTGCAGAACATCCTCCCGCATCTGTGAATAAAAACACCGCCTTAACACTACGGGCAATTGGAGGAGACGCCATCCTCAACACATCAATTAAACTTGAGTCTTGGAATGTGAGATCTTCTGAGATAATGTTGTATTTGGTCAAGCAGAAACAGCTAACGACTTCTTCCCAGAACAGCTTCTGAAGGATCAAAATATAGACATACTGTCAAACAAGATCCGTATCATGATGCATATCACTATCAAGTGCAGTAGGGACTGTTTTGTTCTATTATGAATGCTACCGACACAGTGCGGTGTGACGCGACAGCCTGTTTCAAACATAATTAAAGCTGCACCACATTGTGTAGACCGTGGCCAGAAGTTGTAGCCCATCTACACTAGAGATGAGCGCAATCCATTCACGAGCCAAGGCAGTTGCCTATCATCCCAGGCGCTAACCAGAGAGCTGTGTCATCGTATTGTTGGCTGACGTCCTTCGCCTGCTATTATAGCAAGATTTAGACTCCAACAAGGGTAAATAATCTATTTATAAGTGGGGGCAAATGTACCTTCCCTTTGAACACTACCTATCCCCACCTCAATAGCGAATTTTACCCTTACATGTTTAATTTATTGTTGGTTGATTCCTTAGTTTAGGGGTTGCGACAACTCGGTCATGTAGCCCCGTGTACTTGGGGTGTGATATCACAATGTGACAATTGTGCTGATATCATTTTTCAGCAAGACGGAGCGCCACCTCATACTGCCTTAATCGTTCGTGACTGACTGGATGATCACTTTCCAGGACGTGGGCTGGACTACATGAATGGCCTGCTAGAAATCCCGACCTCACCCCTTGTGACTCTTTTTGTGACGTTGGGCCAAAGAAGAAGAATACAGAACAAAGCCACGCACTCTCGACGAATTAGAGACGAGAGAATCCGAGTTTTCCGTGGAAATGAATCTCAGGATTTCCTGCAGAAGTCCATTGATGACATTCCTGTACGTTTACGTTTGGCGAGTGGATGCGGATAACAGTCGTGTGGATGCGGAGTGGACAACGGTTTGTTTATCCGCTCAGGGCTCTATCTCCGTGGACTGACCTAATTCACGTGGCCATCTTGTGAGGTGGGTACAGATGACAGGGTTGCGTGCGATAGGCTATATGTCATCTCGTCCTGCATTCGGATAACGTGGAAATATACTGTAGAATAGTTGGCGTGACATATACCCCACCCGTTGTATATGTTGGGGGAAATGACCTCGATGTTTTAACTCAATACACCAATCACCATCAACATTGTACAAACTTCAGGAGGTGATTCCTGAAAAGAAAAGGAACAAAATGATCATATGCACGTATGTCTGGAAATGCGTGGGTCTATTGTCCAAAGTAGACGGTACTGTAAGACAATTTTAGAATAACAATACTCAGATTGTTACAAAAGATGATCAAAGTGACCTCCATGGGATGATTGGTCCAATTTAGACTAAAGTTGGTGCGATCAACGAATTTACTCTATCGTTTGAAAACATTACTAAGCCATCCTTATTGGTCTTCTGTGGCACCAACGAGAAAATCTTTAAACATTTCAAAACACAAACGTTTGTCCTTGTTTTGATTCTTTATCTGTGGCACCAAAAGGAAAACATCTTGTGATTGTATGTTTTCTAAGTATTAATATTATTTGTTCATGACATTGAGATCAGATGTTATTAGTGAAATACTGATTTAATTTGTGTACTGGAGAAGTACACTTATATATGCAAGCGTCCACACGTTGCATCATGGATTGTCTAACATTATGAATGTTGTTATGCTAGAATGGTGCAGCTCATCAGTACCATCTACATTGGCCAATATGCTTATCCGGACATTATGTTCATATGAAAATGTTCGTTCCTTCTATTTTCCTGGAATGATCTCCTGAGGTTTACACACATATTATCCATTTACCCTGTGTACACACGCATATCAATGGGTACTGTAAATGGGAATGTAACTTATAGTTGGCAGAACATTCTAATATGTTATGTTAAGCAGATTTATTGATTGACCTATTTATTTATTTATTTATTTATTTAGCGTATGGTTTTTAGTGCCGGGAGTGTCCGACGAGGACACGTTCGGCTCGCCAGAGTGTAGCTGCTTCTATGCGGACACCCATGGGGTGAGCTATAAGGACCGTTACGTGTAGATGAGATTAAATGAATGAGCAAGTCCAATTTCAAGTAGTTCCAACTTTGGCTACCAGATGCCACTGACACCAAGCAACAAACGTTGAAAATTGATACAGCGTTTGTAACGAAATTTAACCTACAAATTTGGCTACACACTACCAATTGTAATGGTAGGTTATTTTTCATGCCATAAATCTATCACATGAGCCCGCCGACTTTACTTCCTATCCGAAGGAAGGCATTCTGAAGAATTTTAACGCTCTTAAAAAATCCGACGACTTCAGCCGGGTTTGAACCCGCGATCTTGGGCATGGCAATTCAGCATGATACCAACTACGCCACCAAAGCTGCTCATTAATCAGAGTACTATTTTATTAAAAAGTGATAGTCAGTCTGAAAGACTAGACTTTGTATCATTTTAAATGTTACAAATGCTGAAAAATGCTAGAAAGGCTGGAGGCTTCTCGCTTCGCTCGAAGCCAAAAACTCTTGACATGTTAGAAAATTATCTGCATAATACTTATCTTGCTTATCTTGTTTCAAATTACTCGCGAACGGCAAGTGCAAACCAAGGGCAAAGCAAGGTCAAGCGCGCGGGATGCCGTCACGCTCACCAGAGCGCGCGGGGACGTGCCCCTTCCATCCAGCATAAAAACACTTATAGTGGGCGATGTATTGAAGATAGAGATATGCTCTCGCGGACTTTTTTGTAGAACTTTTCATGCTGACCAATTCTTACGCTCATAGTATATTGATATTTTTAATGGTTTGCCCAGCCTAAGCTTAAGAAGCGCACGGACGCCAAGTTTGTTTTCGACTTTTTCAGTGAAATCGTTACTGCTTGGCTTTCTTTGATCATACATAAATTATTTTCTACAGATTCTTTCCTCGAGATATCATTTACAGAATGGTGAAAACCGCATCAAAATCCATCCAGTGGTTCTCGAGATTACCCGTGACATCCAAGAATCGGGGATTTTTGTCTTATATTAACGAAGTAGAGATTGTCGGGGAACACATGCACCAAGCGGTACTATGACGTCGCACACCTCAGTGCATCTGGGTACATTTCGTCCCGTCGCCGTAACGCAACGCCAGACCCCAGCGTAACGACGAAGTCGACAAGAACATTTAAAATGACAAAAAAATCAGTGCTTATAAAGAACTAAACCAGTATGGCCAGCTCTTTGCAGACAATGCTGAGATAACGAAGTAACAAACATACGACTCCATAGCATGCGACGAAATATTGACGTCAACACAAACAGTATTAATCTTCATAAGCAATTCACAAAGTCATTCTACAAGACTTAAATGGTACTTTAATGAGAAAGGAGTTCATCCATCTTCCTCAACATTTACACTTGAATGCAGCTGAAGAAGTACAGTAATTGCTATCAGTGTCTCTAAATGAAAGGACTACGAGTCATGGGTGCTGCAGTTACCACAAACAACTCCACGATGTGTACATTATTTTGTGAGCGCATTGTCTTTGTTTCACAACAGGTTAGAAGGGTGATAAATATTTCCAGTTTCTTCTTTGTTTTGCAATCTCGCATTCTATGAACTCATTGTAAATGAAGGTCCAAGACAAGTAACAACACACAAAAAGGAATAAAACACACATAGAATTTTTATTTTGCAGCCATAACTTTAACGTTACTAAATGACAGTTCTATTGCACAAATGAAAACAGTATTTCACTAATACCGAGAGATCTTAATATAATGCACAAATAATACCAACACTGAAAAAAAAATACAATCACAAGACGTTTTCCCGTTGGTGCCACAGATGACAAAAGAAACCGAATACAAACGTTTGCGTTTTCTGAAATTGCACAAGGACTTCTCGCTGGTGCTACAGAACACCAATAAAGATGAAACAGTGATGTTGACAAACTATAGTGTACTTTGTTCGCACCAAATTTGGTCTAAATTGGATCAAACAATCACGAGTTCTTCAAGATTAAATTGTTATTGGCACCCTCAACTGCGTATGGTTGACAGCTGAAACTTAATTCATTACCAATAATTTGTTTATTAATTATTCGTGCTAATGTTAGTCTTAACTTGATACCTTGACATTTAAGGATAACTCGAAAGTAAGTCCCCCTAATACCATACAGTTGTGAGCACTGGAATCAACTGAAAGTTCATAAATTAGGAGCTGCTAGTGTCAACATCGTTCAATCAAACTTTTTCCTAAATTGGATCAGGATGCTACAAGATATTCAAGGGCAAATATGAGATTGCTACCCTCGATTTCAAATAGTTCTTAGTTATGGAAATTACGGTATTGATGAAATATTAATGTATCTTTAAAGCTGAAAAGGCGCATGGACGTTCTCTTTTTTTCTTCGACTTGCTTCACTTAAATCATTATTGCTCGGCTTACCTTGCTGACAGATGTTTCTACATACACAAACCTTTGTCGAAAAATGCTTCATTGGTGAAAACTGCATCAAAATACGTCCAGTAGTTCTCGAGATTAACTTGGACAAACATACAAACAGAATTGAGGACTTCATTTTATATTATGTATAGATAGATGCACAATCTTTCACTGCTAGAAACAATATTACGTCAACTGTGTGGACTTAAACGTTTTATCGCAGTGGTTAATAAGTATTTTAGTGACAATTCGAGTAACAAATACCGACATTTAGTATCTAATAGAGCATAATATGTTAATTCAGGACGTCTATAATAGTAAACCCACGCGTCTCTAGCTCGCTTTGTGGGTCCTCTTAGGTAATTGGTAAACTAAAGTACGTTACTGCAAATGGCTTTAATGTGTTATTTTGTTGGCGGCAATGCGACTTGAGGGTATCTTATATTACGCAGTAGAAGCCCTGTCAGTAAAAAAAAAGAACTTTTCAAGAAAACAACGCAATGACAATAAATAAGGCCCAGGTTCAAACTCTAGATAAAGCAGGCATTTACCTACCAAATCCAGCATTCTCGCACGGACAATTATATGTCGCTTTCACTAGGGTTAAATCCTTTGCAAATGTAAAAATTGCCGTAGAAGAAACTCCCGAGCAAACAATAACCGATGAATTCGTTGTAACATCGAATATTGTCTACAAAGAGGTGCTGTAACAAGTACAAAACACTGTTGACGTTGTGACGAATGGAAGACCATGTCATGAAATGCTGGATTTAACTACTAAACTCCATTAAACTTGTGTATGAGTTAATAAGACGAAAATGTGAACTAACAGTGAAGCATTTCGAAATTCACCTCTATATAAGTTGCAGAAGTTCATTAAGAACAATGACTTAATTTCGGGTTTCAAAGAAGTATGCCAATTCTAACCGTACCGAGGCGGCTTCGGTGGCGTAGTTGGTAGCATGCTGAGCTTCTGTGCCCAAGATCGCGGGTTCAAACCCGGCCGAAGTCGTCGAATTTTTTAAGAGCGTTAAAAATCCCTCATTATGCCTTCCTTCGGAGGGGAAGTAAAGCCGGCGGTCCCATGTCATAGATTTATGGCATGTTAAAGAACCTTCCACTAATTACACCTGTGTGAAGCTAAATTTGAGTTTAAAAATGTAAACAACGCTCTTAGGTTCCTATATAAGTTGCAGAAGTTCATTAAGAACAATGACTTAATTTCGGGTTTCAAAGAAGTATGCCTGCGGTGGCGTCTAGTAGCTAAGTTCTGAACTAATAATCGTTGACGGTGGCGTTTGGCGGCAAAAGTAGGAACTATTTGAAAAATTCAAAGTCTGCAGTCCTTACTTGAATTAAAGAAACAGATAACATACACTAATACAGTCATCACAATTAACACCGGTTATCAGACAGGTTCTACACATACCCAAAATACACAGGGCTACATGACCGCGGTGTCGCAGTCCCTAAACTGAGGAACCAACCAACCGTACCGAGAATAACTAGATCATTTGAGCGCCCTTTTTCAGCTCTGAAACAAACACACACATACCGAAGCTGCACATAAGGTCAGGATAGATTTAGTAATTTAAATACCACAGCAGTTGCAAAAGTTGTGCTCAAGAATGAAGACTTAATGATTTATTCTATGGCGTGGTCATAGAAACGCTTTTGTGCAAAGAGAGAACACTTGAATTAATTTAGAAATGAAGTTGTAACCACCACACATACACCACCTATGTTATTTATAATTTAACTCCCATAAATTATTCGACGTGAAAATAGCGCCCATCGCCACATACGAGATAGAAATCACCTGGGAGAAACTGACCCTGGTGGACTTGAGGACGCTCGAGGCAGTGAAGTCGCGCTTCCTAAAACCAACCCCGGGATTATCAAAATATGCAAAATCTAGACTAGTGTACGAACTTGCCAAGGATAACTTCTTCAATGAGGACCTACGGGCGAAGAGAGGACTACCATCTACGGACGCCTGGAAAAGACTAACGCATGAGAGAGTGAAGATGAGGGATGAAATCTGGCTCGAATTTTACATAACGGAAGCCATGACGAATAGGGTATGGACTGACACCAATCAAGACCTACGAGACTTCGTTAACTCGATGGCGGTACATGGGTACCACCATAAACTGTGCGTCACCGAGTACTTTCATGACATATCCTGTATTTGTAAATGATGTGGTAATCGGTACCACGTAATCACATGTAAGAACCGGGGACCTTCCATTGTGATATTTCGTGAAGGTGAAAACGCTAATGTATATTCAAATTTAATAACCCTATGCACAATTTGTGCCCTGTATGTTCAATAATAAATGAAGTGTGCAAATATGCTCACCCAAAAACCCCACCGTACATCTACTGTAAATTTAGGTTGCTCTAATCTTTCCATAGTAACAATACGCGTTCTGGATCTTTCCCTGCTATTCCCCTGCACCAAACTTCCTGCTTTAACAAATCATTTGTGGTCACGGGTTCAAGACTGTGGAATTCCCTAACCGTCAAGGAATGTTACCCAACTGAACAATTTCAAAAGAGTATGCCAGGACCACCTGATGAGTACTGCTCACTGATTTGTGTGAATGAGTGTGCAATTGTGTTTCGATATTGAAATAGTTGTTAATGTAAATTAATGTATATGTTTGTGCAAACTCTAATGTAGTGTCATTTACTTGTAAATGTTTTAATGTTTCTACACGTTAAATTAATATCCACAAACACAAGATAAGTGTAATAGAGAGCCGAGAGCCCAAACGTCGCCAATCAAAAGACAATAAATAATAATAGTGATAATAAATATCTTGGAGAGTGGATGGATCCCAACACCTCGGAGAAAGAAGCCTTTACATCACGGATCAAACAAGATGTTCAGTAAAGAACATATAGCCTACTTTCTCCTAAATGTATGAGTATAGTTATAACTCGTTGTTTTTATCAAAGAGTATAATAGAATCATTTCTTGGTTGAAGACCTCAGAAACTATTTACCTCTACCAAACACCACAACCTCGAAAACAACTGCTACCATCATTGAAGAAAGAAAGAAAGATAAGAAGTATCTAAAGAATATTATGGATCTGGAGACATACTCGACCGGACTGGCTGCGTGGCTCAGCGGTAACGTTCTCGCTTGCTGGGCCCAATGTTGCAGGTTCGTATCCCGGCGCAGTCAGCAGGCATTTGAGGGTGCACAAATGCGAGGGAGCCGTGTTAGTAGATTTACTGGCACGTTAAAGATCCCCTTCGGGGCAAAATTCCGGCACCCCGTCATCTCTAAAAGCAACAGTAGTTAAAAGGGACGTAAAACCAATAACATTATTATTATTATTATTATTATTATTATTATTATTATTACCTAATCGGCCTGACGCGGGCAACATCCAACTTTGAGTTGAGGCATGTCTTTACACGTCTGGCTGTGCATGGCTTTCACAACCCTAATTGAATTAACAAATCTTTCCATGACCCTACAGAGACGTGTGTATACCAACTATGTGGATATTTTCGATTGCTATTTGGCTGCAATAAAAGTATTAATTAATATCCTGAACTAGCACCAACGGCTAGAGTTCATATACTATGTGAAATCGTTTTGTTCTTTACTTCAATTAACATTTTCAAATAACGCACAATAGGCTGTTACAAACCCTTTAAAATAAAAAGTAAAAATGTATCGTAGTATCATCTTGTCATTCTTCAAATTCGATGAGCATAGAATGCCAATGGTATCCTAATAAATGGAGTCCCATGTAGACCAGTCGTGACATCTAATGGAGAAGTATCGAACAAGATAATCCTAACAGGGGGAGTGCATTCTAGCGGCCATAAACATAACCTTTTTTAATAATATATGTAAGTTAATCTGTTGGCCGTCGTGCAGTTCGCCATGATAATTCACTTTTTCGTTCCTAGATGTCTCGTGCAAATCTGCTGGCGAATTTTGTTTTAATTATATATTTTCCATCGTACTATGCCCAATATAACGCTTAATTTTAAAACGTCTGAGTCATTACAAAACAATAAATATAAAGAAATTCAAGCAAAAAACCTAACTCTGATGGGGTTTGAACCATAGCCATAAGATTGATAGGCTAACGCTTTACCACGGAGCCAATAGTGCCAACGAACATCGTCCGATATAAAATGACTTACATATAACTTATTAGCAAATAATGATTTACACTAAATGATTTCATCAGTGGAGTATATTATTTATATATAAAGCATTTCATACAAAGTTTATTTATTTTGTATCAGTACGCTATATTGAATGCAATACTCAAATTAGTGAAATATGTCAGGCACAAGATATCCGCTGCCATCTTTCCTTGTACTGAGACGGCTCAGTTTTTTTAAATCACTTCTGCTCTATAGTATTACAAAATAAACTTTTAATTTCGATCGTGTCCCTTCCTTTAGAACAGTTAAAACGATTCTCGGCTCGATAATCGGAACTGGTGGGTCCCATGATATGGATTATAATGTTTGCATAATTCGCACGGCCGCCATCCTGAAATGGTATGGCGGATGACCTTGTAGTTTGGTCACAAGACGCGTTCTATATGAAGGTATGTTGTTACCAAATTTGGTAGCGATCGGGTAATTTGGTTAGTCGTTATTTGATTTTACGTTTTGAACGTTTGAGTGGCCGCCATTCTGTTTTGGTAAAGATGGCGGCGATATAAAACATGACACTGAGGTGCCCTTTGCTAGTTCTACCTCTGTACCAAATTTCGTTCAATTCGGTTTCACCATGCTCGAATTGATGGGGGGGGGGGGGCAGCCATTCAGAGTACACACACTCACACACACACATACACACACAGACAGAAACACAATTTTTCGCCCTGTGTATATCTTATAAGTCTACTTTCATTTTTTGCAAAAATCGAAAGTAGGCTAAAAATTGGAAACGGCATATCAACTAACTAAAAATGTCTACAAGAAGAAATCGATATCCATTAACGCCAAGATACGACATTACTGCACAGTAATACGACCGAAGGAGCCTCCGTGGCTTAGGCGGCAGCACGCCGGCCTCTCACCGCTGGGTCCGTGGTTCAAATCCCGGTCACTCTATGTGAGATCTGTGCTGGACAAAACGGAGGCAGACAGGTTTTTCTCCGAGTACTCCGGTTTTCCCTGTCAAAATTTCATTCCAGCAACACTCTCCACTAACATTTCATTTCATCTATCATTCATTTAATCATTGCCCCAGAGGAGTGCGTCAGGCCTCGGCAGCCGGCACAGTTCATATCCTCGCCGCTAGATGGGGGCTTCATTCATTCCATTCCTGACCCGGTCGGAGACTGGAAGCAGGCTGTGGATTTTCATTTTTCAATACGACCGGAGGCTTTATGTGGTGCCGAATGCCTCGCTATGAGTAGAAAATGAGAAGCTAGAAATAAGAGAAAGGCAGTTCTTGAGAAAAATCCTTGGTCCAATCCAAGAAAATTGTAAGTTCAGAAGACGACACAATCATGAACTCTACTCTCATGTAGAAAATATCAAGGACACCATTCGTAAGAGAAGGATAGTTTTCTATGGTCACATTGCTCGTATGAGTTCTACAAGGTTGAGCAATAGGAACTTCAGTATTCTTCTTAACAAGAAAACCAAGGCGGCGTGGTTCACCGAAGTAGAAAAAGACTGAAGTGAAGTGGGAATAACCCTGCAGGATATCCAGAAACGTGTTCTACCAAAGTCGAAACTCCAAGAACATCATGGATTCCAAGAAAAGCCAAAACTAAAAACTGGCGAGACATGGACTGAAGCGAGGAAGGAACTGCATAGGAAACGAATGCGGGAATACTGGGCGAACGTTAAGGCCCAGGCGCTAAGACATGGACAAGGGCAGTTGAAATAGCGTGGTCCGTAGATGGCCGAAACGACAGCAATAATAATAATAATAATAATAATAATAATAATGATAATAAATAACTGCTGTATTGTATGGTGCCGATTTTTATAATTTTATTTCTAGCTTTTCCTCTTGATAGACCCTACATTCAATACTCCCGTAAGAAATGTGTCCGTAATATACTATATGAAATAATTAACACGCGAATTACAGTAAAACAATTGAAAACCTAAATTCGCTGCACACCTCATTATCACGGTCAGGATACGCCACCTCCTACCCAAATCCTAGCCTCAGTTACAAATACTAACTCCAAAACGGCCATCACTATGATAAAGGTTGCCATACAGAATCCACACCCACCCAAGTAGACGGAGACATATGACCATGATGTCACAAAGCCCCAATGAATCAACAAAAGTTGGCCTACCGATGCCAGAAATGCTATACCGTTCAATTTTGGTCGAACTTGGAGGAATATAGTAGCTGCGGAGAAACGTTTACCAATGTTAATATGACATGTTGTAGTTTGAGACTTCAGTCCTTTGGTTGGTTTGGTACAGCACTCCATGCCTCCCTGTCCTGAGCTAATCATGTCTTCTCTATACATAGCTACCACACCTTACATTCGAGGTAATCTGTTTAACATATTCTAACCTTGGTCTACCCCTACAGTTCTTGTCTTCGACCCTTCCTGCCATAACTGCGTTTGCTATTCCTGGGTGTCTTAGTATATGTCTTACCAACCTATCTCTTCTCTTCATTATCAGTCGCAAGAAACATCTCTTCTCTCCCACTCGTCATATGAGAAGATAATCACTCGTCAATTATATTTGTCATGCATTTTCACGACCGCTTCGTTGTGTAGTGGCTAGAATTATTGGCTGTCACCACACCCGGGTATGATTCCCGGCTCTGCCAAGAAATTTATTTCTGGTCTGAGGGCTGGAACGGGGTACACTCAGCCTAGTGAGGAAAATCTGGGAAGAGGTGGGTTCGATTCCCCCCTCAGCCATCCTGAACGTGGTATTTTGTGGTTACACACTTCTATGCCAGGTAAATGCCTGGATGGTTTCTAACTTAGGCCATGGCCACCTCCTTCCCAATCCTCAACTGAATAATAAATTAACACACCACTACAGACATCACAATAAATCAGGTTAACAGACAAATTAATTACTCTACTTATTTATTTAAACACGGGGCTAAATGACCATGGTGTCACAAAGCACCTAAATGAATTAACAACCTTTATGTTCGACCCTGACTATTATATGTCAGAAAACTGTATCATATTGATGGTCATTATAACACTATTTTTAGCCTATTTTCAATTTTGAAAAAAAAAATAGGCTTATGAGATCACCTTTTGTCCGTGTGTGTGTGTGCGTGTGTGTGTGTGTGTGTGTGTGTGTGTGTGTCCTAATAAAATCTAAACGGCTGGAGCGATTTCAATGAAACTCGGTAAGTTCATAGCACTATTCCCGGCGACCTCGACCGTGCCCTTCAAATTTTGTTACGTCTCACCAATCCAACATGGCGGCTGTGCGAAATATTTCACTAGCATTCAATATCTCCGAAGCTATTACCGATATCGCCCTGAAATTGTGTACGGTGATAAAGGGCACTACTAGAAGTTCACCTATGAGACTTTCAAAAACCTGGTAACTACAAAACCAACATGGCGGTCAAGCGAAGTTGAGACTTTTAATAGACTTTTCTCGCGATTTAACTATCCAAACGTAATGAAACATGGTACAGCAAATGTTTATACACATTGTAATGCACTGGAGTCTAATTTTGTTCAACTGTTTACATAACCTCAAAATGGCAGCTGTGCGAAATATTTCACTGTAATTCTATATCTCTGAAACTATTACAGATATCACCCTGCAATTTTGTACGGTGATAAAGGGTACTGATACAAGTTTACCTATGTATATTTCATAAACCTGTAAAGTACAAAACGAACATGGCGACCAAGCGAATTTGAAATGTTTTAATAGACTTTTCTCGTGATTTAACTCTCTGAGCGCAGTGAAATGAGGTACAGTAAATGATTTTGCAGATTGTAATGCACTGCCATCTAATTTAATTCAATTGTTTACATAACCTCAAGATGGCGGCTGTGCAAAATTTTAAAATTAAGTTTTTATTTCTTGTGTCGTAATCATGCGATCGAAGTGAAAGTTTGAATAATGAACCTAGGCAATAATTGTCCTTGAATGGTACATAACTCTATGGCCTATACATATAACAATCCTAAATGGCGAGCTTCCGAAATATTTAGACGGTTCTCAATATCTGTGAATCTTTTACAGCAACCAAACTGATTTTTTTAATGTTCATAGAGACTATGAACATTTGTTCACCTAAAGGACTTTCAGTAACCTGGTGAGCACAAATCCAACATGGCGGCGACGCGAAGTATAAATATTTAAATGGACGTTTCTCGCGAATTAACTATCCGAGTGCCGTGAAACGTTGCACGTTAAATGCTTATACAAATGTTGATCCACTGGCATCTAATTTATTTCAATTGTTTGCATAATCACAAGATGGCTGCTGTGCGTAATTTTAAAATCTCGTTTTTACTTCTTGTGTTCTAATCATGAGATTGAAGTTTGAATACCACGCGTACACAATAATCTTAATGTAATAGTACAAAAATAAAACTCCAACCTGGCGACCATCTGAAATATTTAGACGGTTCTCTATATCTACGAATCTGTTACAGCAATTAAACTGAAATTTTGTATGTTGATAGAGGCAATTAACATTAGCAGGATATATGAAAATCTGCAGGCCAATTGGCTGGGCAGCGGTCGCTTTGTAGGCCTAGGCCCTTCAAGAGCTGTAGCGCCACGGGGTTAGTTAGTTAGGATATATGAAAATAGGCTGTATAGTTCTTCACGGAACTACTTGTTACTTCTTGTGTTCTAATCATGCGATTGAAGTTTGAATACCACACTTACACAATAATCTTAATATAATAGCACAAAAATAAAAATCCAACCTGGCGACCATCTGAAATATTTAGACGCTTCTCAATATCTACGAATCTGTTACAGCAATTAAACTGAAATTGTGTATGTTGATAGAGGCAATTAACATTAGCAGGATATATGAAAATAGTCTGTATAGTTCTTCACGGAACTACTTGTTCATTATGAAACAGTTTCTCCCACCAATCACAGCTCAAGAAACAGTTGTTTGACCAATTAGATAAGGATAGCATCGCACCTGCGCTGAGTTCCAAGGCCTTCTAATTTAAATTTCACTGCGTTGGCTAGTGTCATAGTGGGGTAATCGAGGAGGACATGGACAAATACAAGGCATTCTCTGCGTCCCATGCGCTCTGTTCAGTACATAAAACTTGCGAAATCTCGACAGATATTTATGAATAATTTTGTTCGAACATAAAATAGTTATAATAATTATCGTCGAACATAAACAGTCATATGCAACTCGCCTATAATGGTAATTAAGACACTCGTATGGAAATTATAAACATACTCGTGTTTTAATTATTGCCATTATAGGCTCGTTGCATAATGTACTATTTCACGATACAATGAGTTTAAACACTACATTGTATAACAATAATCTCAGGAACTGGTTTCGTGCAAAGACAAACTAAACGGAGGCTATTTTGTGGGCGTCCACGTCCGGGTCCCATTAATTCAAACGTTTCTTGCCAGTAGATGCTTATATAAGGTGTGAAACCAAGCATATTATTTGATTTAATTGGACTACGAATGTTTTAGACATTAATTTCGCTGTTAAACTTTCAGCCGCGTCTAAATAAGGTAAGCATATAAAACTGTTTATAGCCCAGAGTTTCCCTACCCGAACGAGAATGAGATCACTTAAGGTGAATGACAACGGCCTTATTAAGACTACCGCGCTTAATGAAAGAGGAACCACAGACTTTGCCTCAGTTGAATAGATCGTTACTTCGCATTTTCACTGCCAGCGACACCACCCCTGCCATTAAACATAGTGGGTCATTTACGAGGGGCGTTTCGTCATTTTAGTTCACAAATTACTAAGTGGAAAATACACATTGTCGTAACAAAAGACAAACGCTTTGCTATCTTCTGTCGTAACAAAAAATAAACCTTTAGCTATTTTTGTCGTAACAAAAGACAAACGTTTTGCTATATTTTGCCGCAACAAAAAATAAACTTTTAGCTGGTATTAACAAAAGACAAACGCTTTGCTATTTTTTGTCGAAACAAAAGTCAAACGCTTTGCTATATTTTGTCGTAACAAAAGAGAAACGCTTTGCTATTCTTTTTCAACCAAAGACAAACGCTTTGATATTTTTTTTGTCGTAACAAAAAATAAACTTTTGGCTATTTTTGTCGTAATAAGAGACAAACGCTTTACTATATTTTGTCCTACCAAAAGACAAACGACTTGCTATTTTTAGTCGTAACAAAATCAAACGCTTTGCTATCTTTTTGTTGTAACAAAGAAGAAATCTTTAGCTATTTTTGTCGTAACTAAAGACAAAGGCTTTGCTATATTTTGTCGTAACATAAGATAAACTTTTTGCTATTTTTTGTTGTTGTAACGACAAACCTTTGACTATTTTTAGCCTAGTTTCATTTTATAAAAAAAATAGGCTTATGAGATCACCTTTTGTCCGTGTGTGTGGGCGCGGATGTCTGTCTGTGTATCCCCCCTAATAACTTTTAAACGGCTGGGGCGATTTCAATGAAACTCGGTAAGGTCATACCACCATTTTGGTCGATTCCGACCGTGGCCCTCAAATTTTATTACGTCACATCAATCCAACATGGCGGCTGTGCAAAATATTTCACCAGCATTCAGTATCTCCGAAACTATTACCGATATCACCCTGAAATTTTGTACGGTGATAAAGGGCACTACTACAAGTTTACCTATGGGATCTTCATTAACCTGCTAACTACAAAACGAACATGGCGGCCAGGAGAAATTGAGGCTTTCAAATAGACTTTTCTCGCGATTTAACCATCCAAACGCAGTGAAACTTGGTACAACAAAGGTTTACACGCATTGTAATTCATTGACATCTAATTTTGTTCAATTGTTTACATAACCTCAAGATGGCGTCTGAGCGAAATATTTTACCTGCATTCTATATCTCCGAAACTATTTCTGATATCACCCTGAAATTTTGTACGGTGATACAGGGCACTACTATACGTTTATATTTGTAAGTTTCAAAAACCAGTAGAGTACAGAACGAACATGGCGGCCAAGCGACGTAGAAACATTTTAATAGACGTTTCTCGCATTTTAACCATTTGAGCAGAGTGAAATATGGTACATTATATGTTTATACATATTGTAATGCACTGGCATATAATTTAGTTCATTTGTTTACATAACCTCAAGATGGCGGCTATGCGAAATTTTAAAATTAAGTCTTTATTCCTTCTGTTGTAATTATGCAATCAACGTGGAAGTTTGAATAATGAAGCTAAGCAATAATTTTCCTTTAATGGTACATAACTCTATGGCCTAGACATATAACAATCCAACATGGCGACCATCAGAAATATTTAGACGGTTCTCAATATCTACGAACCTTTTATAGCAATCGAACTGAAATTCTTTACGTCCATAGAGGCTATGAACATAAGTTAACCTATAGGACGTGTGAGCACTAATCCAACATGGCGGCGACGCAAAGTATAAATATTTAAATGGACGTTTCTCGCGATTTAACCATCTGAGTGCAGTGAAACTCGGTACGGTAAATGCTTAGGCTATACAAATCTTAATCCACTGGCATCTAATTTATTTCCATTGTTTTCACAACCAGAAGATGGCAGCTGTGCGAAATGTTAAAATCTCGATTTTACTTCTTGTGTACTAATCATGTGATTGAAGTTTGAATACTACACCTACACAATAATCTTCATGTAATAGTACATAACTCTAAGGCCTGATGATGATTGAGTCTTCAGTCTTTTGACTGGTTTGATGCAGATCTCCATACCTCCCTGTCCTGAGCTAATCGCTTCATCTCTACATAGCTACCACACCCAACATCCGAGGCAATCTGTTTAACATATTCTAACCTTGGTCTACCCCTACAGTTCATGCCCTCGACCCTTCCTTCCATAACTAAGCTTGCTATTCCTGGGTGTCTTAGTATGTGTCCAACTAACCAATCTCTTCTCTTCATTAGCAGTCGCCAGAAACATCCCTCCTCTCCCACTCGTCTTAATACCTCTTCGTTTGTAACCCTATCTACCCATTTGATCTTCATCATTCTCCTGTAGCACCACATTTCAAAAGCTTCAATTCTCCTCTTTTCTGCTGCACCAATAGTCGAAGTTTCACTTCCATATAGCGCCACGCTCCAGACAAAGGCTTTCAAAAATGACTTCCTAATACCTAAATCTATATTCTATGTCAACAGATTCCTTTTTTGTAGAACTCTAAGGCCTACATATTGTACCCATGTGAGTAATCTCGATGGAAAATATGCTTCTGCCTCCAGCTAGCATCAGGACTCAGGCGTGTACCGTTCTCCCATTGAGCAGTTGCATATTTTGGATTTGAGGCTAAAAGGTATCAACTCTACAATGATAAGGCACAACTCTACTCTAAAGACTTTAATTCAGTAAAACTCATGGCTTCAAACAAATAATGAGAACACAAATCCCATAAACAATACACAAACAAACAAAGTTACTCCCACAATCCATTAATTATTCACATAGTTGAACAAATTAAATCCAAATCACTATTCAATCCTTTACCATTATGTGGACTTTAAACTTTACTCAAGTGCACTGATGAACATGTAATGTTTCACAAAACTGAACTATTACATTCATGTCACCTAATGTGACTGCTTTATATTCACAAAGTTACTTGTATCCTACAATACATCTTAATTTACATCATGTGTACTATCTGTGTTACATCTCTCTCTCCCACCAAATGCTTTCATGCATTAGCCAACTCATGGTTTGCACTACATCTACTTGCAACACCACAATTACGTAAGTCTACCCCCTCCACTCCCTTCTTTTTATAGTTACACTGCATGTCATTGTGATTTCACTAAATAACTTCTGTTATCGTTGTGTCGGATAGTATACTATTACGCTACCCTTACGAGCGTAGCCTGTGGCAACGAGTAACCAACTTCATTAACTAGGTGTCAGTGACAGTAACAAAGACAACATCCAACCATTCGTTAGATTGATAAATTTTTATATCATCAGGGAAATCTATGATTAGCAATGTGTTTCTAAACCACACACATTTATTACACATTATAACAATTCTTCCTTTCATTGACAAGCAAGGTCTTAAATCTGTCCGCTCAAGAACGCGAACCTTCACAGCTAGTCTAGCAACCCCAGCCCCTTGGACTGCCTGCATACAATGGACAGGGTAGGGTCGTTCACGGCTGTAAACCGCCCCTTTGTCTCCCCGTTTCCTGGACTTTTATCTCCCAAGCAGTATTACAACTTCGAATATAACATTGTGGTCACAATGATCCACGTGATCCCATATGATCTGAACTGAATATTATGCAATGGTTCTGGGTGAGCTTGAATATTTAATCCTATCCTTAGGACATTAATAACGGCCTCAACAGGTCCGTATCACAATATGAAGGCACGAGATTCATAGAACACAGGTCTAGTGGTTAGCCGGTATCTCAAATAAAATATTACGGTCAGTCAACAGCGGCCGCCAATGATTCGCTTCAACGAGCCGAATCACTCAACATTAGGTTCTCGGGGAATCAGGTATAGCGTCGAGGTGTCCAATGTTCTCCCCGCGCTTACCACGGGATTCGGACCCGGAACATTTCATATCCAACATCGGAGATAGGGTTACACACTAAATACGCTCCGGCATAAATTAATATCTCTGTACGCTCATGCTGTACGAGATTTCACACGTCGATTAGATCACCTGGCCCCTTACCTATCCATGATCTCGCCTTATAATAAAGAGAACTCTAACTGTACTCTACAATGCTTAATCAAGCCACAAATTCAATTCACTGTCAAGCTCCAACATCCCCGTGCATAATTATATTCCCATTAATACAATCTATTTAATATTAACTCTTTTATCTTCCCTTAATGTAATCTACTGCTTGGCTAGATAAATAATCCAATTAGCGTAACTATATCTTGCTTAAAACCTTTCATCCTGATGTATTCAATTATACCGATTGTCATTATTATAATTATTATTATTATTATTACTGACATAAATTATCCTTCCGACACAACGTAACTGCTTCAATGACCGAACATTCGCGTTCGTCATGCTAAGTTTCAAATAACTGAACTGCCATTTTATTTAGTAGCATTAATAGTGGTAAAGATTAATCCACTCTCTGATGTATACAACATCTTAACTTTACTGAAATCAAACAATAAACATATGAGGATATGCCTCCTAATATTGATTCTTACTGGCATATTTTATACTTCCGAAATCACATTACATGCAGTGACTATCCCTCTATAGTAACATGATTTGTGGGGTACTTACGTCGGCTTTATCCAGGTGGTTCCAACTACCATATTCCAGTGTCACCTGCCATCGGCTTACTTAGTGACACTTTGCCATCTTGCAAATACACATATTATATGACATCTGATTCATAAACACACGACACTTTTCCATTTTTATAATGAAGCTAATGCTTCCGAAACACATGACACTTTTCCATTTTTATAATGAAGCTAATGCTTCCAAAACACATAACACTATATAACACTGGTTATATTATTACTTTAAGAGATATTTTACATAACATCGGTGCACAAACACACGTTACACTTTAATTCCTGATTGGTTGACATTCCCTAGCATGTATCGAAAGTACAGGTGCTGATGGCCCTTCCTTCGGTCCTACCCCTTCCTGATTGAATCTCCCGATCATCTGCTCACGGATTCACCAACAGTTTCTCGATCATCCCTTGATAATCTTCCTACTATTGCAGCGATATGCTTACATCGCGTCATGAACGCTACTTACTGGTATACTCCAAATATGTATAACCAATCACTATACTTTACTGCGCTCAACATTGTACATTGTATTTACATGAATTATTACTTTTCACAGTCCTGCCTAGTATATCACACGGCACTTAATAAACATTATATAACAGTCTTACTGCACGGCTTCCCACATTGAAGTCCGAGCATCCTCTCCTAACTTCGGTAATATGCATTTCGCATAATCAAGTTTGTTAATTACCGACTTCATTCTTGGTTCATGACCATGCATGAATATATTCTCACATGTGTGTTACATTGTACAGCTAACATGCTGATTACCAGTGAAATGTTTAAGTCTTTGTGTGCGCCTGGGCGCTGCGTGTCCTTTTCAACTGCGACTGCTTCAAAACAACTCTCCCTCCGACTCGGTCTAAAACTGTCACGAACTGTAACTGCGGTCAACTGTAAAACTGTTCGCTTCGACTGGGTCCACCCTCTTATATCTGTTTCACACAGAAAGTAGGGCAAGAATTCCCGCGATAAATCAGCTCCTCTCCTAGGGTGATTCTGAACTTGGAATAATATCCATATTGTTCCTTTTTCTTCGCTGGTCACAAAAATGTATGTGTGTTCGAGGATCGATCAGCCACTTAATTTATATTAATTATCTTATCCATGGCTTGGGGACGCTACTTCTCTGGGAATCCCTGGCAACATCCTCAAGTCCATCCGCGAACACCCATAGTCCTGTAACATTACGCACTGCATTAAACATGCCTAGATTTCGCCGTTTTATGGCTCTACAATTAGCCTCCTGGCTAAAGATTCACCTGTGCGCAACTCTCATGTCATTGCATTGCTCCAATCATGAGTAATCAATGATTTTCCTTGGGATCTTCCCGTTCCATTCTCAAGTCCATTCTCAAACGGGGAATAACCTGGTCATTATTTAACCTCCCGACCCCTTGCAGACGACTTATCTGGGTCAGCAAGATTGACGTGGCGCCACGGGCCTCCTCCCACAATTCTGGGGCTATTTGCTAAACGTCAAGCTTTGAAACTCCAGTGTTTCAAGTACAGCATAGCCTACTTCATGTAGTCCAAATAATGCTATCTTCCACTATTTTCCTGCATTATTTCACTAAATAATGTCAGTAACAACTGATACCACACCAGTAGTTAAATATATATCCGAGATCCACGTTCGAGACCAGTCAGCTTGACCACCTCGGGTTCATATTCCCCTTGCAAAACTTATAAAAGTCAATTGCAAGTGACTTTATGAAAGTAACCAGCTGACTGTCCGATTGTCTGTGTTTACATTAGAGGTCTTTCACCTCGTCTGGCTGTGAGTAGGTTAGTCTGGTTCACCTTTCCACTCTGCGCTCAGCCCTAAGCTGTTCATTCTCTAAGCGGAGGGTCGCATTTATGGCCTCAACCTCTCTCGCTACTCCAACCATTTCTTTGTAAAATTCTAGCATGCACTGGCACTCTTGTTGTTCGCTTCCTTCACTGGGCAAGCTGTCTGCTTCTCGTTCCGTCCCGCTGCGTGAAACTTCAGGTCTGACTTCCTGGCTGACTTTGCCGCCCACGTTCAATTGGGTGTGCGCTGCTAATATTTCTTCTTGTTCGTCAAATTCTTCTGGCGAATAATAAACTTTTAACTTAAGTTGGCAGCATTCATAACGACCTCATTTCCTGTTTCTAAATGCCTTATTCTGTATGCATTGTTCTGTAGGTCTCTGATAACCTCGAACGGGCCGCGATATCCAAAAATGAACTTCTTATATTTTCTTGCTCCTGGATCTGAACTGGCTGGCCTCCTGACTAACACTTTTTCACCGACGAGAAGCGGTCTGTGATACCTCTTCGCACGATTTCTCCTCTGACGTCTCTCCGCTTGTGCCTGGAGATATTCGAAGGTTCGTTGGATCCTCAATTCTCGTCCTGGCTGTGCGTCTACTGGTAATGGAATAACACCATTCCACGGTCTTTCCGGCCTCTGATCCAAATGTAGAGTCACGGGAACCTGACCTGTCGCCTCATGTACCGTATTATTTATACAGTATTCAATTACTTCTAGGAATTATATCCAACGCCAATTCTCTTCAGAGCAGTAGATCTTCATGTACTTCTGGATCTCTCTCATTACTCTTTCAACTGGACTTGCCTCAGGATGGCGAATGGTAGATAAAATCTGCCTAATTCCTAAAGTTTCCAGTTCTCGACTAAATTCCGCGCTTGTGAAGCAACTTCCGTGATCTGAGAGGATGTTATCAGGCTTCCCAAGAATCGGAATAACTCTCTCTTTCAGGCGTTTCAATACCTGCTTTGAACTTGTCTTCTGTATGGGGCATAATACCACCATTTTTGAAAATACATCCATGGCTACAAAAATGTGTCTATTGCCTCTACGTGCTCTAGGCAATGGCCCAAAGTTATCTATGCTTAATAGCTGCCTTGGCTTCTCCGGTAACAACGGAATAGGTCGTTGTCTCATTAAAAATGGATTTGGCTTTACCCTTTGGCACAAATCGCATGTCCTAATGGCATTTCTCACAGTTTCTCTCAACTTTGGCCAAGTGAATGCTTCCTTCAACAGAGCGGTAATGTTATCTATCCCGGGATGTCCAAAAGCTCTGTGTGCTAGCCACACCAATCTCCTCTGCAAAGATGCAGGAATGACAACTCTTTGTCGTGTATGGTCCACATCATCCCACTTGTGTAGTATCTGATTATACCATACATAATCTGTTGATAATGCCTCTGCCTCTCTGTATATTGCAGTTCCCCTTGCTAAGCGTCCCTCGAAGTAATCGATCATCATCTTCAACCACGGGTCTTCGCTTTGTAGGTTGGTAAGATTCCTCAAATCATCCAAAGTCTTCTGATCTCGATTCTCAATCTGGACAGCGAGAGTTTCCTCTTCTCTAGGGTAACGGCTTAATATGTCCGGTATTACATTTTCTTTCCCTGGACAGTATTCTATTTCCACATTGAATTGTTGGATATACAGGGACCATCTTGTCAACCGCTGGCTAAACAAGTCCGTCTTTAACAGAAATTTTAAAGCTTTATGGTCTGTTCTGAGGACTATTTGAAAGCCGTACACGAGTTTATGCCATGTTTGCAACGCGTATAAAATCGCGAGCAACTCTATCTCTGTAATCGTGTAGTTTTTCTCATGGGCTTTCAGCCTCCTACTTATAAAGGCAATAAAAAATTTTCTTTCAGGCTTATCAACATTTTCCTGGAATAGCATCGCTCCTACACCAACAAGTGATGCATCCGTCTGTATGATGAATTTCTGGGTATAATCCGGGTATCCCAGCTTCACATATTCCAAAAGCATTTGCTTTGACCTCACGAATGCTTCCTGACATTGCTCCGTCCAATTCCATCTGCCGCCTTTCTTCAATAAATCCTGCAAGGGTGCTACTGTCGTAGTATAATTTGGGCAGTGGTTCGAAAAGAATCCAATTACTCCCAAATACTGTCGGACGTGCTTTACTTTCGTGGGTCGAGGGAAATTCCGAATTACCTCCAATTTATCTGGGTTAGGCTTAACTCCATTTGCATCAATAACATGCCCTAGGAATTTAACTTCCCTCTGACAGAAGTGCGATTTCTTGATATTAACCTTAAAGTTAGCTTCACGAAGGTCATCTAGCAACTTCTTCAGGTCTCTCATGTGCTCCTCCAGAGATTCTGATGTGAGTAGAATGTCGTCTACGTATCTGATGGTTCTCTCCTTCACATCATCGGATAGATTGCGATCTAACGCTCTTATCAGGGCTGAACCAGCTGTTTTCAACCCAAAAGGTAGCCTTAAAAACGTATATGTGTGTTGATCAAACATAAATCCTGTCAACAGACTAGTTTTCTTCTCTAATTCAAGATGGTGGAAACTGGAAGTAATATCCAAATTCGTGAATACGGTTTTCCCTTTGAATTTCCTGAGGATTTCCTTAATAGGCGGCACTTGGTCAAACTCCGGAATAACCTTCAAATTTAAATGTCTCAGGTCCAGACATACTCTGACAGTCCCGTCTGTCTTAGGTACAATTACCAATGGACTTACGTAAGGCGTAGGTGTCTTCTCAATAACACCGGCCTCCAACATCTCCTGAATTGCCTCTTTCACTTTAGCATAGTGCTTTTCGGCTATAGGGTAGGGTTTCTGCCTAAATGGTGTCCACTCACTGACTTGGAAAGCATAAGTGAAGTTCTTTATACGACCAGGTCTCGAATCAAAGACTTCCTTCTGTTCCAGTAATAATTGCCTTAAATTTTCCTTCTCCTTTGGTCCAATTTTTGCTTCTTCAAGTTTTTCCGAAATATGTTCTTCCAGTTCGGGTTCCAGATCGTTTTCTAAGTCTGCGGCTAGTGTTTTCAGTTCTTCTTCTAACTGTTCAATAGCTAACACTTCTTCCTCAGCCACATCTCTGTATGTATGCCATACTTGTTCATCTGACCCTGGTTCATTCTGATTGAGTGCGACCTCTAAGCCTTCAGCTTCCTCACTCACATGGAACATAACCCTGTCCTGTGCTAGGTCGATTATCACTCGGTATTCCCTTATAAATTGTGCCCCTATAATCAGGTTAAAGGGCGGTTTGTTTACTAATAGAAAACTCTGTGAAAACGTAGAGCCTCCTATCTGTAACTCTAGGAATACTTGATATTTGCATACCATCGTTCTGTCTGGAATTACACCTTTTATTTTGACACTTAAGATAGGTATTTTCAAAACATTTTCTCTTTGCGCTATCTCATTATACAAAGCATGTGTCATAAGGCACACTGTTGAACCCGTATCCAATAAACTTCTTATTTTCAACCCTGCCACTCTTATCAAAATAATGGGCAATTCTCGTTTGACCATGACCTGTGATCCTCCCGTATCCTCAATTAACTCTTCTGGTTTGGCTATCCAATTGATAACGTTGACTGACTTCCATCCATCACTTCCAAATTCTTCTAATTTTGGCGTTTTGTTTTTCAATAGCGCCCGTCCCCTTGGAGTTTCTTCTCTCCTGTTCGCTGCGCTGTAGCTCCAAACTCTTAGCTCCGTCTTCATATCTATCTGGCGACGTCCTATTCTGCATAACTTCTTGCCAGTGGACTTGTTGCTTCGGGGGCTCATCTCCCCTTTCATTGAGGTATTGCAATGAAGCGTGGTATCGCTCCTCTACCTCATCATCGAAGTTACGTCTTCTTTCCTGGGGTCTCCAATTTCTATTGTTGCCTTCTTGGCCATTGTTACCTCCATTGTTTTGGTACGGCCTATCCCTGGTATTCTGCTTGTTCCAAGAATTTCGGCCTCTTCCTCTGCCAGCATTACCTTTATATTTCGGCTGCCATCTTCTGGGTTCCTGTTCCCATTGACGTCCGTTGGAATCTAACGTATCTGTGCTAGTAGCTTTGTTGTTCTTTGGAGCTTGATACTGGTCAGTCTGCGTGTTGGTCACATGTACCTGTTCCACGGTTCGATTCTGACGCATCGTATTTGCTGTTGTGAGGTCCAGTTGTCTCAGAACTGTCTCCATTTCCATAGCAGTTTTGCATTAGCCGAGATTAGCAGTCTCTGTATCTCGTATGGAAGCTGTTTGGCGATAGCAATACATAATTCCAGCTCGCTAGGCTTTTGATCAAGTTCTTTGAACCGTCACATCTGTGATATGAAGAATTCTGCATACTTCGTTGGGCTAGTAGTGCTGTACCTTTTTGAATATAAATACAACCGTAAATTATGTTGGGTCGCTGGATCCCAGTATCTCTTCAAAAATGCCTCTCGAAACTCCTCAACAGTATCAAAAGTGTAGCGGAAACTGCGAAACCATAATGCGCACTCCCCCTCTGTTAATTTCTCTATAGCTCGTAGCCTGCGCTCTTGCGGTATTCGCGCATCATTCAAATATGCAGACATTTCTTTTAGCCAATATTTCGGTGTCATACTACAGTGGCTACCTGAGAATTTCCTTGGTTTCTCTTCACTTGCTCTGATAACATTTATCACTTGTGTGTGCATAGCATTTTCGTGTGGCGTCGATGCTGCAACTGGCGCACCTGACGTCATATAAGGACTTTCGCCTGGGCCTGTAGCACTCCTTATTATAGGCTGGGTTTCCAAATCTGCCCACCTAGTTCTCCTCATATCGTCCATGCTGCCTTCGCTAGACTTAGGATCTTTCATGAGGGTTTCCTCTTGCGCAATTATCCTAGTTTCCATTTGATTGTGGCGCATCTCTGCTCTTTCCAGACGAGTAATTACCTCTTTCTCTATTCTGGTAAGCCTATCTCGATTTTCCTCGGCTACTTGAAATATTTTCTGCTTGTCTTCCTTCAGACTTTGCTTAATATGGGATATTTCATCCTCTACATCTTCCTTTATCTGAGCGAGGGTCTTGTCGTTTGCCTCTGTCTTTTGGCCTTCTCTCACTTCGAGTTCTTCCCTCAATCCTTTGATTTCCTCTCGAATGTGTCCATTGACCTTTGACATTTCATTCTGGATCTTAATGATTCCACCTCTATTCTCCTCTTGCCTTTTGTTAACTACGACAATGTCACTTTGAACTTGGTCCAGTTCTTGCTGAACTTTGCTCATCTGACCCTTCAGATTTCCTACCAGCTCTTTACTCTCGTTAACGACAGCCTTGATTTCACCTATTTCCTGGCATTGACCTAATATATTCTGATCCTGTTTCTTTAGATCACAGTTAATTGCTCTAGCATAGCTTTTCAATTTCGTGTCCCATTTACTGTCGTTTTCTTCCAACCTTTGATCTACCGTACGAGTAAATTCTGCGAACTGTTTCGCTTGGCGTTCGAGATTCGCCTCATTTTGGATTTGAATATCCTTAATGTCGTTAGATAACGCGTCTAACCTACTGTTGGTTTCATCCTGCGCATGCTTACACGCTTGTAAGTTACTCTCAAGTTTGGCTTCTATAGCCTCGAAACGTTTATCCGTCTTGACCTGCATTTCCGATACAATGCTTACAACAGTTTCTGTAACTTCAGTCTTAATTACCTCTTGCATCTGACCTAACTTATCGTTTAACTCAACCTTAATTGCCTCCTGATTGGCATCTAACCGATTATTCAATTCACTCTGATTATGATTCATTGCAACCTGATTTGCATTAATTGCCTCCTGATTGGCATCTAAACGAGTGTTTATTTCATTCTGGAAAGCCTTTGCTTCCAACTTATTTTGCTCATTAACAGCGTCAAAATGCTGTTTCAACCCTGCAATCACCTGCAAAATCTCCTCTATGCCAGACATTCTTACAATAATATACTTTGAGATGCAGGCAGGCTTCCTGGAAATATGCGTGGATACGTTTTGGATAGAGACGCAAAACACTGTACACATTTTGTAAAATTGTATAAACTTTGAATCTATGGATTAATTATGGATTGGGTGCGTAGCGCTCATACCCTTGGGTAATCCTCTTCTCAATAGAGAGATTCTGCGCTACGTCAAAAGCATAATGAACTCAAAAATCACTCAAACACAGTTTGAGGCAAAAATATAATTACTATGGTTTTCCCCATGAAATACCATAAAAAATCTATGGGGTTTCCCTAAATCCCATAAGCTCCACAAACCTGGGCGCCATGATAATGAAATACACCTCTGCTCCTATGGTGACCTGTATTTCAAACCGGCCCACATACCAGCGCCAAGGTAAATGAATTGAGAACGTGCAAATAGAAGGTGTTTATCAAAATTTATATTGTTCGTATCGGAGCTTACCTAAGGTTAGGTGCGGTCCTCCCCTAATTCATGTTGATCGTTACTTTACTAGAGTTGTGTGCACAAGATCTAGACCGACTTTAGTTGTACCTATAGCTCAAATCACTGTACAGGACATCAATTTCCATGTACCCATGTGAGTAATCTCGATGGAAAATATGCTTCTGCCTCCAGCTAGCATCAGGACTCAGGCGTGTACCGTTCTCCCATTGAGCAGTTGCATATTTTGGATTTGAGGCTAAAAGGTATCAACTCTACAATGATAAGGCACAACTCTACTCTAAAGACTTTAATTCAGTAAAACTCATGGCTTCAAACAAATAATGAGAACACAAATCCCATAAACAATACACAAACAAACAAAGTTACTCCCACAATCCATTAATTATTCACATAGTTGAACAAATTAAATCCAAATCACTATTCAATCCTTTACCATTATGTGGACTTTAAACTTTACTCAAGTGCACTGATGCACATGTAATGTTTCACAAAACTGAACTATTACATTCATGTCACCTAATGTGACTTCTTTATATTCACAAAGTTACTTGTATCCTACAATACATCTTAATTTACATCATGTGTACTATCTGTGTTACATCTCTCTCTCCCACCAAATGCTTTCATGCATTAGCCAACTCATGGTTTGCACTACATCTACTTGCAACACCACAATTACGTAAGTCTACCCCCTCCACTCCCTTCTTTTTATAGTTACACTGCATGTCATTGTGATTTCACTAAATGACTTCTGTTATCGTTGTGTCGGATAGTATACTATTACGCTACCCTTACGAGCGTAGCCTGTGGCAACGAGTAACCAACTTCATTAACTAGGTGTCAGTGACAGTAACAAATACAACATGCAACCATTCGTTAGATTGCTAAATTTTTATATCATCAGGGAAATCTATGATTTGCAATGTGTTTCTAAACCACACACATTTATTACACATTATAACAATTCTTCCTTTCATTGACAAGCAAGGTCTTAAATCTGTCCGCTCAAGAACGCGAACCTTCACAGCTAGTCTAGCAACCCCAGCCCCTTGGACTGCCTGCATACAATGGACAGGGTAGGGTCGTTCACGGCTGTAAATCGCCCCTTTGTCTCCCCGTTTCCTGGACTTTTATCTCCCAAGCAGTATTACAACTTCGAATATAACATTGTGGTCACAATGATCCACGTGATCCCATATGATCTGAACTGAATATTATGCAATGGTTCTGGGTGAGCTTGAATATTTAATCCTATCCTTAGGACATTAATAACGGCCTCAACAGGTCCGTATCACAATATGAAGGCACGAGATTCATAGAACACAGGTCTAGTGGTTAGCCGGTATCTCAAATAAAATATTACGGTCAGTCAACAGCTGCCGCCAATGATTCGCTTCAACGAGCCGAATCACTCAACATTAGGTTCTCGGGGAATCAGGTATAGCGTCGAGGTGTCCAATGTTCTCCCCGCGCTTACCACGGGATTCGGACCCGGAACATTTCATATCCAACATCGGAGATAGGGTTACACACTAAATACGCTCCGGCATAAATTAATATCTCTGTACGCTCATGCTGTACGAGATTTCACACGTCGATTAGATCACCTGGCCCCTTACCTATCCATGATCTCGCCTTATAATAAAGAGAACTCTAACTGTACTCTACAATGCTTAATCAAGCCACAAATTCAATTCACTGTCAAGCTCCAACATCCCCGTGCATAATTATATTCCCATTAATACAATCTATTTAATATTAACTCTTTTATCTTCCCTTAATGTAATCTACTGCTTGGCTAGATAAATAATCCAATTAGCGTAACTATATCTTGCTTAAAACCTTTCATCCTGATGTATTCAATTATACCGTTTGTCTTTATTATAATTATTATTATTATTACTGACATAAATTATCCTTCCGCACAACGTAACTGCTTCAATGACCGAACATTCGCGTTCGTCATGTTAAGTTTCACATAACTGAATTGCCATTTTATTTAGTAGCATTAATAGTGGTAAAGATTAATCCACTCTCTGATGTATACAACATCTTAACTTTACTGAAATCAAACAATAAACATATGAGGATATGCCTCCTAATATTGATTCTTACTGGCATATTTTATACTTCCGAAATCACATTACATGCAGTGACTATCCCTCTCTAGTAACATGATTTGTGGGGTACTTACGTCGGCTTTATCCAGGTGGTTCCAACCACCATATTCCAGTGTCACCTGCCATCGGCTTACTTAGTGACACATTGCCATATTGCAAATACACATATTATATGACATCTGATTCATAAACACACGACACTTTTCCATTTTTATAATGAAGCTAATGCTTCCGAAACACATGACACTTTTCCATTTTTATAATGAAGCTAATGCTTCCAAAACACATAACACTATATAACACTGGTTATATTATTACTTTAAGAGATATTTTACATAACATCGGTGCACAAACACACGTTACACTTTAATTCCTGATTGGTTGACATTCCCTAGCATGTATCGAAAGTACAGGTGCTGATGGCCCTTCCTTCGGTCCTACCCCTTCCTGATTGAATCTCCCGGTCATCTGCTCACGGATTCACCAACAGTTTCTCGATCATCCTTTGATAATCTTCCTACTATTGCAGCGATATGCTTACATCTCGTCATGAACGCTACTTACTGGTATACTCCAAATATGTATAACCAATCACTATACTGCGCTCAACATTGTACATTGTATTTACATGAATTATTACTTTTCGCAGTCCTGCCTAGTATATCACACGGCACTTAATAAACATTATATAACAGTCTTACTGCACGGCTTCCCACATTGAAGTCCGAGCATCCTCTCCTAACTTCGGTAATATGCATTTCGCATAATCAAGTTTGTTAATTACCGACTTCATTCTTGGTTCATGACCATGCATGAATATATTCTCACATGTGTGTTACATTGTACAGCTAACATGCTGATTACCAGTGAAATGTTTAAGTCTTTGTGTGCGCCTGGGCGCTGCGTGTCCTTTTCAACTGCGACTGCTTCAAAACAACTCTCCCTCCGACTCGGTCTAAAACTGTCACGAACTGTAACTGCGGTCAACTGTAAAACTGTTCGCTTCGACTGGGTCCACCCTCTTATATCTGTTTCACACAGAAAGTAGGGCAAGAATTCCCGCGATAAATCAGCTCCTCTCCTAGGGTGATTCTGAACTTGGAATAATATCCATATTGTTCCTTTTTCTTCGCTGGTCACAAAAATGTATGTGTGTTCGAGGATCGATCGGCCACTTAATTTATATTAATTATCTTATCCATGGCTTGGGGACGCTACTTCACTGGGAATCCCTGGCAACATCCTCAAGTCCATCCGCGAACACCCATAGTCCTGTAACATTACGCACTGCATTAAACATGCCTAGATTTCGCCGTTTTATGGCTCTACAATTAGCCTCCTGGCTAAAGATTCACCTGTGCGCAACTCTCATGTCATTGCATTGCTCCAATCATGAGTAATCAATGATTTTCCTTGGGATCTTCCCGTTCCATTCTCAAGTCCATTCTCAAACGGGGAATAACTTGGTCATTATTTAACCTCCCGACCCCTTGCAGACGACTTATCTGGGTCAGCAAGATTGACGTGGCGCCACGGGCCTCCTCCCACAATTCTGGGGCTATTTGCTAAACGTCAAGCTTTGAAACTCCAGTGTTTCAAGTACAGCATAGCCTACTTCATGTAGTCCAAATAATGCTATCTTCCACTATTTTCCTGCATTATTTCACTAAATAATGTCAGTAACAACTGATATCACACCAGTAGTTAAATATATAATTTCTTCTAGGGGTTCTTACAATGAAATACCCTCCACAGATCTCGGGTTCGTTCCCTGGTGGAACCTTCATTCAGAGCTCAACTTATCTCCGAGATCCACGTTCGAGACCAGTCAGCATGACCACCTCGGGTTCAATATATAAAAATCCAACATGGCGACCATCCGAAATATTAGACGGTTCTCAATATCTACGAATCTATTACAGCAAACAAACTGAAATTGTGTATGTTGATAGAGGCAATTAACATAAGTAGGATATATGAAAATAGTCTTTTGTTCTTCACGGAACTACTTGTTTGTTGCAACAAGAGCCACCCCTTTTGCTATTTTTCTACATAGTCAGTACCGTCATCAATACATTTATCGTACCGTGAAATCAATTTCAATAAACTTTCCTGGTATAATTCGCTGCCCAGCCAGTTTCTATTTTTTTCTTCTGGACAGGTGACCTGGAATGCTTCCATATCATTGAGGCGGCCTTGGTCTCCGGGCTAAAGAGGTTAACCCATGTCTCATCCACTGATATCATTCTGAATAGGAAGTCATTCACCTCGTGCTCCAACCACCACAAGTGTTCGAGGCTCATCGCCATTCTTGCAGTAGGTTGCAGGATCTAATCCTGGCACAGTCAGTTGGCATTTAAGGGTGCGAAAATGTGAGGCCAAATTCTGGCACCCAAGTGTTTCTGAATGCCGTTGTAGTTAAATGGGACGTAAACCAAATAACATCGTTGTTACATTCTTGCAGTCTTGTGATCAGAGATGCCATCCTGCTGACACCTTCCAATATCCCAGGACTTCATGCGGACAGAGGGAAGTAAACGAAATGATGATGGTACGTAATTACTTAACAAATAAGAATCGACTCATTTTACGCTCTACGCGCCTTTTCAGTCATAAAAATCCAATGCAAATGGCATATATTTGCAACGAATACCCAAAGCAGAACGCTAAAATTCAGAGCTATAAGACATTTTGAGCATTTCACTAATTCAGTATGGTATCATAAAATAGGATCCTAGCAATACATCATTGATGGTTTTAGAAGTAATGAATATTTATGGCTTCTGAATACTTAAGTAAATATGCTGTATAAACAAAGTTAGATGTAGCCTATTATTCACTTTTCATTATCTTTTATTTCTTTTCTCGTGGCCTCCTGAGAGGCCAAGTGCAGGTGTTTCTAGTCAACGCCGGAGGGCGACCTGCGCGTCGGAATGAGAGATGAGATGAATGGATGAAAGTGGGCAAGGATGTGGAATGAAGCAGCCGTGGCCTGTCAGAAGGTACCGTCCCAGCATTTGCCTGGATTTCAAACTGGGGAAACCACGGAAAACCAATTCAAAGACGGCTGACGGTGGGTCTCGAACCCACGTCTGCCAAGTCAGCAGAGAGCTTGGCCCCATAGCCTAACGCTGCAGTTCAGCGAGCGTAGCTACTGCTGTCGGTTTTTTATTTGTTATACGCATAATTTAAACGAGGATATTTTTGAGCTTCATATCTTCAGAAAATTAATGAAACTGGGCAAGGGAGTGACCGTGGCCTACTGGAAGGTATAGTCCCAGTATTTTCCTGGAGTAGATAATAAGACAATAAGAAAGAAGAAGAAGAATAACAACTCCACTTCATTTTGTTACAATTGCCGATGAAATGGTGTATAATACCGAATGTCATGGCGAGCACATGAATAATAGGCTAATTAATAATAATGTTAATAATAATAATATTAATAAAGATAATAATATTAGACTAATAGGTCTAACAATAATAATAACTCCACTCCATCTTACAACAATTGCCGATGAAATGGTGTATTATATCCAGTAACATGATAAACATATGATCATAGGCTAATAATAACAATAACAATAAGAAGAAGAAGTAGATGAAGAAGAAGAAGAAGAAGAAGAAGAAGAAGAAGAAGAAGAAGAATATGATAATGTGAATTAACCACTGTGGGTGTAGAAATGTTCTATTATAGACCACTCCTGTGAACGCATGTATGAGGAACAGTGTATTGCCACTCGCTCGATTGGAAGTTGTAGTTGATTCATCAGCTCAGCCTCCCGCTCCCACTCACCCTGGACCACATGAGTCACTCTTGCCCAAAACCAAACACTTGCCCTCGGCCAGCTGTGCAGGTCGACCTCCAACCGGCACCGCACCGGTTTCTCACGATAGCGACTTTTGTAGTAGTGTACAGAGTTGTTTATAATCATCTCTGTTGTTGTTCCAATTACCACTCGCGTTAACACAAGGTCCAATGGCCAGGCTATCCTCACTCGATGATGATAAGGAGGATGATGATTGTTTCAAGAGTTGGAACAGCGAGGCGGCCTGTCCTCGTATCGCAGTTGAAATTAAATTGAAATATTTTAATAATTTACAAGTTGATGCCTAAGTATAGACATCAAAAATGTTTTGCATATATTTACCAAATCAATCGGCTGTGGTCCAAAGCTTCCTCCAGGAGTCAGCTATTGCACGAATGGAGTGGCCTGCGATGTCGCCAGACATGAAAGTGTATCGAACATGTCTGGGATATGCTGAAGCGTGCTATTGCTCAGTATCCACGCCCTCCCATAACCCACCAAGAGATCATGGAGGTCGCCGTCGAAGAGATTGTTACAGATCTGTTTTTGAATACTTGCTCATCAATTTAAAGCACACACTGTTACAGATCTGTTTTTGAATACTTTTTATGAACAATTTTTATCAAGGAAAGGGAAAACCCGAGTTAAATATTGATTCAAAAACTTTGCTCGTAATTCAGATAGTTTTGATTTATTCTAGAAAACATTTCCTGAAGATGGCCACAATGTGGCCGAAACTAGTATAATGTATTCTACTGTATTTTCATTATTTATTGAATAAGATGTATTAAATTTAATAAATACTTTTGGTGTTTTATTTCTAAGATATTTATCACAAAATAACACGCTTTTATGTACAAAAATTGGAGAGGGGATACCGTAAATGTCTTATGTAATATTTCTTTCGGGTATAATTTGTGTTGACCTACTGGAAAGCTTCATTTAATAGAACTAGGCAACACTAATACTTCTAGAGTCAAACCTGGAAGGAAACTTGTAGTTTTACGTGACCGTTAATCTCACGATCATGAGCTACGGGACCTCCATTTTTACGTGGAATCTGAACCTCAGGACGTGTAATTTTACTTCGAAAATTTCGGTAATCGAACCCTGTCCACCTTGCTTGACCACTGAGCCATCACCCTTCCGGCGTCTCTAAAATCCACAGTAGCTAAACGAGACGTAAAACCTATAACATTCTCATTTCTTTATAAGAAAACGGACTGCCATATTGCATTTTCGGACCACTTGTGTGCGGCATTATGTACTTCCTCTTTTGCTGACTTCCATGTGGATAATTTACGGTATTTGCTCAGATAATTAACGTTCTCCGAAGGTCATGTTACTGAAAGGCACGCTAATGTCATCATTCCTCTTACGATACTAGAGCAAAACAACTAGCTACCAGAACTATTTGCTTTTTTGATAGGCCGCATTCTGTGGTCTCCTGTTATGTATTCAGACTCGAAATTCAGAGGTCGTGTGTTCGATTCCCTTTTCTGTGGATTGAAACGGGGTCCACTCAGCCTCGTGATGCAAAACTAGGAAGAGATGTGTACAAGTCCCACCTCATCTGTCCTAAAAGTGGTTATCCTTGGTCTACCACTTCTACTCAAGGCAAATACCGGGATGGTTCCTAACTTAAAGCCACGGCCGCCTCCTTCCTAATGCTAGCCTCCATTACAAATACACAAACTACTACAGCCATTGCATTGACACAGGTATCAGACAGAGTCCATATTCACCCAAGTGCACGGGGATACATGACCACATGATGTCACAAAACAACAAAACTAACTTAAAAATAATAGAACTTAAAGTGTAATGTAAATATTTATGCCCCTTATCATTCCCGTTTCTACGAGGTGAGATGCATCGTATTTAGCAGGTATTTTTTACAGCCGTATTCCCTTTCTGACGCAAACCTCATAAGAGAAGTTAATGATAGACTATAATAATGGGAAACCACGGAAATACATATTCAGAATAACCGATGGTAGAGTTGATGTTGTTCATTCATTAAGGGATTTGGAAATATCTTGGTAATGTTTGGTTTGGGTGGAATCTGTCTGATAGCCTGTGTACTAGTGCGATTATTTGTGATTGGTGCTAATATTTGGGTAGGGGACGGTCGTGCCTTCTTCAGATACTATCCTGGCATTCACCTGGTATAGAAGTGGGCAAACCACGGAAACGCACTTCTAGGATGGCTGAGGAAAAAATCTCACGAGGCTGAGTGAAACTCGCTCTATCCATCAGACCAGAAGTAAATTTCTTGGCAGAGCCAGGAATCGCACCCGAGTCTTCACGGTGACAGTCAAAAATGCTAATCACTAGGCCACTATGATGTCACAAAGCTCCTAAAAGAATCAACAACAACAACAACAACTAACATAATTGCGTTGAAAGTGTAATGTAAGTATTTCTACCCTTAATTATTCATGTTTCTACCGACAGCGGTAGCTATGCAGCGCTAGGCCATGGGGCAAAGCTACCTACGGACTCGGTAGACGTGGGTTCGAGCCCCACCGTCAGCCGTCCTGGAAATGGTTTTACGTGGTTTCTCCATTTTCAACTCCAGGCAAATGCTGGGAGGTACCTCCTAACAGGTCACGGCCGTTTCTTCCAAATCCTTGCCCAGTTTCATTCATCTTCATTCATTCCATCGCTCATTAATTCCTCTCATGAGGTTGGCGTTAGGAAGGGCATCCGGCCGTAAATACCATCCACCACATAGAATTTCATCTCATCCTCGAACCAGCCTGGAATTTGCTTGGAGCTGAAAATGGGACCCCATTGTGTAGTCGACCGTATTAAATCGTTCACCAAGAGTGCAATGGGGAGTTGCAGCAAACCTGGAGTATGACCTCGTAGTTCCGCCCCTTAAAACAACAATAACAACAAGAACAAACCTGGAGTACGGAGGTTCTAATTCCGGTGCTGACAGCGGCTATGCTGAGTGTGGTTTCTTCCCGGGTTTTTCCATGCTTCCTCCAGGTAATTACCGCGCCAGTACCTTATTTCAAGACACGAGGCACCTTCTTCATCTTCGACTGTAATAATTACAGGCCACGGCCGCCTCCTTCCCAATCCTTACCTGTATTACAAATACATACACTTCTACAGACATCACAAATTTTCACACAAATTGAACACACATCCAAGTACTCGGGACTGATAACTAAGATGCTACAAGCCCCTAAAACGAACTAACAATGTAACGGCAACTGGAAAAGGGGAAAATAATGAAAGTTATTACCAAACTCGCTCGTATTTCGTGTCTGGAAATAGCCTAGCCCCATGACCTCGCAGTGGTACCGCTGAAAGGGTAATAGACTAGTTAAAGGATTAAATCTTGAAACCTTCACTCGACACTGTTCCAAATTAATTAGAGACGGAGAAGCGTGACTGGCCGGCATGTGAAGTCAATGTTGTGTTTTGCTTTGTGGTTGATGACCAGATAAGTACAACATGCGACACTACACGACCTTTCTGCCACCCATTCGCCAAGGAACACTTTAATTTGGTTGGGCACCAAAGACCTTAGTGACAGCTACACGGACATGGATTACTGCCTGGGGATGAGATTTGTTGTTCCTAATTCATTTGAGGGTTTCAGCACATCTTCGTCATCAGGCCCGTGTACTTTGGTATTATTTTACTATCAGCGGCTTCGGTGACGTAGTTGGTAGCGTGCTGAACTGCTGTGCCCGAGATAGCGGGTTCAAACCCGGCCAAAGTCGTCGGATTTTTAAAGAGGGGAAGTAAAGCCCGCCGTCCCACGTCATAGATTTATGGCATGTAAAAGATCCTTCCAGAGACTAAACTTGTGTGAAGCAAAATTGTTAGGTTAGATTTCGTGGGTACGCTCTATCTAAGTTCCATCGTTCACCACTAGGTATCATTGATATCTGGTAGCGAAAGTTGGAACTACTTGAAATTGAACGGAACTTGTAGCTCACCCTAAGTGTGTCCGCTGGAAGCAGCTACAGACTCAGGCGAGCCGAACATGTCCTCAGACACGTCCGGCACTAAAAGCCATACGATAAATACATAAATTTTATTATCATTATTATTATTATTATTATTATTATTATTATTACTATTATTATTATATACCGACAGTAGTGGCTACGCTGGCTAACGTGCAGCATTAGGTCATGGGGCCAAGCTCTCTGCTGACTCGGTAGAAGCGTGGGTTCGAGCCCCACCGTCGGCCGTCCTTGAAATGGTTTTCCGTGGTTTCCCATTTTCAACACCAGGCAAATGCTGGGACGGTACCTTCTGACAGGCCACAGCCGCTTCCTTCCACATCCTAGCCCAGTTCATTCCCCATCATTCATTTCATCTCTCATTAACTCCTCTCATGAGGTAGGCGTCAGGAAGGGCATCCGGCCGTAAAAATCATCGCCACAAAGACTTCCATCGCATCTCATCCCCGACCCCGTTGGAAAACGGGAATAATAATACATACATACATTATTATTATTATTTTTATTATTATTATTATTATTATTATTATTATTATTATTATTATTATATGGAATTTACATAAAAAGACAAAACCATCACCGTCGGACTCCTTCCGAGCCAAAGACACTAATGACAGCACTGGATCTCCAGAGGTTAGAGTCACTGAAGAGACAAAACCTTTTGTACTATACTTGCAGTACTGCATAACTGCATGAACTGCGTATGGTTCCTCTTAAAGCCAAGGTTCTCCATTACATTTTCCCAGTCCTTTGTTAATAAACCATTCACAGAGACAACAACTGGGCAGAAGAAAATTTCCTTTAGGCCGTATATGTGACTGAGCTCAGCGGCAAGTGACTGGTATTTGCGCCTTTTCTCAGCCACCGTATTCTTAAGGTTTTCATCGAGTGAAACAGCAGTATCGACGATGGTAGCTTTGTGTGCTTCCTTATCGAATATCACAAGGTCTGGCCTGTTGGCTTCTACAGAACGATCAGTTATTATAGCGGAATCCCATATGATCTTGGATTTGTCTTTGCTCAGAACCTGATCAGGTCTGCATTTATTATAAAATGGGACTTTCTTTTCAACAAAACCGTATCGCCGCACAAAAGCTTGATGTACTACTTTCGCTAAGTTGTTTTGCCGCTCCAAATATTCCTTTGAAGAAAGCGTTTGGCATCCCCCCCCCCCCCCCCCGTGATGTGCTGGATCGATTCAGTAGATCTTATTATTATTATTAGGCCTATTAGAATACCGGTACAGTAATCAATATTACATCCAGCAATACAAAAAATAAAAGCATATATTTTTAAGTACAATAGAACTCCAATTATCCAAACTCCGACTATCCTAATCACTTACAAAACAAGTAGTTCCGTGAAGAACTACACAGCCTATTTTCATATTTCCTGCTCATGTTAATTGTCTCTATCAACATACAAAATTTCAGTTTAATTGCTGTAACAGATTCGTAGATATTGAGAACCGTCTAAATATTTCATATGGTCGCCAGGATGGATTTTTATTTTTGTACTATTACATTAAGATTATTGTGTACGTGTGGTATTCAAACTTCAATCGCATGATTCGAACACAAAAAGTAAAAACGAGATTTTAAAAGTACTCACACCAGCCATCTTGTGATTATGCAAACAATTGAAATAAATTACATGCCAGTGGATCAACATTTGTAAAAGCATTTAACTTGTAACGTTTCACGGCACTCGGATAGTTAATTCGCGAGAAACGTCCGTTTAAATATTTATACTTCGCGTCGCCGCCATGTTGGATTTGTGCTCACCAGGTTACTGAAAGTCCTATAGGTGAACATATGTTCATAGTCTCTATGAACATTAAAAAAATCAGTTTGGTTGCTGTAAAAGATTCATAGATATTGAGAACCGTCTAAATATTTCGGAAGCTCGCCATTTAGGATTGTTATATGTATAGGCCATAGAGGTATGTACCATTCAAGGACAAATATTGCCTAGCTTCAATATTCAAACTTTCACTTCGATCGCATGATTACGACACATGAATAAAAACTTAATTTTAAAATTTCGCACAGCCGCCATCTTGAGGTTATGTAAACAATTTAATTAAATTAGATGGCAGTGCATTACAATCTGCAAAATCATTTACCATACCACATTTCACTGCGCTCAGAGAGTTAAATCACGAGAAAAGTCTAATAAAATATTTCAAATTCGCTTGGTCGCCATGTTCGTTTTGTACTTTACAGGTTTATGAAATATACATAGGTAAACTTGTATCAGTACCCTTTATCACTGTACAAAATTGCATGATGATATCTGTAATAGTTTCGGAGATATAGAATGTCAGTGAAATATTTCGCACAGCCGCCATTTTGAAGTTATGTAAACAATTGAACTAAATTAGACTCCAGTGCATTACAATGTGTATAAACATTTGCTGTACCAAGTTTCATTACGTTTGGATAGTTAAATGGCGAGAAATGTCTATTTAAAAGTCTCAATTTCGCTTGACCGCCATGTTGGTTTTGTAGTCACCAGGTTTCTGAAAGTCTCATAGCTGAACTTCTAGTAGTGCCCATTATCACCGTACACAATTTCTGGGCAATATCCGTAATAGCTTCGGAGATATTGAATGCTAGTGAAATATTTCGCACAGCCGCCATGTTGGATTGGTGAGACGTAACAAAATTTGAAGGGCACGGTCGAGGTCGCCGGGAATAGTGCTATGAACTTACCGAGTTTCATTGAAATCGCTCGAGCCGTTTAGATTTTATTAGGGGACACACACACACACCTCTCACACACACACACACACACACACACACACACGCACACACACACGGACAAAAGGTGATCTCATAAGCCTATTTTTTTCAAAATTGAAAATAGGCTAAAAATGAGATGGTGTGTGTCTGTCTTTCTGTCTGTCTGTCTGTCTGTCTGCTACTCAATAACGCAAGAACCACTAGTCCGATTTAAATGAAATTTTGCATGGATGTAGCTGATTTACCAGGTTTACATATAGGATACTTTTGATTTCAAAATGTTGCACTATTAAGAAATGGCGACCATTTTAGTGACGTCACTACACCCTTTGGTTTAAAAAGTTCATATTTCCATATCAAATAAAAAGAGAACGGTAGGAAATAGCAAACATTTGATGGCACATACGAGCTTTGAAATTTAATTTTCTATCCGAAACGTCCTTATCACTTTTCGTGTATCTCCAACAGTTAGCGAGTAAAACCGACATTTGTGACGTCACTACACCCTTTGGTTTCAAAATTTCATATTTCCTTTTCAAATAAAAAGAGAACGCTAAGAAATAGCAAACTTTTGATGGCATACATGAGCTTTAACATTTAATTTTCTATCAGAAAGGTCCTTATCACTTTTCATATATCTCCAACGGTTAGCGAGTAAAATCAAAAACTGTGCAATAAAACACGGTCAACACCGAGCAGTGCAGTATATCTCTCTATATATAACAAGTAGTTCCGTGAAGAACTATACAGCCTATTTTCATATATCCTACTTATGTTAATTGCCACTATCAACATACACAATTTCAGTTTGATTGCTGTAATAGATTCGTAGATATTGAGAACCGACTAAATATTTCGGATGGTCGCCATGTTGGATTTTATATATGTATGTCCTAGAGTTATGTACTGTTACATGCAGATTATTGTGAACGTGTAGTATTCAAACTTCAATCGCATTATTAGGACACAAGAAGAAACAAGGAGATTTTTAAAATTTTTCACTGCTGCCATCTTGAGGTTATGGAAACAATTGAAATAAATTAGATGCCAGTGGATTAACTTTCGTATAAGGATTTACTGTACCAAGTTTCACTGCACGCGGATGGTTAAATTGCGAGAAACGTCCATGTGAATATTTATAATTCGCGTCGCCGCCATGTTGGATTTGTGATCACCAGGTTATTTAAAGTCCTATAGGTGAACTTAAGTTCATAGCCCCTATGAACATTAAAAAATGCAGTTTGATTGCTAAAATAGATTCGTAGATATTCAGTATCGTCTAAGTTTTTCGGATGGTCGCCATGTTGGATTGTTAAATGTATAGGCCATAGAGTCATGTACCATTAAAGGAAAATTATTGCGTAGGTTCATTATTCAAACTTTCACTTCGATCGCATGACTACATCACAAGAAATAAAAACTTAATTTTAAAATTCGCACTACCGCCATCTAGAGGTTATGTACACAATTTAACTAAATTAGATACCAGTGGATTACAATGTGTATACATATTTCCTGTACCAGCTTTCAGTGCGCTTGGAACATTAAATCGCGAGAAAGGTCTATTTAAAATTTTCAAATTCGCTTGGCCGCCATGTTCGTTTTGTAGTTAACCGGTTTTTGAAAGTCTTATAGAAGGACTTTCAGTAGTGCCCTTTATCTCCGTACAAAATTTTAGGGAGATACCGCTAATAGTTTCAGAGATATAGAATGCCGGTGAAATATTTCGCACATCCGCCATCTTGTGATTATGTAAACAATTGAACGAAGTTAGATGTCGGTGCATTACAATGTATATAAAAATATACTGTACCAAGTTTCATTGCGTTTGGTTGGTCGAATCGCGAGAAACGTCTATTTAAAAGTCGCAAATTCGCTTGGCCACCACGTTGGTTTTGTAGTCACTAGGTTTTCAAAAGTCACTTAAGTGAATTTATAGTTGTTCCCTCTATCGCCATAGAAAATGTCAGGGTAATATCGGTAATAGTCTCGGAGATATTGAATGCTGGTGAAATATTTCGCACAGCCGCCATGTTGGATTGGTGAGTCGTAACAAAATTTGAAGGGCACGGTCGAGGTCGCCCGGAATAGTGCTATGAACTTTCCGAGTTTCATTGAAATCGCTCCTGCCGTTGAGATTTTATTAGGGGGGGGGGGGACACACACACGAATCACACACACACACACACACACGCACACGCACACACACACGGACAAAAGGTGATCTCATAAGCCTATTTTTTCAAAATTGAAAATAGGCTAAAAATTAAGACGGAAACGTACTGCAATTCGCAAAATAATGGTTCTGTCTACGCGCGCTATTGTACTTCCCTCTAAGAAGCTAGTGTAAGCGCAGCGCGGACATTATTGGGATGATGAGCTTATTTTGACCAAGATGTTCAGCAAACAATGACTTTCATTTACTATTATTGTACAGCACTTGTATGTATGTAAGTTATATAACATGGTAAACGTGTTGCCTTTTCATTTAATAACATAATTAACAAGAAGTTCCGTAAAGAACTAAAGAGCCTACTTTTTTAAAATTCATGCGTCAGGCCAATTTATATAGTCCTATCTAGAATAATGACGAATAATGACGAAATTAAGTTGGCAATACCGAAATTTCTAATTAGTTCGAAATATACCTGGTAAAATGTAGCCTAATAGAGCACTACAGTTGGCAGCCGCGGTGACTGAATATATTCTTAGTTCCATCTCTCAAGGTACAGAATACAAAATTTGGGTGAAGTCCAATGGATAGCATGGAAGTTACATTATGTTGGTAACAATGTCATGCATGTGTTAGTCAGATATAATCTGAAATATCACCAGGCTATTGTTGTGCCAATTTTGGATGAAATCCATTTGTTAGTATAGAAATTACATGTATTTTAAAATTGGACTTATCAGGAGGCTTAGAAACATGTTGGTAGCTCTGACGTATATTAGTTACTACAGATTAATCTAGAATGTCAGGTACTTTACGTGTGCAAAGTTAAAAGCCGTTGGCTTGCATACTTTCTAATACAGTATATTGATATTAGGGCAAAAAATGGAGGCAGCATTTATTAACAGTTGGCAGCCCTGCTTCCTCTTAAGAATACGCATAGTCATATCTGTTAGTACACATAGCACATACGAAATTTGGTTGAAATCCAATTGATAGTATAGAAGTTACATGTATTTTAAAATTGGTCCTATCAGCAGGCTTAGAATCAAGTTGGTAGCACTGATGTATATTTGTTACTCCAAATCAATCTAGAATGTTAGGTACTATACGTATGCATAGAATAAAGCTGTTGGCTTGCATACTTTCTCATATATTGGTATTTGGATAAAAATAGGGAGAGCATTTATTAATAGTTGGCAGCCCTGGTGGCTCTTAAGAATACGCTCAGTCATATTTGTTTATGTACACATATTACATACGAAATTTGGTTGAAATCCAATTGATAGCGTAGAAGGTATATGCATTTAAACATTGGACCTATCACCAGGCTTAGAATCATTTTGGCAACACTGTCATGTATGGCCTCCTGGAAATTAAACTGAAATATTATTATCTAAATGTGTGCCAATTTTGGAATAGCTCCCATGCATACCTTTCAAGATATCGAACATGGAGCTCAAATTTCATGTCCGGTTTTTCAGCAGTTTGTAGCACTGACATCTTTTTCATATATGGGCTTGAGATATTCTGGTATAGATCTTTATTCACACCAAATTTGGTTTTGATTGCTGCAACCGTTTAGGAGTTGATAGGGACTCTCTCTCTCTCTCACACACACACACACACACACACACACACACACACAGACAGACAGACAGACATACGGACAGAAGGACAGACAGACAGATACACATTTTCCTGGATCGATCTCATAAGTCTACTTTTTCCTCATTTTTGCAAAATGTGAAAAGTAGGCTAAAAATGTATACAGTACCGAAAATAAGCTCCTTTTCTTCAAAATACATATTTATGTGTACCATGTATGTAAATCCAATTATCCGAATTTTTAGCCTACTTTTCACATTTTGCAAAAGTGAGGAAAAAGTAGACTTATGAGATCGGGCAAATGTGTGTCTGTCTGTCTGTCTGTCCTTCTGTCTGTCTGTCTGTCTGGCTGTGTGTGTGTCCCCCCCTATCAACTCCTAAACGGCTGAAGCAATCGAAACAAAATTTGGTAGGAGTAAAGATCTATACCTGAATATCTCACGACCATATTTGAAAATGATATCAGTGCTACAAACTGCTGAAAAATCGCAATTGAAATTTGAGCTCCATGTTGGATATCTTGGAAGGTATGAATGGGAGCTATTTCAAAATTGGCACACGTATAGATAATAATATTGCAGTTCAATTTCCAGGAGGCCATACATGGCAGTGTTGCCAAAATGATTAAAAGCTTGCTGATAGGTCCAAATTTTAAATGCCTATAACTTCTACACTATCAATTGGATTTTAACCAAATTTCGTATGTGCTATGCGAACATAAACAAATATGACTGAGCGTATTCTTAAGAGCCATCAGGGCTGCCAACTGTTAATAAATGCTCTCATTTTTTTAAATCCAAATACTCATATATCAGAAAGTATGCAAGCCGACAGCTTTAGACTATGCACACGTATAGTACCTGACATTCTATATTAATTTGGAGTAACTTATATACATCAGTGCTACCAACATGATTCTAAGCCTGCTGAGAGGTCCGACTTCAAATACATGTAACTTCTATACTATCAATTGGAATTCAATCAAATTTCTTATGTGCAATGTGTACCATAACAAATATTACTATGCGCATTCTTAGGAGCAACCAGGGCTGCCAACTGTTAATAAATGCTGTCTCTATTCGTTTTTCTTAATATCAATATATCAGAAGCCAACAGCTCTAAACTTTGCACACGTATAGTACCTAACATTCTAGATTAATTTGGAGTAACTTATAAACGTCAGTGCTGCCAACATGATTCTAAGCCTGCTGATAGGTCCAATTTTAAAATGCATGTAACTTCTATACTAACTAATGGATTTCATTCAAAATTGACACAACAATAGATCATATTATTTCAGATTATTATTTCTGACCAATACATGTATGCCATTGTTGCCAGCATGATTTTACGCGCGCTGTTAGATCCAATGTATAACTGCATGTAACGTCCATGCTATCCATTGGACTTAACCAAATTTTGTATTCTGTACCTTAAGAGATGGAACTAAGAATATATTCAGTCACCAGGGCTGCCAACTGTAGTTCTCTATTAGGGTACATTATGCCAGGTATATAGTATTTCGAACTAATTCGAAATTTCGATATTACCAACTTAATTTCGTCATTATTCTAGATAGATCCATATAGATTAATCATTGCCATGGACCTTTAATTTTAAGAAAAGTAGGCTCTTTAGTTCGTCTTGTTGATTATCTGAATGGAGTCTGATCCCAATTGATTCTGATCATTGGAGTTCTACTGTGTTGGGATACACCCGTATATTGTTCAAGCACATAGCATATGATTTATAGACATTGTCCTTGAAGCTACAACACTGTACAATTTTACTTGTTTTGATGTATTCCGGGCTTAAGGGCCGTAACGCCGGCCGTGAAAGCCTCAATTCTTACATTTACTTGTTTTCTTTATCACGAGACGTCCGATCATAATAGTGCATTATGCAACGAGCCCATAATGGCAATAATTAAGACAGGAGTATGTTTATATATATATATATATATAATTTCCACACGAGTTGTCTTAATTACCATTAGGCTATAGGCGATTTGCTTACGATAATTATAACTATTTTATGTTCGAACCTAAAAATTCATAAATATCTGTCGATATTTCACCAGTTTTATGTACTGAACAGAGCGCATGGGACGCAGAGAATACCTTGTATTTGACCATGGCCTCCTGGAATACCTCACTATGACACTCGCCAAGCAGTGAAATTTAAAATAGGGGGCCATGGAAGAGAGCGCAGGTGCGATGCTATCCTCACCTAATTGGTCAAACAACTGTTTCTTGAGCTCTGATTGGTGGGAGAAACTGTATCATAATGAAAACATGTACTATAATGAGCCTCATTATAGTACAGTTTTTTGACATATAATATTTACATTTCACCAGGGTTGAACATAATACATATTATGTACAGTCTCATCATATTGTATATTAAGACTATTTCTTATTGTCATCTAAGTAAAAGAATTAGTATAAATATGAACAGTCTTAATGAAAATCAAATTCAGCAGGGTAAGGGAAGAATACATTGTGAACTACACCACAGAAGACAAAACATTGTGGGTGATATATTAGGCCGACTGTACTTATACCATTAAGTGATCTTGTTAAAAAGGATATTAAAATAAGAATATTGTGAAATGGCGAAGTAGAAATAGTGGTAATGCTAATTTATATATTAAACTAGCAACCCGCCCCGGCTTCGCCCGGGACAGATTTCACACGCACAAATGCACGGGGCTTCATCACCACGATGTCGCAAAGCCCCTAAGTGAATCAACAACAATAGTAAGACTGAGGTGGGAATCGAACTTGCCTCTCACCAGATTTTCCTCACGAGGCTGCGCCTTCTAACTCTCACAATGCTGAGATTTTTGCGCAAGAACGCGGGTTCAAACACGGCCGAAGTCGTCGGATTTTTTATGAGCGTTAAAAATCCCTCAGTATGCCTTCCTTCGGAGGGGAAGTAACGCGTGCGATCCTATGCCATAGATTTATGGCATGAAAATTAACCTTCCACTAATTACACTTGTGGAAGAAAAAATGTGTAGGTTAATTTGATGACGCTCTATTAGTTCCAAAGTTCGCCACCGGTTGCTGACTGCGATGGCATTTAGTAGCCACGTCGGCAGCGAGGTGTCGTGGATGGTGGCATTTGGTGGCAAAAGTAGGAACTACTGGAGAAAAAAAAATCGTCTGCAGTCCTTCTACCTGAGTCACAGATAATACACACTAATACAGCCATCACAATTAACACCGGTTATCAATCAAATTCTACACACGCCCAAAGTACATGGGGCTACATGGCCACGTTGTCGCAGCCCCTAAACTAAGGAACCATCCAACCTAACTCTCACACAAGAATTACACTTCTTGACCGAACCGGGAATCGAGTCCGGATAACAGCCAAGAATGATGGCCACCACACCACAAGGTGGCCGTAAAGACAGCAGCAGTAGCAGTGCTATTAATGATGGTAGTAAATGTCAAGATGGCTTAGTAATAACCTGGATTACCAACCGTATATAATTGGAATATCTGTACGATCAATATTAATAAATAAGTATGGTGGCCTCCTTTGAGTAGAAATGAACTCATATGTTCTTCGACTCGCTCAGAAACTTCTTACAAGGGGACACTGGTAGCGTCTACTCCCCGATCGGACTGTAATTGGCAGAGGTACTCTTGGAAGGTCACTCTATACGATGTTGGTAAAATACATCGGCTAAAATTAACATAAGTATCTAGGCTATTTAAAGTGATAGAAAAAAAGCAGAACAGGAAGTCAGCGCGTGGAAATGGCAGGCTGGTGGTTGCCAATGCGTGTCTATTTGTAATTAAGGTGAGGATAGGGAAGCGGCCGTAACCTTAAGATAAAAACCATCCTGGTACTTTCCTGGAGTATAAGCGGGAAACCATGGAAAACCACTTCCAAGATGGCTGAGGAGGGAATCTAATCCGCCTCTTCTCAGTTTTTCCTCACGAGGCTGAGTGTAGCCCGTTCTAGCCCTCAGACCAGAATTAAATTTCTTGGCAGAGGCAGGAATCGAACCGGCTATACTACGAAGTGGTCAATACATTTGCACCAAGGCAAACTACTTTTGCCATTCTATTTCCCCGTTTGGCAAGTGACTTTTGTGTCACACTATATTTGAATTCAGCATCTCGTGTAGTTAGAAGAAATAGACCATCCTTGACAGCTGAAAAAATCTCCATATCCATGAATGTGAAACTACATAGTGTAACATAGTTCATATCAAAGGCAGGAATTCAAGTTTGTCGCTTTTATGTTTCTTGAGCAATTGAGAATGAATGCATGAAAGCTAGTGGATTGTTTTCAGGATGTTTGAGTGCCTACCTGTAGGTTTGTGGTTGTTGATAGTTAATACCGGTAGTGACTTCCATATGTGTTGTTTGTTTAGTTGAAAATGAAAATCCACAGCCTGCTTCCAGTCTCCGACCGGGTCAGGAATGGAATGAATGCAGCCCCTATCTAGCGGCGAGGATATGAACTGTGCCGGCTGCCGAGGCCTGACGCACTCCTCTGGGGCAATGATTAAATGAATGACAGATGAAATGTAATGATAGTGGAGAGTGTTGCTGGAATGAAATTTTGACAGGGAAAACCGGAGTACCCGGAGAAAAACCTGTCTGCCTCCGTTTTGTCCAGCACAGATCTCACATGGAGTGACCGGGATTTGAACCACGGACCCAGCGGTGAGAGGCCGGCGTGCTGCCGCCTAAGCCACGGAGGCTGTTTGTTTAGTTAACACTTTTAAATTTTATGGTGAATTAAGATATTGTGACACGTGGATATTATCTGTCTGACAATAAAAAAGTACATACAAGTAACTTTGTGGTCAATTATGAGTCTGTGACTTTGTCTACCAATGGTGCGCAACGTAGCATTTTCATAATCACCACTAACAATATGAGCAGATGACCTAGAAGTGTCACCCCTTCAAAGATATCCAGATACTTAGAGCTCTACAATGCATCCGCCCCGCATCCGCACGACTGTTATTCGCGTCCTCACAACTTTTATGCGTATCCGCACGTTTGTTATCCGAATCTACTGGCATTACAATAATATTGTTCATTATATAAAGCATAAGGATCAAAGCTAGACATTTGAGGAGAAAGTCGTTCCCCTAGCTTGTGCATGTTTAAAGTTAATGTTATACAAACAGAATTGCGACCCCTTTTCAGTTAGGAGTGTTAATTGTGCTTAGTGCCATAATTGAATATTAGCTTAAATGGAGCCTCCGTGGCTTACGCGGCAGCACGCCGGCCTCTCACCGCTGGGTCCATGGTTAAAATCCCAGTCACTCCATGTGAGATCTGTGCTGGACAAAACGGAGGCAGACGGGTTTTTCTCCGGGTACTCCGGTTTTCCCTGTCAAAATTTCATTCCAGCAACACTCTCCACTATCATTTCATTTCATCTGGCATTCATTTAATCATTGCCCCAGAGAAGTGTGACAGGCTTCGGCAGCCGGAACAGTTCATATCCTCACCGCTAGATGGGGGCTTCATTCATTCCATTCCTGACCCGGTCGGAGACAGGAAGCAGGCTGTGGATTTTCATTTTCATTAGCTTAAATCATCATCTTACATTTGTCATGAAAAATAAAACGAAAAATATGATATGTCATAAACATCTGGGTCCTAGTAATCATATTCAACAAGTTCGCATTGTATTCTAAAAACTATCCGCAAATTTACTGCAAACATTATCCGCAGCTTATCCACTATCTGCACAGTCATGCATGGTGAAATATTTTGCGCAGGCGCAGGGCTTTACGGACTGTCCGGAAGCTGATAAAAGTGGCAGTCCCAACAAGAGTAGTGAAACAAGGAACTTCTAAAAAATCCGGGTTAGAATAAGATTCACGTCAAACAACGGTGGGTTGTCCCAGACCAGGCCAAAGATACAGACAGCCATGGGCAACAAGTGCTCGCAGTGTGCAGTACGAGAGCAAGTGTGTAGTAGGAGGTTGTGCGGCTATTAACAGCACGTGTCATCGGCTCGACTAATTAACCAGTTAACACAAACAAATACGAGTGCCGTAACGGCATTGGCATTCCTATCGGCGCACTCAAGTAAGATCAAGTGAACCTAGACCGAAACGGAGAGAATTCTCAAATGTACACAGTTTGCTCCCCCCCAAAAAAAAACACGGATAGTCAGTCTGAAAGACTTTATATAATTTTAAATGCTAGCAGCCCAGTACCAAGAAGGCAGTGCGAGAACAGAGTTTCAAGATTCTATTTTGTTTCTTCACTGCCTACTTGATTGTTCTCGCACTGCCTTCTTGAAACTCTGTTCTCGCACTGCCTTCTTGGTACTCGGCTGCTACATCGTACTATGACGTCACACACCTCAGTGCATTCTCGGTACATTTCGTCCCGTCACCGTAACGTAACGCCAGGCCTCAGCGTAACGACGAAGTCGAAAAGATCATTTAAAATGATAAAAGAAAAAAGTACTACCGTGAAATAAAAAATAGCCCATTTTCATACATCCTACGTAATTATGTTAATTGCCTATATCAACAAACAAAATATCAGTTTGATTGCTGTAATAGATTCGTAGATATTGAGAACTGTGTAAATATTTCGGATTGTCGCCACGTGGGATTTCTATATAAGTAGGCCATAGAGATATGTACTATTACATGAAGATTATTGTGTAGGTGTATTAGTGAATCGCATGATTAGGACGCAATAAATAAAAGCGAGATTTTAAAATTTATCAAAGCCACCATCTTGTGGTTATGAAAACAATTGAAAAAAATTAGAAGTCAATGGATTAAAATTTGTTTCACTGCGCTCGGATGCTTAAATCGCAAGAAACGTCCATATAAATACTTAAATTTTACGTCGCGTCAGGTTGGTTTTGGACTCGCCAGGTTATTGAAAGTCCCATAGGTGAATTTAAGTTCCTAGCCTTTATCAACATACAAAATTTCAGTTTGATTTCTGTAATAGATTAGTAGATATTGGGAACCATCTAAATATTTCGGAAGGTCGCCATGTTGGATTTTAACATACAGTAAATGTAGGCCACTGAGTTATTTACATTTAAACGACGATTATTGAGGAGGTTCATTATTCAAACGTTGACTTCGATCGCGTGATTAGGACACAATAAATACAATTTAAAAAAAAAAAACACACAGCCACCAACTTGAGGTTATGTAAACAAATTGAACTAAATTAGATGTCAGTGCATTACAATGTGTATAAACATTAATTGCTGCACCATGTTTCACTGCACTCGGATGATTAAATCGCGAGATAAATCTATTTAAATGCTTGAACTTCGCTTGACAGCCATGTTCGATTTGTAGTTAACATGTTTTTAAAAGTCCCATAGGTGAACGTCTAGTAGTGCCCTTTATCACCGTACAAAATTTCAAGGTGCTATTACGAGTAGTAATAATTTTTCAGATATAGAATGCCGATGAAATATTTCGCACAGACGCCATGTTGGATTGGTGAGACGTAATAACATTTGAATGGCACGATCGGAGTCGGACCAAATACATAAACTAATACAGCCATCAATAATACTGGATCAAAGGAATTCCACGCACATCCAAGTACATGGGGCTAGATACTCACAATGTCACAGAGCCCCTACCTAAACGACCATGAAATTGTCATTTGTAGCTCTTTAGTCGGTCAACACGATTTTGCCCATTGAATGGGCGGGGTAAAATATATAAATATAAAAATACAAGAAAAGAACACACCTGGAAAAAGTTACACGTATTAGTTAATTATCGTTAACAGTGGTAATTAACTAACACTTGTAATTTTTCTTTCAGGAGTGTACTTGTTGTATTTTTATATTTATATCTTGTACGCCGCCCATTCATTGGACAAACTCGTGTTGACCGACTGAAGAACTACAAATGACCATTTTGTATAGGCGACACTGAAAGAATGGCTTCAAATCTCTACATAACCATGGAATGAAGCTGGGTTATGTCCTGGCTGGCATGTGTATCGAAAACAAGAATATTGACAATAGTACTTTGTAGTTTCTATATCTGGCCAGATTTTAGAACTTAAAAGGTTCATTCGGGTTCCGAATTGATAAAATAATTGAGTAATAAATAGCTTGAAAGTTCCGCCTAATCAATACTTTTTATTAAATAAAGATCACTGAGTGGTCATTGGTGGGATATGTTTCAAGGCCTAATTGTTTTTGGCCCCTTCATCAGCCGATATGAATAGATAAATGTCAAAGACACAACAAAATGTATAGTGTAACACACCAAAAGGTCCCTTGTTAAACCTTATATGGTGCACCATAAAGAAAGATGGGAAATTAAATGCTCAAAACAACACAATATGATGTGGAAAAACGTGGCTCAAGTCTTGAAAACAAACACATGCTTCACTATGGTCAACAGACGCTGATGAAGGGGCCAAAGACAATTAGGCCTTGAAACATTTCCCATCAACGACCACACAGTGATCTCTATTTAATGAATGAATGATCGTGTGGCCTCCGAAGAGGCCGAGTGCACGTCTTTCTAGTTGACGCCCGTGGGTGACCTGCTCGTCGTAATGAGGATGAAGTGATGATGAAGACGGCACATACACCCAGTCCCCGAGCCACGGGAATTAACCCCAGGAGATTAAAATCGCTGATAGCTCAGCCGAGAATCGAACCCAGGGCACTTCGGGCCAAAGCCTAGCGCGCTAACCATTTAGCCACGAAGGCGGACCTCTATTTGATAAAAAGTATTGATTAGACAGAGCTTTCAACCTATTTATTACTCAATATCCGGCTAGGTCAACAAGTTTATTCAACACGAGGATTGGAACTTAACTGTTACAAGAAGGTAGGTTAGGTGCTGTGAGCACAGTGCTCGAGGAGAGGCTAACTCATGTGCATGCAGGTCCGTCAATGAGTTTTTAATGGCACTTTAATTAAAAGTTGATTATTATCATTAATATTCACATCCGACATGTAAATTGATGGCCGTTAGTACATCTGTTCCACCCACTGTAACGATTCGATCCCATACCTGTTAGATATAAAGGGTTATTCATTCATTTATTATCATATTTATTATTCTTATTAATTAGTACATCGATGAGATGATTTTTATATCAGGTATTTGTAAGCGGTTTTTATTATTATAGTCAGAAAGATTTTTATTAATATCCATTTGTAAAGAGACGAAGGATAGTATGTCACATAAATTGCAACTTGGTGCAATAGTTTAAACCCGGTGACGCAGTAGTTATTTCACAACGGCAGGTAGCCATTGTCACAAGATTTTAATAACCCACAATGACTAAGAATCACGTGCGGACCATCGAGGACTTTCGAGAAGAAAAAGAACAATATATTACACTCATGGTGCAACCAATACGTCACTACTGGAGCCAAGGTACGCGTCAATACTATCTCGTGAGTGAATGAATAGAGAGTGGGAGATGTACTATGAAGAGAGGGAAGTCGAGAGACCAAGTGACGGAAGAGATATTTAAACCCAAACCCGCATCTACAGAATCATTAGTGAACGACAAGTCATTAGTGACAGATTATTGAGAGGGAGCAGCGACTGAGGTCCACCAACTGCTACCTGAAAGCTCATTCATAGCTTTAGCATACATCATGTCTCGACATAATAACCACAATGTTGACAAGATATATACAAAAGCCGACAATGGCTTATAGTTCAATACTACAATAAATCTATAGATGGCAACACAATGGATCGTAGTATGCTGTATCTTACGATATAATACCACATTTTTACATACGTGGAGGAATATTAAGGTGATCTGCCATAACCTTATATATGACGAATCTTCGACTGGGTGAGCAAGCAATTAAATAGCTCTCGTCTCTATTAACATGTAACTTCAAGATAGATTCTATTCATTAATGTTTATTTTCTTTTAAATTAATTGCCGCATTGAGTAATTTTAAATTCAATTGTGTGACTATCACTATTCTGTTTTATTAATATTTTGTTTTTGCATTTAATAAATTCATTTTCTTTAACGTAATGCCTATTTCTTTCATAGTGGTTAGTAAATAATATAGGCAAATCAATCATACTCCTTAAATAAGTACTGAATGGTTAGTCAACTCAGTTACGTCACGACCAGGGGTAAGTGGTCTCGAACTCTACTGCTGACTGCCGAGGATATATTTATAAATTTTGGTTCTATATCTTAAATATTGAACCTGGCGCCCTAATTATATCCTATTATACTATCAAAGGTAAGTCCACACCACAGTGTATATTTATTTATTATTATCATGTTTGTTTAAATTGAACCATTACAATTGTCACCACAGCGTAAGGCTTCTTTTAAAAATGTTACACCACTGACCACTGTGCCTCATAGCCATACGCCCAGTCAAGTGGAACAAACACGTGACGTAATGTATTTTTGTGAAGCTGCTCTATAAAATATATAGCATCCGCAAATTGAAAAAGTTACAAATAAAAATAAACCAAACCAAAAAGTTCCGTGCTTTCGACTAAAATTCCAAGATGGATACAGGAATCACATCTTCAATATACGAGGTTGGCTACATTAAGAGCGTTAAAATCCTGCAGTATGCCTTCCTTCGGAGGGGAAGTAAAGCCGGCGGTCCCATGTCATAGATTTATGGCATCTGAAAGAACCTACCACTGCAATAATTGGTAGTGTGTAACCAAATTTGCAGGTTATATTTGGATAGAAACGCTCTATCAAATTCCAGCGTTCGCCGCTAGGTGTTAGTGACAGTGCCATCTGGTAGCCCAAGTTGGGACTATTTGAAATTCAACTTGCTGGGAGCCCTCGGGCGTTCAATTAGAATACCCTGCTATGGCCATTGGCTGCAATTCATATACAGGGTGTAAAAAAAAGTCCTGCACCAAACTTAGACTCCGCATGGGGGTGGGGGCAGGGAGTAATTTGAGATAGGGAACCCATGTCCGGTACGCAACCGTAACGCCCCTATGAGCGATTTGATATATGAGTACATCTGGCAACGTCGCGTGCTATCCACGGCCGAGGACCGATTATCACTCACAAGTCTACCTACCTCCAGTCCCACTTCCTGGCTCAGTGGTAAAGCGCTCGACCCTCAGGCGTAGGTGACTACACGCTGGGGTTCGAATCCTTCTTCCAACCCAAATTGTTTTTTTTTTCCTCCGAGTAAATTGATGATGGAGCAACTCAATTACCGTAAGCATGATGTTTTCAGGTAGAAGTTTCAAGAACGTTTTAAGAATCTTAATTAAATGTTTACGCTTATCCTAATAGCCACGTGTTCGGTAACGGTTCAAACTTCAGCAAATATTGTGACTGTGTCTTTTCTTAAGATGCTATGGCAGTTCTCTTTTTCATTTAATTTACGTATTTATCTTTTTATTGTTGTTGCGGAGGGAGGTCTGTAATTAAAAAAAAAACATTTCTCGTTTTGAAAATCAGACAATTTATCAGTTTTAATTCAAATTGTTTTTCATTTTCAATACATAAGATATCTTTCCAGAAAAGTAGACTTGGAAGAAATGAACAATAGCACACTAAATTATCTTTACTTTGGGGGAGTTTTACAAATGATTTTTCGTTAAAGCAGTTGCTCAAAATTGCCTCCTTGCACATCGCCACGAAGGCAAAAATGAAAACGGTTTACAAGTGATTTGCGGACTCGTCCAAAAATTTCTTTTGCTCTTTCCCGAACGACGCCGGCTGCTACAGCTATTCTTCCGACTAGCTCTTCTTGACTGTCGATTTCTATCCCATCGTATATCAGGTCCTTTATGTATCCCCAAAAGAAAAAATCAAGTGGCGTCAAATCAGGAGAGCGAGGAAACCACTGAACTGGACCTCCTCTGCCGATCCATCTTTCGGGGAACGTTTCGTCCAAAATGTCCCGAACTGCTCGGGGCCAGTGAGCTGGGGCGCCGTCATGCTGGAAGACCATTTCAGCCCTTGTCTCCAGCGGGACATCCTCCAGACGTTCTGGGAGAACTTCTTGAATAAACCGCAGATAAACGCGTCCGTTGAGTCTGGCTGGTAAAATGTAAGGCCCGATTAGATGGTCTCAATAATACCCGCCCAAACGTTCACAGATAATTTTTCTTGATTTCCCTGCCCGACTGTCTGGTGAGGATTTTCGTGACTCCACGTGTGATTGTTGTGGATGTTGAAGCAACCATCCCTGGTGAACGTCGCTTCGGCGGTGAATAAAATTTTCGACAAAAAATCAGGGTCCTTCCCCAAGCGATCGATCATTTGATTGGCGAAATCCATCCGGACTGGAAGATCCTCAGGCTTTAATTTTTGAACTTTTTGAAAATGATACGGATACAGGCCATCATCTTGTATCACGCTGTGAGCAGTGGTATGCGTTAACCCTTCCACACGTCCGATCGCACGCGTGCTTGTGGAAGGATTGTTGCGTACACGCTCCAAAACCCTTTCTTCCATTTCTGGAGTTCTCCTCCTCCGCGGTCTTCCCGGTCGGGGGTTGTGAGCCTGTGTAATGAAAAAGAACTTAATGAAACAATGTGAATTAAACCGTTCTTCTTTGTTCCCACTAAACGATAACTTTAAAAATCCAACCTAAAATTCAGATTAAAAACAAAGCAGAATAGAAAGCACCGTTCGTAAAGAAAATCTTCTTTTAAAACTGATACCTCTAATAGGAAAGGTACTCAGAAAAATCACCGACGGATACCCTTAATCATAACAAAATGAACACTATGAATCACTAAAATTAAATTATTTTCAGGGAGTATTAAGTTTATTTTTGCATCCAAAAACCCTGTATCCGCCTTGAAATTTTAAGGCTTCACAATCAAAGAACATACGGTCGGAAACCCACGGTTTGCCGTCCAGGCGCTTTCAAACGTTGGGTATCGGTACCCGCCATTCAGACTGGGCACTGTTTTTTCTACAAATACAATATTGGAGTTGAATAAGGTGCGTTTTATTTTTTAAAGTAACTTTCATATCTGATATCTTTGACCTATTTGGAACGGTTTGGGTTTTAGGAGCCAAAAGCGAGATGCGAAAGTGTTACGTTCGATGGGAGAATGTTGACATTCTCTTCCCTGCTTCTAATACCTACACCGTTCCATTTTTAAATTGTTTAAAACACTAAGACGTAGCTATTATTTTATCACATTTACAGGGAAACAAAAGACGAATAGGAAGAGATACACATTGACAGATATGGTACTTACCTGAATCGATCCTGTTGCTCGCAAACGATTGTGAATTCGCGTAAAAAATTGGCAGTGTGGGATATGGCGCATGGGAAACCTCTCTTGGTAGATGCGCTGGGCCTGGCGACTATTCCCGTCGGCCAATCCGTAGACGTAGTGGATGTCTGCGAGGTGTTCGTTAGGATATCCGTCCATTGCGAATTTTCAGGAAAGCTACGGTTTAGAAGACTCTCGCGGAAGAAGTGATAACGCATCGCTGTTCTTGAGGGCTTTTATACCCTGACAGAATTTTCTAGACTTTACAGAAACCGGAAACACCGACATTTCCTGAAGTTCCAATACCTGTAGTTACTCGGATTCGAACCGGGAACGCCCGATTCGAAGGCCAGCACGCAGACCAAAGGCTACCTCACTTTGATTGAAATAACGTGTAATAATAAGGCTTGGGAGCAACAAAACAACCGTTAGAAAATTCGGAGTTTCATTAACATACAATAATTAGGAAATCTAAGAAAAGCGACACAGAGAAGTGATCTTACGCACAATTCAATAAAATAATTGATAAGCATTAAAGTTCCTCAGTTCCAACGATCGCTGAATCTTCACTGTAACATTTTTGAACTCGCTATCTTTTTCTTGTAAAGTAACCGCCTATGACCTTTATCTCAAATTGCTGTCTTAAAGATGTCATTGCGAAACAATCATACAGCAATATTTGTGTCCAAACAAAATCCTACCGCGAAGAAATAAATCGGCAACGAACAGAACCAATTTGTTTTTCTTTTAAAACGCAAAATTGCGGCGTATAATTTAGCTCCTTTTAAAACGAAATTAGAAACAAAAAGGATGTAATCCAGCCCTATGTAGTAATTAATTGATGCAAATCCAAACGACTCAAAGAAAAAAATCAGCAATGTCGGAAGGAGGATTCAAACCCGGTCACCTCGCGTGTGAGAGTCTAACGCCTTGCCACTGAGCCTTGCGTTTATAGCTAGATTGACTTGTGAGCCGTAATCGGTCCTCTGCCGTGGGTAGCACGCGACGTTGCCAAATGTACTCATAATTAAAATCGCTCATAGGGGCGTAACGGTTGAGTTCCGCACATGGGTTCCCTATCTCAAATTACTCCCTGCCCCCACCCGCATGCGGAGTTTAAGTTTGGTGCAGGACATTTTTTACAGCCTGTATAATAATGTACGAAGTAAGTTATTTGGTGCCTGGGGCACTACCTATCGAGAAGTTGTAGAACTGTTCCAGAAGTTCACCTTAGAAAAGAACCTCCTCACAACTCTTGCTGAAGGCATCACTGCTGACTGAGGCCATATTGCAGCACTATATTATCTACAAGAATGTTAATACCTTATATTTCTCATATGAAATTACCGCTTGATTTCAAATTTGTTCCACAAATTGTATGTTAATGAAATATTCCATCTTCTTCTCCAGCATGATTAATCCCACTTATGTGGGGTCGCCGATGCGGATATTTCTCCTCCACGTTGTTCTATCTCGGACCATTTCCTCCACAAGCCCCCGCTTTTCATGCTTTCTTGAATGCTGTCCATCCATCGCTTTCTGGGTCGTCCTCGACTCCGTTTCCCTGGTGGAAGCATTTCCATCATCCTATACCCCACATAATCTTGATATCTTCTCTTAACATGGCCATACCATCGGAGCCCAGCTTCTCTGACTTTCTCAGAAATTTCCACCACGTTAACTCGTCTCCTAATCACTTCATTTCTCACTTTGTCCAACCTTGCATGTCCACTTGCCCATCTCAGCATTCGCATTTCTGCCACGTCCAGGTTTTCTGCCCATCTCCTTGTTATCCGCCAGGTTTCTAGCCCGTATATCATTGCTGGTGTCACCACGGCCTTGTGTACCTTCCCTTTATTTTCTATGGTACCTTCTTGTCGCACAGTACACTTGATGTTTTCCTCCAGTTGAACCATCCCGACCGTATCCTGCTCTTTATTTCCTCCTCCAGTCCCCCATCTTGTTGGATAACTGTACCAAGGTATCTGAATGAACTTGCTGTTGGGATCTCTACTACAGCCAATTTCAAACCTGTTTCAGCACCCTTCAGGCTCAGGAACTCTGCCTTACATCTGCTTATTTCAATATACATCAAAATCTGTTACGTAGGTGATCTAATTGAAGGATATGGGATATGGTGTCACCAGCCTTGAGTTATGGTGTGTGTAGAAAATGTATAAAAAAGCAAATTATTTAAGTGCCTGTACAAATATGGGTACTTATAAGTGTAGATAACATTGGGGAAGAGGGGGGTTGCGTCCTAGAACAAGCAACGTTCTAAACCAGTACACAGGAGTATAAATGGGAATTCATTGAATATCACTTCTAGGAAGGTCGAGGTATGACCTATTTTCATCTGTACCCATGGTGTTAAATGTGCCACCTTCTACGGTCTCAGGGTACGTACTGAGACTCCAGCTCCAGAAGTCCTGGGTTTGTTGCTGTTGCTTATTTTTGGGGCTTTGCGACATCCAAGTCAAGTAGCCCCGTTTACTTCTGGTCTGTGTGTATTTTGTGTGCAAATTTGTGCTCTTGCGATTGCTGTACTTGTGTCTGTATTTGTAAATTGGAAATAGGCTTGGGAAGAAGGTGACCGTGGCTTTAAACTAGGAACTACCCCGGCAGTTGCCTGGAGTAGCAGTGGGAATCCACTGAAAACCACTTCTAAAATGGCTGAGGTGGGAATCGAACCCTCCTCTTTTCAGTTTTGCCTCTCAAGGCTGAGTGTACCCCGTTACATCCCTCACCCCAGACTCGAAACCGAACCTCTGGGGCGACAACGAAGGATGCTAGCCGCTACACCATGAGGTGGTGCTCGATCCTGGGTTAAATACCTGTCTCAACCAAGAATTAAAATTTGTTCTGAGGTTTGGTGAGGGTGAGGGTGAGGGTGTCAGGAAAGATGAGAAAAGGGTCAATTAAGACACCCTAGGCCTTGGATACCCTAATACTATCGGGGTCGGAAGAGAACAAGAGTTGACCAAGGGAGGTCGATAGGAAAGATGACAGAGAGGAGCTCCATGTGGAAGCAATGCCAGACTCAGCTGAAATCCTGTGATCGCAAACCTACATCCCACTAGATTTATTCCCCAGGTAAGAGAGGGATTAGCCTCTCGAGTTCTGTTAAACCAAAGAAACCGGTGGTGTTACAGCCCATGAAGGGCCTAGACGTACCAAGCGACCGCTCTCTAGCCATTTGGCCTGCAGATTATGGGGTAACGTGTGGTTAGCGCGTCAGGTCCCCTCGGCCTTTAATCTTGGTCTCCGTGGCCCCGCTTGTCCTCGCGAGGCTGAGTGCATCCCGTTCTATCCCACACGTTAGTTTTTAAATCCCAGACGTAGCCGGGAATCGAACCTAGGGCCTCCGGGAGCGATGCAGGCGCGCTACCCCAACACCACTGGACCGGCTCGAGTTCTGATATGGCCAGGTATATGCGCGTTAACACGCTAAGCTATATCGATTGGTCAGAAAATAAATTTAAACTTAAGAGCGTTAAAAATCACTCAGTATGCCTTCCTTTGGAGGGGAAGTAAAGCCGGCGGTCCCATGTCATAGATTTATGGCATGATAAAGAACCTTCCACTAATTACACCTGTGTGAAGCTAAATTATTATAGGTTAGGTTGATAACGCTTTATTAGTCCCAACGTTCGCCACTAGTTGTGGTGACTGCGATGGCATTTAGTAGACACATCCGCTGCTAGGTGTCGTGGATGGTAGCATTTGGTGGCAAAAGTAGAACTACTTGAAAAAATTAATCCTCTGCAGTCCTTCTACCTGAATCACAGATAACACACACTAATACAGTCATCACAATTTGAATCGGTTATCAGACAGATTCTGCACACCCAAAGTACACGGGTCTACATGACCCCGTTGTCGCAGCCCCTAAACTAAGGAACCAACCAACCAACCAACCAAATTAAACCTTACATCACAAAATTTAATTAAATCGGCTTTGTGGAATATACATTTTCTGGTGCTTCTTTGTGTTTCTTAGGAAAATATTCAGGAATGTCTGATCATTTCTTTGAATCAGTTGCCGCCCATCCAACACATACAGCCCTATATTTATATTTTCCCAAACGTAACTGCGCCATATATCAGAGTAAACAGCAGCTAGCCTACTCGGTAGCAGAAAGGAATAGATTGGTTGTAAAGACCAAAGCATGCAGAGCATCAATTATGTATGCAAATGACTTATTTCAGGCTGTTAAGTTTACTACTCGCCAAGTAAAATGCTTAACTACCATTATTCGCTATGTAACTGCTAGTCTACTCTAGTGAAAAACAGGGGGCGTTTATCTCTTGTATGAACACATTTACTGGCATGTTGAACGTAACCTTGAAAGTAGAAAAAGTGGGTGCGTTAGTGCAAGGTTAAGTTACTTGGTTGTCCAGTAGATGCAGCAATCCAATACTATGTGCAATGTCCCGTCAAAATTAATTTAAAATGTTAATTTGCCGTCAGGCTGCGCGCTGTTGCGGCGAGTGGACTGATAATGATGTGTGACTGCGAGGAGGTAGCAGCTCTCCCCGCCTTGTTACTTACAGTAATTGGGAACAACATCAACTGGCAGCATTCATAGTCATTTACAGTTCAACAATTGATTGCTGTCTTGACTGACTCCGGACCTTTTCTTGTTGTCTTTATTGATTCATTTACGACTTTGAAACTCCGTGGTCATTTAGTCCCGTAAAGTTGTTGTTGTTGTTTGAGTTTTAAGTCTTTTGACTGGTTTGATGCAGCCCTCCACATCTCCCTGTCCTGAGCTAATCGTTTCATCTCTACATAGCTACCACACCCTACATCCGAGGCAATCTGTTTAACTTATTCTAACCTTGGTCTACCCCTACAGTTCTTGTCCTCGACCCTTCCTTCCATAACTAAGCTTGCTATTCCTGGGTGTCTTAGTATGTGTCCTACCAACCTATCTCTTCTCTTCATTAGCAGTCGCCAGAAACATCTCTCCTCTCCCACTAGTTAATACCTATACGTTTGTAACCCTATCCACCCATGTGATCTTCATCATTCTCCTGTAACACCACATTTCAAACGCTTCAATTCTCCAAGTTTCACTTCTATAGAGGGCCACGCTACAGACAAAGGCCTTCAAAAATGACTTCCTAATAACTAAATCTATTTTCGATCTCAACAGATTTGTTTCGTGTAGAAATGCATTCCTTGCCTGAGCTAACCTACTTTTTATATCCTCTTTGCTTCGTTAAGTTAACTGTTCCACGTCCGTTAACTTGGTGGGAGAATGTGTAACGTGTTTTTCGAGGAGTTTTTATGCCACTGGCATAAGTCAGTAGGAAACCATTCTATATTTATTTACGCAGCAAATTGCTCAGCCAAGAGAAATTTTCATGTTGACTTATTATTATTATTAATTTATTATAATTATTATTAAGGTATTTTCGGAGCATTTTATAAAAATTATAAGCATACAGATAGGTTTTCTATGTCTTAAAAAACGCTATCAAGCAAATTATTACGAACGACAATATCATAGAAAATTATATGATTACGGAATTTTACGGAGTTTCGTCAGTTAGGATATTATGAGAGACATGACTCACTGGAAATTCAGATACGGGATGATTCTTGTCAAGAAGTGTTACGCAAGCGGGGTTGCAGCGTCAAGAAAAGGCGGATAGTTGGAACGGAAATCGACTTCATCATCCGCGCGCCGTGTGTAATGAGCCAGAGAAGGGGTAGTAGCTCGTGGGGAGCAGCCAATCAGGGGAGACCACGTAAGCTGGAAGTCGGTACCGAGGTGGGGAGCCGACGTGTGCATATATCGTTCGGCGCGCCGTGGAACGAGGACAATCTGTGTAGAACTTGCCGAGCAGTTGCAAGTGTGTGTCGCTCCGATGTTCCGTGGAGTGGAGAACTATCTGTTTAAAACTTAACCAGTTGGGTTGTACGAGGGTATGGCTCCGATATTAGGACCATAAAGTCACCAAATCTACAAGTATATCATCAAATATCGACGGAGATGACGACGTCCAGGAGACTGTGGGAAGCACACAGCATCATCCAGTACGAGGGAAATGCTTTGGCAATTTCCAGTGGTAAGCGCGAATGACGCAGAAATACGCAATCTCTCATTTCTCTTTGTTTTATATTTCATATTTCAGTAACTACATAGCTTGGGAATAAGAGTAAAATCAATTATTTATTAGACTCCGTTTTCACGTAATTTTCTATCGGTAATATTAAAATCGCAACGCTCCAATTTAAATTTTAAACTTATTATTATTATTAATTTTGCTATACTTGTTTTATATAATAAATTCAATTCTTTTACAATGCAATCTTTGCTTTCAGTAGGTAGCATTAGATATAGACCAATTCCTTCTCCTGATACAATTGTTTGTTGGGTTAATGATCAAATCATACCACGATCTGAGTGAATAGATTCTTGAAGGTGTTCTACCAGAGCTAGACGTTGTTAAATACAAATTTAGATTTCAACATTGCGTTGAGGTCTTGGCGCCCATTAAAACAACATAGCTTAGGCAAAGGTAAACTGTTACATTTGTCGCTACCAACATGGGGCACTAATTAATGTTACAATCGGTGCCCAACGTGGGGATGAAAACCTAATAACATTTGTGGAAGGAGAAGGGTATATATTTCTGTGCCTGTATTTTGGGGGTTATTTGTCTGTATGAGTGTATATCATTATGGGGGATGAGAAAGAAAGACAGATGAGGTTACGTAGTGGTCATCAACGGGAGAGTGATGATGCGAGCAGTATGTCGAGTGATGGTAGTACCGGGATAGCGGAGGTAAATCCCGATACTGAAACAGGGAGTGTAGGCGGCCAACCAGAATTAAAAACTTTACTTCTCGAGTTCATGTATCAGAACAAAGTTAGTAGTGATGCCTTAAATGCAAAATTAGAACAGAATAATGCAAAATTAGAACAAAACAACGCTAAATTAGAACAAAACAGTAGGGAAAATAAAGAAAGTACAGATGCCTTAAATGCTAAATTAGAACTAAACAGTAGGGAAAATAGAGAGAGTAATGAAACTTTAAACGCCAGATTAGAACAAAATAGTAAGGAAAATAGAGAGAGTACTGAAACTTTAAATGCTAAATTAGAACAAAACAGTAGGGAAATGAGTGACAAATTCGAAATGATTAGAGGTGAGATCAGGGGGGTGATGAAAGAAAAGGCTAAAGAGATTATTGCAGATGTAGACAGAAAATTAGGAAAAGTACAGGAGGAGTTGGAAATTAGAATCAGTACACAGGCTGAAAATTTAAAAGAACTAGTGCAACTGGAAACACAGGAGGTCAAAAAGAAATTGGGGGGAGAAATTGACAAAATTCAGGTAGCAACTAAAGAGGTTAAGGAACAGCTGGGGGGTAGAATTGAGAAAGTCCACTCGCAAATAGTTGCAGAAGTAAATGATTTAAGAGAGAGTAATAGAGAGAGCATTAGCAAGATTGAGGAGAAACAGGCAAAGCTATATGATAAAGTAGAAGAATCAGAAGGAAACATTAAATTAACAGTAAACAGTATTGAGAGGAAGGCTGAGGAGAAAATCGCAGAATTAGAATTAAAATTAAAAGCTAGGATCAGGCAAGAAAATAGTCAGAATAGGCCAGTTTTTGTGAATAGCACACACAGGGAGGTAGAATTGGGGAAGTTCAGCAATCGACAAGGGTGCCCAATGGAGTTCATGAATTCTATAGAAAATAAATTTGGGGAGAGGTTGGAAGATGGTAGTATTGAGTGGTGCCAGGTAGTTGAAATTTTAGAACAAGTGTTTGTGGGGGAAACGAGGAATTGGTTTGCTGTCTACAGAGACAAGTTTACTGATATTAATGACTTTAAAATGAAATTCTGTGAAAAGTTCTGGAATGAGGTTATTCAGTCGCAGCATCGTGAGGGAGTAGTGTGTGGTAAATATAACCCTAAAGGAAGCTCCACCATGACCGAATACTTTTTAGGGCAGGTATTAGTGTGTAAATATCTGGATGGGTTGAAGGAGGAAAGTGATGTGGTGAGGTTCCTACTTAGGCACTTTCCCTATAGGATCAAGGAGGCTGCTTGTATCCAGAATGTAAAGACTATATCACTAGTAGAAAATTTGTTAAGCCCATTTGATGCACTAGGGAGAGGGTGTTATGAGGACAATTTCAATCGGAACCAGGTTAATAATAATAATAGACCTAATGAAGCCAGGCATCAAGAAGTTCAAGGGAACCGTGGCGAAGGGGCCAACGCTCAAAATAGAAATAATAATAATCAGCTAAATCAGAACAGAGGAAATGGCTATGGTAATCAGTATCATGGGAGGAACAATGATTTCAGGGGAAATCAAGGGAGGAACAATGATTACAGGGGAAATCAAGGGAGAAACAATGATTTCAGGGGAAATCAAGGGAGAAATTATAATGACAATAATTACAACCAGAATAGGGGTCAAGGAAGAGGATAGCCTAGTGGTAGTAATATACAGCCAAACAATGAAAACACAGCCCAGAACAACCAGACCAGTTCAGTAGTTAGTAGTACTACGGCCAGCTGTAGCGGTTCTTTAAACGCGAACCAGGCTGCGAAGTAAGGTCAGAATCTCAGTCTGTAGCATGCCCTGTCCATACAATTATACAGGAACCCTATAACCTAAATGTAAGAAATGAATTATTACATGAACTAAATGATGAAGGTATTATTCAGGAAGTGGTTAGTAAGAGCCCCATAGTTAAATTTAACGTGTCCGAGGCGTACACAGATGTTTTAATTGATAGTGGTTGTATGAAGAGTTGCATAAGTAGTGCATTTTATGATAAAATGAAAGGAACTGGAGTAAATTTTGAGGAGATGCCAATTGAAAGCACTTTTGTTATCACAGCTGTTGGGAAGAGGTCTAAAGTAATTTCTAAGCAAGTTTAAGTAGATATTAAAATTAATAATCATGTAGAGAAGCAGATTTGCCTTGTAATTCCAAATTTAGTATTCAGTGTTATCTTGGGTCCAGAGTGGCTCAGTAGAGTGTCTGGTAACTTATGTTATGATGTAGGGAGTTTGAAATTTAAATGGGGAGATTCTGAAGTAGAAGTAGCGTTCAATGACCATATTCAGAGGAGTAGTGTTGTAGGGGTGACTTGTACTTTAAATGAGATATCGCCAGCCGTAGAGCGGGGTTCTCCATGTTTTGTGGGCAGTGTGATTACGAACGGTAGTCTAAAGGACTCGTTACGTGATGCTGCATTTCAGGGAAATATAGAGGATGAACAGTGTGTTCGGCTCTATGATGTGTTATTGTGTAATAGGAGAGTGTTTGAGGATCGCATTGGTATGGCCAATTGCTATACACATTCATTGAACGTTATTGATAGGTCAGTAATCACAGGACATAGATATCCTGTACCTTTCGCTTATCAGAGTGCAGTTGAGGCACAAATTAACCAGATGCTTGAAGATGGGATTATTGAGCACTCTAACAGTCCATATGTTAATTCTTTGATCACGGTACCCAAGACCGACGGCACAGTTCGTATTTGTTTAGACGCTCGTTTGGTTAACAGTAGAATTAGTTCAGATCAGCTGAAATCTATGTCAATAGAGGAATTAATGCAAACATTTGAGGGGAAGAAGTATTTCACTTGTGTAGATTTGAGTTCCAGTTTTTGGCAATTGCCACTTATGTACGAAGATAGACCATACAGCTTTTAGTCATAAATGTAACCTTTATCAATTTTGTAGAACACCTTCTGGGTTAAAGAGTAGTTCAGCAGCTTTAATTAGGGCTTTAAACATCGCATTAGGGGATGACACAGGAGAGTTTGTAACCATTTACATAGATGATATGGTAATTAGTTCACGCAGTTTTGAGGAGCATCTACGTCATTTAAATATAGTTTTTCAGAAGTTAGATCAGGCAGGGTTCACTTTGAAGCTGTCTAAGTCGTCATTCTGTCAGTCAGAAGTGACATTTTTAGGTCATAGAGTGTCAAGTAGAGGTGTGACACCAGAGGAAAGTAGGGTTAGCATGTGTGGACAGTAGCAACAGGGCATCGTTACAGATACTGTGAAATAGGTAGGTAGAGCAACGTGATGACGTTCATTTAAAGGGAGCCACTTGCAAGGTTGGAAGCAAGTGACGCAGAAACATTTATAGTTTCCAAACGTATTGGGAAAACAGCGTATGTGCTGGAGAATAGTGAGGGAAACAGAATATACGGGACGTATAATATATATAGTCTCCGAAAGTATGTGTCATAAAGTGAGGATGTTTAGCTGGCGAGCCAGCCTATCAAATGAGTAAGTGTGGTATTTGGTGCGTGGGAGGAGATGGTCTTCCAGGCAGGCGTATCAGAAGTCACACAGGGGGGTAGTATGTAAGTAAATGAGAGTTTTTAAGGTACAGGGAAATATGACGGGATTGTCGGATGCTCTTGAGCAGTAAAATGTCTCGATACACCAAGGCCAGAATTTGGTAGCGCTGGTGAATTCCCATTTGTCCCCAAGAGATGGGTGAGCGCTTGGACAGGGTATTTTTGCTTAAGGCGTCCACGGGACAAAAGATGGGCCATCAGAATGCGAGACAGTCCTTCATGAAACTCATACATAACGGCACACGTGATTTCTGTTTACGGCCTCGCCATGTAAGATTTTTAAGTGTGTAATTTAAGGTAATTTGTACAATGGTTTTACTTGTGTGAGGAGAACTGGTCTGTGTTGAGAACTAGTATTAAGTAGAATATGGTCTACGGGAACTTAAGAAGACAGGGCGATTACGGCACATAAATATTTGGTGTTATATGTAATGCGCATTTACTGTTTTTTTTTTCAGAAGTCAATATTAATTTCATCTTTTATAAAGAGAGATCAAGTATTATGGTCAAGAGGCGCTGCCACAATAGTGTGATCGTGTGCTCAGTGATAAGTGAGATTAAATTTCACCATAAGGAAGGGACCTCCAGTGAAATTAGGAAGTTCTATGGTGATATAAATATATCGGAACACCTTCAATGCGTGTGATATGACATCATAAATACATAGTGCTCACACATTAATTATGTCTATTTCTCCAACATAGAGATATTTGAGAGGCGGAAATATCCGTGGAACACTATTCTATATGAGAAACATTGGACTGGTTGCAAAGTGCAATCCATAGTGACAACAAACTTTGACGCAAAGTGCGTGAAGAAAAATTATGAGTGTATATATCTGTAATTTAGGGTGATTTCATTTATGTAATATGTATTTTGGATGGGGATTATTAACGTGTCTGGGATAATCGGATAATGGACCGTCGTCACGGTAAATCATCCGATGATCCGAGGCGAATATGTAACGTGTTTTTCGAGGGGTTTTTATGCCACTGGCATAAGTCAGTAGGAAACCATTCTATATTTATTTACGCGGCAAATTGTTCAGCCAAGAGAAATTTTCATGTTAACTTATTATTATTATTAATTTATTATAATTATTATTAAGGTATTTTCGGAGCATTTTATAAAAATTATAAGCATACAGATAGGTTTTCTAAGTCTTAGAAAACGCTATCAAGCAAATTATTACGAAAGACAATATCATAGAAAATTATATGATTACGGAATTTTACGGAGTTTCGTCAGTTAGGATATTATGAGAGACATGACTCACTGGAAATTCAGATACGGGATGATTCTTGTCAAGAAGTGTTACGCAAGCGGGGTTGCAGCGTCAAGAAAAGGCGGATAGTTGGAACGGAAATCGACTTCATCATCCGCGCGCCGTGTGTAATGAGCCAGAGAAGGGGTAGTAGCTCGTGGGGAGCAGCCAATCAGGGGAGACCACGTAAGCTGGAAGTCGGTACCGAGGTGGGGAGCCGACGTGTGCATATATCGTTCGGCGCGCCGTGGAACGAGGACAATCTGTGTAGAACTTGCCGAGCAGTTGCAAGTGTGTGTCGCTCCGATGTTCCGTGGAGTGGAGAACTATCTGTTTAAAACTTAACCAGTTTGGTTGTACGAGGGTATGGCTCCGATAATAGGACCATAAAGTCACCAAATCTACAAGTATATCATCAAATATCGACGGAGATGACGACGTCCAGGAGACTGTGGGAAGCACACAGCATCATCCAGTACGAGGGAAATGCTTTGGCAATTTCCAGTGGTAAGCGCGAATGACGCAGAAATACGCAATCTCTCATTTCTCTTTGTTTTATATTTCATATTTCAGTAACTTCATAGCTTGGGAATAAGAGTAAAATCAATTATTTATTAGACTCCGTTTTCACGTAATTTTCTATCGGTAATATTAAAATCGCAACGCTCCAATTTAAATTTTAAACTTATTATTATTATTAATTTTGCTATACTTGTTTTATATAATAAATTCAATTCTTTTACAATGCAATCTTTGCTTTCAGTAGTAGCATTAGATATAGACCAATTCCTTCTCCTGATACAATTGTTTGTTGGGTTAATGATCAAATCATACCACGATCTGAGTGAATAGATTCTTGAAGGTGTTCTACCAGAGCTAGACGTTGTTAAATACAAATTTAGATTTCAACATTGCGTTGAGGTCTTGGCGCCCATTAAAACAACATAGCTTAGGCAAAGGTAAACTGTTACATTTGTCGCTACCAACATGGGGCACTAATTAATGTTACAAATGTTGGGAACACTGAGTGAGATGTTTTTGTTTATTTTATAAATTAAGCAGCCCCTAGGATCTAGAAGGCATTGACTCAAGTAGTAAGTGAAATGGCGTCAAATGTAACGGACAACACGTAATGCTAAAGAAATAAAGTTATGTTATTTTATGATTAATAAATCTTTCCATTGGTGGAGGGCCGAACATTTGATATTTGGTCAAGTTTCGAAGCCATTCTTTCAGTGTTGCCTATACAAACTGTATTTTGTAGCTCTTCAGTCGGTCAACACCAATTATCTCAATTGCCCCATTACATTATGTAACACAATTTTTGTCCTTGGAAAGTAAATGCTATTGTCTAATTGATTATGTCTGAAAAGATAGCAAAAACATAATTATTCATGTCAAACTTTGCTTTTCTGAACAGGACATTGATATAATTTGTGACATTATCGTATTTTCATTTATTTTGCCACTTCTTTTAATCATAACTAGCAAAGAAACAAAGAAAGAGAGAGATTATGTTGAATACAATTAAAATGCATTGAACATAGTAAAATAAATACCAGCATATACAGGGTGTTTCGAAAATAGTGTCCGATATTGTAACAGGGGTTGGGATTGGTCAAAACAAGAAGAAATGTTCCTATAAACATATGTCCGGAAACAAATGCCTGTTGAGATACGCACCATTTTACCCGCATGGACGAGGCGTTGTGTTCAGTGGTGCAGGCGTCTTTCCGTTGAAGGTCTTTGCATGAGTTGGATGTTCAGTCATAGTATGCGGCTGTGCGGTTCACTGCACCTTAATCCATTGGATTTCTGGCTATGGGGACATTTAAAGACATTGGAGTATGCCACATCCATCGATAATGTACAGATGTCACAAGAGCGTATGACCAATGAGAGTGCCCACATCCCCGAGCAGCCAGGCGTGATTGGACGAGTTGGGGATTCCTTGCGAAGAATAGCCGAAGCATGTGGTAACCATGTGGAGCATCTTTTGTAACGTGCAGATTGTATCCGTGGACAGCCTGGCTGGAATCATAACAGCTCCTGGTTGGTGGTGTTGATGGATGTTTGCCCAACGCGTGTTCTGTTAAACGTGTGTGACAGTCAAGTGTTCATTAGAAGTAGCTAGTAGGATGACGTCCATTGGCTGAAGTGTAAATACACAAGACAATTAAAATGGCTCATATCTCAACAGGTATTTGTTTCCGGACATATGTTTATAGGAAGGAACATTTCTTCTTGTTTTTACCTATCCCAACCTCTGTTGCAATACCGGGCACTTTTTTCGAAACACCAGCATGGTATTTAAAAATGTGTTGCTTTCCAGCATGAGCAAAGCAAAATTTACGGAATATAATGGCCATTTCCCATACTTTTGGGGCATAAATAATCAGGAAATTACACTTTCAACACAAGGACAAACAAAAAGTTAAAATTTGTTACATAGTGCTATAATAGTGATAATGAACTGTATGTATGTATGTCTACCCCTTATTATTCCCGTTTCCAACGAGGTCGGGGATGAGATGCGAAGAAATTATATGTGGCGGATGGTTTTTGTGGCCGGATGTCCTTCCTGACGCCAGCCTTTTGAGAGGAGTTACTGAGTGATGAAAATGAAGACGAATAATCCTGGGCAAGGATGTGGAAGGAGGTGGTCATGGCATGACAGAAGGTTCCGTCCCAGCATTTGCCTGGAGTTCAAAATGGAAAATCACGGGAAACCATTTCAAGGATGGCCGTCGATGGGGCTAGAACCCACGTCTATCAAGTCCGCAGATATCTTGGCGCCATGGCCTAGCGCTGTGCTTTAGCGAGCGTAGCTACCCCTGTCGGTAATAGTGATAATTTACTCATGTATGTCTACCCCTTATTATTCCCGTTTTCAAAGGGGTCGGGGATGAGATGCCATGAAAGTCTATGTGGCGACTTGTTTTTACGACCAGATGCCCTTCCTCACGCCAACCTTATGGGAGGAGTTAATGAGAGATGAAATGAATGAAACTGGGCAAGAATGTGGAAGGAAGCGGCCGTGGCCTGTCAGAAAGTACCGTCCCAGCATTTGCCTGGAGTTGAAAATGGGGAAAACCATTTCAAGGACGGCTGACGGTGGGGCTCGAACCCACGTCTGCTGAGTCAGCAGAGAGCTTGGCCCCATGGTCTAGCGCTGCGCGTTAGCGAGCGTAGTGATAATTAACTAATACATGGAATTATTTACAGGAGTGTTATTTAAATACGGTATTTTATGCATTGTTCGACACACAATACCCCGCCCAATCATTGGGCAAATTCGTGTTGGTCGACTGAAGAGCTAAAAAATGCATTTATCCCCGTGTACTTGGGTGTATGTGTGCAATTTTGTCATAACCTACACTTTCTTTCTTCGGCTTTTCCAAATTAATTGGGATCGCCGGAGCCAACCAGGCTCATTTTGGATTTGGCAGGGGATTTAAGGCCAGATGCCCTTCCTGACTCCACGTGATTTTTGAGGTGAATATTCCACCCCACTGTTACCGGGATTCGAGCCCCGCCCGTCCGGGTGAAACACGAGCAGCTAAGCCACTGCGCCATCACGGTCCCCCTGTGTCAGTACCTATACCGTTTGTTTTGATATCACGGCCTTGGACATCATGGTCATTTAGCCCCATGCACTTAGGTGTATGTGAGCAATTTGCTTGATAACCTATATCGTTTGCTTTCATTTGAGCGGCGTGAACACCGTGGGCATTTAGTTCCGTGTACTTGGGTGTAGGTGTGCAATTTGTTTGATAACCTATATCGTTTGTTTTTATTTCAGGGACTTGGACATAGTGGTCATTTAGCCCCGTGTACTTGGGTGTATGTGTGCAATTCGTTTGATAACCTATATCGTTTGCTTTTATTCGGGGGACTTGAATATTGTGGCCATTTAGCCCCGTGTACTTGACCAACAAGCCTTATTAACACATGGAATTCAACATATCAAACTGACTTTTATCACCTTCGCCATTGCGAGTTGTGAATTATACAGCGTGTAACTAAATATGTGGGGAAGCTCCGGGGATTCGATAGAGGACCTGAAAGCAAGCAAAACATGTCCTGTAAACATATGGTGTATGTGCGTTCATTGCCGTGTTACAAGCATTGTTTGTGGTGTGCATAACACAGATGGCGGCACGATGCTAGCTGGTCATTAGTGGAGGGCACACAGGCCACTTGTACGTTTCGTTGATATTCAAGTCCAAACACATGGTTAGGGCGTCAGGGACGGACATCGTGGGCTGCTCGTTCTCCCGATCTCAACCCAATAGACTTCTACTTATGGGGTTATTTAAAGGCCTTTGTGTAAGCCACACCTATTCCTAACGTGGACATGCTCCGCCAGCGAATAGAGCAAGGATATCAGCAGATACGACAAACGCCGGGAATATGGGAGCGTGTGAGACAGTCAATGATGCGGTGCATAGACACCTGGTAGCCATTTTGAGCACCTTCTGTAGACAACTGTAAGTAGTAACGTACACATTATCAACACAAATGACCAACTAGCATCGTGCCGCCGTCTGTGTTATGCACACCATAAACAATGCTTGTAACACGGCAACGAACACACATGCACCATATGTTTCCAGGACATGTTTTGCTTGTTGTCAGGTCCTAGATCGAATCCCCGGAGCTTTCCCACATATTTAGTTACGTCCTGTATAAACTCGCCGGTTAATTTGGCAAATAGTCTATTCAATAACTTAACACATTTACCAAATAACCGACAATTATATATACGGTAATGACTAGTTTATTACATGTAACATAGCACGGACAGGATTTGAACCAATACAATCCCCTACATTCCTTTGGCATAAAACGCAAATAAAACATAAAATGGCTTAATTTTAAACGGTGTACGGATAAAACTTCTATTTTATTAATAATACAGGAATACTCTAATTCGTTGTGTAAGTATACACTTACACCATGGTTGTGTATAAATTACAGTCTCCTTTGGAAGCATATGATTCCTAACAACAACAACAACAACAACATCAACAACAAAAAGACGCTTTGTATACGTACAATTTCGTCGTTATTTGTACACTCATTGGTACATATCTGTCAACGACATGTTTACAGTCAACCAAGTTACTAACTATAACTTAGAGTAAATCAATCGATTCTTACTGATTAAGAAGATGTTTTATTTTAGCATGTGAGTAATATTTAATGCTGTATCACCTGACACAGAGGTCCTGATTAATAGCTATGTTTACTCAGGATTATCTGGTGTACTCGTATTTTAATCAGGTTCCTCATTATCCTGTCCAGTGCTGGGAAATTCGTTTGAAATTAATTGCATTTTCCACACAAGGTCTTGTTTTAGCTGAGATCATAAGATCTTGCAAGTCAAGTTCATTAGGAAGGAATAAAAAGCGGAATATTGAATTAGACTTCAACATGTTACTACTCCAGAATGATGCCATGGCGATGAGAATAGAGAATGGATCATAGCGATGCAGATTCTTGGAAGAACCGAGTGTATTTATAATTGAAAATGATAGCTGTTTATAACAGTAATGCGTTGACCTTCTATCAGTATTGAACATTATTTAGCGATGAAGTAAAATTACTCTCAACAAAACAAGTAAGCCTATCCGTGCAGCAAAAGCAATTAATCTAACTAGCCCACATAATAACTTAATAACAATAATAATAATAATAATAATAAAAGGGCATTTTTTCAGGGGGAACGCGGGGGTACCCGTACCCCTTAAACATTTGAAAACTGTTTAAGAAAAAATATTGGTACATTAGTATTTAGTCCGGCAAATATAACTTCCACAACAGCTGGAGGAGATTTAAATCTATCGAATCAGTTTCTTTTGGTCGGCAACGAGGCACTCAGCATCATAATCGAAACAATGGGCCATATTATTTTCGGTGGCGTAGTTGGTAGCATGCTGAGCTTCTATGCCCAAGATAGCGGGTTCAAACCCGGCCGAAGCCATCGGATTTTTTAAGAGCGCTAAAAATCCCTCAGTATGCCTTCCTTCGGAGGGGAAGTAAAGCCGGCGGTCCCATGACATAGATTTATGACATGTTAAAGAACTTTCCACTAATTACACCTGTGTGAAACTAAATTGTATAGCCTAGGTTAAGAATGTAAACAACGCTCTTAGGTTGCTACGTTCGTTGCCAAGAGCTGACTGCGGTGGCGTCTAGTAGCTAAGTTATGAACTAGTTTTAGTAGTCGTTGACGGTGGCGTTTGGTGGCAAAAGTAGGAACTACTTAAAACATTAAAAGTCTGCAGTCCTCACTTAAATTGAAAACAGATATCACACACTAATACAGTCATCACAATTAACACCGGTTATCAGACAGATTCTACACACACCCAAAGTACACGGGGCTACATGGCCGCGTTGTCACAGCCCCTAAACTGAGGAACCAACCAACCAACCAACCAAAGTAATAACCGGACTCTGCAAATTGCCGAAAATTGCAAGCTCATGATGTTTTGTCACAAAACTGAGAGTACCCCTTAAATTTGGTTTAGAAAAAAATAATGATAATAATAATAATATTGAAGACAATCCACTAAAACCAGGTACGATTTTACTGTCACCTCAGACGAATGGACGAAAACAGGTTAAATAAAAATACATTTCACTTTTTTTTTAATTCAAACCCCCAAAACTACGGTGCTTTGGTTTAGAAACATAAAAGTAATCTCCAAATGCTACAGGTCAAATACGAGGATGCCTTTGACAGGGATCTCGTCAGCAAAAGATAGTGACGTTCGGGCTAAGCCCTAATAAAAATCCACAGCCTGCTTCCAGTCTCCGACCAGGTCAGGAATGGAATGAATGAAGCCCCCATCTAGCGGCGAGGATATGAACTGTGCCGGCTGCCGAGGCCTGACGCACTCCTCTGAGGCAATGATTAAATGAATGGCAGATGAAATGAAATGATAGTGGAGAGTGTTGCTGGAATGATATTTTGACAGGGAAAACCGGAGTACCCGGAGAAAAACCTGTCTGCCTCCGTTTTGTCCAGCACAGATCTCACATGGAGTGACCGGGATTCGAACCACGGACCCAGCGGTGAGAGGCCGGCGTCCTGCCGCCTAACCCACGGAGGCTTTCGGGCTAAGCCCTAATAAGGAACCGAAAAGAAGACACGGTGCCCCTTGAACAGAGGAACGCAAGCAGGGGCACTCACAAGGAATGAGGGAATTCTGGGTCTAAAGAAAGCGAAGTTCACAGTCAAATCTAAAAAGACTTAACGTGGTCCTAAACGACCCTGATGTTGTTTGAGTCTTCATTCTTTTGACTGGTTTAATGCAGATCTCCATGCCTCCCTGTCCTGAGCTAATCGTTTCATCTCTACATAGCTACCACACCCTACGTCCGAGGCAATCTGTTAAATATATTCTAACCTTGGTCTATCCCTACAGTTCTTGTCCTCGCCCCTTCCATCCATAACTAAGATTGCTATTCCAGGGTGTCTTAGTATGTGTCCTACCAACCTATCTCTTCTCTTCATTAGCAGTCGCCAGAAACATCTCTCCTCTCCCACTAGTCTTAATACCTCTTCGTTTGTAACCCTATCTACCCATCTGATCTTCATCATTCTCCTGTAACACCACATTTCAAACGCTTCAATTCTCCACTTTTCTGCTGCACCAATAGTCCAAGTTTTACTTCCATAGAGCGCCACGCTCCAGACAAAGGCCTTCAAAAATGACTTCCTAACACCTAAATCTATATTCGATGTCAACAGATTCCTTTTCTGTAGAAATGCACTTCTTGCCTGTGCTAACCTACTTTTTATATCCTCTTTGCTTCGTCCATCACTGGTTATTTTGCTTCCTAAGTAACAGCAGTCTCCTACTTCCTTTAGATTTTTGATCCTAGAGAATAAATAATAACTTAGTTAACCTCCTCACTGCGGAGATGGCATAATTATAAAACGGGTGCAATAAAATGCTAAGTATTTGTTAGGCTAACTTTAATCTACAGCCGTCAGGTGTAGTCACGTCTATTGAAAATCAATTGCATCAATTCTCATTGAGGCGCCATCCACCTTGCGTGTTTTGGTTATTAAGAAACTGAACTTTATATTACGGAACAGGTCATAAATTTGTATGATTCATGACATGTTTCTCCACAACAAAATACGTCATAGTAGACATAAAAAGGTCGTGTTTACTGTTCAAGAGGAATTGAAACAGTGTTTCTTATCGAGATTTTCTCTTTGAGAGAGAGGAGGGGGGGGGGGCACTTGATATATTTTTCTTCCTTCCAGAACAATCAGTAATGAATCTAGGTGGCGTCCTAGGGGAAAAGGGGATAAGTCCCCCAGGAAAATGTAAAATCTTTGTAAGTCTATACAATGGTACGGATTCTGTCTTAAGGTGGCTACACACGTTACGATAAAACTGTGCGATTTAACTGCAACGATGAACTGCGCAGTAAAACTGAAAGCCCTATAGCATCCACACGGTACAGATAACTGCGTCGATCAACAGTTCTCCTCCGACATTCAAGGCAACATGTCATCGACGGACGACGACGACATACTAGCGGTGTTGGGCCTATGTGTGTGTATAATGAAAAAGCAAAAGAAGACACGCAGTGTGTGGTCTAAAGATTGGCTTCTGCAGAGAAAGCAATATTCACACGTAAATTTATTAAATGAGTTACGCTTCGAACCAAAAGATTGGCACACTTATTTTTTACAAATGGATGAGGAGACTTACCTACACCTTCTATCATTGGTTACTCCATTTATAAAGAAAGAGGGTACTGTGATGAGACAAGCTATAACTCCTCATGAGAGATTGTCTGCTACCTTACGATATTTAGCCACAGGTCGGACATACGAAGATCTGAAATACTCTACAAGAATATCGCCACAGGCTCTCAGTTATATTATTCCTGAAACCTGTAATGCATTGTATCAAACTTTACGATGCGAATATTTGAAGGTAAGACATAAACACATTTCTTTAAATTTAGAAATATATTTTTAATTTCTTAAATGAACAAATACAAAATAGGCTACAAAAATATATCTGGAACACGTGTGAACAGGACTCACTTGAAATTAGGCTACATACATAGAAACACGATATGAAAATCTTGAATAATAATAATAATATTAATCATAAACATATTTGTATGAAGATAAATGTTTCCTTCACTTGTACATTCGTGTCATTGTTAATTTCTTCACTCGTTACTAAATGTACTCACATAGGAAGCAGCTGAATTTTCAGATGGCTGAGGTTGAAATTGGCATTGTGAGGCTGACTGGAGTGGCTGGAATTGAGTTAGAACTTGTGTCTGTGGTGTGTATGGAGTTTGCATTTGGGTGTATGGCTGAGAGTGATGAGACGAGAAAGTATTGTTCATAAAATCAGAGCTTCTCACAGTGTGTGAGATAGTTCAGCAGTCCATTTCAGCCAAGTATAAAGTTTGGTAGATGATTTTCTCGGCGATTATTCTTTGCTGTTTAGGCAACTCTCTTAATTTCATACCTATATGTTTGCCAAAGATCGTCAATTTTAGGGCGTTTAAAATTATCATTTACAGTTTTGTGTACCTCGTCGGTCAATGTATTCGACCTTTTTATAGGTCTGGGTCGACGAGTTGGTGTCGTTTTATATCGTTCGTCTTCAGATTGGATATTGCTGCATTGTTGTGGCTGGTCTGGGTCGGCGTTGCTGGATAGCTGTGGCAAGTCCGGGTCGGTGTTGCTGGATTGTGGTGACTTGTGCTGTGTTTTAGTTGGCAACTCCTGTAAAGTGATTCATAATTAGATATGTCGTATGTGCAATATGCAGTCTATTTATACTTTTGTTTCAGTTGCCACGTACAGAAGAGGAATGGAAAACAATAGCGAATGAATTTGAATGCAAATGGAACTTTCCGCACTGTCTGGGAGCTCTTGACGGTGAACACACAGATATCATACCTCCGAGAAATAGTGGTTCAGTTTTTTATAATTACAAGCAGAAGTTTAGTATGGTACTGATGGCCATCGTTGATGCAAGATATATATTTATTTTGTGCGATTTTGGAACAAATGGAAGCGTTTCCGATGGAGGTGTTTTCCGGAATACAAAATTCTATGTAAAGCTAGAAAATGACGCGTTACATATTACTTTGGAAGAAAAAGTGAATAATAGTTCGCGAATACTCCCCTACGTGTTCGTTGCAGATGACTATTTTCCTTTGAGAAAAGACATTATGAAACCATTTAGACAAGCTGTTTTGGTTAGTAAGATGAAGAAAGTTTATAATTATCGGTCATCAAGAGCACGTCGAATAGTTGAAAATGGGTTTGGCATACGTGCAGCTAGATTCCGAATTTTTAAGACTCAAATAAATCTAGTGCCAAAAAGTATTGAATCAGTATGACAAGCTGCGCTTTGCACAGATACCTAATGTCCTCTTTACCTAATTATTATGCCCCAAAAGAATGTTCCGACCGTGAACATTTAGAAGAAGGTATGGTCACATTGGGTCTTTCAACAACAGATTCAACAATGGCGCCTTTACAAAGAACTCACCTAGGCGATTCCCCCAGAACGGCAAATGAAATACGAGATGAATTCATGAGCTATTTTGTAAACGAAGGAAAAGTCCCATGACTTACATACAGTGATTGATCTCCATGAACATGAACATTCAGTATTGTTACACAAAGTTGCATCGCCATGTAGCTCTAACTAGCAAGGGAATTCTCATAAATGACTTATATATTATATAGAAATTATACTAATAAATACTGTGTATGTGTGTCAAATAATGGCTTACCTCATTTTCATCGTCGCTCATGTTTGATGTAGAAGTTCTTGGAGTCTCTTGTTCATACAAGAATTGCAATAGATGAAAGTACCACAAACGCGGAGTGTATATCTCGTCAGCACCTGTTCCCGTTATTTTAGATTGTTTAACTTTGTTTAACTCCTTTTTGTAGGTACTTCTAAAATGATTAATCTTTTTGACTACTACTTCTCTGTTGGCTTTGCAGTCAATGGATTTATATTTCTCAATCAACTTATTGTAGGCGGCGTCTTTTGTGTTTCGATCGTCGTAATATTTAGATTTCGTCTGCCAGAGACGAGATTCATTTCTGTAGCATTCAATGAAAGCTTCCAATTGCTCACGATATCCGCTTTGGTCTTCCTGAGACATGTTGCAAATCACAATAAATTGTAGCACGCGCTATCTCATCGAGTGACTCACTTGAACCAATACTCAGACCTTAATGCAGGTATCGAAACTGTGAAAATGGCGTATGTCGAAGCCAGATATATTGTTTGTTCACGTTCGTTGCTGGGATACAATATTAGGTTCGTTTGACGAAAGTTGGGATAAATTATCGCTCATTTGTAACGAAGTGTAACAAGTCCGATGACATGATCTTAGCTAATAGATGGGCATTTATCGCCGCCATGTTTTGTCCACATAAATAAGGTCTGTTGCTTGAACTGAGCAATCGGCAGTTGCCACCGTCCACACGTTACGATAAAACTGTGCAAACTCAATCGACACAGTTTTATCGGTTAGAAAATTCAACTTGCTCCGATAAACTGTGCAAGCCTAAATAACTGCAACGATTTATCCTCCACACGTGAGATAAATCTCTGCAGTTCGGTCGGTGCAGTTAAATCGCACAGTTTTATCGTAACGTGTGTAGCCACCTTTAGGGAAAGGATTCATGATTAAAATTATTGAAAGTAAAACAAAAATATTGGAATGCAGCCGAGTTAGTTATTGTTGTTTTAAGGGGCCGAACTACGAGGTCATCTGCCCCAAAAGCAGCCGAAAGAAATCAGAAACACATATAGACGTCAAATTGGTAAGTGAAAAGATAAAGAAAGTAGGGGAGTTCTGTTACTTAGAAAGCAAAATAGCCAGTGATGGATGAAGCAAAGAGGATATAAAAAGTAGGTTGGCTCAGGCAAGGAAAGCATTTCTACAGAAAACAAATCGGTTGACATCGAATATAGATTTGGGTATTAGGAAGTCATTTTTGAAGGCCTTTGTTTGGAGCGTGGCACTCTATGGAAGTGAAACTTGGACTGCTGGCGCAGCAGAAAAGAGGAGAATAGAATATTTTGAAATGTGGAGTTACAAAAGAATGATGAAGATCAGATGGGTAGATAGGGTTACAAATGAAGAGGTATTAAGACAAGTGGGAGAGGATAGATGTTTCGGGTGACTGATAAAGAAGGGAAGAGATAGGTTGGTAGGACACATTCTAAGACACCCAGTAATATCAAACTTAGTTATGGAAGGAAGGGTCGAGGACAAGAACTGTAGAGGAAGCCAGATTTCCTCGAATGTAAGGTGTGGTAGCTACAGTACGTAGAGATAAAACGATTAGTTCAAGACAGGGAGGCATTGAGGACTGTATCAAACCAGTCAAACGATGAAGACTCAAACAAGAACAATATTTAGAATTAAAACACATAATAATTAATAATTTTATTTTACCGTCTGTTTTGAAAAAGTAACTTGTACTGTGTAATAACAACTTAACAATGAGACATGTAGAGTGGCAGAGCTGGTGTAATGTAACAAGCTTCCATTGTTGTAAGGAATACCAACTCCTTGCAGTTGCAGCTATTTTAAGCAAGACTTTGCAGACGGTTATATTCCATTGTTTGCACATCTGTTTAGCGCAGAGTTTTAAAATGAAATCTTAAATCATTTTCCGTTCAAATAGCATCTTCAAAACATTCTCTTGTGTAAATTTTAAGAGTTTTTCGCCCCACGAAGAATGAGGTTATAAGCTAACTAAAGAAGAAACAAGAAGTTCCGTGAAGAACTATACAGCCTACTTTTCATGCCAATGATTATTCTACAGAATATTAACCTATCTAGAATAATGACGAAATTAAGTTGGTAATATCGAAATATCTAATTAGTTCAAAATATACCTGGTATAATGTAGCCTAATAGAGCACTACAGTTGGCAGCCCTGGTGACTGAATATATTCTTAGTTCCATCTCTTTAGGTACAGAATACAAAATTTGGTTGAAGTCCAATGGACGTTACATGCAGTTAGACACTGGATCTATCAGCACGCGTAAAAGCATGTTGCCAACTATGTCATGCGTGTGCTGGTCAGAAATAATCTGAAATATTATGATATCTTGTTGTGCCAATTTTGGATGAAATCCATTTGTTAGTATAGAAGTTACATGTATTTTAAAATTGGACATATCAGCAGGCATAGAAACATGTTGGCAGCACTGCCTTGTATTAATTACTCAAAATTAATCTAGAATGTCAGGTGCTATACGTGTGCAAAGTATAGAGCTGTTGGCTTGCATACTTTCTGATATATTGATATTAGGGTTAAAAAAATATATACAGCATTTATTAACAGTTGGCAGCCCTGATTGCTCTTAACAATACTTATAGTCATATCTGTTATGGTACACATAGCACATACGAAATTTGGTTGAAATCCAACTGATAGTATAGAAGTTACATGTATTTAAAAATTGGTACTATCAGCAGGCTCATAATCATGTTGGTAGAACTGACGTATATAAGTTGCTCCAAATTAATCTAAAATGTCAGAATATACGTGTGCATAGTTTAAAGCTGTTGGCTTGCATACTTTCTGATATATTGGTATTTGGATTTAAAAAATAGAGAGAGCAATTATTAGCAGTTGGCAGCCCTGGTGGCTCTTAAGAATACGCTCAGTCATATCTGTTTATGTACATATATTACATACAAAATTTGGTTGAAATCCAATTGATAGTGTAGAAGTTATATGCATTTAAACATTGGACCTATCAGAAGGCTTAACATTATTTTGGCAACACTGTCATGATTGGCCTCCTGGAAATTAAACTGAAATAGTCTTATCTACATGTGTGCCAATTTTGGAATAGCTCCCATGCATACCTTCCAAGATATCCAACATGGAGCTCAAATTTCTAGTGCGTTTTTTCAGCAGTTGGTAGCACTGACATCATTTTCAAATATGGACGTGAGATATTCCGGTGCACATCTTTACTCATACTAAATTTGGTTTTGATATCTGCAGCCGTTTAGGAGTTGATAGGGGGGGGGGGGGGGACACACACACAGCCAGACAGACAGACAGACATTTTCCCGGATCGATCTCATAAGTCTACTTTTTCCTCATTTTTAGCCTATTTTCAATTTTGAAAAAATAGGCTTATGAGATCACCTTTTGTCCGTGTGTGTGTGCGTGTGTGTGTGTGTGTGTGTGTGTGCGTGTGTGTGTGATTCGTGTGTGTGTCCCCCCCTAATAAAATCGAAACGGCTGGAGCGATTTCAATGTAACTCGGGAAGTTCATAGCACTATTCCCGGCGACCTCGACCGTGCCCTTCAAATTTTGTTACGTCTCTCCAATCCAACATGGCGGCTGTGCGAAATATTTCACTAGCATTCAATATCTCCGAAACTATTACCGATATCGCCCTGAAATTGTGTACGGTGATAAAGGGCACTACTAGAAGTTCACCTATGAGACTTTCAAAAACCTGGTGACAACAAAACTAACATGGCGGCCAAGCGAAGTTGAGACATTTAAATAGACTTTTCTCGCGATTTAACTATCTAAATGTAATGAAACCTGGTACAGCAAATGTTTATACACATTGTAATGCACTGGAGTCTAATTTAGTTAAATTGTTTACATAACCTCACAATGGCGGCTGTGCGAAATATTTCACTGACATTCTATATCTCCGAAACTATTACAGATATCACCCTGCAATTTTGTACGGTGATAAAGGGTACTGATACAGGTATACCTATGTATATTTCATAAACCTGTAAAGTACGAAACGAACATGGCGACCAAGCGAATTTAAAATATTTTAATAGACTTTTCTCGTGATTTAACTCTCTGAGCGCAGTGAAATGTCGTACAGTAATTGATTTTGCAGATTGTAATGCACTGCCATCTAATTTAATTAAATTGCTTACATAACCTCAAGATGGCGGCTGTGCGAAATTTTAAAATTAAGTTTTAATTTCTTGTGTCGTAATCATGCGATCGAAGTGAAAGTTTGAATAATGAACCTAGGCAATAATTGTCATTGAATGGTACATAACTCTATGGCCTATACACATAACACTCCTAAATGGTGAGCTCCCGAAATATTTAGACGGTTCTCAATATCTATGAATCTTTTACAGCAACCAAACTGAATTTTTTAATGTTCATAGAGACTATGAACATATGTTCACCTATAGGACTTTCAGGAACCTGGTGAACACAAATCCAACATGGCGGCGACGCGAAGTATAAATATTTAAATGGACGTTTCTCGCGAATTAACTATCCGAGTGCCGTGAAACGTTGCACGTTAATGCTTATACAAATGTTGATCCACTGGCATCTAATTTATTTCAATGGTTTGCATTATCACAAGATGGCTGCTGTGCGTAATTTTAAAATCTCGTTTTTACTTCTTGTTGTCTAATCATGCGATTGAAGTTTGAATACCACACGTACACAATAATCTTAATGTAATAGTACAAAAATAAAAATCCAACCTGGCGACCATCTGAAATATTTAGACAGTTCTCAATATCTACGAATCTGTTACAGCAATTAAACTGAAATTTTGTATGTTGATTGTGGCAGTTAACATAAGTAGGATATATGAAAATAGGCTGTATAGTTCTTCACGGAACTACTTGTTGCAAAATGTGAAAAGTAGGCTAAAAAGGAAGTACCAGCACATTCAACTAGGCCCAATTCAAGCAATTTATAAGATATGTTATTATTGTGATATAGTGATTTAAACGAAGAAGCAAAACTTATTATAAAATCATAAGCAATATTGCAAAATAGAAGAAATAATGAGTCAGTATCAATCGGAGGAACCATGTGTTATATGGGTGTTTAAGCAGATTTTATTATTTCAGGACATGAAAAACTATTAAAGCATAATTTATTGATGTGTAATATTTTAAGTACACTGCAGGCCAAAAGGGAAAAAAACGTAACTCTGAAAATAATGTAAGTTGTCGAAAAGTGTTTCATAATTACATTCATTTTATGTCTCAGACAAATGATCATGTTTTGTACATTTGGGAACAATAATATGAAGATTTACGGATTATAAAGGGATTCTGTCGCCTAGGGTTTGATTTGGATTTTTATGGCAGCATTTGCAATGACTTTACAGCTTCGCGCTTCCGCTGTTGTTCAGATGTGAGAATGGTGGTTTCTTGTGGCATTGTTGGGCTCTCTATCTAATTACTTGTTATTCAGTATTCCCTAGAGCATCAAGAGGTTGGTTTGCCGTAAAGATGAGTGAAGATTGAATGTGCAAGGATGAGTTATAACGTTTTAGTGGCAGTGATTTTGGTTTTAGCACAAAATATTGGAAATAAAATAGCGACATTTACGAAAATTTGCCAAAAATCAACAAAACTTCAATTATACTCATCTGGGAGTAGGCCTAAATCTTCTAAGTGAGTATATCTTTCCCTTAAAATTAAGTTGTTGTTTATCTTCCCTACATTTAAGTTTCAAATTGATCAATAATTTGATTAAATATAAAAATTTGTACGGGTATCCATTTTAATTTATTTTAATATTGTATAAATGCTGAAGAAGATATCATCTTATATCGAAACATGTACTAAAATTTTAATAGAATTTGTATTGATTGGCGGAGCATTTTATTAATTATCTCACCCACTATTTGGATATTCCCCCGCCCGAACTCGCTTTAAATCTAGGAAAAGCTTCCTTCGGACTACAGTCAGCCTTGAAGTCAATGATGACACTGTTAGAGCAAGAATGTGGAAGGAAAGAACTGGTCATCTGTCCGGCTGGATGACCCCAAAAGAAAGCCTTCCTCCAGGCCATATGGAAGGCTGGGCAACATGGAAGGCGCTCAACCGACTACGGACTGGAGTTGAAGAACCAAGATGAACCTGCAGAAATGGGTTTTTTCGAGTGACTCTCTCCTCTGTGATTGTGGGGAACTACAGACAATCCAACATCTTTACCAGTGCCCACTATGTCCAGCAACATGCACAATGGAAGATTTAACACTTGCCAATCCGAATGCTATTGACGTCGCCCGTTGCTGGACAAAGAACATTTAATTTGGTTGCGGGTTACCTGGCAGTCAGGTAGTTTGTGTGTTGTTCAACTGACTTGTATGTCGGTGTCCTTACTAATATTAGATTTAGAATAGTTTGCCGCGTACTTTGTGTCTTTATTAACAATTCACTGTACCCTTATTATTTATTTTATTTTACACGTTACAGGCCTATTAGACCACGCGAAGCAATCATGACTTTTTGTTATTCCTGTCTTTCCAGTACTCTTCCATTCGTGCACTAAAGGGCCTCTTCCTTTCTTCGGTCCACTTTGGTCTTTGGGCTCAGGTGCAGCTCTCTCTGACAACACTTCCCACTTGTATACTTTGTGTCTAAATACGCTTTTGTCTATGACGTCTTCTGGGTCGACCTGTGCTTTTACTAGATCAATTTTGACTTGCATCATCCAGGGTGTAGTAATCTTGAGCCTCTGTATGTATCTAAGAATTTTGTTGGTGAGTCTGGTTTGTGGGAGTCTGCTGATGTGGCCGTAAAATTTTAGTCGCCTCTTTCTGATGTCTGCTGCGAGGTTGGACAATTTCTCTGTGGTGTCTCTGGAGTGAAGCCTGTATCCTTCATCTGTGTGCTTTGGTCCAATTATTTTCCTTATTATTTTTCTTTCCTCTGTGAGGATTTTTTCCAAGTCGCCCTTAGTGTGTAACGTCAACGTCTCACTAGCATAAAGCACCTCAGGTTTAATAACCATGTTGTAATGAGGAAGTTTAGTGAATGTGGACAGACATTTTTTGTTGTAGACACTCTGTGACTTGTATAAGGCTCTCTTCATTTTCATTAACCTAGTGTTCTGCGCGATTTTCTCTTTTCCCGTTTTTATTATTATTATTATTATTATTATTATTATTATTATTATTATTATTATTATTATTATTTGTATTTGATTCTCACTGTTGACCATTTGTGACATATATTGGTGCTCCTGATACGAATAAAGAAAGAATTAATTATCTGCTAATCAATACGGCAATTCTCTTACATTTACTTGAAATGGTAATGGCGTTTCAAAATAAAGTAAGTAATAAAAATGTTTTTGTTCATTCTTTGAAAATATCCAAGTGTTACGCTTCTTCTTCCTCTCCTTCTTCTTTCTTTTCTTCTTTTGGTCGGCAGTGTATTATAAACATATGTTTCTTCAAAGGCAGTTTTAACAAATGATGGCGCTGGCTGCGTGGCTCAGAGGTAACGTTCTCGCTTGCTGAGCCCAAGGTTGCAGGTTCGTATCCTGGCGCAGTCAGCTGGCATTTGAGGGTGCGCAAATGCGAGGAAGCCGTGTCAGTAGATTTACTGGCACGTTAAAGATCCCATTCGGGGCAAAATTCCGGCACCCCGGCGTCTCTAAAAGCGAGTAGTTAAAAGGGACATAAAACCAATAACATTATTATTATTATTATTATTATTATTATTATAACAAATGATGAAACATAGATGTTTGGATATCTTTGTATTTTAAGAGTTACCAGTAGCCTATCGAATGTAAGCTGAGGATGATCCGAACATAGATCAAAATATATACTAGAATGGTGAGTAATTGATTGAATTGCATTGATAGGAGGATCAGTTCCTTATTTAGATTTACAAAAGAATAACCAGTCCTGGTTTGGCCTAAAGTACCTGGACGAAACACCGACTAGACGTCAAGATGGAAAAGTGTGAGCATCAGTAAGAGTGGTTGCTATCAATGTCACTTTCGCTGCTCCAGCCAGCAATGCGCTGCGCCGGGATTTGAGGTCAGTAGTAACTGTTACAGCATCGGCTTCTCCTTATTTGGCGGCTGCGGCCTGACCACGCTGATGAGTAAGTCTGACCGGCTGCTCGACTCCGCTGTACCACCCGCTCGTGTAATATTCCATGAGTGCCGATAAACCGACCGGCCTAATGACACATTAGCATCCTGTTGTTCTTTCAATTGAGGGACTTTACGTCGTGAACTTGAGTGTGGAATTCTTGTCTGAAAAACTGCATTATTGCAAAGGCTGTATTAAGGCTCGGTCACACAGATGACATCGTCATCTTGGCCGAAACGCCTGAGGATTTGAATGAGTTTTTGAATGGTATGGACTCCGTCTTATGGAATGAATACATGATGAAAATTAATAAATGTAAAACAAAAATACTGGAATGCAGCCGAAATAAATCAGAAACCTCTATGGACATCAAATTGGCAGGTGAACAGCTGAAGGAAGTAGGAGACTTCTGTTACTTAGGAAGCAAAATAACCAGTGATGGACGAAGCAAAGACGATATAAAAAGTAGGTTGGCTCAGGCAAGGAAAGCCTTTCTACAAAAAAGGAATCTGTTGACATCGAATATAGATTTAGGTATTAGGAAGTCATTTTTGAAAGCCTTTGTCTGGAGCGTGGCGCTCTATGGAACTGAAACTTGGACTATTGGTGCAGCAGAAAAGAGGAGAATTGAAGCATTTGAAATGTGGTGTTACAGCAGAATGATGAAGATCAGATGGGTAGATAGGGTTACAAACGAAGAGTTATTAAGACGAGTGGGAGGGGAGAGATGTTTCTGGCGACTGCTAATGAAGAGAAGAGATAGGTTAGTAGGACACATACTAAGACACCCAGGAATAGCAAGCTTAGTTACGGAAGGAAGGGTTGAGGACAAGAATTGTAGGGGTAGACCAAGGTTAGAATATGTTAAACAGATTGCTTCGGATGTAGGGTGTGGTAGCTATGCAGCGATGAAACGATTAGCTCAAGACAGGGATGCATGGACAGCTGCATCAAACCAGTCAAAAGACTGAAGACTCAAACAACAACAACACACACAAAAAGCGGTCTGTCGTGGCGGTAAGTGATATCTGCCCGAGGTGGTCAGGCGGTCCAGTTGTATTTCCCAAAGTTGCATTACCCCTGGCACACAGAACGCGGTCCACCGTCACCCGCTAGTCTTTGTCGCAACGACGACCGATCCGGTTGTACAAATGTACAGATTGCCCGCCTGACCGCCGTGCCGCCCTCGATTGTGACGAATGACCAAACTAAAGTATTTATTGAGACTGAGCGTACATACACATATTTGTTCGACAGTTCACACGAACAATATAAAAATGTTTTAAAGAAGGCTGATGGATGGAATCGAGCAATTCCTCGAAACATTCTCGCGATATATGAAAATACTTGAAAAACCTATCTTCATGTGACTCGAGTTCGATACATAAGCGGTGGTATTCTCCTAATTGCTCTCTCTCTCTCTTCTTATTGATGTCATGCTCCCAACATTGTCTTTTCTTCTTGGTGTTTTGCAAAGCAAATAAGAGGGGGAGTTGTTCTTCGTCCGAGCTCACACTCAATAATAATATCAAACAATACTTAATAATTATGAAAACACACTACTTATTCTCTAGAAGGAAGCGACCAGACTGGACCGCTCACACAAAGGTATCGCGTCCTATGTGACGTCGCAATATCGCCGACAGCCAAGACGACCGCTGGATCGCTTCCTGCCGCGACTGACCGCTTTCTGTGTGGCCGAGCCTTTAATGTGGGTATATAGTGGTTTCGGTGGCGTAGTCGGTACCATGCTGAACGACTATGCCCATGATGGCGGGTTCGAACCCGTCCAAAGTCGTCGGATTTTTTAAGAGCGTTAAAATCATTCAGTATGCCTTCCTTCGGAGGGGAAGTAAAGCCGGCGGGCCCATGTCATAGATGTATGGCACGTAAAAGAACCTACCACTGCAATTGGTAGTGTGTAGCAAAATTTGTAGGTTATATTTGGCTAGTGCACAACGCTCTATCAAGTTCCAACGTTCGCCGCTAGTGATCGTGACAGTAGCATCTGGTAGTCAAAGTAGGAACTACTTGAAATTGAACTTGTTGGGAGCCCTCGGGCGTTCAATCAAAAATACCCAGCTTATGGCCATTGGCTGCGATCGCATATCAATGTGGGTACAGTATTTGTAATTCAGGTGGGGATTGGGAAAGAGGCGGCCGTGGCCTTAAGTTAGAAACCATCTCGGTATTTGCCCGGAATAGAAGAGCAGGGCTTGGGTAGGAATAGAACTCAACTCTTCTCAATTTAGGGGGCGTGGTGGTGCAGTGGTCAAGCTGCTTGGCTTTCACCAAGTCGGACAAGGTTCGATTACCGGTCAATGCATGTGACATTTATGAAGTGAAATTCTATCGCGTCCTGTGGTTCGGATCCACATTAAAATGGAGATTCCGTGGATCATGATCGCGAGATTAACGGTCACGTAAAACTACAACCTGCCTTCATTTTCTTCTCAATTTTGCGTCACGAGGCCAAGTATACCCCGTTCCAGCCCTCAGTCCAGATTTAAATTTCTTGGCAGACCCGAAAATCGAAACTGGATCTCTGGGGTGAGAGCCAAGAATGCTAGCCACTGCAACAAGAGATGGTCACTACCGTAGCATCATATGGGGCCCACTGCCTCCAATATCAATGGTACCGATCATTACCACTGACATTACACACATGCGGAAGGGGGCTATTGGATGAGGCCCCATTCAGAAACTCTCCCCAAGGAGGTGATATAGAAATTGTTGGCGTTTATAATGACTGTTATTGTTGTTGATTCATTTAAGGTAATGGTGACGTGGTCATGTAGACTGTATATTTGAGTGTGTGTGTGAGATCTTTCTGATAACCTGTATCATTGCGATGCCTGTATTCGTATGTGTATTTGTGATTAGGACCAGGATGTGCGTAGCATGCGGCCTTGGTTTTATTTAGGGACCATCCCAGCATTTGCCTAGAGTAGAAGTGAGGAAATCATGGAAAACCACTTCCAGAACGACTGAGGTAGGAATCGAACTGGACCACCTCGTGATGTTGCAGCTAGCATTGGTGACTGTTGTCCTGGAGGTCCGGGTTCGATTCCAAGCTCTGTCAAGAAATGCAATTCTAGTCTGAGGGCTGGAACGGGGTGCATTAAACCTCGTGAGGCAAAACTGAGAAGATATGGGTTCAATTCCCACCTCGGTCATCATGGAAGTGGTTTTCCGTGGTTTTCCACATCTACTCCAGGCGAATGCCACAGCCACAGCCGTTTCCTTCCATCACAATAACACAGGTTAAAAGACAAAATTCCACACACACCCAAGTTTACGTGGCTGAATGACTATGGTACGCAATACTCTTTAATGAAACAACAACATGAATCGAACTCATCTCTTCTACGTTCTGCCTCACAAGGTTCCAGGCCTCTGACCAGAACTAATTTTCTTGTCAGATCATGAAATTGAACCCTGATCTGCGCGGTAACAGCCAAGAATGTAAGCTACTGCGCCTTCTTTTGAACAATCCTGGGTTCACCCCGGCGAAAGTCCTCGCTGACATCCAGCAGTTCATTCTATTTCAGGGGACGGGGCTTTACCAGGTCCTCACACCTCCAACCCGATTGGACCGATTGTTCCCGATTGAGATCCACATGTTCGGCTCTGCTACCACCCCTATCAATCTAACCACCCAGGCCAGAACCCATTGACTTTACCAAAGACCGCAACCCTTCTTTGAACATTGGTATTGGTCTCTTGAAAATCCCACAATAATGGTCAGTATGTGGAAAATTGAAATGATCTCTAGTACTCACTAATAAAACACTATTTCGCATTATTATTATTATTATTAATATTATTATGACTATTATCATTATCAGTGCTTATTTTTAGGGGGAACGCAGGGGTACGCGAATCATGTTCCCTGCCCAGTACAGAACCTAGGACTATGTGTTCCAATGAGTTTGGTTTCTAAATTATATTATTATTATTATCTCTTCTCATTGGGAACCTAGCCTGTTGAAACCTGTTGACATACCATTTAAGAAAGCGCCTCGACAAGCCATAAAGTTAAAAGCCAAATCTTGTAATCCCTCACTTCCTTTACAAGCATTAACCATTTAAAAACAAGATATCCCAGTCAGATAATCTAAAACAAGCTGTCTCCATTTAAAGACATGGAAACCTCCAGTAAACAGCTCTCTTTCCTAAGAAAACCTTGAGAGCCATTTATGACGGAGTTCTGAAATTTCTAGAAGGAATTTTTAACCAACCTTCAACATTTTACGCATCATTATTTCTCCCACTCAGAGTGACAACTCCCTCCTAAACGAAGTAAACTTCTGATTGGCTAGTCCTTCAGAGAAACTCTCAACCCCCACTATGGATCATCCAGTATTTAACTTGGTGCACAAGGGCAGCTCTCCCTCTTCTTCACTTGTAACTTTGAGTGATGTAACTCTGTTTAACAAGACTGCGAGGCAGTCAGGCTACATGCCTTGTATATAAATTATTAACAATTGTGAATGTATTATTTGTCGGTCGACTTATAATAAATAACATTCATTTGGGAATCTTCGTGTTCAGTTGATTCAAGAAATACCAGTCTCGAGGAGAACCTGAGTGGACCATGTTCTAACTGCTGTCCCGCTTGGCAGCTGAGAAAAGGGATCTACATATTTAATTGAAGACCCATCCAGGACTACAAACTTAATTGTGGTTCCATCCGGGATAACGTATTTAATTGGGGGCCCGGCCGCGATTGATACATGATCGCCACCAGATCTACGTGCTGATTGGACCAGGTATACTGACAACGCTCAACGAAGGCAAGACTTCAAGCGGCGCCTTTCGTTACCAATCCAAGAAAGCCAGTATCATCCCGAGAATACTGAAGTCATCTTGATCATCTGAATCAAGCCGACTGGAAAGAAGTGGTACTGACAACCTTACTGGAGGCTTTTCGTCCATAACTAACCAGCCAGCTTTAAGGGAGGAAGCTAGCCGACAACGCTGAAATAAGCGCCTTTCGACAGTAACCAACCGCCATCGCCGTCCGAGTATATCGACAACTCTGTTAAGGGGCCTTTCGGTCGCTCGAACGACACTGAAGAAACCCAACCGACTACGGAACGAGAGGAAGTGAGCCGGCAACGCTGAAACAAGCGCCTTCTGACCGCCATCTATCGCCATCCGTAGCTGCTGTACGTGCGTACCGACAACTCTGAGAGGGACCTTTCGATAGCACGACATCGCAGAAGGAAGCCAACCGACTACGCAGACCGGAATGCAGTCCATGCTGATCATCATTTCCTGGCTGTGAGTACATTCAAAGTACCCTGTTTTTTTGTGTACCTTTACATATTGCTTGTTTATAGCATGGTTCATTACTCAAAGTAAAATTTTAAAGAAGAGCACTAATAATAACGTATTTTGCCTTTCAAAAGAAAGTGAGTGCGCGTTTTTAAAACTAGAACAAGTGTCGCATGCCATTATTCTTTTGAATTAATCCGTAATTTATAAGCAGTAATATTAAAAGTAAAAACAAGATGTTCAGTAAAGAACATATAGCATACTTTCTCCTAAATGTATGAGTATAGTTATAACTCGTTGTTATTATCAAAGAGTATAATAGAACTATTCTTTGTTGAAGACCTTAGAAACGATTTACCTCTACCAAACGCCACGACCTAGATAAAAACTGCTACCATCATTGAAGAAAGAAAGAAAGAAAGAAAGAAAGAAAGATAAGAAGTATATCAAGAATGTTATGGATCTGGAGACATAATCGACCGGACTGGCGGCGTGGCTCAGCGGTAACGTTCTCGCTTGCTGGGCCCTAGGTTGCAGGTTCGTATCCTGGCGCAGTCAGCTGGCATTTGAGGGTGCACAAATGCGAGGGAGCCGTGTCAGTACATTTACTGGCACGTTAAAGATCCCCTTCGGGCCAAAATTCCGGCACCCCGGTGTCTCTAAAAGCAGCAGTAGTTAAAAGGGATGTAAAACCAATAACATTATTATTATTATTATTACGACCTGCCGTGGGCAACATCCAACTTTGAGTTGAGGCATGTCTTTACACGTCTGGTTGTGCATGGCTTTCACAACCCTAATTGAATTAACAAATCTTTCCATGACCCTATAGAGACGTGTGTATACAAACTATGTGGATATTTTCGATAATATAATCCTAACAGAGCGAGTGCATTCTAGCGGCCAGAATAAGAAACTTTTCAATAAAATCTGGAAGTTACCTTTTTGGCAGCTAGATGTCTCGAGTAAATCTGCTGGCGAATTATGTTTTAATTAAATATATATTTTACACCATAATGTGGACAATATAACGCTTAATAACATTTTCAAGTAACGCAAAATAGGCTGTTACAAACCCTTTAAAATAAAAAGTTAAAATGTATCGTAGTATCAACTTTTCATTCTTCAAATTCGATGCGCATAGAATGATAATGGTATAGTAATCAATGGATCCCCACGTAGACTAGTCGGGACATCTAGTGGTGAAATATCGAACAATATAATCCTAACAGAGCGAGTGCATTCTAGCGGCCAGAAGAAGAAACTTTTCAATAAAATCTGGAAGTTACCTTTTTGGCAGCTAGATGTCTCGAGTAAATCTGCTGGCGTTTTATGTTTTAATTAAATATATATTTTACACCATAATTTGCACAATATAACGCTTAATTTTAAAACATCTGAGTCATTACAAAACAATAAACATATAACATTTCAAGCAAAAAACCTAGCTCTGATCGGGTTTGAACCATAGGCATCTGAGCGACAGGCTATCGCTCTACCACTGAGCTAATTGTGTCAACGAATATCGTTCTATTTAAAATGACTTACATAGAACTTGTTAGCAAATAATGATTTATACTAAACGATTTCATCACTGGAGTATATTATTTATATATAAAGCATTTCATACAAAGTTTATTTATTTTTTATCAGTACGCTATATTGCATTCAATACTCAAATTAGTGAAATATAAGTCAGGCACAAGATATCCGCTGCCATCTTTCCTTGTACTGAGACGGCTCAGTTTTTTAAAATCACTTCTGCTCTATAGTATTACAAAATAAACTTTTAATTTCGATCGTGTCCCTTCCTTTAGAACAGTTAAAACGATTCTCGGCTCGATAATCGGAACTGGTGGGTCCCATGATATGGATTATAAAGTTTGCATAATTCGCACGGCCGCCATCCTGAAATGGTATGGCGGACGACCTTGTAGTTTGGTCACAAGACGCATCCTATACGAAGGTATGTTGTTACCAAATTTGGTAGAGATCGGATGATTTGGTTAGTCGTTATTTGATTTTACGTTTTGAACGTTTGAGTGGCCGCCATTCAGTTTTAGTAAAGATGGCGGCGATATAAAACATGACACTGAGGTGTCCTTTGCTAGTGCTACCTTTGTACCAAATTTTGTTCAATTCGCATTCACCGTGTTCGAATTGATAGGGGGGGACAGACATTCAGAGTACACACACTCACACACACACACACACAGACTCACACACACACATACACACACACAGACTCACACACACACATACACACACACAGACAGACACACTTTTTTTTCGCCCTGTGTTGATCTCATAAGTCTACTTTCATTTTTTGCAAAAATCGAAAGTAGGCTAATACTAATAATAAATAAATAAATCAAGTATTATCCTCCTATATCGTGGAAACCTAAACGGGGCAATTTCACGTAACATCCTTAGTTAATAATAATAATAATAATAATAATAATAATAATAATAATAATAATAATAATAATAATAATAAATAATTTTTCCTTTAACCAAGTGATAATAAATAAATAATCTTTAATTATTTTAATTAAACTAATCAATTAATTATCGAAGTTTTGTTTAACGACATAAATTCGAAATTGAAAAGAGAAGAGAGTAGTATTTTAGATCGATATCGAGCAATAATTAATTTTATGGAACCCTATTTAAACTAAATTTCATTTAATTAATTTGCTTAAGCTTTCAATTATTTTATTTTACATATTCGACTAAAACACAATATACTTAGGCTATATACTTCATAGTAAATATTTGAAAAAAAAAACTTCCCAAAACAGTTTCCAACAACTCGACCACTAAGCCACTCAACGCGAAATACATTCACAAATTTTAACCCCGCTCCAACAAAAATACATTAAGCTAATCCTTCACCTAAAATCAAACCCACAAATCTTTTCTTATACAAATTACAATTAAGTTACGAACACCCAACCTTGTAATTCACTCTAAGTAACATGGACATAGAGCTAATAGAGACCATAACATTTTACCAAAATCGATTGGAAAGTTGCATAGGAAACCCAAAAGAAATGTTCTATTGTATTAAAAAGTTGTATAACTTACCAATCTACACAATACATTTGCAACAAACACCTGTAGTAAGGACGGTGAAAGCCTTTGAACATTATGAGGGAGACGTTGGATCCGCAGCAAGGTTATTGTTAGCCAAATGGAGAATTATAGTAGCCGCAGAAATGTCAGACGATGAGGAAGATGAAGGGGAAAGATATAGAAGGAGAGGATAGGAAGTCAATGAAACAATTAATCACTCTTTTAAAGTACAGTCAAACATCCCGAGAAAACACAACAATTCGAATTTGCGTGTAAAATTCGCATTCAAACAGGAGTTAGAACATGCATTTCATTATTACACTAATTACCTGTCACTTAAAACCTTTTTCGAGCACGATGCTGAGAGAATTATCAGGTCTTGTATCCTGCAGAAACGAATTTAAAACCAGAGTTTAGTAAACCAGTGTTAGTTGAACCTTTGGAAAATATCTCAATACAACCATTAGAAATAAATTCTATTTCGGAGTGCGAGATTCAAGAATATCTCCGCACGCAACATATGAATGACATAGAAAGAAGTGTCATATCAGAAATATGCTCTGAATTCGCGGACGTGTTTTACTATCCAGGGTGTGACCTAACCTTCACCAATGCAGTAAAGCACTTCATTCGAACTACCGATGAGGATCCGGTATATCAGAAAAATTACCGATATCCTCCCGCGCTAAAGAAAGTACTGAGCGAAGAAGTAGAAAAACTTCTTAAGCAGGGGATAATTACCCACAGTGAATCTCCATATAGTAATCCAGTATGGATTGTGCCAAAGAAGCTAGATGCTTCAGGACAAAAGAAATGGAGATTGGTCATAGACTTTAGGCAGCTAAATAAAAATACCATTGAAGACAAATATCCTCTTCCTAGGATAGAAGATATCCCAGATAACCTAGGACACAGTTCCTATTTCTCGACTCTAGACCTCGCGCAAGGATTTCATCAAATTGAGATGGATCCTAGATCTATAGAAAAGACATCATTTACTATAGATAATCGCCATCTACAGTATTGTAGAATGCCGTTTGGTTTTAAAAATGCTCCCGCCACTTTTCAGCGTGTAATGGACAACGTCCTACGCCCTTTTCTTTACAAGTTCTGTTTTGTGTATATTGATGACATCATCATATACAGCAAATCTCTAGAGGAACATAGACAACACCTTACCCTTCTAATGCAAAAATTACGAGAGGTGAACCTGAAGATACAGCTTGATAAAACTGAATTTCTTCACAAGGAAGTAGCTTTCCTAGGGCATGTTGTCTCACAAGAAGGTGTAAAGCCAAACCCTGACAAAATTAAAGTAGTAAAAAACTACCCCATTCCCAAGACCACGAGAGAAATCAAACAATTTCTTGGTCTTGCGGGCTTTTACAGGAGGTTCCTGAAAGATTTTGCCAAAATTGCATATCCAATAACCCGCTGCTTGAAGAAAGGAACCAAAATAGATGCAGAAAATCCCGAGTTCAAATCTGCATTTGAAACCCTAAAAACCGCGTTAATAAATGCGCCAGTATTAGCTTACCCAGATTTTGAGGAACCATTCGTGTTAACTACGGATAGCTCAGACTTCGCATTAGGCAGTGTTCTCACACAGAAAGGACATCCTATTGCCTACTACTCCAAAACTTTAAATCCCGCCGAAAGAAATTATTCAACAATAGAAAGAGAACTGTTAGCCATAGTAGAGAGTAGCAAACATTTTAAGCCTTATTTATGGGGACGACACTTCACTGTAGAGTGTGATCATCGTCCGCTCCAATGGCTATTCTCTCTTAAAGATCCCAGTTCAAGACTCTATCGCTGGAAAATAAAGTTAGGAGAGTTTGATTTTGATATAAAATATGTCAAGGGAAAAACCAATTATGTCGCGGATGCACTTTCACGAAAACAAGTGAATATAAATGAGGAAACAGTTTCTAATGTAGCCATCCCCGGAGATGATACATACCGGCATGAAATGGATAATGAAACTGTACATTCCAATCAGGAAGACACAATTTTCACTTTAAAAATATCTGAAAGAAATTTGAACCAGAACCGTAACCAGATCATAGTAAAATACGGAGAATTTCCAAAGATTCTAGAACAGAAATTATTTAAGAAATTTACCCGCCACGTCATGATTGTAACGCAGAAAAATCTCTATGACGATTTAAAGAGACACCTTCTTAAAGTCATAAATACCTCAAATAGGTACGCCGCCTACTTTGATGACGTAACACTTGAGATCCCGTTTATCAGAGTATGCCAGAGATTATTCACTTCAGAATTGATAATTATCAGGACATCAAAATTTTTAGAGGACATAGAATGTTCGGAAACTCAAAAACAGCTGATATTGCAATACCATTCATGAATCACAATGGTATTATTGAAACACATGAGCACCTTCGAACCAAGTACTATTGGCCACATCTAAAAGAACAGATCAGGAATATAATTAACCAATGCAATTTGTGTCAAAGAAATAAGTATGAGAGGCACCCTAATGAGGTACCAAATCAAGGACCTATTGTAGCAGACCACCCATTTGCCCAGATTCGCATTGACATCTTTCATTTTGAACAGAATCGCATTTTAACGATATTGGACGTATTTTCTAAATAAGGACAAGCATAAGTATTAGCTAATGGTACAGCTATGGCAGTTTTGAACCAATTACAAATTTATTTTTCGCACCATGGGTATCCCAAAAGATTCACTCATGATCAAGGAGGAGAATTTGAAAATAGCTTAATTACAGAGTACTGTAAAGCTATGAACATTGAGTATCATGCCACCACACCTCTGAACTCAACCTCAAATTCACCCGTGGAAAGATTGAATTCCACCCTCCTCGAAAAAATAAGAATTTCGAGAGATAATGATAAATTTACCCCGTTGCCACAGCTCATAATCACTGCAATAACAAACTACAATTCCTCAATTCACACAGCAACCAAGCAAACACCATTTAATGTCCTATATGGTCCATACTACAAAGCATTGGACCACATTTTCTCCCCATCACCAAAAATTAATGAATACATACAAAGACAGGCAAACCAAATTAAAGTTTTAAATGAAAGAAAGCCCGATCCAAGGGATTCCACCTTGGAACATCCCTATAAAATAGGTGAGGTAGTTTATGTTTTGGATCCCCTAACCAGAAATAGGAAATCAAAAAAATTTATATAATGAAGGCACAATAACCAAAATCGAGGGAAACCGAGTTTATTGTAAGATGAAAAACGGTAAAACTCATGTCCGAAACTTCCGTGATATAAAACCTAAGAGGAAAATTCTTCCCATTGCAGATTCCTACCAGGGTATGCCATCATCCACACAGAACCCGTAAAAACTCCAGGATTCTACGCCGATCCTATGGGACCCGTTGTAATAATTAGCAACTATCACAAATTCATGTTTCATTTCAACCTTACTACTTTAAAAGAGGCATATAAGAATATTGATGACACTGTCTCTAGTTTAGTATTAAAAAGTAATAATACTTTTCCCTATTTAATAAATGAATTAATTGAGGTAACTAAAGAAACTAAAAAGGATTTAAATAAATTAATACCAAACATTTCTAATAGAACTAGGAGGGGTTTAATAAACGGTTTGGGAAAAGTAATTAAATTCATCTCTGGTAATTTGGACCCAGATGATTTGGATAATTTGCAAAGTCAATTAGACACTTTAAAACAAAGCCGTAATAATGAGATAAAACATATAAATAAATTAGTATCTTTTGCAAATTCAATTGCTCAAAAATTTTACGATGAAATGAATCATGTTACCAGCAACATGAGGGTACTTCAGGGTATTCTCCAGACAGAAGATTTCAAGATCAACCTACTGGAAGACCTTCAATATGTTTTAATGTGCATCAATAAATATAACAAAATAGTGCAAGTGCTGCAAGAAACTATTTCTCTCTCATTTAACGAGATGACAAATGTAAAATTATTCTCCAGAAAAGACTTAACAAACTTGGTATAACATTTACTATCTATTTACCCTGTCAAAAGTATGATTCATGCAGATCAATACCATCAATTCGAAAATTTAAAATTGTAAAAAACCCAGGTAATTATAATGGACGTGGAAATGATTGTAATCCTCTCCATGCCAATCACGGATGGAAGCCAATATCAATTGTATGATGTCACCCCTGTACCAACCATTGAAAATGCAATCCTTATCCCGACTGAAAAATATTATTTACAGGGACCCACATTAAAATGGTCCAGTACACCTTGTGTGAAAAACACACAGTCATATGTATGTATGTACTATAATATTAGAATTACCAATTGTAATCTAACAAATCCTGCTGGATGTGAATATGCTTCCATAAGAAATGATATAAGAATACTCCAACCTATAAATAAGGAACACATTCTGTTCTTTAGCAGAACACCTGAGATAATTTTACAAACATGCAAGGAGACTCAAAGCTCTCTGAAAGTCTCAGGTCCACAAATCGTGTTTTCAAACGAATCTTGCCCAATGTCTAGTATAGGCATAACACTGCAACAAAAACCTACTAATAATGTCCACAACTTCCCAATCCTGAATATCCATGACACACCCATAATAAAAAGTGAATTAAACTTCCTTAATTCCCATCTTGATGTAACCAAATTAAAATTAGACTTGAAGCCAATTCCTACAACTTATATCACAAAGAGGCAGTTTACATCCATTAATATTATTTTTGTATTAATTATAATATGTATCATTTTGTTTATATTCAGACAAAAACTATGTCATTTATGTAAATCTGTAAAACTTAGACGTAAGAAAAATGTAAATATTGCTGAGGACAGCAAAACACTAAGGGTGGAGGAATCATGTTCCCTGCCCAGTACAGAACCTAGGACTATGTGTTCCAATGAGTTTGGTTTCTAAATTATATTATTATTATTATCTCTTCTCATTGGGAACCTAGCCTGTTGAAACCTGTTGACATACCATTTAAGAAAGCGCCTCGACAAGCCATAAAGTTAAAAGCCAAATCTTGTAATCCCTCACTTCCTTTACAAGCATTAACCATTTAAAAACAAGATATCCCAGTCAGATAATCAAAAACAAGCTGTCTCCATTTAAAGACATGGAAACCTCCAGTAAACAGCTCTCTTTCCTAAGAAAACCTTGAGAGCCATTTATGACGGAGTTCTGAAATTTCTAGAAGGAATTTTTAACCAACCTTCAACATTTTACGCATCATTATTTCTCCCACTCAGAGTGACAACTCCCTCCTAAACGAAGTAAACTTCTGATTGGCTAGTCCTTCAGAGAAACTCTCAACCCCCACTATGGATCATCCAGTATTTAACTTGGTGCACAAGGGCAGCTCTCCCTCTTCCTCACTTGTAACTTTGAGTGATGTAACTCTGTTTAACAAGACTGCGAAGTAGTAGGCTACATGCCTTGTATATAAATTATTAACAATTGTGAATGTATTATTTGTCGGTCGACTTATAATAAATAACATTCATTTGGGAATCTTCGTGTTCAGTTGATTCAAGAAATACCAGTCTCGAGGAGAACCTGAGTGGACCATGTTCTAACTGCTGTCCCGCTTGGAAGCTGAGAAAAGGGATCTACATATTTAATTGAAGACCCATCCAGGACTACAAACTTAATTGTGGTTCCATCCGGGATAACGTATTTAATTCGCGTGCCCCTAAAACATTTGAAAACTGTTTATGAAATAATATTGGTACATTTGTATCTAGTCGACTTCCGACTTGAAAGTTCAACGATCAGCTGGCGTTAACGCGCTGTTCAAAACAGCTGGAGGAGATTTTGAATAATCCTCGATTTAAATCGATCTATCAGTTTCTTTTGGTTGGCAACTCGGCACTCTGTTCTTACAAGCACACAGGCTATTGTTTGGAGGCGGGGTAGGTTGTTATTGTGTGTGTGTGGTTAGTTTTGAAGGATGAAGAAGATAACGAACTATTTAACATCCCCCCAGGCATCGAAAAAGCCGAAAGTTAATGATTCGACCACAATGACCGGACTTTGCAAAATGCCGAAAATTGCAAAAACGTCATGCTTGGTCGACTACAACTGAGAGTAACCCTTAACTCTTTTTTTTAGCAAAGAGGCCCTGATTATTATTATTCGTTTCGGCCAGCTATAGACCACGTTACTTCAACTGTTTCGGTCTTTGAGCTTTCATCTTTTCCCAGTAGTCCTTCATCCGTTTCCTGTGCGCCACCTTTCTGTCAGCCGTCCACTTCTTGCTTGTTCTCAGTTTTGGCTTTTCTTGGAATCGCTGGTGTGCTCTAAGTTTTTTTCAGGAGAGGAAGACGTTCTTGAATGTCCTCAAAATCCCTACATCTATAAGATCTTTTTCGATACCAGAGAACCATGGTCCCTTGGTTTTCTTGTCTACAAAGTAGGAAAATATGGGGTTGGTCAGTCTCTGGGAGCTCATACGTGTTATGTGGCCATAGAAACTAATTCTCCTAGTCCGTCATCCTTTACACACGTATGTAGATTTCGTTGTTACGTCGCCTCCTGTACTCTCCATTTTATTTGACTGGTCTTCGGATCTTTCTCAGGATTTTTCGTATTTTGGCATCTAACTTTTCAACTAAACCTTTCTTATTCATTGCAAGGCATTCTGCTCGTACGGATCTTCTGGACGAATTGCTGAACAATAATGCCTAATCTTGGCATTGACGGACACTGATTGCTTATTGAAAACATCTCTGGTTAGCTGGTACGCAGTTTCATTCTTGTTGATTCCTGATGTAAATTATTATTATTATCATTATTATTATTAATATGTTGTTGTTATTATTAATTTGGATGGGGGGGGATTAAGCCATCTTTGATCATGTTTGTGCGCTAAAGTGAAAGCAATGCCAGATTCGACTGGAACCCATTGGCTGCCAACCCATTGTCACAACAGGACACCCTGGAAGAGGATACGATAGTTGGACACTACGTACGGACGCTCAATTACGAGCCTATTTCCGTGTCCTCGTGGCATCAATGCATGTGAGATATTCGAAGTAAAATATCTCTTCCTGTGGATCGAATTCCACGTAAGAAAAAAAGTATCATGACTCATGAACGTGAGATTAAGGATCACGTAAAAGGGTAAAACTATGAGCTTCCTTCCTTTCTCTTGCAGGCTATGGTGGACACCCCTCATGGAATCATGTCCTTTTCCTCATGGTATTTTGTGAGCAATTGTGTACACTCCCCATGACCTCATCTCCGTATTCTCGTGGTCTCTTGAGGGCTATGGTGTACAACCCTTATGAAATCATCTCCTAGTCCTCGTGGTCTCTTTTGGGCTATTGTGTACACTCCTCATTAACCCATCTCCGTGTCCTGCGGGCTTTGGTGTACACCCCTTATTCACTCATCCCAGTGTCCTCGTGGTCTCCTTTGAGCTAAGGTGGACACCCCTTATAAACTCATATCTTTATCCTGGTGGTCTCCTTTGGGCTATGGTGTGCACTCCTCATCAACCCATCTCCATGGTTTCGTGGTCTCTTGCCGGCTATAGTGGACACCCCTTATGAACCCATCTCCTTATCCTGGTGGTCTTCTTTGGGCTATGGTGTACACCCCTCATGAACCCATCTCCGTGTCCTCTTCGTCTCCTTCAGGCTATGGTGGGTGCCCGTGTTGGAGCTCAGAGGTGGGTCGCTCCCAGCCTCACCTTGTTCGTCCTCTCTTCCACCTCAGTGAATTGCGCATAATAAAGCAATAACGCTACATACAGCTGCCATTATCTATGTAAGTAGACTCATTTTGACTAAATTTGGCAGTCCACTCCCATCAAGCAGGTTGCTGCTCTGACATTGTTAAGTAGCCAACGAAATTGTCAAGCCTCTTTCTAATTATTCCTTAGCACACTGATTGGTCAGAAACTACTGGTGTTTATCGAAGGTCTCAAAGAAACACGGCGCCGGCCAGATTTCGTGATTATTAATCAGTCTCGAAATGAGTTTTAAATTGTTGTAGATTAACGGAACTCTGAAGTGCTAATGTGAATTAGCAGCCACACATTAGTGAGAAGTGGAACCACACATTGAAATATTGCTCTTTATAGCATTGGGTGTGGTGTGGTCAGGTCTTGGCATATTAAATGACGGCATTTATCTTGTATAAACTGTGGAGAGAGTAGTGCGAAGTCACACAGTCAGACAGTAAACTCGTACTTTTTCTCCGCTACAGGGAAAGGCATGAAATCACGGATATGTTTGCAACTATGTGACTTCTGCTATTCATTGACTTCTTGAAACGCATTGTATACATCGTCAGTTGAAGAGGAGAATGGTGTGTCGAGGATAAAACATTGAAACTAATTCTTCTCCGCACGTTTCCATCCGCGATAATGTTTACACTTTTCAGTATTCTACATTATACAAAACAAGTAAATTCGTAACGGAGCATACTGTACAATACGTAATTAAGAGCTTGTATTTTTAAAACAGCGTATGGCTTAGGTGACGCTACAGACCGAGTATCCACAGATGAACGAACAACGCGTAACGAACAGCTTAGGTCCTTATAGAAGCGTATAGATTACGTTACTGACCTAGTAAACATAAATAAAGCCCTGCGCGGATGTGGATAACCGCGGATCCGCAATGATACTCACCATGCGGATATAGTTTTCATGTCTGTGTGGATAGTGGATAAGCTGCGGATAATGTTTGGAGTAAATTTTCGGATAGTTTTTAGAATACAATCCGAACTTGTTGAATATCACTACTATGACCCGGCTGTTTATGACATCATCTTTTTTCCGTTATCCTTTTTCCATGACAAATGTAACATGATGATCTCAGCTAATCTACAAATTATGACATTAAGCATAATTAACACTCCGAACTGAAAAGGCTTGCAATTCTTACTGCATAACATTCCTTTTAAACATAGCACATGACATTCATAGCCTAGGAGAACGTCCTTCTCCCCAAATGTCTAAATGTGTTGCTTTAATATTTTATAATTTATCAAATAAATTAAAAATAGTATTGTAATGTCAGTGGATGCGGATAAAAACCGTGCGGATGCGGATAAGAGTCGGGTGGATGCGAGGCAGATGGGGATAACAGTCGGGTGGATGCGAGGCAGATGGGGGTAAGAGTCGGGTGGATGCGAGGCAGATGGGGATAACGTTTTGAATTATTAACAGCAACTCTATCACAAGGAGATGGGTGCAGCAATATCTGAGATAATGGAAATACAAGTTGTGGAAAACGTGTCGCACAGAACTGTAAAATGATCTGAATAACAAAGCCCACTTTCCGTAACTTTCAGAGCTCGGATAATGGAAATAAATAAATATTTTTACTCCAAACACGTTTCGTATAATGATTTAATGTGTCGAGAACGCAAAATATTAAAACAATTGAAAGAAAGAAAAAATAATTAACACTCAAGCCTACTGTCGACCAAAATATTATGTGCACTCGAGTTTGAAGGTTGTTTGTTAAGTAACCAATAGACCTACATAAAATCCAATAACATTATCATTTTCGTCGTTCTATTTTGCGTTAGTTCATGTAGGTCTGGAATTTTTAATTTATATTTTAATATTTTTTATCGCAGCTGGAACACAAAAAGAGCTCGTTTCTAAGCGTGTTTCAACCATGCGTCACATTTAAGAATTATTATCTCAAAAACCCGTTATCAGATCGAATGCAAATTTTAACACAATATACATTGGAATGTTGTATAACTGGTTTATCAATTTCAAAATTTTGTGGGTCCGAGAAACAAAGTTGTTATCATGTTTGTAAGGTAACTTTTTCTCGGTTCGGGGTGATTGGAAAATATAGTTCTTGGTCGCGTTGTAATCCTTATACATCAAAAGTTTTTTCTGTATGACTGTGAAATACGTAAATTAATTCAGTTATTTTATATCGGTTTGTATTTGTTCGTGGAAAGGCATGATTCACCAGCTAGCCGCTCCGGGGTAAGCTGTACAGCGTTGCTGAGATGGAGCCCTTCACTGCCGAGCGAGGCGAGGTCTTATTTCCCCGTTCAAATACAAACCGATATAAAATAAGTGACTTAATTTACGTATTTTAAAGTCATAACTTTTGATGTATAAGGATTACAACGCGACCAAGAACTAGATATTCCAACCACCCCAACCCGAGAAAATGTTACCTTACAAAAATGATAACAACTTTGTTTCTTGGGCACGAAAAATTTTAAAATGAATAAACCAGTTGTACGACAGTCCAGTGTATATTGTGTTAAAATTTGGATTCAATCTGACGACGGGTTTTTGAGATAATAATTCTCAAATGTGACGCATGGTTGAAACACGCTTAAGTACGGGTACTTTTGTGTTCCAACTGCGATAAAAATTATTAAAATATAAACTAAAAATTACAAACCTACATGAACTCACGTAAAGTAGAACGACGAAAATGATGATGTTATTGGATTTTATGTAGGTCTATTGGTTACGTCACAAACAACCTTCAAACTCGAGTGCACATAATACTTTGGTCGACAGTAGGCTAATCCCACCAAAATAAGTTCATTAATCCCGAGTTCTACTTTTGCCGGTAGGTTTGGTACACTGTGGGTACTTGCGGAACAGTCTCAACCTGCTGCGGGCGGCTCTTCAAGGGGACGACACATGCCATGCTCGAGACCTTGTCCGGTACTCATATTGTGCTCCAAGCCAAAGGAAGCAGCGAGGTGTGAAGACTGTATCCTGTTTGCTAAGTAGGCTGTCGTCAACAATACAAAGAGCTCATTGAAGCAGCGGTGCGAATTGCTGTCCTGCTATTGATATATGAGAGAAACATGTACAGACCTGCTTATTTTAGCCGTCCAATGCAAAAATGTTATGGTCAATGTACCGTATTATTAGATGGGTTTACGTACCCGCAGATTGGTAAATGATAAGTTGTTTTTCGAGAGAATGATATCAATTACATCACTTGAAGAATGCGGGCTTATCACATTAAGGGGAGCCGGAATGTTCTTATAGTTTCCAACTTTCTATTTACCGTTTTCTCAGGAAATATTAACCGGAACATTATGGTATTTGAAGCCACTTTTAGCCTATTTTCATTTATGAAACAAGTAGTTCCGTGAAGAACTATACAGCCATTTTCATATATCCCACTTATGGCTATTGCCTCTATCAACATACAAAATTTCAGTGTGATTGCAGTATTAGATGCGTAGATATAGAGAACCGTCTAAATTATGTCGGATGGTTGTCATGGATTTTTATATATGTAGGCCTAAGAGTTATGTACTATTACATGCAGATTATTGTGTAGGGCTAGTATTCAAACTTCAATTGCATGATTAGGTCACAAATATGAAATCGATATTTTAAAATTTCACACAACTGCCATCTTGTGGTTATGAAAACAATTGAAATACATTAGATGCCAGTGGATTAAAATTTGTATAAGCATTTACCATACCAAGTTTCACTGCGCTCGGATGGTTAAATCGCGATAAATGTCCATTTGAATATTTATATTTCGCATTGCCGCCATCTTGTATTTGTGCTCACCAAGTTATTGAACGTCCCATAGGTGAACTTATGTTCATAGTTTCTATCAATATACAAAATTTCAGTTTGATTGCTGACATAGATTAATAGATATTAAAAACCGTCAAAATATTTCGGATGGTCGCCGTGTTGGATATAGTTATATATAGGCCATATAGTTATATTCTATTAGATGACGATTATAGCGTACGTTCATTATTCAAACGTTAACTTCGATCGCATGATTAGGAGATATAAAAACTTAATTTGAAAATTTCGCATAGCCGCCAACTTGAGATTATGTAAACAATTGAACTAAATTAGATGTCAGTGCATTACAATGTGTATAAACATTTGCTGTACCCATGTATCACTGCGCCCGGATGGTCAAATCACGAGAAAACTCCAATTAAATGTTTTAACTTTGCTTGGCCGCCATGTTCGTTTTGTACTTAAAAAAGTTCTTGAAGGTTACATATGTGTGTTTCTTTATCACCCTAGAAATTTTCAGGGTGATATCAGTAATAGTTTCGGAGATATAGAATGCCGGTGAAATATTTCACACAGCTGCCATCTTTCGATTATGTAAACAATTGAACTAGCTTAGATGCCAGTGCATTACAATGTGTATAATAATTTGCTTTACCAAGTTTCATTGCGTTTGGATGGTTAAATCGCGAGAAAAGTCTATTTTAATGTTTCAAATTCGCTTGGGTGCCATGTTCATTTTGTAGTTAACAGGTTTTTCAAAGTCTCATAGGTGAACTTCTAGTAGTGCTTTGCATCACCGTACAAAATTTCAAGGTGATAGCAGTAATAGTTTCGGAGATATGGAATGGAGATGAATTTTATTATTTCGCACAGCCGCCATGTTGGATTGGTGAGACGTAATAAAATTTGAAGGGCACGGTCGGGGTCGTCCAAAATGGTGCTATGTCCTCACCGAGTTTCATAGAAATCGCTTCATCCGTTTAAATGTATTCGGGACACACACACACACACACAGGAACGGATAAAAGGTGATCTCATAAACCTATTTTTTCGTACATGAAAATAGGCTAAAAATAGGCTTATGAGATCACCTTTTGTCCGTGTGTGTGTGTGTGTGTGAGTATGTGTGTGACCCCTAAAATATCTATACGTATTAGTATATACTAAGAAATAACTGTCTTTAGAATTTTACCCTGAAGGGATTCCTTAACGTTCTACAAAGTGTAATGACACGGGTCTCAAATGCCAATCAATTGCTTTGGAATCCGATCCCGAAAAATAGGCGAGGGTGTTACTGAGTACACCAAGGAGCCGGCCAAGGATTAGCTCTCATCCCAGTGGCATGGGTTCGATTCCCGGCTCTGCAAAGACATTTAAATTCTGGTCGGAGGGATGGAACGGGGTACACTCAACCTCGTGAGGCAAAACTGAGAAGAGAAGAATTTGATTCCCATTTCAGACATCTTGGAAGTGGTCTTCCTAGATTTCCCATTTCTACTCGAGGTAAATGCCGGGATGGTCGTTTCCTTCTCAATCCTAATTTTAATTACAAATACACACACTAATACAGCCATCACAGTAACACATATTATCAAATCCCACACATATCCAAGTATACGGGGCTTCATGAACACGATGTCGCAAAAGCCCCAAAATTAATCAACAACAACAACGGCCAAGGATTCGAATCGAGACGTCTTCCCAATGCACGGGATATTTGGGCACACATAGCACAACGAGCTATCGTGAACGGTCCGCAGACAAAATCTAGTGAAACGCACGATATTACAGATACCGCTTCAGAGTGAGACAAGGTTGTTTACGGTCAGTGTACAGGAACATTTGACTATCTCGATGGAAATTCATGGCCCAGTAAATGATCTGCTGAGTGAAAGTGCATGGTGTGCTATGCAACGCTGATGTCAACACAGTGTTTGGGCAGCACCTTGAATAGGAAATCACGAGAAAGTGACGGCGACGATACTTCCTTAAAACGTACCAGCAAATTCTTGTACTGTTAAGTAATACTTTTGGCGCATCTTAGATGTTAAGAAACAACAATATACTCAGAGTAGCAAAGACGCCGACTTGGGGGAGGAGCAAGGAGCCCTCTCCCTCCTCAAATTACAAAAAGTAGCATCAACTCTTTGTAATAATATAGAAGATACGTGGCTTTCTAATTAATCCCAGGATAAGTTTCTCATGTCTAAATGTCATCAATTTGTGTTTTTGGGCTCGATCCCGGCCAAAGTAACAGTACTGTAGGCTATATTTAAGTGAAATCTAAATGGTATTAAATAAAACCACCAATACTTAATAAATATATTATTATTATTATTATTATTATTATTAGTTGTTTAATATAACAGGAGTAGTTTCGACCAAACTGAGGCCATCATCTGCAATCTTAATTTGTCGGAAGAAATTATTAAACTAGCATTACTGGTTCAAGAGATATTAGAAAGCCGATGACCTATTAGTTTTAGGTCCTTTGGTTAAATTAAGGGGGCTATAGGAAAATAGGAGGCGTCATCTCATGCAAAATGGGTTGGCACAATCTCACAGCCATCTCTCCGCCACCGCGTGCGCTCATTGGTCAAATCAAATAGCGCACGCTTCCCCAGTTTCCTGTTACACATTCCCGTCCCTTTTCCAAAATCACTGCCACAAAAAATATCCAGCAACCGAGAGGCAACACTATGTTGGCAGACAGTACTTCGTGGTACCAATCTCCGCCACGACATGCGCTCATTGTTTCCTGTACTTTGGTCGACAGTACGTCGTGGTACCAATCTCCGCCACCGCACGCACTCATTGTTTCCTGTAACACATTTCCGTCCCTTTTCCAAAATCATTCCCACAAAAAATATCCAGCAACCGAAAGGAAAGATGTTACACATCAAAAGTATAAAGTTGCGAGTAATTTCGAGATTCTCTTAAAATATTCCAAAATTATCAAAATCAGATGTGTTAGAAAGTAATTTAATCAAAAATATAACCAAAAATATAAATTATCTTAATTTAAAGTTTAAATTATACGCCAATAATTTAAACTTTTTATTCATCTATCTATTTGAAACATTTGTGATAAATTATCTTCTAAAAAACGTATAAAAGTGTCGTGTTGCAGTCAAGATCTTTAAGGTTAAAGGAGGTCAGCCACACGCCAGCATGAGTTGCCGTAGATGAATTGTTTGGGTGGCATAAATACCGCTACACTACCACGTGTTGATAAGTACTTAAATTAATTTTACTTGTTAAATAAGACCAGAAAATGAGACCACAATAGGGATTCAAACCCGAACGTCTTGCTGACCGGGCAGGTGAATTTAGCCCCCCAATGTGGCCACGTTCTGATCGCGGATATCTTCAAATCTTGGATGGAGGACATAACAGAGAGACTAGTACTCACAAAGGTGTAAGCCAAGGCTGCAACGTATCGCCCATACCTTTCAATCTATATGTTGAACAGGCAATGAAGGTTATAAGATAAAACTTTAGAGTTAGTTAGTTATTGTTGTTTAAAGTGGCGGAACAGCGAGGTCATCTACCGCAAATCGTTCGGGTAATAATATATTGAAATTTTACAGTTAGTCAACACAAAAGACAATTACTGGGGCAAGCGACAAAAAACGTAAAAAAATGTGATTAATATATAGCCTATATATTTGTTATGGACTATAAAAGAGGGAGAAAACTATAGGATGACATGTTTGCTCGTCAAGCGAGCATCATCAAATCTTTATATACATATCATCCTAAATTTTTCTCCATCTTCTGTAGTCCAAAACAAATTTATATTTTAATCACATGTACAGTATGAGCCAAAATATACAGTACTGGAAAATTATGTTACTGTTACTGTTACTGTTATTATTTTGTTATCGGGATGATAATGTAAATGTTCAAAATGTGCTCCATTGCACTGTAGACAGTGCTTATAACGTTCACGCAGATTTTCAAACATATTCTGGAACATAGGTCCCTTGAGTGTCCTGAAAAACGAGGCGATCTTCTGACGTAATGCAGGCACAGTTTTGGGTGGATCTGGACAGCTAAAAACTTCCTACTTTAACACTCCCCGCACGTAAGCATGAGGTTGTTTGAGATCGGGGGAATGTGATGGGTAAGGGAACTCAGTCCCACGGGAAATGATTCGTCCTGGAAAGGTTTCTTGCAGCATAGCCAAGACCAGGCAGTTCCAGCCGAGCTGCTCGCCCGTGAGCAGCTGAGTACTCGCTGCCTTGTGTGAGTAAACCTGCAATATGCAATACAGCTCTGCTGTAGGGGTAGCCGTTACTAAGCGGTGGTTACATCAAGACTGGCAGGAATCGCATGGACTTGTACTATGACCTTCGCCCAGTGACGTATTGGCCATCACCCCCAGTCCCTCTCCAACCGTACTCCGAGCATTACTGCTGAGTACTCGCGTGTACACATACTCAAACTCGTGGATTTGGAACAGCCTGGCCTAGACTGTCGAGTGGTGTGGCAGGTCGGGGGCCCCGTCTTGTTGGAACCACTGTCTATTCTTCGGAATGTTCCTGGCACGACAAATCCTTCTTAGATCCTGCATACATGGCCTGACCACCATATTCCTACAACGTTCCTGGTTAACATCATCCTCAATTTCAGGGCTGTTCGCGGAAGACTTTGCTTTGGTAACTGCAACACCTGATTGAGGACACGTCCATGATTTTCATTTGTGGACAAAGCTTGCCTCGGTGTGTGAGTGGTCCCCAAGCTTGCAGGGTCGCTCCTGGCCGTGCTGAGTGATTTTTGAAAGGCGGCAAAAATTACGAAACCACATCATACGATGTTGGCATGTCATAGAACCCATTTGAATTCAGTAGGCCGTGTTCATAATGGCAAAATTAATCTCGGCAGTTACCGCCAACACAAAGTTCCTCATTTCTCTGCTAGAAAGCGCTATAGTGTTCAAGGAGCTTAGATATCTAACCTGCTTGACTTGCATAGTGTTTCAAGGAACAACGAAATTCGACATGCAAGCTACCCTCTGGGTGTCAAATAACAAAGCTTGCACCCGGCACACGAGGCCATACGATATTATTATTATTATTATTATTATTATTATTATTATTATTAATTGTGGACACAGTTACTGGCCTACCAGACCTTCCCTTCCGTTTACACAATACACTACCCGTACGACGAAATTTTGTAGACATAGACAGCATAACTGTGTTGTTTGGTGCCGACTTATTAAAGTGTTCACGATATTGTTCCGCCACTAAATTTAAACTCGGCCTGCCTTGATAACCATTTCCGTACGAGCGAAAATAATACTCCAATATAAGCACTTTTTCCTCCGTCGCGAGATCCATTATCACTTCCAACCACAGAGCACAACGTTCGTTACACAACTATAGGGGTACCAGGTAGAAAAGACTGTTGGAGGCGGGGCTCGCATTACGTAGCTGCTGAAGAGCTTCCCCCTCCATACACGACTTCGGAAGGTCCAGCGAAAAGGACAACGAAGGAAGTAGCAGCGAGAAAGAGAGAGAGACACTTCCCCTACCTGACGCACATGCGCAGAAGAAAGACTAGCAGTTGAGAGGCAAGGGAGCTGGAAACACTCTCCCCTACTTTGGTGCGCTTGCGCATTGAAACAATCTTTTCTACCTGGTCACTCTATAGCAATACATCATGGTGATCCTTGCCACGGTGGGTGAGTGGATAGCGTGTCGGTCTACTAACCCCAAGATTGCAGGTTCGCTCCTAGCCGTGGTAAGTGATTTTTGAAAGACGGCAAAAATACGACACGCATGTCATACTATGTTGGCATGTCAAAGAACCCATTTGAATTCAGTAGGCCATGTTCACAATGGAAAAATTAATCTCGGGAGTTTCCGCCAACTTAAAGTTCATAATTTCTCTACTAGAAAGCGCTATAGTGTTCAAGGAGCTTAGGTATCTAACCTCCTTGACTTTCATAGTGATTCAAGGAACAACGAAATTCGACATGCAAGCTACCCTCTGTGTGTCAAATTACAAAGCTTGCACCCAACACCGAGGTCATACGATATTATTATTATTATTATTATTATTATTATGGTGATGCAACAACACTCAGACGCTCAGGCATGCGCATGCACGCTGCGCGAAAAGGAGTACTGTATATTTTGGCGCATACTTTTATTCAGGTTGTCTTTTGTGTGTTAAAGTATCTGGAATTATATTGTATGGACCATCTGAAAAGTTGCAGTATCAATGTCAATAGGGCAACACTGAAAGATGGCTTCAAAGCTATCTAAACTTTAGGGTATAGTATACACGGCCGGATGCCATTCAAGACGCCTAGAGCATTTATGAGAAATTAAATAAATGAAAATCAATGGAACTTGGCGAGAAGTTGGAAGAAAGCTGTGGTCTCATGGAAGGTACCGTCCCGGCATTTCCCTGGAGTTGAAAATAGCAAACCACAGAAAACCATTTCAAGGACGATCGACGGTGAGGTTTTAACTCACTCGCCTTTCGAGTTCAGAAATACATATTAGTGCGTAGCTATGACAGTTGGTAGTCCACCAATTTTGTACATCCCACGCGCTTGCTCATGATAAAATATCTGAAAATTATTCCAGGCAATACAATAATCCCATAAACAGGTTTTGGGAGGGGTAAGTTAAGGAATACGTTATACCCGTTGGCATACACGTCCCTCAAAGACTTCCTGGTTTCATGGAACGCGGATTTCAGAATCCTTCAGTGCACTGGTTACAAGGAATTGAGGTTTTGCTGCCGAATACTAGCATAGCATTTAAATGTCAGGCATCACTCCACCTCCTCAATAATCAATATCTTGCCTCAATGACCTAATTAGGCTGAGGAGAAAACTCGATCAAGAGTATTAGGTTACAAGATGCACTAGAGAGTGCAAGAACATGACCTTTCGTCAGAAGAGTTACCTCAACTGGCGACTAATCTTCTCGATCAGGAGCACCGCAATTCGCCGCGGGCAGGTAGTTCCAGTGGAGGATGGGCTCAACGCTTGCCATCGTCAACAGATGAATTATCCAACAATCACCCAGCCAGAAACCTCGGTGAACTTAATTCGAGCAGGAAAGATGGACCGACAGCTTCCAAGTCCAGTTTTATTCATTCATTCGGTGATACAATTGCGCAGGGCTGTAGTCACATCGAGGGAAAAATAATAGTGTTCAGTATCGTTTGCAGGATATGCTTGCAGTGCTTTAGTACCATACTGGATGCAGGCAGAGAATGAAATTATCGATCTTCCTGCCAACACGCGTTAGTTGGGTTGCAGCAAACGATATTGGAAGGGGCTGCTGAATCACCCGGTATTCAGGGTGTCTTTTATGTACTTGAGAACCCATAAGGGGCGTGTAATGGGATGGGTATAGGATCAATTTGAGATAGGGAACATGGGGTCGGAATGGCCTCCCAACCCCAGAAAACAGGTTTGTTTCAGGCACTCCGCCCCTGTAAAGTAGGCAAGCGCGCCTGTGTTACTCTGAGGTCAGGCACTCTTTCGTTGTCAACGGTCTTGGCGCGACCAGCCCTCAACGCTGCGTTAGCCGAGAGCTGCATTCCTCTTGCCAATCGATAGTTCCCTCGACTGTAACTACTACAGAAACACACGTAACTCGTTGATACTAATAATCAAAAGGCAATTAATTTACAGAACCCACGATAGTTTTAAAAATTCAACACAGAATAAACACGCACTGTGATTACGCCCCCTCCTTCCCCTCTAAAAAATAAAGGAAAAGAAATAGAAAAAAATGAATGCATGGCACGCCAGGAAAAAAGAACCCGGGACCACCGGGACATCGCGCCTCGCCGCTATCCTCTCGGCTAACGCAGCGTTGAGGGCTGGTCGCGCCAAGACCGTTGACAGCGAAAGAGTGCCTCACCTCAGAGTCACACATGGCGCGCTTCCCCACTTTACAGGGGCGGAGGGCCTGAAACAAACCTGTTTTCTGGGGTTAGGAGGCCATTCCGACCCCAGGTTCCCTATCTCAAATTGATCCTATACCCATCCCCTACACGCCCCTTAAGGGTACTCAAGTACATAAATGACACTCTGTATATTGTTATGGATTACAGAAGAGGAAGAAATAATAACAACATAGGCCTATATATACTATTTTAATCACGTGTAATTCTTTTCATGTTATTCTTCGCATGTTCCAGTAATTGGAATTATATTATGTCGGCCGACTGAAAACTTGTAATATCATTTATCAAAAAGACAACACTTAAAAAACGCGTCGAAGCTATCTATATTCTTTTTCAGGTGTACGGAACAATACCCATTACGATTTGGGTACAAACGTGTAGACCGATTGAAAATCATTTATAGTTAAAAATAAAAATTGAGATTAAACAACAATACTTGGACTTTCATGTACGAAGCATGTTAAAGAACCTTCCAGTAATTACACCTGTGCGAAGCTAAATAAGGTTAAACATTTGACAAACGCTCTTAGGTTCCGACGTTCGTCGCCAGGAGCCGACTGCGATGGCATCTGGTAATCAATTTCTGGACTAGTAGTCGTTGACGGTGGCGTTTGGCGGCAAAAGTAGGAACTACTTTAAAAAAAATCAATGTCTGCAGTCCTTATTTGAATTGAATTGAAAACAGATAACACACACTAATACAGTCATCACAATTAACACCGGTTGTCAGACAGATTCTACACACACCCAAAGTACACGGGGCTATATGACCGCGTTGTCGCAGCAACTAAACTGAGGAACCAACCAACCAACCATGTACGAAAGTCTTCAAAGTCAGAAATACACACAAATTTCAAAATATTGATTACTGTGGCTAACCAACAAGAAAAAAAAGTAAAGCGTTTTCCGTTACTCTGTTATTGCTTCTTCCGTTCTTTCCCTTGAATCTTGTTACCAATACTGGTATACAATCTTCTTAAAACCATTATGTTTTGATTACACAGCTTTATGACTTACAAACGCTATGGAAACCTTACCCTGTAACCTCATACTTCCCCGTTATACAGTAATAATCCAGGAAACGGGATAAAGTTCTATCAAAACAAACTGTATGTAATTTTCAAAAGCAATGGAACGTGATGCAAATCAGTGAAGCACTCGCTACATCTCCGCTTAAGACGTTCTTGTTTAGCACAAAGTAATAAAGAGTATAATCTGCCATCTGGTGGCTGCAAGTAGTATGTGTTACATCTCATAAAGATATGTATCGAGCAAAATCCGTACCACGTCATTTTACCTAATTGTGTGGATCGCGTGAACTGTACTGCTAGAGTTAGTTATCTAAACGGTGCATCGCGGAGAAGGAGTACAGCAGACAGACTAATGAACCGAGCATGTATGTTTACATCACCTCCATTTAGTTCATCAAGATGTCTAAACATCAACTCGCAAAAACAGCGCGGTATCTTGTTATGTCTCTGGAAAGGGTAACATGACGTGGTTTACTGTTCCGTCAGCCAGATAGTCCAAACATATATTTTTCATTTACAACTACTACTGCCGCTGTTGATATGGATACAGTGGTAGCCAGCCCCGTGTTCTTGAGTGAGTTATTATGATCAGTGTAGTAGTGTGGGTAAGTATAACGGTTTAAGGATTAGGATGCCCTAAGACTTAAGGAACTATCCCATCATTTTCTTGGAGTGTGAAAATAAGCTAGAAAATTGACAGTCAGGATATCCGCTATGAGCACCAAGATTCAAACCCTGCTACCAGCTTTAGTCGTAGAGCGTACCTAAGGTATGACAAGAGACAGTAAAATGATTGCGCATCAGTCGCTCAAGTGTGTCACCAATCTTTCATTCAAGACAAAAGTCATCTTCGTAACTGTTTTAACAAATATTTCTTCTGGGAGACAAGACAATGAACCCCATTCTTTCATAAGTCTTCAAGCCGTTGATAGAAGCACAACCGTCGGTCCAAAACTGACTTCCTCGAATATCTTTATTCAGACCACCAAATATAGAATTAAGACACTTGGCAGAAAGGGAGATGCACCATGATAGAGAACCACCCAGGAATGCTATAGATCGATACCATGTTTCTCCATGGCCTGTTTGCCTTCTCTTGATGAATACAGTCTATTTGAATTTGTCAGTTGGCACAGGCTAGAGTAAAATGTGGCTTTTCACCGATGCCTCTGTCTCACTCATGGCTGTGATTATATGGAAGCTACTGAGGTATGGGTGGTGCTTAGTAATGACATTCAGGGCACAGTCAGTGCCTGTGAATGCTGTGGAAGATTCTACTCATAGGGTTAGTACTGCTGTTCTTACTCAGTGAGGAAAGCAATAGCAAACTATCTCACTCCTCATCTTGCCTAGTACGCCTCAATATAGGTCTGCCTTGGGGTTTTGGGGGTATCTACCCACATAACATAATGGCGGACCTTTTTTAGGATCCAACCAGTCTTCGGGCTGACTACCTAACAGACAGACATGTTTCTCCACCTGACCCCACGCAACCCAGTGGGGGAGGGATATCACTCAGGAACTTATAGTTTGGATTCAGTGCCTTCTGACTTCCATGTGTTTCGATGGATAACATATGAACTATGACGACATTTCCACGAAGTAGCGTAATAATTTGCAAATCATACTGCTCCAGGTTACTGTGAACCCCACATCCTTTGCATTCCGAGCAGATGCGCTCTTCAACAACACAAGAACGATGCAAGCTCAAGGGAAGCTCATTTCCAATTTTTAGACTTAGTGTCAAACTGTGTAACACTTTGCCTGACAAGGACAGAGAATAACTTGTTGGTGAAGTCAACACACTTTAGGTGCTCTTGTTAAGACATGATATCAGCAAATTTAAGATTCCAACAAACTGCAGTTCTTTAATGCACAGCTTTGTTAATTCGAGGGTAAATGCGAGGGATCTTTAACAGAAAAGCAGCTGGGTAAGATTTTCGGATGTATCTACTGTATTCAGATTCCAACATTTAACAACATTTACTCGCGCTGTTTCCTCACGAACTGCTTCCAATAAGGAGCAGTACATTCGTAATGTACCTTCATTGTCGAAGAAACGCTGGATTTTGAAGTAAGAAAGATATATCTTTATCGCGTTGGAAGCGTTGTCTTAGTAATCGAAATGTAATGTTATTCAGTCGGTCAACACGATTGTACCAAATTGTACTGGGTGTTTCCCTAATCGTGAACAAAATTTACATTAGATTAATAAATACACTTGCATGACCAGTTTCGATCGAAGCGTGAATATCATTAAATCCTTTACATTCAGGCTATTAATTCTATGTCTACGAGCACGTGGAATTTACAATAATATATGAAAATGAAAATCCACTGCCTGCTTCCAGTCTCCGACCGGGTCAGGAATGGAATGAATGAAGCCCCCATCTAGCGGCGAGGATATGAACTGTGCCGGCTGCCGAGGCCTGACGCACTCCTCTGGGGCAATGATTAAATGAATGACAGATGAAATGAAATGATAGTGGAGAGTGTTGCTGGAATGAAATTTTGACAGGGAAAACCGGAGTACCCGGAGAAAAACCTGTCTGCCTCCGTTCTGTCCAGCACAGATCTCACATGGAGTGACCGGGATTTGAACCACGGACCCAGCGGTGAGAGGCCGACGTGCTGCCGCCTAAGCCACGGAGGCTTACAATAATATATACACTTATTTAATTGCAGCAGTTATTATACTAGCGCAACTTGTCAAGATTGACCTAGGTCGATCACCACTAATAATATCTTAACAATAATATCACCTTCGACTGCAGCACTAGCAGTAACATTCTGAACTATACGCCTTACTTGACATAAACCGATAGGACTCATTTGACGTACACCGTGACAGCTCAGATAGGCTAATGTAAAGCATATATTGAGTTGGCGATGCCATGGTAACGTTCGGCTATTCCTTCGTCAATTTCGCAAACCGGGAATAGTTTTCTGGGAATATCTCCGAAATCGTTCGTTTTACGCCTTAATTTACACATAAATGTTCCTTGATAGATACTCAATGTATTGGTGAAAACGTTAATAAAATATGTTCAGTACTTCCTGAGATTAACAGACGGAGAAAACGGACCGACTTTACAATATAACTTCTTCTTCGGTCGATTGGGCCACCTATGGACCACGGTGCTTGTGCCTTAGCTGTTGTCTGTTGGTGGATTGTTTGGCGACTGCTCTTTTGCTGGAATATTGAGTCTTTCTATTGGAACAGTAATCTTTCATTTTCTTGCTGAACTCTATCTTACGTTCTTCGGACCATTTCCTGGAGCGTTGTGGTGAACCTCTGTAATGGATGTGAGGAAAGGCCTGGTTTCAAATGTCAGACGGTAGCAACTCCTGTCATTTATTGTGTCTTGCTGAATATTAAGTTCAGCAAGATCCTTCTCAACTTGTTTGACCCACAAGGACCCAGTGGCTTTACCCTTCTTGGCTACCTTGAAGATCTTAGAAGGCAGTCTGTGGTGGTCCATTCTGTACAGGTGGCTGTAGAAAGCCAGACGTCTCCTTCTGATGGCATCGGTGAGGTTTTCCTGGTGCTTGTAGAGTAAGCAGTTTGGTTTATACCATCGTCTTCCATCTGGCAAGATCCTTGGTCCCACTATTTTCCGCAAGAATTTCCTTTCCTGTACCTCGAGGGTCCTTAGGGGAGTCTTCTTAGTTATAAACAGGCACTCAGCTGCTTAGATGATGGATGGTCTGACTACTGCATTATAGTGCCTTTCTTTCTTTCTTTCTTTCTTTATTTATTTCTTCGTTTTTCCCACTTATGGAGCGCGTTTGAACTTGTTGACTCGGGTTGACGGTGTTTTCCTCTTCTTCTCCTCCCAAAATCCCCTCATGAACTCACTATGCCTCTTCTTACGTTATTACGTCCATTTTTTCCAGTGGTCTTTTTTAGCTTTTTCGGCGAAGGAGTGATTTGTAACTCGAGTTCCAAAAGTCTTGCGGTTCATGATGATATCTTCTGTAATGTTTATTTCTTTCAGTCCTGCTTGATTTCTTGTAACCAACTGATTTTGACCTTCTTTGAATTAATTATATCAAGCAGTTTCTTCTGGTGTTGTACATTCTGCAGATGTGACCATAAAATTTCTATCGTCTCTTACTCACGGTATCAGTAAACTTATTGATTACTGTGTACACGTCTGTGGTTTTCCCTTTAATACATATACCATTAACATAAACGGGGCTACATATTTTCCTGGGAATTTTACGTTCCTGGATTTCGATTTCATCAATATGAGAGTGGCCTCCTAGAGATATAGTTTCGGAGGCGTACAATGCTTCCGGAAGAACACCTGTCTGGTAGTGCCGTAGTTTTGCATTTCGTGACATCACTCTTTTTATAGTGATTCCATGTTATTCGGTATTATAGTGTCTTTTACAATATACTATTTATTTGTTTACAGTCTATACACAACCCACGCACATGGAACTAAATGACTACAATGGCCAAGAGTAGGGGGGTGATGCCGATTCCAAATAGTGTCATGGCCGCCGCGTTAGTCCAAGCCAATATCTCGCGAACCCATGGTCGGATGTTGACATATGAGGTGTCGTTGAACTCGAGCTGACGTCCTCTTTCCTATTGACCATGTATTATATTTTTCAAAAATTCTTTGATTTTTTTTGTTTTCGAAAGTTGGTGATAGTTTGAAAACCAAAGATGATAGAACGTTGTGCCATGGTTCAAACGAATGGTCTTTATGACCTTTATTTTCTATAATAAAACTTTTTTACTTTTTATGTTTTTTTGAAAACACTCGAATTTTGAAAATCCTATATTTTGGAAACTAGGAACTCTACAAAAAAAATTGTTTAACATAAATCAATGGTCCCTACCCCCTCTACCCCCAAAATAAATTTCAAGTCTCTAGGATGAAAACCTGGTTTTACGGGATGCCGCTATGGATTAACATTTTTGTTTTTGTTTTGTACGCATGCGCACTGGGGATTTTTGTAAGAGGGCGAGCTCTTTGAAATAAATGATTGATAAGAAGGGGTTTTGGTGGTGAGGAGAGAGCCAGATAGTCGCCTACTTTCCTACGAAGTTTGGCAATATCTCTCGAACGCAAGGTCGGATTTGGACGTGTGATGTGTCAAATCGCTTGTCTCGAAGCCCTTTATATGTTATTAATAGGTTAGAGTTTTGAGAATGAGGGAAACAGGCTTTTTGGGGGTAAAACCATGATTTTAGACTTTTCCGATATCTCACGAATGCATGGTCGGATTTGGTCCTATGACGTGTCAAATGGCTTGTCTCGAAACCCTTTTTATTTTGGTATAGGGAAACAGATTTTTTTGTTGTAAAACCGTGATTTTAGACTTTCTGTTATATTTCACAAACCAATAACGCCAGAGACGTATACGAGGGGTCGTAGGACTCGGGGTGACGCCCCTTCCCCCCCCCCCCTTTCGAATATAGTATTTATGTTTAAAAAAATGCGAAAGGGCCTAACGACACTTATGTTGAAATCATTTCAGTTTTTAAAACTTTTCTTAAATCTGTCTAAAATGTTCATGACGAGTGGTTGTAGATAGAAAGAGACGATACCACTGGGCACGTGTTTCAACGAAGCTATTACTGGCCACGGTGGTGATATACCAATACAGTATTCGCTATTTCGATGAGACGGCGGGTCGAGGGTTCGTTTTCTGACTTTTCCTATGATGGAATTCCTAATTCCTAAACCCCCTGAAGGGGGTCTTTAACGTGTAAACGATTATGAGTGACATGACAAATGATAATTCCTTGATCCGATGAAGTTGGCTTTAGATAGAACAAACAGAACTTGGTTATATGTTGCTTGAAGTGAATATAGAAAACAAACTTGATGGGGCAGACTGACAGGATGTGAATGTTATTTGATCTTATTGGAATGCATTGACTTGACAGGACAATGAAAAAAAGCACAGAGATGCTGAGGACACTTGAAGGTCAAACGATATGGCAACCATGGTGGGAGGGGGAAGCTAGGATGATGTCGCCGATCATGTTCAATGTTCAATGGATGAATTTATATTTTGCGAAGCATTGTTCGGAGAGGGTCATGGGACGACTTGTTTTAAGGGTATTTATTTTTTCGATGTTTCCTATGGTGGACTCATTGATTGAAATAATCCAAAACTGCTAGGGCATGGCCTTGAGATTTTATAAACCGATAATGGGATTTTGACATACAAGATCCACTCAGAACTTGACATGATGTCATTCTTTTTATGGCTTATGAATTTCCCCAAAAAAGACCCAAAACAACAAGATCATGGACTTTTGCTTTTCTTAATATATTGCAAACCCATAATGTAAGATGTTTACTGTGGATGACGAAATCTAGCTAGGTAAAGAAAGAATTATTGTAGGCTATATGTATGGTGACTGACACGTCTTTGACCATTGGAACTTGTTTTCAGATCTGACTGTAGTACATAGGGAGTATAGGTTGTAGGCATGGACTGACAAACGATGCACACAAAATTCAATTTATCGATTCGAGAATTAAGAGTAGACTATCATTAACTAATCGGTTAAAGAGTGTAGCTAAAAATAAAAAAAATGGTGACTACATTAAACTAAACTGAACCAAGTCGAATCAAACCCAACTGAACCAAACCAAGCCTAAAGCAAACCAAACCTAATCAAGAACAAGCCAAGGGCTTAAGTGTAAAACTTGTGGGGGAATGCAGTCATTGGCAATGTCCAAAGGAAGGGATAACGCTCTACCTCTAGAGGGTAAGGTAAAGCTAGCGCATGGTGCTAATGCATATTCCCAAGTACATGAACCACACACACACAACTATCCTATGCTGTTTTTATAAGTTAACGGTTAAAACTTACTCAGTGGTTACTGAGCAAGATGGTCGCTGCACACAACAAGCTTTAAATACTTGAGGGTAATAATCTATACACACACACACACACACACACACACACACGCTTGTTCTAAACTAAACTGTCTTGCTGGCAGTGCTCACACAGTAGGCAAATGACAGAAATGCTTGGCTAACAGAAATACAATCATTTTCGTTTCTCTAATGTTACCAGCTAACCATTACATGCTATAGTGGTGAGCACATGTGCCTCTTGCACTGGAGATCGTAACTCGATTTCTAGCTCTAAGGCCTAGAATGGATCAAACTAAGAAAGAAGGGTATGGTGACGCAGTGTTTAAACTGTTAGCCTTTCACTAAGGTAGACTAGGGTTTGATTTTAGGTTAATATACATGTCATAAACAAACAAACAAAAAAGCAGAGATAATGTTTAAAACTGATTACACTTGTCTCTTTTCAAATTATTACTTATATTGCAAATACAAAGGTGGACTGGGTTTGATATACAGTTAATGCTGCCTATCGCATACTAGCCTGTAAGAAAGCCAAACAAGCAAAAGGCGTAGGTAGAGCAGTGGTAAAATCGCTATGTGTAGAGAACTACCTAACGGTTTTATGAACTGGCAATGGTATGTCGCATAAACAGTGCAGTATACAATCCAGCAACCATAATTTTTATCTTGTGGAACAGAGAAAACATATATAGAGAGATATAGAAAGCTTGTGGATGTATGGGTAGCATTGATTGTTTGACCAGAGAAAATACGATGAGGTAGGGTGGGGAGAGGGAGAATTAACACGTATATATGAATGGTAAATAGTATTTTTGTTTTTTTTCAATAGTTTTGTTTTTCAAATGCAGTGGTAGATAGCCGTTATTTTGTAAAACATTCTTACTTGCAGTAGTAATAAGACTCTATGGTTTCGCTAACACATAGATAGACTGAATTATTGCCATGGTCAAGCACTCACATTAAGATCATTTACAAAATCATAAAATGAAAAATAAAAAATCTTGTTTTGGAAATATCGTTTTTCAACAGACACAAAATAAATAAAAATGTGTAAACAGCAAAATGGAAAATCCATGGTCAAGCACTCACATTAAGATCATTTACAAAACCATAAAATGAAAAATAAAAAATCTTGTTTTGGAAATATCGATTTTTTTTTCAACATACACAAAATAAATATATAAAAAATTTGTAAACAGCAAAATGGAAAATCCATGTTTCCATATAGACAAAATTTAAAAACCTTAAACGGACATTTAAGAAAATATATGCAAATTGGAAATTGACAAATGTGTAAATATGAAAATGGAAAAATCCATGTTTCCATATCATGAAATTGAAAAACATCAAACTGTCATAAAAAAAATGCAAATGGAAAATTGACAAATTGCAATGTGTGAAATGTGAAATTGAACAAATGGCTATCATTATTTAAAAAAAAAAAAGAACATGGTGCTCTATGGTTGAGGTGTGAAACAAACCCTCTCTACTTATTTGGACCACCCGAGGCTGAGTAGACTAGTTTTAGTTGTCATACCACTTTTAAAAGTTTGTGTTAAATCTAGGAATTGAACCCAAGGGCTTGTAGGGGAGATCCAAGGTTATAATATGTTAAACAGATAGCCTTGCATGTAGGGTGTGGTAGCTATATAGAGATGAGACGTTTCGCTCGGGGGAGGGAGGCATGGAGATCTGCATCAAACCAGTCAAAAGACTGACGACTCAAACAACAACATGTAGAGCTCACCAAAATAATGTTGTGTAACGGTAAATGTTAGTCAACGAACAGTAATGCATTACTAAAACCCATGACACGATACCTAAGAGCTTTTCTAAAATTATTTTAAAATGCCTTTAACCCTATATTAAACACCCAGTTCACAAGACTCATAACTGCCATGTTATGGTCAAACAAAACAAAATCTATATTTCAAAACAAACAAGTGGTTTAGTCAATGTATACTGGAAAAAGTTCTATAAACACTCAAGTCCACAAAAATAATTAAATTAGTAACAGTCAGGTTGACCGAGTGGTTATGGTGTTTGACTTAAGTTCAAATTTTCTGTACAAGAAAGCAAGGGTTCGAATCCCTTACCTGATATAACTATTGCCTCAACATGGCTTGACCACACTCTATTATTGTGTACTCGGTACACAAACCATAAATAGAGTGTATTGTTTAAGGTCACTCTCTTTGCGAACATAGTCAGAGACTGTTGATGGTTAACAATTGCATTAATAGTGGGACATAGGGATAGCAATTAAGAAAAACAGACAATACCCATACACTATTTTTATTTATTTAATGTAAGTACTTGTACAATAGTTATATACAAACTACAATTCTCTTTTATCTATTACTATCTAGTCCTTTTCGATCCACTTGCATATCAAGGGCAGATGACTTTGTAGTTCAGCCCCTTTAAACAACAATAACACTACTTCTTGCATAGTCTGTGATGTTGATGACTCTTGAGGCGTGGAAGATGGATACAACATAACTTTTACAACAGGGGTTAAACGTTGCTCAACAAACAATGCACTATTTTGAGTAGCAACATCTTTCTTTTGTACTAACTTTTTAGCATTCTGATGATTTTTTGTCAACACCATTAGTGTTTTGTCTGGAGCACTACATCGCCTGATCACTCACACTTAAAACCACACCATTTCTACTTTTCATATTGCCTCGACATTTTGTTGACCTCTGTTTTGAGCATTGCCAGAATATTATTCCCTTAACATTTTGTCGTCTGTAGTTATAAGAGTAGCCTTTATAGAGTACACGTTGTTTACCTCGGTTAGTTGTAGTAAGTTCCATAGTATTAACTAACCTGTTAGTATGATTTGCACACTACAAAGGTTATCTCTGTTCTGGTAATTGAATTATTTAGCGTTGGCTTTTATATTTAATTCGTACAGTTTAAAGTGATAGAAAAGTGGTAGAAACGTGGTAGCAAAGTGGTAGACAATTGGCAGAAAAGTAGTAGAAAAGTGGTAGCAAAGTGGTAGAAAAGTGGTAGCAAACTAGAAAAGTGGTAGAAAAGTGGCAGAAAAGTAGTAGAAAAGTGGTAGCAAAGTGGTAGAAAAGTGGTAGCAAACTAGAAAAGTGGTAGAAAAGTGGCAGAAAAGTAGTAGAAAAGTGGTAGCAAAGTGGTAGAAAAGTGGTAGCAAACTAGAAAAGTGGTAGCAAAGTGGTAGCAAAGTGGTAGAAAATATTACATGTATTGTTACGAAATAGTTTAAGCGGTTACATGGATTCATTACACTATAATTTTAGCATCACGAAGCTCATTTTCTATATCCAAAAGTTCTTTCTCATATTTAGTATGACCAGCCTGTTTACAGGTATGCAAGTACTGAAGCCGCTGGATTAACTTACTGGGATTGTTCCAGTAAACAAATTTAACATATGATTTTTTTGGGTGTAAACCATTATCATCATCATCATCATCATCATCATTATCATCATAATCATCATCATCATCATGGTTATCATCATCAATATAATTATCATCACTATTACTATCTAATCCTTTTTGTTCATCTTGCAATGCAACAACCTTTGGCATAGTTTGTGTTGTCTTTGATAGTGTTAGAGGTTTCTTAGACGTTAACGACTGTCCTAACATGTCTTTTTCAGGAGATAATAAATGCTCTTTAACAAACAAAGCACTATCTTGAGCCACACTATTTTTTTCTTGGTCTTGCTTTTTTACCTTGGTTAGAGTATTTTGTCCATTTAAATGAGTATTATTTTGAGATTTACAATGATGATCGATTGAAATAAGTATGTTGGAGCCTTTTGTCTTAATCATTCCTCGACACTTTGTAGATCGTTGTTTCGAACAGCACCAAATAACAGTTCCATTTTTATTAGTTCTTTTTACAATATATGCATATCCTTTATAGTAAGCACATGGCTTACCATAGCTAGTCGTTGATACTTCCATGTCAACTGTTCAGCATAAACTAATCTCTAGTAAAGTTAACTCGATAATAAAAATGATTGTTTGTAGTATGTGCAGTTTAAAGTAAGAGCAAAAGTGAGAGTCAAAAGGTATAAAAGTGTTAGCAAAGTGGTGGAAGGGTGGTAGCAGTTTATAGTAGTCATGATCTTTTTTACTAGAATGTGATTTGAGTAAATGTAATTTCTAATCCTTAGCAGTGAGTAGTCAGTTAGTCTTGGTTCAGACAAGCGTAAACAGTTCTCCAATGAATCATAGATCAAGATTTTCATTATGAAACAGTTGTGTAACCAATTAGGTATCGGTACTTGATAGCTTCACACATGAACAAAAATTCCAACATATCTGACTTGAATTACATGATTTGAAAGTTGACAAAGAATATCCAATCAACCATTGTAGTTACAATGTCAAACACACAAAGACAAAATCAGCATGAAATTTTAAGTTACAGGAAAATTCTATGAAATAGACTATGCAGGAAATTTGGAAATACACATCAGAAGTTTGCAACACCATCCTTCTAGCCTATATAAATTTTCGACATGGAAAGTGTGCACTGCCCCTAACATTAAACCAATTTATCAATAACACAAGTCAACAATCAAAACATTTTGTGTTGAGTCTATCATTTAATGCATATATTCTGTCTACATTGAACAGTAACAAAAAAAACGCCATTCATAATTAATTAAGTTTGCTTTAATTCTTTATGTAATGATATATATACATATTTAAAGTTTTGGCTGACTGTTCAGGGTGAATCGGCTTTGAACACATAAGAGAGGGAATATTTTAAGACTTAACCTCAGCTCACCTAACATAACCTAAATTTACCTAACCTAACCTTGTCATATAGGTAAGAAACGGGTCAAGCTATGCTTTCGACTACCGAGTTTCAGCTACTTTTCAAGGTTACTCTCCCGAACATTGCCGGAGACTGCTGATAAACACTTATATTCTCACGGCGGCGGCGCGCAACGACTTACATGACGCGCTCCCCCCTTTTCATTGATCCCTGTTGATTTGTCCCTTTGGACTGGTCCCTGTTGACTAGCCCCTTTTGGACGGGCCCTTTTTGAATGGAGTCATTTTTGACGGGTCCCTGTGGACAGGTCCTTTTGGCTGATCCCTTTGGACCGGACCCTTTGACATAATTTGGATAATTGGATAACCTATGGACTGGCCCATGCAATTATCCAAATTATGTCAAAGGGTCCGGTCCAAAGGGATCAGCCAAAAGGACCTGTCCACAGGGACCCGTCAAAAATGACTCCATTCAAAAAGGGCCCGTCCAAAAGGGGCTAGTCAACAGGGACCAGTCCAAAGGGACAAATCAACAGGGATCAATGAAAAGGGGGGAGCGCGTCATGTAAGTCGTTGCGCGCCGCCGCCGTGAGAATATAAGTGTTTATCAGCAGTCTCCGGCAATGTTCGGGAGAGTAACCTTGAAAAGTAGCTGAAACTCGGTAGTCGAAAGCATAGCTTGACCCGTTTCTTACCTATATGACAAGGTTAGGTTAGGTAAATTTAGGTTATGTTAGGTGAGCTGAGGTTAAGTCTTAAAATATTCCCTCTCTTATGTGTTCAAAGCCGATTCACCCTGAACAGTCAGCCAAAACTTTAAATATGTATATATATCATTACATAAAGAATTAAAGCAAACTTAATTAATTATGAATGGCGTTTTTTTTGTTACTGTTCAATGTAGACAGAATATATGCATTAAATGATAGACTCAACACAAAATGTTTTGATTGTTGACTTGTGTTATTGATAAATTGGTTTAATGTTAGGGGCAGTGCACACTTTCCATGTCGAAAATTTATATAGGCTAGAAGGATGGTGTTGCAAACTTCTGATGTGTATTTCCAAATTTCCTGCATAGTCTATTTCATAGAATTTTCCTGTAACTTAAAATTTCATGCTGATTTTGTCTTTGTGTGTTTGACATTGTAACTACAATGGTTGATTGGATATTCTTTGTCAACTTTCAAATCATGTAATTCAAGTCAGATATGTTGGAATTTTTGTTCATGTGTGAAGCTATCAAGTACCGATACCTAATTAGTTACACAACTGTTTCATAATGAAAATCTTGATCTATGATTCATTGGAGAACTGTTTACGCTTGTCTGAACCAAGACTAACTGACTACTCACTGCTAAGGATTAGAAATTACATTTACTCAAATCACATTCTAGTAAAAAAGATCATGACTACTATAAACTGCTACCACCCTTCCACCACTTTGCTAACACTTTTATACCTTTTGACTCTCACTTTTGCTCTTACTTTAAACTGCACATACTACAAACAATCATTTTTATTATCGAGTTAACTTTACTAGAGATTAGTTTATGCTGAACAGTTGACATGGAAGTATCAACGACTAGCTATGGTAAGCCATGTGCTTACTATAAAGGATATGCATATATTGTAAAAAGAACTAATAAAAATGGAACTGTTATTTGGTGCTGTTCGAAACAACGATCTAAAAAGTGTCGAGGAATGATTAAGACAAAAGGCTCCAACATACTTATTTCAATCGATCATCATTGTAAATCTCAAAATAATACTCATTTAAATGGACAAAATACTCTAACCAAGGTAAAAAAGCAAGACCAAGAAAAAAATAGTGTGGCTCAAGATAGTGCTTTGTTTGTTAAAGAGCATTTATTATCTCCTGAAAAAGACATGTTAGGACAGTCGTTAACGTCTAAGAAACCTCTAACACTATCAAAGACAACACAAACTATGCCAAAGGTTGTTGCATTGCAAGATGAACAAAAAGGATTAGATAGTAATAGTGATGATAATTATATTGATGATGATAACCATGATGATGATGATGATTATGATGATAATGATGATGATGATGATGATGATAATGGTTTACACCCAAAAAAATCATATGTTAAATTTGTTTACTGGAACAATCCCAGTAAGTTAATCCAGCGGCTTCAGTACTTGCATACCTGTAAACAGGCTGGTCATACTAAATATGAGAAAGAACTTTTGGATATAGAAAATGAGCTTCGTGATGCTAAAATTATAGTGTAATGAATCCATGTAACCGCTTAAACTATTTCGTAACAATACATGTAATATTTTCTACCACTTTGCTACCACTTTTCTAGTTTGCTACCACTTTTCTACCACTTTGCTACTACTTTTCTGCCACTTTTCTACCACTTTTCTAGTTTGCTACCACTTTTCTACCACTTTGCTACCACTTTTCTACTACTTTTCTGCCACTTTTCTACCACTTTTCTAGTTTGCTACCACTTTTCTACCACTTTGCTACCACTTTTCTACTATTTTTCTGCCACTTTTCTACCACTTTGCTACCACTTTTCTACCACTATGTTACCAATTGTCTACCACTTTGCTACCACGTTTCTACCACTTTTCTATCACTTTAAACTGTACGAATTAAATATAAAAGCCAACGCTAAATAATTCAATTACCAGAACAGAGATAACCTTTGTAGTGTGCAAATCATACTAACAGGTTAGTTACTACTATGGAACTTACTACAACTAACCGAGGTAAACAACGTGTACTCTATAAAGGCTACTCTTATAACTACAGACGACAAAATGTTAAGGGAATAATATTCTGGCAATGCTCAAAACAGAGGTCAACAAAATGTCGAGGCAATATGAAAAGTAGAAATGGTGTGGTTTTAAGTGTGAGTGATCAGGCGATGTAGTGCTCCAGACAAAACACTAATGGTGTTGACAAAAAATCATCAGAATGCTAAAAAGTTAGTACAAGAGAAAGATGTTGCTACTCAAAATAGTGCATTGTTTGTTGAGCAACGTTTAACCCCTGTTGTAAAAGTTATGTTGTATCCATCTTCCACGCCTCAAGAGTCATCAACATCACAGACTATGCAAGAAGTAGTGTTATTGTTGTTTAAAGGGGCTGAACTACAAAGTCATCTGCCCTTGATATGCAAGTGGATCGAAAAGGACTAGATAGTAATAGATAAAAGAGAATTGTAGTTTGTATATAACTATTGTACAAGTACTTACATTAAATAAATAAAAATAGTGTATGGGTATTGTCTGTTTTTCTTAATTGCTATCCCTATGTCCCACTATTAATGCAATTGTTAACCATCAACAGTCTCTGACTATGTTCGCAAAGAGAGTGACCTTAAACAATACACTCTATTTATGGTTTGTGTACCGAGTACACAATAATAGAGTGTGGTCAAGCCATGTTGAGGCAATAGTTATATCAGGTAAGGGATTCGAACCCTTGCTTTCTTGTACAGAAAATTTGAACTTAAGTCAAACACCATAACCACTCGGTCAACCTGACTGTTACTAATTTAATTATTTTTGTGGACTTGAGTGTTCATAGAACTTTTTCCAGTATACATTGACTAAACCACTTGTTTGTTTTGAAATATAGATTTTGTTTTGTTTGACCATAACATGGTAGTTATGAGTCTTGTGAACTGGGTGTTTAATATAGGGTTAAAGGCATTTTAAAATAATTTTAGAAAAGCTCTTAGGTATCGTGTCATGGGTTTTAGTAATGCATTACTGTTCGTTGACTAACATTTACCGTTACACAACATTATTTTGGTGAGCTCTACATGTTGTTGTTTGAGTCATCAGTCTTTTGACTGGTTTGATGCAGATCTCCATGCCTCCCTCCCCCGAGCGAAACGTCTCATCTCTATATAGCTACCACACCCTACATGCAAGGCTATCTGTTTAACATATTATAACCTTGGATCTCCCCTACAAGCCCTTGGGTTCAATTCCTAGATTTAACACAAACTTTTAAAAGTGGTATGACAACTAAAACTAGTCTACTCAGCCTCGGGTGGTCCAAATAAGTAGAGAGGGTTTGTTTCACACCTCAACCATAGAGCACCATGTTCTTTTTTTTTTTTTAAATAATGATAGCCATTTGTTCAATTTCACATTTCACACATTGCAATTTGTCAATTTTCCATTTGCATTTTTTTTTATGACAGTTTGATGTTTTTCAATTTCATGATATGGAAACATGGATTTTTCCATTTTCATATTTACACATTTGTCAATTTCCAATTTGCATATATTTTCTTAAATGTCCGTTTAAGGTTTTTAAATTTTGTCTATATGGAAACATGGATTTTCCATTTTGCTGTTTACAAATTTTTTATATATTTATTTTGTGTATGTTGAAAAAAAAATCGATATTTCCAAAACAAGATTTTTTATTTTTCATTTTATGGTTTTGTAAATGATCTTAATGTGAGTGCTTGACCATGGATTTTCCATTTTGCTGTTTACACATTTTTATTTATTTTGTGTCTGTTGAAAAACGATATTTCCAAAACAAGATTTTTTATTTTTCATTTTATGATTTTGTAAATGATCTTAATGTGAGTGCTTGACCATGGCAATAATTCAGTCTATCTATGTGTTAGCGAAACCATAGAGTCTTATTACTACTGCAAGTAAGAATGTTTTACAAAATAACGGCTATCTACCACTGCATTTGAAAAACAAAACTATTGAAAAAAAAAAAAAATACTATTTACCATTCATATATACGTGTTAATTCTCCCTCTCCCCACCCTACCTCATCGTATTTTCTCTGGTCAAACAATCAATGCTACCCATACATCCACAAGCTTTCTATATCTCTCTATATATGTTTTCTCTGTTCCACAAGATAAAAATTATGGTTGCTGGATTGTATACTGCACTGTTTATGCGACATACCATTGCCAGTTCATAAAACCGTTAGGTAGTTCTCTACACATAGCGATTTTACCACTGCTCTACCTACGCCTTTTGCTTGTTTGGCTTTCTTACAGGCTAGTATGCGATAGGCAGCATTAACTGTATATCAAACCCAGTCCACCTTTGTATTTGCAATATAAGTAATAATTTGAAAAGAGACAAGTGTAATCAGTTTTAAACATTATCTCTGCTTTTTTGTTTGTTTGTTTATGACATGTATATTAACCTAAAATCAAACCCTAGTCTACCTTAGTGAAAGGCTAACAGTTTAAACACTGCGTCACCATACCCTTCTTTCTTAGTTTGATCCATTCTAGGCCTTAGAGCTAGAAATCGAGTTACGATCTCCAGTGCAAGAGGCACATGTGCTCACCACTATAGCATGTAATGGTTAGCTGGTAACATTAGAGAAACGAAAATGATTGTATTTCTGTTAGCCAAGCATTTCTGTCATTTGCCTACTGTGTGAGCACTGCCAGCAAGACAGTTTAGTTTAGAACAAGCGTGTGTGTGTGTGTGTGTGTGTGTGTGTGTGTGTATAGATTATTACCCTCAAGTATTTAAAGCTTGTTGTGTGCAGCGACCATCTTGCTCAGTAACCACTGAGTAAGTTTTAACCGTTAACTTATAAAAACAGCATAGGATAGTTGTGTGTGTGTGGTTCATGTACTTGGGAATATGCATTAGCACCATGCGCTAGCTTTACCTTACCCTCTAGAGGTAGAGCGTTATCCCTTCCTTTGGACATTGCCAATGACTGCATTCCCCCACAAGTTTTACACTTAAGCCCTTGGCTTGTTCTTGATTAGGTTTGGTTTGCTTTAGGCTTGGTTTGGTTCAGTTGGGTTTGATTCGACTTGGTTCAGTTTAGTTTAATGTAGTCAAGTAGGGGGATGATAGGGGTTCTGCCCCACTTCAGAACCCCCCTTGCTCTACTACTAAGCCTCAGCCATGTTAAATATCTCTTGAACGCATGGTCCGATTTTGACAAATGAGGTATTGTTGGACTCGGGCTGACGTCCTCTTTGCTATGGACCACTCGTTATATTTTTCAAATTTTTTTTGAAAATTTTTGTTTTCGAAACTATGTGATAGTTTGAAAACCAAACAGGATAGAACGTTGTGCCATGGCTCAAACGAACAGTCTTTATGACCTTTATTTTTTGTAATAAAACTTTTTTATTTTTTATATTTTTTTGAAAACACTCGAATTTTGAAAATCCTATATTTTGGAAACTAGGAACTCTACAAAAAAAATTGTTTAACGTAAATCAATGGTCCCTACCCCCTCTACCCCCAAAATAAATTTCAAGTCTCTAGAATGAAAACCTGCAGTAGTGTGGTAGTGGGAAAGCTGCTCCACTTAGGAAGTTGTGAGCCCCTGCGACCTTGGAATGGAAGGAGCCATGCTAGGAGGGCGTGCTTGGATTCGTTTTTTTCGTCTCGTCGTGCTCTTTACGGGAATGTCGGTGTCGAAAATGTGAAAATCTGGAAACACAGTCTTTTTGGGGTAAAAACGTGATTTTAGACTTTTTGTTATATCTCACGAACCAATAACGCTAGAGGCGTGTTCGACAGGTCCAAGGACTCGGGGTAACGTTCTCTCTCCTATGGACCACTCGTTATAATTTTTAATAAAATTGGAAACTCGATTTTGGGGTAAACACATGTTTTTTGTGATTTTGCCGATATCTCACGAAGCAATAACGCTAGAGGCATGTACGACGGGTCCAAGGATTCGGGCAGACGTTCTCTTTGCTATGAACTACTCGTTGTAATTTTTAAAAATTTTGGAAACGCGATTTTGGGGTAAACACGTGTTTTTTGTGATTTTTGCCGATATCTCACGAACTAATAACGCTAGAGACGTGTACGAGGTGTCCTAGGACTCGGGCTAACGCCCCCTTTCAAATGTGGTAGATATTTTTTTTAAAAAAAGATAATTCACAAAGGGCCTAACGCCGTACATGTTGAAAAAAAATCATTACCGTTACCTGTTTATAATGTTTATAAAGCGTGGTGGTTGAGAGAGACGATACGGCTGGGTATGTGTGTGTTTCAACGAACCTGTCGCTAACCACAAGGACCATGCTTAATAGAACAATCGCTATTTCGGCGGATCGGTGTATGACAGAGCGAGCGTGCGTTTTTCCTGATATTTTACCTTTAACGTGTAAACGATGATGAGAACTTGATTCTATGTTGGTCGAAGCGAGTATCGAAAACAAACGAGCAGGAGGTGAAGGTCATTTGAGCTTATTGGAAGGCTCCGATCTGACTTGACAACAGGTGCAATGGAAAAAATGACCAAGACGCTTGAAGGTGAAATAATCTGACCATTGTGGTGGCAGGGAAGTGCGAAAGGCGTGCACACATGTGAAACCACAGGCACGCTAAACCAGTGACATTCTGTCTTGCTTCGTACGTGACAAAATGCAAGTCCATGTGACATTTGATCTACCGCAGGTGTTCACCTTGGACGTTATCTGTCCACGTGCATGATAACTGTTAACAAGTCACATCCTGTTTTGCTTCGTACGTGACAAAATGCAAGTTCATGTGAAATTTGATCAGGCACAGGTGTTCGCCTGGGACGTTAGCTGCCCACGTGCACGATAAGAGAATGTTCAAAGCGTGGGAAAAAAAAAGATTATACATGCAATGTGATATATAAAGACACGTCGCTGACATTTCCACTCGCACTTATGTGACTACTTTTGAACACGCTACAGCGTTGTGTGAAACACTTGGCCTTGTTTAACAGTTTTGGTGTTGGTGGAAAATACTTATTCTTGTTGTGAGGTAGGTATATATTTATTCATTTATACATTTATTGATTTATATATAAATACATGCAATTATTTATTGATTAGGTAATTAATGATTTTATTTATTTATTTGTTTGCAGATAACCGGCATACCTTACATGTCAGAGGGAGAAGAAACTATTGCACTTTTGAGCCCACTAGAAGGGAAGAGTAACAAGTCACTGCAAGTAAAGGTGAGATGATTTTTTTTAAACTAACTTGTTTCATTTTTTTTTTGTTTTATGTTTTATTTTATGAAATGTATGTATTAACCTGAATTTAGGTATTTATAGCGGTTTATTTTATTTATTTTTAGAAACTTGGAAAGAATAGCCTTACCGCCGTAGCAGTCGCTGAAAAAAACCAGAAACGCACTAAAGCGAAACCACTGCCAAAGAGTGAACTGTTTAAAACTCAGGTAAGTCCAACTTAAAAATGCTATTCCATTTTACCACTACTGAAAACTCGTAGACAAAAAAAAATTCATTACCTGTACATGACTGGGACAATGATTGCTTTCTTGATTAATGGCTATGTTGTTGTTGTTGACTGGGAAAAGTACAAGGCCATGTTGGATTTTCTAAAAATAAAATAATAAATTTAATTTATGAGTGGTTCCCTATGGACTCAACGAATATCCACAGGTTTGAACATGATAATGTGAACAAAATGACATGACATTCATTTTTGTTTATATATTGGTTAAAGGGAGGGTGGGGGAATGTAAATGACTGTAGCTTTATAAAAAAGAAAATAAGTACATGGGTTACTGTTTGTGCCAACATACAGTTTATTTTTAATGGTGTTTTGATATATTAATGCCAATTAACGTTAACGTTTTATTTACAAGTATTGATTGATTGATTGATTGATTGATTGAGTGATGGGTTATTTTGTTTGCTTTTAGGTGTCGTCATGTGCCATTAACGTAATGAACAGACACTGAACAAGCATGCATTATGCTTTAAAGTACTCTGTGCAATGTTAATAACTTACAATAAGAAAACGTTTTATTATAACACATGGCGTTAGTACCAAATACAACAAGTGAGCAAGTTGGTTTACCACGTGGGTTAAATTTAAAATCAGAACATGATCGATGGTTAACATTTGAATCCTGGCCTGTAGGCTTTTTGTCGACGCATGAACTTGCAAAAGCCGTTTTTTTTTTACTTGAACCGAGGAGATGTGGTGCGCTGTGTGTTTTGTCGTATTGAACTTTCACACTGGGAAGAAGGGGATGATCCCTTTAGAGACCATTTGCGATGGTCTCCTCACTGTCCTTACATGCTTGGAAAGCAAGTGGGTAACCTACCCGTGCATTCATTTTACCGAACCACAAGGCCTATGGCCGCTACTTACGTTGCTGAATCACAAATAAATAATAATAATGATGTATTACCAGCCAACGGTAGTGTCGATATATGTGGTCCATATGCCATAGACAGTGTTGAATTGGCGTGTGCTTTTGAAAAATTGGGAGTTTGCAAGACTAAAGCACTAGCACACCCAGAGTACAGCTCTGTTGAAAAACGTTTCGAATCTTATAAAAATATTTGGCCATTAATATTAAAACACCTTACCAAACAGCTAAGTGAAGCTGGATTTTTTTATACTGGTGAAGGGGATAAAACAATATGTTTTTTATTGTGGATTTGCTTTAAAGGATTGGCAAATGACTGATGACCCTTTTGTGCAACACGCTCGTTGGTTTACCAAACTGTAAATACATGGTGTTGCTTAAAGGTCAGGAATTTGTGAACACTATTCGTAAAGAAAAAGTGATTGCAGCACAAGACATAAAAGTGCCTTTAGAGTTAGAGCACGCGGAGCAAATACATAAGGCTGAAAGAAAAGACTTGTCTCACGAACAGATACAAAAGTGTGACCAACAATTATGTAAAATTTGTTATCAAGATGAACTAGGTGTTGTATTTTTACCCTGTGGACACATGATAGCCTGTGTCAAGTGTGCATTAGAACTTAACACTTGTGCTATATGCAGAAAAGTAGTATCTGCAACAGTTAGGGCATTTCTTGCATAACTAGTATAATTTATTCGCCATGGATAGTGCAAAATCCCTAATTGCACAATATTATTAAAGCTGTTTTAGAGTGTAATAGATATGCTTTTGTTTTGTTTATAGACTACTACAATGAATGTTTTGAATGCTGTGGGACAATCATGTGGCTTAGAGACAAAGAAGCTCAGTGAATTGCCAATGCATATTCCATTCCGCATTATCAAGATTCGGAAATTGAAAACAGCATATGGTGATCGTGTACTTTGTGTATGTGAAAACTTTGAGACATTTCTGCCTATACGGTTTAATGATATGTCGGAGAGTGTTTTTGATGAAGTCAATAATGCTGTGCAACCTGTACACTTAATTTATGAAGGTTTTAAAAACATTAGGTGCATGGTTCGTTTTAATTAAATAAATAAATAATGTGAAATAATAATGGAAATTATAAGTAATGACAATATACTGAAAAAGAAAGAAAATATGTGCATAGAATAGTAATGTTTTAGTGTTTAGTGTTGTCTTTAAAAATATTATGATGAAACCAAAAAAAATGTATATAAAGTTTGTAAATAAATGCAAAATGATGTTACAATGCTGTTTTATTTTATACAAAGTTAGTATATTTAACATTGCAGAGTATACATGATTATGACAATAAATGCATACTGAATACAAGCCTTTCTCACATTATAATAGTCTGTTATAGTTTTAAACACAAGGCTTGTTGTAGATCATTTTATAGCAATGTCCCTTTAATGTTGTTTTCGAAAAGTGGGGAAGCCACAATGGTTGTATTGACATAAAAACCTTATGGTTATTACTATTTAGTCACTTTGATCCCCTTGCAGATCAACAGCAGATGACCTAGTTGTTCCACTCTTTAAAACGACAACAACACCACTACCTCTTGCATAGTTTGTGATGTTGATGGCTCTTGCGACGTGGAAGATGGATTAAAAATAACTTTGAGAACAGGGGTTAAACGTTGATCATTAAACAATGCACTATTTTGAGTAGCAATATGGTTTCTTGATTTTTTGTCGACGGCAACTGTGTTTCATGCGGTACACTACATTGATGATCACTGACACTTAAAACCTCACTATTTTTACTTTTTAGGTCACCACGACAATGTTTGGAACGTTGCTTTGAACAACGCCAAATAACAGTTCCATTTTTATTGGTTCGTTTCACAATATATGAATATCCTTTATAGTATGCGTAAGGCTTACCATACCTAGTCACTGATACTTCCATATCAACTGTCGAGCATAGACTAAGCTCTAGTAAAGTCAACTTGGTAATAAGAATACTAGTTTAATGTGAGAGCAAATATGGATCCAAAGAGTTCAGGTAAAAGTGAAAGCAAATAAGCAAATATTAGAAACAAGAGTTGGGGTGAAAGTGGTCGCAAAGTGGTAGACCCATTACACAATAATTTCAGCACGACGAAGCTCTTGTTCAATTTCTTTGATTTCCCAATCGTGACCAGTATGGCCAGATTGACGTGAGGCATGCAACAACTGTAGCCGCTGGACGAGCTTATTGGGATTGTGCCAGTATACAAATTTAACAAATGGATTTTTAGGTGTAAACAAAGCATTACCATTATCATGATCATTATCATCATCGTCATTATCATCATCATGATCACCATTATCATCATGACCATCATCACTGTTACTATATAGTCCTTTTTGATCCTCTTGCAATACCACTTTATTTATAGTCTGAGTTGATTTTGACAGTGTTGAAGGTTTCTTGGACGTTGACAACTGTCCTAACATGACGTTTTGAGGACATGATAAGTCCTTTTGAACAAACACTGTACTATCTTTAGCCGCAATATCGTTTTCTTGAACTTGCTTTTTTAGCATTTTGATAATTGTTTTGTAAACAGTAAGCGTGGTTCGTTTCGAGCACTACATTGATGAACACTCACACTTAAAACCTTTCCATTTTTACTTTTCAGATTGCCTCGACATTTTGTTGACCTCTCTTTTGAGCATCGCCAGAATATTATTCCATTCACATTCTGGCGATTATAGTTATAGGAGTAGCCTTGATAGAGTGCACGTAGCCTACCTTTGTTGGTTGTAATAAGTTCCATAGTAGTAACTGACCTGTCAGTACGATGTTCACACTACAAAGGTTACAACTGTTTTGCTGATGGAGTGACCTACTATAAGCTTATATATTGGCTTATGTGTTGGCTTTTTGTGTTGGCTTTTCGTGTTGGCTTTTGTGTTGGCTTATGTGTTGGCTTTTTGTGTTGGCTTTTTGTGTTGGCTTTTCATGTTGGCTTTTCGTGTTGGCTTATGTGTTGGCTTTTTGTGTTGGCTTTTTGTGTTGGCTTTTCGTGTTGGCTTTTGTGTTGGCTTATGTGTTGGCTTTTTGTGTTGGCTTTTTGTGTTGGCTTTTCGTGTTGGCTTTTCGTGTTGGCTTTTCGTGTTGGCTTTTTGTGTTGGCTTTTTGTGTTGGCTTTTCGTGTTGGCTTTTGTGTTGGCTTATGTGTTGGCTTTTTGTGTTGGCTTTTTGTGTTGGCTTTTCGTGTTGGCTTTTCGTGTTGGCTTTTCGTGTTGGCTTTTTGTGTTGGCTTTTCGTGTTGGCATTTCGTGTTGGCTTTTGTGTTGGCTTTTCGTGTTGGCTTTTTGTGTTGGCTTTTCGTGTTGGCATTTCGTGTTGGCTTTTCGTGTTGGCTTTTTTTGTATTGGCCTTTCGTGTTGGCTTTTTGTATTGGCTTTTCGTGTTGGCTTTTTGTGTTGGCTTTAGTATTGGCTTTTGTATTGGCTTATTTGACAAGTTATTTGGTGTCAATGTATTTAGTGGATTTTTTCTTGGTGTTGGAAAGTAGTTGAAAGAGAGGGAATATTTAAAGACTTAACCTCAGCTCACTAACCTAACCTAACCTTTCAACTCTCAGATGTTAATTAAATTCTGTGCATTGTCGAGTTGGAGCCCAAGACCTCAGGGGTAAAAAAAAAACAATTATTTTTGACGACTTATTTTGGTAACTTATTTTAATGGCTAACCTAACTTTACCTAACCTAACCTAACCTAACCTCAGCTCACTTTGGATATTACTAGTAAGTGTTCATATCCTCTGCTAGGTAGCATGCTAGTAGTACAGGTAGTGCTCATATTTACCGCTAGATAGCGGAAACATACTTTGCATGTTGCATGTGACACTTGTGAAGTTTAACCACATGCAAGACGTGCTTGTATAAGTTCTCTATTTAAACTCAATATACAATTAACCACTAAATGTTCAGAACTAACATGTATAGCCATGTTTAGGGTATATAGGAGACCCTTAGCAAGAAAGGCTGTCTAACCCACGAGTGTACAGCCTTGTCATACGCAGTAAGCCCCTGTTGGCTTTCTCAAATTGTTGTTGTTGTTGTTTTCTGCCAACAGGGGCTTACTGCGTATGACAAGGCTGTACACTCGTGGGTTAGACAGCCTTTCTTGCTAAGGGTCTCCTATATACCCTAAACATGGCTATACATGTTAGTTCTGAACATTTAGTGGTTAATTGTATATTGAGTTTAAATAGAGAACTTATACAAGCACGTCTTGCATGTGGTTAAACTTCACAAGTGTCACATGCAACATGCAAAGTATGTTTCCGCTATCTAGCGGTAAATATGAGCACTACCTGTACTACTAGCATGCTACCTAGCAGAGGATATGAACACTTACTAGTAATATCCAAAGTGAGCTGAGGTTAGGTTAGGTTAGGTTAGGTAAAGTTAGGTTAGCCATTAAAATAAGTTACCAAAATAAGTCGTCAAAAATAATTGTTTTTTTTTTACCCCTGAGGTCTTGGGCTCCAACTCGACAATGCACAGAATTTAATTAACATCTGAGAGTTGAAAGGTTAGGTTAGGTTAGTGAGCTGAGGTTAAGTCTTTAAATATTCCCTCTCTTTCAACTACTTTCCAACACCAAGAAAAAATCCACTAAATACATTGACACAAATAACTTGTCAAATAAGCCAATACAAAAGCCAATACTAAAGCCAACACAAAAAGCCAACACGAAAAGCCAATACAAAAAGCCAACACGAAAGGCCAATACAAAAAAAGCCAACACGAAAAGCCAACACGAAATGCCAACACGAAAAGCCAACACAAAAAGCCAACACGAAAAGCCAACACAAAAGCCAACACGAAATGCCAACACGAAAAGCCAACACAAAAAGCCAACACGAAAAGCCAACACGAAAAGCCAACACGAAAAGCCAACACAAAAAGCCAACACAAAAAGCCAACACATAAGCCAACACAAAAGCCAACACGAAAAGCCAACACAAAAAGCCAACACAAAAAGCCAACACATAAGCCAACACGAAAAGCCAACATGAAAAGCCAACACAAAAAGCCAACACAAAAAGCCAACACATAAGCCAACACAAAAGCCAACACGAAAAGCCAACACAAAAAGCCAACACATAAGCCAATATATAAGCTTATAGTAGGTCACTCCATCAGCAAAACAGTTGTAACCTTTGTAGTGTGAACATCGTACTGACAGGTCAGTTACTACTATGGAACTTATTACAACCAACAAAGGTAGGCTACGTGCACTCTATCAAGGCTACTCCTATAACTATAATCGCCAGAATGTGAATGGAATAATATTCTGGCGATGCTCAAAAGAGAGGTCAACAAAATGTCGAGGCAATCTGAAAAGTAAAAATGGAAAGGTTTTAAGTGTGAGTGTTCATCAATGTAGTGCTCGAAACGAACCACGCTTACTGTTTACAAACAATTATCAAAATGCTAAAAAGCAAGTTCAAGAAAACGATATTGCGGCTAAAGATAGTACAGTGTTTGTTCAAAAGGACTTATCATGTCCTCAAAACGTCATGTTAGGACAGTTGTCAACGTCCAAGAAACCTTCAACACTGTCAAAATCAACTCAGACTATAAATAAAGTGGTATTGCAAGAGGATCAAAAAGGACTATATAGTAACAGTGATGATGGTCATGATGATAATGGTGATCATGATGATGATAATGACGATGATGATAATGATCATGATAATGGTAATGCTTTGTTTACACCTAAAAATCCATTTGTTAAATTTGTATACTGGCACAATCCCAATAAGCTCGTCCAGCGGCTACAGTTGTTGCATGCCTCACGTCAATCTGGCCATACTGGTCACGATTGGGAAATCAAAGAAATTGAACAAGAGCTTCGTCGTGCTGAAATTATTGTGTAATGGGTCTACCACTTTGCGACCACTTTCACCCCAACTCTTGTTTCTAATATTTGGCTTTCACTTTTACCTGAACTCTTTGGATCCATATTTGCTCTCACATTAAACTAGTATTCTTATTACCAAGTTGACTTTACTAGAGCTTAGTCTATGCTCGACAGTTGATATGGAAGTATCAGTGACTAGGTATGGTAAGCCTTACGCATACTATAAAGGATATTCATATATTGTGAAACGAACCAATAAAAATGGAACTGTTATTTGGCGTTGTTCAAAGCAACGTTCCAAACATTGTCGTGGTGACCTAAAAAGTAAAAATAGTGAGGTTTTAAGTGTCAGTGATCATCAATGTAGTGTACCGCATGAAACACAGTTGCCGTCGACAAAAAATCAAGAAAACCATATTGCTACTCAAAATAGTGCATTGTTTAATGATCAACGTTTAACCCCTGTTCTCAAAGTTATTTTTAATCCATCTTCCACGTCGCAAGAGCCATCAACATCACAAACTATGCAAGAGGTAGTGGTGTTGTTGTCGTTTTAAAGAGTGGAACAACTAGGTCATCTGCTGTTGATCTGCAAGGGGATCAAAGTGACTAAATAGTAATAACCATAAGGTTTTTATGTCAATACAACCATTGTGGCTTCCCCACTTTTCGAAAACAACATTAAAGGGACATTGCTATAAAATGATCTACAACAAGCCTTGTGTTTAAAACTATAACAGACTATTATAATGTGAGAAAGGCTTGTATTCAGTATGCATTTATTGTCATAATCATGTATACTCTGCAATGTTAAATATACTAACTTTGTATAAAATAAAACAGCATTGTAACATCATTTTGCATTTATTTACAAACTTTATATACATTTTTTTTGGTTTCATCATAATATTTTTAAAGACAACACTAAACACTAAAACATTACTATTCTATGCACATATTTTCTTTCTTTTTCAGTATATTGTCATTACTTATAATTTCCATTATTATTTCACATTATTTATTTATTTAATTAAAACGAACCATGCACCTAATGTTTTTAAAACCTTCATAAATTAAGTGTACAGGTTGCACAGCATTATTGACTTCATCAAAAACACTCTCCGACATATCATTAAACCGTATAGGCAGAAATGTCTCAAAGTTTTCACATACACAAAGTACACGATCACCATATGCTGTTTTCAATTTCCGAATCTTGATAATGCGGAATGGAATATGCATTGGCAATTCACTGAGCTTCTTTGTCTCTAAGCCACATGATTGTCCCACAGCATTCAAAACATTCATTGTAGTAGTCTATAAACAAAACAAAAGCATATCTATTACACTCTAAAACAGCTTTAATAATATTGTGCAATTAGGGATTTTGCACTATCCATGGCGAATAAATTATACTAGTTATGCAAGAAATGCCCTAACTGTTGCAGATACTACTTTTCTGCATATAGCACAAGTGTTAAGTTCTAATGCACACTTGACACAGGCTATCATGTGTCCACAGGGTAAAAATACAACACCTAGTTCATCTTGATAACAAATTTTACATAATTGTTGGTCACACTTTTGTATCTGTTCGTGAGACAAGTCTTTTCTTTCAGCCTTATGTATTTGCTCCGCGTGCTCTAACTCTAAAGGCACTTTTATGTCTTGTGCTGCAATCACTTTTTCTTTACGAATAGTGTTCACAAATTCCTGACCTTTAAGCAACACCATGTATTTACAGTTTGGTAACCAACGAGCGTGTTGCACAAAAGGGTCATCAGTCATTTGCCAATCCTTTAAAGCAAATCCACAATAAAAACATATTGTTTTATCCCCTTCACCAGTATAAAAAAATCCAGCTTCACTTAGCTGTTTGGTAAGGTGTTTTAATATTAATGGCCAAATATTTTTATAAGATTCGAAACGTTTTTCAACAGAGCTGTACTCTGGGTGTGCTAGTGCTTTAGTCTTGCAAACTCCCAATTTTTCAAAAGCACACGCCAATTCAACACTGTCTATGGCATATGGACCACATATATCGACACTACCGTTGGCTGGTAATACATCATTATTATTATTTATTTGTGATTCAGCAACGTAAGTAGCGGCCATAGGCCTTGTGGTTCGGTAAAATGAATGCACGGGTAGGTTACCCACTTGCTTTCCAAGCATGTAAGGACAGTGAGGAGACCATCGCAAATGGTCTCTAAAGGGATCATCCCCTTCTTCCCAGTGTGAAAGTTCAATACGACAAAACACACAGCGCACCACATCTCCTCGGTTCAAGTAAAAAAAAACGGCTTTTGCAAGTTCATGCGTCGACAAAAAGCCTACAGGCCAGGATTCAAATGTTAACCATCGATCATGTTCTGATTTTAAATTTAACCCACGTGGTAAACCAACTTGCTCACTTGTTGTATTTGGTACTAACGCCATGTGTTATAATAAAACGTTTTCTTATTGTAAGTTATTAACATTGCACAGAGTACTTTAAAGCATAATGCATGCTTGTTCAGTGTCTGTTCATTACGTTAATGGCACATGACGACACCTAAAAGCAAACAAAATAACCCATCACTCAATCAATCAATCAATCAATCAATCAATACTTGTAAATAAAACGTTAACGTTAATTGGCATTAATATATCAAAACACCATTAAAAATAAACTGTATGTTGGCACAAACAGTAACCCATGTACTTATTTTCTTTTTTATAAAGCTACAGTCATTTACATTCCCCCACCCTCCCTTTAACCAATATATAAACAAAAATGAATGTCATGTCATTTTGTTCACATTATCATGTTCAAACCTGTGGATATTCGTTGAGTCCATAGGGAACCACTCATAAATTAAATTTATTATTTTATTTTTAGAAAATCCAACATGGCCTTGTACTTTTCCCAGTCAACAACAACAACATAGCCATTAATCAAGAAAGCAATCATTGTCCCAGTCATGTACAGGTAATGAATTTTTTTTTGTCTACGAGTTTTCAGTAGTGGTAAAATGGAATAGCATTTTTAAGTTGGACTTACCTGAGTTTTAAACAGTTCACTCTTTGGCAGTGGTTTCGCTTTAGTGCGTTTCTGGTTTTTTTCAGCGACTGCTACGGCGGTAAGGCTATTCTTTCCAAGTTTCTAAAAATAAATAAAATAAACCGCTATAAATACCTAAATTCAGGTTAATACATACATTTCATAAAATAAAACATAAAACAAAAAAAAAATGAAACAAGTTAGTTTAAAAAAAATCATCTCACCTTTACTTGCAGTGACTTGTTACTCTTCCCTTCTAGTGGGCTCAAAAGTGCAATAGTTTCTTCTCCCTCTGACATGTAAGGTATGCCGGTTATCTGCAAACAAATAAATAAATAAAATCATTAATTACCTAATCAATAAATAATTGCATGTATTTATATATAAATCAATAAATGTATAAATGAATAAATATATACCTACCTCACAACAAGAATAAGTATTTTCCACCAACACCAAAACTGTTAAACAAGGCCAAGTGTTTCACACAACGCTGTAGCGTGTTCAAAAGTAGTCACATAAGTGCGAGTGGAAATGTCAGCGACGTGTCTTTATATATCACATTGCATGTATAATCTTTTTTTTTCCCACGCTTTGAACATTCTCTTATCGTGCACGTGGGCAGCTAACGTCCCAGGCGAACACCTGTGCCTGATCAAATTTCACATGAACTTGCATTTTGTCACGTACGAAGCAAAACAGGATGTGACTTGTTAACAGTTATCATGCACGTGGACAGATAACGTCCAAGGTGAACACCTGCGGTAGATCAAATGTCACATGGACTTGCATTTTGTCACGTACGAAGCAAGACAGAATGTCACTGGTTTAGCGTGCCTGTGGTTTCACATGTGTGCACGCCTTTCGCACTTCCCTGCCACCACAATGGTCAGATTATTTCACCTTCAAGCGTCTTGGTCATTTTTTCCATTGCACCTGTTGTCAAGTCAGATCGGAGCCTTCCAATAAGCTCAAATGACCTTCACCTCCTGCTCGTTTGTTTTCGATACTCGCTTCGACCAACATAGAATCAAGTTCTCATCATCGTTTACACGTTAAAGGTAAAATATCAGGAAAAACGCACGCTCGCTCTGTCATACACCGATCCGCCGAAATAGCGATTGTTCTATTAAGCATGGTCCTTGTGGTTAGCGACAGGTTCGTTGAAACACACACATACCCAGCCGTATCGTCTCTCTCAACCACCACGCTTTATAAACATTATAAACAGGTAACGGTAATGATTTTTTTTCAACATGTACGGCGTTAGGCCCTTTGTGAATTATCTTTTTTTAAAAAAAATATCTACCACATTTGAAAGGGGGCGTTAGCCCGAGTCCTAGGACACCTCGTACACGTCTCTAGCGTTATTAGTTCGTGAGATATCGGCAAAAATCACAAAAAACACGTGTTTACCCCAAAATCGCGTTTCCAAAATTTTTAAAAATTACAACGAGTAGTTCATAGCAAAGAGAACGTCTGCCCGAATCCTTGGACCCGTCGTACATGCCTCTAGCGTTATTGCTTCGTGAGATATCGGCAAAATCACAAAAAACATGTGTTTACCCCAAAATCGAGTTTCCAATTTTATTAAAAATTATAACGAGTGGTCCATAGGAGAGAGAACGTTACCCCGAGTCCTTGGACCTGTCGAACACGCCTCTAGCGTTATTGGTTCGTGAGATATAACAAAAAGTCTAAAATCACGTTTTTACCCCAAAAAGACTGTGTTTCCAGATTTTCACATTTTCGACACCGACATTCCCGTAAAGAGCACGACGAGACGAAAAAAACGAATCCAAGCACGCCCTCCTAGCATGGCTCCTTCCATTCCAAGGTCGCAGGGGCTCACAACTTCCTAAGTGGAGCAGCTTTCCCACTACCACACTACTGCAGGTTTTCATTCTAGAGACTTGAAATTTATTTTGGGGGTAGAGGGGGTAGGGACCATTGATTTACGTTAAACAATTTTTTTTGTAGAGTTCCTAGTTTCCAAAATATAGGATTTTCAAAATTCGAGTGTTTTCAAAAAAATATAAAAAATAAAAAAGTTTTATTACAAAAAATAAAGGTCATAAAGACTGTTCGTTTGAGCCATGGCACAACGTTCTATCCTGTTTGGTTTTCAAACTATCACATAGTTTCGAAAACAAAAATTTTCAAAAAAAATTTGAAAAATATAACGAGTGGTCCATAGCAAAGAGGACGTCAGCCCGAGTCCAACAATACCTCATTTGTCAAAATCGGACCATGCGTTCAAGAGATATTTAACATGGCTGAGGCTTAGTAGTAGAGCAAGGGGGGTTCTGAAGTGGGGCAGAACCCCTATCATCCCCCTACTTAGTCACCATTTTTTTATTTTTAGCTACACTCTTTAACCGATTAATTAATGATAGTCTACTCTTAATTCTCGAATCGATAAATTGAATTTTGTGTGCATCGTTTGTCAGTCCATGCCTACAACCTATACTCCCTATGTACTACAGTCAGATCTGAAAACAAGTTCCAATGGTCAAAGACGTGTCAGTCACCATACATATAGCCTACAATAATTCTTTCTTTACCTAGCTAGATTTCGTCATCCACAGTAAACATCTTACATTATGGGTTTGCAATATATTAAGAAAAGCAAAAGTCCATGATCTTGTTGTTTTGGGTCTTTTTTGGGGAAATTCATAAGCCATAAAAAGAATGACATCATGTCAAGTTCTGAGTGGATCTTGTATGTCAAAATCCCATTATCGGTTTATAAAATCTCAAGGCCATGCCCTAGCAGTTTTGGATTATTTCAATCAATGAGTCCACCATAGGAAACATCGAAAAAATAAATACCCTTAAAACAAGTCGTCCCATGACCCTCTCCGAACAATGCTTCGCAAAATATAAATTCATCCATTGAACATTGAACATGATCGGCGACATCATCCTAGCTTCCCCCTCCCACCATGGTTGCCATATCGTTTGACCTTCAAGTGTCCTCAGCATCTCTGTGCTTTTATTTTCATTGTCCTGTCAAGTCAATGCATTCCAATAAGATCAAATAACATTCACATCCTGTCAGTCTGCCCCATCAAGTTTGTTTTCTATATTCACTTCAAGCAACATATAACCAAGTTCTGTTTGTTCTATCTAAAGCCAACTTCATCGGATCAAGGAATTATCATTTGTCATGTCACTCATAATCGTTTACACGTTAAAGACCCCCTTCAGGGGGTTTAGGAATTAGGAATTCCATCATAGGAAAAGTCAGAAAACGAACCCTCGACCCGCCGTCTCATCGAAATAGCGAATACTGTATTGGTATATCACCACCGTGGCCAGTAATAGCTTCGTTGAAACACGTGCCCAGTGGTATCGTCTCTTTCTATCTACAACCACTCGTCATGAACATTTTAGACAGATTTAAGAAAAGTTTTAAAAACTGAAATGATTTCAACATAAGTGTCGTTAGGCCCTTTCGCATTTTTTTAAACATAAATACTATATTCGAAAGGGGGGGGGGGGAAGGGGCGTCACCCCGAGTCCTACGACCCCTCGTATACGTCTCTGGCGTTATTGGTTTGTGAAATATAACAGAAAGTCTAAAATCACGGTTTTACAACACAAAAATCTGTTTCCCTCATTCTCAAAAAACTTTAACCTATTACCAAAATAAAAAGGGTTTCGAGACAAGCCATTTGACACGTCATAGGACCAAATCCGACCATGCATTCGTGAGATATCGGAAAAGTCTAAAATCATGGTTTTACCCCCAAAAAGCCTGTTTCCCTCATTCTCAAAACTCTAACCTATTAATAACATATAAAGGGCTTCGAGACAAGCGATTTGACACATCACACGTCCAAATCCGACCTTGCGTTCGAGAGATATTGCCAAACTTCGTAGGAAAGTAGGCGACTATCTGGCTCTCTCCTCACCACCAAAACCCCTTCTTATCAATCATTTTTTTCAAAGAGCTCGCCCTCTTACAAAAATCCCCAGTGCGCATGCGTACAAAACAAAAACAAAAATGTTAATCCATAGCGGCATCCCGTAAAACCAGGTTTTCATCCTAGAGACTTGAAATTTATTTTGGGGGTAGAAGGGGTAGGGACCATTGATTTATGTTAAACAATTTTTTTTGTAGAGTTCCTAGTTTCCAAAATATAGGATTTTCAAAATTCGAGTGTTTTCAAAAAAACATAAAAAGTAAAAAAGTTTTATTATAGAAAATAAAGGTCATAAAGACCATTCGTTTGAACCATGGCACAACGTTCTATCATCTTTGGTTTTCAAACTATCACCAACTTTCGAAAACAAAAAAATTCAAAGAATTTTTGAAAAATATAATACATGGTCAATAGGAAAGAGGACGTCAGCTCGAGTTCAACGACACCTCATATGTCAACATCCGACCATGGGTTCGCGAGATATTGGCTTGGACTAACGCGGCGGCCATGACACTATTTGGAATCGGCATCACCCCCCTACTGCCAAGCCAACAACAATTATTTCATTTTTACCAATTTCGATTAGTATTAATCGGGATTCACCTACATGATAAGGAGAACCCATGTTGTGTAGAACACTGTGTCTATCAAGCGAGGTTCCTGTCCGCTAGTCTCCCGGATGTCAAGATAAGTTTGAATGTCTTATTTTAGACACACAAAGCTACACTTGTAAATGTAGATTATTCCGTTATTGTTCACGGCACATAAATATGTTGTGTTAAGCGCGTCGTGTATAATTAACGTTAATAACATGTCAATTAACATAACAATCAGGAGTCCTTCATCAAGTGATAAATCAAGGTCCTAACACCCATCTCAAATGGTTACTCTGTAGGATGTAACAATACGGAAAAATGTGCGGTGGCGACCAGCCCCGAAACTTGTCTGGCGCCAAGTAGTTTTCAGGAACTCACGTATGAAACATTCAAGACTGTGCTTTGAGACATGAGAAAGAGCAAGTCAGACGGCATCGGTGGCGTAGTTCGTAGCTTGCTGAGCTTCTATGCCCAAGATCACGGGTTCAAACCCAGCCGAAGTCGTCGGATTTTTAAGAGCGTTAAAATCCCTCAGTATGCCTTCCTTCAGAGTGGAAGTAAAGCCGGCGGGCCCATGTCATAGATTTATGGCATGTAAAAGAATCTTCCACTAATTACAATTGTGTGAAGCCAAATTTGTAGTTAAATTTGATTAACGCTCTATACGTTCCAAAGTTCATCGCCAGGTCCCGTTTGCGGTGGCATATAGTAGCCAAGTTCGTGGCTAGGTGTTTAGGAAAACCAAAGTGCAAACAGAAAGAGCAAGGTATAAGTATGACACAAATATGATAAAAACACTTCTATTCAAACATTTAATTAAATTTCACTTCAATAAAGCAGAGATACTTCGAACAAACCTAGTTTGCAACCCAATATTTGGAATCTTGGAAACCTTTATTGAATTAGTTCATTTTATATTTTATAGACGTAAATCGGTCTCCTGTTGGTCGATAATTATTAACTAGACTTTGAGGATGCTCTAAAACAGAAGCAAGAATCACCTGGCTTAATCAACTCAGTTATTACTCACTAGTTTACAGAGCATTGTTGAGTATACTGTAATTTACCAAGGGACCAGTATTTCATCAACATCTATGGAACCTTCATAATAGTATTAAGTGGCCCTTAAATTATTAATTTACAATATTCGCTTCTTCATAAGAAATAATCTCCCAAAATTATTATCCAGTGTCATCACATTGTTCTGATAACCGTGATGTCCTCAACACCTAATGTACAGTAAAGCAACAAGAGCAATATAACACGTCCCAAAAGGAGATATCCTGTAAGTTGTTATTTTTGTAACTCACAAGCAGCAGCATACAGTCTTCAGGGATACTCACCTAGAAACAGAAGAAAACATTAATAATTAATTGCACTAGAACATTCAAAATATTTTAGCAAACTAGTATTCTACTCCCCAAAAATGTATTTATTAATTTATGTATTTTACTTAATCATTTATAGATTGATTTATGTATTTATTATTATTATTATTATTATTATTATTATTATTATTATTATATCATTTCTCCCTTATGACAGTGTTTGAACTTAAATATCTCATGATGACATAATTTTCACTTCTCTCCCTTCTTCCTCTTCTCTTCCCAAAATATCTTCATCCTTTGACTGTGTTTCTGTTTCCTTTGTTCTGTCCACAATGTTCTTGTCTTCATCTTTTCATTTGCTTTACTTTTTAGCCTACTTTTCACATTTTGCAAAAATGAGGAAAAAGTAGACTTATGAGATCGATCCGGGAAAATGTGTGTCTGCCAGTCTGTCTGTCTGTCCTTCTGTCTGTCTGTCCTTCAGTCTGTCTGTCTGTCTGTCTGGCTGGCTGTGTGTGTCCCCCCCCCCCTATCAACTCCTAAACGGCTGCAGCAATCGAAACCAAGTTTAGTATGAGTAAAGATGTATACCGGAATATCTCACGCCCATATTTGAAAATGATGTCAGTGCTACCAACTGCTCAAAAAAACACACTAGAAATTTAAGCTCCATGTTGGATATCTTGGAAGGTATACATGGGAGCTATTCCAAAATTGGCACACATGTAGATAATACTATTTCAGTTTAACTTCCTGGAGGCCATACATGACAGTGTTGCCAAAATAATTTTAAACCTTCTGATAAATCCAATTTTTAAATGCATATTACATCTACACTATCAATTGGATTTCAACCAAATTTTGTATGTAGTATGCGTACAAAAACAGATATGTCTGAGCGTATTCTTAAGAGCCACCAGGGCTGCCAACTGTTAATAATTGCTCTCTCTATTTTTGTTTATCCAAATACCAATATATCAGAAAGTATGCAAGCCGGCAGCTTTAAACTACGCACACATATAGTACTTGACATTCTATATTACATTGGAGTAAGTTATATACGTCAGTGCTACCAACATGATTCTAAGCCTGCTGGGAGGTCCAAATTTAAATACATGTAACTTCTATACTATCATTTGGATTTCAACCAAATTTCGTATGTGCTATGTGTACCATAACAGATATGACTATGCGTATTCTTAAGATCAACCAGGGCTGCCAACTGTTAATAAATGCTGTCTCTATTTTTGTTACCCTAATATCAATATATCAGAAAGTATGCAAGCCAATAGCTCTAAACTTGGCACACGTATAGTACCTGGCATTCAAGATTAATTTGGAGTAACTTATATACCTCAGTGCTGCCAACATGATTCTAAGCCTGCTGATAGGTCCAATTTTAAAATGCATGTAACTTTTACTAACTAATGGATTTCATTCAAAATTGGCTCAACAATAGATCATATTATATTATTTCAGATTATTTCTGACCATCACACGCCTGACATTGTTGCAAACATGCATTTACGCGTGCTGATAGATCCAATGTCTAACTGCATGTGACGTCCATTGGGCTTCAACCAAATTTTGTATTCTGTACCTTAATAGATGGAACTAAAATATAAATTCTGTATCAAGGGCTGCCAATTGTAGTGCTCTATTAGGCTACATTATACCAGGTATATTTCGAACTAATTGGACATTTCGATTTTACCAACTTAATTACGACATTATTCTAGACAGGTTCATATACAGTAGATTAATCATTGGCATGAATCTTAATTTTAAGAAAAGTAGGCTCTTTAGTTCGTCACGGAACTTCTTGTTATATTCTTAATTTTGTTTCTGAATTCTCCTCTGTCTCCAATCATTTGCCTGTATTTATTTATTTATGCATTCATTCATTCATCTATTTATATATTTATTTATTGAATATTCAGTGAAATATTATTATTATTATTATTATTATTATTATTATTATTATTATTATTATTATTATTATTATTAGACTATTATTATTAGTAACTTGACTTTAAAACGTTGTATCTAAGGGTTGTTATTTGGCTTTTACACTACTTGGTGTCAAAATTATGCTTGAACATTCCAAAAACTAGGATACTTATAATGATCATAAAATATTGCTCTGAAATCATAATGGAAGAACATACAGTACGTAGACATCAAACCCATTCAAACTGTATACTTTAAAAACACTCAAATATTGAATCTTTGGCAGAATTTATGTCATTCATGTTTTGGGAAATACACTGCATACGTAATTACTTGACTTGCATTTGGAATTAATCTGACTGAATGTAGTCAATGCGACAAATTGTGACCCTGAATGTTAACATTTCTCGGAGCTGCTGACCTGTTATAGTTGCGTTCCTCAGACGATACTTGAGACAGAGAACAGAGGGGGATCTGTGTTGGGAACGACCTCACGTGAACGCGACTCGAGTACTGTAGGTTAGGAGGTCCAGACGCCAACAGCTGCACAATTCATTCACATATCCCCACTGTGGAGTAAAGCTGCACATCGTTCACTTCGGGTCACGAAATTTAACTTGAGGGATGTCGGCTAGGTTTATTCATTTCAACTCCTTAATATCCACACATCTTGTCGGTCAGGGTTGAGATGATTATGATGATTATGGTGATTATGATAGTGATGGCGCAGTGCCATAGTCACTTGCCCTTCACCCGAACGGCCTTGGTTCGAACCACGGTGAAAATGGGGTGAATTTATCAGTATCGCTATCTAGCCTTAAATACCCTACCATACCAAAAATGAGCCAAGTTAGCTCCGGAATTTTATTGGTTTGATAATAATAATAATAATAATAATAATAATAATAATAATAATAATAAGTATTATTATTATTACTATTCAGAGCCTCCGTGGCTTAGGAAGCAGCACGCTGGCCTCTCACCGCTGGGTCCGTGGTTCAAATCCCGGTCACTCCATGTGAGATCTGTGCTGGACAAAACGGAGGCAGACAGGTTTTTCTCCGGGTACTCCGGTTTTCCCTGTCAAAATGTAATTCCAGCAACACTCCCCACTATCATTTCATTCCGTCTGTCATTCATTTAATCATTGCTCCAGAGGAGTGTGACAGGCTTCGGCAGGCGGCACAGTTCATATCCTCGCCGCTAGGTGGGAGCTTCATTCATATCATTCCTGGCCCGGTCAGTCGACTGGAAGCAGGCTGTGGATTTTCACTATTATTATTATTATTGTTATTATTATTATTTCTATAATGTAGAAGTGGACAGATAATTGTGTGACATTAGCCTTAAGATCTTCCAATAGACAAATGTTTCCTTATCAGACAAATCTTCACACACACACAAGTTCACGGGGAAGATCGACAAGCTCCTCAAATAAAACAACAATAACAGAGGTGATGAGACAAAAATCTATACAATACCAAGAATACTGGGAAGATGTTCCAAGTCCCAAAATGAAACAACAACAACAACAAGAGACTGAAGAAGTGTATTTTGAGATTCAGTCTCGTATCAGTTACCAGCAAAGCACGTAGGAAAGTGCAGACCTCAGGCAAGCAGGCAGACACATTAGCCTACATTACAGAGAGTACGTGACAAACAGTTGTGTCAGCCAATGATCTAACACTGCAGGGAAAGAAGAAAGTGAATGAACTGTGGGAACTAGACTCGTGGGCGTACACTGGAATGTTCTGAGCTTATCTCCCGCGACGCTTCCTCAAGCTCGCACAATATTCCATCAGCCACATAGAGACCAAGGTAACTGCACTCGGGACATTACACCCTGCATCAGTGTTTTCCTGGCATTAAATTCGTTGTTATGTTGTGTATGACGAACTAGGATCAATTTGGACATCAGCCTCTATGTGAGTGTTGAATTGTATGTTGTTGTTTTGTTATTTGAGTCTTCAGTCTTTTGACTGGTTTGATGCAGCTCTCCATGCCTCCCTGTCCTGAGCTAATCGTTTCATCTCTATATAACTTCTTAATAATAATAATAATAATAATAATAATAATAATAAATGTGACGGCCTCTCCCCACTGCTTTTTAACTTATTGTTAGACAAAGTCATCAGGGAGTGGAAAAACAACATCAAAAGCATAAGCATTGGTACTCTGGAACAGAAAATAAAAGTAAAATGCCTAGCGTTTGCTGACGATCTAGCTATCTTTACCAAGACTAGCGAAGAAACCAAGTATGCCATAGAGAAGTTACATGAGTTAGCATCAAAGACAGGACTCCAAATATCGTATGAGAAGACGCATTTCATAGTAAATGGAGACCAGAATATCCCGAGATCTCCACTACAGACCAACTATGGAATAATTAGACACGTACCTTCCTTCAAATATTTAGGAGAAATTATTGTACCGTCTGGATTGGACAGGAAAGCTAATTTAGAAAGAGCTACCAAACTTCAGAAAGCATACCGAATAACATGGAATCACTATAATAAAAGAGTGATGTCACGAAATGCAAAACTACGGCACTACCAGACAGTTGTTCTTCCGGAAGCATTGTACGCCTCCGAAACAATATCTCTAGGAGGCCACTCTCAAATTGGTGAAATCGAAATCCAGGAACGTAAAATTCTCAGGAAAATATATGGCCCCGTTTATGTTAATGGTATATGGATTAAAAGGAAAACCACAGACTTGCACACAGTAATCAATAAGTTCACTGATACCGTGCGTAAGAGACGATTGACATTTTATGGTCACATCTGCCGAATGGACAACACCAGATATGCAAGAAAACTGCTTGATATAATTAATTCAAAGAAGGTCAAAATCAGTTGGTTAGAAGAAATCAAACAGGACTTAAAGGAAATAAACATTACAGAAGATAGCATCATGAATCGCAAGACTTTTGGAACCCGAGTTACAAATCACACTTTCGCCGAAAAAGCTAAAAAGACCACTGGAAAAAAATGGACGGAGGAACGTAAGAAGGGGCATAACGAGTTCATGAGGAGATTTTGGGAGGAGAAGAAGAGGAAAGCTCCATCAACCCGAGTCAACAAGTTCAAGCGCGCTCCCTAAGTGGGCAAAACGAAGAAAGAAGAATAATAATAAATTCGTCACTACAACACTGTCATCAAACCAGTACTGCTATATGAATCTGAATGCCTTATCCTATCCGAGAAATGTTTGCTCGCGAATTTAGAGAGAAAAGAAAGATCCTACACATCACATTACTTCGAAGGATAGTAACGGCTGTTTCAGGTAAGCCAACAATCCGATCGTAATATAGACCCATTCACCGAACTTTTCAGACAGATGGTGTACTACGACGTAGCAAAGCCCCTAGAAGAATCAACTAATCCAATAATCTATCTACACGAGGTTGTCGCATTCAAACACTCTTCTTCAAATGTAATAATAATTAATCTCATTATTATTTAATGAAGACAGCTTTTCAGTCGGTCAACACAAATTGTGCCCAATTACATTAGGAGGGAAACAAGTATTTACATAGCCTACAAACTAACACGCTTTTATATACAGTGAAACCTCTCTAAAAGACCGCCCTCTATTAAAAGACCACCCCTCTTAAAGACCGATTTTTCTTGGAACCGATTTAAAACCTCATAAGGTCAATGTATTTGTTACCTCTATTTAAGGACCACCCCTCTCCCCAACCAAAGACCAGGCATTTTCTCAGTCTGACCTCCTTCAAAAGACCAATTCTCTTCTGCTTCCCATTGGATGGTGGTGGTGATGTAAACAATGGTTCTGTTGGCACAGAACTTCATCAGCATACAATGTCATTAGAAAAAGTATTATGTAACGTATTAAAAAATACAAAAACTGGGTCTCCTAGAATATTGTTCGAACCCAGAACACATTAATGGACTTTCGAACTGACTCAGAGATTTCTAGAAAGTGAAATTGTTTAAAAAAAGATGTGCTAATCTGAAACAAAGATCAATTCGTGACTTTTTTTAAATGACAGAGCTCAGAAAATAACTAATTGTAATTAATTTGTACTAAAGAGAACCAATGCAGATAAATTGTAATCAAGTATGTGCTCCAACTGTACTTTATTAATATGCAGTATAAAATATTTTTAATGCCTACCTCTATTAAGAGACCAGCCCTCTAAAAGACCAGTTTTCCATGGAACCGTCACTGGTCTCTTAATAGAGCTTTCACTGTAGGAACATAAAAGCGTGTTAGATTGCAGGGTATGTAAATAACTGTTTCCCGCCTAATGTATTTGGGTACAATTTGTGTTGACCGACTAAAAATCTTTCTTTAATAGAATTAGGCAACACTGAAAAATGATTTCCAACACGACAACGTAGCAGTCATATTTGTTCAGACTTTGGCGAACGGGTAGCTCTGAATGTCTCGTCGAGATCATTTCCTCGTCATTCCGGAAGCAGCCGCAAAAAGCGCCTCCCCTTCTAAGACTAGAAAATTTGCCGTTTTCCAAGCGTGGCTGCATTGGAGTAAGTGGCTAAGCACACCTGCTCGTACATCAGGAGATCTGGGTTCGAACCCCGACTGCAGTCACATTTTCAGATCTTACTTAAACTGGCTGTTATTTATATTTGTTTTCACATATTTTGCTCCGTTATTGTTGACTCGTGGCTTTTAATATTGATCCTGAAGTGTGAGAAGAGCAATAATGACTGAAACTTGCCACGTTGGGTAAGTGGTTATCGTGACGGATTACTAACCCCAAATTTGGAGGTTCGCTCCTGGCCGTGGTAAGTGATTTTTGAAAGGCGGTCATGACACGCATGTCGTACGATGTTGGCATGTTAAAGAACCCATTTGAATTCAGTAGGCCGTGTTTATAATGGCAAAATTAAACTCGGGATTTTCCGCCAACACAAAGTTCCTCATTTTTCTACTAGAAAGCGCTATAGTGTCAAGGAGCTTAGATATCTAACCTTGACTTTCATACTGCGTCAAGGAACAACAAAATTCGACATGCAAGCTGCTCTCTGGGCGCAAATAATAAAGATTGCATCCGGTTCCCGAGGTCATACGATATTATTATTATTATTATTATTATTATTATTATTATTATTATTATTATTATTATTATTATAATGACTGACAGCCCGATATACTTTAAAATTCCGATGCAGAAATAATATAAGCCTAATAAACTTATTGGTTTTACGTCCCTTTTAACTACTGTGGATTTTAGAGACGCTAGATGCAAAAATGAAGGAGCAAATAAAAATAGTTTAGAAAGCCTGGTACGATGTTTTACAATGGAGCTTTCTGACTCTGATGACAAAGGTCAAGTACTGTAGCTAGATAATAATTGTAGCCGGCGCGGCGGTCTCATTCATACGTTGCACAGTCAGCAGTCTCTGATTGAATGGCACATCACAAGGTTAAGGGTTAACGACGAACAAATTGAACTAAACGATGTAAGGGAACACAAAATCGTTACGGCTAATATGCTTTCGAGTTCTCCTTCACTTCTTAAGACTTAAAGCATTACGAAGACAGTTCTTTTCAGGCCTTGGTGGACGGTCATGCGATATACTGTAAGTACAAATATCCAAAGAAGAGGGACAAAGCATCCAATTGAGAGTGACTTTCTCAGCGGGAATAGACGTCACATTTAGGAACCAAGCACCATTCAATTCATCTCCTGCTAAGTACGTTACCGAGCCTCACGGACGATGACGATCACTGGTCAAGGACAGATCATAATAGATTAGAATACCCTCTGCTCAAAACCCAGTCGTTGGGACGAGGTATTATTTATTACAACCATCACCTGTTACATGTGATTAGTACAGTGGTTACAGCGATTCCCCAAAATTTGTGTTTTTGAATTTAAGTTCTGCATTTTGTTCTGTTTTGAATGGTTTCTTCATGACAGCCAATTTCATTTATGTCTTCACTGATTTCTCTTAGCCAGTTGTTTTGATTTTTCATTGATAAGGCTGGGTTGAAAATTTTCCTTGTAAGCCTGTTATTAACCATTCTACTAAAGGTGTCCGTAAAACTGTAACCACCGTTCTTTTATGGTATCTGTGTTTATTTCTGTAACTTGACAAATTTCATGTGATTTCTCTTTCATCCAAATTCCATTTTCACACTTTGGTTCTAAGGATTTCCTGAGAATTTTCTTTTCTTGTTTTTCGATAATTTTTATTTGGGATTTGCCACCAATTATAAAAATTTCAGATGCATATTGAGCTACTGTTGCAATGGTGAGGGGCTTGGAACCTGTTTGTCTACAAAGAAAAAATGATTAGTTAAAATATGCTCTGAAACTAAATTTACCTAACGTGTACTTCCCGACATGAAAATAAAATTGAAAACCTCGTAGACGAAACGCAATACACGTCACATAAAAGCTGACTCTCACTGTTGTGTCAAGTCCCCATCCAGATGAAGACCCTTTTAATAAATTATAAAGACTTGTGGTGCGTGAAAATTCAGGGATTTTAGCCTCCAATGGCCCAAATTCCTAAAAGAAAAAAAGAAAATACTGTTTCAATTCAGAAATTTTTGAAAATTATGTTGCTGTTTGGATATATAATAGACCTTCTGTACGACATATCGCACGTTTAAGTCGTGTGAAAAAATCTATGGTAACCCCTGACCCCCTTAAGCGCATTGATGAATTTTACAGTTTTAGTTGGTTCCGTGATAACCTTATAGCCATTTGCAAACGTTCACAGAAATTTAATAAATGGAGTGCATTATTTCTTGCAGAAATAGATGGAAAGTTGGATGTCACCTTTTGAGATGCTTTTGTCATGGCTACTGGCGTGCATTCCTTCATTAGTTTATTAAATGAAATTATTTTTCTGGGAATGTCATAAACTGTTGGTATTAGAGACTTAAAATGTAGTTTTCGGGGACCCTTTACGGCTATTTAGGGTCCCCGAGTTTTGTTTCTGACATCAAGGGGCAGAAAATAAGCTTTGTCTCGTCGTTGTAGGCCGTAGTATAATAATAATAATTATTATTATAATAATAATAATAATATAAAAACAAGATGTTCAGTAAAGAACATATAGCCTACTTTCTCCTAAATGCATGGGTATTGTTATAACTCCTTGTCCTTTTCAAGGAGTATGATTGAATGTTGGTTGTAGTAGCTTGTTGAAATACAACGTGCTATAGGGATATTAAACATGAATATGAGGTGCCATTTGCTAGTGCTACCTCTGTACCAAATTTCGTTCAATTCGGTTTCACCGTGTTTGAATTGATAGGGGGAATTGATTTGCACACATACTTGGCCACCATCTGCAAACTATTGGGCTGATGTTCTTGCTGTTTGGTCTGAATATGTTTCCCACATAAAGATATGGTGTTGCAAAATTTGGTAGAGACTAGATTATTAGGTTGGTCGTAATTACATTTTAGCTTTTAACATTAGGGTGGCCGCGATTACGTTTCCGTCAAGATAGCGGTGATATAAAACATGACATTGAGGTGCCCTTTGCTTGTGCTACCTCTGTACCAAATTCCGTTCCATTCGGTTTCACCGTGTTCGAATTGATAAGGGGAATCGATTTTCACACAAAGATGGCCGCCATCCGCAAAATATTAGGCTGATGACCTATTAGTTTGGTCAAAGGATGCTCCCTCCATAAAGGTATGTTGTTGCTAAATTTGCTAGAGATCGGATGATTAGGCTAATCGTAATTTGATTTAAGCTTTGAACATTTGTGTGGCCGCCATTACGTTTCTGTCAATATGGCGGCAATATAAATCATGACACTGAGATGCCCTTTGCTAGTGCTATCTCTGTACCAAATTTCGTTCCATTCGGTTTCACCGTGTTTGAATTAATAGGGAGAATCGATTTTGACACAAAGATGGCCGCCATCCGCAAACTATTAGGCGAATGACCTATTAGATTGGTCAAAGGATGCTCCCTCCATACAGGTATGTAGTTGCAAAATTTGGTAGAGATCGGATGATTAGGTTAATCGTAATTTGATTTAAGCTTTGAACATTCGTGTGGCCGCCATTACGTTTCAGTCAAGATGGTGGCGATATAAAACATGACACTGAGGTGCCCTTTGCTAGTGCTATCTCTGTACCAAATTTCGTTCCATTCGGTTCCACCGTGTTCGAATTAATAGGGGGAATCAATTTTGACATAAAGATGGCCGCCACCCGCAAACTATTAGGCTAATAACCTATTAGATTGGTCAAAGGATGCTCCCTCCATGAAGGTATGTAGTTGCAAAATTTGGTAGAGATCGGATGATTAGGTTAATCGTAATTTGATTTAAGCTTTGAACATTCGTGTGGCCGCCATTCCGTTTCTGTCAAGATGGCGGCGATATAAAACATGACACTGAGGTGCCCTTTGCTAGTGCTACCTCTGTACCAAATTTCGTTCCATTTGGTTTCACCGTGTTTGAATTAATAGGGGGAATTGATTTTCACACAAAGATGGCCGCCATCCGCAAACTATTAGGCTAATGACCTAGTTATTTGGTCAAAGGATGCTTCCTCTATAAAGGTATGTTATTGCAAAATTTGGTAGAGATCGGATGATTAGGTTAAACGTAATTTGATTTAAGCTTTGAACATTTGTATGGCCGCCATTACGTTTCCGTCAAGATGGCGGCGATATAAAACATGACACTGAGGTGCCTTTTGTTAGTACTACCTCTGTACCAAATTTCGTTCCATTCGGTTGCACCGTGTTCGAATTAATAGGGGGAATCGATTTTCACACAAAGATGGCCGCAATCCGCAAACTATTACGCTGGTGACTTATTAGTTTGGTCAAAGGATGCTCCCCCCATAAAGGTATGTTGTTGCAAAATTTGGTAGAGATCGGATGATTAGATTAGTCGTAATTTGATTTAAGCTTTGAACATTTGTGTGGCCGCCATTACGTTTCCGTCAAGATGGCGGCGATATAAAACATGACACTGAGGTGTCCTTTGCTAGTGCTACCTTTGTACCAAATTTCGTTCAATTCGCATTCACCGTGTTCGAATTGATAGGGGGGGGACAGACATTCAGAGTACACACACTCACACACACACACACACAGACACACACACACAGACTCACACACACACATACACACACACAGACAGACACACTTTTTTCGCCCTGTGTTGATCTCATAAGTCTACTTTCATTTTTTGCAAAAATCGAAAGTAGGCTAATATAGAGATAGGGATGTAATAGACCTTCCGCACCACACCCGTACATGTAAATCGCGTGAAAAATTCTAGAGTACCCCTTGACCCCCTTAAGCGCATTATATGTATTGATGAATTTTTTACAGCTTGATTTAGTTCCGTTATAACCTTATAGCCGTTTGCAAACTATCTCAAGCGGCTTCGGTGGCGTAGTCGGTAGCATGCTGAGCTTCTATGCCCAAGATAGCGGGTTCAAACCCGGCCGAAGCCGTCGGATTTTTTAAGAGCGTTAAAAATCCCTCAGTATGCCTTCCTTCGGAGGGGAAGTAAAGCCGGCGGTCCCATGTCATAGATTTATGGCATGTTAAAGATCCTTCCACTAATTGAACCTGTGTGAAGCTAAATTGGATAGGTTAAGAATGTAAACAACGCTCTTAGGTTTCTATGTTCGTTGCCAAGAGCCGACTGCGGCGGCATCTAGTAGCTCAGTCCTGAACTTGGCCTAGTAGTCGTTGACGGTGGCACTTGGCGGCAAAAGTAGGAACTATTTGAAAAATTCTTAGTTGCAGTACTTAAATTAACAAACAGATAACACACACTAATACAGTCATCACAATTAACACCGGTTATCAGACAGATTCTACACACACCCAAAGTACACGGGGCTACATGACCGCGTTGTCGCAGCCCCTAAACTTAAGAACCAACCAACCAACCAAACTATCTCAGTAATGTAATAAATGGAATTGTATTGCGTCTTACAGCAATAGATGGACCTGTGAGGTTCTGTTGCCATGGTTACCGGACTGAATTCTTTCATTATTGTATTAAATTAAATTAGTTTTCTGGGAATATCTCAAAAGTTTTAGGGCCTAAAAAGGTGGTTCCCCCGAGTTTCGTTTCTCACATCGAGGGGCTGAAAATGAGCTTTGTCTCGCCCTTCTACGCCTATTTCAGCATGTATTTTAAGGGGGCAGGCCCCCTTTTATGAGAGGTTCGGAGAAGAGTTACATCAATGATTAGTGTGGTGCTTCTGATGGATATCTGTATAAAATATTACGTTGATCCACGCAGCCGTTCTCAAGTTATAAGGACACAAAATTGTCCACAGACAAACAAACAAATAAACAAACAGACAGACAAAACTTTTATTTTTGCGCGCATCCGTCATTAAACAGTCTGAAACGCGCAAATAACGCATATTTCCGTGGAAATTCAGAAAAAAAACAGACAAACTTTCATTTTTATATAGAGAGAGATAGAGATAATGTGGAGCCATTCCGAAAGATTAATTTATTCTCCTAAAAATCCATACATTAACGATAAAAATTTGGAATATTACCTATTGTTAGATACACATTAATTTGGAAATCTTACTTGTCCCTTAATCCACGCTTTGTAGCTAGTACGACTACTCCAAGAAACAATGATCTCTTACAAGGATGATACCAGTTCAAGACCCATGGGTGATCACTATTTTAATACGCTCCTATTCAGGTACGTCAATATGTAGTCTCACTCATTTCTCAAATGAAATATGAAGTTCAGTACAGGTTCTTCTCGAGTTATTTTATGAAAGCTGTAAATCACATTTTGATTTACTGAGATGAGTTTTTACCCTTCTCACCCAATTACGTTAGTTGCCTTTAATTGCTTCTCGTGGTATGCCGATATCACATAAAAGGTAGCGCACATAGACTACTGGGCTGGGAAGAAACAATCTGCGTCACGCATCATTGTGATCAAAGAATAGCCTACCTAGTGTAGGAACTGCGGGTCGGTATTGCCAGGCGTCTGGCGTTCTTTTTCGTGGTGTGGAAACTATAACTATAACAGCAATTAACATGTCATTATGAACAAGGGCTACAGAGTAAATTCATACATGGCCAATGGCGTAGTTGGTAGCATGCGGATCATCTATGCCCAAGGTTGCGGGTTCAAATCCAGCCGAAGTCATCGGATTTTTGAAGAGCGTTAAAAATCCCTCGGTATGCCTTCCTTCGGAGGGGAAGTAAAGCCGGCGGTCCCATGTCATAGATGCAAGGCATGAAGAAGAACCTTCCACTAACTACACTAGTGTGAAGCCAAAATTTGTAGGATAGAATTGATAACGCTATATTAGTTCCAACGTTCAACGCCAGGAGCTAACTACGATGGCATATAGTATCCAAGTCCGGAAGCTAGTTATAGTGGACGGTAGACTTTGGTATCAAAGGTAGGAACTACTTGAAATTACCGTCTGCAGTCCTTACTTGAGTTAAACAAGTAGTTCCGTGAAGAACTAGAGCCTATTTTCATATATCCTACTTATGTCAATTGCCCCTATCAACATACAAAATTTCAGTTTGATTGCTGTGATAGATTTGTAGAAATTGAGAACCGACTAAATATTTCGGATGGTCGCCATGTTGGATTACTATATATGTACAGTAGGTATTGGAGTTATGTACTGTTATATGAAGCTAATTGTGTACGTGTAGTATTCAAAATTCAATCGCATGATTAGGACACAAGAATTAAAAACGACATTTTAAAATTTCGCACAGTTGCCATCTTGTGGTTATGGAAACAATTGAAATAAATTAGATGCCAGTGGATTAACAATTGTATAAGGATTTACTCTACCAAGTTTCACTGCACTCTGATGGATAAATTGCAAGAAACGTCCATGTGAATATGTATACTTCGCTTCGACGCCAGGTTGGATTTGTGATCACCAGGTTATTTAATGTCCTATAGGTGAACTTATGTTCATAGCCCCTATGAACATTAAAAAAAACAGTTTGGTTGCTGTAATAGATTCGTAGATATTGAGAACCATTTAAATATGTCGGATGGTCGCCATGTTGTATTGTTATATGTATAGGCCATAGAGTCATGTACCATTAAAGGAAAATTAGGTTCGTTATTCACACTTTCACTTCGATCGCATGATTACAACACAAGAAATAAAAACTTAATTTTAAAATTCGCACAGCCACCATCTTAAGGTTATGTAAACAACTGAACTAAATTAGATACCAGTGCATTACAATGTGTATAAACATTTTCTGTACCAAGTTTCATTGCGTTTGGAACATTAAATCGCGAGAAAGGTCTATTTAAAACTTCCAACTTCGCTTGGCCGCCATGTTCGTTTTGTAGTTTACTGGTTTTTGAAAGTCAGATAGATAGATAGATAGATGAACTTCCAGTAGTGGCCTTTATACCCATTCAAAATTTCAGGGTGATACCGGTAATAGTTTCAGAGATATAGAATGCCGGTGAAATAATTCGCCCAGCCGCCATCTGGTTATGTAAACAATTGAACGAAGTTAGATGTTGGTGCATTACAATGTGTATAAACATATGCTGTACAAAGTTTCATTGCGGTTGGTTGGTTAAATCGCGAGAAACGTCTATTTAAATGTCGCAAATTCGCTTGGCCGCCATGTTTGTTTGGAAGTTACCAGGTTTCCAAAAGTCACTTAGGTGAACTTCCAGTAGTTCCCTTTATCATCGTACAAAATTCCAGGGTGATATCTGTAATAGTTTGGGAGATATTGAATGCTGGTGAAATATTTCGTACAGCCGCCATGTTGGATTGGTGAGACGTAACAAACATTGAAGGGCACGGTCGGGGTCGTCCGGAATAGTGCTATGAACTTACCGAGTTTCATTGAAATCGCTCCAGCCGTTTATATTTTATTAGGGAGGGACACACACACGAATCCCACACGCACACACACACGGTGATCTCATTAGCCTTTTTTTTTTTTTTTCAAAAATGAAAATAGGCCAAAAAGATAGCACACACTAATACAGCCATCACAATTAACACCGGTTATCAGACAGATTCTACACACACCCAAATTACACGGGGCTACATGACCACGTTGTCGCAGCCCCTAAACTAAGGAACCACCCAACTATGAAGCATGTGAAACATAAAATTGCCATAAACCACTTGGCGGGGTTGGTACAGGATTGAAGTTGTATTGTTTCTGGGGGTACGTCAGCTAAAGAAATCCTCAATGTCTCTGTTCGGGTCTACTCATTACTTTGACTGCCTGTAATACAGTCACTCAAAACTATTGGTTCCACTCTCACTTGTTTACAATCAACTCTGTGTGTGTGTGACGGCCGGGAGACACTTGCACTATCACAAGTGGAGGTCGCTAGTTCAATCCCCTGCACTGGAGTACACCGCACCAAACCGGTTATCCCAGCCCATCCTAGCAAGAAGGAGCGTTATGCAAATTGGTCTTCGGGCCAAATCTGGGAACTAGGGATTAAATATGAGAGGCCAGAGGGGATGGCATACATACTCAACTTGTTTGGATGTTCACTGCCTTTTCAAGACAATGGCATCACAAGCCAGGCGAATTAATATTATTATAGATTTCATCTTTTCTCAGCCCGTAAATTGCTAGTAAACTCATAACTAGGATATTCCTGTATTTCAATGGCTTTTCAATCGGTCAACTTGAAGAACGGAAGCTCAGTATTTATATTGAGGGGACATTCTTAATTTAGAGTACAATAAACAATTTTGCTCATTAGCCTAATGTTGAATTAATATTAGTATATTATACTGTAGATTTCATCTTTTCTCAGCACTTAAATTGCTACTAAACTCATAACTAGGATATTCCAGTATTTAGATGGCTCTTCAATCGGTCAACTCGAAGAACGGAAGCTCAGTATTTATATTGAGTGGACATTCTTAATTTAGAGTACAATAAACACTTTTGCTAATTAATATTTGAAAAAGCACTCGTTATTTTAAAGTTTGAGACAATGAATAATGGATAAATGTATTTCCTTACCACTATGTTATATAAACGCCGTCAACTAAAACGACCCGGGTTCGATTCCCGGCTCTGCCAAAAAATTAAATCTGGTCTGAGGGCCGGAACGAGGTACACTCAGCCTCGTGAGGCAAAACTGAGAAGAGGCGGGTGTAATATCTATCTCAGCCATCCTGGAAGTGGATTTACGTGGTTTACCCACTTCTATTCCAGTCAAATGCCGGGATGGTACCTAACTTAAGGCCGCAGCTGCTTCCTACACAAATCCTACCTCGATTACATGTACACACACTAGTACATATATCACAGTGACACAGGTTATCAGACAACCTCTACACACACCTACATAGAACATGGGGCTACATGACCACTATGTTACAAAGCCCTAAAAGAATCATCAACAACAACAACAATCATTTAAAGAGAAAGCGAGTGCTATGTCATATAATATGTTGATCGACTTAAAGGATTAGCAGGGCAGCAATGAAAAATATGGCTTTATGAATTGCAATCTCTCTAACAAAGAGAGGAAAAGAAAAAGACATGGATAGTCAGTCTGAAAGACTAGACTTTATATCATTTTAAATGCTAGCAGCCGAGTACCAAGAAGGCAGTGCGAGAACAGAGTTTCAAGATTCTATTTTGTTTCTTCACTGTCTACTTGATTGTTCTCGCACTGCCTTCTTGAAACTCTGTTCTCGCACTGCCTTCTTGGTACTCGGATGCTACATCGTACTATGGCGTCACACACTTCAGTGCATTCTCGGTGCATTTCGTCCCGTCACCGTAACGTAACGCCAGACCCCAGATAGAGTCGACATTATCATTTAAAATGATAAAAGAAAGTAAGTAAGAAATAAAGAAAGAAAGAAAGAAAGAAAGAATGAATGAAAGAAAGAAAGAAAGAAAGAAAGAAAGAAAGAAAGAAAGAAAGAAAGAACGAATGAAAGACAGAAACAAAGAGACAATTAAACCAAACAAACAAACAAACAAACAAACAAACAAAACTGTAACTCAAACTACCATTGATCATACGCCACTTATTCCAAACGAAATATAATGTAAAACCATTTTAGGGAGAATCCAAAAAACCACTGAACGTCATTTTTCACAACATGCATCGGCCGGGAATCAAATCTGGGCTGCTGAGTTGGCCGAGCAGTTCAACCACTTTCCTATCTCGCCCTGTTTGTGCATCTGAGGGCTTATTGTCAAGCTAGGAAAAGTGTTGTGTTCACTCAAATCCCAAACCTTCTGTGCGTTCCAAAATGTATAATAAATTGCTGCAGTGCTCCGCCATGTTCTAAAACAATTATCTTCCATTTTAAACTAAGAGCAACTAAACACTGCTATCAGCAGTAACTCGTTATGTAGTTAGATCTCCGTTCTCACGGCAATTGATAAATTACCAGACATGTTAGTAATTGCATGCCGGTAATGGCAGAAGATGAGTGACGTGTGCGACCTTGAATGATGGAGTACAATGCACAGTGAAGTACCGCAAGAGCAAAGACTGGGACCATCACAACTGCCATAGGAACACTTAACAATAAAATTGCTGTCACAAAACGCCCTTGATCATTCAAAAATTGATGTTATGTTCGACATACGGGTTACGCGGGGGCATTCATTCATCATCCATGACCCGGCAATCGGCTTCTACCAGGTTGTAATAATAATAGTGAGTGTTCTTGAAAACAATGAATACAAGTTGTATTGAGACCGAACTATTTTGACTGATCAATCTGTATCACACAACAGGTCGGATCTGGTGGTTGTCAGCAAGAAAATGTAACAAACCACCTTGATTTATGTTGCGATCCCGCACATAGAAAAGATCAGCACATATAGTGAGTTGGTTGGTCCTATCAAAAGCCAATTCATAAAGAACGGGCAAAGACCATACCTCGAGTACGGGCTTTAAAGAACTGGATCTGGATATTCAACTGTACGAAAGAATGCAGAAGGCAGTAGTTCTCTGAACATCCCGAGCCCTCCGGAAGTTCATGGGTAGCGATTTCGATTTTCCAGCTTATAAGTAACTATTTCAGTAACAATATTTTGGTTCTCTGAAACCCGTATAGTTATGTTGTGATGTACCAGAAATGCGTTATATGTATATACAATAATAATAATAATAATAGAATTGAAGCTGATTTAAATGTTGGAATTTCAGATCGTTTACATCAATTTGTAAAGTGGGTGGCTCGATCATTTGGAGTAGATTATTTCGTATGAATTGAAATAAAATCAAACGTTGGTTAGGATGTATTATACAGATACCAGCAATAAATTACGTTGTACTGTCGGCACGCTAGATAACATTCCTGTGAAAGTTGGTATCCATCAAGATTCTGCATTATCTCCATTGCTGTTTATTCTCGTCATAGACACCATCACTTGTAAACTACAATGGATCGTTTCTTGGACTCTACTGTATGCAAATTATGTTACACTTGCATATGTCACCCGTGAGAGACTGCAATGCCAAGTCGAAGAAGAACAACCGCCTTTGCCAGTATGGGCTCCATCTGAACATCATCAGCAGCAGCAGCTTCTAAAAGCAACAAGCCTTGTCGTTGCAGCCATTTCTTACGGTCTTCAGCAACTCTCTTCGTATGGGCATACGCGTCACATTCCTTCTCCTTGACGACAACGTTCTTGAGACACGATTGTCTTGGTTGTCCCCTTGGTTTCTTTCCCAAACTTGTCCTTCAAAAAATACCAGGAGGAGAGTGGCATGTCCGAGTATGTGTCCCATGAATTTTGCTTTCCTTTTCTTGATGGTGTTCAACAGGAATAGGTTCTCCTGAATTTGGTTCAGAACAAGCTCATTTGTCTTTTTTTCCATCCAGCTTGTTCGGGTAATTCATCTCCAAACCCACATTTCAGTTGCCTCAAGTTTTGTTTCTTCTGTCTGAACATCAGAAATACTAAATGTCTAGTGACGGTACCATCAAAATCAATGGAGGCGAACCTAGACAAACTGAGGATCTCAGGTATCCCAGGTCTCGCCTTGCAGAGCGATGGTGATACCAGTGATGCAGTTCGAGCAAAAATAAATGCGGCCTGGATACGATAGAGGAAAGTTACAAGTGTACTGCATTTTACATCCCTTGAGGTATACAGCTGCAGCCGTTCGGAAATTTATAGGGAGGGGGGACACAGACGGACAGACAGACCGACACATAGCACCCCAGATTGATCTCATAAGTGTACTTTTACACCTTTTTGCAAATTGTGAAAAGTAGGCAAACAAATTAGATGACCAGGGTTATTCAAAATTATATGACCAATTTGCATAGCTTATTGCCACCCAGGCACGGTGGTACGATAAAAAAAACAGTATTTTACTTGCCCTTCTAGGGGTGTACAGAAGTCAGTATAACGGATGGCCAGTGGGCTAAGACCTGGTGATCGTGAGGCTATTTCATCAGTCATCACAAAAAGAAACTCCTCGACAGGCATGGATGTCTCGCATCGGGACTGATGACTACATTATCTGTCATCTGATTGTACACAAGAATAATCTGTTTTGTCATTTATATTAACGTCCCTACCATCTTGTGTGTTGGAAATAATAAGCTCAGTTTAAATTGAAATTTTGAATAGCTTGATAATCAACTCGGTTATTTTGGCTTCTTTAAGGCGTATGGCTAGAATTAAACTATTGGTATAAACACAGTTTCATTGAAATTCCTATTGTCAGTAAAATTCGCCGCGATGTGTAAATTTATTACATTTTGTTTAATAGGATTTCTACATAATTAATGAATATTTTTGATTGTGGATGAATATCGTTATATTTTCGCAAACCCCACTGGAGGGGGGAGTTATTTAGTACTTGCACCCACCCACAGGTCAAGTGTGTTCGTGAGAGTTGTGGGTGGCATGTATTTCCGTCGCGCTGGGAGCATATGTGGGAGGACAATAAGATAGGCTATGAGTCACGATGCCTGAGTAATACCGTCTATCGATATTCAATAATACAAATTTAAGGCTATTCTGACAATGGCATAGTAACTACTTGCTTCAGGGGTAAATGGATAATATTGTGAATTCAGTGGCGTAGCTGCCGGCCCCGCTGTGCGGGGTGTCCGGCCCGTGAGGGTCTCGCTTCGATTTCGTAATTTTATGAGTCACAACGCAGAGCCTCCGTGGCTTAGGCGGCAGCACGCTGGCCTCTCACCGCTGCACGGTGGGTCAAAATCGAAATCTAGGAGGACAAAATTATTCATTTTCATTATTTAAAAATCAAAATGTATTACTTCTACAGCATTCTCATATAATTGCCGCTCACTATTCTGGGATATAAACACATCTTATTGTAAATCTGTCACCACTCTTCGAGCAGTCTGAATGGGGAGTGAATGTAAGTGGCTGTGGTTTGGTTGTCTTTGTGGTTAGTGTGATGCTTTAAGATGGAACATACAGATGAAGGTATGATCTTTGTAACGTGTTTCAGTTAGTAATGGGCGTAATTGTTACGTAATTTTAGCTATATTTGCATTATATAATATTTAACTATTATTTTTAAAATTATATTTCCACTTAGATATTTAGTATGTCGCGTCACTCTGCGTCACTTTCTACTTAATGTTAAAATGTAAGTTAGATAAAGTCTTGTAGTTTACGCCTGTTATAAGATTTTTTGCATCTTTTTGCAACTTACTTAGTTATTTTACGTTTTAGAAGATGCCGCGCAACCAGTTCTCACACGTTTACAACAGCTGTTTGAAGCACTGGATTCGACGATTATGTCAAAAGTGGAACTTTGTGACTTTGTTAAAAGTAAATTAGGGGTAGAAAATTATTCTGAAGTGACAACTGAATGCTCTATTCAACTCCTAGTCATAGACAATTTCTTGCATGTGTAGACGTAGCTTAAAAAATCTTAACTGATGTTTATTATGAAGTAAACAAATTATATACGTTGCTTTCACTCTAAATTCATGATTAAAACGTAAAAATAATTTTGACCCACTAGATTTCGATTTTGACCCACTGTGCGCTGGGTCCATGGTTCAAATCTCGGTCACTCCATGTGGGATCTGTGCTGAACAAAACGGAGGCAGACAGGTTTTTCTCCGGGTACTCCGGTTTTCCCTGTCAAAATGTCATTTCAGCAACACTCTTCACTATCATTACATCTGTCATTCATTTAATCATTGCCTCCGAGGTGTGCGACAGGCTTCGGCAGCTGTGCCTGTGGATTTTCATGAGACACAACACAAGCAGTCCAAGTTTAATCAAATAATATTAAAATACCTTGAATTACGGAAGCAAGACAACATCATCACGAGCATTCTGTTCTTGGGGCCGATAAAAATAAGTTAGAGCCCTTAACACAACCAATATCATCACAATCTAGCATTCAGTTTAGAGAAAGACAATCGGTGTATAGATAGTTTGGGATTACGATGCTCTTCTAGGGGTGTACAGAAGTCAGTATATCGGATGTTTTCAGATTACCAAACCCACTTTCTTTCGAAGAAAATGTCACAAATTGAAAGAAAGCAGACCACATAACTGAAAGGCTTGAAAGAGAAGTTTAACAAGGGCACTGTTTCTCGCGAACACATTTGGGCTCGTATGTCGAGGTCATGAAGCACCCAAAAACGTTAAAAAGTACTGTAAAAGATGCGTGACTTAGAAGGGAATGTACATTGTATTCGACAATACCCCATTGAAGCCTTCTACTGCGCGTGGAACAAAAGTCGATACATTATAAACTGGCTTTTGCCAAACATCAACAAATCTGAGGAACGCAAAGAAGATAACACAAAACAGACATGCAACCAGCTGGTATCTAGGTGATGGTCAAGCAAGTAGACCATGAAAACACCGACCTCGTGGAGGAGTAGTTAACCTGGCTTCCATCTTTTGACACGTTGTTACCAGACTGCTTATAGTGCCAAACGATAGTTGATGACCACTAAGCTATTTTCAACAGAAGCTTCCTGGTCTTATAATTTTCTTACAAGTTTTACCAAACATTTAATTAAAATATGTTGGTTACATCTACATTCCACTGGTACCAAAATCATTGTGATCTGACTTTCAGTTTTTGAGTTTCAATTTCTTTAATACAATTGGAGTATCGTAGAAAAGCCCCATTCCTAATCACAGGCTAATTTGTGGATACTTAACTAATAGGGTATCTTATTAATGTGTGTGTCTGTCACCTAATAAAATCTAAACGAATGGAGCGATTTCAATGAACCTCGGTAAAGTTATAGTACAATTTTGGCCGACCCCGACCGTGCCCTTCAAATTTTATTGCGTCTCACCAATCCAACATGGTGTCTGTGCGAAATATTTCACCGGCAAACTATATCTCCGAATCTATTACAGATATCACCCTGCAATTTTGTACGGTGATAAAGGGCACTACTAGAAGTTCATCTATGTAACTTTTAAAAACCTGTTAACTACAAAATGAACATGGTGGCCAAGTGAAGTTGAAACATTGAAATAGACTTTTCTCGTGATTTAACCATCCAAGCACAGTGAAACTTGGTACAGCAAATGTTTATACACAATGTAATGCACTGACATCTAATTAAGTTCAATTGTTTACATAACCTCAAGATGACGGCTGCAAAATTGCAAAATTAAGTTTTATTTCTTGTGTCCTAATCATGCGATAGAAGTGAAAGTTTGAATAATGAACCTACGTCATAAGTTTAATGTAATAGTACATACCTGTATGGCCTACATATATAAAAATTCAACATGGCGACCATCCGAAATGTTTAGACGGTTCCCAATATCTACGAATCTATAAACAACAATCAAACTAAAATTTTGTATGTTGATAGAGGGAATGACATAATTAGGATGTGTGAAAATAGGCTATTTAATTCTTCACGGAACTACATGTTGTACTATTCATAAATATTAACAAATTGAAGCTAACTCCGATAAGCGTTCATTGGATAATAACTTCTGTGAGGGTTACAGCACAGCATTTTGCCAACAAACGTTCTGCACTAGCTCAACCCTCACAGAAGCTATTAATCAGTGAACGCTTGTGAGAATTAGCTTCAAATTAAAAAAAAAAATACAAACAAAAGTTCAAAAGTCACTACCAAATGGCAAGATAATTTAAGAGAATTCTTTTCATGTATCAAAACGGTTTTATGCCTTCTTCAAAATTTGAAAAAGTCATTAATAAAATAACCCCGTTAGTTTAGAGTCCATAGATTAGTGTGTGATTAGAAATGGGGATTTTCTCCTACACTTCAAATATTTTATTGATGAAGTTGAAACTCAAAAACTGAAGGTCATATCACAATTTTTTGGTATAAATGGGATGTCTAAAAGACCAAATTATTTTAATAAAATATTTGGTACAATTTGCTGTTGTTGATTCATTTAGGAGCTTTGTTATATCTTGGTCATGTAGCCCCGTGTACTTGGGTGTCTGTGGATTTTGTCTGCTAACCTATGTGATTGTCATGGCTGTATTAGTGTGTGTAGTTGTAATTCAAATGAGGATTGGGAAGGAGGCGATCATGGCCTTAATTTAGGAACCATCCCGGCATTCACCTGGAGTATAAGTGGGAAACCACGGTGAAACAACTTCCTGAATGGCTGAGGTGGGAATAGAAACTCGCCTTTTCTCAGTTCCAGTGGTCAAGCTGTTGGTCTCTCACCAGGGTGGTCGGGTTCGATTCCCGGTCAATGAATGTGAGATTTTCAAAATGGAATGCCATGTCCTGTGGTTCGGTTTCCACGTAAAAAGGAGGTCCCGAGGCTCATGATCACGAGATTAACGGTCATGTAAAACTACAAACTTCCTTCCCTTCTCAGTTTTGCCTCACGAGGCTGAGTGTACCACTTCCCAGCCCTCAAGCCAGTATTAAATTTCTTGGAAGAGCAGGGAATCTAACCCGGGCCTCCACGGTGAAAGCCAAGAGTGCTAGCCACTACGCAACGAGGCGTATAGGTACAATTTGTGACAAAGTTATAAGACCAAGCTTTTGTTGAAAATAAGCTAGTGGTCTCAAACTATACGTAGGCACTGTACATGGAACAACTTCATAAAAATTGTTTGCAATAACGCTGTATAACACAGTACAAACACTAAATTTTACGGCATACGATTATCCTGCTGGACTTTAAGGGGACCTTGTTGCCTAGACGGGTAAAATCTTTGATTTTTTAAAATTGTTTAGTCTGATTACGCACATATTTCTGAATAAATCCACGTTTATTCAATTTTAGCTTCTTAAATATTAACAATGTTCTTCCAGTGTGCGCTTGGGAGGTCACCCCTGTATTGTGTTCCAATTGTGAAGGTAACAGAGAATAAATATAATGTGTTTAACTTTTGAATTGAAGTTACCATAAAAGTAATTGTCTATAGTTTTAGGTACATGTTGCTTGGTAAGTAAGAGGGCTATAAGTGTGAAACTTACATAGATTACTCTTCATACACAAATAAAGCATGTAGTGCAGATTTGTGACAATCTGTAGCGTAGAGGTGAAAATACTTGAGTAACAAACACTGAAACTTTGGCTTTTATTTTAAAGAAATTAATCACATGATTATTTCTTTCATATCTGAGTTCATTGGAGTGCTAATGTACTAAATCTGCATGGTATTGTTTAACATATAATATCCCACATCTATGATTTTTTGAAGATATTCTAGCGGTTATTTTGTCTACAAAGTGTACTCAAATATGTTAAATATTAGCGTTGGAATCTCTAAGTGGACAGCACATAACGTTGTTCCCTTATAAAGTTACCAGTTGATACAAGTGCCAGCCGTGCTGCCAACGTAACTGCTGATTCTACCTCTCGCAGCAGCATGTAGGTGCTGCGAAGAACATTCCCTGGCGCCCTGTATAACGCTGAACCTAAGTCAGATTACATTTCTCTGCCTAGCATTCAAGTCAGCTCTCAACATTTCTATTTTATTCATAAATTTGAAAATTGTGAGTTGATTTTGGTTTGATTCTTTGTACTCTTATGTTTTAAAAGGGATGAAGACAGTCAGCTCCAGCTCGTCTTGCTAAATCCACACCAGTATTCTAGGTCAGCGTTTCCCAAACTGTGGTACGCGTACCACTGTTGGCACGCTCGTACTGCTGCAGTGGTATGCGGCGATGTTACGAAAAATATATCAAATATAAAATTTAAAAATATAAAAACATTGATATGTTGCCGGAGGACTTTAAGGCCAAAGACAAGGAGCAGTTTTATGAATTGAATTGTGATTCAGAAGGAAGGCAAACGTTTTCAAAAATGGCTCTTGTGAACTTTTGGGTTGAGAGGCATGCAGACTATGCACACATAGCTGACAAAGCAGTTAGATTTTTACTGCCTTTCACCACTTCGTACTTGTGCATTTTCTTCGCTTGGTTATCTCAAGAATAAATACCGAAATAGACTCCTTACAATGGAAAACGATCTTCGTTTGAGACTCAGATTTTAAACCAGACATTCCTCAGTGGGCTTCTAATCTTAAAGCTTACCCTTCACATTGAAGTTGTTAGTTGAACTTTTTTTGTTTGTTTGTTTAATTATTAAGAGCTTCATTTTCTGTACAGTGTCATTTCCGAATGTTCGAATTGAATTCTTATAGTAATAAATAATAAAACAACTGGACACACTTTTACACACAATTACAATCCATCTTTTGGTCTACTACGTAGTGGTGGTGGGGGTTATAGTTACTATATCTCCCAACCATTAGGTGGTACGCGAGAGATTCTCAACTCTTAAAGTAGTACACACTCAAAAAAGTTTGGGAAACACTGTTCTAGGTGACCTGTAAATCGCGCCCAGCACGCTCTCTACCTGGAGTATTTGTGGCTGATACGGAACTAATCCGGCGATCGATGAAATTTAAAAGGGTCTAGGATATTCCTTCTTCCATCTCAAATATACCGGATGTGCCGATGGCACCTAGGTTAATGATTCAAAATACCCCCGTTGCAGCAAACCTGCGTACTCATCGAAGTATTTTACAAATTTGCATTAAAATATATTCAACAGAAAACAGAAGACTTTAGTAAATAGGACATTTGTTACCTACAAGGTTCGCTCAAATGTTATGTAACTAAACCATTTTTTCCGCCAAACTACAGAACTATGTTATGGCGCTTCTCGACCTGGGTAATCATAGGCGTTCAGATGAAAAAGGGACACTATCGACTTTTTAAAAAATTACAGGAAGAGGGGAAATCTTATAGTCACTCATAGTTGTGCAATTCTTGATTTATGTTCACTAACCCAATAACATTTGATGACAAAGGTTAAGTCTGCAATTTCCAGTTACAAAAATCATAAGTAGTTAACAAAAAAAGTATTATAAAATGGATAATGTACCTTTTGATTGGAAATGATGGCTTGGATAATATGCATTTCAAAAATAAGTTTTATTATAACAATTACAAAATTTACATTTGAAAACTGAATCTAACAGAAACTTTCAAATATTTAGAAGAGGAGCATCATGTGACTTCGTATCCATGCAGAAAGACGCAATATTCAATGTGTAACTTAACCAGGATAATGTCCGTTTTGACGTAAAATGCTACTACTAAAAAGATGAAAATTTAATTCCACAAGATAGCAGTATCAATAACTCAAAATTCACAAAAAGTGGATAATGTCCCTTTTGCATCTGAACGCCTCATATGTTACCGACTGCCGTATTGCATCCCACCCACTCTGTATCTATAAGGCTATGCGCAGAATGAATTTGCAAGTCAAGGGCCAGATGTAAAGCACTAGTAACAGCGGTAGTGTGGGTTCGTCGATTGCTAGGACATTAAAGTCTCCGGCGGCACTGACTGTAATTCATTCACGGTTACAGTCGACAGTTAATGTTCCATATCTACTGTATTCATAGCTCAGTAAGTGTCGTTAACTCTCGGGAAACTAGACAGGCGACACTCGTTACAAGTTTCCTATCAACACTTGATATTTCAATACTCACGTTTTATGGGGTGAGTACGTCTTATTTTTATTTTGCCAAGTTTAGGTTATAATGGAGAGCACCTTGTCATAAAGTACTGTCTACTCAGTAAGTGCGGTTCCACCCACACCTGTGGATATACATGGAAATGCCCATAAATTTACAGTGGTACGCAGCACATCCACGTACGATTTCATGTAAAATGGGAATGGCATAAATCAAAGCTATGATTGACAAAATAAACTACACTGAAGCTAGTCTAGCCTGTCTACAAAGTTTCTTTTAGATCCAGTTGGTCACTGATGATTTGTCAGTCTTAGTTTGTGTATTTACAATTCCCAAACTGCTGTACGGCGACACCTCTACAGAGATAAATAACTATATACAAATAGAATTCTAGTGCATGCTCTAATTTATATTTATTTCATATCATTTCATTTCATTCCATTCTATTTTATTTTATTTTATTTATTATATGTTGTATACACGTGCATAATAACATCACTCAAACGTAATTCACAAACTCTAAAAAGAACAGCCCTATGGCGAGATTCAAATCGCGAATCACATTGTAAACACCAAAACGCACTACAAATTGTTTCTTTTTGTAGTTAGATAATATATTAGTGTATAAATGTTAACCTCAACACAGTGATCAAGATCTGATGATGACGTCTTGAAGGTCGAAACGTATAATCCTTAAAATTGCCCCTTCTTAATAGTGATCATAAACCAATCATGTAATTCTTTTCAGGAGTGTTCTATACATATTATATGAATTTAACCCGGCCAATCATTGGGCAAATTCGAGTTAACCGACTGAAGAGTTACAGATAACAATTCCCAAACAGTATAGAGATTTTGTTCAAAGAATTAATCATATTCTTATAGGGAACTAAGAAGCCATATTTCAGTGTTGCCTTATTTGACAATTGATATTGCAACTTGTCAGTCAGTCAACGCAATATGCAGCGATCTAAATAACTGGGACACGCGAAAAAACAACTTGAAAGAATTACACGGGATTAAAAACTATATACAGAGTGATTCGCCAGCCCCTTATCATTTGGTTTTATGAAACCCAACTAACATTACATTTCTCCCGATGGTCGATATAGCTCTGCGCCCTGTCTGTGTGACTGCAATGTAAATTGAGCCAATGAACCTAGCAAAGAAAAAAAGACCATGAAAATACCAAAGACCATTCTACAAACATATGATATATTGCTCCTTGAAAGAACACACGTACACGTATTACGATCGAATTAATAGGTTAAGCCACGTAATAGTAGAAAGTTAAATGAACACTATAAACCATGATTGACGACTTTGACAAAGATATTAACGTTCTAGGTGGAATGGTCATAGTTAACTAGTACACGTGTAGCGGGCAGTCCTTGTGGCTGATTCGGTTAAAGGCAAGTCGGACCTGATGTTTGAGAATGGGTAGAATGGTGCTTCAATAATATTGGTATGCAAATCTTTTGAGCGACATCCCGTGCTCCATTTTAGTGGAGAAATAATATTAAGCCACGCCTACGAAATCACATCACCACATTTATTCACTTACAATGTATTCTTGTGAAGAACTAAACGGTAAAGTTGTATTGGGGTAGTAAAGGGGCAGGTACGAATGTTTTTAGGATACGCTTTAGTGGGTTGCCTCACTTTGAAAACGAAGAGCGGGATGGTCGACCACTCTGTTTATAGGCCTACGTATATATGTTATAGACCACAGAAGAGGGAGGAAACTATATTTATTTTTCGGGAGCTTAATGCTTCAATATTTGTCAGTAATAGCTGCCACATTTTCTGTGTTTTTATCGTGCTTTTTGTTTTTGGAGGGTAGAGACAGTTAGTGGGTGGAATTGTGGGATAGTTAGTGTTTTGTGAAGCTATTTTGTCTTGTATATTTGGATCTGACGATGCTCACTTAACGAGTGAAGCATGCCATTCTGTAGTTTTCATCCTCTTCCGTAGTCCATAACACCTGGTGGATCAGCTGCCCCTAATAATATTGCTTTATGCAGCCCAACTAGCGTTGTTATCAGGAAGATCGATATTTCTCTTCTGCATCCCGCATGGTACTAATGCACTAAAAGTATATTCTGCAAACAATACTAAACACTATTAGTTTTACCTCGGTGTGACTACAGACTAATACGCAGGAAACATAGTAGTGTGGTGGCTTCGGAGGCCTAGTCGGTAGCATGCTGAGCTTCTATGCCCAAGATGGCGGGTTCAAACCCGGCCGACGCCGTCGCATTTTTTAAGAGCGTTAAAATCCATCAGTATGCCTTCCTTCGGAGGGGAAGTAAAGCTGGCGGTCCCATGTCATAGATTTATGGCATGTTAAAGAACCTTCCACTAATTGCACCTGTGTGAAGCTAAATTGGATAGGTTAAGAATGTAAACAACGCTCTTAGGTTTCTACGTTCGTTGCCAAGAGCCGACTGCGGTGGCGTCTAGTAGCTAAGTTCTGAACTTGGCCTAGTAGTCGTTGACGGTGGCACTTGGCGACAAAAATAGGAACTGTTTGAAAAATTCTAAGTTGCAGTACTTAAATTAAAAAACCGATAACACACACTAATACAGTCATCACAATTAACACCGGTTATCAGACAGATTCTACACACACCCGAAGTACACGGGGCTACATGAACACGTTGTCGCAGCCCCTACACTTAAGAACCAACCAACCAAACATAGTAGTGTTCAGTATCGCTTGCGGGGGGACGTAGTCATTTGTTTGAATCAAATATCTCAATCGGGGTGCAAAGTTATTGGAAACAAAGAATTTTCACTTGCAGATTTTGTCTAATTGTCTTCCCTTCATCACATGCTAACCTTTAATTGGTCTGAAATTGGCAGCTCTAGAATTTCTTGATATAAGTTATATTCTGTTTACAGTAAAAACTCAGCGTTAAATGACGCCATCTTCTGTGGTCTAGGAGTACGTATTGAAACATCGGATCCAATGGCCTTGAGTTAGATATTCGGCTCTGCTAACATATTCAACCACATTTGGTATTTAATCGTTCGTCAAGAACACACATTTCGAAGTAGCAAAACCTTGAGTGGCACCTTTTAGACATATTTCAATAGTTATGGATTTTAGCTACGCCCTCGTATTACGACCCGTTTCGAGCACCAAATGTAAACTTATGCTAACATAAAATTAAGTTGATGTCATTGACTTGTTAAGAATAAATAAACTTAAAAATACAGGTCTCTGACCTAACGACAATAATGTAAAACAGATGTAATTGGAACAGCGACAAAGTAAATATTCCTATGGCCATGTATTTTCATTAACAAGGTAGAATAATATGGAGTTCGATGAACCAATTTTGGCCAGAAGCAAAGAAAAGAGTCACGCAAGCAAGTAAGATCATGCTGCGAGCTTATTATATATGATAATTTCTAAACGTGTATGAAGTTACCTGTTCACAAAGCTGCTAATTACGGCTTGTCAGTGTTTGTGAAAAAACATTCTGTAGCCTACCACGCACAATCAATCTCGGCTCGCTATCAACTAACAGTAGTGGTTACATTAATCATTTTCCACAATATTCCACTATGAACAGCATCGGCACGCAAGCAGCTCTACCTTGATATTATAATATTATCTGCGACAGCAACCTTTATTATGTGAACAATACTGTAGTGTGATATGCAGTTGTGATAACCCCAGTTTATTGAATGAAGACATTGGGAGCCACAAGGTCTCATATGCATCGTACTCAAAGTTATCAACCTTTTAAATCAGGCTGTTCCAAATCCACGAGTTTGAGTATGAGTACATGCGAGTACTCAGCAGTGATGCTCGGAGCACGGTTGGAGAGGAACTGGGGGTGATTGCCAATGCATCACTGGACGAAGGTCATAGTATAAGTCCATGCACTTCCAGCCAGTCTTGATGTATCCACCGCGAAGTGGCGGCAGCCCCCCACAGCAGAGCTGTATTGCATGTTGCAGGTTTACTCACGTAAGGCGGCGAGCACTCCGCTGCTCACGGGCGAGTTGCTCGGCTGGAACAGCCTGGTTTAAATGAAGGAAGGAAGGAATGAGCGAACGAACGAGGGAAGAAAGATAGAACGAACGAACGGAAGGAGGAAGGACGAAAGAAAAAAAGAAAGAAAGAAAGAAAGAAAGAAAGAAAGAAAGAAAGGAAGGAAGAAAGGAGAAAGGAGGAAGGAAAATAAGAAATAAGGAAAGAAAGAAAGAAAGAAAGAAAGAAAGAAAGAAAGAAAGAAAGGAGAAAGGAGGAAGGAAAATAAGAAATAAGGATAGAAAGAAACGAGAAAGGAGGAAGGAAAATAAGAAATAAGGAAAGAAAGAAAGAAAGAAAGAAAGGAGAAAGGAGGAAGGGAAATAAGAAATAAGGAAAGAAAGAAAGAAAGAAAGAAAGAAAGAAAGAAAGAAAGAAAGAACGAATGAAAGGAGAAAGGAGGAAGGAAAATAAGAAATAAGGAAAGAAAGAAAGAAAGAAAGAAAGAAAGAGGAAAAGAAAGAAAGAAAGAAAGAAAGAAAGAACGAAAGTGATAAAGATAGAAAGAAAGATAGATGGAGGAAGGAAGAAAGAAAGGAAGTAAAAGATGTAAGAAGTTTTAATGGCATGTAACTTCTATACTATCAATTGGATATCAACCAATGCTCGTATGTGCTTGGCGTACCGTAACAAATATGACTATGCATTTTCTTTAGAGCCACCAATGCTGCCAACTGAAGATAAATGTGTCCTATATTCCTTTTATCCTAATCTCATTATATCAGAAAGTATACAGATTAAACAGTTCTAAACTTTGCACACTTATAGTTCTTGAGATTTATATTAATTTTGAGTAACCGATGCAACATGATTCTACGCGTGCTAATAGGTTTAATATTCAACCGCATGTAACTTCCTTACTAACAAATGGATTTCGTCCGAAATTGACACATGTATAGACTATAATATTTCAAATTAATTCTGAGCAACACATACATGATATTTTTGTGCTGATAGATCAATGTCTAACTGCATACAACGTCCATATTATCCATTGAATTTCAACTAAACTTTCTGTGGGCATTCTGCGCCTTAAGAGATGGAACTAAAAATATACTCAGAGTCACCAGGGCTGCCAATTGTTTATAAATGCTCTCCATAATTTTGAACCCTATCTAGGCAAATAGTTCAAAATTTGGCAAATATGTATAAACAATAACTTTGCACGTTCATTTCAAAAGCCCATTCGTGACAGTGGTGCCAACATAATTCTACGTGTGCTGATAGGTTCAATGTTTAATTGCTTCTAACCTCCATGGCATTTAATAGGTAACTAAGAAATTGTATACATTGTGTGTATGCCATATGTGCGTATTTTCATGGACATCAGACCTACCAACTACCTAGTAACTCTCTTTGAGTATTTGAGCTGTAGACTCTCAGTATCTCATAATCCATGGAAGGAATCTATTTCAAACAGACTGTACTGCTCTATGAGGCTACATTATTTCAGGTATATTTCGAACAAATTAGAAATGTCAGTATTACCAATTTCGTCATTATTCTAGAAAGGTCTATATAGATTAATCATTGGATTGGGATAGAGGGAAGCCATGATTGGTGTAATGATGTCATATATGTAAAATTAAGGATTGACACGAGAAAAATGTGACCATTTAATTGCCCTGTACTTGTGAACAGGTCAGTGTATATTTAAGTTCACAAATAATCTTACGGTTTGTGAAATAGGGTTTTTAAAATATATATTTGCGTGTATATTGAGACGTCGTAACCAATTTGAGGTTAGGAATTGCAAATACCATCCGAAACACAAGAGCTTAAATAACATCTCTGACATGAGGTGAGGTTAGTATAGTAATAGATCTTACCGCAACATCCACCTGGTATTTGTAATAGAAATAGTTCCTGCAACCAGGAGGCGGATAGAGGGTTTGGCGGGCAAACACAGTCAGGAGCAATGGAATCTGATATGTCTGCTGTCTTAAAACAGCAGGTTTAGAGAATGAAAGGCAAGAGCAGGAGTATCTTGATAGTGCTAAGGCACTTTCGGGGAGCATTTTGGCTATTCCCCAAAAGAACATAAAGATGGAGATTCAGATGGGGATGAGGAAATTGCAGGAGGATGGGATGAAAAGGGTGTGTTGCTTTTAGTGGGTAGGAGGTGTGCAGACCCTCCTCAAGCGTCTGATGAAAGACTTTTACAATCCCACGTAAAATATATATCTAGTTGTTATGAATCTTACATTTTAAGAAAATGATGCATCTTTAGTTCGTCCCGGAACTACTTGTTAATTATGTGCTCCCATTTATTTTAATTATATAGCAATTCTTTGTCTATTCTCATATTCGTGTAATGCATAGAAAGTGAAACTATAGACTAGCATGTAGAAAGAACCCCTTTTAAAACAAATGTGTAATTGTGTATAGAACTACAGTGTTATGTAGACTACAAGCCAGATACATGACTCACAAGACAATGCAGTGCTTCAAGAGGACCTGAACCTGGTCTATAAGTGGGCGATTGTAAATAAAATGAAAATAAACACAAGAAAATGTAGTCTCTTAAAAATAGGGAAAGTGCGAAGGCAGGATTTTCAATATAACATTGGCTCGGAAATACTTGTAGAAGAAGATTCTTGCAAATATTTGGGCGTTCACGTAAGGAATGATATGAAATGGAGTAGTCATGTATGATGTGTAGTTTCAAAAGCTTACAAATCCCTGCACTTTGTAATGAGGGTATTAAAAGGAAGTAGTACCTCTGCTAAGGAATTAGGCTATTTGTCACTTGTAAGACCTATTCTGGAATATGCCTCGGCGGTTTGGGATCCATATCAAGTAGGGCTCATCAATGAGTTGGAAATGGTACAAAGAAAGGCCGCTAGATTTGTGCTCAGTGACTTTAATCCCAGGAGCAGTGTGAGCCGTATGTTAAAGAAACTTGGGTGGGAATCATTGGAGGCTAGGAGGATGAAATCTTGACTCTGCGCTATGTACAACACGTATACAAATCAACCAGCATGGGGTGAGCTTAGCAAACGATTGGGAAAGCCCACTTACATGGGTAGGAGCGATCATCCTTTCAAAGTTAAGGGCCGACTACAGCGAACAAATTATGGTAAATATTCTTTTGTAAACCGTGCCATTGATAACTGGAACTCTCTACCTGCCGCAGTCTTAGAGCCTTTTCCCAAACATATAGGTGTGTTTAAGAAAAGACTGACTATTTGTGTAAATACTCCAGTTTAATTGTTGTATAATTGTTATTGAATTGTTATGTATAATTATTTATTTGTTATGTATATCCAATTTGCCACCGGGGGACACACCCCCCATTGCAAATAAATGAATGAATGGAAAAAAAAAGTTATCTAAGTGATGTTCCCCATAACTGAAATGTTTTTGAAGACAAATTAGTAATATACATAAATATACCGTATTTGACGGTATCGTCTACGGTTGAGCTCATTCAGTACATAAACAAGCTACGAGATTTCTAGTAGAATTGCGTAAATCACAAACAAATGTGGTGAGATGTGCAATATAAACAAAGGTGTGTACAGTAATATGAATATTATTGCGGGTTTGTAAGAATTAAATAAACTCCAACATGAAGGCTATCAAAGAATCGTAAGCAGGTGATGTATAGCCGAATAGAACACATAAATATTGCGTGAATAAGTGTGACCACCAAAGTAAGCCAGGAGAGATTGGGACACAGGGATCGAGTTTCAGTTGTTGAATCACAGCTGACGGAAACTACAAACCATAACAATAAAATGACAATCGTTTTATTGAGCTCTGTATATCAAGGTGAACGTAAAACATGGACAACAAAATATATCACGTAGTAAAAAGAAGGAATCAGAAAAGGAAGCTTTTAGTTTTACGTGACCGTTCATCATGCGATCATGAGCCACGGGACCTCCTTTTTACGTGGAATCCGAACCACAGGACATGGCATTTCGCTTCGAAAATCTCACATGCATTGACTGGGAATCGAGCCCGGTCCACCTTGGTGAGAGGCCAACAGCTTGACCGCTGCGCCACAATCCCCCCAAGAAGTAATCAATAATTTGTGGTGTATAAGAATGAGAGTGGCCTCACGACTGATCAGGAAGCTCCCGATCCTACAGAAAGTCTCCGTGTTTAATACTTCCAATAAATTTATAAGTTTTATAGAAGATAATTTATATTTTTGATTATATAGATCATTGCTTTTAATTCCGTGTGTTTTACTTCTTGCACTTTTCACCTTGAAGTGCGTCTTACCTTTGAAATCTAGCTGGGCGGATATGTTAACATTTCCATGGCTGCCTGGAGCCAAGGCTTTCCCAGTGTGAGACACAGCGTTGTCAACTTTCCACCTTAGCCACTGAGAACAAGCAGCGAAACTGGACAGAACTACGTGAAGATGTGCAACGCTGGACACCTGACACCTGCGGGACACGCGAGCTGTCTGCCAGGGCGGGACTTTGGAGTCCACATGGAGTGATAGAGGAAGCATTCTATTGACCAACAACCGTCAGCTATTGGTCAGTAGCAAACAGGCGTGTGCTACTGCCTTACGTTTGAGTCGCCGCTCGCTAACCAAGAAAGTGAGGGAACTATAACACTTCCCTTTCTTCATCTGAATTCAGTCTAATATTGACTCAGCAGGAGCCTCCGTGGCTTAGGCGGCAGCACGCCGGCCTCTCACCGCTGGGTCCGTGGTTCAAATCCCGGTCACTCCATGTGAGATCTGTGCTGGACAAAACGGAGGCAGACAGGTTTTTCTCCGGGTACTCCGGTTTTCCCTGTCACAATTTCATTCCAGCAACACTCTCCACTATCATTTCATTTCATCTGTCATTCATTTAATCATTGCCCCAGAGGAGTGCGACAGGCTTCGGCAGCCGGCACACTTCATATCCTCGCCGCTAGATGGGGACTTCATTCATTCCATTCCTGACCCAGTCGGAGACTGGAAGCAGGCAGTGGATTTTCATTTCATTGACTCAGCAAATATGCGTTATTTATAGATTAAACTATTTTTCTGTTTCTATTTTACTTTGTTGTTGTTGTTGTCGTTGTTAATTCATTTTAGAGGTTTGGGACATCTTTTTCATCAGCCCCGTGTAGTTGGGTGTGTGTTAAACTTCTCTGATAACCAGTAAGTATGTTATGACTGTAGTAGCGTATGTAGCTGTATTAGGGACTGAGATGAGGTAGGTGCCCCTGGATTTGATGTAAAGTACTATCCTGGAAATTTCCTGCAGGGAGTGAGGAAACCCCCAGGGAAAATCCACACTCGGGATAGCTGATGTTAGCGCCGGGATTCAAATCAACGATCTCCGGACTTGCTGCAGCTGCCCACATGGTCGTAATGCACGGTTTAACGAGCACAGCTACGCCGCGGGAACAATAGTTTACATTGGAATACAGTACCACCTAAACTAGAACTGGTACCTTTTATTAAACACTCCCCACCAGAGGCTCACATCTAGTGGGACGTGGGTTGGCAACCACCAGGCCCCAGCTGAGTCCGGCATTGCTTCCACTTACTTGTGCCTGGCTCTTCTCTGTCTTCTTTCCTGTCGACCTCACTTGGTCAACTCTTGTTCTCTTCCGACCCTGACGGTATTAGGGTATCCGAGGCCTAGGGAGTATCTTCCTTTCCCGCCTTAATTGGCCCTTGTCTCATCTTTTCTGATACCCTCCTTATGCGAGGGATCAGCCTTCTTTTTCTTTTCATGTTATCTCCTGCCTTCTGCTCAAGGCCCTCAACGAGGCAGGGTATACTGTATGTAGACCCACCACGGCTGGTGAGTTCGGGAGCTGGCGATCCCGAGGGATTCCTGAGCTTGGTCCTCTTTTTCCCCTTTTATCCATTACCTCTGTGGCGGACCCTCTCCTCTATCTCTTTCCTATCTGCCTTTCATGACTCTCCTTCCTTCCAAGTCCTTCAATCCGCATTCTTCGAGGGTTGAGGGCATTTCTTTTCCTCCTGTCCTTTATTTGCCTTATTCTCCTTTTTTCATTTCTTCTTCTAGTTTATATGTTAGTAGGTAGTTTTAGTTATATTTTACTTTTCATTATCATCTTCACGATCACCCAAACCATTAGGGGCCGATAACCTAGATGTTAGGCCCCTTAAAATAACAATTATCATCATCAGCATCATCAGCATCATATTAAACACTCACGCATAAGCAATCGTTCGAATGCCGTTCATTAGATAGGTCCTCCCTTTTACACCTGCCCGCTGTAACTTACTGGAGTGACGATGTTCAGTTGGTGAGAAAGAGAAGAATTCTCCATTCCCCTTCTGTGCTGTTAACAAAGGACGTGTGTTCCATAACGCAGGTGTTTCAAGGTGGCAGCCGTAATAGCGCTATTGTGTAGTGCTGTACAACATACGACATACCTATTGACTGAAAGGACGCTCTCTGCTTGCAGAATTGGTGTGTCTTAGTGTTACTTGTTTAGATATTGTAATGCTATGGTAATTGCGCAGGTCGTTCACTGCTATAAAAAAAAAGGGAGCGAGGTAAGTTATGTTTATGTGGCAGAACTGCATTGTTCTGTTGGAGACTTACTGGTTGCCTGATAGAAGCGTATACAGCCACTTGCATGCAAACCAGAGATAGTAAAATGTAAGGTCCCAGAGGTTGTTATGGGACAGATTAGTTAATAATGATAAAATAATACCAAAAAACTGGCCAAATATTGTTCTAGTTGACAACGAGTAAAGAAGAACCTTTCTCATTGATATCGCAGAGCCCAAATTCCATAATCTTCAACAAGCCTGCTGTGAAAAATGATCGGCCCATAGCTAAAGATATACGGTAACTGTGCAGACAAGAAAGTGTAGTAGTGTTGCCCATAGTGATCTCTTCTACCGGCATCATCCCGAAATGTGTAATTGTCCATCAATCTAGAAATACATCATGGTCTGCATATTACTGTAGCATAAAGAAAGCAGTCAGCTTGCAGACCAGTTCCATAGTTTATCCATTTCCCACTTTACCACCCTAAGGCCCGTTCTTACAATCTCCGGTTAAACCTTTACTGGCACTTTTACGGCAAGTTTACTGGAACTTGATTCTTACAATACCCGGTTAGCGACAAACTGACAGTAAAGTAAGCCTTAACCGGCAGTGAACTTTACCGGAGGATTCTCCTCCCGTAAGCCGCTTTACTGCCAGATTTTCTATGATAATCTCAACGCCATCTGATTACATACATCGTCAATATGCCTAGAATTATCCGTAATTTCATGGATTTCGTAAATGCCGATGCTGTTCAAAGAAGGAGACGAAAAGTATATAAGAATCGAAGTAATTATTACGAGGAGTTAGATGATCAAGACTTTTTTAGACGATTCCGTTTGACGAAGCTTTTCCTCTCGAGACCTTTATTTGACTCATTTGGAGATAATTGTCCTTCCATATCTAATATTTCTCTTTATAATCGTAACGTAACAAACAGATTGCGCCAAGAACAAAGATCAAGATCAAGGAATATTAAATATATATTTATTATTTACTCCCTGACGCAGATCCACTCATGCCAACTATTGAGAGGTATCAATAAATCTGCAAATCGAACCAGAAATGTGTACCAACTGTTTAAAATTATGCGCAGATCTGCTAACCTACCGTAAACATTAACCGGAACATGGTAAGAACGATCGAATGTTTACCGGGACTTTACTTCGACCGTAAAGCCAAATGTCAGTTAGAGTTTACTGTCACTTTACTGGAGATTGTAAGAACGGGCCTAAATGAAGTTGCCATACCGTCTTGCAAACAAGGCCGCCGTTATGTAGATTGTATCCACACATGTGGTGAAATAAACGGATAAGATTATTAGCTTAACAATGACTATTAACACGAGTACCTCGCATGTCACCTCTTAGAAATGCTAACCTACTGTGCCACAATTCGATCTTGCAACCCCACGCACAGCCATAACAATCACACGGTACCGATTAATTTATTGTCGAAAGGTGTCAAATATTACTTACTCTGTTTCAATTTAGCATTATGTTGTTGTTTCATTTGAGAGGCTTCGACATCGGGGTCATTTAGCCCCATGTGCTTGGGTAGGTGTAGAATTTGTCTGATAACCAGTTCTAATGGGATAGCTGTAATAGTGTATGTCCTATTTGTAATTCAGGTCAGGATTGGGAAGGAGGCAGCCGTGGCCTATAGTTAGGAAACATCCCGTCATTCGCCTAGAGTAGAAGTGGGAAGTAACAGGAAAATCACTTCCAGTATGGCTAAGGTGGGAATCGAACCCACCTCTTCTCAGATTTGCCTCACTAGGCTGAGTGTACCCCATTACAGCCCACAGACCAGAATTTCTTGGCAGAGCCGGGAATCGAACCCGGACCTTCAGGGCGACAGACGCTATACCCGAGGTGTAGCGTGGACCAACTACTGCTCACGTCCAAGCTCTGTGAATTTGCGAAGTAAGGGGGAGGGGCAGGGAAGGGGCAGGCGAGAAGAGAAGGGCCTGTCAACAGCCAGCCGTGTTATCTGGTATTCCTGTCTATTCCAATACTGCTTACATAGGGCCGTTGCTCAAACCTCTGTGGTGTTGTGAATGAGTGAGTGAGTCACCGACCAATGTATTTGGTTCTATTACTACGCACGGACCGGGAACCCAGCACGTCTGTCATCATACACCGTCATCGTCCGCGATCCACATTCATCTCAGGTTCACGGAACTTGGACCCGAGCAGTGTATTCTACCTTGCTCTGTGTTAGTGAACACCATTTATTAATTAAATCAACCACTTTGTCACACATTCCTATGCTTGTTCAAGTTGTGGAGAAATGAAGCACTGTAAACATATCACATGGGTTGGAAAAGCTATTATGTAGCATATTTTACAGAATACCAACACTTAACATTATTTCCCGCCAAAACCGGTGACATCGTGAAGTAGCGTTCCTAGCGGCTTGCTCTGATACTACTGTACATCTTAGCGTTGATGCATTCTCCATGAGAAAATCTAGCAACCAATAGTCGAGGAATGATTTCAGCTGGCTATGTGAACGTTAATCTTGCTGCGTGCTTTTGCTCGCTTTTACTGCAGACAATGGACGCTGAGTAAAAGTTTTGCCGTCAAAATCAATTTTATATTACTAATTTCAATAATGAAATACATTTGAGAAATAAAATTATAACTATTTCCAGAAGCACCACTACGCCAAATATGAGGAACTTCCATTACGCCATGACCATGAAATAAATTGCGTGCCTTGCGGCGCAGCCGTGCTCGTTAAATCATGCACAACGGCCGCGTGGGCAGCTGCAGCAAGTCTGGAGATCGCAGCGAGCTGACAGCGGCTATCCTGAGTGTGGTTTTCCCTCGGGTTTTAACACACTTTCTCCAGGCAAATGTCGCGATAGCACCTTATTACAAGTCTCGGCGTACCAACCTCATCCCTGTCCCTAATACAGTTACACATAGGGCCTACTAGTACAGTCATCACAGAAACACAGGTTATCAGACACGTTCAACACACACTCAACTATACGAGTCTGATGACCGAGATGTCCCAAGTTCATCAAATGAATTAACAATCAAATTTTGTGGTTAAAATTTAGTTTTAAACGAACTACAGGCAGTGTTGCCAAAATTGTCACCCCAAAGTCTCCAACTCTGGAGTAAATTGTCACTAAAACGGTCGCTAAGCCGCAAGTGGACTACTCGCAGCCGAACACTGACCGGATCAGGGCGCCCTCGCTCGATGAGCGCGTCTTTGAGAGGTATTGTTGGTTGGTTCCTCAGTTTAGGAGCTGCGACAACGCGGTTATGTAGCCCCGTGGGAAGAAGTATGGACTGCAGACATTCAATCTTCAAGTAGTTCCTACTTTTGCTACCAAACGCCACCGTCAACGACAACTAGTTATGAACTTGGTTACTAGATGCCACCGCAGTCAGCTCCTGGCGACAAACATTGGAACCTAAGAGCGTTAGTATAAGCTAACCTATAATTTAGCTTCACACGAGTGTAATTAGTGGAAGGTTCTTTTACATGCCATAAATCCATGACATGGGACCGCCGCCTTTATTTCCCCTCCGAAGGAAGGCATACTGAGGGATTTTTAGTGCTCATAAAAAATCCAACGACTTCGGCCGGGTTTGAACCCGTGACCTTGGGCATAGAAGCTTAACATGCTACCATCTACGCCACCGAAGCCGCTCCCTGGAGAGGTAGATTGAGCTAGAATATCGTGGCCACCAAGCTACGTCCTACTTGTGGTGAGTACCTGAGGGGAATAAATCAGTTAAAACGGGGGTTAGAGCCGTTTTCACCAACGCTTTACTAACGATTAGTTAGTTTATTCGTATTTAACTTAAATACGAGAGTTAATGCATACCGGTACCGGTAGCTACGCTCGCTAATGCGCAGCGCTAGGGCATGGAGCCAAGCTATATGCGGACACAGAAGACGTGGGTTCGAGCCCCACCGTTGGCTGTCCTTGAAATGGTTTTCCGTGGATTTCCATTTTCAACTCTAGGCAAATACTGGGACGCTACCTTCTGACAGGCCACGGCCGCTTCCTTCCATATCCTCGCCCAGTTTCATTCATATTCATTAATTTCATCTCCCATTAATTCCTCTCATGAGATTGGTGTCGGAAAGGGCATCTGGCCGTAAAAACCACCCACCACCTATACTTTCATCCCCGTCCCCGTTGGAAACGGGAATAATAAGGGGTGGACAGAGACGAGAGTTAATGCATGGTTATCGTCGATGCATTTCACGAGGCCATTCGGGTTCGTTATTAGTTAAATACACTTCACGACTCTCGCGCATGCGTAGAGACGGTTTCTAATAGAGAAATATGCCGGCAGAGCAAGAAGGGTGTAGCACTGGTCATTGTTTGTGATGCTTCCTTGAGATGTTCTGGAACATAATTATAAAGGAAGGGAAATACAGAAGACCTTATTCATGGCAGAAACTTCAAATGATATGAACAAAATATTTAGGAGAACAGGCAGTTGTGTATACATTGTTTACTTAGCTAAATAGGCCACTCGCCCCGTTGTCTTCTTAGCTAAAATGGTTGCGTTGCAAACACTTGAGTTCATTATGCAGAGCTGGACGGAGTCCAAGTCCCAAAATCGGATATGTTTTTAAAATGTCCGTATTCTTCTTCCTTGGTAACTTACATACAGTAGTAACATGTATGATCTTTTATAATTTCAGTGTCATAAACATATGTTATATTCATATGGATGAATGATTGTGTGAAACTCGGAAACAAAGTAATTCTTCCGACATTGCAATATACACAAGGTTGAGTTCATCTGTTTCCCTCCACTTGAACGATGCTTTGGGGAGTTGAGTGGTCAAATTTGGCTATTTAACGTGATTGCTTATTAGTTGTAAGCTAACGAGCGTTTATGTTTGACGAAATGCTCGTGCAAAGTTAAATAACCTTTAATGATGAATTAAGGAATAATTGACGTTGCTGAAAACAGCCTTTGTTGTTGTTGTTGTTGTTGTTGATTGAGTCTTCAGTCTTTTGACTGGTTTGATGCAGCGCTCCGTGCCTCCTTGTCCTAAGCCAATCGTTTCATCTCTACATAGCTACCACACCTTACATCCGAGGCAATCTGTTTAACACATTCCAACCTTGGTCTACCTCTAGAGTTCTTGTCCTCGACCCTTCCTTCCTTAACTAAGCTTGCTATTCCTGGGTGTCTTAGTATGTGTCCTACCAACCTATCTCTTCCCTTCATTAGCAGTCGCCATAAACATCTCTTCTCTCCCACACGTATTAATACCTCTTCGTTTGTAACCCTATATTTTCCATCTGATCTTCATCATTCTCCTGTAACACCACATTTCAAACTCTTCAATTCTCCTCTTTTCTGCTGCACCAATAGTCCATGTTTCACTTCCATAGAGTGCTACGCTTTCAAAAATGACTTCCTAGTACCTAAATCTATATTCGATGTCAAGAGATCCTTTTTCTCTAGAAATGCTTTCCTTGTCTGAGCCAACCTACTTTTTATATGCCTTTAAATGCATGTAATTCATTTAATCAAGGACACCGCCAAGTATGCTAGCCACTACAGCTCAAGGTGTCAAAATTGATTCCCCCTATTAATTCGAACACGGTGGAACCGAATGGAACGAAATTTGGTACAGAGGTAGCACTAGCAAAGGGCACCTCAGTGTCATGTTTTATATCGCCGCCATCTTAACTGAAACGTAATGGCGGCCACACGAATGTTCAAAGCTTAAATCAAATTACGATTAACCTAATCATCCGATCTCTACCAAATTTTGCAACTACATACCTTTATGGAGGGAGCATCCTTCGACCAATCTAATAGGTCATTCGCCTAATAGTTTGCGGATGGCGGCCATTTTTGTGTCAAAACCGATTCCCCTATTAATTCAAACACGGTGAAACCGAATGGAACGAAATTTGGTACAGAGATAGCACTAGCAAAGGGCATCTCAGTGTCATGATTTATATCGCCGCCATATTGACAGAAACGTAATGGCGGCCACACAAATGTTTAAAGCTTAAATCAAATTACGACTAACATAACCATCCGATCTCTACCAAACTTTGCAAAAACATACCTTTATGGAGGGAGCATCCTTTGACCAATCTAATAGGCCATTAGCCTAATCGTTTGCGGATGGCGGCCATCTTTATGTCAAAATTGATTCCCCCTATTAATTCGAACACGGTGGAACAGAATGAACGAAATTTGGTACAGAGGTAGCACTATCAAAGGGCACCTCAGTGTCATGTTTTATATCGCCGCTATCTTGACGGAAACGTAATGGCGGCCACACAAATGTTCAAAGCTTAAATCACATTACGATTAGCCTAATCATCCGATCTCTAGCAAATTTAGCAACAACATACCTTTATGGAGGGAGCATCCTTTGACCAAACTAATAGGTCATCAGCCTAATATTTTGCGGATGGCAGCCATCTTTGTGTGAAAATCGATCCCCCTTATCAATTCGAACACGGTGAAACCGAATGGAACGAAATCTGGTACAGAGGTAGCACTAGCAAAGGGCATCTCAGTGTCATGATTTATATCGCCGCCATATTGACAGAAACGTAATGGCGGCCACACAAATGTTTAAAGCTTAAATCAAATTACGACTAACATAACCATCCGATCTCTACCAAACTTTGCAACAACATACCTTTATGGAGGGAGCATCCTTTGACCAATCTAATAGGCCATTAGCCTAATCGTTTGCGGATGGCGGCCATCTTTATGTCAAAATTGATTCCCCCTATTAATTCGAACACGGTGGAACAGAATGAACGAAATTTGGTACAGAGGTAGCACTATCAACGGGCACCTCAGTGTCATGTTTTATATCGCCGCTATCTTGACGGAAACGTAATGGCGGCCACACAAATGTTCAAAGCTTAAATCACATTACGATTAGCCTAATCATCCGATCTCTAGCAAATTTAGCAACAACATACCTTTATGGAGGGAGCATCCTTTGACCAAACTAATAGGTCATCAGCCTAATATTTTGCGGATGGCAGCCATCTTTGTGTGAAAATCGATCCCCCTTATCAATTCGAACACGGTGAAACCGAATGGAACGAAATCTGGTACAGAGGTAGCACTAGCAAAGGGCACCTCAGTGTCATGTTTTATATCGCCGCCATCTTAACTGAAACGTAATGGCGGCCACACGAATGTTCAAAGCTTAAATCAAATTACGATTAACCTAATCATCCGATCTCTACCAAATTTTGCAACTACATGCCTTTATGGAGGGAGCATCCTTTGACCAATCTAATAGGTCATTCGCCTAATAGTTTGCGGATGGCGGCCATTTTTGTGTCAAAACCGATTCCCCTATTAATTCAAACACGGTGAAACCGAATGGAACGAAATTTGGTACAGAGATAGCACTAGCAAAGGGCATCTCAGTGTCATGATTTATATCGCCGCCATATTGACAGAAACGTAATGGCGGCCACACAAATGTTTAAAGCTTAAATCAAATTACGACTAACATAACCATCCGATCTCAACCAAACTTTGTAACAACATACCTTTATGGAGGGAGCATCCTTTGACCAATCTAATAGGCCATTAGCCTAATAGTTTGCGGATGGCGGCCATCTTTGTGTGAAATTCGATTGCCCCTATTAATTCGAACACGGTGGAACCGAATGAACGAAATTTGGTACAGAGGTAGCACTATCAAAGGGCACCTCAGTGTCATGTTTTATATCGCCGCTATCTTGACGGAAACGTAATGGCGGCCACACAAATGTTCAAAGCTTAAATCACATTACGATTAGCCTAATCATCCGATCTCTAGCAAATTTAGCAACAACATACCTTTATGGAGGGAGCATCCTTTGACCAAACTAATAGGTCATTAGCCTAATATTTTGCGGATGGCAGCCATATTTGTGTGAAAATCGATCCCCCTTATCAATTCGAACACGGTGAAACCGAATGGAACGAAATTTGGTACAGAGGTAGCACTAGCAAAGGGCACCTCAGTGTCATGTTTTATATCACCGCTATGTTGATGGAAACGTAATTGCGGCCATCCAAATGTTAAAAGCTAAAATGTAATTACGACCAACCTAATAATCTAGTCTCTACCAAATTTTGCAACACCATATCTTTATGTGGGAAACATATTCAGACCAAACTGCAAGAACATCAGCCCAATAGTTTGCAGATGGTGGCCAAGTATGTGTGCAAATCGATTCCCCCTATCAATTCAAACACGGTGAAACCGAATTGAACGAAATTTTTTACAGAGGTAGTACTAGCGAAGGGCACCTCATATTCATGTTTAATATCCCTATAGCACGTTGTATTTCAACAAGCTACTACAACCAACATTCAATCATACTCGTTGAAAAGGACAACGAGTTATAACAATACCCATGCATTTAGGAGAAAGTAGGCTACATGTTCTTTACTGAACATCTTGTTTGTCACATATTTTGCACACACATTGTTCATTTACTTGATGATATTTTGTATCTACACACACTTCATGGTGGAATCCGTGAATCGCGAGGCTTATGATTGTGTACCTTTGTGTTTGATTACTGTTGGTCCATTGTCTATTTATCATGGCGTCTGTTCCGAAGAAGTCGATATCTATCTCTTTCTCCTTCTGTTTCCTTCTTTCTATTACTTCTTTGTAAGAGCCTGCATTGGGTAGCGATTCCTTGAGCCTTATGTCTAACAGGAAAGGAGTTTCTCTTGCTAGGACATATTTTATTTATGTTAAAACGCACAATGTGCAAGGTTCACAATCTCTATGTGCACAAACTAGTTAAACTTATTGTCCTTGCTGCACAACTCAGCATGTGATAACGATCACATTGCTTTCCACACAAGATGCACACGTATCCCTCATTTGGCGAGTGGTACGTCTTCGTGGAGCATAACTTGAAATAAAATCCGTGCATAACTAGTCTGATTGTTATATACCTTAATTCGTAGTTGGCATCTTTCCACTACTTGTCGATGGTCATCGCGTCCTTACTGTAAAAGTCCAGCCAAATTTCTGTTTCCTTTCTATGATGTTCGAGATTTCAAATATGTGAACTAATTGCGTTTTTCTTTTTGTGTTTGTTGTTTTCTACTTTCTTTTTGCTATGAGTGTTTTGTTTTCTGTTTGTTTTCTGTTTTTGCTTTTGATTTTGAATTTTGTATTTTGCCTTGAGTTTTTCGTTTTTTGTTTTCTGTTATTGCTTTTTTTTATTAATTTTTCTTTTTGATTTGTGTTTTTGTTTTTGTGTTTGTCCTTTGTTTTTGCTTTTGATTTTGAATTTTGCTCGGTGCTTAGAGTTTTGTTTGGTTTAGTTCGTTTTCTGTTATTGTTGTTGTTTTTGAATTTAGCTTTTTGATTTCTGTTTTTTGTTTTTGTTTTCGGCTTTTGATTTTGAATTTTGCTTTTTGCCTTGAGTTTTTTGTGTTTGGTTTAGTTTACTTTCTGTTTTTGCTTTTGTTTTTGAATTTTGTTTTTTGATTTGTGTTGCTGGTTTTGTGTTTGTTTTCTGCTTGCTTTACCTTTTGTTGTTGAATTTTGCTCTTTGCTTTGAGTTTTTGGTTTTGTTTGTCTTCCGATTTTTGTTTTATGTTTTGTGGTTTTGGTTTTGTGCTTGATTTCTGCTTTTGATTTTGATTTTGAATTTTGTTCTTTGCTTTGAGTTTTTCGTTTTGTTTGTTTTCTGTTTTTTCTTTTGTTATTTAATTTTGCTTTTTAATTTGTGTTTTTGAATATTTTACACTAATTAAGAGAAATGTTATCAAATTATAAACAGTCGTTTGTCATCAAACCGATAAATGGTTTTTTTTAAGAAATTGTTTTGGTTCTTGGGGGGTTTGATCCCCTTAATAACCCCCCGTAGATACGCCGCTGCGATATATAGACTTTGGTATGCTGTAGTTGATGGCAGAGTGAATCTTTCCCGCATTTCCTCCAACAACATAGTTTTCCTAGTTAGCTCATATACCAGCTTCGAAGAGGTACATTTTGATAAACATAGAGATCTCTTTAGAAATGTCACATCTTTCAAAATGCCTACTGGTAGGTGCTGTACTGGAGATGCCGTAGGTTATTACGGGGGCAATGTGATACATCTATGGCGCATATTCCATTCGGTTTGGTGCATACTTGCTTCCTCCTATGGCTCTAATGCAGACAAGTAAGCTTCGGAAAGTGTTCAGCAGTGACAGGAAGCGAGTACCAATTAGATGCAGTAAGTGGTTCAGTTAATTTGGGAATGAGGAACAAAAGAGTTCACGCGGCACACAGGTGTGGCCCGAGTGGGCGCAGTTCAGCTCGATGGAAGGTTGTTATGGTGCGTGCACCTCACAGATTTGGCACCGTCTCCCTCCTTGTAGCATGGACCACACTACCGTCTCTTGTGACCACATATCTGTTAAGATACACCACAACCGGAGAAAGCTTGTAGTTTTACGTGTCCGTTAATCTCGCTACCATGACCCACGGGACCTCCATTTTTACGCGGAATCCGAACCACAGGCCCTGATATATCGCTTTGAAATTCTCACATGCATTGACTGGGAATCGAAACCGCTCCACCTTGGTGAGAGGCAAGCAACTCGATCACTACACAACGAAGTTCCCAAATAAAAGAAGGAAGAAAGAAAGAAAGAAAGAAACAAGGAAATAATAATATGTTAGGCCTATTGGTTTTACGTCGATGCGGCTTTTAGGGACGCCAGGGTGCCGAAATTTTGCCCCGAAGGAGATCTTTAACGTGCCAGTAAATCTACTGACTCGGCTGCCTCACATTTGAGCACCCTAGAATGCCAACTGACTCCACCAGGATTCAATCCTGCAATCTTGGGCACAGCAGGCGAGAACGTTACTGCTGCGCTACGTAGCCTGTCGGGGGCCATTTCTAGATCTGGCGCTGGGATACAGAAGCATAAAGAAAGAAAGAAAGAAAGAAGGAAGGAAAGAAAAAATATTATTTTTATTTAATAACTTGTGTTATTGTGATGGCTATGTTAGTGTGTGTGTTTCTAATTCTGGTGAGGATTGCGGAGGAGACGGCCGTGGTAAGGCATTATGTCATGTAAGGCCTTCATTTTACATTATTATGGCCGTGTAAATCCAATACTTGGAATCTGGCGACAGTCCATGGCGGGCAACAATCACAGTAAGCTAGGCTCGAGTGTCATAGATGTATAATTGCCATGTCCAGCTCAGTGGTCAGAGCATCAGCGTGCAAAGTCGGAAGTCGCATATTCCAGTCCCACTGGGGTCAGGCATTTTAATTATCTTGGTTTGTACTGTGTATTACAAGACATAGTAGATTAAAAACCTTCATTTATACTAACAGGATGAATACAACTAATACAGGGTGTAATTAAATGCGTCGGAAAGCTCCGGGGATTCGATAGAGAAGCTGACAACAAGCAAAACATGTCCTGTAAACATATCGTGTATGTGCGTTCGTTGCCGTGTTACAAGTACTGTTTATGGTGTGCATAACACAGACGGCGGCACGATGTTAGTTGGTCATTAGTGGAGGGCACACAGGCCACTTGTACATTTCGTTGCTATTCAAGTCGAAACAAATGAGTGGGGCGTCAGGGAAGGAACACCGTGGCCTGCTCGTTCTCCCGATCTCAACCCATTAGACTTCTACTTATGGGGTCATTAAAAGCCATTGTGTATGCCACACCTATTCATAACGTGGACATGCTGCGACAGCGAATAGAGCAAGGTTGTCAGCAGTTACGATAGACGCCGGGAATATGGGAGCGTGTGAGACAGTCAATGATGCGGCGCATAGACGCCTACATTACAGCTCGTGGTAGCCATTTTGAGCACCTTCTGTAGACAACTGTAAGTAGTAACATACACTTTATCAATACAAATGACCAACCTGCATAGTGAAGCGGTCTGTGTTATTTACACCACAAACAATGCTCGCAACACGGCAACGAACGCACATACACCATATGTTTACAGGACATGTTTTGCTTGTTGTCAGGTCCTCTATCGAATCCCCGGAGCTTTCCCACATATTTAGTTACACCCTGTATATCCCTTTTACAATGCTCGCAAGTAACCGATATTTTAACAAATAAACAAGACGAAAGCCCCAGGCACAACTTCGTCGCGTCAAGCCCAGTTAATACGAAAGCCGGGACCATACAGAGCCAAGCCTTGCCAGAACTGTGTCGCGTCGAACCTTACTGTTGTGCGAGGCTAATGCACATACAATGATGTTGCAATGCGAGATTTCTCGCAAGGATCCTCTAGTGTATTTATATTAGTCTAATATTGTCATTTAGCATTTAGGCGTGCCATGTGAGTCATGTCATGGATAATGTGGGCCCATAGTGCATTGTAAATTTCAAACAAGTAGTTCCGTGAAGAACTATACAACCTATGTTCATATATCCTACCCATGTTAATTGCCTCTATTAACATACAAAATTTCAGTTTCATTGTTGTGATAGATTCGTAGATATTGAGAACCGTCTAAATATTTCAGATGGTCGCCAGGTTGGAAATTTATTTATGTACTATTACATGGAGATTGTTGTGTACATGTGGTAATCAAACTTCAATCGCATGATTAGGACACAAGAAGAAAAACCGAGATTTTAAAATTTCGCACAGCTGCCATCTTGTGGTTATGAACACAATTGAAATAAATTAGATGCCAGTGGATTAACATTTGTATAAGCATTTAACGTGCAATGTTTCACTGCACTCGGATGGCTAAATCGCGAGAAACGTCCATTTAAATATTTGTAATTCGCGTCGCCACCATGTTCGATTTGTGCTCACCAGGGTACTGAAAGTCCTATAGGTGAACTTATGTTCATAGCCTCTATGAACATAAAAATTATCAGTTTGATTGCTGTAAAAGATTCGTAGATATTGAGAACCTTCAAAATTATTTCGGATGCTCGCCATTTTGGATTGTTACATGTATAGGTCATAGCGTCATGTACCAATAACGGAAAATTATTGCGTAGCTTCATTATTCAAACTTTCACTTCGATCGCATGATTACGACACAAGAAATAAAAACTTAAATCCCGTGCCATCTTGAGGTTATGTAAACAATTTAACTAAATTAGATGCCAGTGCATTGCAATATGTATAATCATTTACTGTACCACATTTCACTGCGCTCAGATGGTTAAATCACGAGAAAAGTCTATTAAAATGTTTCAAACTCGCTTGGCCGCCATGTTCGTGTTGTACTTGACAGGTATTTGAAAGGTACATAAATAAACTTGTAGCAGTGCCCTTTATCACCGTACAAAATTTCACGGTGATATCTGTAAAAGTTTCGGTGATATAGAATGCCAGTGAAATATTTCGCACAGCCGCCATTTTGAGGTTATTTAAACAATTGAACTAAATTAGACGCCAGTGCATTACAATGTGTATAAACATTTGCTGTACCAAGTTTCATTACGTTTGGATTGTTAAATCGCGAGAAAAGTCTATTTAAAAGTCGCAACTTCACTTGGCAGCCATGTTTGTTATGTAGTTACCAAGTTTTGAAAGTCTCATAGATGAACTTCTAGTAGTGCCCTTTATCACCGTACAAAATTTCAGGGTGATATCTGTAACCGTTTCGGAGATACTGAATGCTGGTGAAATATTTCGCACAGCCGCCATGTTGGATTGGTGAGACACAATAAAATTTGAATGGCACGGTCGGGGTCGGCCATAATTGTGCTATGATCTTACCGAGTTTCATTGAAATCTCTCCAGCCGTTTAGAAGTTATTAGGGGGACATACACACGAATCACCCACACACGCACACACAGACACACGGACAAAAGGTGATCTCATAAGCCTATTTTTTTCATAAAATGAAAATAGGCTAAAAAGGATGCGGAACACTGACATAGGAAGTTGATGAAGTAGTCTTTAGTTCTGAATTTGTGCGCTTATAGTCTATAGCCTGTAGTTATATAGCTACAACTCAGGTAACATAAATGTTAAACCAGTGGAAAACTACTTACAATACAATTTTTGAATCGGCCGATAATAGTATTACCAAAGCGTATACGCTATAGTGGACTATCTCGTAGGAATAAATATATATTTATTATCATTAGTGGTATTAGTAGTAGTAGTTTACAGTTTAAAGCTTACAGTGTGTTTATTTAGGCCAAATTTTCATTTTTGTCCTGCCAAGCTCACGCTTGTCGGCAGGTGCCAATTATAATTACAATATATAGCCTACTAGCTGTACCCGGCATGCGTTGCAATGTCAATCAAAGAAAGTGTTGGCGTTGTAACTCTGTTTGTTGAAGTGCTTTTGGATTCCCAATATGTTTTTCTTTTTCCGTTAACCACCTCTAAACTATTGTAAAATTGATTTACTATCTCAAAAACATCCTGGGAGCGTGCTCAACAACTCACCAGAGTTTCATCGCAATGAAATGAATGGCATATGAACGAATACGAGACTTTGTTGAAACGATTCGAGCGCCGTTACCCATTTGTTGAATATAATCATACGCTACCTATTACAAAATGGATTTACTAATTCGAAAACCTTCCCTGGCGTGTACACAACAACTCATCAAAGTATCATCACAATCGAATGAATGGCATATGAACACATACGGGATTTTGTATAAACGATTCGCACGCCGTTACTCATTTGTTGAATCTACTTGTGCGCCACCCATTGAAAAACGGATTTACTAATTCATACACCTTCGCAGGACTGTACTCATCTCACCAAAGTTTTATCACAATCGGATGAATGGTATATGAACTCATACGGGACTTGGTTGAAACGATTCACGCGCTGTCGCTCATTAGTTGAATCTACTCGTGCGCTATCACATTGTTAAATGGATTTACAATATCAGAAATCTTCGCGGGAGTGGAAACAACATTTCACCAAATTTAATTGCAATCGCATGAATGGTATATGAACGCATACGGAACTTTTTTTAAACGATACGCGCGCAGTTACTCATTTGTTGAATCTGCTCGTGCGCTACCTATTGTAAAACGGATTTACTAAGCCAGAAACCTTCCCTGAAGTGTACACAACAACTCACCTAAGTTTAGTCGCTATCGGACGAATGGTGTATGAACGCATACGGGACTATGTTGATACACTTCGCGCGTCATCGCTCATTTGTTTAATCTACTCGTGCTATACCAATTGTAAAGTGGATGTAGTCAGCCAGAAACCTTCCCTGAAGTGTACACAACATTTCACCCAAGTTTCATCGCTATCGGACGAATAGTATATGAACGCATACGGGATTTTGTTGAAACGCTTCGCGCGTCGTCGCTCATTTGTTGAATCTACTCGTGCGCTACCTATTATAACATGGATTTACTAAGTCAGAAACCTTGCCTGTCGTGTACACAACCTCTCACCCAAGTTTCATCGCTATCTGACGAATGGTAGGTGAACGCATACAGGACTTTGTTGAAACGCTTCGCCCGTCGTCGCTCATTTGTTGAAGCTACTCGTGCGCTACCTATTGTTAAGTGGATTTACTAAGCCAGAAACATTCCCTGAAGTGTACACAACATCTCACCCCAGTTTCATAGCTATCAGACGAATAGTATACGAACGCATACGGGACTTTGTTGAAACGCTTCGTGCGTCGTCACTCATTTGTTGAATCTACTCGTGCGCTACCTATTATAACATGGATTTACTAAGCCAGAAACCTTGCCTGTAGTATACACAACCTCTCACCCAAGTTTCATCGCTATCGGACGAAGGGTATGTGAACGCATACAGAACTTTGTTGAAACGCTTCGCCCGTCGTCGATCATTTGTTGAATCTACTCGTGCGCTACCAATTGTTAAGTGGATTTACTAAGCCAGAAACCTTACCTGAAGTGTACAGAACATCTCACCCAAGTTTCATCGCAATGGGATGAATGGTATATGAACGCATGTGGGACTTTCTTGAAACAAACGCACGCCATTTTATTGAAGCTACTCGCGCCATCTATTGTAAATTGGATTTACTACCCCTTTACAAATTACGTTGAATAACTAACGGGATTTCATATTATGAACCTCATTTTCGATACCGGTAGTGGAGAGTGCTACTCGCATCCAGTCGGCCGTGTCTCGTCAAGAGCTACTGTTGCCTGGAAACGACTTGCCTTAGCTGTCATTTGCGTTACGTTTTATAGTGACTTGTATTCTCTTTGACGTTTTATGTCACGTCACGGGATAAAAAGTATCCTATGTCCGTCTCCTGGTTCTAAGCTACCTCCACACCAATTTTCTGCCAAATCGATTCAGCCATTCTTGAGTTATAAATAGTGTAACTAACACGACTTTCTTTTATATATATAGATGTTAACAAAAACAATTAAATTTACACATATGCAGTCCAATATCTCTCGTTCCAATTATTGTATACAGTGCCACTAATAATAATTCACAAAAATATTCAATCACCTCATAACAATTCATAATGGTTAAAATGATTATAATATGTTAATTTTAATACAATACAGCAATTGTAGTTTTTTCCTACCTTAATACAACAGTTATGTCGTTACTATTTTAAAAACTTAACTTAAAATAGTAGGGCCTAGTAGTAGTAGTACAGCCAATGTTTACAATTTCTGGTCCTGCCAAGCTTACACTTGTTAGCAGGTGCCAGTTAAAATAATTACAATTTATAATTTGAAAAACAATTAAATTTACAGCTATACCGTCCAATCACTCAACTTGCCTTTTTGTACAGTGCCGCTAACAATTAGTAGAAGTAGTAGAGTTATATTATCATCAATGGCTACATCATTAGCAGTGGTTCCATATTTAATATGCATTAATAAACTTTGGTTCAGATTAATAAAACTATGAGACCTCCAAAGAGGCCTGACGCGGATTTTTTGAGTTGAAGCTCGTAGGTGATCTGCATGTCATGATGAGCATGAAATGAATGCTGGAGAATTTATAAACACCAATTCTCTGAACCAAGAGAATTAACCTAACAAGGTTAAAAACCCATGACATGGTAGGGATTAGAAACTGCAGGCCCTCACACCAAAGTCTAGCCACTGGGGCAAGAAGCAGGACTTGGTTCAGAGTACGACCAGCTCTTACTAGTCCAAGTAAAATAGAATAAATAAATGTAGCCTACTGTAATAAAAGAGTAATCTCAATAATCACCATAATTACACTTGATGAGCACTAATTTGATCTGGCACAGTGCTGACAGTGTGGCATTAACCACTCCTGCCTAACCATCGAATGTGAGATGTATTCCAGATATAACGTTCTGTGGCCTTTTGATATATAGCATTGAAGGCTGGTCCTGTGGTGTTGGGGTAGCATGCCTGCCTCTCATCCAGAGGCCCGGATTCGAATCCCGGTTCCGTCAGGGATTTTAGAAACTGACGTGAGGGCTGAAACGTAGTGCACTCAGCCTCGTGAGGAAAATTCAGTAGCAGTCTGACAGTGAGACAGCGCCCCGGTCAGGAAAACCAAGATTAACGGCCGAGGGGACCCGAAGCGCTCACCACGCATCACTCCAATATCTGCCGGCCAAATGGTTGGGCAGCGGTCGCTTGGTCGGTCTAGGCTGTTCAAGGGCTGTAGTGCCAGGGGTTATTTTGTTATATTATATATATATATATATATATGTGTAGCATTGAAGTCCTACCACACAAGTACTGGAACTCAAAACCAAATTTATAGATTTCCAGTAATAAAGCTGTCTATCTAAATTAGACATTCCTTCCCCTTTACAATTACCCACTGTACCTTAAACAAGATGTTCTGTTTGAAGGGGGGACAGTGAGGTCACATGCTCCTGATTTTCCTTATTTCCAATCATTACGGTACTTTCTGAACCTATTATATTGCGGCTTCGGTTGCGTAGTTGGTAGCATGCTGAGCTTCTATGCACAAGATCGCGAGGTCACCCCCGGCCGAAGTCGTCGGATTTTGTAAGGGCGTTAAAATCCCCCAGTATTCCTTCCTCTGGAGGGGAAGTAAAGTCGGTGGGCCCATTTCATAGATTTATGGCATGTAAAAGAACCTTCCACTAACTAAACCTGTGTGAAGCTAAAATGTGTAGGTTAGACTTGATAACGCGTTCACCGCCAGGTGCTGGCTTCAATTGCGTCTAGTAGCCAAGTTCGCAATTAGGTGTTGTGGACGGTAGCATTTGGTAGCAAGAGTAGGAACTGCTTGAAAATTGATTGCAGTCCTTACCTGAATCACAGATAACACACACTAATACTGTCATCACAATTAACACCAGTTATCAGACAAATTCTACACACACCCAAAGTACACGGGGCTACATGACCGTGTTGTCACAGCCCCTAAACTAACAAAGCAGCCAACCAACCTATTACTGACAGCTTAACTCATGCGGTACATTGGTCGAGCGGTCTAGATGCTTGGCTCTCATATTTGTAACCGGGGTTCGAATCGTGTAAAGGTTGGATGTTTCATTTGTGCTTTATTACACTGTATTTCTTGTTTTATAATTACATATAGTGCGCATTTTCTAAAGGCGGGGCCTTAAAGTAAAGAACAATCACGGCATTTCATTTGCCTAGCCAAGATATCTGTGTTGCCCTTGCAAATTGCTGTACAAGATGTATGACAAGCACAGTCATACAATTAATATACCGTAGTTACTGTTAGTTAGTTATTGATGTTTTAAGGGGTGGAACAGCGAGGTCATCTGCCCCTAATATAGTTACTGTTTTAGCTCATTAAGCTGCATCCCCTGACCTTAATATCATTACTGTATTTCTAAACGAAACGATGTAAAATAACTTCCTTAATACATTCTGAAAAAGCAATCAAAATGCTTACTTAAGATTTAGGTAAAAGAATTTAAATAGTACATTATGCAACGAGCCTATAATGGCAGTAATTAACACACGAGTGTCTTAATTACCATTATAGGCGAGTTGCATACGACTGTTTATGTTCGACGATAATTATAACTATTTAATGTTCGAACATAAATATTCATAAATATCTGTCGAGATTTAGCCAAATTTATGTACCGTACTGAACAGAGCACATGGAACGCAGAGAATACCTTGTATTTGACTATGGCCTCCTCGATTACTCCACTATGACGCTATTCACGCAGTGGAATTTAAATTAGGAGGCCGTGGAAATCACCGCAGGTGCGACGCTATCCTTACCTAATTGGTCAAAAAACTGTTTTTTGAGCTCTGATTGGTGGGAAAAACTGTTTCATAATGAAAAATAGTGTTATAATGACCCTCAACTTGATACAGTTTTCTGACATATTATAATATTTACATTTCGACATCATCGAACATAAAATCTATAACGGTATCATGAGCTGTCCTTGGCGGATACCCTTAACCTAATGAACTCTTGATAAACAAAGGTGACTGTCATTATGTTTGTAAAGATGTGATCACTATCTGCTGAGAAAACAATATTAACACTCACGTCCTAGTCTCACCTTCCACCTCTAGTCTGCAGAAGTAATCACGATCAATAATTATATCACAGCAAGGATCAAATTACTCTTCCTGCCCGTGGAGTAGAGCCACATTCCACAACACCACTCCACTCCCCTCCCCTCCGAGGCTACACGAGTACACAGGATTTTAACACAAATGTTATTATGATTATTATTATTACATCGGAATGCTCGTATAAGGAGCGCGATTGAACCTACAGTATCTAGATTATCTTGCTTTCTTGTCCTCCCTAAATATCTTCATCTTCTCGCCGTGGCTCTTTCTACGCTCCTCCGTCCATATTCTGTTGGATGTAATGTTTGGGTGGTCTAAAAAATGATGATTGTCAACTAGCTCCCTGAATAATAATAATAATAATAAATATCATTATTACTAGACTACTAAGTTATGCCAGAAAGGTTGCAAAAAGAGTTTTTTTATTTGTTGTTTTTTGTTTTTGTTTTGTTTTGATATTTTTGTTATTTTGTTATTTTTTATATTTTTTGTTCTTTTTTGATTTTTGGTTTTTCGTTTTTTTGTATTCATTTTTTTTCTTTTTGGTTTCTTTTGTTCTTTGTTCTATGTTCTTTGTTCTTTTTTGTTGTTTATTATTTCTTACTTATTTTTTTCTTTTTTTTTCTTTTCGTTATATGAAATTTGATTTTTGTTATTTGTTACTTGCTTTTGCGTAAGACATCTGGTGATGATCACTTGACGAAACTAGTCATCCAAGTGAATTTATTAATCGAATTTATTAATCCCATGTTTGTTTTTCAGGTTAAGGGAAACACTCATTTAATTGGGTACAATCGTGTTCGCCGACTAAAAAACATTAAATCTAGCTGGGTATGAATCCGTGTTGACCTACTGAAAGTTATCAGTTAATATTGTTCGTTAGAGAACCGCAGGACGATCAATATTGCATTTGCTGCTGTGTAAGTATTTAGTATTAGGCAGTTAACAATATTCTGCTAAAGCCTGTGCCATCAAATAAGAAAGTACCATAAATTTTCAACCTGACAACTGTTGCCACTCCAACACATAAGTTACTCTACATCGCTCATTGTTCTGTGAGTAATTTCAGACACGCAAAACGACACCTGTACTTGCGAGAGTAGAGGGATCAGGAATTATAGAAAACTGCGATCTTTCCATCCCAAGGTCAGCCTGCTATCAAGGTCGATGTAAGTAGCATATAACCACTATAACACCCCCATGCTGGGAAAAGTAATGTACTTCCATATTGCTATTACACGAATGTCCATGAGTCTGTCAATGCTTTCAAAACATTCATATTTCCCGTTATATTCTCCCCTGTAGCAAATTGTCTGTTTTATGGGAATATGATTACAGGACCAAACAAAATTATGACTGACGGTCCCGGGTAGGGAGATCGTTCTCAATAATGGGTGTTCCCATAACCTGACTTATTCCAAGAACAGGATGGGTCGTACAAACGTAATGGTTACCACATACTGCTTATTGTTACAAGCTGCCTTTTATGGTCTCGTGGTACGTATTGAAACTAAGGATCCATATGTCCTGGGTTCCATTCAAGGCTCTGACAAGAAATGTAATTACGTCTAAGGGTTAGAACGGGGTGTACTCAGCCTCGTGAAGCAAAATTGAAAACAGGTGGGCTTGATTCTCACCTCAGCCATCCTGGAATTGACTTTCCTCGGTTTCTCACATCTACTCGAGGTAAATGCAGTAATAGTTGCTAACTTAAAGCCACGGCCACCTCTTTCCAATCTTCTTTTCAATTACAATAACACACACCTATAGACACCATAATAATATACACCACCTCGTAGTGTAGCTACTAACTTTCTTGGCTGTCACCCTGGAGATCCGGGTTCGATTTTCGGTTCTTCCGAGAAATTTAATTCTGGTTTGAGGGCTTAAACGGGGTACACTCAGCCTCGAGAGGCAAAATTGAGAAGAGGAGGGTTCGATTCCCACCTCAGCCAACCTGGAAGTGGTTTTCCGTGGTTTCCCCTATTTCGACTCCAGGCAAATGCTTGGATGGTCTCTAACTTAAGGCCACAGCCACCTCCTTCCCAATCGCCCCCCCCCCCACAATTTACAAATACACACAGTACATACATCACAATATCACAGATTATCACACACATTTCACACACACCCGAATACACGGGGCTATATGACCACGATGTCGCAGCCCCTAAATTAAGTAACAACTGCTTTGCTTGCTTCTAGTATGGATTTTAATTTAATTTCATTTCATTTCATTTAATTGTGGTAGAAATGAGCCAGCCCTGTGATGATGGGGTAGTGCACCTGCCTCTCACTCGGAGGCCCCAGGTTCGATTCCCGGCTACGTCAGGGATTTTGGAAACTGACGTAAGGGCTGGAACGGGGTGCACTCAGCCTCGTGAGGACAATTGAGTAGCTGTCTGACAGTGAGGCAGCGCCCCGATCACGAAAACCAAGATAAACGGCCAAAGGGAGCCGATGCGCTGATCACGTGTCACCCCAATATCTGAAGGCCAAATGGCTAGGCAGCGGTCGCTTGGTAGGCCTATACCCTTCACGGGCTATAGTGCCAGGGCTTATTATTATTATCAAGAATGACAACGAAGTCAAAGTCCCTAAATCATACAACAATAAATTCGTTGTTGTTGATGTTGTTGTTGCTTATTATAGGGGCTTCGACATTATGGTCATAAAGCCCCGTGTATTTGGATGTGTGTGGAATTTGTGTGATGATCTGTGTTATTGTGAAGGCTGAATGTGTGTGTGTAGGCCTATTTATAAATTGGTGACCTTAAGTTACGAACAACCCCAGCATTTGCAGGGAGTAGAAGTGGGAGAAACCACGGAAGAACACATCCAGGATGGCCGTTGTGGGAATCGAACCCTCATGAGGCTGAATGTACCCCTTTCCAGTCCTTACACCAGAGTAGGGGAGAGCTAGGAGTTCTAAATAGTGTCATGGCCGCCGCGTGAGTCCAAGCCAATATCTCGCGAACCCATGGTCGGATGTTGACAAATGAGGTGTCGTTGGACTCGGGCTGACGGGGGCTTTGCTATGGACCACTCATTTCAACCCCTAAATAAAACCTACCCCTACTAGGGGGTGAAATTGTAATTTTTTAGTGAAAGCCTCTTTTCAAATGGGACATGTATAAGGTGCGCTGCTAAAATGAACTTAAACGTGGTTGCCCATATCGCGCATGCGTTTTACGAGATGCCGCTATGGATGAACATTTTTGTTTTTGTTTTGTACGCATGCGCACTTGGGATTTTTGTAAGAGGGCGAGCTCTTTGAAAAAAATGATTGATAAGAAGAGGTTTTGGTGGTGAGGAGAGAGCCAGATAGTCGCCTACTTTCCTACGACGTTTGCCGATATCTCTCGAACGCAAGGTCGGATTTGGACGTGTGACGTGTCAAATCGCTTGTTTCAAAGCCCTATATATGTTATTAATAGGTTAAAGTTTTGAGAATGAGGGAAACAGGCGTTTTGGGGTAAAATTATGATTTTAGACTTTTTCTGATATTTCACGAATGCCTGGTCGGATTTGGTCCTATGACGTGTCAAATGGCTTGTCTCGAAACCCTCTTTATTTTGGTAATAGGTTAAAGTTTTTGAGAATGAGGGAAACAGAATTTTTTGTTGTAAAACCGTGATTTTAGACTTTTTGTTATATCTCACAAACCAATAACGCCAGAGACGTATACGAGGGGTCGTAGGACTCGGGGTGACGCCCCTCCCCTATCTCCCTTTCGAATATAGTATTTATGTTTAAAAAAATGCGAAAGAGCCTAACGACACTTATGTTGAAAACATTTCAGTTTTTAAAACTTTTCTTAAATTTGTCTAAAATGTTCATGACGAGTGGTTGTAGATAGAAAGAGACGATACCACTGGACACGTGTTTCAACGAAGCTATTACTGGCCACGGTGGTGATATACCAATACAGTATTCGCTATTTCGATGAGACGGCGGGTCGAGGGTTCGTTTTCTGATTTTTCCTATGATGGAATTCCTAATTCCTAAACCCCCTGAAGGGGGTCTTTAACATGTAAACGATTATGAGTGACATGACAAATGATAATTCCTTGATTCGATGAAGTTGGCTTTAGATAGAACAAACAGAACTTGGTTATATGTTGCTTGAAGTGAGTATAGAAAACAAACTTGCTGGGGCAGACTGACAGGATGTGAATGTTATTTGATCTTATTGGAATGCATTGACTTGACAGGGCAATGAAAAAAAGCACAGAGATGCTGAGGACACTTGAAGGTCAAACGATATGGCAACCATGGTGGGAGGGGGAAGCTAGGATGATGTCGCCGATCATGTTCAATGGATGAATTTATATTTTGCGAAGCATTGTTCGGAGAGGGTCATGGGACGACTTGTTTTAAGGGTATTTATTTTTTCGATGTTTCCTATGGTGGACTCATTGATTGAAATAATCCAAAACTGCTAGGGCATGGCCTTGAGATTTTATAAACCGATAATGGGATTTTGACATACAAGATCCACTCAGAACTTGACATGATGTCATTCTTTTTATGGCTTATGAATTTCCCCAAAAAAGACCCAAAACAACAAGATCATGGACTTTTGCTTTTCTTAATATATTGCAAACCCATAATGTAAGATGTTTACTGTGAGTGACGAAATCTAGCTAGGTAACGAAAGAATTATTGTAGGATATATGTATGGTGACTGACACGTCTTTGACCATTGGAACTTGTTTTCAGATCTGACTGTAGTACATAGGGAGTATAGGTTGTAGGCATGGATTGACAAACGGTGCACACAAAATTCAATTTATCGATTCAAGAATTAAGAGTAGACTATCATTAATTAATTGGTTAAAGAGTGTAGCTAAAAATAAAAAAATGGTGACTACATTAAACTAAACTGAACCAAGTCGAATCAAACCCAACCGAACCAAACCAAGCCTAAAGCAAACCAAACCTAATCAAGAACAAGCCAAGGGCTTAAGTGTAAAACTTGTGGGGGAATGCAGTCATTGGCAATGTCCAAAGGAAGGGATAACGCTCTACCTCTAGAGGGTAAGGTAAAGCTAGCGCATGGTGCTAATGCATATTCCCAAGTACATGAACCACACACACACACAACTATCCTATGCTGTTTTTATGAGTTAACTGTTAAAACTTACTCAGTGGTTACTGAGCAAGATGGTCGCTACACACAACAAGCTTTAAATACTTGAGGCTAATAATCTATACACACACACACACGCTTGTTCTAAACTAAACTGTCTTGCTGGCAGTGCTCACACAGTAGGCAAATGACAGAAATGCTTGGCTAACAGAAATACAATCATTTTCGTTTGTCTAATGTTACCAGCTAACCATTACATGCTATAGTGGTGAGCACATGTGCCTCTTGCACTGGAGATCGTAACTCGATTTCTAGCTCTAAGGCCTAGAATGAATCAAACTAAGAAAGAAGGGTATGGTGACGCAGTGGTTAAACTGTTAGCCTTTCACTAAGGTAGACTAGGGTTTGATTTTAGGTTAATATACATGTCATAAACAAACAAACAAACAAACAAACAAACAAAAAAAGCAGAGATAATGTTTAAAACTGATTACACTTGTCTCTTTTCAAATTATTACTTAGATTGCAAATACAAAGGTGGACTGGGTTTGATATTCAGTTAATGCTGCCTATCGCATACTAGCCTGTAAGAAAGCCAAACAAGCAAAAGGCGTAGGTAGAGCAGTGGTAAAATCGCTATGTGTAGAGAACTACCTAACGGTTTTATGAACTGGCAATGGTATGTCGCATAAACAGTGCAGGATACAATCCAGCAACCATAATTTGTATCTTGTGGAGCAGAGAAAACATATATATAGAGAAAGATATAGAAAGCTAGTGTATGTATGGGTAGCATTGATAATTTGACCAGAGAAAATACGATGAGGTAGGGTGGGGAGAGGGAGAATTAACACTTATATATGAATGAATGGTAAATAGTATTTTAGTTTTTTTTCCCCAATAGTTTTGTTTTTTAAATGCAGTGGTAGATAGTCGTTATTTTGTAAAACATTCTTACTTGCAGTAGTAATAAGACTCTATGGTTTCGCTAACACATAGATAGACTGTATTATTGCCATGGTCAAGCACTCACATTAAGATCATTTACAAAATCATAAAATGAAAAATAAAAAATCTTGTTTTGGAAATATCGTTTTTCAACATACACAAAATAAATATATAAAAAATTTGTAAACAGCAAAATGGAAAATCCATGGTCAAGCACTCACATTAAGATCATTTACAAAATCATAAAATGAAAAATAAAAATCTTGTTTTGGAAATATCGATTTTTTTCAACATACACAAAATAAATATATAAAAAATTTGTAAACAGCAAAATGGAAAATCCATGTTTCCATATAGACAAAATTTAAAAACCTTAAACGGACATTTAAGAAAATATATATAAATGGGAAATTGACAAATGTGTAAATATGAAAATGGAAAAATCAATGTTTCCATATCATGAAATTGAAAAACATCAAACTGTCATTTTAAAAAATGCAAATGGAAAATTGACAAATTGCAATGTGTGAAATGTGAAATTGAACAAATGGCTATCATTATTTAAAAAAAAAAAGAACATGGTGCTCTATGGTTGAGGTGTGAATCAAACCCTTTCTACTTATTTGGACCACCCGAGACTGAGTAGACTAGTTTAAGTTGTCATACCACTTTTAAAAGTTTGTGTTAAATCTAGGAATTGAACCCAAGAGCTTGTAGGGGAGATCAAAGGTTATAATATGTTAAACAGATAGCCTTGAATGAAGGGTGTGGTAGCTATATAGAGATGAGACGTTTCGCTCGGGGCAGGGAGGCATGGAGATCTGCATCAAACCAGTCAAAGGACTAAAGACTCAAACAACAACATGTACGTTCACCAAAATAATGTTGTGTAACGGTAAATGTTAGTCAACGAACAGTAATGCATTACTAAAACCCATGACACGATACCTAAGAGCTTTTCTAAAATGATTTTAAAATGCCTTTAACCCTATATTGAACACCCAGTTCACAAAACTCATAACTGCAATGTTATGGTAAAACAAAACAAAATCTATATTTCAAAACAAACAAGTGGTTTAGTCAATGTATACTGGAAAAAGTTTTGTAAACACTCAAGTCCTCAAGACCAATTAAATTAGTAACTGTCAGGTTGGCCGAGTGGTTAAGGTGTTTGACTTAAGATCAAATTTCTGTATAAGGAAGCAAGGGTTCGAATCCCTTACCTGACATAACTATTGCCTTAACATGGCTTGGCCACACTGTATTATTATGATACTCAGTACACAAACCATAGATATAGTGTATTGTTTAAGGCCACTCTCTTTCTGAACATAGTCAGAGACTGTTGATGGTTAACAATTGTATTAATAGTGGGACATGGGGATAGCAATTAAGAAAAAACAGCCAATACCCATACAATATTTTTATTCATTTTAGTTTTTTTTTACAATAGTTACACACTGAATACAACTTTTTATCTCTTTACCATTGTTTGATATAGATTTTAAACACAACGCTTGTTGTAGATCCTTTTACAACTTTCTCTAGGTACTCTTGTTCTTAAAAACTGGGGAAGCCGCAATGGTTTTATAGACATTAAACCCTCATTCTCTTATTTTTCATTATTATTATTATTATTATTATAAATATTATCTTTATAATTATTATAGTCATTGTCACCATCATTATCATCATCATCATCATCCTCAACATCACTAGAACTATCCAATTCCATTTTTTCCTTTTCAAAAGGGATCTCTTGAAGAGTCTGTGTTGCTTTTGATAGTGTTACGGGTTTATTGAACGTTGACAACTGTCCTAACATGACTTTTTGAGGAGATAAATGTTTTTTCATAAGGAAGTCACTATGTTGAGTAACACTATGTTTTTGTCGGACTTGCTTTTTCTTGTTCTTTTGATCATGTTTTGTTAACACTAACGGTGTTTCATTTGGTATACCACATTGATGAGTACCCACACTTAAGACCTCACCATGTTTACTTTTTAGATGACCTAGACATTTTGTTGTTCTTTGTTTTGAGCACTGCCAAAATATGATGCCATTCGCATTTTCTCGCTTATAGTTATAAGAGTACCCATGATACAGGGCACGTGGTTTACCTTTATTGGTTATAGTATATTCCATAGTAGTCACTGACTTGTATAGTCGATCCGCCTACTACAAAGGTCTGAACACTTGTGGTGAAAGAATGATGTTGTGTTGACGTTTTATGCAGGATAATGTTGGTGGCATATGTGGGTGGCTTATGTTGATGACATGTGTTGTTGGCTGATTTTGGTGGCTTATGTTGATGGTTTATGGTGGTGGCTTATGTTGATGGCTTATGTTGGTGGCTTATGTTGATGACATATGTTGATGACTTATGTTGATAGCTTATGTTGGTGGCTAATGTTGATGACATATGTTGTTGGCTTATGGTGGTGGCTTATGTTGATGGTATATGTTGCTGGCCTATGTTGATGGTTTATGTTAATGGCTTAGGTTAATATCTTAGGTTGATGGCATAAGTTGATGGCTTATGTTGGTGGCTTATGGTGGTGGCTTATGCTGGTGGCTTATGCTAGTGGCTTATGGTGGTGGTTTATGGTGGTGGCTTATGTTGATGACATATGTTGGTGGCTTAAGTTGGTGGCTTATGTTGGTGGCTTATGGTGGTGGCTTATGGTGGTGGGTTATGGTGGTGGATTATTGTGGCTTATAGTGGTGGCTTATGGTGGTGGTTTATGGTGGTGGCTTATGTTGATGACATATGTTGGTGGCTTATGGTGGCTTATGGTGGTGATTTATAGTGGTGGCCTATGTTGGTGGCTTATTTTTGGTGGTTTACGTTAATACCTTATTTGTAATGGCTTATTTGACAAGTTATTGTTGTCAATGTATTTAGAGGATTTTTCTCTTGGTTTTGGAAAGTATCTCAACTCTTTTTTATGGTAGCATAATGCTTACCGCCATGTTTGTAAGCAACAACAACACACTAAAATTCCAAGAATCCAAAGTACTCTAAGGTTAATGATTGTCTCTCAACTCCATTCAACGTCTAGTCAAAAAACATTATATATTTTTCACATTTTACAAAAAAGGTAAATTGGGAAAGAAAGCTATATGTTTAAACTAAAAATCATATCAAATCATATGCTAACTCCAACACCTACGTCTACCCCAATCTCAGTCAAAAAAATATAATATTCTTCAAATTTTTCCAAAACAGTATTTGGAAAGTAGGCCATATTTTGAAAACTAATCATCCTATAAAGTCATATATATATATACTGAAACCAATGGCTTTTATATCCTTAATCTTAAGAACAAAATATGGAATTTTTGACATTTTTTCCAAAAATGTTCATTTTAAAACGGGGCTATATTTTGGAAACTAGGAATTTTACAAGAAAGTTTGTTTAACGTAAATGGCAGGTATTTACCCCCACTACCCGCAAACCAAGTCCCAGGTCTCTGGGGAAAAATCCAAAAAAAGTTCAATTTGGAAAGTAGGCAATATTTTGAAAACTAATCATCCTAAAAAGTCATATATAGACTCAAACCAATGGCTTTTATGTCCTTAATTGGTAGAACAAAACTTAACATTTTTTCAGTTTTTCCAAAAAAGTCCAATTTTCAAAAATTGTCTATATTTTGGGAACTAAGAATTTTACAAAAAAGTTTGTTTAACGAAAATGAAAGGTCTTTACCCCCCTCTACCCAAAACATAAATTTCAGGTCCCTAGGACAAAAACTGTGCAGTATATATATATATATATATATTTTGGGGAGGGGGTCTATATTCACTTTACCTCCCCACTTCACAAGATGGCGGCCATAGCTTAACTTAACCTAGCCTAACCTAACCTGACCTACGAGGTGTGATCAAAAAGTTCCAAAAATGTGGCTGCAACTTAACCAAACCTAGCCTAGCCTAACCTAACCTCCCTGTTGACTAGCCCCCTTTGGACGGGTCCTTTTTGAAGGGAGTCATTTTTTTTACGTGTCCCGGAGGACGGGTCCTTGTTGACGGGTCCCAGTGGCGGGTCCCCTTTGACATAATTTGGATAAAATGCAAGGCCAGTCCATAGGGATCAGTCCAAAGGACCCGCCACAGGGACCCGTCAACAAGGACCCGTCCTCCGGGACACGTAAAAAAATGACTCCCTTCAAAAAGGACCCGTCCAAAGGGGGCTAGTCAACAGGGAGGTTAGGTTAGGCTAGGCTAGGTTTGGTTAAGTTGCAGCCACATTTTTGGAACTTTTTGATCACACCTCGTAGGTCAGGTTAGGTTAGGCTAGGTTAAGTTAAGCTATGGCCGCCATCTTGTGAAGTGGGGAGGTAAAGTGAATATAGACCCCCTCCCCAAAATATATATATATATATATATACTGCACAGTTTTTGTCCTAGGGACCTGAAATTTATGTTTTGGGTAGAGGGGGGTAAAGACCTTTCATTTTCGTTAAACAAACTTTTTTGTAAAATTCTTAGTTCCCAAAATATAGACAATTTTTGAAAATTGGACTTTTTTGGAAAAACTGAAAAAATGTTAAGTTTTGTTCTACCAATTAAGGACATAAAAGCCATTGGTTTGAGTCTATATATGACTTTTTAGGATGATTAGTTTTCAAAATATTGCCTACTTTCCAAATTGAACTTTTTTTGGATTTTTCCCCAGAGACCTGGGACTTGGTTTGCGGGTAGTGGGGGTAAATACCTGCCATTTACGTTAAACAAACTTTCTTGTAAAATTCCTAGTTTCCAAAATATAGCCCCGTTTTAAAATGAACATTTTTGGAAAAAATGTCAAAAATTCCATATTTTGTTCTTAAGATTAAGGATATAAAAGCCATTGGTTTCAGTATATATATATATGACTTTATAGGATGATTAGTTTTCAAAATATGGCCTACTTTCCAAATACTGTTTTGGAAAAATTTGAAGAATATTATATTTTTTTGACTGAGATTGGGGTAGACGTAGGTGTTGGAGTTAGCATATGATTTGATATGATTTTTAGTTTAAACATATAGCTTTCTTTCCCAATTTACCTTTTTTGTAAAATGTGAAAAATATATAATGTTTTTTGACTAGACGTTGAATGGAGTTGAGAGACAATCATTAACCTTAGAGTACTTTGGATTCTTGGAATTTTAGTGTGTTGTTGTTGCTTACAAACATGGCGGTAAGCATTATGCTACCATAAAAAAGAGTTGAGATACTTTCCAAAACCAAGAGAAAAATCCTCTAAATACATTGACAACAATAACTTGTCAAATAAGCCATTACAAATAAGGTATTAACGTAAACCACCAAAAATAAGCCACCAACATAGGCCACCACTATAAATCACCACCATAAGCCACCATAAGCCACCAACATATGTCATCAACATAAGCCACCACCATAAACCACCACCATAAGCCACCACTATAAGCCACAATAATCCACCACCATAACCCACCACCATAAGCCACCACCATAAGCCACCAACATAAGCCACCAACTTAAGCCACCAACATATGTCATCAACATAAGCCACCACCATAAACCACCACCATAAGCCACTAGCATAAGCCACCAGCATAAGCCACCACCATAAGCCACCAACATAAGCCATCAACTTATGCCATCAACCTAAGATATTAACCTAAGCCATTAACATAAACCATCAACATAGGCCAGCAACATATACCATCAACATAAGCCACCACCATAAGCCAACAACATATGTCATCAACATTAGCCACCAACATAAGCTATCAACATAAGTCATCAACATATGTCATCAACATAAGCCACCAACATAAGCCATCAACATAAGCCACCACCATAAACCATCAACATAAGCCACCAAAATCAGCCAACAACACATGTCATCAACATAAGCCACCCACATATGCCACCAACATTATCCTGCATAAAACGTCAACACAACATCATTCTTTCACCACAAGTGTTCAGACCTTTGTAGTAGGCGGATCGACTATACAAGTCAGTGACTACTATGGAATATACTATAACCAATAAAGGTAAACCACGTGCCCTGTATCATGGGTACTCTTATAACTATAAGCGAGAAAATGCGAATGGCATCATATTTTGGCAGTGCTCAAAACAAAGAACAACAAAATGTCTAGGTCATCTAAAAAGTAAACATGGTGAGGTCTTAAGTGTGGGTACTCATCAATGTGGTATACCAAATGAAACACCGTTAGTGTTAACAAAACATGATCAAAAGAACAAGAAAAAGCAAGTCCGACAAAAACATAGTGTTACTCAACATAGTGACTTCCTTATGAAAAAACATTTATCTCCTCAAAAAGTCATGTTAGGACAGTTGTCAACGTTCAATAAACCCGTAACACTATCAAAAGCAACACAGACTCTTCAAGAGATCCCTTTTGAAAAGGAAAAAATGGAATTGGATAGTTCTAGTGATGTTGAGGATGATGATGATGATGATAATGATGGTGACAATGACTATAATAATTATAAAGATAATATTTATAATAATAATAATAATAATAATGAAAAATAAGAGAATGAGGGTTTAATGTCTATAAAACCATTGCGGCTTCCCCAGTTTTTAAGAACAAGAGTACCTAGAGAAAGTTGTAAAAGGATCTACAACAAGCGTTGTGTTTAAAATCTATATCAAACAATGGTAAAGAGATAAAAAGTTGTATTCAGTGTGTAACTATTGTAAAAAAAAACTAAAATGAATAAAAATATTGTATGGGTATTGGCTGTTTTTTCTTAATTGCTATCCCCATGTCCCACTATTAATACAATTGTTAACCATCAACAGTCTCTGACTATGTTCAGAAAGAGAGTGGCCTTAAACAATACACTATATCTATGGTTTGTGTACTGAGTATCATAATAATACAGTGTGGCCAAGCCATGTTAAGGCAATAGTTATGTCAGGTAAGGGATTCGAACCCTTGCTTCCTTATACAGAAATTTGATCTTAAGTCAAACACCTTAACCACTCGGCCAACCTGACAGTTACTAATTTAATTGGTCTTGAGGACTTGAGTGTTTACAAAACTTTTTCCAGTATACATTGACTAAACCACTTGTTTGTTTTGAAATATAGATTTTGTTTTGTTTTACCATAACATTGCAGTTATGAGTTTTGTGAACTGGGTGTTCAATATAGGGTTAAAGGCATTTTAAAATCATTTTAGAAAAGCTCTTAGGTATCGTGTCATGGGTTTTAGTAATGCATTACTGTTCGTTGACTAACATTTACCGTTACACAACATTATTTTGGTGAACGTACATGTTGTTGTTTGAGTCTTTAGTCCTTTGACTGGTTTGATGCAGATCTCCATGCCTCCCTGCCCCGAGCGAAACGTCTCATCTCTATATAGCTACCACACCCTTCATTCAAGGCTATCTGTTTAACATATTATAACCTTTGATCTCCCCTACAAGCTCTTGGGTTCAATTCCTAGATTTAACACAAACTTTTAAAAGTGGTATGACAACTTAAACTAGTCTACTCAGTCTCGGGTGGTCCAAATAAGTAGAAAGGGTTTGATTCACACCTCAACCATAGAGCACCATGTTCTTTTTTTTTTTAAATAATGATAGCCATTTGTTCAATTTCACATTTCACACATTGCAATTTGTCAATTTTCCATTTGCATTTTTTAAAATGACAGTTTGATGTTTTTCAATTTCATGATATGGAAACATTGATTTTTCCATTTTCATATTTACACATTTGTCAATTTCCCATTTATATATATTTTCTTAAATGTCCGTTTAAGGTTTTTAAATTTTGTCTATATGGAAACATGGATTTTCCATTTTGCTGTTTACAAATTTTTTATATATTTATTTTGTGTATGTTGAAAAAAATCGATATTTCCAAAACAAGATTTTTATTTTTCATTTTATGATTTTGTAAATGATCTTAATGTGAGTGCTTGACCATGGATTTTCCATTTTGCTGTTTACAAATTTTTTATATATTTATTTTGTGTATGTTGAAAAACGATATTTCCAAAACAAGATTTTTTATTTTTCATTTTATGATTTTGTAAATGATCTTAATGTGAGTGCTTGACCATGGCAATAATACAGTCTATCTATGTGTTAGCGAAACCATAGAGTCTTATTACTACTGCAAGTAAGAATGTTTTACAAAATAACGACTATCTACCACTGCATTTAAAAAACAAAACTATTGGGGAAAAAAAACTAAAATACTATTTACCATTCATTCATATATAAGTGTTAATTCTCCCTCTCCCCACCCTACCTCATCGTATTTTCTCTGGTCAAATTATCAATGCTACCCATACATACACTAGCTTTCTATATCTTTCTCTATATATATGTTTTCTCTGCTCCACAAGATACAAATTATGGTTGCTGGATTGTATCCTGCACTGTTTATGCGACATACCATTGCCAGTTCATAAAACCGTTAGGTAGTTCTCTACACATAGCGATTTTACCACTGCTCTACCTACGCCTTTTGCTTGTTTGGCTTTCTTACAGGCTAGTATGCGATAGGCAGCATTAACTGAATATCAAACCCAGTCCACCTTTGTATTTGCAATCTAAGTAATAATTTGAAAAGAGACAAGTGTAATCAGTTTTAAACATTATCTCTGCTTTTTTTGTTTGTTTGTTTGTTTGTTTGTTTGTTTATGACATGTATATTAACCTAAAATCAAACCCTAGTCTACCTTAGTGAAAGGCTAACAGTTTAACCACTGCGTCACCATACCCTTCTTTCTTAGTTTGATTCATTCTAGGCCTTAGAGCTAGAAATCGAGTTACGATCTCCAGTGCAAGAGGCACATGTGCTCACCACTATAGCATGTAATGGTTAGCTGGTAACATTAGACAAACGAAAATGATTGTATTTCTGTTAGCCAAGCATTTCTGTCATTTGCCTACTGTGTGAGCACTGCCAGCAAGACAGTTTAGTTTAGAACAAGCGTGTGTGTGTGTGTATAGATTATTAGCCTCAAGTATTTAAAGCTTGTTGTGTGTAGCGACCATCTTGCTCAGTAACCACTGAGTAAGTTTTAACAGTTAACTCATAAAAACAGCATAGGATAGTTGTGTGTGTGTGTGGTTCATGTACTTGGGAATATGCATTAGCACCATGCGCTAGCTTTACCTTACCCTCTAGAGGTAGAGCGTTATCCCTTCCTTTGGACATTGCCAATGACTGCATTCCCCCACAAGTTTTACACTTAAGCCCTTGGCTTGTTCTTGATTAGGTTTGGTTTGCTTTAGGCTTGGTTTGGTTCGGTTGGGTTTGATTCGACTTGGTTCAGTTTAGTTTAATGTAGTCACCATTTTTTTATTTTTAGCTACACTCTTTAACCAATTAATTAATGATAGTCTACTCTTAATTCTTGAATCGATAAATTGAATTTTGTGTGCACCGTTTGTCAATCCATGCCTACAACCTATACTCCCTATGTACTACAGTCAGATCTGAAAACAAGTTCCAATGGTCAAAGACGTGTCAGTCACCATACATATATCCTACAATAATTCTTTCGTTACCTAGCTAGATTTCGTCACTCACAGTAAACATCTTACATTATGGGTTTGCAATATATTAAGAAAAGCAAAAGTCCATGATCTTGTTGTTTTGGGTCTTTTTTGGGGAAATTCATAAGCCATAAAAAGAATGACATCATGTCAAGTTCTGAGTGGATCTTGTATGTCAAAATCCCATTATCGGTTTATAAAATCTCAAGGCCATGCCCTAGCAGTTTTGGATTATTTCAATCAATGAGTCCACCATAGGAAACATCGAAAAAATAAATACCCTTAAAACAAGTCGTCCCATGACCCTCTCCGAACAATGCTTCGCAAAATATAAATTCATCCATTGAACATGATCGGCGACATCATCCTAGCTTCCCCCTCCCACCATGGTTGCCATATCGTTTGACCTTCAAGTGTCCTCAGCATCTCTGTGCTTTTTTTCATTGCCCTGTCAAGTCAATGCATTCCAATAAGATCAAATAACATTCACATCCTGTCAGTCTGCCCCAGCAAGTTTGTTTTCTATACTCACTTCAAGCAACATATAACCAAGTTCTGTTTGTTCTATCTAAAGCCAACTTCATCGAATCAAGGAATTATCATTTGTCATGTCACTCATAATCGTTTACATGTTAAAGACCCCCTTCAGGGGGTTTAGGAATTAGGAATTCCATCATAGGAAAAATCAGAAAACGAACCCTCGACCCGCCGTCTCATCGAAATAGCGAATACTGTATTGGTATATCACCACCGTGGCCAGTAATAGCTTCGTTGAAACACGTGTCCAGTGGTATCGTCTCTTTCTATCTACAACCACTCGTCATGAACATTTTAGACAAATTTAAGAAAAGTTTTAAAAACTGAAATGTTTTCAACATAAGTGTCGTTAGGCTCTTTCGCATTTTTTTAAACATAAATACTATATTCGAAAGGGAGATAGGGGAGGGGCGTCACCCCGAGTCCTACGACCCCTCGTATACGTCTCTGGCGTTATTGGTTTGTGAGATATAACAAAAAGTCTAAAATCACGGTTTTACAACAAAAAATTCTGTTTCCCTCATTCTCAAAAACTTTAACCTATTACCAAAATAAAGAGGGTTTCGAGACAAGCCATTTGACACGTCATAGGACCAAATCCGACCAGGCATTCGTGAAATATCAGAAAAAGTCTAAAATCATAATTTTACCCCAAAACGCCTGTTTCCCTCATTCTCAAAACTTTAACCTATTAATAACATATATAGGGCTTTGAAACAAGCGATTTGACACGTCACACGTCCAAATCCGACCTTGCGTTCGAGAGATATCGGCAAACGTCGTAGGAAAGTAGGCGACTATCTGGCTCTCTCCTCACCACCAAAACCCCTTCTTATCAATCATTTTTTTCAAACAGCTCGCCCTCTTACAAAAATCCCAAGTGCGCATGCGTACAAAACAAAAACAAAAATGTTCATCCATAGCGGCATCTCGTAAAACGCATGCGCGATATGGGCAACCACGTTTAAGTTCATTTTAGCAGCGCACCTTATACATGTCCCATTTGAAAAGAGGCTTTCACTAAAAAATTACAATTTCACCCCCTAGTAGGGGTAGGTTTTATTTAGGGGTTGAAATGAGTGGTCCATAGCAAAGCCCCCGTCAGCCCGAGTCCAACGACACCTCATTTGTCAACATCCGACCATGGGTTCGCGAGATATTGGCTTGGACTCACGCGGCGGCCATGACACTATTTAGAACTCCTAGCTCTCCCCTACTCACCAGAATTAAAATTTCTTGGCAGAACCGGGAATCGAACCAGGACCTTCGGGATGATAGCCAAGAACGCTAGTCGCTACACCACGAGGTGGTCAAGAATGAATTCATGACGTATCTTATCAAATTCTTTGTTAGAATGTGTTAGAATTAGCAAATGATTTCTTGAGTGGATTACCTCTCTTTTATTTTCCTCACTGGTATAATGAACATCTCAATATTCCAAACAGTTCTCCCTCGGATATGTTCTAAAGATCACTAAATTATATGCATTTCACTCCAATTTATGATAATCTAAGGTGCCAATAAACACAATTACTTTTAGAGTGTATTCAAATATCCCCTTATTGAAATTGATAATGATCTTCTAAGGTGGTATTTCACTTTCCTGCTTAAGATCTCATGTCCCTTAACAAGTTGTCCGCGAGATTACTTTTATTTGTTGGCTGGAGTGGATCGTCTAGTCCATAAATACATGAGCAAAACACGTTCGTGACCGACCCATTAATACGTAATTCTGCGGTAAATGAAAACGGTTTAGCAGCAACAAGACGCCTGTCGCTTGTGGCGATGGCTGCACAGAAGCAAGCCGTCTTCTCCGTCAACACTGCATGTCTGGGGACCATCATCAACCAGGTGATGGTGGTGGTATTGTCTGTTGTTTTGATGGGTGAAACATCTAGGTCATTTTCCCGTAATGATTTGAGTGATAATTAAAATGAATATATGAACAATACTCGAACACACAGTTTGAGGCCCATAAACCTACACTTTTCGAAATATTTCAAAAATACTGTCTTATCTCTGGCAAACACATCAATGTTACCATACCATACCATACCAATGTTACCATACCATATACAGTATACGAGTATAATCCAAAAATCATGTACTCACTCATCATCGCAGCTCTGAAACCACTAGACCTAGAAAGCTGAAATTTTGCATGTTGGTTGCTCTTAGATTGTAGGTGCTCACTAGAAAATTCGAGACCTAAGTGAGTCTATTCGGCCCTTTGGTACTGAGCATAGGCAAAAGTGACAAAGACTGGACATAGCTCATTTTACGCCCCCAGGAACAATACGAGGAACAATACTCGAAAACACACATTTTGAGGCCCATAAACTTGCACTTTTCGAGATATTTCAAAAATACTGTCCTCTCTCTGGCAAACACATCAATGTTACCATACCAACCGCAGCTCAACCTTACATTTCTCTCAGTACGTGGGTGTGCCATTACAATTATTACCTAAAATACGATACGAACAACATGAGCTATAGTCTTAAACTATACTTTCATGTCAACCTCTAAAGAATATTAATAAAAATAACAAAATATGAGCAAAATCTATAAGAATAAAGATTCATATTGTCCCAGCACAGATCCCTTGATAGTATGCCCAACCAGAGACTGTGCCCAAAGCACGAACCCAAGACTCTTCAGTCGGTCAACACAAATTTACCCAATGACTGGGCAGAGTACACTGTATACAATACAGTACATGAATGGTAAGTAAATAACACTCCTGGAAAGAATTACATGTATTAGTGATGATCACTATTAAAAGTTTAGGGATACGCGTTCGACCTTCAAGCGGTCAACAGATCTTGATCACTGAGTAGAGGTCCTTGATTCTTTTAAAATATGTTTCAGCAGCATTTGAACCAAAAATGTTCGAAATAAATAAATCAAAACAAATAAATAACGACATGAGGTGGCCCTGTCACACATTATTGCTCACAATTAATTATTAATGTTACTGGATAATTAATATTTATATGTAGTCAATGTTGTATATAATTGCCTAGTTATTAAAACATCTTAATTATTTGCCTTTTTATGGATTGTGAGTGCGACAAGTATGTTTTTATTTCTTAATTAAAATATTTCTTGATTAAGGAGGAAAATTGTGATAATTTTTCGAAAAACAATGGGGTAGAAAAGACCACTTCGGCTCAATATAATTGCATAAAATATTATATACCGTAGCTCAAAATATAGAATTTCCACTCACATTATTAACTAAAATAAAAGTTATGAAAACACCGGTTACTATCTTAACTAGAGTTACAAATTGTTATTGAACTGGGCAGTTTATTTTTAATTCTAATAATTTGGCCACGTCTGTACAATAACACAGGTTATCAAACAAAATGGTAAGTTTTGAAGCCAGTCTCTCAGTGTTGCCTATACAAACTGTCAGTTGTAACTCTTCAGTCGGTCAACACGAATTTTCCCAATGACTCGGCAGAGTACACTGTACACAGTAGAGTACATGAATGATAAGTAAATAACATTCCTGGAAAAATTGACATGTATTAGTGATGATCACTATTATAAGTTTAAGGATACGCGTTTCGACCTTCAAGCGGTCAACAGATCTTGATCACTCAGTCTAGGTTTAAATTTGTATAGAATACAACATTTGTAGTGCGTTTAATTGGTGTTTATATTTTATGAATTACAAATGCGCACAAATTGTGCAACTTGCAATAACTTGTGTATTCATCAGTTTGTGAAAAATTCTATGATGGATTTTCCACGTTTTGTGCACTTAACCATATGATAGAGATCACATTTCTGGTCACAGAATTCACAGATGCACATCGGGTTGGTTCGTGGAAGCATTTCATTCTACATGTGTGTTAATATTCTGATTCGCAGTTTGAATCTCGTTAAATAAGGTTAGTTTTTTTATATGAATTTAAACCTCAAATCAGTAATAAAGATCTGATGATGACTGCTTAAAGGTCGAAACGCGTAATCTTAAAAATTGCTCCATTATAAGAGTAATCATAACTAATACATCGTTTTTAGCCTACTTTCGATTTTTGCAAAAAATGAAAGTAGACTTATGAGATCAACACAGGGCGAAAAAAGTGTGTCTGTCTGTGTGTGTGTATGTGTGTGTGTGAGTCTGTGTGTGTGTCTGTGTGTGTGTGTGTCTGTGTGTGTGTGAGTGTGTGTACTCTGAATGTCTGTCCCCCCCTATCAATTCGAACACGGTGAATGCGAATTGAACGAAATTTGGTACAAAGGTAGCACTAGCAAAGGACACCTCAGTGTCATGTTTTATATCGCCGCCATCTTGACGGAAACGTAATGGCGGCCTCACAAATGTTCAAAGCTTAAATCAAATTACGACTAACCTAATCATCCGATCTCTACCAAATTTTGCAACAACATACCTTTACGGGGGTAGCATCCTTTGACCAAACCAATAGGTCATCAGCGTAATAGTTTACGGATGGCGGCCATCTTTGAGTGAAAATCGATTCCCCCTATTAATTCGAACACGGTGCAACCGAATGGAACGAAATTTGGTACGGAAGTAGTACTAACGAAAGGCACCTCAGTGTCATGTTTTATATCGCCGCCATCTTGACGGAAACGTAATGGCGGCCACACAAATGTTCAAAGCTTAAATCAAATTACGACTAACCTAATCATCCGATCTCTACCAAATTTTGCAACAACATACCTTTATGGGGGGAGCATCCTTTGACCAAACTAATAGGTCATCAGAGTAATAGTTTGCGGATGGCGGCCATCTTTGTGTGAAAATCGATTCCCCCTATTAATTCGAACACGGTGCAACCGAATGGAACGAAATTTGGTACAGAGGTAGTACTAACAAAAGGCACCTCAGTGTCATGTTTTATATCGCCGCCATCTTGACGGAAACGTAATGGCGGCCACACAAATGTTCAAAGCTTAAATCAAATTACGATTAACCTAATCATCCGATCTCTACCAAATTTTGCAACAACATACCCTTATAGAGGAAGCATCCTTTGACCAAATGAATAGGTCATTAGCCTAATAGTTTGCGAATGGCGGCCATCTTTGTGTGAAAATCAATTCCCCCTATTAATTCAAACACGGTGAAACCGAATGGAACGAAATTTGGTACAGAGGTAGCACTAGCAAAGGGCATCTCAGTGTCATGTTTTATATCGCCGCCATATTGACAGAAACGTAATGGCGGCCACACAAATGTTCAAAGCTTAAGTTAAATTACGACTAACATAACCATCCGATCTCTACCAAACTTTGCAACAACATACCTTTTTGGAGGGAGCATCCTTTGACCAATCTAATAGGTTATTAGCCTAATAGTTTGCGGATGGCGGCTATCTTTATGTCAAAATTGATTCCCCCTATTAATTCGAACACGGAGGAACCTAATGGAACGAAATTTGGTACAGAGGTAGCACTAGCAAAGGGCACCTCAGTGTCATGTTTTATATCGCCGCCGTCTTGACTCAAACGTAATGGCGGCCACACGAATGTTCAAAGCTTAAATCAAATTACGATTAACCTAATCATCCGATCTCAACCAAATTTTGCAACTACATACCTTTATGGAGGGAGCATCCTTTGACCAATCTAATAGGTCATTCGCCTAATAGTTTGCGGATGGCGGCCATCTTTGTGTCAGAATCGATTCCCCCTATTAATTCAAACACGGTGAAACAGAATGGAACGAAATTTGGTACAGAGATAGCACTAGCAAAGGGCATCTCAGTGTCATGATTAATATCGCCGCCATATTGACAGAAACGTAATAGCGGCCACACAAATGTTTAAAGCTTAAATCAAATTACGACTAACATATCCATTCGATCTCTACCAAACTTTGCAACAACATACCTTTATGGAGGGAGCATCCTTTGACCAATCTAATAGGTCATTAGCCTAATAGTTTTCGGATGGCGGCCATCTTTATGTCAAAATTGATTCCCCCTATTAATTCGAACACGGTGGAACCGAATGAACGAAATTTGGTACAGAGGTAGCACTAGCAAGAGGCACCTCAGTGTCATGTTTTATATCACCGCTATCTTGACGGAAACGTAATCGCGGCCACCCAAATGTTAAAAGCTAAAATGTAATTACGACCAACCTAATAATCTAGTCTCTACCAAATTTTGCAACACCATATCTTTATGTGGGAAACATATTCTGACCAAACTGCAAGAACATCAGCCCAATAGTTTGCAGATGGTGGCCAAGTATGTGTGCAAATCGATTCCCCCTATCAATTCAAACACGGCGAAACAGAATTGAACGAAATTTGGTACAGAGGTAGCACTAGCAAAGGGCACCTCATATTCATGTTTAATATCCCTATAGCACGTTGTATTTCAACAAGCTACTACAACCAACATTCAATCATACTCCTTGAAAAGGACAAAGAGTTATAACAATACCCATGCATTTAGGAGAAAGTAGGCTATATGCTCTTTACTGAACATCTTGTTTTTCTTTCTTTTTTTCAGGGAGTGTTATTTACTAATCATTCATATATTAGGCCTATATAGCCTTCGTGGCTTAGGCGGCATCACGCCGGCCTCTCACCGCTGGGTCCATGGTTAAAATCCGGTCACTCCACGTGAGATCTGTGCTGGACAAAACGGAGGCAGACAGGTTTATCTCTCGGTACTCCGGTTTTCCCTGTCAAAAATTTCATTCCAGCAGAGCTCTCCACTATCATTTCCTTTTATCTGTCATTCATTTAATCATTGCCTCAGAGGAGTGCGACAGACTTCGGCAGCTGGCACAGTTCATATCCTCGCCGCTAGATGGGGGCTTCATTCATTCCATCCCTGACCCGGTCGTTCGACTGGAAGCAGGCTGAGGATTTTCATTTGCATTTCATATATTATATACATTGTACTCAGCACAGTCATTGGACAAATTCGAGTTACCGACTAAAGAGTTACAACTGGCAGTTATCAGACAAATTCAACATACACTCAACTGCACAAGGCTGATAACCAAGATACCCAAGCCTCTCCAATGAATCAATAACAAGAACTTGTTCTTAACGAAACCAAATATTTATTCAAAACCATTATTTTCCTTGAATAAGAGCTAGGTGACTACACACCTCGATGAAGATATAACCTGAAAGAACTGAGGTGCCGTGTCCCGTTAGGAGTTCTTCTCCCGGAGGCTGGGCCTCACCATCAGCAATTCATGAGCAGAGAGATAAGAAGTGGCGATGAATAGGAGAGTCATTTGTAATTCATAAGACACGTCGGCAACAGCAAGGTCGTACGGCCCCACGACGAGTCTACAACCACTCTTTTATAAAAACTAATTCGCTCTGGTATAACGAATACTGGAATCTCAGAAACTGATAGTGCTATATAGGACCTTGCTCAACACGTAACACATTACTAGTCCCAGTTCAGAGCGTTACGATGCTAACCTCGATGACCAATAATAATAATATTAGTAATTTTCTTCTTTTGCTTTAGTGTTTGTCCCGCCTCGTGGCAGGGTCCGCTATGTGAATCCGCATTCTCCACTTTACTCTGTCATGGGCCATGTCCGGATAAAGGTTGACGCTTTTCAGATCCCTGTGCAGTGTATCGGCCCAACGTTGTTTCGGTCGCCCCTTTGGTCTTTTCCCGGGGACCTCTAGTGTGTAACCCTGTTTTGAAATAGAGTCCGCTCCTGACCGTAGCACATGCCCAAACCATCACAGATGACCCTCACGAATTTTGTTGTTGATTGCTGCGACACCAATCCGTTCCCTTATTCTTTCATTGGGGATGTGATCCGACCTAGTAATGCCAGCTGTCCATCTAAGCACCTAGATCTCCATGACACTTCGCCGACGTTCTGCTTCCTTGGTGATCGGCCAACATTCAGTACCATAAAGCGCCACGGGACGAATGACAGAGCGGTAAATGTTCAATTTTAGGTGGTCTTTCATCTGACGGTTACATATTATAATAACTTAATAATAATATCGTATGGCCTCGGATGCCGGGTGCAAGCTTTGTTATTTTACACCCAGAGGGTAGCTTGCATGTCAAATTTCGTTGTTCCTTGAAGCACTATGAAAGTCAAGGAGGTTAGATATCTAAGCTCCTTGAACACTATAGCGCTTTCTAGTAGAGAAATGAGGAACTTTGTGTTGGCGGAAACTCCCGAGATTAATTTGCCATTATAAACACGGCCTACTGAATTCAAATGGGTTCTTTGACATGCCAACATCGTATGACATGGTGTCGTAATTTTTGCCTCCTTTCATAAATCACTTACCACGGCCAGGAGCGAACCTGCAAACTTTGGGTTAGTAGACCGACACGTTAACCACTCACCAACTGTGCCAAGCTATTATAATATTAATAATATAAATATTGGTTCTCCAACAGTAAAAGTCACTGTGAGCCTGGTTCAGTGAGATGCAAAAAGATCTGCTTGAGATTGGGATCTCATGGGATGATATCCAGGATTGTGACCAGTTAATGAGAAAACTCTTCGAACATCGGAGTTTCCAACCAAAGTTGACGCTGAAAACTAGAAAGTCGTGGACAAAAGAGTGAAAGGATCAACACCGTCTACAAATGAAGCAATACTGGGCTATTTTTTAAGCTAAAAGGAAATAATTGAAGGAGAATAATGATAATAAACACTTTGGGACAGGCCAGTGATCAAAGATCGACCTATATTAGCAAACAGGCGGGACACGACTCTTACTGATTAACTACAGAAAAGAACCCTTCTATTCGACATCGCGCTTCCAACAAATTTATGCTGAAAAAGTGACCAAATGCATGCCTCAGGTTGAAGAGATCCGACAGATGTGGGGACAGGAATTTGTTACTGTATTGCCTAAATCTCTCCCACTGGTATCATTCCTAAGTCAATGGTAATCTGTATATCAGTATGCGTAAGGAATGATTTTAAAGATCTGCTCCAATTTAAAACTAATAATGTTGTGGCGATACGTAAATGTTACGAAGAAATGAAGACAAATGAAAGCTTTGAAATGTGGTTGTGATGGAGAACGGAGAGGATAAGATGGACAGATAGAATCAGAAGTAAATAAATGAGACACTGTGAACTATTAAGAAGGGAAAAGAAAAGCATTGATGGCCACTAGAGGAGTACATTTAGCTGGAGAGGCCACATTTTGGGAAGGGCCGGTTAACATAAAATAATTATATAAGGAAGGAACAATCAGAAGTCAGGAGAAAAGAAATTCAGTTTGAGAAATTTTAAGACTAAAAGTACATAATATGCTAGGATGAAGGCAGTTGAATGCCTGAATGACGAAGTACCGTTGATGTCCATCTATGAGTAAATACCCAAAACGTATGAAATCTTCTGGCATGGATCTCTCTATCATTTCAACATGACTAAATGAAAATTGAATGAGTCCAAATTTGATCCTGTAACTATAGGAATCGACACTTCTGCCAACTTATTTACATGGTGGCCAAATTCCTTGTACTTCAAACACAAATTGGTTCCAAAAGAACTATCCGTTTCCCTAACATTGAATCTGCGTGATTAACTTTAGGCCCTAGGTTTCCCGCTGAGGTCTAATATCAGTTGGGTGGGAGGAGGAAGTCACCAGAAATCCACCAATAAATTCACTTAGAAATATTGGAGTCCTACAAGAAATATAGAGCTATTTTTTAATTATCACAGTGTTACACGGCAATTATAGAACCATAAAAGTAAACTGTAGTAAACTAAGGCAAGTTTCTGCAACATAACTGGCCTCTGTCCGGCTCAGGGCTCCCAATCTGTGTGTGAGCGGGCTACGCCGTGCGGTGCTGGAGACGTGTGGTGTGTTTCTGAGCTTTCCCCAGTCAGAGCAAGACAGGCAAGTACAGTGGAACTTGGATAATTCGAACCTCAAGGGACCAGTAGAAAAATTCGAATTATCCAAAGTATAATTCGAATTAACCACGATTTTTAGCATTGATTGTATATAAAATGCTAGGGACCAAGAGAAAAAATCGAATTAAAGAATACTTCGAATTATAGAAGTTCGAATTAGCCACGTTCCACTGTAGTGGAGAAAACAAGGAGCCGATCGCTGAGTCGTCGGAGGGAATTCCTGCTCTAAGTACACGGATTAGAGACTTATTACCTAATGCAGAGTAGAAGCCGTGAAATTGTTCTTAATGTATTGAAATGTATAAACCAAAGAGATGTTATTATTGTTGTTGTCTTGTTTAGATGTTGGGGCCAGCTTAGACCAGCCTAAAAAGAGCAAAAACTGCGATGATTAATGTTTAGTCTACAGTTTAAATGATTTTAGCACTTCAGTAAGTTATTCGTACCATCATTTCTGTCTTTTGAAGAACCATTAATGGACTATACTTCAAGAAGTTTCTGTAAAGTAAAATACATTACCCAAAGTCTACTCACTTTAACTCCGTGACTCTCTTCAGGTGGCAGCACTCTTGCTGATGTCAATAGCGTATTTAAAATTGAAATGGTGTGATAAGGATCACGAGGGAGGTTCATAAATTACTTCACAGTGTATGATAATTTCAGACAAGGTATACTGTATTACTATTACCATTTATTGAAAACTGTTTTATATGTTAAAAGAATATCTTCTCAATATTGTGTAAGATAATAATGATCCAACGAACGATAATAACTAGAAGCACATCCAATCTCCATACCAATGTATTTTAAAATGTAATGTATAAGGAATAACTTCTGAATTCGAGTTAACAGATTACGTGAGGAAAATGAAACAAGTTTAATTTAAATTTATATAAGGTGTACATCTGGTACTCCTTTTCATTTGATGTATATTTCATAGGCTGTAAAAACCAGCGTCACAGTGTGAGAAATAGCTACCTTTACAAACTTGAATATGAGGTGGGAAAGGATAAGCGAAGACTCTCTTCTTCTTGTTATGCCTATCCGTTCCAGATGTTGGTGGCCATCATAGTTCTGTCAGTTTTGGATGTTCTGAATAATTCTTCACTCGTGTGTGAAGTCCATGTTCTTAAGTTTCCAAGCCAACATGTTCTTCTTCTTCCCCGTCCTCTTTCACCAGGAATCTTTCCTTGAAGAATGTTCTGCAGCAGTTTATACCTGAATCCATTCCTCATTACATGGCCTAAATATTCTAGCTTTCTGCATTTTATTGTTTTCAGGACTTCGTTTCCTTTCTTCATTTTGTGTAGAATGTCACTGTTTATAATTTTATCTGCCCATGGCACTATGGGGGATGACCGTTGCTCACGTCCGCAGGAGTTACCTATAAATTGCCCTGCACGTGTCTCCTGGGTGGTGCTAAGCGAGCAACAACGACATACGGTGAAACTGAACAAATTACAATGTCTCAAACTCTTCGTTATAACGGTTCTTTTCAGAACCACCAAGCCATAGACATTGGACCTTCCGTCCGCATTCTCCAACTAAATATTGAAGGCATAAGTTCTGCCAAGTGTGACTACCTCCACAAACAGCTTAATAGCCCCAACATTGATATAGTCAACATTCAGGAGACACACACAAAAGATGAACAGGACCTTGCTAGAAGAGGACCAATACCGGGCTATACATTAGTTGAAGCCATCCATCACCAACAGTATGGAATTGCCACTTACGCCAAATCTGACCTGACTGGAGTACAAGTTGTTGAATCGAGTGACAAAGATCTTATCTTCTCTATAGTAGTAAAAATTAATGACCTAATCGTCGTTAATGTGTACAAGCCTCCTTGCATCAGATGGACTTCGAAAGTTTTGCCCACCTTCAACCATCCCTGCATCTATACTGGGGATTTTAATAGCCACCACACAAACTGGCGGTATGACACAGTAGATGATGATGGCGAGGTACTAACTCAATGGGCAGAAATATCCGATCTGCATCTAGTTTTTGACGCGAAAGACAAAGGCTCCTTCCATTCTGCTCGTTGGGGAAGAGACTACAATCCCGACCTAACATTTGTGTCCAAGGATTGTCTTGATCAGCCTCTTAACACTGCACGTGAAATACTGTCTAACTTCCCAAACAGCCAACACCGACCAGTTCTCCTGGAAACTGGCACGAAGATACCCCTGGTGAACTCAGTACCTCTACCCAGGTGGAATTTCAACCGTGCAAATTGGGACAAATTCTCTGAAGATCTTGATCGGAAGCTATTTGATTCAAAACTAGAGCCAATTGCCAATAACTATGACTTCGTTAACCTAGTAATTTCAGCTGCTAAATTAAACATCCCTAGAGGTTTCAGAAAAGACTATGTGCCAGGCTGGAACCCTGAAAGCGAGGCGCTATACGAAGAATATCTAACAACAGGCAATCATGAAGTTGGTTCGAAGCTGCTATATTCACTAGAGAAGAATAGGAAACAAAAGTGGGAAGAAACAGTGAAAAACATGGACTTCGCGAAATCGAGCAGAAAGGCTTGGAGAGTCTTAAATCGTCTTACTGGAAAACATGTCTCCAAAAAGCAGTATACTAACTTGAGCCCAGATGTCATTGCAAATAGAATGGTGGACATTACACGATCCAAAAGAAATAAATGTCACACGAAAACAGTGAAACAAAAGCTCACCGAACTCAAACGTAGAACTCAGAAGAATGAGAAACTGTCTAGGCCATTTTCTGTTCAGGAAGTTGAAACCGCTATCAAGATCTTGAAAACTGGTAAAGCTGCTGGTCCAGATGGCATCTATAATGAATTCCTGCGAAACATGGGTCCACTTAGCATCAGCTGGCTTACTTCACTTTTTACTTTCATCCTTCAGACTAACAACCTACCAAAGCAGTTTAAACGGTCAAAGGTGATCGCCCTTCTTAAACCTGGCAAGTCGGTTCAGAGACCTGAAAACTACCGTCCAATAGCACTCCTTAGCTGCATTTATAAACTTTTAGAACGAGTCCTTCTTGCCAGGATAGCACCACTCATTGAAGCTGTAACCCCACCAGAACAAGCTGGATTCAGGAAAAACCGAAGCTGTACTGATCAAGTCTTGGCCCTCACCACTCACATTGAAGCAGGGTTTCAAAAGAAGCTAAAATCAACAGCTGTCTTTATCGACCTGACTAGCGCATATGATACTGTCTGGCGACATGGACTGATCCTCAAAGTGCTGGAAGCTATCCCCTGTTTGGAAATTGCAAATCTTATCTCTAACATGCTTTGTGGAAGAGAGTTCGTAGTATTTCTAGATGATGCTAAAAGTCGCAAAAGGAAACTAAATAATGGTCTACCCCAAGGATCAGTTTTGGCCCCAGTTCTATTCAATCTGTACATTCATGACTTGCCACCAACAACAGCTACTAAGTTTATTTACGCAGATGACATTGCACTGGTAGCTCAAAGCAGAACTTTTGAAGATGCAGAAGGCACTCTTACAACCGATCTGGAGAAAATGTCAACGTTCTTCAAGTTCTGGCGACTGATCCCAAGTATGTCTGACAGAGGTTTCATGCTTCCATCTTGCCAACCGACTAGCAAACTACAAGCCAAATGTTGTATTTCGTGGTGAAAAACTGAAATACAACCCATTCCCGAAATACCTAGGTGTCACGCTGGACCGAACTCTGAGCTACAAAGAACACCTCACCAAGCTCTCTCATAAAATTTCCACCAGAAATAACATCCTGCACAAGCTTTGCGGTAGTTCATGGGGAGCCACGGCGGACTGCTTAAGATTAACGGGTATCAGTCTAGTCTATTCTGCAGCGGAATACTGTGCTCCAGTATGGTTGGAAAGTGCACATGTGCATAAAGTGGATACCAAGCTGAATGACACTATGCGTTGCATAACCGGCACCATAAAATCAACCCCTCGCCACTGGCTACCAGTACTCAGCCCCATTCCACCACCTCACCTGAGGAGGAAGGAAGCTCTGATCAGAGAAGCAAAGAATATCTATGCTTCTCCCTCATTACCAATACACCAGGAATTCTGCCACCACCACCGAAGCGACTTCATTCGAGGAGACCAACCAGTTTATTGGCCGACCAAATTCTGGCAAATCGATTCAACCTAAACCAATGCTGGCAGGACGAATGGTCAAACTCAACGTCTGGAACTAGTGCCCAGGAGATCAACCCAACGGTGAAAATACAAGGATTTGACCTTCCTAGAAAATTATGGTGTCGCCTCAATAGACTGAGAACCAGGCACGGCCGTTGCAATTACCTATGCCATAAGTGGGGTTGGATAGATTCCCCATTTTGTCAATGCAATGAGGAGGAACAGACCATGGACCATACCATCCAGCGCTGCCCTCTACACGCCTACTCCGGGAGCCCTAGTGATCTGTTTCATCTTCGAGAATGTACTGTGGAATGGCTCCAAAACTTGAACTTGGATTTGTGATTTGTTTTTATGTAATTCACCATACGATTAAATAAATACTATAAGCATTCTCCTGTAGAGACACATCTCAAATGCCTAAAGTCGCTTGCCCATTGTCTCGGCTCCATAGAAGAGAATGGAAAATATATAGCAACGTAGAAATGTTAATTTTGTTTCCATCGAGAAGTAATGGCTCTTAAATACATTAGCCATTTTACAAAATGCAGCTCTGGATTTATTGATACGGACTTTAATTTCGCGTGAATAATCCCATTGGTTATTAATGTTGGTTCCCAAATATATGTGTTTGCTTACTTGTTCAATAGGGGTACAATTAATATTAAGATGGTAGTTTGGTAGGCCTATGTGTTTCTCGCTGATTACCATGAATGTTGTTTTATTAATGTTGATACCTAAACCATAACACTCACTACTTTACCCGATTTGAGAGACAAGGTGTTGAAGACCATCCAAGCTGTCAGCAAATACAGGGTGTTTTGAAAAAAGTGTCCGATATTGCAACAGAGGTTGGGATAGGTTAAAACGAGAAGAAATGTTCCTATACACATATGTCCGGTAACAAATACCTGTTGAGATATGAGCCATTTTACTTGTCTTGTGTATTTACACTTCAGACAATGGACGCCATCTACTAGCTACTTCTAATGAACACTTGACTGTCACACACGTTTAACAGAACACGCGTTGGGCAAACATCCATCAACACCACCAACCAGGAGCTGTTATGATTCAAGCCAGGCTGTCCACGGATACAATCTGCACGTTACAAGAGATGCTCCACATGGTTACCACATGCTTCGGCTCTTCTCCGCAAGGAATCCCCAACTCGTCCAATCACGCCTGGCTGCTCGCGGATGTGGGCACTCTCATTGGTCATACGCTCTTGTAACATCTGCACATTGTCGAGGGATGTGGCATACTCCAATGTCTTTAAATGTCCCCATAGCAAGAAATCCAATGGATTTAGGTCCGGCGAACCGCACAGCCGCATACTTACTTTAGTTTTTATATTATCTTTAGATTAAGCTTTTTACTACTATGCATTTCAATCTGTGTGAACATCCTCGTTTTAATAATTACATTTAGATATTAATACATAATGTAGAAATATCAGGAAGTGTATTTTACTGTATAGGTACACTGTTATTGGGGCGCACTTTGAGCCCTGTTGTGTACCGTCAACAAATAAATAAATAAATAAATAAATATCGAACTCATGCAAAGACCGTCAACGGAAAGACGCCTGCACCACCGAACACAACGCCTCGTCCACGCGGGTAAAATGGTGCATATCTCAACAGGTATTTGTTTCCGGACAAATGTTTATAGGAACATTTCTTCACGTTTTGACCAATCCCAAACCCTGTTACAATATCGGACACTATTTTCGAAACACCCTTTTACAGTATCATCAGCGTAGCGTAATTATTTCACCGAAGTCTTTGATCTTCGCTGCATACCCTACAGTAGAGTAGCGTGTTATAACTAAGGCTGGTAATACGCGATGTTCGATTAATCGATTAATCGAATAATTTAAAATTAATCGAAAAGGATTAATCGACTGACAGATATCTGTCTAATGGGATCCAATCCGGAGCTTGCAATGGTAGCGTTGTGGGCAACTGAGTGCTCAGGATTGAATAGGGCTTCGTATGTACTGTATGTGACCCATGGGCGGCGGCAGAACTTTATCCAGAGGGGAGGGGGCAAGTAATATTTTTCATTTCATTACCTACCTGTCACTAGGTGATGATGAGACGTACTGGAACATTGCTTTCCACTCCGGTTCGGTGGCTCCCAGTGTTGAGCAACATACCACCTCCTCACATCAGAAGACAAAAACATCTTGTTCATCTGTGGTCAAGAATGCTCAAGACACAACACTCCCAATTCATGAGGATGTGAGTCAACCAGGATCATCCAGGATGAAGTCCCACACACCTGCATGTAAAACTGACTTGGAACTGATAACCATGCAATTCAATCTTTAAAGACACCTGGCGGAATTTAACCGCATCAGGTGTGACTTGGGAAGAACAGCTTCCGTTCTTTATAAATGGGGTTGGATAGATTCTCCATACTGTGATTGTGCTGACAACCCACAATCAATGATACACAGAGTGGTGGTTTGTTCTCTCCGTGCCTCCCTGGCAGTTAGGAGGGCCTGCACTCAGCTACTCCAGAGGCGGTGTGTTGGCTCAACGAATTAGATGTAAAAGTGTAACTTTCAGTGTGAGCATACTGTCTCGGTTGTTGTTGGCACTGTATTCTGTATTTTTTCCTGTGTTGTGTAGCATCATACGCCAAATAAATCAACCCCCCCCCCCCCCCCCCCGCAATTTTCGTTTCATTTCTTACTTGCTTCGTGATATTCATTATTTGGCTGCTCTGAAACCGTTGGGTACTTTATCTTTATGGGAGGAATAGGTGTCTTTAGTTCAGAGTTTTTCTGCATAGAATTCGCTTTTCTTTATGAATCATCGTCATAATGTTCATTTCTTAAAAACAGGTAAAAAGTAGTTGTATCGCCATATATCGACAGAAATTGCAATCAAGCAGTTCATTAAAATGGTAATGTTAATCCAGTTCGCCGATTTTCTAAATAACTGGAGATATTTTCAAATAATCCCAAATTACTAAGTTAAATAAAACTATGGAATAATCCGTACATCTAAATCAGTTAACTATCAGTACCGGTAACTTCAATTTATGAAATAAACTGCTGTGACAATGAACAATCGAAATATTCTCGGGATTCCAGAGGGAGTGGGGGCATGGCTACTCCATTGCCCCTCGCTGCAAGCGCCCATGCGACTGTCCGTTCCCTCAATGAAACTTTTTATCCTTTACATGCCAACTCACTGTGCCGAGATTTTATCCTGCAAATCTTGTATTTCATAAAACGAAAGCGTCAATAATCTCAGCCTTTGTGTGAGCTATCGTTTAAAAGGTCTTTCAGAGTGAAGTTCGATGGAATGTAATTTGTCACGTTTGTGGTATTTTAAAGGAGTTTGAGCCTTGCGCAGATATGATGTCCCGATTATTGTTCTTTTAAGTGAAGCCGGGTGCCATTGCCAGTAAGAAACACAACGTTGCACGCCACAGTTCAAGTTTCAGGACCGATAAGAGTTAAGTGTGTAACACTGGTTTCTGTTCAGTAGACACCAGACGTGGAGAACATTAATTTGTCAACGTCACTTTATCAGCACTTTGTGACCTGCATTGCATTTAAGTAGTATATACTTGTAGCGTATAGGTCACATTAACTAGCTAGCAGTGTTCGGGAGAAGAAGTGATCACAAAAACTAGTCCCAGGTAGATATCAGGAGCCGACCTTGGTCGCTACAAAATAGATAATGAGGAGTGTGATTGATGTCGTGCTAATAATCAAAAATAAACACATTAGTTCGATATTCAACTTGCTAACAAGAGAAGGACCAGATATTGAGATCACGGATACAGCCACTATTTTGGATGGAAATGTCGAACATCTCAACGATATCGAGATAAAATTCAGGGTGAACCACCTGAGTCTGCCCCTTGAAATACTGTCTGGAATTGCATATCGGCTTTCATGGCCAAGTAATTAAACTCAGCAAATCTTCCAGGTTTCTCTCGTTTCCCCTAGAGTGCACCAAGTCAGTCTCATCAGTGAGCTCTTGGTGACCGGGCCCGGATCGCCACAGGGATAATGAACCATGTTTAAAGTACATTTTGGCTTCTTTACTGTGAGAACTGAGAGCTCTTAAAGCTTTTCTCCTCCATATAGTGACCAAGGTCGACTACTCCTGACTGATGTCTACCTGTTGACATCAAATATAAATTTAGGTATTAGAAAATAAATTTTGAAAGACTTTATCTGGAGCGTGGCACTCTGTGGAAATGAAACTTGGACTGCTGGTGCAACATAAAAGAAGAGAATAGAAGGAATTGAAATGTGGTGATACAGGACAATGATGAAGATCAGATGGGTAGATAGAGTAACTAATGAAGAGGTATTAAGACAATTGGGAGAGGAGAGATGTTTCTGGTGACTGCTAATGAAGAGAAGAGATTGGTTGGTAGAACACACAATAAGACACCCAGGAATAGCAATTGTAGTTATGGAAGGAAGGGTCGAGGACAAGAGCTGTACGAATAGATCAAGGTTGGAATGTGTTAATCAGATTTCCTAAACAGATGTAAGGTGTGGTACCTATGTAGAGACGAAACGATCAGCTCACGACAGCGAGGCATGGAGAGCTGCATCAAAACAGTCAAAAGACTGAAGACTCAAGCACATATAGCAAATGTGACATCTTTTTTGGAAATGTCTATAGGGAGGAGAAAAGCTGTGAGAGCTCTCAGCTCTCATAATAAAGATAAGGGACGTAAAGCATGATCCACTACCCCTGCGGCGGTCCGGGCAAGGGTGCCAAGAACCCGCTGATGAGCCTGGATTGGGCAAACCCTCGAAAACGAAACGGCAAAAACCTGGAAGACTTGCTGTTTTACTGTTTGGTATGTTCAACATGTGTATATTGTGATTAACCGAGACCTTCTGTTATTGGATCGTGTATAGTCCAAAATGTGCGAGTCATTTAGATAAAAGGTAGAGAAATGCATGGACTTAAATTTGCGACCAACGGCGTTGTTTGCTGTTACTCTAGCCACTGCGCTGCTGACGATCACTGGTAGATTAATGACGCTAAATCAATGCTGCCACAATCAAATTGTTAATGCAGATGCCGTGGGCTGTTTTCATACTGATAAATGACAATAAAGAACTCATAAAACAACGTGTTAAGTTTTCATTATTAAACATTGAGTGAACCAAGCTCTTTATTTTTCAAATAAAACTGTACATAATTTACCCGACAAAAGAGTTGACTTTAAGTAGACAATTTTACCCCACATATATTTCGAAAATCAGTCCAGTAGGCCTATTTTTGGGGAAAAGGGACACATAAAAACTATTCACTTACTGATTTATAAATTTATGAATTTATTTATTTATTCATTTGTTTATTTATTTATTTATTTACTTTTACCAGTGTCTATTGCTAGAGATTTCCCTCAGACTGGCAACACCGCTTGGCAGCTCTTGGTTTACTGCATCAATAACAACGTGACTTTAGTAGCCACTGTTTCACACAATGGGTAATAAAACTCCATCTCAGTTGTTTTTTTTATGTTGTTGTTTTCTTTTCAGTATATTCTACAATTTTTAGCATTAATTCCTACAGTAAATTGCGAAAGTTAGTCTATTATCTAGGTGTGCCAGCGTTAAGTTCTAGGAATCTTCTCGACTGGCAAAAGAACGCGAAGGAAGATCAACCTAACTATTAACAAGAGTTTTCTGCAAGAAATCAAGATGTCCTGATGACTTATGGCACGGCAATCGAGGCCACCCACTTCAAACACTGTGCTCTAGACTTGTCAACACTCCCGTGTTGCTAGCGATCTCATCAAGCTCTCTCACACATTTAATAGCACGAGACCTATTAAAACTACAGAAGGAATGTGTAAGAATTAAATCACTCTTAAACAAACGTCTGAGTTCTGGCACATCCATTATCAAAGTAATGCCCCTCAGTCGCGATATGACTTTTGTCAGAGTCCTTACAACGCTAGAAACACTCCTCAAAGACGTTTTATGGACTCACGCGTAGGGGGACCGGTGACTGAAATATTCAACTTCTACAATTTTGTTGATATCAATACGAAATTTTGTGAGCATATTTATATAGTAAATATTACTTGTTGTAAAAGGTTTCCAGATAATAGGTTGATTCAAACTTCTCTAATTATTTTGTTGTAATATTTTGGTGTGCAACACTGAAAAAGCTCCTCGCATCACAATTTTGACTTTTATGACCTCAAAATTTGAAAACAGATTTTAAACACATATATAAATAAATTTACTTTAAAAGAAAATTATTTTTAAAATATGGATGCCACAAAAAAAATGTGAATTTCTGGTTTTCTGATTTCTGAAAAAAAAAACATATATAGGCCTATACAGTCATAATCACATGCATACCGTGACAAAAAATGCCACAAAAAATTGTGAATTTCTGGTTTTCTGATTTCTGAAAAAAAAACATATATAGGCCTATACAGTCATAATCACATGCATACCGTGACATTTCTAATCAAGAAATAAAATTCTTTATTAGTAAGTTTAATTAATCGAACATATCAGGATAACTCCAGAATGTTTGATGAGAATCAACCATGAATTGCACCGCAAGGAACTTTTTACAGGAAGCAGAGCACTGAAAAAATGAAACATGAGAAATAAGCAAGACAGTAAAGTTTTGAATGAACCTGTACGCTTCAGAACCTACGCTGTATGGACCCCTTCAGACTTATTATGCTTCTCTTCCACTGCTATTCTCTTCCATTTATGGACTATTCTCTTATTTCTTTCTTCATCCTTTCTTCTTTCTTTGCTCTGGATGCAACGTTGGTCATCCTGCTTCTTGCCAATCTTCAGTGCGGATAATGTTACTGATTGTCCTCTGAATTTCTGTACGGTTTCAAGTGCTGTTAAACATCCCACGTTAACATCCCATGTGACACTCTTCACACGCCACTCCTTGACAACAATGCGAAGTGCAGTTCCAAGTCTCTTCGCTACAATGTTCACACATTCCTCCTTCTCAATGGCAGTCTGTGGTCCATAAACGTCAATTAGGTGGGAATGTGTTTTCGCATCTCCATCTGACAACAATACAGTGTACCGCTTTCCCCGCTCACTTACAGATCTCTTCCATAGAATTTACGCAATGTCTTCCTCCATTGCATTAGACGAGCTACCATAATTATTTTGGCAGTATTTGACATGACCTTCATACCGTACATTAAATTCTGGAGTATCCTTTTCAGATTATTTTCTGCAGTTTTATAGTCACCACGGAATTTAGACAAAACCTCAAAATCGAGCACGATTACAGTCTCAATGTCAATTACAAATCCAACACCATAATGAGAAGTATGCCCACGCTTTTACCATGTTGCATCATAGGACATAGCAATGTCAAATACTTGATCATTATCAAAACCATGCGCTTAGCGCACAGATTCTTCAGCCATTTCAAAAACTATTTTCTTGATTGCGTGCCCTTCCCGAACAAGGTCTTTTAGATGGTTTATGTTCGACCCTGACTATTATATGCCTGAAAACTGTATCATAATGATGGTCATTATAACACTATTTTTTCATTATGAAGCAGTTTCTCCCACCAATCACAGCTCAAGAAACAGTTGTTTGACCAATTAGATAAGGATACCTTCACGCATGCGCTCAAAATCCAACATGTCTATATAAATTACCGAAAGTGCACCGTCCATATGTTCGCGTAAATAAACTGGTGAATATGAGACAAGAAATAGCACTATACCTTAATATCCCTAAATCCAATTTCTACAAACGACTTCGGTGACAGTTTTACTGAATATTGGTGCACAATCTGCACATATGGCATTGAAGCACACAGAGCGCATGCGTCGGTCGGCCAGAGAGCTTGGAAAACAGAGATATCCTACCCAGCGCAGCACCCGATCACAAAATTCTAGTGATTGAACATATATTTATGAATATTTATGTTAAAACATATAATAAAGTTATAATTATCGTCGAACATAAACAGTCGTATGCAACTCGCCTATAATGGTAATTAAGACACTCGTATGGAAATTATAAAACTCGCTTACGCTCGTTTTATAAACATAATCGTGTCTTAATTATAGCCATTATAGGCTCGTTGCATAATGTACTATTGTGTACGACCTTTTCCCTAAAGAATGCATCCCTATGCCTTGAGAAAATTGAAGCATTGCACTTTGCCCCTTGCCTATGTTCATAAATGTATCAACCATCTGCATGTTTACCAGAAAAGGAGGCCTTTGAGACTCCGCAGTTTCTACCCTAGGTGAAGAATAAACACTTGCTGACACATAATCACAGTTTTTACATTTCACAACTAACTTACTGCAAAAACCATGATTTTTCCCTATTTCAATAGCAACAGACCTAGAACTACAGTCACCACACAGTAAATTCTTAGTGAGCTCTTACCACACACTGGAATGAATGAGAGTATAATTTATGTCATGCACTGTTTCATTACACTCACTGCTGCTAGGTTTATGCTGTGAAAATGCATCTAACTTCCTTTCACTTGCAGAAATGTCACATACTTTCTCACACGAAGGAGAAATGTCATTATTAGGAACATTGTTCAGGATTGCTTCTTGTGGGAGCCGTATGTTGCCGAGCCGCACGTCGGTGGCGCATGTATGGTCAACTATTCAACAACTCTGCCGTATCTGGTGGCCAGTCTGATTTGGTGACCTTGTTTTTCCTTTGTTGTGTTAAGTAATCATTCTGAGTGTTATGTCGTCGTCGTTCTGGCTTTTGGTCAGATTAGTACAATAAAATCATTAATACAACTCTGTGCATTCGTGATATGATTCGGTCCAAAGTAAGATTTACAGTCCATTCCATAAGCATTTTCATCATTCATCAAACATCATGACTGACTTCAATTGCAATAGTTGCTGCAACAGGGTGTTCTATCTCCTGCCTCGATTTACTCATTTTTAGTAATAACTAGCTGAAGTACCCGTGCTTCGCTACGCGTCATAAATAAATTAAAATATGAAGGTGACAGTTAAAACAGGGGATAGGCGAGGTGCTGCGCAGAGGGAGAATAAGGATGGAACATTTTGTCCAACTACACCGCTCAGCGTTGACCGTGTTTTATAGCACAAATTTAGGTTTTACTCGCTAACAGTTGCAGATACCTTTCGGATAGAAAATGTAATTTTAAACCTCGCATATGCCATCAAAAGTTTGCTATTTCTTAGCGTTCTCTTTTTATTTGAAATGGAAATATGAAAGTTTGAAACCAAAGGGTGTAGTGACGTCACTAAAATGGTCGCCATTTTAAATAGCGCAAAGTATTGAAATCAAAAGTAACCTATATGTTAACCAGGTAAATCAGCTACTTCCATGTAAAATTCACGTAAAACGGACCAGTGGTACTTGCGAGATTGAGTAATACACAGACACACACCATCTCAATTTTAGCCTCGCATCGCTCACGTCATAGTCGTATCATATTGTTTTTCAATGAAATGCAGGTTTAACCCCGTTAACACCCCTTTAGTACCAGAATACCCGAAAATCCCTCCTTAGTAGACGTTTTCGACACACAACAAACAAACATATCCCCAAAATATCATTCTTCTAACTTTAATAGTTTTGGTTGGTCGATGAGAGCAAACATCCAAAAATCCTTCCTTAGTGGACGTTTTTCTTCCAGAAGTTCACCCCTCCCCATATGCCCCTTAAATTGCATTTATGAAAACACGGTCGAACACCTATTTATTTTATTTATTTATTCATTTATTTATTTATTTTTAAGCTGATAGATTTCCTCCGAGTTTCAGACTCCTCCCTATGTCGTTTAAGAGATACACGCTCAGTTAGGAATCTTTCAACCCCCACTTTTCATCCCTTTCACCTCATAATATACACTACATCGAAAAAACATTAGACATGTGTCAGCTTATTTTTAAGGATTAGTATATGTGCCAAGTATCGCATCCCCAAATGAAACCACTCGTGAGATATTGTTATTCAATGGAAAGCACGTTTACCCCCTTAACACCTCTTTAGAACCTGAATATCCAAAACTCTTTCCTTACTGGACGTTTTCGACATACAACGAACATATACCCAAAATTTCATGTTTCTAACTTCAATAATTTTGGCTGGGCGATGATGAGTGAGTCAGTCAGGACATTTTCTTTCATTTATTTTTGATAATTTCACCCGTCCCCATGAACCCCTTAAATTGGATTTATGAAACAAACGGTCAAACACCTATTTACTTATTTAAAGCTGTTTTACCCCTGAGTTTGATGAGTGAGTAAGTGAGTCAATCAGTTAGGACACTTTCTTTCCTGTTTTTTTCCCCCAGAATTTCACCCCTCTCCAAGGGCCCCTTAAATTGGATTTATGAAAAAACGTTCGAACACCTATTTATTTGTATTTTAAGCTGTTTTTTCCCACCGAATTTCAAACTTCACGCCTATGTCGTTTCAGAGATACACGCTCCGTCAAGAATCCCTCAAACCCCAATTTTCACCCCTTTCACCTCATAATATACACCACATCGATAAACCCTTAGACATATGTCTGATTATTTTTAATGATTAGTTTATATACCGAGGATCACATCCCCAAACAAACAACTCATGAGATATCGTTAATCAATGAAATGCACGTTTACCCCCTTGACACGTCTCTAAAACCCGAATAAACAAAAATCATTCCTTAGTTAACGTTTTCGACATACAGCGAACATCTTCCCAAAATTTCATGTTTCCAACTTTAATAGTTTTCGCTGGGCGTGATGAGTGAGTGAGTCAGACAGGATATTTTCTTTCATTTATTTTACCAGAATTTCACCCCTCCCCATGGGCCCCTTAAATTGGATTGATTAAAAAACGCTTGAACTCCTATTAACTTATTTCTTAAGCTGTCTTTTTCCCCTGAGTCAGTCGGTTAGGCCACTTTCTCTCCTTTTTCCCCCAGAATTTCACCCCACCCCATTGGCCCCTTAAATTAATTTATGAAAAAACAGTCGAAAACCGATTTACTTACTTTTTAAGCTGATTTTTTTTCGCTGAGTTTCAAATTTCTCGCCTATGTCGTTTAAGAGATTAGGAATCCATTAGGAATCCTTCAACCCCCACTTTTCAGCCCTTTCACCTCATAATAATACACCACATCGAAAAACGCTTAGACACATGTCTGCGTATTTTTAATGATTAGTTTATATGCCGAGTATCACATCCACAAATGAAACCACTCGTGAGATATTGATATTCAATGCAATGCAGGTTTAACCCCCTTAAGACCCCTTTAGAACCCGAATATCCAAAAAAAAACTCCCTTAGTGTACGGTTTTGACATACAACGAACATATCCCCGAAATGTCATGTTTCCAACTTCAATATTTTTGGCTGGGCGATGATGAGTGAGTGAATGAGTCAGGACATTTCCTTTCAATTTTTTTTCTTCAGAATTTCTCCCCTCCCGATGAACCCCTTCAATTTGATTGAAAAACAAACTGTCGAAAAGCTATTTACTTACTTTAAAGCAGTTTTTTCCCTTTGAGTTTGATGAGTGAGTCAGTCAGTCAATCAGTTAGGACACTTTCTTTCCTGGCCCCCCCGAATTTCACCCCTCCCCATGGAGCCCTTAAATTGGATTTATGGAAAAGCGGTCAAACACATATTTACTTATTTTTATGCTGATTTTTTTTCCGCTGAGTTTCAAACTCCTCGCCTATGTCGTTTAAGAGATACACGCTCCGTTAGGAATCTTTCAATCCCCACTTTTCACCCCTTTATCCTCATAAACACATCGAAAAGCCCTCAGACACGTGTCTCCTTACTTTTTAATGATAAGTTTATATGCCGTGTATCACATCCCCCAATGAAACCAATCGGGAGATATAGTTATTCAATGAAATGCAGGTTTAACCCCCTTAAGACCCCTTTAGAACCTGAATATCCGAAAATCCTCCCTTAGTAGACGGTTTTGACATACATTGAACATATCCCCAAACTGTCATGTTTCTAACTTCAATAGTTTTGGCTAGGCGATGATGAGTGAGTAAGTGAGTGAGTCTGGACATTTTCTTTCAATTTTCTTTTTTCAGAATTTCACCCCTCCCCATGAACCCCTTAAATTTGATTTATGAAAAAAAAACTGTCGAACAGCTATTTACTTACTTTAAAGCAGCTTTTCCCCCTGAGTTTGATGAGTGAGCCAGTCAGTCAATCAGTTAGGACACTTTCTTTCCTGTCCCCCCCCCCCAGAATTTCATCTCTCCCCATGGGCCCCTTAAATTGGATTTATGAAAAAACTGTCAAACACATAATTACTTCTTTTTATGTTGATTTTTTTTCGCTGTGTTTCAAACTCCTCGCCTATGTCGTTTAAGAGACACACGCTCCGTTAAGAATCTTTTAATCCCCTCTTTTCACCCCTTTCACCTCATAATATACACCACATCGAAAAACCCTCAGACACATGTCTTCTTATTTTTAATGATGAGTTTATATGCCGAGTATCACATCCCCCCATGAAACCAATCGGGAGATATTGCTATTCAATTAAATGCAGGTCTACCCCCTTAACACCCCTTTAGAACCTGAATAGCCAAAATTTCTCTCTTAGTGGGCATTTGCGGCCCTTGAGGAAGCTGCATACCAGATTTCATTCCAATCCGTTCGGTGGTTTCTGAGATTTCGTGATGAATAAATGAATGAGTGAGTGAGTGAGTGGTATTTGAAAAATATATAGTAGAAAGAAGATAGTGTCAAGTCTTTGTTATGCTAAACTCGGTTGACAGTGCTGTGTGAGCAATTGAGTAACTAACGGGATTTCAAGTAAAGATCCTCATTTTCTATACCGGTGGTGCTGAGCGCAATTGGCATCAAGTCGGCCGTGTCTGGACTTGAGCTATGTTGCCATGGAAACTATCTGCCTTGCCATTTCTTCATGAGTATATTTTATGATTTGATTAGCCTGTTTTTGAGTGAAAAAGGGCCGAAATCAGAAGAATGAGAAAGACTATCGAAAATTCATGTAGCCAGCGGTTCCTTCTGGGTCCTAAACTATGTGTATGCAAAATATGGTTGAGATTGGTGGAACGGTGTAGATTTGTATACGGAACCAACATATATACATACATACATACATACATACATACATACATACAGACTTTCACTTTTATATATTAGATAAGCTTACCTGCCCGACTTCTCCTTGAAGAGCGCCTTTTTGGCTTTCTATAATTACTTCTCTGGCTCTCCATACCGACAAACAACCAACACTCGAAAACACACCTGAACTAAAACACTTTGAAACTTATCTAAACACACGTGATAACTGCGAGGTTTGTAAACAAAATGCATCCATGTTGACTACGTAAAATAACTCAAGTATTGAATTAGGCCTACTAGGCAACTCATTAGACGATATATTGATATTGTAAAAATTAATCCTAGCAATGCTTATAATTTTCTGGTGTAGGCCGCAAGTTTTCAGTTGAAAATTTTCAAAATAGACCAATGGCAATAGTATTTATAATTATTGTGAGCTGAACAGTTCAATATCATAAAGCGTTGACACCACACCACTATTATTTGTAAAACTTTGGAGCTAAATTCAAAAGCAAACGGCACAATATACGATATAGTGACATCACTGTGAGTTGGGCATGGCAGAGCGAGTTAAACACCCATGCAGCAGCTCTTTAAAATGACCGTACAACCCTTAAAAATGGCGAAATCTAAAATATTATGACATTTTCTGATAATAGAAAGTTTGGAGAAATTTTTGAACAGAACCGTAATTCGGAAAATCGATTATTTTTTTGAAAATCACGAAATTTCAGTCATCGGTCCGCACGTGTTTTGTCATTCATATGGACGTGTATCTGCAAAGCTTAGACGTTAGTGTTGCACGTTTAGTGAGTATAGTGATTACTGTGATTGTTGGTCATGCCTAGACACCAATTCACATTGCGCGAACGTGTGTGTATCCATAATTCGTTTATGAAAAGCAGAAAATCTTGTTCTGAAACAAGACGAAAATTTCGAATCAAGTTTGCAGGGAGACCTGTGCCTATTAGACAATTTCTTGGTGGAGGAAGTTTCTGATTAGCCGATCGACACGTATCGACGCAGGCCTAACGCGTGAGTCCAGAAAAAGTCTTTGAGGAGTGTTTCTCGCATTGCATGGACTCTGACAAAAGTCATATCGCGACTGAGGGGCATTACTTTGATAATGGATGTGCCAAAACTCAGACGTTTTGCTCCTGATCCTACAGTAAGTCAGGACAAATTATAGTTTATTTTGCATTCCTAGATTGGATCACACTGTCCCTGAAGACATTAAGGTCTCACATAGTTTCATCTAGGAGATCCATTTGCTCTTCATTGTCGAGGGACTCACTGAGGCTGGCCATGGAGCCCTGAATCAAGCTGGCACATCCATTATCAAAGTAATGCCCCTCAAACGCGATATGGCTTTGATCAGAGTCCATACAACGCTAGAAATATTCCTCAAAGACGTTTTCTGGACTCACGCGTAAGACCTGCGCCCATACTTGTCGATCGGTTAATCGGAAACTTCCTCCACCAAGAAATTGTCTAATAATAATAATAATAACAATTACTTCAGCACCTGTTCCTCTAAATAGAAAAATACTACTTCTTGCCCTCCAAGTGGTAAACATTTGCTTCGTACGCCATCTTTATCAGACGATACAGAGTTTCTTTATAAATAAAATATTTGAGCTCCTTGCATGCCGTTCAAACCTCTAGAATGGTCAAGTTGTACATCTAGCAACCCGTCTCCCACTTCCCTGTCCGTTGATCCCACCCACCCTTCGTCACTGCCGAACACCACTGCATTCGTAAATCCACAGCGACCTCATGGATTACAGCACACAATTAAACTGTGTTGATTTATGCTATTTATAAATTACTAGCTTCCCTGGTGTCCGACTCATTATCCTAAGAATGGGTAATTTTAAGGGATAATTTTTAAGGGAAAATTGACGCCTACCAAATCGTACGATGTCCACTCACAAAATAGCTTTTGATTCGCACTCGGTGATTAAAAGATGACTGTGCATAAGGAATGTCCTAAATCGCCTAGATATCCACATCTACACACGTAGTTAAGTCCATCAAATAGTTATTATTATCATTCACTCTCAGAACATTATCTGCACAGGGCCAAAACATGTGTGTCTGTCTGTGTGTGAGTCTGCGTGTGTGTGTGTGTGTGTGTGTGTGTGTGTGAGAGAGAGAGAGAGAGAGAGAGAGAGAGAGAGAGAGAGAGAGTGTGCGTGTACTCTGAATGTTTGAACGAAATTTGGTACATAGGTAGAACTAGCAAAGGGCACCACAGGGCCATGTTTTATATCGCCGCCATCTTGACGGTTACGTAATGGCGGCCACTTAAATGTTCAAAGCTTCAATCTAATTACGACTAATCTAATCATCCGATCTCTACCAAATTTTGAAACAACATATATTTATATGGCGAGCGACTTTTGACTAAGCTACAAGGTCATCAGCCCAATAGTTTGCAGATGGCGGCCATGTTCGTGTGAAAATCGATTCCCCCTATCAATTCAAACACGGTGAAACCGAATTGAATGACATTTTTACAGAGGTAGCACTGGCAGAGGGCACCTCATATTCATGTTTAATATCCGTATAGCACGTTGCATTTCAGAAAGCTACTACAACCAACATTCAATTATACTCCTTGAAAAGGACAAAGTCGCCTCCGTAGCGTAGCGGTCAGCATGGTTAGCTGCCGCCCCGGAGGTCCTGGGTTCGATTCCCGGCTCTGCCACGAAATTTGAAAAGTGGTATGAGGACTGGAACGGGGTCTACTCAGCCTCGGGTGGTCCAAATGAGTAGAGGGGGTTCGATTCCCACCTCAACAATCCTCGAAGTGTTTTTCCGTGGTTTCCCACTTTGTCTTCGGGCAAATGCCGGGATGGTACCTACTGTAAGGCCACGGCCGCCTCCTTCCCTCTTCCTAGCCTATCCATCCCTATCTTCCATCCCTTCCCCTCCCTTATGAGGCCCCTGTTCGCTTTGCAGGTGAGGCCGCCTGGGCGAAGTGCTGATCACACCTCCCCAGTTGTATCCATCCTGACCAGATGTTCCAAGCTCCAGGACACTGCCCATAGAGGCAGTAGAGGTGAGTTCCCTCGCTGAGTCCGTGGGAACCACCAACCTAGAGGGTAAATTGACTAAATGAAAAAATAAAATAAAATAAAATAAAAAGGATAAAGAGTTATAACAATACCTATGCATTTAGGAGAAAGTAGGCTATATGTTCTTTACTGAACATCTTGTTTTAAAATTAAATAGTCCATGAATTTTCTAACTAATCTAGTTATTGCAATAATGACTGCTTTTTGCATCGACTTGTATAAATTAGTGTCTACGTCAAGTTCTTTCAACCCCTGCAGTACAACACCAGTGTTTGATATAACAAATGGTATGATCTTCACCTTTCCAATCTGTCATTGCTACGTAATAGGCTCCATTCGGTTTTATATTATTGTGATGTTGATGATGATGATTATTATGATTATTATTATTATTATTGCGTGTGAATTACTGCTGATGGGTGTGAGAGATCTTGGCACAAGTGGCTATGCTGTGTCCTACGCCATTCCACCCAGCCAAGCAGGGAATGAATTCATGAATGAGAAATGGATCATTACGTTCAGTCCAAGGTCCTCACTTCCCTACACTTGCCCAACCTGGGACTATGAGCGAGGTCTTTGTGCTCTCAGCTGTTTCTGATTTGAAGCCCTGATTAATACTGTGCATGTCAGAGATAGAGTGGCGATGATTCTTCAGGTAAGTACGTACCAAAGGACGAATGTACGCCAGTTCAGAACCAACGTAAAAAGGGGTCATAGTGAACGTCAATCTCCCTATGCCAGTGAATGAATACACTTAGACCAGGTCACATGGAAAATATCCGTTATTGTGCCATATTGACTTTCATAATTCCGCAATTCTTCTAGATTTCTGCCATGCATTTTGCGGGATATCACATAGGTGCACCAAGTCAGGCTCATCAGCGAGCTCTTCGGGGACCCGGTCCGGACCGCCGCTGGTTTATTGTTAAATCGTGACGAAATCAGAAATAGCCTATTATGTATCTCTTTGTGATAACGTAATAACGGAGGGGGGGGGGGGTGTCAATGCAAAGATTACACGTGATGACATGGGAGGAGGGAGGGTCAAAATCGACCCCTGAGCTATGCCATCAGCGACAACGGCTTTATATGAAGGAGGGTAGCATTTCTTAATCTTTTTCTCTAACGTCACTATTTAAGACATTTGCCGCTTTCATTTTTGAGTTACTGGCCTAACCCAATGGTAAGCTTCCAGCCGACCGAGGCAATGGAAACGATAAAAACTTGAGTGATTTCAATATGTGAGCAGCTTTTACCATATTAAACGCCGCATTATACTGTACTTAAGAAAGTATCATCGCCGCGGGGGAAATATGGCGTGGAGCTTATTTTAATATTCAAACCATGACTACTTCCTCGACGTAACACTTCACACCTATAGATCAGTGTAAAAACAAGCCTGGCCTTCAGGAGACGATTACCATCTCAATATTGAAGACAGCTGAAGCATTGAGTTTCAACTCCAGAAGCTACACGAGATGGCCAAGGAGGTTTTCACCATACGTTAGACATTTTAATGTTCCACCTTCCATATACACGGCCGCCTCCTACCTAAATACTAAATACTAAATACTAAATACTACTCCGATTCAAATTGCCACACTAGTGGCCCCAACCCAATGTCACAGGTTATCAGACAGATTTCACACATGCCCAAGTACACGGGCTTCATGGCCACGGTATCACACATGCACCCTTACTATTAACACTAACAAGGAGAGGTCGCCATGTGGTTTACTAGAAAAACGTTCAAATTTGGAGGGTTTGTTCTTCATAAAAAAGTATTTTGCCCCTGTTCGGGCGTTTTTGCCAATGGGCCTTAGTGTGTTCAAAATTGAACGTTTAAAATCAATCCTCAAGCTTTTGTGGTCCTATTCCCGCAAGCGATCACGGCTCGTCTCCGTGGCGTAGTCGCTAGCGCGTTGGCGTGAGAATTCGAAGGTTTCGAGTTCAAGTCAGACCTTGGCCAGCTCTTTTTTTTAATTTATTTTACTGATACACCCCTTACTGTCTTTTGTGTTTTCTATAATGTATTTGCTGTGGTCTCTTCGGTTTTGGAGCTATGTACATCATTATTCGACCGTTACGCTTGAACGTGTTGTAAGTTTTATTCGCTAGAATTTAAATGCAGCGTGGCCGGCGACGCTACGTTCATTCGCACTGCGCCGAGTCTAATCCAGAAACGCGAGAGACCTTCCCTCTGCTCCACCTTCAAGCTAAACTTTCTGTATGTAAACAATAACGTAAATATTAATTTATTAATAATGTAAATAAAAAAGCAGTCGCCTCCGTAGCGTAGTGGTCAGCATGGTTAGCTGCCGCCCCGGAGGTCCTGGGTTCGATTCCCGGCTCTGCCACGAAATTTGAAAACTGGTATGAGGACTGGAACGGGGTCTACTCAGCCTCGGGTGGCCCAAATGAGTTGAGGGGGTTCGATTCCCACCTCAGCCATCCTCGAAGTGGTTTTCCGTGGTTTCCCACTTCGTCTTCGGGCAAATGCCGGGATGGTTCCTACTGTAAGGCCATGGCCGCCTCCTTCCCACTTCCTTGCCTAACCGTCCCACTCTTCCCATCCCTTCATCAGGCCCCCTGTTCGATTTGCAAGTGAGGCCGCTTGGGCGTAGTACTGGTCACACACCCCAGTTGTATCCCAGACGCAGAGTCTCAAGCTCCAGGACACTGCCCTCATTGGCGGTAGAGGTGGGATCCCTCGCTTAGTCCGTGGGAAAAGCCAACCCTGGAGGGTAAAACGATAGCCGGAAAAAAGCAAAAACAAATAATATTAAAGTACTTGATGTAATCTGCCAACTTAAATATTGTTCCACAAACATAAAATAAAATAAAAATGTGAAAGAAAGATAAAGAAATAATTTTAAAAGATCAAGGTAGGTTCCGATCACGGTAACTTTTATTTCCAACGCCAACATGCTAGCGACTACGCCACGGAGACAAGCGTGGGATTTGAGCGGGAATACGTCTACAAAAGTTTGAGGATTGATTTTAAACGTTCAATTTTGATCTCACTAATTTCTATTGCCTAAAATATTTTTTTTATCACGAACAAACCCACCAAATTTGAACACTTTTCTAGTAAACCACAGAGCGAACTCTCTTTGTAAGAGATTCTTCTGCATTAGTTCAGTTGGTAGGGCAATGGTTAATGATAATCTATTTATTCCACCTAAATAAAATCTTTGTAATTAATGAAAATAAATTAATCAACACGCACAGGTTCTGGCTATATTATGGTCTTCCTCGGCGTTGTTGTTGTTGTTGTTGTTGTTGTTGTAGTTGAGTCTTCAGTCTTTTGACTGATTTGATGCTGTTTTCCATGCCCCCTGACCTGAGCTAACCGTTTCATCTCTACATAGCTACCACACCTTAAATCCGAGGCAATCACTTTAAAATAATCTAATCTTGGTCTACCCCTTGTACTCGACCCTTACCTTCCATAACTAAGTTTGCTACTACTGGGTGTCTTAATAAGTGTCCTACCAACCTATATTTTCTCTCCATTAGCAGTCACAAGAAACATCTCTCCTCTCCCCCATCTTAGTAGGCTACCTCTTCCTTTGTTACTCTATCAACCCATCGGATCTTCATCATTCCCCTGTAACACCACATTTCAGATGGTTCTATTCTCCTCTTTTATGCTGCGCCAACAGTTCAAGTTTCACTTCCATAGAGTGCCACACTCTAGACAAAGGCTTCCAAAAATGAATTTCTAATACCTAAATCTATATTTGATGTCAACATATTTTTTATCTGTAGAATTGCTTCCCTTGCCGGAGCCAACCTACATTTAATATCCTCTTTGCTTCGTCTATCACTTGTTATTTTGCTTCGTAGGTAGCAAAAGCCCCCCATTTTCTTTAGTTTTCACCTGCCAATTTGGTGTTAATAGGTTTCTTTTTACTTCCTTAGGCTGTATTCCATATTTTTGTTTCACAATTATTGATTTTCATCATAAATTCCTTCCTGATGGGCTCCATACCATTTAAGGGGAATCAGCCACCGGGGAGGAGGGGGTGGGAATATGCTCGTTTTCTTCTTCTTCTACTTTTTCTTAAAAAGAATCTGTGAAATGTTCTGAATAAAATGATGTACAGTATTCTATGACAGTCTATTGTGATTTTAAGACAGAAAACAACACATTTGAATTCATAATTGTAATCTCACTTTATTATTATTATTAATCTTGATTGGTCACATTGGACCACTTGAGTAGTTCCACAATCACTTCCTCTTTGAAGGTAGTACTGCTTGGTTCTTGCGCTCTTTCCAGTACTTTTTCATTCTTTCAGATCGGGATTTTCTCAACTCATCTGAAATCTCCAGAGGCTTTCTATGTGTCACTTTATTGTAAGAAAATTGCACACTTTTATTTTAAAAATCATTTTTCCAAAATTATTTAATATAAAAACCTGGGATTCTTTTGTTTTGTACAGCAAACTCCGTTTCATATGTTGGTATCACTGTAATAACAGTAATGGCACCCTCAAATGCATAAAGTAAGAGTACATGTGTTTGTTGTGAGAGTACTTTTAAGTTTATATCTATGTCTAACTTCTAAATCCAATTTCTGAAGAATTTAATTTTTCTCCGCATTTGACTCACTTTCTCAGGAAGTATTTGAGATAGAGACATGAAATTTTCACCACATCTTTATCATGCTGTAAGCGTTGTTTGGTACTAAAATTATTCAGCTAAGCGTAAATTGTCATTTAATATATAATTTAAGTGCAGAACATTTCCCCCAAAAATTAACATATTTTCTTTTAAATATAGTTGTTTAACTATCAGCTGTAGATTATTCTAGTAGGGTAAACAGAAATAGGTGCATGCTAATATCTGTAAAATTTTCATTTTATGAGTGTATTAGTTGCTGAGATAATAGGGTATCATTGTTTATGTTTTATTTAACATACGCGGCAAAGAGCTGGCTGACTCTCCTTAAAATGCATTCTAATACAGCACAACTTCCATAAGTCGAACTTCTATATCTCAAACTAGCAATTGTGCCCGGCTTCGCCCGGTGGATTTGTTTGTTTTATGGATGATAATGAATACTACTACAGAACTGGCACATAATACTTAAATTAACAGGAAAAAAATTAGAAATATAACTTATTGTGGTGGTGGTGGTGGTGGTGGTGGGGGTGGGGGTGATAAGTAGTACAGTATATTGGACGTAATATTCATGTCATTTTCCCGTAATGATAATGACAATAATAAATAGGGAAACGGCTATTTACTAACTACAGTACTGACACATGTAATTTACAAACGAATTGAAAAATATGATTAGAAAGAGGAGTATGTGACATAAAAGACACTGCCTAGGGCCTATATCTCATTGGCTGTTAGAAAAGTAGAGATCAATAGTGTCGTCTTTTGTCACATAGTGCCATAGGAAAATAATCAGAGCACTTTGGAAAACTTCGGCTGTCCCGAGCTCCTGAAGTAGCAATAGTGTCAATTATCGCCACATACCGCTCAAGAATCTGAATAAATGAAAGTAAATTTGATAGCACCAACGCTTATTGCAGCTGATTACCTCCATGTACTGCACCAACACCATCGCACTTTTACAGAGGCATAATATTTTCAGGATGATAACTGTTTTACGGGGCCTAAGAAATCTTCTTGCAATAATTACTGCCAGTGACTCCAATTTATAAGCAGCGCAAGTTGTAACTATTTTCGCAATTCTGATAGGGGTGACGTGATGTAGCTCGCATTGCCATCCAACAATTGACTTATTAAAATATTCTTACAGCTACACTATACGGACATGAATGGTTCTAGGACCTTAAAACGTAGTTTTCAAGTTCATTTTGTCTGTTGTTTTAAATGTAGGGAATGGAGAGAGTTGTTCAAAATATCAAGTGGACAGTGTTACTCGTCGGATTCCAAAGGGTAAGTATGTAAAATTTGGTTCAGATCGGGGAAACGGTGTAGATTTGTGCCAAAGGGCTTAAATGTAGGGAATGGAGTGGTCTGTCCGAAATTTCATGAAGACAGTGTTACTCGCAGGTTTCCAAAGGGTAAGAATACTAATTTTGGTTAAGATCGGTGAAACGGTGTAGATTTGTATAAATAACAGACAGACAAACCAACATTGAGCTTTATACCGTATTTACACATGCTAGTGCAACAATCACTATAACGCAGGTTAACACATAAATCCTACACACACTCCAATGTACACGGGGCAACATGACCACGATGTCTAAGCCCCGCAAATGAAATATTAACTGTGCATACTGTGCCAAATTGGACACGGCTGACTGGCATCGAACCGGGGTCTTTATATAAGAAATGTCAGGTCCATGATTTTTCTAAGAATCGAACCATTGATCTCTGAGGGGGAACAGCCACAGTGAACCCGAGGAACAATGAGATAATGACAGTATATAATAATAATAGATTAATTCCACGTCCAGAACGGGAATTTTAGGCAATAAAAGTCGGAATATTCTGTAAAATGCAAGGCAGATAGGAACATGTTAGCGAGAGCTACAGAAAAAGAGCCAACTTGACATTTTGACAAAGTGAAGTTGAAAGTGGGCGGTGCAGACGTGACACAAGTGCACTATTTCTTGGCGACACTGGAGTGAGAAGGCCGTGATTAACGACGAAGGAAATCCCCCTGGACAAGGCAGAACAGTAGAGAGGGGAGAGTCATCAAGACAAATTAATTAATTACTGCCAAACGAAGCATTCTAATGGAATGAGACTTACACCCAGAGACTTCTATTCGAAGAGAGGTAATTTAGGAGTATTTGCACACCTAAATTAGAGCCTGTATGTGTTTATGAGTATATTCACACACGTACTGCGGAGGGGCACTGGTAAGTCTCGTAGCAAGAGGGGATTCCCTCGAGGTAGCGTCACCAAGCCATGGATGAAAGCAATTAATTTTAATTAATTGAACGAAGGAATTGCCAGCACGCAAGTGAATCTGGAACCTCCATGAATAGACGAGCAAGAATCACGCTTTACCTTGTCAGAAAACGCGTTATTTAAGGGACACTGGGACTGAAATTTTCAAATTCTATATAAACTGAGGTACAGCTTTGAAATTTTATATGGTTATGAATAGTCATATTATAAACCACTTTGGGAAATGTGAGCATTGTAAGTTGATTAGTTCTCTAGATATTAATTATTTTGTACATTTATTGTGCTAATTATTCAAGTTTTATAAAGGTCAGCCGCGTTAAAAAAAACAAGATAGTGTAACTTTTAGGTAATATTCTATTGCACTATAACAATTGGAAGAAACCTACGGATCCGATTTTGAATTGCATTAATGAGTGTCAAGAAATTAATTTTTTTCCATCTCCAAGTTTTTTTCTACAAAAAAATCGTATTTTTTCCAGTTTGAATTTTTTTTGCAGCCAAACCAAAAGTGCAATCTAAAAAACGATCCGCAGGTTTATATTCATTGCAATGAAGATAATAAATTCCCATTTTGAAAGCAATATCATAAGATTTATGACGCGAGTAACATTTTGAATGCCTGAAAAAGTGAATCCGAGAAAACAGCAATTTTCTAAAATGATGCACAATTTACAAGGTTTCAGCTTACCAATGACATTAGGACTGTCCTACAGCATAGGTGACACCCTCCTTCTTCTGTTTTGCAGCCTCCTCCTTCATTTCTGTCAGTTTCACCTTCCGTCGACATGCTTTCGCTTCTCCAATTATGACCGCGGACTTACATACTTCCTGCGACTGTCACATCTTTCAAGTGTTTGTGCTGTGACATGAGATACTGAAGTTAGTCTTATTCCTGATTTCAACTCTGTTGTTGCACTACACCCCATGTTGAATTCTGTTACAGAATTCCAAACAGCAATTTCAAGTATCTTCCGTGAAATAAAAATCTCTTTTCGGCACTTCCTCCAGATAACAGAATGCAGAGACTCATTCTGATTTTCAGTAGCACCACGGATGCATCTGGATAGTAGCTCATCTGATGCCAGCCTTTGATAAACAGCATAATATTGACAACTAAGGGTTCTTAAAGTTCTACAGCCATTTTGTCATGACTCTGTGGTGTTTTACCAGCTGCGATACTTCGATTGTAGAAACACCAAGACTCAGAACCTTCAGGACACTTACTGTGCTGGGGCGTTTAAAGGACACACCGTGCATTTTAAAGCTACGCCAGGGCTTTAAAAATGGCGGAATTCGGATAAAACACTGCTATATGATCCGCAGGGGATAGGGGTGTATTAATATGGAAAAAAACGAAAATCGACATTTTCCACAAATTTCACTAAAATTTCAGTCCCAGTGTCCCTTAAGAAGAGAGCCGCTCCTGAAATTCAAGAGGACTACTTTTCGTCAGAAACCTTTATATGGGAGATGAAGGAGAAGAGAGTCAGTTCGTCTTGACTCAACTTGTGGGACGACATGCCGCCCAACCACGCGGGAAAAGTGCGCGCAATATATAAGTAGTTACGTTCAGTATCTTTGTGAGGAACAATGAAAGGCGCATTATGCATCATAAACCCCTAGCACTATCCAGCCCATGACGGGCTAAGGCCGGCCAAGCGACCGCTGCCCAGCCATTTGGCCTGCAGATATTGGGGAGACGCGTGATCAGCGCGTCGGGTCCCCTCGGCCGTTAATCTTGGTATTCGTGATCGGGGCGCTGTCTCACTGTCAGACAGCTACTCAATTGTCCTCACGAGGCTGAGTGCACCCCGTTCCAACCCTCATGTCAGTTTTAAAATCCCTGTCGGAGCCGGGGATCGAACCCGGGGCCTCCGGGTGAGAGGCAGGCGCGCTACCCCAACACCACGGGGCCGGCCATTATGCATCATAATACAAGTAATTCTGCATTAATATTATAACCAGTCTACAGCAGACGTATAAGCAGGCAGTATACGCGACTAATAATCAGTGCAGCGTAGAGATATTGCAGTATGATATTTATAGACAATGAACTTATCCACAGGAAGGGTTACGATATTTAAAGTATCACATATAATTGTAACGAATACTACAGATTACGGGAACCTGGAAGGCATCACAAGTATTTGTGATTTATAATTGAGCAACATTGCAAGATAGAAGATAGAAGTTGTAAGAGACAGGAGATGAGCACACATACGCGAGGTAGACTTTCGGAGGAGAAGGGCGGTTGTCAGAATATGGCTGTGTCGCATCTCTGAAGTCAGGCAATAGTGGAAAGCCAAGCAAGGCTCCGTGTGTAAATTATTTGTAAAGTTATTTTAAAAGTGACCATTAAAAGTGTTTATATTTGTGTGTCAAAATAATGTATGGTGTTTCAAAGTGTAAAATGCCGGTATTGCAAGATATAATTACCATGTGCAAACCATATTCAATGTTTCGTATGAAAAGTGTCATGATGGCTTAGAAGTAAGCAAAATGCTGGGCGAGTTGCTGTCATGTTGGACAAACCCAGCAAAAATGAAAGTGAGTACCATCCAAATATGTTAATATGATTTAATAGCTCACCATACAACATGTCATTTCCTGAAATATTAAGAACTAGCTGAAGTACCCGTGCTTCGCTACGCGTCATAAATAAATTAAAATGTGAAGGTGACAGTTAAAACAGGGGATAGGCGAGGTGCTGTGCAGAGGGACATTAGGGATGGAACATTTTGTCCAACTACACCGCTCGGCGTTGACCGTGTTTTATAGCACAAATTTAGGTTTTACTCGCTAACAGTTGCAGATACCTTTCGGATAGAAAATGTAATTTTAAACCTCGCATATGCCATCAAAAGTTTGCTATTTCTTAGCGTTCTCTTTTTATTTGAAATAGAAATATGAAATTTTGAAACCAAAGGGTGTAGTGACGTCACTAAAATGGTCGCCATTTTAAATAGTGCAAAGTATTGAAATCAAAAGTAACCTATATGTTAACCAGGTAAATCAGCTACTTCCATGTAAAATTCACGTAAATCGGACCAGTGGTACTTGCGAGATTGAGTAATACACAGACACACACCATCTCAATTTTAGCCTCGCATCGCTCGCGTCATAGTCGTATCATATTGTTTTTCAATGAAATGCAGGTTTAACCCCGTTAACACCCCTTTAGAACCTGAATACCCAAAAATCCCTCCTTAGTAGACGTTTTCGACACACAACAAACAAACATATCCCCAAAATATCATTCTTCTAACTTTAATAGTTTTGGTTGGTCGATGAGAGCAAACATCCAAAAATCCTTCCTTAGTGGACGTTTTTCTTCCAGAAGTTCACCCCTCCCATATGCCACTTAAATTGCATTTATGAAAACACGGTCGAACACCTATTTATTTTATTTATTTATTTATTCATTTGTTTATTTATTTTTAAGCTGATAGATTTCCTCCGAGTTTCAGACTCCTCCCTATGTTGTTTAAGAGATACACGCTCAGTTAGGAATCTTTCAACCCCCACTTTTCATCCCTTTCACCTCATAATATACACTACATCGAAAAACCATTAGACATGTGTCAGCTTCTTTTTAATGATTAGTATATGTGCCAAGTATCACATCCCCAAATGAAACCACTCGTGAGATATTGTTATTCAATGGAAAGCACGTTTACCCCCTTAACACCTCTTTAGAACCTGAATATCCAAAACTCTTTCCTTAGTGGACGTTTTCGACATACAACGAACATATCCCCAAAATTTCATGTTTCTAACTTCAATAATTTTGGCTGGGCGATGATGAGTGAGTCAGTCAATACATTTTCTTTCATTTATTTTTGATAATTTCACCCCTCCCCATGAACCCCTTAAATTGGATTTATGAAACAAACGGTCAAACACCTATTTACTTATTTAAAGCTGTTTTCCCCCTGAGTTTGATGAGTGAGTAAGTGAGTCAATCAGTTAGGACACTTTCTTTCCTGTTTATTTCCCCCCAGAATTTCACCCCTCTCCAAGGGCCCCTTAAATTGGATTTATGAAAAAACGTTCGAACACCTATTTACTTGTATTTTAAGCTGTTTTTTCCCACCGAATTTCAAACTTCACGCCTATGTCGTTTCAGAGATACACGCTCCGTCAAGAATCCCTCAAACCCCGATTTTCACCCCTTTCACCTCATAATATACACCACATCGATAAACCCTTAGACATATGTCTGATTATTTTTAATGATTAGTTTATATACCGAATATCACATCCCCAAACAAACAACTCATGAGATATCGTTATTCAATGAAATGCACGTTTACCCCCCTTGACACGTCTCTAAAACCCGAATAAACAAAAATCATTCCTTAGTTAACGTTTTCGACATACAGCGAACATTTTCCCAAAATTTCATGTTTCCAACTTTAATAGTTTTCGCTGGGCGTGATGAGTGAGTGAGTCAGACAGGACATTTTCTTTCATTTATTTTACCAGAATTTCACCCCTCCCCATGGGCCCCTTAAATTGGATTGATTAAAAAACGCTTGAACACCTATTAACTTATTTCTTAAGCTGTCTTTTTCCCCTGAGTCAGTCGGTTAGGACACTTTCTCTCCTTTTTTTCCCCAGAATTTCACCCCACCCCCATTGGCCCCTTAAATTAATTTATGAAAAAACAGTCGAAAACCGATTTACTTACTTTTTAAGCTGATTTTTTTTCGCTGAGTTTCAAATTTCTCGCCTATGTCGTTTAAGAGATAGGCCTACACGCTCCATTAGGAATCCTTCAACCCCCACTTTTCAGCCCTTTCACCTCATAATAATACACCACATCGAAAAACGCTTAGACACATGTCTGCGTATTTTTAATGATTAGTTTATATGCCGAGTATCACATCCACAAATGAAACCACTCGTGAGATATTGATATTCAATGAAATGCAGGTTTAACCACCTTAAGACCCCTTTAGAACCCGAATATCCAAAAAAACTCCCTTAGTGTACGGTTTTGACATACAACGAACATATCCCCGAAATGTCATGTTTCCAACTTCAATATTTTTGGCTGGGCGATGATGAGTGAGTGAATGAGTCAGGACATTTCCTTTCAATTTTTTTTCTTCAGAATTTCACCCCTCCCGATGAACCCCTTCAATTTGATTGAAAAACAAACTGTCGAAAAGCTATTTACTTACTTTAAAGCAGTTTTTTCCCGTGAGTTTGATGAGTGAGTCAGTCAGTCAATCAGTTAGGACACTTTCTTTCCTGTCCCTCCCCCCCCCCCCCCCCCCGAATTTCACCCCTCCCCATGGGCCCCTTAAATTGGATTTATGGAAAAGCGGTCAAACACATATTTACTTATTTTTATGATGATTTTTTTTCCGCTGAGTTTCAAACTCCTCGCCTATGTCGTTTAAGAGATACACGCTCCATTAGGAATCTTTCAATCCCCAATTTTCACCCCTTTAACCTCATAAACACATCGAAAAACCCTCAGACACGTGTCTTGTTACTTTTTAATGATAAGTTTATATGCCGTGTATCACATCCCCCAATGAAACCAATCGGGAGATATAGTTATTCAATGAAATGCAGGTTTAACCCCCTTAAGACCCCTTTAGAACCTGAATATCCGAAAATCCTCCCTTAGTAGACGGTTTTGACCTACAATGAACATATCCCCAAACTGTCATGTTTCTAACTTCAATAATTTTGGCTAGGCGATGATGAGTGAGTGAGTAAGTGAGTGAGTCTGGACATTTTCTTTCAATTTTCTTTTTTCAGAATTTCACCCCTCCCCATGAACCCCTTAAATTTGATTTATGAAAAGAAAACTGTCGAAAAGCTATTTACTTACTTTAAAGCAGTTTTTCCCCCTGAGTTTGATGAGTGAGCCAGTCAGTCAATCAGTTAGGACACTTTCTTTCCTGTTCCCCCCCCCCCCCAGAATTTCATCTCTCCCCATGGGCCCCTTAAATTGGATTTATGAAAAAACTGTCAAACACATATTTACTTCTTTTTTATGTTGATTTTTTTTCGCTGTGTTTCAAATTCCTCGCCTATGTCGTTTAAGAGACACACGCTCCGTTAAGAATCTTTTAATCCCCACTTTTCACCCCTTTCACCTCATAATATACACCACATCGAAAAACCCTCAGACACATGTCTTCTTATTTTTAATGATGAGTTTATATGCCGAGTATCACATCCCCCCATGAAACCAATCGGGAGATATTGCTATTCAATTAAATGCAGGTCTACCCCCTTAACACCCCTTTAGAACCTGAATAGCCAAAATTTCTCTCTTAGTGGGCATTTGCGGCCCTTGAGGAAGCTGCATACCAGATTTCATTCCAATCCGTTCGGTGGTTGATGAATAAATGAATGAGTGAGTGAGTGAGTTGTATTTGAAAAATATATAGTAGAAAGAAGATAGTGTCAAGTCTTTGTTATGCTAAACTCGGTTGACAGTGCTGTGTGAGCAGTTGAGTAACTAACGGGATTTCAAGTAAAGATCCTCATTTTCTATACCGGTAGTGCTGAGCGCAATTGGCATCAAGTCGGCCGTGTCTCGACTTGAGCTATGTTGCCATGGAAACTATCTATCTTGCCATTCCTTCATGAGTATATTTTATGATTTAATTAGCCTTTTTTTGAGTGAAAAAGGGCCAAAATCAGAAGAATGAGAAAGACTATCGAAAATTCATGTAGCCAGCGGTTCCTTCTGGGTCCTAAACTATGCGTATGCAAAATATGGTTGAGATTGGTGGAACGGTGTAGATTTGTATACGGAACCAACATATATACATACATACATACATACATACATACATACATACAGACTTTCACTTTTATATATTAGATTATTAGTCATTTGTATACGAGCTCACGTCGCTCGTATTTTTATAAATATATGGCTTTGAGGATGATAAACTTACGACCATTTAGGCGTAAGATGTTGATGAAAGTAACTATAACGTTAAATAATAATAATAATAATAATAATAATAATAATAATAATCTGAGGTCAATGATAAATATATAAATCGGCATATTGATGCCTATAGAACGTGCAAATTGTGTCATATCCATTGAAAGAGTACTGTATTAATGTGAAAAGTGAGAAAGAGATATAATAGCGAGATAAAGAGAGTTTTTCAGTGTCACTGAAATGTTAAATAAATATTAAATAATGTTAAATGCTACATGGTTGTATTTGAGATCCATTAAGGTAGTTAATGTAAGTGCCAGTAAATTAATACATGTTTTGGAGCTACGTAAAACCTTGGCTTATAAGTAAATGTATGGAGGACATGAGTGCTTTATGAATTGAATCATCTGAAAGAAATGTTGTTTTAGCCGCTACCAGCGAGCATGTAACGTAGAATCAAGAGAGTCGGTCAGGAAGGCATATGGAGGCCACAGACCGGGTATCCATCTTGAGGAGGGCAGTCCGTGACGAATCTTTTGTTCACACCGAGGAGAGTCAATTGACCGGATCCCTTTTTCTTGTTCTTTTAAAGTTGTACTGGTACACTGAAGAATCTCGTTATCTATGAAAGTAATTGAAATATGCTTGATATTATTGTATCAAATGAATTATATGCACTGTATCCATGTGTATAGAATGTTGGATCGAAGTAATCGGATAAGATTTGGCCAAGTTGTTGTCTGAGGACAACGTAACTGCACTAAATAAATAAATGCATTTTATAAAGAGTAATTACCCAGTTTATGCTAATTTATTCAAATGGGTAGCATAATTTAACGATATGACACGTTTGTAATGATAATAATGACATGACCAGACCCAGAAGATTGTTGTATGGTGAAGCTAAAATCCAATAACTATGTGTATTTTGGAGCAAAGTGTATATCACTTCAGCGTTTGAAATGCATGGGAAAGGAAAACGATGTGCGCGGAAAAGCAACACATGTTAAGCAAGGCATAAGCTAATGAAATCAATGTTATTCAAGGTAAATGTTCCGTTTCAAAACGGATAAATAATTAATAATTGCACGTAATGTTTATTTAATTGTAATTTGTGTTTGTTGTGTTGTGATATGCAAATTTTAATAGAAATTGTGCTACGTGAAAGACACAATGATCACTCGTAAATGTCGAAGAGTATCAACGTTAGGATATCTAGGATAGATATGGGTGTGGTGGAGCACCAAACTTTATGAGAAGAGACTCACATATAATTTTGATTTTTGTTGTGGGAAGTAATTGTAATATTTTTGTGTTTTGTGTTGTATTTTGCCATGAGTTAATACCATTAAATGATATAGTTAGGAATTTGTTGTTTCTTTCAAGTAGAGTAGTTACCTGACAGACTCAAATCCTGAATATGTGATCGTATAGTGGGTTGAACGCCCCATGCCTCGAAAGACCGTGGACTAGCTGGGATACGAACACATGTTCCATATGATGACGCAAGGGTACAATACGATATCATAGAGAACACTACAGTCCAATACAATCCTTGATTGTCAATCGGTCAGTTTTCCCGTGTCCTTTAGCAAATTTTACCGGACTATCAAGATACAGAGTAAAACGTTGTTGCCTAGTGACAACCTGTCCATCAATGGTGCGGCGTTGACTATCATGATACAGTGTTACTCGTTGTCGCCTAGCAACAATATGTCCGTCAAGTTATTAGTTCGGTGAAACGATGTAGACTTGTGCAAAAGGGCCTAAATGCGAGGAATGGAGTGGTCCGTCCGAAATTTAACATAGCCTAAACTATTCCTCTTGAATCAGGCAATCATATACAAAAAGAATTTATCGAATCCGACTGGTAGTTCCAGAGATTAGCGCGTTTAAACACATAAACACACTAACACACAAACACACAAACTCTTCAGCTTTATTATATTAGTATAGATTTTCGATATCTCGAAGTAATTTTAATTTTCCCGGCAAAGTTCTGTACAATTAATATTTCATGTTATTTCTATAATTACTCGATTATTTCGATAACTCGAATGCTATTTTGTTCTCCAGACATACAATATGTGTCTTTAACTCGAAGTTGGGATGAAAATGCAGTTGAATAACGTTACTTAGGTGTGACATGGGAATTTAAAAATAGATTTAGTTATCTAGGATACCTGGACTGTGTATTTCTTTCAATTTCTGTCGGTAGCTTATTATGCTCGGATTTACAGCTAATACGCAGTCAACCGTTATGAAAAATAAACACAAGATTCATAGCGCTATTCAGGAGTCACGTTTTTGTAAGGAACGGAAAATACATATGCTAAAATTAATCGAAGTTTATCTGCAATATTTGCACAAAAAGGTTACAAAGCCGATATTCCTGAATTGTCTTCTCATATAGAGAAATTAGTAGTGTTGGGTATTTCGAATACATGCGGTTGGTAACTGTGCAGAGATTCAGTCACCTACCACCTACAGCGCTACTTGTAGGTGAAATACTAATGGAGACTCGTTTGGAAAACTGGTCTCGCGAAGAGATCCGGTCAGTTATTCGATTTCTTTGGGCGAAACATGTGACCACGGCCAGGAATTATTACCGAGAGCGTCACGTTCTTTCATGACAACGCACGACCTCATACAGCCCAGGAGATCACCATGCTCTGTTGAAGCAGTTACGCTGGGACAATATTGGCGATCTTCCCTACAGCCCAAACCTCGCTCCAAGCGACTTTTACCTGTTTCCTCACTTGAAGGAGCTCCTAGGGCGTCGACGATTCGCTTCAGACGAGGAGGTGAAACGCTTCGCGACAACATGGCTGAACACGCAAGGACAGGATTTTTAATTTTATTTTATTTTTTATTTTATTTTTACCTTCAGTGAATATTCAAACTCATTGCACGAAGCGACAAGTGCCTAAACCGATACGGAGACTCTGTCGAAAAATAATGTAACGTAAGTTGGCTGTATTGGTTGTTTGAAATAAAATGTACACGTGTTACTGCAGGCTTCGTAACCTTACTTTCTGATCACCCCTCGTATTTATATATCTCGAATTTCGATAACTCAAAAAAAAAATCACGAAGGCACCTCGAGATATCGAAGTTCAACTATAAATACTTGACATCATTAAATTTCTACTCATGTATGAAACGTTTCAGCGTGATTGGGAGATTCACGTTCTTGATATTCCCTTGTCACTTAGCTACGATTAAAACTGCTACAGTTCGGTAGTGCTGGATTTTGTATGCGAGAGCCTGTGCCTTGGAGAACAAACGTCCCCTCGACTGAGCAATAATGATAATCAGACCGACGATCTCCATGGCGCTGGACAATAGAACATGTGTCGAACGACTTGCTAATGACTTCTCCTCATGTGTCCTCATTTCAAACTCTGATCTTGGTCTGCGATCGATTCCTTCGCTACTTGTCACGAAATCCATTGTGGGCTACAACCATGCATGAAGAAATAAGACAAGTTAAGGCCCCAGCACCAAGCGAAAGGCGATACCATTAACCAACAACACAACACATTCCGCAATCAAGATGGAACGTGGATTAAATATCCCGGTGCTTTAAATATTGTGACTGAGAGCGCTAACGCGTTACCTCGTGCCTTGCTGGTATCGGGAGGGCGCGGATTCGTATCCCACCTTGGCCATCCTGAAAATCGTTTTCTTGGTTTGGTTTCCCATTTTCACCACCAGGCAAATGCAGGACCTGCACTTTTAATAGGACCACGGCCAATTTCCTTCCAAAATCCCTTCCCTGACGCTTCCTGAAAAGGAAAATAAATGGCCATTTGCTGCATTAATAAAATAAATTAAATATTGTATATCGATTGTCTAGTTCGAATACCACGTAAATGATCTTCATAGGACAGAGAAAAGCAGTCGGTGTTATGTCCAATGAGCACAAGTGTGCAATGAAATCTTGTGGACGTGAAATGAAATCTTGAACCATGTGATATACCATGTTCCACCCATTACTATGGCTCGACAGAAACCAAGCGTTATTGATTGATAATAATTAAGGTGAGATTATGCTATTGAATTAAAGAAAGGCACCCTTCATTTTATCCCATTTGCCCCGAGAAGCACAAGTTTCTCACTCTACCATTGTTTAATTTGGTCTTTATTCCCTAGTATAATGTCATTGCAGGAAAGAAATCTATGTATCCTGATTTATCCCATGTGTCAGGCATTTCTTTCAGTGTTTTATCTAGCAGGGGCCACGAAGAAACTGCGATCCGTCCATCAGAATACTGGCAGGTGGTTTTTAAAAGGGCACATTACCCTACGGGCAAATATAAAATAGCTCTATGCTTTTCGGCGGCAGAGTATGCCTATCGAGTTTGGTATAATTCAACACATACCAAACAGGGTAGCTCTCAACGACACCTGTAGAATTATAACAGGTTGCAGGAAATCCACTCCAGTTGAATGGCTTTACCACCTCGCAGGAATGGCACCACCTCCAGTTCGACGATAACTAGCTGCGAACGAGGAAAGAAAGTCAGTGGAGCAGGAAAGAACCCATCCTCTGTATGGGCACTCACAACAACTGAAGTCAATGAAGAGTTGCCTTAGAACATCGAACGAACTTAGAACCACTGCTGAAAAAGCTAGGTTGCAACTATGGAGGGCTACGATCTACCTTCCCCCTAGTTGGAAAAGAGTCTCTGAATCTTTACCTCCTGGCTACGACGAGGAATGGACGACTTGGAAGTCCATGAATAGACTGAGATCTGGAGTTGGCAGATCAAAGGCTAATTTTCAAGATGGGGCTACACTAATCAAGATAATATTGATTGTGACTGTGGAGAAGACCAGACTGTTCAACATATGCCTCAATATCAACTATGTCCAGCCTCCTGTACAGAAGACGATCTTCATCAAGGAACAGAAAAAGCATTGGAAGTGGACAAGTTTTGGGCAAAAATAATATAACTGTGTATAATATATATGTTTCTGTACGAGAATAATAATAATAATAATAATAATAATAATAATAATAATAATAATAATAATAATAATAGGCTAATAATAATAATAACAATGAAAATCCACAACCTGCTTCCAGTCGACTGACCGGGTCAGGAATGGAATGAATGAAGCCCCCATCTAGCGGCGAGGATATGAATTGTGCCGGCTGCCGAGGCCTGACGCACTCCTCTGGGGCAATGATTAAATGAATGACAGATGAAATGAAATGATAGTGGAGAGTGTTGCTGGAATGAAATTTGACAGGGAAAACCGGAGTACCCGGAGAAAAACCTGTCTGCCTCCGTTCTGTCCAGCACAGATCTCACATGGAGTGACCGGGATTTGAACCACGGACCAAGCGGTGAGAGGCCGGCGTGCTGCCGCCTAAGCCACGGAGGCTTAATAATAACAATAATAATAATAATAATGAAATTGAAAAAGACCTAGTAGAATTGAAAATGACAGAAACGTCATTACTCGATCGAACAGCCAAATTAATTACTAAAGACAAAAATATAAGGTTCCAAGAAAGAGCTACACTAAAATACAAACCCATTATCTCGGAAGAAGAGAGGAAAAGAAGATCGGAAAGACTGAAGAAGTACTGGGCTCTAAGGAAAGAACAGCGTACAGGGAAATGATTGATTTCACGTACCCCAAAGAGGGTGAAACGAAAGAATAGTAATAATAGTAATAATAATAATAATAATAATAATAATACTGGAGGGGAGTAGCAGTCTTGAATTAATCAATTATTTACTTGTCCTATAGACATTGTAGACATTGATATCATTAGCCAACTAATGGCTAAGCTGCGTACTGCTGCATGGCTGAAAGCAACGGGATGCTACATCCGTAATGTTCTTCCCGAGGATATGAACATCTCTATGCATAATTACAGGGAGGCATGGAGAGCTGAATCAAACCAGTCAAAAGAGTGAACACTCAAACAATAACTGTAATAATGCGTACTGCCGAACACTGAGAATCGTTTCGCAGGAAATACAGCTCTCAATCGTCACTACGTGTGAGGGAGTGGCTACTCAATTACATCAGACTTCATTTTATTGTTAGAACTGGAACTCTGCCGTAGAAGGCATTCTTTCCTCGCTCAACCAAAGAAGCATAGCCTACGTGGTATCAGAACTAGGCCATCGATATACTGCTACTCGTGTTCTACACATCGTACATTTGTCTTGCCAAATGAGTCAAATTCTGCTGTGACTTACGTTTCTGAGTATTGTTAATTATTTTAGGGACTTTGTACACCTAGTCTATCAACCCCATGAACTTGGGTCTGTGTGTTGAATTTGTCTGTTGACCTGTGGTGACTTTAAAATGGAGTAAGTGGAAACAATGCTGGACTCAGCTGGGACCCCGTGGTCGCCCAACCACATTCCACTAGTCGTGAGTCCCTGGAGGGTTAATTGTTGTGTGCTGAATTCAAACCTGCTTGCCATACAAAGAAAAAACAAATACTTAATATTTGAGTGATTATTTCTCATGTTCCAGTATACTGTAGCGTATAATATAAAATAGTCCATGCCGCAAAATCGTTACCGACCTGTCGAATGGTCATACTGCACAATAATTATGTAACTCGTTACTGACTTATTTCCCATTTCATGTCCTCCTCTGTTCAACACATAAGTACTAATTCCAGTTCACATCATGAATCGCAAAAGCACACCGTCTTTATGCGACTACCTAATAATAATAATAATAATAATAACCCGTGGTACTACAGCCTAGGCCTAACAAGCGACCGCTGCCCAGCCATTTGGCCTGCAGATATCGGGGTGACGCGTGATCAATGCGACTACCTGCCCTCGGTAAATTCTTTCAAAGCATATGACATTCTTTATTGAACAGCCAGGATTCAATTCAGTTCTGATCAATCATGGCTTTAGACCACCTAATGGCGCAGTTGCTAGCATTCTTGGATGTCACTCTTGAGTTCCAGGTTCCTATCAGAGATCTGGAATGGAATACACTCAGCCTCGTGAGGCAGAACTGAGAAGAGATCGGTTCATACCTCAGTCATCATAGAAGTGATTTTTCGTCGTTCTACACCAGCCAAATGCCGGGATGGTACCAAACTAAAGGCCACGGCCGTCTTATTCAAAATACTAGCCCCAATTACAAATACACACACTAATACAGCCATCATAATGACACAGGTTATCAGACAGATTACCCACACGTACATGGGGCTACATGACCACGATATCGTAAATCTCCTAAATGAACAATCAATAACAACACCTGATGATGGGTTTCCCTGCTGCACATGACCCAGCTATTGTATTCTTCTATCTCTGAAACGACTTTCACTGAGGATTCAATCTTGCTAGTCATTATCATCGCAGCCTAGTTGCTTTGTTCTTATTCTCCCTGTTAACTGATATTTGATTTTGTTGTCCTTGTTTCTTCCTGTTAATTACAGTACTATATTATTTTTCTTCTTCTTACCGATGAGGCCTGCTAGGGACCAGGTGCCAATTTCAATTCTTCACACTTTGTTGTTTTCTCTTCCGTTCCCTCCAGTACTTCATCCGTTCACTATGCTGCTTCTTTCTGTGCTCGGACCACTTCGCACCAGGGTTCTTTGGCAATCTTCCTTGGAATCCGTTCATACTTAATACCCTTTTTCTAAAGATCTCTCTGTTCACCGTTTCTTCTTCACATATTTTTTCTTTCTAAATCTTTCTTTACTTCTTGAATCCAGCTAGTTGTTGCCCATTTCTCCCAATTGTACTTGAATATCCTTTTTGTTAATCTGGAATCATCCATTATGTAAATATGTCCAAAAAATTGCAATCTCCTTTTTCTTATCGTTTCTGTTATATTTTCTATGTTCCTGTATATTTCATCATTAGATCTTAATTTCCATACTTCTGCTGTTTTCACTGGGCCTAAAATTTTCCTCATGATTCTCCTTTCTAGTACTTCAAGTTTATCTAATCTATAGTTTAGTACCAGACATTCACTTGCGTATAGGCATTCCGGTTTCACCACTGTAGTGAGGTGCCTTATTTTAAGATTTTTAGATAAGATTTTTATTGATATTTAGCTTACTTTTCACATTTTACAAAAATGAAGAAAAAGTAGACTTATGAGATTGGGCAAATGTGTGTCTGCCTGTCCTTCTGTCTGTGTGTGTGTGTGTGTGTGTCCCTATCAACTCCTAAACGGCTGCAGCAATCGATACAAAATTTGGTAGGATTAAAGATCTATGCCTGAATATATCACGGCCATATTTGAAAATGATGTCAGTGCTACCAAATGCTCAAAAATCGCAGTTGAAATTTGAGCTCCATGTTGGATATTTTGGAAAGTATGAATGGAAGCTATTTCAAAATTGGCACACGTATAGATAATAATATTGCAGTTTAATTTTTAGGAGGCCATACATGGCAGTGTTGCCAAAACGATTATAAGCCTGCTGATAGGTTCAAATTTTAAATGCATATAACTTCTACACTATCAATTGGATTTCAACCAAATTTCGTATGTGCTATGTGTACTTAAACAGATATGACTGAACGTATATTGAGGAGCCAACAGGGCTGCCAACTGTTAATGAATGCTCTTAATTTTTTAAATCCAAATACCCATATATCAGAAAGTATGCAAGCAGACAGTTTTAAAATATGCATACGTATAGTTCCTGATATTCTATATTAATCTGGAGTAACTTATATACGTCAGTGCTACCAACATGATTCTAAGCCTGCTGAGAGGTCCAACTTTAAATACATGTAACGTCTATACTATCATTTGGATTTCAACCAAATTTCATGTGTGCTATGTGTACCACAACAGATATGAATATGCCGATTCTTAAGAGTAACCAGGGCTGCCAACTGTTAATAAATACTGTCTCTATTTTTGTTACCTTAATATCAATATATCAGAAAGTATGCAAGCCAATAGCTCTAAACTTTGCACACGTATAGTACCTGGCATTCTAGATTAATTTGGAGTAACTAATATAGGCCTACGCCAGTGCTGCCAACATGATTCTAAGCCTGCTAGTAGGTCCAATTTTAAAATGCATGTAACTTTCATTCAAAATTGACACAACAATAGATCATATTATTTTAGATTATTTCTGTCCAATACATGTATGTCATTGTTGCCAACATGATTCTACGCGCGCTGTTAGATCCAATGTTTAACTGCATGTATCCATTGGACTTCAACCAAATTTTGTATTCTGCTCCTCAAGAGATGGTACTAAGAATATATTCAGTCACCAGGGCTGCCAACTGTAGTTCTCTATTAGGCTACATTATGCCAGGTATACAGTATTTCGAACTAATTAGAAATTTCGATATTACCAACTTAATTTCGTCATTATTCTAGATATATCTATATAGATTAATCATTGGCATGATTCTTAAATTTTAAGAAAAGTAAGCTCTTTAGTTCGTCACGGAACGTCTTGTTGTTTGCTGTATTATGAATTTCTCTCAAACAATCTTTAAACGAACAAACAATTGTCGACTTATATCTGGAGCAAAATAACCAGTGATGGACGAAGCGAACATATAATAAGTAGGTTGGCTCAAGCAAAGAAAGCTCTTATTTACAAAACAGAGAGCCGTTGACATCAAACACAGATTTAGGTATTGGAAAGTTATTTTGAATGCCTTTGTAAGGAGCGTGGCGCTCTATGGAAGTGAAACTTGGATTGTTGGTGCAGCAGAAAAGATGAGAATAGAAGATTTTGAAATGTGGTGTTACAGGAGAATGATGAAGATCAGATGGGTAGATAAAGTAACAAATTAAGAAGTATTAAGACGGTTAGTGGGAGGGGAGAACTTCTTCCGGTGAGTCCTAATAGAGAGAATATATAGGTTGGTAGGGTACATACTAAGATACCCAAGAATAGCAAACTGAGTTAGGGGAGGAAGAGTCGAGGAAATGAATTGTAGGAGTAGACCAGGCTATGTGTGTAAAATAGGATTTATTCTCAAAGGTTAAAATTGAACAATACTATCTTATTAGGATGTTAATGTTATGAGTCCCTTTTAAATACTGCGGCTTTTAGAGACGGTGAACCTGAATTTTCCTTGAGATGGATCTCTGACGTCTACTGACACGGCCCCCTTGCATTTAAACACGCTCAAATGGCAATTGACTGCACCGGGATTTGATCCCGAAATCTTTTGCACAGCAGGCAAGAATATTACCACTGCGCCACAATCAGCAACTGTGTAAAGAAGCCTAGGAAGAAGAGAGAAAGATAGTTGTCATTTTCTATGATTTCCAAGAGGAAGTCCTAGATGTCGCAGTTGATCTCTACCTCTTGCCCTCGACTGTACTTGACAGAAGAAGAAGCTGCTGGTCTCTAATTGCACACATCAACAAGTAGCCAGACCTTTAATTACTCTACCCTTGCTATCTGGAACCAGAATCTGACATCCAAAACTGTGCAGCCACTTTCTAACTCCATTGAGAGACCATTTATTGTCCATGGTGACTGAGCACGTAAACTGAACCATTAGGAGACGGAGAGATGAAAACCTTTCAAGGCGGGTCGTCAAGATAGTTGGTCCGGAACAACGTGCGTTTTAAGACAGAGGGAGGGGGAGATCTGTATTGGCGGCGGCGTACCGTAGTGGTAGGAATGCCACTACAGGAATATTAGGGGCTTTGCGACATCATGGCCATGTAGCTTTTAGGGTTTTGTTCAGCCTTGTGAGACAAAACTGAGAAGTGATGAGTTCGGTTCCCATCTCAGCCACCCTGGAAGTGGTTTTCTACTTCTAGGCTACAGCTGGTGAATTTCGGGATGGCTTCCAACTTAAAGGCCACTGCCGTCTCCTGACCTGAATTACAAATACACAGACACCCTGCTGACAATCTATGCATCTTCATCTCCATGACACATAGGCGATGTTCTGCTACCTTAGTAGCTGGCCAGCACTCCGTGTTGTAGAGGGCGACGAATGACAGCCCGGTAGTTCTTAGATTTCAGATGGTCATTCATATTACGGGCACAGGTGATGCCAGTTGTCATTCGCCACTTTGTCCAGGCTGCGTGTATCCTTGTCTTGACCTCGTCAGTAAGTCGTCCAACATCAGAGATAAGGAAGGAAGGAAGATTGTAGTTTTACGTGACCGTGAATCTTGTGATTATGAGCCACGGGCATCAGAGATAGTGGAGCCAATAGCCTACACTTAAATTTCGCTATAAGTTGTAGATCTACCCCGTCAACGGTAATGGTCCCAACTTCTTGTATATCGGACGTCATGTATTCCGTCTTCTTTTTGTTGAGGCGCAGACCATATTGCGCAAGTCGATTGCACCACTAACATTGATAATAATATTTATTTTGAAAGACGTATAATTATAATGATAATAATAACAATCTTTCTCAGTGTAGGGGAGGAACTTATATTTTATCATGTATATTTATATGATAACGTCTTCTGCCTTAGCTCTCTATAGTAGGCTATCTTTTACACAATATGATAAACAATTTTATAATATAGAACTCTATTATTTTAGACCTTGCGCAAGATCAGTATTTCTAACACATTTGCTACAAAACGCTAAATCTGAATATCATAGATGCTAAAAAAAACGCTAAAAATTCAGGATTTTGAAATGCTACAAGCCATGAACTCTAATTATAAATAATAATAATAATAATTATTATTATTAATATTTATTTATTTAATCGAATAGCTCTATTACAGAGCACTTAAAATCAATACTTCAAACCTTGCCACATGTCTTTCTTCTCTCTGCCCACATTCGCTTCATCCTCTCTGATCTCTGCTTCCGGAGCTGTTCAATGTTCCGGGGCTGCTTTCGTTGTCTTTCTTGTTCCTCCCTGAAGATCACTTTTTGAATTTTGTCCCGAAATAAATTCCTATTACATGTATCTGTAATGTCAATGTCGGCTTCCTTAAGATCCTTTAATGTCCGTGTAAACCACGGTGGTTGAACTTTAAGTTTTAATTTTTTTTAATAATAATAATAATATAATAAGAGGATTAAATCTTTAAGTCAATATATGATGTACTGTTAATGTTGTACCGGTTGTAGCCACCACTGCATGGACAGCAGAAGGGAAAACAAGATGTTCAGTAAAGAACATAGAGCCTACTTTCTCCTAAATGCATGGGTATTGTTATAACTCTTTGCCCTTTTCAAGGAGTATAATTGAATGTTGGTTGTAGTAGCTTGTTGAAATACAACGTGCTATAGGGATATTAAACATCAATATGAGGTGCCCTTTGCTAGTGCTACCTCTGTACCAAATTTCATTCAATTCGCTTTCACCGTGTTTGAATAGATAGGGGGAATCGATTGGCACACATACATGGCCGCCATCCGCAAATTATTGGTCAGATGACCTCGTAGTTTGGTCAAACGATTCTTCATACATAAAGGAATAATGTTGCAAAATTTGGTATAGATCAGATGATTAGGTTGGTCGTAATATTATTTAAGCTTTTAACATTTGGGTGGCCGCCATTACGTTTTCGTCAAGATGTTGCAATATAAAACATGACACTGAGATGCACTTTGCTAGTGTTACCTCTTTACCAAATTTCGTTCAATTTGGTTTCACCGTGTTTGAAAATATAGGGGGAATCAATTTGCATAAAAACATGGCCGCCATTCGCAAATTATTGGGCAGATGACCTCGTAGTCTTGTAAAAAGATTCCTCATACATAAAGGTATAATTTTACAAAATTTGGTAGAGATCAGATAAATAGGTTGGTCGTAATTTGATTTAAGCTTTGAACATTTGGGTGGCCGCCATTACGTTTCCGTCAAGATGGCGGCGATATTAATTATGACATTGAGGTGCTCTTTGCTAGTGTTACCTCTGTACCAAATTTCGTTCAATTCGGTTTCACCGTGTTTGAAAAGATAGGGGGAATCGATTTGCATACAAATATGGTCACCATCCGCAAATTATTGGGCAGATGACCTCGTAGTCTTGTAAAACGATTCCTCATACATAAAGGTATAATTTTACAAAATTTGGTAGAGATCAGATAAATAGGTTGGTCGTAATTTGATTTAAGCTTTGAACATTTGTGTGGCCGCCATTGCGTTTACGTCAAGATGGTGGAGTTATACAATATGACACTGAGGTGTCCTTTGCTAGTGCTACCTCTGTACCAAATTTCGTTCAATTCGGTTTCACCGTGTTTGAAAAGATAGGGGGAATCGATTTGCACACATATATGGTCACCATCCGCAAATTATTGGGCAGATGACCTCGTAGTCTTGTAAAAAGATTCCTTATACATAAAGGTATAATTTTACAAAATTTGGTAGAGATCAGATAAATAGGTTGGTCGTAATTTGATTTAAGCTTTGAACATTTGGGTGGCCGCCATTACGTTTCCGTCAAGATGGCGGCGACATTAATTATGACATTGAGGTGCTCTTTGCTAGTGTTACCTCTGTACCAAATTTCGTTCAATTCGGTTTCACCGTGTTTGAATAGATAGGGGGAATCAATTGGCACACATACATGGCCGCCATCCGCAAATTATTGGGCAGATGACCTCATACTTTGGTCAAAAGATTCTTCATACATAAAGGTATAATGGTGCAAAATTTGGTAGAGATCAGATGATTAGGTTGGTCGTAATATTATTTAAGCTTTTAACATTTGGGTGGCCGCCATTACGTTTTCGTCAAGATGTTGCAATATAAAACATGACACTGAGATGCACTTTGCTAGTGTTACCTCTTTACCAAATTTCGTTCAATTTGGTTTCAGCGTGTTTAAAAATATAGGGGGAATCAATTTGCACACAAACATGGCCGCCATTCGCAAATTATTGGGCAGATGACCTCGTAGTCTTGTAAAAAGATTCCTCATACATAAAGGTATAATTTTACAAAATTTGGTAGAGATCAAATAAATAGGTTGGTCGTAATTTGATTTAAGCTTTGAACATTTGGGTGGCCGCCATTACGTTTCCGTCAAGATGGCGGCGATATTAATTATAACATTGAGGTGCTCTTTGCTAGTGTTACCTCTGTACCAAATTTCGTTCAATTCGGTTTCACCGTGTATGAATAGATAGGGGGAATCAATTGGCACACATACATGGCCGCCATCCGCAAATTATTGGGCAGATGACCTCATACTTTGGTCAAAAGATTCTTTATACATAAAGGTATAAGGGTGCAAAATTTGGTAGAGATCAGATGATTAGGTTGGTCGTAATATTATTTAAGCTTTTAACATTTGGGTGGTCGCCATTACGTTTTCGTCAAGATGGCGGCGATATAAATCATGACACTGAGATGCCCTTTGCTAGTGTTACCTCTGTACCAAATTTCGTTCAATTCGGTTTCACCGTGTTTGAAAAGATAGGGGGAATCGATTTGCACACAAATATGGCCACCATCCGCAAGCTATTGGGCAGATGACCTAGTAGTTTGGTCAAAGGTTTCCTCATACATAAAGGTATAATGTTACAAAATTTGGTAGAGATCAGATGAATAAGTTGATCGTAATTTGATTTAAGCTTTGAACATTTGGGTGGCCGCCATTACGTTTTCGTCAATATGGCGGCGATATAAGACCTGACACTGAGGTGCCCTTTGCCAGTGCTACCTCTATACCAAATTTCGTTCAATTCGGATTCACCGTGTTCGAATTGATACGGGGGGGGCAGACATTCAGAGTACACACTCACACACACACACACACACACACACAGAAAGACACACAATTGTTGGCCCTGTAGTGATCTCATAAGTCTACTTCATTTTTTTGCAAAAATCGAAAGTAGGCTAAAAACACATAGTAATAGAATGAAGAGATTTTGGGAAGAGCAGAAAGCTAATTTAAATTCATCTGTGAAACAGGTTCAATCGCGCTCCTTAGTTGGGCATAACGCCGTTAAAATAATAATAATAATAATAATAATAATAATAATAATAATAATAATAATAATAATAATAATAATCTTATATCTTATATATATAAAGGAATGTCTGTGTGTTCGTCTTTTATGCGTTCATAAACCATTCATCCGATTGCGATCAAATTTTGGTGAGTTGTTGTAAACACTTCCGGGAGGTTTATAGGCATAGTTAATCCATTTTAAAATAATTAGCGCGCGAGTAGCTTAAACAAATGCGTAATGGCGATGCGTTCATATACAATCCATCCGATTGCGACCAAAGGTCCTGTATGCGTTCACATGCCATTCGTCCGATAGCGATGAAACTTGGGTGAGAGGTTGTGTACTCTTCAGGCAAGGTTTCTGGCTTAGCAAATCCACTTTACGATAGGTAGAACACGAGTAGATTCAACAAATGAGCGACGACGCGCGAAACGTAACAACAAAGTCCCGTATGCGTTCATATACTATTCGTCTGATAGCGATGAAACTTGGGTGAGATGTTGTGAACACTTCAGGGAAGGTTTCTGGGTTAGTAAATCCACTTTTCAATAAGTATCGCACAAGTAGATTAAACAAATGAGCGACGATGCGCGAAGTGTTTCAATATAGTCCCGTATGCGTTCACATACCATTCGTCCGATAGCGACTAAACGTGGGTGAGTTGTTGTGTACACTCCAGGGAAAGTTTCAGGATTAGTAAGTCCATTTTACAATACGTAGCGCACAAGTAGATTCAACAAATGAGCGAAGACGCGCGAAGCGTTTCAACAAAGTCCCGTATGCGTTCATATACCATCCGTCCGATAGCGATGACACTTGGGTGAGATGTTGTGTACACTCCAGGGAAGGTTTCTGGCTTAGTACATCCACTTTACAATAGGTATCGCACAAGTAGATCCAACAAATGATCGACGGCACGCGAATCGCATAAACAAAGTCCCGTAGCGTTCAAATACCATTCATCCAATTGCTATGAATCTTTGGTTGAATTGTTGTGCACACTCCAGGAAAGGTTTCTGACTTAGTAAATCCTTTTTACATAGGTAGCGCACGAGTTGATTCAACAAATGAGTAACGGCGTGCGTTTCATTTTTAAAAAAATCGTATGCGTTCATACCAGCAATTCATGCGATTGCAATGAAATCTAGAGAAATGTTGTTTCCACTCCCGCAAATATTTCTTGATTTAGTAAATCCATTTTACAATTGGTAGCGCACGAGTTGATTCAACTAATGAGCGACAGCACGTGAATCGTTTCAACTAAGTCCCGTATGCGTTCATATACTATTCATCCGATTGTGATAAAACGTTGGTGAGTTGAGTAGGCTACAGTCCTGAAAAGGTGTATGAATTAGTAAATCCATTTTTCAATGGGTGGCGCACAAGTAGATTCAACAAATGAGTGAAGGCGCGTGTATCGTTTAAACAAAATCCCGTATGCGTTCATATACCATTCATTTCACTGCGATGAAACTTTGGTGAGTTGTTGAGCACGCTCCCATGATTTTTTTTTGAGATAGTAAATCAATTTTACAATAGTTTAGAGGTGGTTAACGGAAAATAAATAAATATTGGGAATCCAAAAGCACTTCAACAAACAAAGTTACAACGCCAACACTTTCTTTGATTGGTATTGCAACGCATGCCGGGTACAGCTAGTAGACTAATAATAATAATAATCTCCTGTACTGATTACATGAAAAGGCACAACCAAGTGGCCAAAATAATGCACCTACACCTTGCTCAAAATAACTTATTATCTGATAATATTTTGCCTTACTGTCAGTATGTTCCTGACGCCGTTTTGGAAAATCCTAGTCACAAGTTGTTATGGGACCGATCACTTATTACTGATAAAACCATACCAGCAAACCGGCCAGATATCGTTCTTGTGGACAAGGTGCAGAAGAGAACCTTCCTAATTGATATTGCAGTGTCCAATTCCCATAATCTGCAACAAACCTGCTGTGATAAGATCACCAAATATCTGCGCTTGGCTGAGGAAATACGGCAAATGTGGAGACAGGAAAGTGTAGTGGTTCTGCCCATAGTAATTTCTTCTACCGGCATCATCCCCAAATCATTGGCTCGCAATCTACAACTATTGGGAATACATCCTGGTCTACATATTACCATGCAGAAGGCCGTCATCTTGGAGACCTGTTACATTGTTCGCTCGTTTCTCAATGTGCCACCTTAAGAGAATTAGCCATGCCGTCTTGCAAACAAGCCGACGATATGTTGATATGTCCCACTTATGTGGTGAAATTAATGTAGAAATAATAATAATAATAATAATAATAATAATAATAATAATAATAATGAGAAAGGGAAGAAGAAAAGGGGGATTTTATGTTTCTGAGTTATTAGTTGGTTATTCAACATCGCTTTACAGCATGACGCCAGTGTCAAGTAAAGTTGGGGGCGTGACGGTGCAATGGTCAAGCTGCTTGCCTCTCGTCAATTGCACTGATAAGGTTCGATTCCCTGTCAATACATGTGAGTTATTTGAAGTGAAATATCACGTCCTATGGTTCGGAATCCACGTGAAAATGGAGGTCCCATAGCTCGTGATGTCGAGATTTCTTTCCAAAGCAACCAAGTCGTGGCGTACAATTATTCAATACGCAGTTCTTGGTGCTTGTAAAATGTCTAAATATGTGTTGGCATTATCTACTTATTCCTGTTGTTGTTGTTTGAGTCTTCAGTCTTTTGACTGGTTTGATGCAGCCCTCCATGCTTCCCTGTCCTGAGGTAATCGTTACATCTCTACATTGCTTCCACACCCTACATCCGAGGCAATCTGTTTAACATATTCTAACCTTGGTCTACCCCTACAGTTCTTGTCCTCGACCCTTCCTTCAATAACTAAGCTTGCAATTCCTGGGCGTCTTAGTATGTGTCTTACCAATCCATCTCTTATCTTCATTAGCAGTCGCCAGAAACGTCTCTCCTCTCCCACTAGTCTTAATACCTCTTCGTTTGTAACCCTATCTACCGATCTGATCTTCATCATTCATCATTCTCCTGTAACACCACATTTCAAACGCTTCAATTCTCCTCTTTTCTGCTGCACCTATCCGGCTGGAAACCCCTCCAACTTGAAAATATAACTTATAGGGAATGGTACTTTTTTTTTAGCTCTGAAGTCTGATTAATAACATGTTTCCAATGTGAAACGTAATATCCACTGAGATCTTGGCGCAGAACTAATTTTCAATTCTTTGGGTGGTCTGAGAGTGGGATGGATCAAATTTTTGGTTGACTTGGGCCCACCCAGGTCTGGTCGCCAGGGAATGCCAGACAGAAGCAAAGCGTGGGCTCTGAACGTGCTGGTGCAGGCCCTGAGGACGTATTACCAGTGTTCGGGTAACCTAGTTGAAATACTGCCAGTTGCGTACAGCCAAGAATGGTGATTTCAAATGAAGCACACCTCATGGCTTTACAGCCCAAAGAGTTCAACAATGAGCATTCTCTATTTTGTAAAATATGCCCACAGGCCATGGGAACCATCTGATAAAATGAGAGTGAAGTTCACACCTGATGAGATTGCACACCACAAAGATAAGGCTGCTTCTACTGAACTTCCCAATTCTCACACCACTGCTTGTAACTTGATGTCTGGTTGCCATTAACCCTTTATACTGTTGGTTTGTATAGTAATCATGTGGACAATTCATGTTAACAAAAGAGACAGTCAGTCTGAAAGACTGGACTTTATATCATTTTAAATGCTACAAATGCTGACAAAGGCTGGAGGCTTCTCGCTTCGCTCGAAACCAAAGACTCTTGGGATGTTAGATGATCAAGAAACAATCAGAACGCTAGAAAGTTACAAGTGATGAGGGAGCTGGAGCGCGCGCTGAAAGAAGGGAGCTGGCTCGATGACGTCTCGCTCGCCGTGTCGTTGCCGTCTCGTAACGCCAGAGCTCCCCAGTGAACTCAGAGATTTCACCAGTTTTATGTACTGAACAGAGAGCATGGGACGCAGACAATGCCTTGTAGTCTATTTGACCATGGCCTCCTCGATTACCCTACTATGACACTAGGCCACGCAGAAAAAATTAAATTAGAAGGCCGTGGAACTCAGCGCAGGAGATATGTTATCGTTATCTAATTGGTCAAACAACTGTTTCTTGAGCTCTGATTGGTGGGAGAAACTGTTTCATAATGAAAAATAGAGTTATAATGAGCCTCATTATAGTACAGTTTTCTGATATATAATAGTCAGGGTCGAACATAAATATATAATTATGTCCTGGTAAAGGGTTACACCTCCATTTCAAGCCCGAAATTAGCCAGGTGGAATCCAGCAACCCCGAATTGGCAAAACAAAACAGAAAAAGGATAAGAAAGAAAATTCTGCTGACGGCTGAACATGTAGTCAGAACTGTCACGGAGCTTGAGCACAGTGCTCTTTAGCCGCTAGGAACCCCCAGAGGGAGTGGAGGAGGGACAGTCCGTTGTAAATCAATGCACGCACTTACTCGCAGAGGGGGGTATGTTGCAATCTTACACAGTATCATATGTCATAACAAGGTGGGGCTGAATGCATAATCCATGAGGTACTCCGTACGCCAACAATGAGACACGCTGCTTTTTACCCCCACGGACAGACTCGAGTCGAAAATAGCTTTCTCTACGAGATTTGCTGTTATAAGGGGTATAACATGTAGGTCATCTGCCAATCAAATTTTATGAAAAAAAAATAATGGAAAAGACAAGAGCATAAATGCTTTATTTTATGCTCCGAACAGTGTTATTATCCTGGTATTAATTGCTAGAGTCCGTTGAAGATTGGAATATCCCTGAACTAACTGGGTCGCTGCTCAAATATTGTAAAGAAGACATGTTGTTGAAACACTAATGGTGGCGTGGAAAGAGTTATTGTTGTTATTGTTTCATTTGAGGGGTTTGGACATCGTGGTCATTAGGCCCGGGTACTTATGTCTGTGTGTCCGCCTCGTTGCGTAGTTGCTAGCACTCTTGGCTGTCACCGCGGAGGCCAAGAAATGCAACTCTGGTTTGAGAGCTGGAACAGAATTCACTCAGCCTCGTAAGGTAAAACTGAGAAGAGGCGGGTTTGAATCCTATTTCAGACACCCTGGAAGTCGTTTTCCATGGTTTACCACTTCTACTCCAGGCAAATGCCAGGATGGTTCATATCTGAAGGCCACGGCTGCCTACTTCCCAATCTTCGTCTGAATTACAAATACACACACTAATACAGCCATTGCTGTAACACAGGTTATCAGACAAATTCCACTCACACCCAAGTACACGGTGCTACATGACTACGATGTCAGAAAGCCCCTAAATTAATCAACAATAACAACTTATGTGTGTGCTAAATGTTTGTCTGATAACATGTGTTATTGTGTATTTGTAATTCATGTGGGGATTGGGAAGGAGACATTTGCCTGGAGTAGAAGTGGGAAACCACGGAAAACCACTTCCAAGATGGGTGAGGAGGGAATCAAACCCACCACTTCACAGTTTTGCTCATGAGGCTGAGAGTACCTAGTTTCAACCTTCAAATTGGCAGAGCCGGGAATCGAACCCGGACCAAGAATGCTAGCCACTACACCACGAGGTGGTCTGTGCGAATAGAGTGAAGGGAGTGTTGAACTAGGTTGGGCTCATGCCCAATAAATCACCAGTGAGTTGCCGTAGAATGTTACGCTGTGTGTAACACTTGCCCTCTTGAGCAATGAATGCATCATATTGAACCCATGGGCCATAGGGTCCATGACGGTCGAATCCATGTCCTTAAGGAAGAAATGAAAGAAACGTATAGTTTCTTAAAGGAACGGAGAGAGATTTTAAGCCAGGAATATAGCTTAACATTGTGCAAGCGACTAGGGACAGATGTGCCTTAGATGAGATCACCCCACTCGACATTTCAGAGAGGGCTGGTCACGAGTATTAATAACTGAGTGGAACTTTCCACCGTGATAGACAGAGAAGCCTGAATCGGAATTCGAGCTGACGTTGCTGGAATTTGACAACGCCGCATATGCACCAGAAGAGGAATAATTAAAATTAACACGTTTACGAGCATAATAATGAGTAAACAAGCACAGCACAGTGAATCATTTTGAATTAGAGATTTTTCAGTATAGAGAAACCATGTAATAATTGTGCAGAAAAAAACTGCCGACGTAAGACGACGTCATAGGGGAATTACCTAAGCCTTTGTGGAGGGGAGAGAGCAAAAGGAATGCAACACCCACACAATTGAGGACGAGAAATTAATTAATATCTCCGAATTGCACGATCGATTCTTAGGTGCAATAAGATCATTTGACATTGAGAAGACGAGCTTTCGGAAGGTATAATTTTTATATTTGTGGCACCATTATTTTAGAAGTTGACCACAGGAAAGGCTTGAGTCTTATTTTTTTGTAGTAAAACAGTATAAAGCTTCAGGCGTTTCCAAGCCAATCATGCAGTCCTACGAGCATTCCGTGAGGGGAAGTGCTGCTCCACGACGTAGAAGTAATCATTCCGACAGTCCGTGAGGGAACGTAACTCTTCGTTACATCGATAACAGCTACCAGTACTCCTTGAGGGGAGAAACGCTGTTTTACACCGCCGAAGCAAGATCTGATAGCCACAGGCGTCACAGTAGTAACGACTTGCTTGCCTCCATAAGGAGCATTCAAGGCGAAATTTTAAAGTATCGCCGCAGTGAAGTATTAGGAAAATCCTAATTATAGGATTTAGGCCCGACTGTATACAAGTTAAAGTGAAAATTCATAAGATATAGTCAGAGCAGACTGCGAACGTCGGACTTAAAGGCGATAGGTCGTTAAATGTACGAACGAATAGATCATAACGTACGGAAGTATCGTACCAGACAGATAAACTGTTATTTAAATTGAAGAAACCTAAAAAGGAAGAACAGAATAAGGTTCGAACGTAGGAATGTTAAAACAGTTCAAACAAAGAGGATAGGAGACTATAAACATTAGCTCCAGAAAGCAGGCGAACAATTCTAACAGTACTAGAATTGAGAAGTGCTAGCTGCTATAAACTAAATCTATAGGTCTTAGAGGAGACCTCGATCCGTATAGACTTTCGTTAGGATCGATAGACAGATCTACAAAGAAGCCGTTCAAGCTAGATAAATAGCCGGTTATCCAGGATAGGAATAGCAGAATTGAACTCCAGGGAACAGTAGATGTTTCGGGACTTTCGCATTCTTCAGAATAGGAAGCCGACATCGGATAAAGTTCACCCTTGGAAACGGGAATTTAAGAAGATCACGTGTGATAGGCTTAGAAATACGGCCTAGTGATCGAGTAATTGTGAAGTGTAAAATAATCAAGATTGTGTGTTAAATAATATTTTTAGTGTTTATTATGTGTTCAAAAGGGACACATCAGTATATAAAAATGTCGTCAATATTAAGTGTTTTAGATATATATCAAAAAGTGTTTTTACGTAAGATGAATACCTTCAATATGGTGTAAAAAGTTCAAAGTGGGCCCAAAAATGAAACACCGCACCAGATTTAAGATCATGGGATGATCTGGAAATATGTGAGTACAAAATTCATTTTTATTTTGGTGTCAGAAATTGGTTGTGTACAGACCCACCGGAGTTTTTGAGGGAAAGGGATGTGTTTTAATGAATAAATACTGAATAATCAAGAACACGGTCTGAACAATAATAAAATAAATAGAGAAATTATGAATAATTATGTAAAGAATAAATCCCGTAGAGGAAATAGGTGAATAAAGGGTTAATGTATTTAACAAATGTCATAAGAGCAAGCGAAATATCATTTAATTATCATGAAAGACATTGAAATAAAGTAAAGTTGAGATATGAAAGAAATAGCTTTTGAGCTTGTATAAAGAATAAAGATAATAATAATAATTAAATATGGAAATGTTAAATAAAAATCAAATAAATTGATATGAACATAAGAACGTTAAGCCTTAACGTATGTGTAAAAGATGAGGTTCAATGGAATATTTTAAAACAGGGAGCGATTTATCGACCACGGAAAGATTAATATGTGAATTAAAATAATATGAATTGTTACTAAAGAGATTTTATCAGTTCTTGGGAAGACATTTTCGGCTTAAAATAATGCATAGCGCATAATGAGCGCAAATATAAGATTAAAGAGTCACGCTAGGAACGCGTAGTGGTTAAATACTTGGTACATTACTTATGGAGGGTAGTTGATTGCAGTGAATTGATAATTGTGTAAGTCCTCTATTAGTGACATAGTATCACGAGGCATTGTGTATGTATTTAAAAAGGGAGCTAATATATGGTATTATTGAGCGTATGTCATATGGGCCACGGCCGACTCTAAATCGCATTTTGTATAAGTCCTCTGTACGGGATTGGTTCCCGAGGCACCTGAAGAGATTCGAATGCAGGATCTTCTTATGATAAAAGCCCCTGTAATTCTCCGTCGTCGTATGTGTATTTAATCTTCCCAATCAATGAGGACCCTCTCATAATTAATAAATGCCAAGGATACGGAAATGGTCTTTGAACCAAAGAATAGTTGTTTGAATGTTACGGTACAGTAAAGCCCGGTCTCCCCAGAACTGGATAGAATGGGAAGGTTTGTTTTGAAAGCCTTGGGAATAAGCTACTAATGTTGGGTCAGACAGGATGTCTCCGCCACCCTAACGTGTCATAAATCGCACCCCAAGTAGTAGAGACTAGCTCTTTTAAAGCGAGGGGGAACAGAGACCGTCTCGTAAGCTGTTGTAAAGAGAAATGAATACACCAGGAGTGTTTAAAGTTGTTAACGACCCGGGCGTTGAACCGAGGTCCTTAAAGATGGATATTTCGTTTGCCGGTTCAGATCGTAGTTTCTTATATGATAATGGTCTATTAAGACATAAGAGATAAATAACCATCCCTATTGTAATAATGTATGGACGTGGGATTCCACGAGTTGATTGAAGGCAACTGAGTTCGGGAGTAACTATAGTTTTTTGACTGTGTCAAGTACCTTCACGCTCTGGAGTACACAATTGATTTTCTGATTACCTTAATATATTTGTGAAATAAAGAGAGATGATAACAACTGAATGTGTGGACATGCCCAAAATATTGAATTAGATAATTAACCTAGATTTTTAAATATAATTATATATTTGTTTTTGAGAAATAAGAAAATATAAAAGCTAGTGTTTGAGGTGTACAAGAATGACACCATAATAATGTAAAAGCATGGAGCCAAAGAGCTCGGAGTTATGTAAACTTAATGTTAGTGCTTTATGGAAGTGAGACTAAGTAAGAGTTGTTGGTTTATGTGGAAACCACAGGTTTTTTTGAATACAATATTTGTTTATTTTATTTTGTGATCCCTTGTTCATTTGGAACAAGCAGTTGATATTTGGGTCAGTAATTAAATTGTTAAAATGTTTGTAGCGCCATTAATTTTATTAATTAAATGTGTTTAAATAGGAGTTGATTTTGTTGTTATTTTTGCAAGTGTATCCTCTAATTAATCCAAATATGTGAGTCACAGAGTGGGGGAACTTACCGCTGCCCCGAAATCCCGAATAGAGCTACGCTGGTATACTGTGATTGGCATATTTCTTGCTAAATGGGCACAGGGGGATATATAAATAATGTGCCGGATTAATAACTAGAGGAACACTTAAGTCGGTCATATCATGTAAAATTAAAGTAATAATAGGAATAGCTACAACGTAAGATATTAACTGACCGCATGGGTCCCTGGAAACTCATACCGAGCAGCCCTGACATATTATATTATTAACCCCCCTAGCAAATCGTAGATTTTGGCGCCCAGTACGCAGGGCTGAGTTTTCCTAGGGAAAACCCGAGTTTTCTCGAAAAATCAAAATTTTCATTTTTTGAAAAAAAAATGGTTTTTCGAAATTTTGAATTTTAAACACTTCCATAAAGGTTTATGAAATTGAAATAAAAGTATCAAAAGTGTACGTTGTAAGTGAATACCCGTACCAAAGTAAAGTTTTAAAGAAATTGGGACACACGGATTCAGAGTATCATCTCTCAAGCATGTACTAGTGCGGTGGCATTTGTGGCCCACTGTATTCTCATAAGATGGTATTGAGTGAGGAATTGCAGGGGCTTTTGGAGGCGATAAAAGCCGATAGTAATGAGAAGTTGGAGGCTATAAACAATACATTGGGTCTCCAAAAGGATGAAAATAACAAAGTGTTCGAATCCATAAATGAGAGTTTGAATAAATTGGATAGACAACAGATTGAAAATAAAGAAGGGTTAGGATCTATAAACAATAAGTTGGACAGCCAACAGGAGGAAAATAACCAAAGGTTAGGATCCATGAATCTAAGTTTAGAGTCACTAAAAACTGATAGTGCTAATATGGGCACTAAATTAGAGAATATCGAAGTTAAAAGTAATACCATGGGAACTAAGTTAGAAGCTATCGAGGCTAACTGTGTAACAATGAACAATGAAGTAAAGGCTGAGATAGATAAAATAAATAACAAGTTCCAAGGTTTTGACACCATGTTTGGGGACAAGTTAACTGAGTTAAAAGGGGAAATCGCAAGTGAGATTAAAGAGGAAAATAAAGGATTCCATTCCGGATTGCAAGCCCAATTAGATACTATGAACACAAATATGATAGATTCCCAAAATAAATGTCAAAATCATTTTAAAAGTATTGAGGGTAAAATTGGTACCATGGAAAATAAGTTTGGTTCTATAGAAACTAAATTAATTAACATAGAAACAAAGGGTGATGAGTGTGAAAATAAACTTGTAACCCAGATCCAAGGTGTGCAGGAAAAGTTAGAAGCTCAGATAAAATCCAACAGCGATATTTGTGAGGCATCCCGGGATGAAATAAAACAAAGCGTGAATAAGCTAGGAGATAGATTTGAAGGGATTGAAGAGAAAGTAGGGATCCTCGAGGACAAAATCGGTGTAGTTCAGACTGAGGTAACTGAGATGAAAAATCAAAATCTAAAGGATGTTAAGGAGATAAAAGATCAAATTGATCATTTTACCGGGCAGGTAGATGAGAATCTGAAGACATACGAAACGAAAATAGATCAAAGATTAGGTGTATACGAGGGGCATCTCCAGAGTGAAAGAAAACAACGAGAGAACGAAAGTAAGGAAAGTACCCATAAAATAAATGAAATAAGTCAGGGTATTATTGAGGTTCAGGAAACCATCGGAACATTAAAGGTTCATGTAGGAAAAACCAATAAGGAAATTAATCAGGTCCAAGATGAAATGATGAAGTTGTATAAGAGTCAAGAGAAGACTGAGGGAAGGCTTGAAGGAATGAAAATAGATATGGTCAAAGGACGAAAAGAAGTGGAGAAGCAAATAAAGGAGATACGAGAAGGCCTGGAGACCATAGGTGATGTTAAGCCAGAAATTATAGACCAACATGCTAAGATCATTAAGAAAGAGGTAGAAGACCAAATAAATGGATTTAGGGATAGCGTCAGGGATGAGAAATTCCAACTCAAAAAGATAGAGGAAGATATTAAAATGAATCAAGAAAGAATTCAGAATGAATTAAGATCCCGATTGGAGAGGACGGAACTTAAGAATAGTCAAATGGAAATCCAACTCATGGCAAATGAAGAAAGTGCCCGAAGAGAAAGGAAGTTAGAATTCGAAAATCAGGAGGAGTTTCCAAAGACAGGATGGGTAGATTCCCGTGAACAAGGCACAGATACGGAGAGGGACTTAGGAGGGGAGAGCCCTTATAAGAACCCAGGATATCCAATGGCGATGTCAACCCCGTACACGAATCAGACAAATGGCCAAATAATAAACATTATTAAATCCAATGAGGATAGACCAGTAAAGTTTACGGGTAATAACATGTCTATTACTCCAAAATACTGGCTAAAAGAAGTGGCAGAGTATCTAAATGAAATGAAGGTTCCTCAGGATCGGAGACTGAGAGCTATTGAAAAGCTGTTGGCAGGTGATTGTCTCACCTGGTTCAGAAGCTTTAGATACACTTTTGATACGGTGGAAGGCTTTAGGGAAGCATTTTTAAAGCGATATTGGGCAGCAGATGTCCAAGAAAATTTAAGGCTAGATCTGTACTCTAGGAAGTACAGCACCAATGCACCTACTAAATACTCGGAATTTTTCACTGCTCAGCTGTGTAAATTCCGCGAACTGGATATTGCTCCGGCAGAAAACGACCTGTGTGCCGCCATTGCAAGACAGCTTCCATATGAGATTCAGAGGCTGCTAATCTCATCCAAAGCCAGAAGTGCTGTGGAAGTGGAAAGCGTATTACGTCAGTTAGATATGACGACTTCGCACGTAACACCTCGGCATCAGAGACAAACTGAGCAAGTACACATGGCCAGCAGTCAGGAAACTGGAGAAAAACCAGCGACCAGGAATCAGTCCACCAGTACGGATACTCAAGGACGAGATCGAGAGTATGGGCACCAGGAGCCTAGAAGGATACAGCCATATTACCGGGGAGGATATCGAGGAAGAAATCCTAGAACGACGGGTTATAGGCAACAGGAAAGCCGCCCCTATAACAATAACCAGCAAAGGCCGGACAACAGAAAGAAATGGGAGAATTATCCCAGGAGAAATGTAAGGCCAGACGATAGGGATGATGAATATCGGGCCGAAATAGAAGAAAGATATCAGGAGAGTCTTCGTTATATGAACGAAAGACCAGATGAACCTGATAGGCAAAAAGTCCGTTGGAGTGAGGCAATCAAGAACCGGAAATCACCCGACCGACTAGACGGAGCTCAAAGCTTGGAACTACAAGCTCAGCTAAAGAATGAGGGAAAAGGGAGCCCTCAGGATAAAAAAACCCTCCAAATTTAAATTGTCAAAAGTGGAAACATACCAGGAGCTGGGAGGAGGTAGAAATTGTAAATTGGATAGCTAGACCAGATGAATTAATTAACGAGGATGTGGAAGGAATCCCACCTGTTAAAAGAGAACTACCTATAATTATGCTTAGGATAGAAGGATTACTGGTCAGAGCATTGATTGATACTGGATCCACAATAAGTCTAATTACACAAACCCTTTTAAATGAATTGGAAACCAGGGGCCGAGTACTAAAGATTCCCACATCAAGTGTAAAGATTAAGGGAATTATCCCTGAAAAATCTTTGACATGTAAATTTCAGGTGTACATTGATTTAATCATGGGTAACGCTGAAATTTCGCAGTGCTTTTTGCTGGTAAATCAATTACCGTATAATGTCATATTAGGTATTGATTTTATCCGTGAGAACAAGGTCATTATAGACCTAGCGCAAAACTGCATTAGGATTCAGAGAGAGGATGTGGATGAACAAAACATTAACCTACAGGAACAGGATGCGAAAATAGCCGAACAGGTATGGCATATGGAAGAAGTGATTGAGGAAGATTATAAGGACATAGAAAAAATATTTGAAGTCCTCAACATAGAACTCGAAGATAATGTGGAAAATGAGTTCGAGACCAACCTGTCAGGAAAAGTGGAGGAAGCTAAAGTCAGCCTCGAAATTAAGGAACAGTTAAAGAAATTATTATTGGATTATAGGGACGTATTTGATTCCAAGCCAGGGAAGATTGAAAATTTTAAATACGCGTTCCAAGTCAACGATTGGGCACCGTTCAAACAAAAACCATACCCGGTGGCGGAAAAACATTACCCACAAACCAAGAAGACACTGCAGGAGATGATGAATGCAGGTGTTATAGAAAAGATGGCGACACCATATGTTAGTCCATTAGTGATTGTGAGTAAACCGGATGGCTCAGTAAGGGTGTGTTTAGATGCCAGAAATCTAAATGCAAAAATCATACCTGAAAATGATTCGGCACCACCCATAAAAGAAATACTGAGGAAATTTAAAGGCAAGAAGATTTTTACGAATATTGACATGACTTCTTCGTATCATCATCTCGAACTGGAAGAGAAAACCAGCTTGTTGACTGGATTTCAGTTCGATCAACAAACATACTGCTTTAGAAGATGTCCGTTTGGATTAAAGACTGCAGGATCGGCATTAATAAGAGCGCTGGATCGAAACCTGTCAGAGGAAGTGAAAGAGTGCACTATCCGATACGTAGATGACATTTTGCTTACCTCGGAGAACATTGAGGAACATTTAGTTAATTTGAAGAAATTATTAGAAGACCTAAGAAGGGCAAATTTTAAGATAAATTTAAAGAAATCGAACTTCTGTCAAAGGCAAGTGACATTTTTAGGGCATGTGATTGACAAGGATGGTGTTAAACCAAATCCATGCAAATTGGAATCGATAAGGGATTTTCCAAGGCCTTTGAAAGTGAAGAACGTTCGCCAGTTTTTGGGATTGATTGGGTTCTTCTCAGGACATTGTCCATCATACACAAAAACTGTTGCACCACTACAGGACCTTCTGAAGAAGGGGGGCAAGTGGAAATGGACGGAGGAAGCAGAAAAAGCATTCGTGGAGGCCAAGGAAATGCTCTTAAACTACGTGAAGCTAGGATATCCTGATTTTAATCAGAAATTTATTATTCAGACAGACGCATCCCAGATTGGAATAGGGGCAATGCTATATCAGGAGAACCCGGAAAACCCTGATAAGAAGAACTATCTAGCTTTCACAAGTAGGAGACTGAAACCACACGAGAAAAATTATACGATCAGCGAGATCGAGCTGTTAGCGATATTGCACGCGTTGCAATATTGGCGGAAGATCGTATATGGGTTTCAGGTCATTCTAAGGACGGATCATAAAGCCTTAACCTTTCTGATGAAGACTGATTTATCCAGTCAAAGGTTGATGCGTTGGGCTTTATATATTCAACAATTTGATGTCAAGATAGAGTACTGCCCAGGAAAGGAAAACATAGTTCCAGACTACTTAAGTAGACAGCCAGAGTCCATAGAAGAGGAAGTAATGGCTATAGATTTGGAAGACAGGGATCAGCGTACTCTTAATGAGTTAAGAAGCATTAGTCAAAGACAACGGGAGGATCCATGGATGAACATGCTCATATCATTCCTTGAGGGAAGCTTGATAAGAGGAACACCAGCGTACACTGAAGCTGAGAAGATAGCACAAGACTACACGTTTTATAATGGGTTATTATATAAGTTTGTGGACTCTGACCATACGAAATTAAGGATTGTTGTACCTGCAATTTTGCAGAGGAAAATAGTATGGTTAGCCCATAGATCGTTCGGACATATGGGAGTCGACAAAACAGTCTCGATGCTGAAAGAAGCATTTATATGGCCGAGACTGAGAGAAACTGTAAGGGACACGCTAAAGACATGTGATCTATGTCAAAGGATTAAACCTAATGCATTCCTGATGAGACAGAAGCCTATACCATTGTTGCCTGAAAGGCCCGGCCAAATCATATCTATTGATAATTTTGGACCTTTGCCAAAGGCAAGAAGAGGAAATCGACACATAATGGTGGCTATGGATGTCTTCACTAAAATGGTTGTCCTTGCTCCCATACAGAAGACTAGTACCAAACAGGTGTTAAAACGACTTAAAGAAAAGGTGATACCGATTCTGGGGAAACCTGAGAACTTGTTGTCGGATCACGGCAGTTGTTTCACCAGTGTAGAGTTCAGACGAGAATTAGAAAGACTTGGAATACGTCAAATTTTGTCAAGTATTCGCCATCCTGAGGCAAACCCTGTAGAGAGAGTTATGAGAGAAACGGCCAAGTACTGTAGAATATACTGTGCCGAAGAAAATTGGAAGTGGATAGATATTTTGGATATTATTGAATTTTGTATAAATAATACAATCCATGAATCCACAGGAGAGATACCTATAACGTTACATCGGAATGAGCAACCAGAAAGACCTTGGAATCTGGTAATTCCTAGACCAGCAGACGCTCAGCCGGGAAGAGATGTACGAATTAGGAGAGCCTTTGAGCATCTAAAAGCTCAAGCCGATAGGAGGCAGAGAAGAAATAGGCATAAGAGGTATCATCGACCATTATTAGCAGGAGAAATGGTGTTAGTGAAAAGACCAGCCATTTCGGATCCAGGGAACCGTGTGTACAAGAAGTTCCAGAAAATGTACCACGGACCATATCAGATAATCAGAGATTTGAGGAATAACGCATATAGAATTCGGCACTGTGAAATGGATCACGAAGTGACTATGAATTCAGCAAATTTGAAATTATATTACCCTCCCGAAGATTTTGATGAAGAAAATGAACAAGCCCTGGTCATGGAAACATTTAGAGATGAATCCGCTTTTGACATAACAAGAATGAGGAAGAAATAGAAAATAGAGTTCAAGCATTCGAGTGCGAATGCGAATTGGAGAAAGTATATTGGGAAATTAAAGAAATAATTGAATTTATTGAAGAAGAAAATTCCAATTTAAGAAAAGAAAATGATGAAATAAGGAAACGGGTAGGGATAGACCAAACCCGTAAGGGAGAATGAGGTTCTGGGAACTTAAAGTCCAGACATATAAAGAAAGAAAGAAAGGGTAGGGACAGAGCATACCCGACCTACACAATTACCGGATACGACTTAAAAGAAGTAAAAACAACAGTAGATACGGATGACGTTATGATGGCTTCGACGAATAAAGAAATACAAAATTAAATTGAAATAAATTTCCTCAAAATTTTCGAAAATTTATTTACCTAAGGAGGGGAGAGATGAACCCATGGGCCATAGGGTCCATGACGGTCGAATCCATGTCCTTAAGGAAGAAATGAAAGAAACGTATAGTTTCTTAAAGGAACGGAGAGAGATTTTAAGCCAGGAATATAGCTTAACATTGTGCAAGCGACTAGGGACAGATGTGCCTTAGATGAGATCACCCCACTCGACATTTCAGAGAGGGCTGGTCACGAGTATTAATAACTGAGTGGAACTTTCCACCGTGATAGACAGAGAAGCCTGAATCGGAATTCGAGCTGACGTTGCTGGAATTTGACAACGCCGCATATGCACCAGAAGAGGAATAATTAAAATTAACACGTTTACGAGCATAATAATGAGTAAACAAGCACAGCACAGTGAATCATTTTGAATGAGAGATTTTTCAGTATAGAGAAACCATGTAATAATTGTGCAGAAAAAAACTGCCGACGTAAGACGACGTCATAGGGGAATTACCTAAGCCTTTGTGGAGGGGAGAGAGCAAAAGGAATGCAACACCCACACAATTGAGGACGAGAAATTAATTAATATCTCCGAATTGCACGATCGATTCTTAGGTGCAATAAGATCATTTGACATTGAGAAGACGAGCTTTCGGAAGGTATAATTTTTATATTTGTGGCACCATTATTTTAGAAGTTGACCACAGGAAAGGCTTGAGTCTTATTTTTTGTAGTAAAACAGTATAAAGCTTCAGGCGTTTCCAAGCCAATCATGCAGTCCTACGAGCATTCCGTGAGGGGAAGTGCTGCTCCACGACGTAGAAGTAATCATTCCGACAGTCCGTGAGGGAACGTAACTCTTCGTTACATCGATAACAGCTACCAGTACTCCTTGAGGGGAGAAACGCTGTTTTACACCGCCGAAGCAAGATCTGATAGCCACAGGCGTCACAGTAGTAACGACTTGCTTGCCTCCATAAGGAGCATTCAAGGCGAAATTTTAAAGTATCGCCGCAGTGAAGTATTAGGAAAATCCTAATTATAGGATTTAGGCCCGACTGTATACAAGTTAAAGTGAAAATTCATAAGATATAGTCAGAGCAGACTGCGAACGTCGGACTTAAAGGCGATAGGTCGTTAAATGTACGAACGAATAGATCATAACGTACGGAAGTATCGTACCAGACAGATAAACTGTTATTTAAATTGAAGAAACCTAAAAAGGAAGAACAGAATAAGGTTCGAACGTAGGAATGTTAAAACAGTTCAAACAAAGAGGATAGGAGACTATAAACATTAGCTCCAGAAAGCAGGCGAACAATTCTAACAGTACTAGAATTGAGAAGTGCTAGCTGCTATAAACTAAATCTATAGGTCTTAGAGGAGACCTCGATCCGTATAGACTTTCGTTAGGATCGATAGACAGATCTACAAAGAAGCCGTTCAAGCTAGATAAATAGCCGGTTATCCAGGATAGGAATAGCAGAATTGAACTCCAGGGAACAGTAGATGTTTCGGGACTTTCGCATTCTTCAGAATAGGAAGCCGACATCGGATAAAGTTCACCCTTGGAAACGGGAATTTAAGAAGATCACGTGTGATAGGCTTAGAAATACGGCCTAGTGATCGAGTAATTGTGAAGTGTAAAATAATCAAGATTGTGTGTTAAATAATATTTTTAGTGTTTATTATGTGTTCAAAAGGGACACATCAGTATATAAAAATGTCGTCAATATTAAGTGTTTTAGATATATATCAAAAAGTGTTTTTACGTAAGATGAATACCTTCAATATGGTGTAAAAAGTTCAAAGTGGGCCCAAAAATGAAACACCGCACCAGATTTAAGATCATGGGATGATCTGGAAATATGTGAGTACAAAATTCATTTTTATTTTGGTGTCAGAAATTGGTTGTGTACAGACCCACCGGAGTTTTTGAGGGAAAGGGATGTGTTTTAATGAATAAATACTGAATAATCAAGAACACGGTCTGAACAATAATAAAATAAATAGAGAAATTATGAATAATTATGTAAAGAATAAATCCCGTAGAGGAAATAGGTGAATAAAGGGTTAATGTATTTAACAAATGTCATAAGAGCAAGCGAAATATCATTTAATTATCATGAAAGACATTGAAATAAAGTAAAGTTGAGATATGAAAGAAATAGCTTTTGAGCTTGTATAAAGAATAAAGATAATAATAATAATTAAATATGGAAATGTTAAATAAAAATCAAATAAATTGATATGAACATAAGAACGTTAAGCCTTAACGTATGTGTAAAAGATGAGGTTCAATGGAATATTTTAAAACAGGGAGCGATTTATCGACCACGGAAAGATTAATATGTGAATTAAAATAATATGAATTGTTACTAAAGAGATTTTATCAGTTCTTGGGAAGACATTTTCGGCTTAAAATAATGCATAGCGCATAATGAGCGCAAATATAAGATTAAAGAGTCACGCTAGGAACGCGTAGTGGTTAAATACTTGGTACATTACTTATGGAGGGTAGTTGATTGCAGTGAATTGATAATTGTGTAAGTCCTCTATTAGTGACATAGTATCACGAGGCATTGTGTATGTATTTAAAAAGGGAGCTAATATATGGTATTATTGAGCGTATGTCATATGGGCCACGGCCGACTCTAAATCGCATTTTGTATAAGTCCTCTGTACGGGATTGGTTCCCGAGGCACCTGAAGAGATTCGAATGCAGGATCTTCTTATGATAAAAGCCCCTGTAATTCTCCGTCGTCGTATATGTATTTAATCTTCCCAATCAATGAGGACCCTCTCATAATTAATAAATGCCAAGGATACGGAAATGGTCTTTGAACCAAAGAATAGTTGTTTGAATGTTACGGTACAGTAAAGCCCGGTCTCCCCAGAACTGGATAGAATGGGAAGGTTTGTTTTGAAAGCCTTGGGAATAAGCTACTAATGTTGGGTCAGACAGGATGTCTCCGCCACCCTAACGTGTCATAAATCGCACCCCAAGTAGTAGAGACTAGCTCTTTTAAAGCGAGGGGGAACAGAGACCGTCTCGTAAGCTGTTGTAAAGAGAAATGAATACACCAGGAGTGTTTAAAGTTGTTAACGACCCGGGCGTTGAACCGAGGTCCTTAAAGATGGATATTTCGTTTGCCGGTTCAGATCGTAGTTTCTTATATGATAATGGTCTATTAAGACATAAGAGATAAATAACCATCCCTATTGTAATAATGTATGGACGTGGGATTCCACGAGTTGATTGAAGGCAACTGAGTTCGGGAGTAACTATAGTTTTTTGACTGTGTCAAGTACCTTCACGCTCTGGAGTACACAATTGATTTTCTGATTACCTTAATATATTTGTGAAATAAAGAGAGATGATAACAACTGAATGTGTGGACATGCCCAAAATATTGAATTAGATAATTAACCTAGATTTTTAAATATAATTATATATTTGTTTTTGAGAAATAAGAAAATATAAAAGCTAGTGTTTGAGGTGTACAAGAATGACACCATAATAATGTAAAAGCATGGAGCCAAAGAGCTCGGAGTTATGTAAACTTAATGTTAGTGCTTTATGGAAGTGAGACTAAGTAAGAGTTGTTGGTTTATGTGGAAACCACAGGTTTTTTTTTGAATACAATATTTGTTTATTTTATTTTGTGATCCCTTGTTCATTTGGAACAAGCAGTTGATATTTGGGTCAGTAATTAAATTGTTAAAATGTTTGTAGCGCCATTAATTTTATTAATTAAATGTGTTTAAATAGGAGTTGATTTTGTTGTTATTTTTGCAAGTGTATCCTCTAATTAATCCAAATATGTGAGTCACAGAGTGGGGGAACTTACCGCTGCCCCGAAATCCCGAATTGAGCTACGCTGGTATACTGTGATTGGCATATTTCTTGCTAAATGGGCACAATATACAGTACATATGCGCAGAATATTAAATTACAAATCTTACTGACAGCGAGCAAAATGCTATGGTTATTTAGGGGAAAGCGATGATATCATACATTTAAATGAAGGTTCACTGGAAAGAGCAAGCAGTTCTACTCACTTGCAAATTTTCTACTTGCAAATTTATAATGATGTGTTTTTTATGATATTACAAAGACTCGTTTGAAGTGCAGGATCCGGAAGTGTGTTATCGATGTCACGTTTGTTTAAATAACTCAGTTATGTTTTCTAGAAATAACAACTCGGTTGCAATTACAGTTATACTGTAGAATCTAATTGTTTTATGGCGTAGGCTCCAAACTTCGCAAGTCTCTCCTTTATTGCATTTCGAATCTTATGTTAACTCATTTGGTTATTCCAAAATTAGCCTAGAGAATTAATTAATTAATTAATTAATTAATGTATACTTCAAAAGATCTTGGGAGTCAAGGAAGGTAGCAATTCCGATTTATTTTCTTTCCCTCATACCACTGAATAACTCCATATTTTTGTTCTGTACCTCATGAATTGACCCCTGAACAGTCTCAACTTAGAGTGGATATCTGTCGTCGGCTTATCAGTAACCCCATGGATGATTGATTTATCAGGAGAATTGTCACATGCGATGAAAAATGTGTCTATTACCGCAACGCTGACTCCTCAAAACAGAGGCTCAGTCCCCGTCATCCTGCCAAAGTCATCGTTAAAAAGGATCGGCCTCAAAGTGATGATGTGTGTCTGGTGGAATTTTGAAGGAGTGATTCACTGGGAGTTGGTTCCAAACAGGCGTGCAGTCAATGCGGATCTTTATTGTCAACAACTGGAACGAGTTCAAGAAATTTTGAGACAGAGATACCCAACATTTGTTAACCGAAATAGAGTTCTCTTGCAGTAGGACAATGCGAGACGCCATATTGCACGAACAACCAGGGCAAACATTCAGGGATTGGAAAGAGTCGAACTGCTACGACATCCAGCATACACCCCTGATCTTGCACCTTCAGATTACCATCTTTGTCGATCCATGGCCAATTTCTTGAGTGGAAGAAATTTCGAAAACATTGAAGCTGTGGAAGTGGGTCTCGCCGAATTCTTCACATCAAACCCCAGAGACTGGTACTGTCGCGGAATAAGAAACCTCGCTGAAAGATGGCTCAAGACCATAGAATCTGATGGTCTCTACTTTGAATAATAGTTCAATTTCTCGTCAAAAAAACATTCCAAATAAAATGTTCTTAAAAAAAACGGCTTTACTTATGAGATATCCCCTGTAGTTGGTGTTGTAGTTTTTGATTTATTCAGGGCCTTATGACATGTGGCCCAGAGTACTAGGATGAGGATGGAATCTGTCAGATAACCTGTGAAATGATGGCTGTAGTAGTGCACGTGTTTGTATTCAAGGCTAGAAATGAGAAGGAATGGGTGTGGGACCATCCCAGTATTTTCCTGGAGCAAAAGAGAGTAGAGGTGGGGAACGACGTAAAATCACGTCTAGGACATTTGATGTAGGAATCGATCCCACCTCTTCTCAGTTTTGCATCACGAGGTTGAGTGTACTCCGTTCTAACCTTCAGACCATAATTAAATTTCTTGACAGAGCCGAAAATCGAACCCAAGACCGCTGGATTGGGAATCTCAATACGTGCCCCGAGACCACAGTAGGTGGCCTTCTCGTATTACTTAAGTATGACTTTATCCCTACAAGGATAAAATAAGAAATACATATTCTAATATCTCAAATGCAGTAACTTTCACACGCTGTATAGGCTGCAGGCTGTATGTGACCACCAGCTATTATTTCCGTTGCAACGTGGTCAAGGATGAGATGCAACTAACTTCAATATGTTGGGTGGTTTTTCCGTCCGGATGCCCTTCGTGACGACCCCATGATAGCCGTTAATGAGATGAAATGAATGAAGGTGAATGAAACTTGGTAAGGAGTTGGGGGGGGGGGGGGGCGTGGTGGCGCAGCGGTCAAGCTGTATGCCTCTCACCAAGGTAAACCGGGTTCGAATCCCGGTCAATAAATGTGAGTTTTTTGAATGGAAATGCCATGTCCTGTGGTTCAGATTCCACGTAAAAAGGAGGTCTCGTGGCGAGATCGCGAGATTAACGGTCGCGTAAAACTACAAGCTTTCTTTGGTAAGGAATAGGAAGGAAGCAGTCGTCGTCTATTAAAAGGTACCTTCCCGACATTTGCTTAGGGTTGAAAGTGGGAAACCATGGAAAACACCAATTGTGAGGTTCGATTCCACGTCTACCGAGTCCGCAGATAGTTTGGCCCCTTGACGTAGCACTGCGCCTTAGCGAGCAGGCGATGATATTCCATACCCTAATTAAACAAAGCCATAAATTGCACACTCATGCAGCGCATGTTCGAGATGGCATTCTTGACCTAATCACAACAGAGGAAAGGATTCTGAGGAATTCCAACTACGCCAAGAGGATGATCTAACGGCAATTTATTCTCCTGTAAAGCTCCACCATGAAACTTATCACTTCTGTTGAGTAAGGCTTGAAAGTAAGGTCATCGTTGGTATTCGAACCAGATTCTCCTGCATTCCAGGCAAGAACTATAAGCATCTACACCACACACAGTCGCTGGTGAAAATACAGAGGTGAAAATGTAACGTCCAATCTCGATCCAACTTAGTAAGGCAGCAAAGCCATATATTAGCGGACTAAGTCCATCAACGGATTCTGATGAACGAAGCCTGCACAAAATCACCCAAGTACCCATTGAATGCAAGAAATACTTTCAAAATACCTCCTCAGAATCCAATATGTCTCACTGCATAAAATATAAGTTCCGTATCATCAGAAACGTATAAAAGGCAGCAGAAAGGACCGGGCATTAACTGGGGATTTTGCTCAAGTTACAGTCACGGATGCAGATTGTACAAAAAAAATCCTCTCGGCACGCCGAAAGGCGATCGTAGATTTCACCGGGCAAACTAGAGGATACGCAAAAATAGACAGAATATGTACTTTGGGTGTGTGTAGAATCTGTCTGATAAACGGTGTTAATTGCGATGGCAGTATTAGTCTGTAGTTCAGGTAAGCATTGCAGACGGTCAATTTCAAGTAGTAGTTCATAATTTTGCTACCAAATACTACCGTCAACGACACCTAGCTGTGAACGTGGCTACTAGATGCCACCGCAACCTGCTACGAAAATTGGAACTTTCCCTCCGAAGAAAAGCATACTGAGGGATTTTTAGCGCTCTCAGAAAATCCGACGACTTCGGCCGGCTTTGAACCCGCGACCTTGGGCATAGAAGTTCAGCATGCTACCAGTTACGTCACCCGAAGCCGCTTCCCACAGAGTCAGATGGAAAACTGAATGTAATCTCGTGCAATGGCGTAATCATGGCAACGTCTGATGGCTTATCCCTCATCATTTTAGTAGTGTTGTCATGGCAACCTCTGATGGCTCTTGACATTTTCTTCTAATTCCGAAATCATTTTGCTCATCCCTTGCGGTAAGGTGGGTTATATAAAAAATTATTTCAGACAAAAGTTTTAGGTAATTATTAGGGGAATATTGTCCATTTTGTACGGTTATCATATTATGCCTATTGAGAGAGATATGATTATAATGTTTCTCGAAAAGCCCACTGTTTCCCACCCCTTTGGTGCTATCAAAAAACTTTTCAAACAAAAAATTTTCAGCCTTATCCGACTCATGGTATGAACTTGGAATGGATTCGATATTTCACGTATTAAGAGAGTTATAGCGATATTTCATATTTCACTTTTTCGAAAAAAGACCCCCATTTTCACCCACTTCAACCGATTGTGCCCATTAACGAACTCGACCAAGATTTTGTAGGGACACATATTATATAAAAACATCAAATTGATTGGTGCAAAATTGCGGTAGTTATCGTGTCCATAAGAAAGTGATATATGTACATATAGATACATATTTACATAAATTATATATAAACTTTTTAACTGACGGTGGTTTTGGGGTCTAGGGGATGTGAATCGCGAAGATATGTCGAAATTTTCCGGAACTCGAAACATGGTACCCATTGCAATAGTTAGCTTTCTAATGAAATCTACCTAAAACTACAGAAAGAGGATCTCGTTAAGAATACTTAAGAGCGAGTGACATCACTACCTCATGGTAACTCAAGCATTTGTGAATTTTCAAAATTGAAATATGACAATTTGAACTACACTACGTCCTCTTCTACAGCTCTGCCAGTACGTGAATGGATTTAACTCGCATTAGAAACATTTTGTACGGCCTTAGCCATTCGCATGGTTTTTCTGTATCATTGACCACTACTCAATAGGCCAACGTTAATTTAAGTAGTCATACCAAATGCTACTTGGATCGTCATAAACATCCCCATGAGTTGCTATTGATTGAGTCTTCAGTCTTTTGACTGGTTTGATGCAGTCCTTTATGCTTCCCTGTACTGAGGAGAATAAAAGCGTTTGAAACGTGGTGTTGCAGGAGAATGATGAAGATCAGAGGTATTAATGAAAATCCACAGCCTGCTTCCAGTCCACCGACCGAGTCAGGGAATGGAATGAATGAAGCCCCCATCTAGCGGCGAGGATATGAATTGTGCCGGCTGCCGAAGCCTGTCGCACTCCCCTGGGGCAATGATTAAATGAATGACATATGAAATGAAATGATAGCGGAAAGTGTTGCTGGAATGAAATTATGACAGGGAATACCAGAATACGCGGAGAAAAACCTGTCTGCCTCCGATTTAACCAGCACAAATCTCACATGGAGTGACCGGGATTTGAACCATGGGCCCAGTGGTGGGAGGCCGGCGTGCTGCCGCCTACGCCACGGAGGCTAGGTATTAATGAAGAGGTATTAATACAATTGGGAGAGGAGAGCTGTTTCTTGCGACTGCTAATAAAGAGAAGAGTTCGATTGTTAGGTCACATACTAAGGCACCCAGGAATAGCAAGCTTAGTTATAGAAGGAAGGATCGAAGATAAGAACTGTAGGGGTAGACCAATATGTTAAACTGATTGCCTCAGATGTAGGGTGTGGTAGCTATGTAGAGATGAAACGATTATCTCAGGACAGAGAGGCATGGAGACCTGCATCAAACCAGTCAAAAGACTGAAGACTCAAACAACAACATGCATGAGTGCTTTTCCATGGTTTCCCACTTCCACTCCAAGCAAACGCTGGGATAGTTTCTAACTTAAGGCCACGGCCGCATCCAACTCAAATCCTAGACCCAATTACAATTACGAATAGCCTACAGCCATCACAATGACACAAGTTATCAGACAGATACCACACACACACCCAAATACACAGGGCTGCAAGACCACGATGCCGCAAAGTCCCCAAATGAATCAACATCAACCTTTACAGTTACACACACCACCACAATCACATAAACATGGGTTATCAATCATATACAACACACACATAAGTGCATGGGGCTAATGACCCAGATGTCTCTGCCCCTAAAATTCATTATCAAGAGCAACAACGTGGAAATTCTTTTTCTCGAGAGCATTAAAACCGCGTCACATTTACTGGAGCTTGCGAACCGGAAACGGCTTCTAACTTACGATATAAATGTAAGATTATACAGAGATATGAGCTAAGTCCACTCAGTTTCTGAAAGCATAAATAGGCAATTATGGAAATTCTAGTAAATGAGAAGATATTAATTTGATGATATTGCTACATAACATGGATATGATAACAAGAAAAACCACAGGCGCGGTATACAACGTTGCTTGCACAAGGGATAAAGATATTACCATGATGAAGTCGTTCTTATCATATTCACGTTAGATTTGAACTGGTTCTACTTTAAATGTCACTTAATGTTGAGTAACATGATAAGTAACAGGAGCATTCAAGTGGTATAGGTGGTCAGAGACTGCACAAAAAGAGAAGTAAAACACACCAAATCAGAATTAAATTTATGAAATCAGTCAGGTGACTTTTGACATCGGAACCCATCGTTGTTTCATTGGTCGTTGTTTCATTTGAGGGACTAAGACGTCGTGGTCATTTAGCCCAATTTAGCAAAATTCCTAAAAGGATTTCGTTTAGCCTTATCTATTACTTGTCCATACTTCCCAGCCAGCGATTTTACTGCAGTATTTCCTAGTAAGCCAATCTCCAGAATTCGTATCGGTAAATACTTAATAATATCCATTTCCGATTTAAGAATGTCAACTCCTGAGAAACTGTGATAATTAGGTGGATACATTTATTTTATTTTTCACGAAAAAATATATTTTCCAAAACTATCGGTTGGTTTAACTTCGGACTTCAAAATCCTACATAGAAGATTCGAGTAGTTGGTTAGTTGGTTCCTCATTTTAGGGGCTGCGCCAACGTGGTCATGTAGCCCCGTGTACTTTGGGTGTGTGTAGGAACTGTCTGATAACCAGTGTTAATTGTGATGGTTGTATTAGTGTGCGTAATCTGTAATTCAGGTAAGGACTGCAGACGATTATGCCTCCAAGGGCACCTAGTAGCGAACTTGGCTACTAGATGCCACCTCCCCCGGGACCTGACAGCGAACGTTGGGGTGTTAATCAAATCTAACCTACAAATTTAGCTTCACGCAATTGTAGTTAGTCTAAGGCTTTTTACATGCCATAAATCTATGACATGAGCCCGCCGGCTTTACTTCTCCTCCGAAGGAAGGCATACTGAGCGATTTCAGTAACTATACATTGGTTCCCTGAAGCCTGTATAGTTATGTTGTAATGTACAAGCTATGTGTTATGTGTACTGTATAAAACAATAATCAACATCAGTTTATCAGCCTGATGGCAGGTTTCCTCAGGGTCGGTCTCTCCACCTTATCTGGTTTTCAGCAGCACGTTTCATCAGCTCATAAGATTTATCAATCTTGGTGGGATCCAGCATCTGAAACCTTCTTCTTCCTCTTCGGATTTTCCCTTGGACTGTCCCTTTTAATGCACTTTTCACCAAACCATCTCCTCTTATGCAGTGTCCAATCCTATTCATTCCGGAAACAATAATAATGTATGTCTACCCCTTTTTATTCCCGTTTCTCAACGGAATCAGGGATGAGATGCGATGAAAGTCTATGTGGCGGATGGTTTTTACCGCTGGATGCTCTTCCTGATGCCAACCTCGTGAGAGAAGTTAATGAGAGATGAAAATGAATGAAGATGAATGAAACTAGGCGAGGATGTGGAAGGAAGCAGCCGTGGCCTGTCAGAAGGTACCGTCCCAGCATTTACTTGGAGTTGAAAATGCGGAAACCACGTAAAACCATTTCAAGGACGGCCAACAGTTGGGCTTGAACCCATGTCTACCGAGTTCAAAGAGAATTTGACCCAATGGCCTAGCGCTGCGTAATAGCGAGGGTAGCTACCACTGTCAGTATATTAATAATAATAATAATAATAGTAAAAAACACAGCCATGAAAGGCCTTGGCCTACCAAGCGACCGCTGTCCAGCCATTTGGCCTGCATAATGCACGCTGACGCGTGATCAGTGCGTCGGGTCCTCTGGACCGTTAATCTTGGTTTTCCTGACCGGAGTGCTGCCTCACTGTCAAACGGCTACTCAATTGTCTACACGAGGCTGAGTGCACCCCGTTCCAGCCCTCACGTCAGTTTCTAAAATCCCTGACGGTGCCGGGAATCGAACCTGGGAGGTCAGGGTGAGAGGCGAGGGTGCTACCCCAACACCACGAGGCCCGCAATAATAATATTAATAATAATAATAATAATGTCCTCTATACACATCAAATTGGCAGGTGAAAAGCTGAAGGCAGTAGGAGACGTCTGTTACTTAGGAAGCAAAATAACCGGTGATGGTCGAAGCAAAGAGGATATAAAAAGTAGGTTGGCTCAGACAAGGAAAGCATTTCTTAAAAAAATGAATCTGTTGACGTCGAATATAGATTTAGGTATTAGGAAGTCAATTTTGAAAGCCTTTGTCTGGAGTGTGGCACTCTATGGAAGTGAATCTTGGATTATTGGTGCAGCAGAAAAGAAGAGAATTGAAGCGTTTGAAATGTGGTGTTACAGGAGAATGATGACGATCAGATGGGTATATAGGGTTACAAACGAAGAGGTATTAAGACAAGTGGGAGAGGAGAGATGTTTCTGGCGACTGCTAATGAAGAGAAGAGATAGGTTGGTAGGACACATACTAAGACACCCAGGAATAGCAAGCTTAGTTATGGAAGGAAGCGTCGAGGACAAGAACTGTAGGGGTAGACAAAGGTTAGAATATGTTAAACAGATTGCCTCGGATCTAGGGAGTGATGTCTATGTAGAGATGAAGCGATTAGCTCAGGACAGGGAGCCATGGAAAGCTGCATCAAACCAGTCAAAAGACTGAAGACTCAAACAACAACCATGTTAAAAATTAAAGTTAAATTCGAAGATAATCAAAAACATTTATATTTACACTGAATGAAAATACAGTATATCTTGAAAGTAACACTGCCATGACACTTGACGCCGCATGACACGGTTCAGTTCTCTAATGAGATGAATTGCCGCGCCTGGAGTAGCTGGACCGGTTGTGGTGGGCGTACAGGCGCCTGCCTACTCCACACTTCCTTGTGCCTCTTGCCGCCCCCAAGCACTGGGCTTGTCGTCTGCACTGGGGCCTCTGGAAGGGGTTCCTCGTGTGACCTGTGATTACACAGTACGACTTCTCGAATATCGGGAGCAAGTGCTATAGCCCGCAGCCCTATGGCAACAATAGTTGGGTCACTGCTGAGAACAGAATTGTAAAGAGGTGATCGGTTCCCTCAACATCAGGTCAGCACAAACACAGTGCGTAGAGAACCAGCGCTCTGCCGAAGAACAAGAGGCGAGTCACGAGCGCGGACTGTGGTAGTCTTGCTGACACTAAGTTTAAGGGGGGACCCACACCTATAAGGATCAAAATCTGTCCGGTTTTTTTCTACGTTTATTGATCCTTCCTCTTCAAATCACTGCAACAATTTCTTTGATATGTATAATACTTTTGAAGTTATGACCAAATACGTGCAGGGAAGTTTTAGAAGTTTTCCTATACATTGGTAACTTCCTTGCTCGTTTCCCGAAACTTTGGATTTTCAAACCCGTTTCCTTAGTAACTGCCAGCGTTTTCAAGATAATGAAGTTAAATTTAGTATACATGTGTATCTTATAGGGAAGAACAATATCACCTAGAACCGTTGCTGTACATGTCATAGTTTCGTGTTTTTTTTAATATTCAGTGAAAAAATCTTGCGAAATAGTTACACTTTAATATAATAAGCTATTAAAAACAAAATATTTTTCTTTATAGATTACAATGATTCTAGGTCAATCGCTAGCTACTGCTTTAGCAAATACAATGAAAAAAGAATTTTTGAAAAATAATGATATTTGTGTAAAATATTAGGGAAACGGTGGGACAGTGCACAATATGCAGCCGCCATTTTAAATGTCTAATTACCTGAAATGCATTCGCCGTATGACTTGTAAATACACGAACATATTGGCAAAGCATAGTGTGATTGGCAGACCGAATTACAATTCTTTAGTACTTTCTGTTGCTGAGGAATAAAAATAGTGAAATATAGATGATTTTTGGATCCTTACAGGTGTAGGTCCCCCCTTAAGGGACGAATAGCTCCAATTACAAGTATATTTTCAGTCATTAGTAACTTCGTCCATTTTCTGAAACAGTAAAAATTTGTCGGCCTTTAGCGTTTACGACTAAGGGGTGCTGGTAGATATTCTTTAACGATCGTGAGGCTACATAATGTCTTTTGCCTCAAATATAGCAAATACCTAGAACATCGAGAACTCTGGGTGGCTATTACACTCGAATGAATCACAATTATATCAAAACCCCGGTTTGGTAAGTATTGTGTGGTCTATGGATAGACTTAACCTATTCTGAACTACCTATTAACTTATTTTCTAATGGTTCCTACAGACGCTCAATTCAGTTCGAGTCGGATGCCTAAACAATAATGAAAATGAAAATCCACAGCCTGCTTCCAGTCTCCGACCGGGTCAGGAATGGAATGAATGAAGCCCCTATCTAGCGGCGAGGATATGAACTGTGCCGGCTGCCGAGGCCTAACGCACTCCTCTGGGGCAATGATGAAATGAATGACAGATGAAATGAAATGATAGTGGGGAGTGTTGCTGGAATTAAATGTTGACAGGGAACACCGGAGTACCCGGAGAAAAACCTGTCTGCCTCCGTTTGGGCCAGCACAGATCTCACATGGAGTGACCGGAATTTGAACCACGTACTCAGCGGTGAGAGGCCGGCGTGCTGCCGCCTAAGCCACGGAGGCTTCGGATGCCTAAAATATAATATTAAGCTTAATTAAATACTAACAACAAGAATGTATAACAGGCAATAAAACCAGAAGATATTTCGACGAGTACGAGCTACGAAGAATGTCACACAACACAATGCTCCCTAGCACATATTTACTTGCGAACTATTAATACAAGTCTAAGGCATGTTCAAAATAGTAAAGAGTCATGTATGACTAAACAGTATCCAACACCAATCTAGGCTACAATTAACCCAATACCTAGACATTTTGTGACTTAAAAATCTATATATTTTTCCACAAACTTCTGACAAGAGTTTATCGAACGCCAAATTTATCAGCATTTCAACACTATAGTTAATGACTATGATGAACTGGTTCACTTCTCTGTGTCAGTATTAACCCCACTTTTTACTCAAGGAATAAGTTGAAAGAAGCCTTTATAGAAAGATAGAGCTGCAATACTTTAAGACAAGCTTACAACAAGAATGTTTGACAGCACTAACGCTACCCCATAATTATATCTAACACCACAATGTATAAATCTCTATATATAAAAATCAATCTTACGTGATAGTTTGTCTGTGGGTGTGTGTGTATGTCTCCTATGCATTCATATACCACTCAACCGATTGCGATGAAACTTGGGTGAGATGTTGAGAACACTCTAAGGAAGGTTTCTGACTTAGTAAATCCATTTTACAATAGGTAGCGCACGCGTAGATTCAACAAATGAGCGACGATGCGCGAAGCATTTCAACAAAGTCCCGTATGTGTTCATATACCATTCGTCCGATTGCGATGAAACTTGGGTGAGATGTTGAGTACACTCCAAGGATGGATTCTGACTTAGTAAATCCATTTTACAATAGGTAGCGCACGCGTAGATTCAACAAATGAGCGACGATGCGCGAAGCATTTCAACAAAGTCCCGTATGTGTTCATATACCATTCGTCCGATAGCGATGAAACTTGGGTGAGATGTTGAGTATACTCCAAGGAAGGTTTCTGACTTAGTAAATCCATTTTACAATAGGTAGCGCACGCGTAGATTCAACAAATGAGCGACGATGCGCGAAGCATTTCAACGAAGTCCCGAATGCATTCATATACCATTCGTCCGATAGCTATGAAACTTGCGTAAAATGTTGTGTACACTGCAGGGAAATTTTCTGGCTTAGTACATCCACTTTACAATAGGCAGCGCACGATTTGATTCAACAAATGGGCTACGACGCGCGAAGCATTTCAACAAAGTCACGTTTGCGTTAATATACCATTCGTCCGATAGCGATGAAACTAGGCTGAGATTTTGTGTGCACTCCAGGGAAGGTTTCTAGCTTAGTAAATCCCTTTAAAAATAGGTAGAGCACGAGTAGAATCAACAAATGAGCAACGGCGCGCGAAGCGAGACAACAAAGTCCCATTTAATTTCATATACCATTCATCCGATAGCGATGAAACTTGGGTGAGATGCTGTGTACACTCCAGGGAAGGTTTTTGGCTTAGTACATACATTTTACAATAGGTAGCGCACCAGTAGATTCAACAAATGAGCGATGACACGCGAAGCGTTTCAACAAAGTCCTGTATATAGTCATATACCATTCGTCTGATAGTGATAAATGTTTGGTGAATTGTTGTGTACACTCCAGGAAAGGTTTCTGGCTAAGTAAATCCATTTTACAATACGAAGCGCACGTTTATGTTAAACAAATGAGTGACTACGCGCGAAGCGTTTCGACAACGTCCCGTATACGTTCACATACCATTCATCCGATTGCGATGAAACTTGGGTGAGATGTTGTGTACACTCCAGGGAAGGTTTCTGGCTGAGTACATCCATATTACAATATGTAGCGCAAGAGTAGAATCAACAAATGAGCGACGACACGCGAAGCGTTTCAACCAAGTCCCGTATGCATACATGTACCATTCGTCCGTACCTATGAAACTTGGGTGAGATGTTGTGTACACGTCATGGAAAATTTCTGGCTTAGTAAATCCCCTATACAATATGCAGCGCACAAGTTGATTCAACAAATGAGGGACGACGCGCGAAGCGTTTCAACAAAGTCCAGTATAAGGTCATATACCATTCTGCCGTTAGCGGTGAAACTTGGGTGAAATATGGTTGACACTCCAAGGAAGGTTTCTGGCTTAGTAAATACATTTCACAGTAGGTAGCACACGAGTAGATTCGACAAATGAACGACGATAGCGATGAAACTTGGGTGAGATGTTGTGGACACTTACGTGACGGTTTCTAACTTAGTAAGTACATTTTACAGTAGGTAGCGCACGAGTAGATTCAACAAATGAGTGACGGAGTGCGAATCGTTTAAACAAAATCAGGTATGCGTTCATATACTATTCATCCGATTGCGATGAAACATTGATCAGTTATTTTGTACCCGCCAGGGAAGGGGACTTAGTAAATCCATTTCACAATAAGTAGCGCAAGAGTAGATGCAACAAATGGGTGACGACGCGCGAAGCGTTTCAACAAAATTCCCTATTGCGTTCATATAACATTCTTCGATTGCGATGAAACCTTGATGAGTTATTGTGTACACGCCAGGGAAGGGCTTCGACTTAGTAATACATTTCTCAATAGGTAGCGCACGAGTAGATTCAACAAATGAGTGACAGCGCACGAATCGTTTAAACAAAAAACCCTATACGTGCATATACCATTCATCCGATTGCGATGAATCATTGATGAGTCATTGTGTACACGCCAGGGAAGGGTTTCGACTGAGTAAATCCATTTCACAATAGGTAGCGTACGATTAGATTCAACAAATGAGTGACAGCGATGAAACTTTTTGAAAGTTGTTGTGCACGCTCCCTCGAATGGTTCTAAATTAGAAAATCCATTTTATGATAGCTTAGAGGCAGTTAACATGTTGTGTATCCAAAAGCACTTCAAGAAACAGAATTTCAACGCCAACACTTTCTTTGATTGGCATTGCAACGCATGCCGGGTACAGCTTGTAAATTATATTTTGATAGGATTTTTAGAACCCATCATACATGTATCGCCGAATTTTATGAGGACATCCGTTTATCTTGGACTTACATAAATACTAAACTCTTCAAGATACATTTTTTTGAAAGACTTTCTTATTTCACTTTCTGAGAATACCATGTAAACATTTGTTAGCCTATTTTCATTTATGAAAAAATAGGCTTATGAGATCACCTTTTGTCCGTGAGTCTGTCTGTGTGTGCGTGTGTGTGATGGTGTATGTGATGGTGTGTGTCCCCCCCTAATAAATTCTAAACGGCTGGAGCGATTTCAATGAAACTTGGTAAGTTCATAGCAATATTCTGGACAACCCCGACCGTGTGTCCTTCAAAGTTTGTTACGTCTCACCAATCCAACATGGCGGCTGTGCGAAATATTTCACCAGCATTCAATATCGCCGAAACTATTGCCGATATCACCCTGGAATATTTTACGGTGATAAAGAGAACTACTAGAAGTTCACCTATGTGACTTTTGAAAACCTGGTAGCTACAAAACCAACATGGCGGCCAAGCAAAGTTGCGACTTTTAAACAGACGTTTCTCGGGATTTAACCAACCAAACGCAAAGATACTTGGTATAGTATATGATTATACACATTGTAATGCACCGACATCTAAGTTCGTTGAATTGTTTACATAACCTCAAGATGGTGGCTGTGCGAAATATTTCACCGGCATTCTATATCTCTGAAACTGTATCACTTGAAATTTTGTACGGAGATAAAGGGCACTACTGGAAGTTCATCTATAAGACTTTCAAAAACCGGTTAACTAAAAAACGAACATGGCGGCCAAACGAATTTAAAAATTTTAAATGGACCTTTCTCGCGATGTAATGTTCCAAACGCAATGAAATCTGGTACAGGAAATGTTTATACACATTGTAATGCACTGGTATCTAATTTAGTTCAATTGTTTACATAACCTCAAGATGGCGGCTGTGCGAATTTTAAAATTACATTTTTATTTCTTGTGTCGTAATCATGCGATCGAAGTGAAAGGTTGAATAATGAACCTACGCAATAATGTTTCTTTAATGGTACATGACTATATGGCCTACACATATAACAATCCAACATGGCGACCATCCGAAATATTTAGTCGGTTCTCAATATCTACGAATCTATTACAGTAATCAAACTGAAATTTTGTATGTTGATAGAGGCAATTAACATAAGTAGGATATATGGAAATAGGCTGTATAGTTCTTCACGGAACTACTTGTTGAATAATATTTATGTACTTGAGTTTTAAGTATTTTACTATTTTAATTTTGTAATACTAACAGTATATCTTTACATACAATCTGACGATAACCCAATGAAGGGTTGAAAACATGTTTCAAAACAATAAGTAATAAAGTATTAACAGGCGTCCCTTACTCTATGTATGAATATACTTATGTTAATACGTATAATCTTTACATTTTCCAACATGGCTAATATTTTTGCTTCGTTTATCCCGTAATACATTAAATATAAGCACGGAAACAATATTACAAAGAAGTGAACAGACATAGCATCTGAGTTGAACAGAACAGAAACATTCCGGAAAGAGATAATAACCATTGGAACTTATTACACTACCAATTAAAGTTATAAGCTATTTATAAGTACTATGAAGTACGTCACACTTTACTAAAACAATGTACACAATAAATCGCTCATGTTAGGGCAAAAGGGTATAAGTCAAAATAATATCACAATAAAATTATCGCAATTCCCTTCCAAACAATTACATAATCTCAGTTTTGGTAGCATTTCAACTTATACTCTTTTGCGCTAACAATCAGAGTATTCAGAATTGACTTAAGCCCTTTCGCACAAACAAAGTTATGGCAATTCCCTTCCAAACAAATGCATAATCTCAATTTTTGTATTCTTTTGACATACTTTTTTGCCCTTACATGAGCGAATTGCTCTGTAGTCGCAACCACCTGTAGGCCTCGTGCAGATTGTTCATTGACAGAACGGGTGTATAAAGCACACTGCCTGATTTGAACCACCGAGCACGGAAGATAGAGGAGAGGATCGCTCTGACCAGTCACTCACCTTGGAGGGTCAAATAGATGTGTCCCTTTATGATCAGCCAGATCAGCCGTGACTACTTCCGGGTTACCCACCATTACTTGCTCGGGGTAAGTGCTCGTAAAAGTGTAAGCATGCATAAAATCATACTCAGAATGACTGTGGAATGAAATAAAGGTAGGTTGGAGTCATTCCTGACGTAATAGTAAGTCTAATATGTGACAGGGTGACAAATAACTAACCTATGTTCCAGAAGTAGCAATAAACCTCACATCAGTAGAACAGTGGATATTGTACTCACCTAAAACAAAGAGAATGTGGTATTAGCACACACACATCATACATTACGCTGAAAGGAATGGAGCAATGATATACATATTTCAATTCAATTTACAAAGAAAACTGGCATTTTCCAGATTTTCCCATCTGTTTTGCTAGCGAGTCGCTCCCCAGTGTACCAGTACGGGTTGGTATGGTGCACCTCATCAAGACGCTGGCAAGTACATAATGAGAGGGCCATTTCAAGGCTCTTGTAGCGCCATGAGCCCAATGACACACTGACTGGGGAGAGTCTCGGACAATATAGATTGAGAAACCTAGACGATATGTCGAAGAATGTTCTCGAATGAGAAACTGTTGTTATGGTCCTTTGAACTCCATTAATTCAACAAAATTATGTTAAATGGTCCGGCTAAGCTCAAATTATCAGCGTTTCGCCCCGGTGTACTATTGGGCTCGTCAGTTGGTACAGTACACCTCACCAAGACGCTGAAAAGTGCTTACTGAGTAGGCCAATGCAAGACAGTTTTCAGCGTCTTGGTGAGGTGTACTGTACCAACTGACGAGCCCAATAGTACACCGGGGCGAAACGCTGATAATTTGAGCTTAGCCGGACCATTTAACATAATTTTGTTGAATTAATGGAGCTCAAAGGACCATAACAACAGTTTCTCATTCGAGAACATTCTTCGACATATCGATAACCAAGGTAAGGTTTGCATTTGTTTTGAAAGGAAGACTATACTTCCTGAAGTGCTTTGGCAATGCTCGTGACGTCGATACGACATATTATAATGTGTATCAAACTGTCTTGCATTGGCCTACTCAGTAAGCACTTTTCAGCGTCTTGGTGAGGTGTACTGTACCAACTGACGAGCCCAATAGTACACCGGGGCGAAACGCTGATAATTTGAGCTTAGCCGGACCATTTAACATAATTTTGTTAAACCTAGACAAGTTCAAAACATTGATAATGATCAGCTCAATCGGAGTATCAGGCTTAATCTCTAAGTTTCTTTGAAAACTTCGACCATCAACTTGCCACAATGTAAGTTAGGAACATGAAAATATTTTACTGACTAAACGTATCTAACTCTGTCACGAGGAATGGCTTGGGTTTCCGAGTGGTTGAATGGTAGTTTGGTGATCCTCGTGGGGGTGCAAGAATATCGAGAAGGTGCAGCTGTTGTACTTCGAGCAACGTTTTATTTGATTGTCTATCCGTCAAATGTTACCAGCAAAACAAGATATTATTGGAGTATTAGTTGACGCAGTAGTTATAGCTTTTGCAAATGCGTTTAATGTCGTGCAGCATGACATGCTACTCCATAAATTAGCGTCAACGAAGATTGATAGAAGAGTAATTTAATGGATCCAAGAATTTTAAGGAATGTTCCCGGAAAGTGAAAGTCGAAGGCCCATATTCGGATGAAATTACCGTAATGTCGGGTATCCCTCAGGATAGTGTGATCGGACCCTTGTTAGTTTTGGCGTTTATAAATGACATACCAAATGGGATTCGCAGTGACTGCCGATTGCTTGCGGATGCATGTGTAATATATCGAAAGATACATGGAAAATCAAAAAGTTGAAGTTATTATTCCGGTTATTAAAGCTACAATTAAAGTTTTTATAATAATAATTAATATTATTGCTATCGGGTGATTTACTTAGTTAAGTTCTTCAATTAACTTTTACTAAAATAAATAAACTAAATTAAAATTGAAAGGCCACAAGACAACGCAGTACTACAAGATGACCTGAAACTGTTCTATCAGTGGGCGATGGAAAATAAAATGAAAATAAATATAAGAAAATATAGTCTCATAAAAATAGGGAAAGGGTGAAGGCAAGATTTTCAATATAACTTTGGCCACGGAATACTTGTAGAAGAAGATTCGTGCAAATATGTGGGTGTTCACATAAAGAATGATGTAAAATGGACCAGTCATGTAGGATGTGTAGTTCCTAAAGCTTATAAATCTCTGCACTTTGTAGTGAGGGTATTAAAAGGAAGTAGTGCCTGTGCTAAAGAATTAGGATATTTTTCACTTTCATAAACTTTAGAGTAATAATAGACGGGCGGATTTTATAATGACGAGAAGGTCAAGAGCAAATAAAAAAGTATTTCGAATCAAATGCACATTGAAATTAGGAAAGTGAGATCTGAAAGGCATAAAAGGCAAAGAAGAAGAGTTGGATAGATAACTGTCTAGGGAAGAAATCAATACTGATATAATTAAACAAACAAAGGAAGAAAAAATAAGGCAACGTTATTAAATATATTTGTAGTGATAGAATTTCTCAAAACATAATATAAATACATCAATGTAAAAATATAAGAATGCATATAACAATTAAAGTACAAATGAAAACATAATAATATAAGCTACAGATTAGCCATACAAAATGATTGAATATACGAGGATAAGAAGAATAAATGTATACAAAAATGAACAAAGAAGTGCAAATACCCAGTAGTCCTGTAACAAGGATTTCAATGTATTTTCTACCCCTTATTATCCCCGTTTTGAACGGGGTCGGGGATGAAATGCGATGAAAAACTTATGTGGCAGGTGGTTCTTACGGCTGGATGCCCTTTCTGATGCCAACCTCACGACAGGAGTCAATGAGAGATGAAATGAATGAAGATAAATGAAACTGGGCAAGGATATGGAAGGAAGCGGCCGTGACTTGTCAGAAGTTATCGTCCCAGCATTGCCGGGAGTTGAAAATGGGAAACCACGGAAAACCATTTCAAGGATGGCCGACGGTAGGGCTCGAGCCCACGTGTACTGATAGCTCGGCCCCATGACCTAGCGCTGCGCGTTAGCGATCGTAGCTACCGCTGTCGGTGTGGCAAGGATTTCAATAATAATTGAAATTTATGAAAACATGTCTTTATTTGCGTACTGAAATGAAACGACGACAACAACAACAACAACAACAACAACAATAAGAAGAAGAAGGGGAGGAAGAAGAGATGAAGAGGAACGTCGTATAATCCAAATGAAGCCAGTATGTAAGCCATTAGGCATCGCGTCGACAAGCTCTTATAGCACAGAGTAGCAGAGTGGGTAGCGACTCGTATACCTGCTGGGATAAATGTACAAATCCTCATCCACAGTATGCCACCCACAGAGAAGCGGTCACGGTTATTATGAATGGAGCATTACAACACGCCTTATTTTACCAACTACCACTTGTGTTCATGGGTCACGCGGACCACATCACTTGATAACGCGGGCATAGCTTTCTCATGAAGCATATTGTCGTATTTCCATGTATTAAACAAGATGTTCAGTAAAGAACATGTAGCCTACTTTCTCCTAAATGCTCCTTTTCAGGGAGCATGATTGAATGTTGGTTGTAGTAGCTTGTTGAAATACAACGTGCTATACGGATATTGAACAAGAATATGAGGTGCCCTTTGCTAGTGCTATCTCTGTACCAAATTTTGTTCAATTCGGTTTTACTGTGTTTGAATTGATAGGGGGTATCGATTTGCACACATACATGGCCACCATATGCAAAGTATTGGACTGATGACCTTGTAGCTTGGTCAAAGAACGCTTCTCACATAAAGGTATGTTGTTGCAAAATTTGGTAGAGATCAGATCATTAGGTTGGTCGTAATTTGATTTAAGCTTTTTACATTTGTGTGGCCTCCATTACGTTTCCGTCAAGATGGCGGCGATATAAAACACGAACTTGAGGTGCCCTTTGCTAGTGCTACCTCTGTTCCAAATTTCGTTCAATTCGGTTTCACAGTGTTTGAAAAGATATGGCGAATCGATTTGCACACATACATGGCCGCCATCCGCAAATTATTGGGCTGATGACCTTGTAGTTTGGTCAAAAGATTCTTTATACATAAAGATATAAAGTTGCTAAATTTGGTCGAGATCAGATGATAAGGTTGGTCGTAATTTGATTCAAGCTTTTAACATTTGGGTGGCCGCCATTGTGTTTTCGTCAAGATGGCGGCAATATAAAACATGACACTGAGGTGACCTTGCTAGTTCTACCTCTGTACCAAATTTCGTTCAATTCGGTTTCACCGTGTTTGAATTGATAGGGGGAACAGACATTCAGAGTACACACACACACACACACACACAGACTCACACACAGACAGACACACAGTTTTTGGCCCTGTGTAGATCTCATAAGTCTAGTTTTATTTTTTGCAAAAATCGAAAGTAGGCTAGAAACTATAGTGTTGGAAATTGATAACGTTGGAATAAGGAATGATCGTAACACTTATTCCAACGTTTTAATTCGTGGAAAATGAAGGAGAAGCCAGCAGCAGGCTACCATTTACAATACGAATCTTGGAAGACGCTAAACAGACTGACAACTGGTGTGAGTCGGTGCAAAAGCAATTTAATGAAGTGGGGATACAGTGCAGAAGGACTTTGTAGATGTGGTGAATGACAAGACCCTGAGCACCTTCTGAATTGCAGCATGTAATCAAGACCATGTGCTATGCAGGACTTGATAGAAGCCAATGACTGTGCCATTCTAACAGTTGAACAGTGGAGAAATGAAATTTAGTGCAATTTATATGTATATTTGTATGTGTTTTGGACTCAGATAAATAAATAATAGTACATTTTGCAACGAGCCTATAATGGCAATAATTAAGACACCACTATGTTTATAAAACGAGTGTAAGCGAGTTTTATAATTTCCATAGAAGCGTCTTAATTACCATTATAGGCGAGTTTATGTTCGACGATAATTATAACTTTCTTATATGCTTTAACATAAATATTCATAAATATCTGTCGATAGTCAGCCACTTGAATTTTGTGATCGGAGTGCGAGCGCTGGGTATGATATCCCTGTCTTTCAAGCTCTCTGACTGACCGACGCATGCGTTCTGTGTGCTTGCAATGCCATATTATGCAGGCCATATGTTTACATCTGCCGTCCCTCACGAATATTGTCACCGGAGTCGTTTGAAGGCAATGCGCTGTGTAGAAATTAGAGTTGGTGATATTAAGATACAGTGCTATTTCTTGTCTCATATTCGCCAGTTTATTTACGCGAACATATGGATGATGCGTATTCCATGTCGGTAATTTATATAGAAAGATGTTGTGTTTATGTCCGATATGTTGGATTTTGAGCGCAAGCGCGAAGGTATCCTTTCCTAATTGGTCAATGAATGAGCTCTGATTGGCTGGAGAAACTGTATCTTAATGAAAAACAATGTTATAATGACCATCATTATGATACAGTTTTCTGGCACATAATGCTTACATTTGTACATCGTCGAACATAAATTCCATTATTTCTCCATTACTTCACAAATACTTACCAAACTATCAGTTCTATTTCCACTTATATAGTTTCAAATCCACATCTCTTCTATTCCACGCTGTTTTTATCAAGACTTATATTTTTCATGTTTTTCTTACTTAACACATTTTGTAACAGATCTGGGTTTTTAAAAATTTTAATGTGTGAGCTTTTGGACGATGAATATTCTTAGTATTTTGGTAACATCGTCTGTTATGGCAAATGTATATTAAGTATGTGTTCTTGCACATTTTAATGTCCTAAATTACGTTGAAGAAGGTCACAATATGACTGAAACCGGTACGATATTAAAGTACAATATATATTAACTTATGGTTATATAAATTTTATTATAATTACATCGTCAATAAGGAATCGGGCTATTATGTTAATTTTTCAGTCATTTACCCCTATATAACTTTAAATTGATATTAAATATTTTAAGTTGAGATAACGTTTAAAACAAGTAGTTCCGTGAAGAACTATACAGCCTATTTTCATATATCCTACTATTATTACCTGCCACTATCAACATACAACATTTCAGTTTGATGGCTGTAATAGATTCGTAGATATTGAGAACCGACTAAATATTGCGGATGGTCGCCATGTTCGATTTTAATGTATGTAGGTCTTAGAGATATGTACTGTTACATGAAGATTATTGTATACGTGTAGTATTCAAACTTCAATCGCATGATTAGGACACAAGAAATAAAAACTTAATTTTAAAATTCGTACAGCCGCCATCTTAGGGTTATGTAAACAATTGAACTAAATTAGATGGCAGTGCATTACAATGTGCAGAAACATATACTGTACGAAGTTTAATTGCGTTTGGTTGGTTAAATCCCCAAAAACGTCCATTTGAAAGTCGCAAATTCGCTTGGCCGCCATGTTGGTTTTGTAGTTACCAGGTTTTCAAAAGGCACATAGGTGAACGTCTAGTAGTTCCCTTTATCACCGTACAAAATTCCAGGGTGATATCGGTAATAGTTTAGGAGATATTGAATGCTGGTGAAATATTTCCCACAGCCATCATGTTGGATTGGTGAGACGTGACAAAATTAAAAGGGCACGGTCGGAGTCGTCCGGAATAGTGCTATGAACTTACCGAGTTTCATTGAAATCGCTCCAGCCGTTTAGAAGTTATTATGAGACACACACACTCGCACACACAGACAGCCACACCGTAAAAGGTGATCTAATAAGCCTATTTTTTATAAATGAAAATAGGCTAAAAACGGACTCAAATTTGATGAAAACCATTTGTAATACAGTGTAAACAGTATCCCCCTAATGTGGGGGTTATAAAATCACAACTGCGTCCTTATGACCTTTATTGGTGGGGGTATAGTTCGACTGGCCACAGGAGGAAAAGGCAAGGAACCTCCTGGCGTAGTGGCTAGCAATTTTGTCAGCGCAGCGGTCCGGGTTCGATTTCCGGCTCTGCAAGAAATGCAATTCTCGTCTGACGGCTAGAACGGAGTACACTCAACCTCGTAAGGCAGAACTGAAAAGAGGTGGGTTCGATTTGTATCTCTGCCATCCTGGAAGTGGTATACCGTGTGGTACCTAAATGAAGGCCACTGTCGCTTCCTACCCAAATCTTAGCCCAATTACAAATGCACACACTAGTACAGCCAATGTAATGACACGGGTTATCAGGCAAATTCAACAAACACTCGAGTACATGTGGCTATATTACCACGATATCGCAAACCTCCTAAATGAATCAACTGTAGGCTTACTATAAGGTTGGTTATGAAATAGGTACAATCCGAGCATTATCCTATAAATAGTCTGGACACATCGAAGAAACACTACAATCAGGATGGTCACTGTCAACGCCAGAATTCGAACCCTCTAATCTTCTACCGCTAGACTTCCAGCCCACTACTATGTGGTGAGATCAGCGTAATCAGTCACGAACGTCTTGCCATGTGTGGGGAAGAGGGATGGATGTATTGCACAGTTTTCATACTCCCAGGATAAACTATGCAAGGCTTCTTCTTAACTCCTTTGTATTACTTAAATAATGTGTAGCCTAGTTTATTATGAGGATCTATCTATTAAAATGCCAATTTGTGTGACATTAACGTTAGAAGTTTTCGTGTAAATCCAGAAGAAAGAGAGAGAAACTGAGGTTAGTATACTGTATATTTCATCATCAAATAAGTATAACTTGCCACGGTGGGTGAGTGGTTATCGTGTCGGATTACCAACCCCAAGCTTGCAGGTTCCCTCCGGGCCGTGGTAAGTGATTTTTGAAAGGCGACAAAAATCACAAAACGCATGTCATACGATGTCGGCATGTTAAAGAACCCATTTGAATTCAGTAGGCGTGTTCATAATGGCAAAATTAACTCGGGATTTTCCGCCAACACAACTTTCTCCATTCTCTACTAGAAAGCGCCGTAGTGTCAAGAAGGTTAGATCTTTCATAGCGCTCCAAGAAACAACACAATTCGACATGCAAGATGCCCTCTGGGCGTCAAATAAAAAAGTTTGCACCCGGCAACCGAGGCCATGCGATATTAAAAAAGTATTATCATATAAGTATTATCCTAGAATTGAAAATGTTCTGACAAGTCAATTTTATATGTTGAGAGGATAGAAGATTAACTCATCGGCAACATGACGTCTCATTTCACAGCCAAGCGCAACATTCACACACACCAATAAATATCCCTTCTAAGGATTACATAATGCCACTGACAAGGCCGTGAGTTGATTTGCTTATGAAACACGATTCTTAACACAGCGTGGCTCATATGGACTGATGAACATCATAATGATGATAAATGCTGCCCAGTATTACACCAATCAGGTTTGCTCATCAAGTAAGTCACGCAAATATAGACCTGAATCGAATTTGAACAGGGACGAACTAGCGTCATTAACCATTACCAGTCTCTTAAAGGAAAGGGGGTTGAAAGTCTGTGAGGAAGTGTTGGTCTCGCAAATAATGACAGGGATGGACTCACGTCCAAAGGCATTGCCATTCTCTTGACGGGACTGTGCCATCATTGTATCGATAATATTAATGTATCCACATTCAAGGTTCATTTTGCCCTGAGCCATGAGATATGCCTATGCAGTTCTGAGACATTTGTAAGTGTTTTATTATGATATTTAAACTATTAGCATATATAGTTGTTAGATCGGATTAAACTCCATTTTTTTTTAATATGCAAAATTTTAAATTAAAATGTTTAAATATTTTGAGTTTACATGTTTAGTTTATATACTGAGTTGTAAATGTTTCAGAACTTTGGGTTCCATGGTTTCAGAGAAATAAGATGGTATGACAAATTTCATAAAAGCACGTTATACTTGGAAGTTTTTATAATTATTGACAGTTGCATGTATATTTTCTGCAGTACACTCAGGGTTATCCTAAGCATTTTACTTATCCAGATCTTTCTTCTTCCTCGAAATTCTAGCGATAGCTACAAACCACAGCCTTCTGAGTACAACTATTCCAAAATTATTTAGTTTACATGGCTGGGGGTCTCTCTGTCATTAGCGTGTACACCGGTGGTTACCATGGCAACAAGTGTTCGTCATATAAGCCTATGCATTCTAGTTTAGTAGTGACGAAGATATTTTGCTACAAGAACATCTTAGTTACTATTACTATTGTCGAAAGTTAATACGCCTCTTGTTCGCGGGATAATATGAACACGTAATATCCCTAAAGTTGCTAAAAGTCGTTGAATATTTTGATTTTTCTTCTAGCACCTCCGAGTGTAATTTGAAATTTTAGAGCTCAGTACTTCCAACTTACATTTTTGTTGTCACCCAACAAATCCCTAAGCAGTTGGACTAAATTCAAATGTCTTCGAAAGTGTCACTTTAAGTGCGCCTATGATATAGGTTTGTATGATTAACAAGGCAAATGGGTCATTACTGTGAATTACATAAAATGTTGCCTCAATAATAATAATAATATATTATGTTAGAATAATTAAATTGACCCCTACTGATATGGAAGAGATATGTAGGAAAAAAAGTGGGCAAGAAGATGGAAGGAAGTGACTATGCCATATTAGAAGAGAACATCACGTGGTGCGGTGGTTAACATTCTTGACGTCACAACAGAGGTGCGGGATTAATTCTCGGCTCTGCCTAGCGATTTAATTCCAGTCCATGGCCACGGATGCCTCCTTTCCAATCCTAATCTCAATTAAATAATAGTACATTATGCAAAAATCCTATAATGACCATAATTAAGACACGAGTATGTTTATAAAACGAGCGAAGCGAGTGTCTTAATTACCATTATAGGCGAGTTGCATACGACTGTTTATGTTCGACGATAATTATAACTTTATTTTAAGTTCGAATATAAGTATTCACAAATAACTGTCGATTCTGACAGTTTCTTTTACTGAACAGAGCGCATGGGACGCAGAGAATACATTGTATTCGACCACGGCTTCCTCGAATACCCCTTTATGACACTGGCCACGCAGTGAAATTTAAAATAGGAGGCCGTCGAAGTCAGCGCAGGTGCGATGCTCTCCTTACCTAATTGGTCAAACAACTGTATCGTAATGAAAATCTTGAGCTCTGATTGGTGGAGAACTTGTATCATAATGAAACTTGAACTATAATGATCCTCTTTAAGATGCAGTTTTCTGGCATATAATATTTATATTTTGGCATGGTCGAACATAAAAATAAATACACTTCTGCATATACCACAATAACACAAACCTTACATACACAAATAGTCAGGGCTAAATGACCACGAGGTCGCAAGTCTCTGAATGAATTAACAACAACAACAACAACAACCTATTAGAATATACCATCCCAGCATTTCCTGGAGTTTAAAATGGGAAACCATTGAAAACCATTTTATGACGACTTATTTTGACATTCAACACACCCAACCATCCAGTCTGGAGAGAACCTGTCCCCATTGCTTAGCGCCTTAGCACGAGTTCTTGGACGAATACTGTATGTTTTATAACCTGTGTTATTGTGAAGGTGTACCCTTATCTATTAGATAGTTGGTTAAATTCTTACAATTATGTGAATGTTTAAGAACGATTCCATATCCTAATACACGTGCATTGCTATATCAATTCCTTTCTCACAGTACTACGGATATGTTGATGTGTTTGTTTTCGAGTTCTCGTTTCCTGCCTTGCGACAGACTCTCTAACAGAAAACCTCGGGCTATTTTCTCGTGTCCACTTAAAGACATAATTGTCGAACTCCTCAGAATAAATCAGTTGTACTTATGTGTAATTTAATATTTAAATTATAGAAAGTTGACGGCGGTCATTTCAAAACAGGAAGAAAGTTCTGCTCAATTGACATCTCACTAAAGGGTCACATGACGAATGCAACACGACAGACTGTACAGAAACTACAGATATATTTCTCAACCCGATGTCAATATTTTGCTCCTCATTTATTCTCACTGGGGTGATGGGAGGGGGAGGAAGAGGACGAAGAGCTATGTTGAAACCAAATTGGTACAAGTTTCGGTTAAATGTATAACCTTCATCAGCTCTACATTAATGGATGTTGTCTTTACCATAAAAATAGAAAATATGAAATCAAAACATTGAGCATGAATCGAAAAAAATAGTAATGGTAAGCTGTAGGAAGGAAACTTAAGAACAAACAGAAATATAAAGATTTCATTGAAGTTTGCGGTAAAAACTTGCAATTATATATATATTACTGTAGGGTTAAATACGATATGAAAAGTATTGTTTTACTGATCTGACTACAAAGAGTATTGTATTGTATGTCTTTATTTTTTCTTTGTCAATTTTACCCTCCAGGTTGGTGGTTCCCACGGACTCAGCGAGGGAACTCACCACTACCGCCTCTATGGGTAGTGTCCTAGAGCTGGGCACACTTGGTCGGAGTGGATACAACTGGGGAGGTGTGATCAGGCGGCCTCACCTGCAAAGCGAACAGGGGCCTCATGAGAGATGGGAAGGGAAGGGAAGTTTGGGATGGATAGGCAAGGAAGAGGGAAGGAGGTGGCAGTGGCCTTACAGGAGGAAGTGGGAAACCACGAAAAACCACTTCGAGTATGGCTGAGGTGGGAATCGAACCCTCTCTACTCATTTGGACCACCCGAGGCTGAGTAGACCCCGTGACAGTCCTCATACCACTTTTCACTTTCGTGGCAGAGCTGGGGATCGAACCCAGGACCTTCGGGGCGGCAGCTAACAATGATGACCGCTACGCTACGGATGCGACGGTTGTATTGTATCTCTACCCCGTATTATTCCCGTTTCCAATTCCAGTGCTATTTAATGGTTCCACGTGCTCCTTAGGGGGCTGAACGAATATAATAATAATAATAATATTAGCACCACTTCTTAAGACCGGCAAACTCAAACAGGTTACTGATGTCTTCTCCCGATATCAGATATTGATCGCTGCAATTCAGGAAACAAGATTCACGGATGAACAGTGCTTCGAGTCACAAGGTTATAGAATATTCAAAGGCAAGACCGGTAAACGTGTAGTAAAAACCATCCCACACTTAGGCACAGGATTTATTGTCAACAGGAAGATTTTGGGTTCGATTGTGGACTTCACATCCCCTAACAGCCGAGTCTCTACTCTTTCTTTTCGGTGTACAAATAGAGTTTATACAATGGTGAACGTACATGCGCCAATCAATCAGGCGAATAAGAAGGACCCGGAAGGAACAGACGCATTCTGGGAGGAGCTAGAATATATCCTCTCAAAGGTACCTGACAAACATACCATCATTCTCCTAGGGGATTTCAATGCCCAGCTTGGCAAAGAACTAAAATATCAGAAGATTATTGGAAACTACCCAGCTCACAGGAGAACTAATCGTAATGGAGAGAGGCTTGTGGAGTTATGCAGAGCATTCAATCTGGTCCTAAAGTCAACGGCGTTCAAACACCTACCCAGAAAATAGAAGACCTGGATTTCTCCAAATTCCAACCTTGGTGAATTCCAAATTGATCATGTCGTCATTGCACGGAAAGCGCAACGAGAGATCCAGAACGTGAAGGTTCTGAGAAGTGGCAACTTAGACTCGGACCACTACCTTTCGCAAATCAAAGTTAGACTAATTCCAAGAAATAACAAGAAGATTACTCCAAGAAAAACTGATAAGTTTGACAGAGGCAAACTAAGGAGCAACCAAGAATTCACCCACAAGTTGGAAACTTTAAATCCAGAGAATTGGGAACAGTTACAAGAGGCTATAGTCAGAACTGCAAAGGAGACTGTCCCACTCACAAAATCAAGAAAGCATCCTTGGTGGGATCATGAATGTGATACAGCAGTTCAGCTAAGACAGGTTGAGTGGCAGAAATGGAATTGCCACAAAAATGAAGAGAATAGGGTCAAATTCCTAAACGCGAGAAAATCTGCATCAAAAACCATCCGTGGTGTGAAACGTACGTTTAATAGGGAACAGTTGGTACAGATTGAGCAAGACTTCCAGAAAAATAACACACGTAACTTGTATAAAACCTTCAAGCACAGTCTGAACAAATACAACCCCCCAAGTCTACAGTTTAAAGATTCCAACGGGAAATTGGCTCACAATGATAAAGATTATTGCCAGATTCTAGCAAGTTATTTTGAAAACCTCCTCAACTGTGAGGCTCAAGTGACCCCTTTCGTTTATGAAATAAATCCAAACATCCACCCCGATTCGTCCCCACCTACAAAGGCTGAAATCACGAAGATAATCCAAGAGTTGAAGGACAACAAGGCACAGGGTGAAGAGTTGATAATTGCTGAACTGTGGAAACATGCAGGGGAAAAGGCAATCGACAAGCTTGTTGCAATTATTCAAGAGATCTGGGAGAGCGAAAAACTCCCAAGTGGATGGACCTCTGCGGTAATTCATCCACTACATAAGAAAGGGAAGAAAACCGATGTGAACAATCACCGTGACATCTCTCTTCTGTCAATAACTTACAAGATCCTCTCAAAAGCTCTACAGAATAGGGCGGATCAACAAATCGATCCACAACTGGGGGAATACCAAGGGGGTTTCAGAAAGGGACGGTCATGTGCTGAGCAGATTATGAATCTGAAGTCTATCCTTTCATATCTGAAACTCAGGAACAGGGAATTCGTGGTGACCTTTGTTTATTTTAGAAAAGCGTACGTCTCAATTGATCGAACCACCCTATTGCAAATCCTTGAACAAGACACAATCAATTATCTAGCAAACCCTGACCAACACCACCTCCAAAGTGAAATTCAGAGGAGAGATGTCTGATGCCTTTGAAATCAGGACAGGAGTGAGGCAAGGAGATGGGCTATCACCGCTTCTCTCCAATTGTGTTTTGGAAAAGGTCATCCGAGAATGGCGGAAGGAAATGAAAAATTCAAGGGTAGAAAATGGAGTAAGGCTAGGGTACAAGTATATGAATCTTACAATCGACTGTCTAGCCTTTGCAGATGATCTAGTGATCTTTTCAGATTCCATTGGTACGGCAGAAGAACAACTTAACCAACTGAAAAATCAAGCACTGAAGGCTGGGCTTCAAATCTCCTTCGAGAAGACACAATTCATGACAAACATAAAATCAGCGCCCAGGGAACTGGAGGTCGGACTAGGAAAAGTTCAGAAGGCAGAAATGTTTAAATACCTCGGTGAATGGATAGAGCCTAACCTATCAGAGAAAGAAGCCTTCGTGTCACGCATTAATAAAATGGAAATGGCATACAACCTGACTAAAGACATCTACAATAAGAGATTGATATCCTTAAACGCCAAAATTAGACATTACTGCACTGTTATTCGACCAGAGGCTCTGTATGCGGCAGAGACTCTAACAATGAACAAGAAAGGTCTAATGGAAAAACTAGAGGCGAAAGAAAGGAAGATTTTGAGGAAAATCCTGGGTCCTATCAAAGAAAACAGCGAGTACAGAAGGCGTCACAACCACGAATTATACAAGCACGTGGAGAAGATCAGTGACACGATTCGAAAAAGAAGGATTGCCTTTTATAGCCACGTGACACGAATGAGCCCAGGCAGGATATCAAAACGGATATTGACGTACTTTCAGGATAAGAAAACCAAAGGGGCATGGTTCACGGAAGTTGAGAAAGATCTACGTGAAATGGAAATTTCTCCTAAAGATATCCAGGAGCGTGTTCCACTTCAGGAAAAACTACGTACGCACAAAGGTTTCCAGGAAAAGCCGAAGCTGAAGACAGGGGAGGTGTGGTCCCAAGAGAGAAAAGAACAACACCGGAGACGAATGCGGGAACACTGGGCGGTAGTTAAAGCTCGGAAGAAGAGACAGTTGAACTGACGTGGTCCCTAGTTGGCCGAATCGAGGAAAGGAGAAGAAGAAGAAGAATTAGCACCAGAAACAGAAGAGCACGCAATCGTCTTGTGTGTGTAACATTTGAAGTGGAGCAAACAAACCTTTCCTCTTGCCTCACACTAGTCCAGTTGTATTGATAGACAGATGTAAACAGTTGCTAGTGCACTCACTTCAAACCGGCCAAGACTCATCAGACGTGTAATAGCAAGGCCTATTTTGCCACTATAATTTGTAAACGAAACACTTCTGACAGAAAATGAATTTCCTTGATCAAGGAGAGTGTATAGTCATACATGGTGAACATCTGTAAGAAAAATGAAGGAACATAATAACGTCACATAGCAGAAATTTTGTCCCTGAGACGACGATTTGCAATTTGACTTCTATTTACATGTATGAAACCCCTGATAGGTTCTGAGTCATTTTCTTGTAATTAATTCATCAGGTTTATATATAAGGTGGTGTATTCGTAACCATCACGCTATATGCGCATGTTTTCCCGTGGTTTATCGTGCTCATAACGGATACTCAATGATGATAGCAAGGCCGCGCGGAGGTGTAGTTTACATCTCAGCAATAAACCTAGTAAGACATGAAGCAGCAAATAACTTCCGGGTACCTTTCAACTAACGGAGAATCTCCTCTGATACCCGAAAGGTGAGGTGTTGGCTTTGTTTTCTACATAGTCTTTATTTTAAAATTTATTTATACACAAAGCGTGTAACAATTGATTATTATCACAGGACACCAATTCGTATTGAAAATCCACAGCCTGCTTCCAGTCTCCGACCGGGTCAGGAATGGAATGAATGAAGCCCCTATCTAGCGGCGAGGATATGAACTGTGCCGGCTGCCGAGGCCTGACGCACTCCTCTGGGGCAATGATTAAATGAATGACAGATGAAATGAAATGATAGTGGAGAGTGTTGCTGGAATGAAATTTTTACAGGGAAAACCGGAGTACCCGGAGAAAAACCTATCTGCCTCCGTTTTGTCCAGCACAGATCTCACATGGAGTGACCGGGATTTGAACCACGGACTCAGCGGTGAGAGGCCGGCGTGCTGCCGCCTGAGCCACGGAGGCTCTACCAATTCGTATTATCTTTGTTAAATATCACAACTCCCATACCAACCTCACCAAAGCAACTTATTCAACAAGTGAGCATCACACTGCCGACTCGTAAACAAATAACTAACTAACTTATCTTCCAGTGAGTGGTTTCATATAAGTTATGCCTCCACATCACTCTTCTCTCAATGTGGGAACTTTTTTAAAAACAAGCTGAACCTAGCTTAGTAAATATTGGTCTTTTGTCCTTGTTGATTCATTTAGGGGCCTTGCGACATCGTGGTCAAGTAGACCCGTGCACTTCGGTGTGTGTAGAATCTGTCTGATATAACCTTTCTGTGAATCATTTTAATGTTTCTCGAACATTTTGAATTGTATGAATGAATGAATGAATGAATACTGGAGACCGTATGTTTGAGTGTGTGTGTGTATGGTTGTGGCTGTTGATAGATAATACTGTTGATATTAGAACTTTACAGACAATCATTCAAATGTAATCCAATTACTAGGACATGCGAAAAATGACCTCAAATAAATTACATATGATTGAAATATATATACGGGTACTGAATATTTGTTTTAGGATGAAGAATAGGGATAACACTAAAGGACGACATGTTTCGCTCGTCAAACGAGCATCATCAGATCAGAACATTTTTAGGAGCTTCTATAAAAGCAGTTGATATTGAAATCTGAGAACAATGTCAGCTCCTTAACCACTATACATACAGTTATTTCTTTACATCAGAAAATTCGTTGTCAGTGCAGCTTGTAGATATTACACAACTTCAGATAAGTGTCCATATTAGATCTCCCAACACGTTGTTGTTGTTCGAGTCTTCAGTCTTTTGACTGGTTTGAAGCAACTCTCCATGCCTTCCTGTCCTGAAATAATCGTTTCATCTCTACATAACTACCACACCCTACATACGAGGCAATCTGTTTAACATATTCTAACCTTGGTCTACCCCTACAGTTCTTGTCCTCGACCCTTCCTTCCATAACTAAGCTTGCTATTCCTGGGTGTCTTATGATGTGTCCTACCAACCTATCTCTTCTCTTCATTAGCAGTCGCCAGATACATCTCTCCTCTCCCACTCGTCTTAATACCTCTTCGTTTGTAACCCTATCTACCCATCTGATCTTCATCAGTCTCCTGTAACACCACATTTCAATCGCTTCAATTCTCATCTTTTCTGCTGCACCAATAGTCCAAGATGCACTTCCATAGAGTGCCACGCTCCAGACAAAGGCTTTCAAAAATGACTTCCTAATACCTAAATCTATATTCGAAGTAAACAGATTCCTTTTTTGTAGAAATCCTTTCCTTGCCTGAGCCAACCTACATTTTATGTAGAGTACACTGAGTCCATTTCTGCATTAATTTGCAATTCTACAGTAGTTTAGGGCTTATTGTGACACAGCAATAATAGCCACACCTTCATAGATTAGTTGATGGAGAGAGACTGTTTTTTGATGAGGTAGTCAATTCTCAGTTTTGCAACATAGTAGATACCGTATATACATACAGTAGACACTCGCTAATCGGACATGTCTTAGACCATTAAGTTGGCATTTTAAAACACACAATTTGAATAGGCTAAAGAGTTTAATATAAAGTAGGGTACATTTATTGAAAAACTATACTTTAAAAATTAAGTAAAATAATAATACTGCATGTATTATTTGTATGACAACCTCGTAGCGCAGTGGCTAGCATTGTTGGCTGTGTCTCCCCCCCCCCCCCCCCCCCCCCGAGGCAACGGGCTCGATCCCCGGCTCTGCCAAGAATTTAAAAGGTATGGTCTGGCACGGGGTCTCCCAGCCTCGATGCAAAAAGTGAACCTGCCAGATGCTATGGCAGGAGGAGGAGTGGAAAGGAACTGGCCACCCTATTACATGCAAACCCCGGCTCGGGATCCTGGTTAGTGATCCCTTGACAAAGACAAGGACTCTAATTCAGTTCGCCTACGTCCTTGGAGGGGATATGGCACTCAATATATATATTATTTGTATGTACTGCCCGATTACCGAGCGGTCACCCATCAAACCCGTCCGACTATAGAGCTGACCATTCCCACACGAAAAGCGCTCAAAAAGTCCGATTACTGGAAATGTCGGACTCTTGAACGTCCGATTAGTGAGCGCCTACTGTAGTTCTTTTTTGAAATTCTGGATGTTTTAGTATTTTACCAGTAATAATTGCCACATTTTCTGAGTTTTCGACGGTTTCCTTTTGTTTTTGAAGGCTGGTGACTGTTAGTGGATGTCATTGTAGGTTTGGTAGTGTTTTGTAGATCTATATGTTTGGATCTGATGATGCACGTTTGACGAGCGGAACAATGCCAGCCCATAGTTTTCTACCTCTTCTGCAGTCCAAATTCACGTGTACTTTTTACAGGTTATTTTTCACATGCCCCAGAAGTTGGGATTACATTGTGTTGACCGACTGAAAAGATACAATATCAATTTTTAATAAGGCAACACTACAGAGGTGTGCAAATTATTTCAAGGAAATAAGGAATGTAAATCAGTCACAATTGTTTATTCAGAATCTTTTTATGATCAACTGCTGGCATCTTTTGTTACCCTACTTAGTAATATTTTCTTCCCCGTGGTCTTACATCTTTTCCTATAAGTAATGGCGTCTGAAAATTTTAGGAATTGGGGATTTCGAGGGATACATGAGTTGGGTCCGTTTCCTATTTTTTTTTAATTGCCTTTGGAATATACGAGGGCTATTCCAAAACTAAGGTCCAGTCAGAAAAAAAAACATCCAAAATAAAACTTGTTTCCAAAACAATTGCTTTATTGACATTCCTTACGTCTTTCTCTATTATTCTACATAATTTCCATACTTATTTACACAAGCTTTTGAATGTCTGAGTCGTACAACTCGGCCGCCTGCGAAGCTAACCAGTCTTTTACAGCTTCTTTCACTTCACCATCTGTATCGAAGCACTTGCCGCCAAGAAACTCCTTTAGGTAGCGGAACAGGTGGAAATCACTTGGCGCCAAGTCCAGACTGTACGGTGGATGGTCCATCTGTTCCCATCCAAATTTCTTGATTAGAGTTTGCGTGTCTTTCGCAGTATGGGGTCTGGCATTGTCATGCAACAATAACACTCCAGACGACAATTTTCGAAAATGCAAATGTTCAGACACAATTCTGTACACTGCCCTTACTTCACAATCGGCGGGCTGATCAATTGTCTTAAACATTGTGAACTGACGCTATCAACAGCATACAGAATCAGTCACAACGCTACTGGTGACTTTTGCCGCGCAAGGCGTGCCAGGAGTCGGCGCACATGCGTGTTTTGCCCTTGGCGCCGCTTTCAAATATTTATGGCGAATCGGACCTTACTTTTGGAATAGCCCTCGTACCCTCTAAATCAGGTGATTTTAATCCATAGTTCATGAATATTTCAATAGTTAAAGAGCGGATCATAAGTAAAAGGAATCCAAATCCCTCTCTTCTAAATCCACATGAAAAGTAGGCCTAATCAAAACAAAACGTGTGGCATTTTGCATTAGCAAAGCTCCTCTGTTAGTAGAAATACTAAAAAATCATAAACTTTGAGTTTCTTAGAAGAAAATATAATTAAGACTCTTGGTTAAACATTTGAGGTAATTTCGGCGCCTTGCAAACATATTTAGTGCATTAAGCCGTGATAAGTAAAAAGGAGAATTTGGAAAACTGGCATCTTTTCTAATAATTTGCACATCTCTGTAAAAATGGATTCAAAGCTATATATAGCCTGGATAATACTGTAGTAATAATAATAATATCGTATGGTCTGGGGGGCCGGGTGCAAACTTTGTTATTTGACACCCAGAGGGTAGCTTGCATGTCGAATTTCGTTGTTCCTTGAAGCACTATGAAAGTCAAGGAGGTTAGATATCTAAGTTCCTTGAACACTATAGCGCTTTCTACTAGAGAAATGAGGAACTTTGTGTTGGCGGAAACTCCCGAGATTAATTTTGCCATTATGGACACGGCCTACTGAATTCAAATGGGTCCTTTGACATGCCAACATCGTATGACATGGTGTCGCAAATTTTGCCGCCTTTCAGAAATCACTTACCACGGCCAGGAGTGAACCTGCAAGCTTGGGGTTGGTATACCGACACGTTGACCACTCACCCACCGTGGCGAGCTAATACTGTAGTGTATTACTATTTTGTTCGTGTTTGTCGTTCTTGCTCAAAGTCTACTTTTAAAATTGACTATTATTATATATTGTCGCACCTGGATTCTGTCTGGCAATAAAGAAAGAATACATGCATACAAATTGTATCACCATAGGAATCTGAAACGACCACAATGTCTTAGCCCTTAAATGAAACAACATACTGTAAATGTCGTGAGACACATTGTGTTCTTAAGCAGATGACCTTGTTAAAAGTGCAATGTGCAGGGGATGTTACGCCATATCTAGTTGAGGATGATAGAGACCGCACCGGCTTGAGCTGACCCGAATGGAATACCAAATACAAACAAAACTGACTTCATTACACGAGATTGATAGCATCCGCTAACGACCAATACATCACCACTGACCCACATGTGACGCGACGTCTTCATCGCGCTCAGCTTTCGTCATTGACTGCACCAATTGTGCAACTATAACACAAAGCTAAGAGATTCAGAATTGCCAACTTAGTGATTTTATCAGCAAATCTGGTGTTTTAGTGGAACCATTTGGAGACAACAAAAAAAGTCAATTTTGTGACATGTCAAAATTCTAGTGGATTTAAAGTAAGTCTCGTGATACAAATCTGGGGGTTTTGACGCACATAATTGTCTGATGTATTCCGAATTTGACCAAATCTAAATTGTGAAATTGAATGAAAATTTAATAACTTCATGTTACAGTGAGGTCCTTCTCTATAGAACGGAACTTCGCAGGTGCCATATGACGGCCGGGTCACTGTGTATTGCAGCGTGTCGAGCAAAGTACTGGAGCTAGCAAAAGCGTAGAGCCCAACTAGTTTAACACATTTACACTTTTTAACGTTTTTAATAATCATCATCATTTCAAAGGTGTTGCTGGAAATACTGTCCTTCATTTTCTAAACACACGTTGCAACGATGTGGGAAGTTATGGTACATTCGCTGTGATTCATCCTCACTGATGTTTCGTATCAGTGCAGTTATTTAGTTCTCGAGAGCCTCCCGAGTACGTGGATTGTTTATGTATGCATTTTGTTTCAGATTCCGCCAACAAGTAAAAATCGCACGGCGTTGAAACTTACGAACACATTTCCTGTATGACTTCTTCTTGAGAAGATAAGTTCCCACTAGGAAAATTCAATGTTTTGTTGATTTGTTCTATACGTAACCATGTTCACGGGATACAAGATAGGCTACCAGTACTTCACTACAACTAGGGTATCTTGCCAGCTCCGTATGTAACAAATGCTTTGACACAATCCGGTGCCTCGCGACCCAGTGTTGTGTAATCGGTAGATGCTATAAATCTAGCCGTACCTCAACGCTCTCCGGCTGTCACACGGCTCCGGCGAGGTTCTGTTCTGTAGAGAAAGACCTCACTGTAGTATGTGAGTTAAATTCTGCTTGAAAAGAGTCAACAAATGCTGCAATAACTAGAGTTGACCAGAAGATGGAATTAAACAAATTTGGTACCCTACAGTGGTGTACGCCCGGAGAGGGAATGTTAGAAGCCTAAAGGTAGGATGTCTTCATGTAAGTAAAATTAACAAAATGTAGCCTATATTTTTAGTGATGTTCTGGTGTCTCTTGTGCTAGTACTTGGTGATATTTGATTTGTTGAGTTGTCAATTCTGGACGAATCAAACTGAGACTTCTGTAGTGTTCCAGTGCCTACAGATATTAAAGATATGTTGGAGCGACCTTTGTTAAATACGGAAGCGAAATGGCGCAGTGATCAAGCTCCTTGCCTCCCGCTAAGGATTCAATTCCCGGTTAATTAATGTGATATTTTCGATGTGAAATGTCACGTCCATTGATTCAGATTCAACGTTGGAAGGAAGTGCTGTGGCTTCTGATCCCGAGATTAACAGTCACGTAAATCTACAAGCTTCCTTAATATTTTGGTAAATATCTATATTCGTTCTTGTTGATTCATTTTAGAGGCTTTCCGACACCGTTTTCATGTACCTCCTTGAATTTGTGTGTGTGTGTAAACTGTTTGATAACCTGTGTCGATGTGATGGCTGTAGTAATGAGTGTATTTGTATGTGGCTAGAATTTGGAAGGCGGCGACTGTGGCCTTACATCAGTCACATTCCCGGCATTTGCATGGAGTAGAATTGAGAAACCACGGAAACCCACTTTTATGACAACTGGGGTGGAAATCGAACCCATCTCTTCTCATGTTTTATTGCACGAGGCTGAGTGCGCCCCGTTCCAACCCTCAAGCCAGAATTAAGACCACTGGATCCAGAGCCTCAATAGTTACCCCGAAACCAATAAATTTTGTTTTTATTTTATTTCAGGTGCATTTACTCGTGTACTTGGGTGTGGCTATAATTTGTCTGCCCAGAAACTTAATTCTGCCGGCCCCGTGGTGTTGGGGTAGCGCGCCTGCCTCTCACCCGGAGGCCCCGGGTTCGATCCCCGGCTCCGTCAGGGATTTTAAAAGTGACGTGAAGGTTGGAACGGGGTGCACTCAGCCTCGTGAGGACAATTGAGTAGCTGTCTGACAGTGAGACAGCGCCCCGATCACGAATACCAAGATTAACGGCCGAGGGGACCCGACGCGCTGATCACGCGTCACCCGAATATCTGCAGGCCAAATGGCTGGGCAGCGGTCGCTTGGTCGGCCTTAGCCCGTCATGGGCTGGATAGTGCCAGGGATTGACTTGACTTAATTCTGGTCTAAGGATTGGATCGGGGTACACTCAGCCTCGGGAGATAAAACTGAGAAGAGCTGGGTTCGATTCCCATCTCACACATCCTTGAAGTGGTTTTCCGCGGTTTCCCAGTTCTACTCCGGGATAGTTCCTTACTCAAGGCCACGGCACCCTTCTTTCCAATCCTCATTGAGACACACTACTACAGATATCACAGTAATACAGGTTATCAGACACATTCTACACACACCCAACAACACGGGGCTACCACGACGGCCAAGCTCCACAAATGAACCAACAACATATATCATATTATATTCTATCATCATGTCCGTTCAGTTGCGTAGTGGCTAGCACTTTTGGCTATCACCGCAGAGGTCCTGGTTCAATTCCGGGTTCTGCCAGGAAATGGAAATCTGGCCTGAGGGTTGTAACAGGATACACTCAGCCTCGTGAGGTAAAATTGAGAAAAGGTAGGTCCGATTCCCACCTCAACCATCCTGTAAGTGGTTTACCGTGGTTTCCCACTTCTACTCCAGGCAAAAGCTGGGATCGTTTCTGACTTAAGGCTACGGCTGTCTCCTTACCAATCCTCATCTTAATTACATATGTACAAACTAATACAGGCATCATAATAATACAGGTCTTCAGACAAATTTTGCACACACCCAAGTACTGCTCGGGCTCAAGTTCTGTGAACTTGCGGAGTGAGGTGAAATGGCAGGTGGGAAGAGAAAGACCTGTCAACAACTCGCTGTGTTATCTGGAATTCATGTATATTCCTATACTGCTAACATAGGGCCGTTGCTCAAACCACTGTGGTGTTGCGAATGAGTGAGTGAGTCACCGACCAATGTATTTGGTTCTGTTACTACGCACGGACCGGGAACCCTCAACAATCGTCACCATCACACCTCATAGTCCGTGATCCACATACCTCTCAGGTTCACGGTGCTTGGACCCGAGCAGTACACGGGGCTGAATGAGTGCGGACCGGTCACGGAAGATGTAACTTTTGGCTCCACAAATGGGGGAAAATGTCTAGTCCTCAGTGCGATTGTGGCGATTCAGTGCAGACAATCCATCATATTGTGTAGGAATACCCCTCGCGGTCCTTCAAGGGAGGATATGACGACCTGCAGAACGCAACTGATGATGCAGTAGAGTGGATTACTGCTCTCGTCATCCAACTGTGACTTTTAGTTTCGTTTGTGGATGTTACTAGATATTTATACTTGTATATATTGTATATACGGTATATACTGTACTATTACTGTATCCTCTGTATGCCATACGATATATATATATATATAATGACCACGAAGCACAAGCCCCTCAAATGAAAGAACAATATCTATTCTATCATGAGTATGGATCGTAGGCAGTCAGTTAACCTCGAATGTTGCTTGTTTACTGGTCCAACTGGCACTAGTAGGCTATTGTAAATCCTCCTACACCGTCTTGCAACCGCCCTCGTCCTCGTCTCTGAGTCACACTGACCCAGTGCCACGCGTTCTGCTTCAACACGCTCGCAAAATATTGGTTCTCTCCTTTCAGCCTTTGTGTTCCCATACAGAACGAGCTCTCATGGGCTAAGGTCAAGTTGAGAATTCTTTCATTGAGGAGAGAGAGACTTGCCTTCCACTTCCCACTCCAAGTGGCCATGATGGTGATGATCGTATGGCCTCAGTTATTACCTGTTACTGATTCATTTAGGGTCCTTGCGAGGCGGCTTCGGTGGCGTAGTTGTTAGTATGCTGAGCTTCTATGCTCAAAGTCGCGGGTTCAAACCGGGCCAAAGTCGTCGGATTTTTTAAAAGCGTTAAAAATCCCTCAGTATGCCTTCCTTCGTAGGGGAAGTAAATCCTACGGTCCCATGTCATAGAGCCCTCCACTAACTAAAATTGTGTGAAGCCAAAATTTGTAGGTTAGAATTGATAACGCTCTATTAGTTCCAACGTTAGCCACCAGATGCTAACTGCGATGCCATCTAGTAGCCAAGTCCGCAAGCTAGGTGTCATGGACGGTAGCATTTGGTAGAAAAAGTAGGAACTACATGAAATTCTTGTCTGCAGTCCTTGCTTGAATTAAAACAGATAGCACACACTAATACAGCCATCACAATTAACACCGGTTATCAGACAGATTCTCCACACACCAAAAGTAGGCCTACACGGGGCGTTGTCGCAGCCCCTAAATTAAGGAACCAACCAACCAACCAGGGCCTTTGCGACATTGTTGTCATGTCCCCGTGCTTAGGTGTGTGTGTAATCTGTCTGATAGCCTGTGTCACTGTGATGCCTGTAATGTCATCACGCCAGAGGATGGCAGTTCAACACGCTGTGACGGGGTAAGGGGGTCTTACAGTACGCATGCCTGGCCCGCCTATTCCAAACATAAATATATCGGCTGGCAGTCAGTTGCTGCTACTTCCTGCATAATAATTTGTTATCGGGCTTCACGTGTGTGTGTATTGTTACCTTCCTTCATACTGTCGATATTCTTACAAGCCTTTGTGTTTACTTTTAACAGTGTGGCAGTGTCAGGTACAGTAATGGAAACAGTGACCATCTGAATGTTTTTGGAATGCGCGAAACGCAGTGAGCGGGAAGACAACTGCAGTTCAAACCCGACTGCCATCTCCTGGCGAGATATCAGTACTAGTGTGTGCATTTTTAACTAGGGTTAGGATTTGATAGGAGGTGGTAGTGGCACTAATTTAGGTACCATCCCGCTTTTGTCTGGAGTATACGTAGAAAACAACGGAAAACTACTTCTAGAATGACTGAGGTGGAAATCGATCCCACCTCTTCTCAGTTTGAGTGCTCCCCGAGCCAGCAATCAGACTTTACTCATTCTCTGGGGAGACCGCAATAACCAACCAGCAGTGGGGGGAGTGATGGTAGAGCGGTTAAGCTGCTTACCTCCCACCTACAAGTACCAGGTTTGATTCCCAGTCACTCCATGTGCGATTTTCGAAGTGAAATATCACGTCCTGAGATTCGGATTCCACGTAAATATGGTCGTCCCATGGCTCATAATCGCGTGATTAACGGTCGCTTAAAACAACAAGCGTCCTTCCTTTTCCTTAACATTGCGATGAACAATCCCATCACTTACATGTCGGCTGCTGGGATTGTAAAGGCAAGGCGTTGATACAACTTGCCAAATGCCATTATTAGTCACAGTTCACCATTTTCCGATCAGGTAAAGTGCATAAAATTATGTATTAACAATATCTCCGCTTACAAGAACTGTATTATTGTGGTGTCTATGGTAGTGTGTGTATTTGTAATTCAGATGGGGATTTGGAAGAAGGCGGCCGAGACGCGAGGTTTGTGTAGGCTTGCGGAAGATCGAATATAAGAGGTCGTTATCCTTACGTTCGAAAGTTATGTCGAGATAATTTATTTTTGGCTCGGTTTCAGGTTCCTTGCTAGCCAAGTTAGGAACCATCCCATTTGCCTGGAGTAGAAGTTAGAAACCAAGGAAATCCTCTACCAAGATGGTTGAGATGGGAATCAAATCCAGGAGGCTGAGTGTACCCTGTTCTAGCTTTAAGACCAGAATAAAATTCCTTGGCAGAGCCATGAATCAAACCTGGACCTCTTGAGCGACAGCCTAGTATGCTAGCCACTACACCAGGAGGTGGACGTCCTTCTGTATGAATCACAGCGATAAAGGTAGCCACTATAGTGCCGTTAGAAGGACATTAACAGGCTGAAATATATTCACGCCACAATGATGATGATAATAACACCGGTAGTTAAAATAATAATAATAACACCGGTAATAATAATAATTGGCTTGTGTACACTTAAGTTGTCTTAGCATATGAGATACAATCATCAAGGATATTTTACATCATCATCAGTTTAACTGCCTGATGGCAGGTTACCTCATGGTCGGTCTCTCCACCTTATCAAGTCTTCAGCAGGACGTTTCATCAGCTCATAAGATTTATCAATCTTGATGGAATCCAGCATCTGAAACCTTCTTCTTCCTCTTCGGATTTTCCCTTGGACTTGTCCCTTCTAATGCACTTTTCACCCAACCATCTCCTCTTAGGCAGTGTCCAATCCAATTCATTTCTCTTTTCCTTATCTTCTTTAGCATCATCCTTTCTTCTCCTACTTTCTTTAATACTTCTCACTTTGTCCTTCAAACTTATTCTCTTCTTTCTCCTCCATAGCCCCATTTCGAAAGCCTCTATTCTTCTCTCGTCTTCTTTCCTAAGTGTCCAAGTTTCCGCTCCATACATAGCTACACTCCAAACAAAACATTTCATTAATCCTTCCTTACGCTTACTTTCATTGCTCCACAAAAATATCTTACTGAAGGCTTCTTTTGCTATTGCAATCCTTGTTTTTATTTCTTTAGTGCATATCATTTCTTGATAATATTCCACAATTCTACAGTAAGTGCTGGTAACAGTCAGGGACTCTCTAACTGTTGCACATGTGTCCATCATAATACATGTCTTCACCATCGATATTATACTGATTTGAAGAGGTTTGTACATTTTCCGTGAAGAGCGTCGGTACAACTTCTGTTTATGAGAGGCTTACTGTACTTTCTGATCTTAAGGCTTTAGGTCTGCTTGATATTGTGCGTCTTTGTTACTGCAGTGTCAATCAAATATACTAAATGCGCTTTTGATCTTCGTATATACTTTTTTTTTTTGCGTATGGCTTTTAGTGCCGGGAGTGTCCGAGGACATGTTCGGCTCGCCAGTTTTGTAGCTGCTTCGAGACGGACACCCAATGGGTGAGCTACAAGTACCGTTGGGGAGGAAAGTTGGAAGGGAGGGTCGAGGAGTTGGAAGGTAGCGGCTGTGGCCTATAGTTAGGGACCAACCCCGGCATTTGCCTGGAAGGAAGATGGGAAACCACAGAAGACCATCTTCAAGGTTGCCGGCGGGGGGATTCGAACCTCCTCGCCTCCCGGATGTGAGCGACTGCTAACAGTCATGCCGCAACCACCTCGGCTAACTCACCCGGTTCCGTATATACTAACAGGCCAGGAAACAATTCTTTACCTTGCGGAAATTCTTTGCACGATCAGATCTCAGTCTACAGTCGCGAATGTTACATATTTTCTGTTCTTCTATATGGTTGCGAATACTGGACCATGGATCCTTCTATTGAAAAACGAATCAATGCCTTTGAAATGTATCTATATCGTCGTCTCCTGCGCATACATTGGGTATTGAAAATTTCAAATGTCGAGGTCCTACATTGGATGAAAAAAGCAAAAAGAACTGCTACATGTTATAAAGCAAAGAAAGACACAATACCTAGGTCACATAATGCGAAACGAGAGGTACCAATTATTACAGCTAATTATTGAAGGAAAGATACAACGAAAAAGATCCATAGGGAAACACAGAAATTCATGGTTGAAGGACATTAGGAGGTGGCACCAGTGTACATCGGAGGAAACATTTCATACTGCAATGTCAAGGTCAGAGCTGGCTACGTGGATCGCCAACCTTCGTTTGGAGACGGCGTCTTAAGAAGAAGATATACTAATGGTCTTTGGTCTGTTGGCAAGTACGTAACTTCTTGAATCATCAATTTAAATTTGAGTTGAGTGGCAAACTGTTGAAGAGCTCAGCAAAACACCGATTTAAACCTGGGATCCACTGTTACTAGAAGCTATGCAGCTATGAAGTTGATTGTTATTAATAGTAAACCTGCCTTCAACGGAATCGAACGGGACTCGCTAATTTTTCCGCTTAACGGTGGTAGGTCTATGCTAAAATAATGTAGCCATGCACATAATGGGCTTCTCATTATTATTATTCATGGCTGTTTCCCGTTACGCGGGGTCGGCTTCCTTAATCCTGAGACGCCAGTCGTTTCATTTTAAAGGATCATCAGCAGATAGACCCAATACCCTCATGTCCCTTTGGAAATTCGTCATCCATATTGTTTGAGGTATGCCGCTCCCTCTCTTTTGTGTAGCCATGGAAAGGCACTTCTTCACTATATTATTTTCCGGTCTTCGCATAACATGTCCATACCACCTTAGTCTGGACTTTAAAAGTTTCTCAGTTATAGGCGCTAATTTGAAACCGCCTCGCACATGTTCATTACGGATTTTATCTTTGAGGATAACTCCATCTGCCCAACGTAACAAACGCATTTCAGCGGTGTGTAGCTTTTGCTCATGTGCCTTTGTAGTAGCCCATGTTTCACTACCATAGAGTAGAATTGGTCTTACGTCAGTTTTATAAACTTTTCCCTCGGTTCTTATGGGTATTTTCGGATCACATAAAACTCCTGTTAGTTCGCGCCATTTGTTCCACCCAGATGTGGCCCTATGAATTATATCGGCGGTTATCGTGCCATCTTCAGCAATGACGGAACCTAGATATTTAAATTTTGTTACTCTTGCCAAGGCTTCACCACCTAGTTTAAGTTCCATATTTGTCATACTGGGTTTATTGTGGTGGAAGTCGCATAGTCTACCATATATTGAGTCTTGGTTCTACTAATGCTCAGTCCATTAGACTCGAGAGCTCTTCTCCATTGGTCTAAACTCTCTTGTAGGTCATAAATACCTTCAGATATTAGTGCCACATCGTCCACGTACATGCATAGGCTATAATGGGCATACTGAGAAAATATAAAATGGTGTACATACCTTATTCAGTGTTATATTGTCATATTTCTGTTCGACGATGTCGAAATATAAACATAATGTGTCAGAAAACTGCATCATAATGATGGTCATTATAACACTGTTTTTCATTACGATACAGTTTCTCCAGCCAATCAGAGCTCATAAATTGACCAATTAGTTCAGGATACCTTCGCGCATGCGCTCAAAATCCAACATGTCGGACATAAACACAACATCTTCCTATATAAATTACCGACATGGAATACGCACCGTCCATATGTTCGCGTAAATGAACTGGCGAATATGAGACAAGAAGTAGCACTGTACCTTAATATCACCAACTCTAATTTCTACACAGCGCATTGCCTTCAAACGACTCCGGTGGCAATATTAGTGAGGGGCGGCAGATGTAAACATATGGCCTGCATAATATGGTATTGCAAGCACACAGAGCGCATGCGTCGGTCGGTCAGAGATCTTGAAAGACAGAGATATCATACCCAGAGCAAAGAATTCATGTGGCTGACTCTCAACAGATATTTATGAATATTTATGTTAAAACATAATTGTAATAAAGTTATAATTATCAGTCGTATGCAACTCGCCTATAACGGTAATTAAGACACTGGTATGGAAATTATAAAACTCGCTTACGCTTGTTTTATAAACAAAGCCTACTCGTGTCTTAATTATTGCCATTATAGGCTCGATGCATAATGTACTATTATGTTACGAATTAATACAGTATTGTATCACCGCAAGAGTGACGAATGTCGAAGTGCTCAAAAACATTAATGAAAAGAGCATTTCTCAAAACAATACGGAAACGACGAGACCAACTGATAGGACATGTCTATCGCCACTATAATTTTATGGTAACTGTGTTAGATGGCACAATTATGGGCAAGAGAGGAATAGGGCGACCGAGACTGCAATTCATCAAACAGATCATAATTGATGTTAACGTCCATTCATACAGAGACTGACTGGCGACAGGGAAGAATGGAAGAGGAGGATTGCTGCCGACCAATCTACATGAATGTATCACTTTTACTCCCGTGTTAAGATCAAGCACAACTCATGCTATCGAAGCCATAATGGCTACTGCCAAAATATATGTCAGTAATGTACATTTACTGTAGAAGTGCTCAGTTAAAAGATGAATTTTGAATTGATTGACAGGCAATTGTCGATTAATAGTTCATTAAAATGATCATTGAGAAAGGCTTGAGAACAGGAAACAGGCAATTAGCCGCATACTTTGAAATGTAAGTTGGATAACAAAAGAAGGAAGACCTAGTTGCACATTTATTGTTCACTACAGCAGACAATGTAGACTTTGACAGGGTGCCTGAAAATTTTCTAAACACTGCATTCCGGAACATGGAGGTTTTCCGCTAAAATTCGTATTTTTATTTCCATTGTCCTCGTTACACAGTTTCCGTTTAGTAAAGGTTCCTTTGAAGGCAAGTTTTATTGTATTATTATTATTGTTATAATTAACAATAATAATAATATTACATAATGATAATATTAATATGTTGTTATTTTTAAAGCTCGTAATTCCATGTAAAGAGGATGTAAGTTGATTATCGATGTTGGAAATGCAAGTCCTCGTAAGCCGCAGTGCTATTTCTTTCTATTCTTTTCCTTGTCTGATATGCAGCCCCTAGCCATAAGTGGATATACACTCCCGTCAAACATTAGCACCTCTACACTTGGCCATAAAAACTCAACTTTAAATACAATGTTTAGCGGGAATGTATACGCACGTATGTGTAGGCGTCATGACCAGCTACTAGGAAGAGAATGGAAAGGCACACACAGTATTTGCCTTTGAGGTCTTACATTCTCACCGTCGATATTATTGTTGTGTTTCACTTTGTCACAAGCATAAAATCTCCTACCTGGTAACTAAGACACAAAACTAATTCAATCTAGAGATTTATTACCGACAGACTGAATTTGACTAGTACACGTTGCCATACAATTACAATGGTTGTTGTTGTTGTTGATTTATTTAAGGGCTTTGCGACATCGTTGCCATGTGTCCCCGTGTACTTGGATGTGTGTTGAATTCGTCTAATAACCTATCTTACTGTGATGGCTGTATTAAGTATGTGTATTAGAAAGTCAAGTTAGGATTGGGAAGGAGACGGCCGTGGCCTTAAGTTAGGAACCAACCCGGTATTTACCTGGAGTAGAAGTGGGGAGACCACGGAAATCCACTTCCAAGATGACCCAGGTAGAATCTTACCCACCACGTCTCAGTTTTGCCTCACGATGCTGAGTGTAGCACGTTCCAGCCCTCAGGACAGAATTATTTTGTTTCAATGACCCATTGCATCAGTTCCACATCATTGACATTTCCACTTCGAGCTGTCTTTTCAAAAGTTTTATCTTTTAACGTTAATCTAAAAATTTTAACAGATCTGATTTTTAGTCTTAGAGTATTTTTAATCATTTTAGATAGTGTTTTGGAAATAGTTTCGACATCAGCCTACTTTTATATAAAACTTGGTATCAATCTTGCAACTTCATTTGTATAAAATACTGTTTGCTGAAGAAGGTTTTAATGTAACCGAAACCGGGACACTGTACTCAAGAATACAATTTATTGACTTACGGTATTGTTTTCCTATCCATTATATTATTATTATTATTATTATTATTATTATTATTTATTATTTATTATATAGCATTATTCTTCTTTCTCCGAATGAGCCTACTATGGACTACGTAGGTTAACCAAAATGGTTTTCAGTTTGATGAGTTGGGATTGGTTTCACGTTCTTAAGAGTCTTCTTCCTAGCCCACATCTTCTTCATTTTCTGACCTTGTAGTTGTTTAGCTGCTTCTGACCTGTTTGGTCTCTGCCCTTTCACGAGTTTAATCTGTGGGTCTTCTTTTAACATTTTCCGTAAAGCTTGTCTGTCTTGTATAACGGATTCAGAGATGTTAAAGATTTGCAGATCTTGTTTAACTTGTTGGTACCCCAGTGATGTTGTTTTCTTGCAGTAGCCGGCTCTGTGGATTACACTGGTCCAATCTTGACTCGTTCATTCTCTCAAGGTGTCCGTAGAATTGGAGGCGTCTCTTGATGATTGCGTCCATTAGAGGTTCTTGCTTTAGGTATAGATCATCGTTGGGCCTGTGATACCTTTCTCCATTTATGATCCTTGGGCCTAAGATCTTCCTCAAGATAATTCTTTCCTTGACCACAAGTTCTGTATCAGTTTTGCCCCTTTGATTGTTAGGGTTTCAGTTGCATAGAGGGCCTCGGGCCTGATTACAGCGGTATAGTCCTTAATTTCGATTTGATGGATATGGATTTCTTCTGGTAAGCTTTTCTGCATCGATTGTATGCAATAGGCCTATTCAGTTTCAGAATCCTTTCTTCAAATGCTGTATTGTTCTTGAGGACTTCACTGATCCATTCCCCCAAATATTTAAAATATCCGACTTTACGGATTCTGTTGTTGGGAAGAAGGCATTCTGGTGCAAATTTGTCATTTGTCATGAACACTGTTTTTTTATAGTTTTTTAAGACAACTGAAGGCCAGTCTTGGAGGCTATAGATTGAAGAGTATTGATCTGGTCTTTTGCTGTTTCAACAAACATCATTATTATAATTATTAGTCTATTATTATTATTATTGTTATTATTATTAGATGATGATGATTATGATGTTAATTGTTGTTTTCAGTGGCCTAACATCAAGGTAATACGCTCAAATTATTATTATTATTATTAGTAGTAGTAGTAGTAGTAGTAGTATCTCGATAGGGAGAAAATAAGCTGTGAGAGCTCTTGATTCTCGCACCAAAGTACATAACTATATGCTACAAGTATGGGATGTATTGCAAGATGCGTTATTCCAGTAGTGGTCCGCGCAAGGGGTACCAAGAGCCCACTGATGAGCCTGACTTGATACACCTAGGCGATATCCCGTAACAGACACAGCAAAAACCTAAAACATAAGATGGAGTTTGATTGCTTTGCGTGAAAACCAAGATGATTTCCTTTAAACAGATTGATAGGAAAATTACGTTTTCATGAATTTCAATGAAAGATTAGCTTATTAATAATATTACACTAATTGTGTTGATTGCTATGTTCTAGGTTTTGACTGCATTTCGATCCGACTCATTTTACTGAAGAGTTGTCAAATATTCGATGGATACGCCTCAAAGCCACTGAGGAAGATATTCTGTTGTTATTGTTTCGTTCGGGGGGAAGTCTGGGGGAAATTCTTCACTCACAGGCTGGTACCAGCTGCATATTCAAAATAACCGCCACTCGGTTGCCATGAAAACCCATCTTTTAAATTTCGTGGACAATTTGACGCTAAATTTCAATCTCAGGGAATTTGAAAAACAAACATTGAGAGAACTATATCCCCCATAGGTTGGTATCCCCCGTAAATATTCAAAATGACCACTACTGGGTCACCATGATAACCTATTTTGTTTACGAAGTCAGCCATTTAGCGCAATAATTTCAAATCTATGAGATAACCTCCTTCAGTATTTCCTTACCTTACTGTAATTTTAAACTTACTTCTAAGTATCTCAGTTATTCACCCTAGCAATGCAACAATTTACCGCCTACACCACCAAGCTAATCCAGTTTATATGTATTTTATATTGTACAAACATTGTAAAATTGTTAAATTTAAGTTGTATTTGTATTGTTCATTATCAAGCTAATCCATTTCATATGTATTTTATATTATATCAACATTGTAATATTGTTAGATTTAAGTTGTATTTGTATTTTTCATTTCTTATCATTTGTATAATCTGGTTAGATGGAAGAAAGGGCCCAATGGCCCTAATCTTGCCAGACAAAATAAATCTATCTACCTATCTATATTCTCTAGTCACAAGGGCCCCTCTGGGTATTCAGAATGACCACCTCTTGGTCTCCATGGCAACCCGTGTAGTTCCTTCGTAAGCCCGTTGGCGCCAAAATTGAATTCTGGGGGAATCTGGAAAAAATCTGAGAATAACTTACCCCTCACAGGTTGGTAACCCACATGCATATTCAAAATGACCGCCACTGGGTCACCGTGACAACGAATTTTGTGTCCGAATTCGGCCATATAGCGTCAAAATTTCAAATCTTGTCCAATATTTCAAATGTGGGTGATTTTTGAGGGAAAAAAGCTGGGGGTATTTAGAGATATTTCACACTCACAGGCTGGCAGCCCTGACAACCCATGCTGTTTACATTGCCAGATATTGTACCCATGTGAGTAATTTCCATGGAAAACATGCTTCTGCCTCCAGCCAGCATCAGTCCTCAGGCGTGTACCATCCACCCACTGAGCAGTTGCATATTTTTGATCTGAGACTAAAAGGTATCAACTCTACAATGATAAAGCACAACTCTATTCTAAAGACTTTAATTCAGCTCTAAATCATGGCTTCAAACACACAAAAACACAATCCCAACAATATAACACAAAACAAAGCAAAATTACTCCTACAATCCACTAATATTCACACTTTATCCTTGCAAATCCAGATGATTATTCATTCATTTACCATGAGATTGACATCAAAATTCATTCTCAAGTGCGCTGATGCACATGTAAATTACACATAAACTGTACTTATAATCTTATGTCACCTGTTGTGACCTCTTTCATTTCACAAGCTTAATTGTTTACTCTCAACACATCTTAATTTACATTATGCGTACACTTGTGTTTTGTATCTCTCTTCCCACCAAAATGCTTTACCATGCATTAGCCAATTTATGGGTTGCACATCAAATTTACTTGCAACTCCACAATTATATGTAATCATACCCCGTTCTGCAGTTCCCTTCTGCAATCCCCTTTTCTACAGTTCCACTGTATGCCGTTGTGATTTCAATTTCAAAAATTCCGTTACTGCTGTGTCGGATGGTATATTATGCTACCCTTACGTGGGCATAGCCTATGGCATCTAGTGTCGACCTTTAGAGCTAAGTAACACCGTCAGTATAAAAAAATGTAACTTCCAACAACTCATAAGTTTGCCAAGTATTACGTTATAAGAACGATCCTTAATTAACAATGTGTTTCAAACCACACAAATTCATTATACAATACAACAACGACTCTTTTCATTACAAACAGGGTTTCAAAGTCTGTCCATTCTAAATGTCAACCTTCAAGGGTCGTTTAAAAATCTCCCCCTCGGAGCTACTTGTATACAATGGGACTGAGTCGAGCGGTCACAAACACGTGCGCTGTCCCTTCCTGACTCCCTCCTGCTTTATCTCCAAGCAGTAACAAGATTTTAAATAAAATAGTGCCGTCTCAATGACCCTCATATCCCATATGATTTCAACTAAATTGTATGCAAGACAGGTTATGGGCGTGTTTAAATATTTATTCCTAACCTTAGGATATTAATAACTGGCCTCAACAGGTCCATTTCATTATATGAAGGAACGAGATTCTTCCTCACTGGTCGAACTGGCTAGCCGGCATCTAATTAAATGCTACGGTCAGGCACATCCTGCCGCCAATTAAATTCACTTCCCAGGAGCTGAATTATTTCAATAGATAGTTCTCGGTCGACATCAGGTGTCATGTTGAGGTTTCCATTGTTATCCTCGCATGCACCACTGGATTCGAACCCGGAACATTTCATGGCAATCCACAGATTTCACACGTCGAATAGATTACCTGGCTTCCCTGACCATCGTGCTATGATCTCGTCCTTTAATTAGTAAGACAAATCTATCAATTACTCTTACAAGCTTATTCACAAGCTGCAAATTCAATTCTCTATTAAACTCTTCCATTCCCTAGATTCTTGCATATTTATTCCCATTATCATAATATACTCTGATATTAAATTGCTTTTCTTAGCCCTTCATGTATAATATTACTGCTTGGATAGATAAATATTCCAATTAGCATATATATTTTTCTCACAGCCATTTTTCCCTGATGTGTATTCTTTTATTCTTATTATTATTATTATTATTATTACTGACATGAATTACAATAACCCGACACAACGTAACCATTTTATATAACCGAACATCCGTGTTCGTTACGTTAAGTTTCTATATAACTGAATTGCCATTTTACAATAGTGGTAACGATTTATCCACTCAATGATGTACAAAAACATCTCAACTTTACTAAAATCAACACAACCATACTAATTTGAGGCTCTACCTCCTAAAATTGACTCTTATTGGCATATTCTATAAATTTTGAAATCACTCAATATACAGTGGACTATAACTGCTACAAAATCACGGTTTTAGGGTACTTACATCGGCTAGTCTGGTGGCTCCAACCACGCATTCCTTCCAGTAATGCCCGCCATTATTTGCAAAATTAGCAAGGCATTCTTATACTTATAACACACATTTTACATAACTTTTGCCTTACAAGACACACGGCACTTTTCCTTTCCATATTGAAGCTGTTGCCTCCTTATTCACGTTATAGCACTTGTGACACTATTAATTTTACATATATTTAACAAATCATCATTACAATCACACGCTCACTATTTACATTTCTTACTGGTTGACTTTTCCTGGCAAGATATCAGAAATGCAGACGTTGAAGATCTCCTCCTCGCTGCTATCCGCATCCTGATTGAAAGTATCGATTCTCTGCCTAAGGATTCCTATCGATTCCCCCAACTGTCTATCAATCTCTACCCTTCGATAAATTTCCTGATATCGCATAAATATGCTTGCATATCGTCCTGAGCATTAAGTATATTGGTATTCTTATGAAATTTCACCAATCGCATAACAAAGTTTATCTCTGCCTAGTCCAACATCCTATGATCTGTTTAACCAATAGTTTACATACTGCGCTCAACCATTGCACATTGTACTTGTACACATTATCACTCTCAATTGTCCTACCTTGTATATCACACGGTACATTTCCTACGTGCACAATAACAATCGCTCGTAATGCCGACTATACAAATATGGCGCGACTGTCCTTAATAAATGGTATTAATAAATGTCTTACTGCACGGCTCTTCATGTTGAAGTCCGAGCGTCCCTTCTCGACTTCGGTAACGTGCATTTCGCATTATACTGCGGTTTAACTGACTACATTACTCCTTATTAATTCATGACTTAATGCATGATTATATGTTGCTGCACTTAGAATGTTACAGTCCGCGCCTTTCTTCTCTGAGCTAGGGTGACGTGCTCCTCGCTCTCAAGTATGGTTCGACTGACCGCCTCTGTCCTGGGTCCACCCCTTATATTCGTTTGGAGAGAAAAAGTAGACCGAGAATTTCCCTGCAGTGTCATCTTCTCTCACAGTATGATTCTGGTCTTGAATTAACGTTTATATGGTTCCTTTTTCCTCGCTGATCACAGATCTGTATGCGTGCTCGAGGATCGATCGGCCAATTAATTAATATTAATTGCCTTTGCCAGCGCGTGCCCACGCGGCGTCACCTAAAAATTCCCGAAACCATGGTTAGATCTCTCCGCTAACCTCCAATTACTGTGTTACTGCGCGTTCCATTAAATCTGCCTCGATTTCAATGTTTAATGGCTTGATAATTAGCCTCAAGGCTAAACATTCACATAGGTGCAAACCTCATGTCACTGCGTTGCTCCAATAACGAGTAATCATTAAATTACGCTGGTATCTTCTCACTCCACTAGCCTCTCTATTCTGAAACGGGGAATAACTTGAAAATAATTTAGCCTCCTGACCTGCTCCAGACGACATAAGTAGGTCACCTAGAGTGACACGGCTCCAAGAAACTACGCCCCTTTTCCAGAGTCATTAGACAAATGTCAAGCGCTCCAACTTCTGTTCTCAAGTCCAGAATTGTATGCCTCATACAGCCCAATAATGCAGTATTCTACTAATATTCCCTGCATTATATTAATAAATAATGTCAGCATTAGTTCATATCACAACAGTGATTTAATATGTATTTTCTCTTGGGGTTTTTATAACTTAAACTCCCTCAAAAGATCCCGTGTTCGTTCCTTGCTGGAACCTCTAATCTGAGCTCATCTATCTCTGAGATCCACGTTCGACACCAGTCAGCCTAACCCCGTTGGGTTCAATATTTAATTCTTTTTTTTTTCTTGAGTTTAGTGTAGTGTTGTACATTTGCATTTGGCGCAAAAATTTAATTATCGCGCCCAAAATTTAATCTGGGGAATTTGGGGAAATTTAGGGATATTATACACTCATTGGATGGCAACTCTGACTGGGAATTCCCTCGTCACCTAACGAATGGCCGCCATCTTCCCGGCGTGCTGGGAAATCCCCCCACCATCTTGCTCATTCTTATTTTGTGTTCCATAAAATATGGATTAGAAACGACCCAACTATTCTACTAATATCCACGTGTTCATACAACTACAGCAAATGGTAATGGGCGCAATTGTCTGAAAAGTACTAGAACAAGTACTGAATGTTGTCAGAGGAGACGTGTCCGTACTGAAGGACGGACCACAAGGCTCTGTATTGATTGTCATGTTAATGACTATGTAATTAATTTAACAATGACATAAATAATTCATGATACTCAACATGATATGTTTACGGCTTATCGTTAATTAGTGTCACAATCGAACCTTGCAGACAGGTACCACCCAACCGTGAACACATTACTCATTGTTCGTCTGCAAACGAGCAGATTATAACCTTATTGAACAACACTTGCGTGACTACTAAAGCAGCATTAGAAAAGGGTGTACTTAGTTGTTTATTGACAATTAAAAGTCATTGTTATTCAATGCAATTTATAATAGCAGAGACAAAAATATTCCCGACATAGATGTTTGGTTAAGAAATAAAAAATATTTAATAATGCGAAATTTGTAAGATTAGTGTCTTTTATTTTGCACTAATTCTTGTTTTTACTTCTCAAATTATAAAAGCCGCCTTGTCAAACACTAGAAGTAGTTTAATAATTAAATTAAAACGTACATGTTTCGTTATATCAATGATAACTTCGTCAGTGGGAAATAATCTTAGAAATCTTAATTTAATTATTAAACTACATTCTAGAGTTTGTTTGTTTTACGTCCGGTGCGAAGGCGATCCCAACTTGACTGGGTCCAACGCACCGGCAGTCAGGGCAGGCAGCCCAGCTAAGAGAGGCCTGCCGGAGTGCTGCGAAGTGCGGCGCAGCGCAGTTGGCACACCGAGGGTGCCGCCCCTGCTCTAAAGCATCGTTAAAGTGGAAACAGCTGAACTCTACCTCATGTATCTTGCAATGGCGGTTGGTTTCCGAGTTTCACAAGAACTTCCATCCATATGATTATAACATATGTTTATGACAATGAAATTATAAAAGATCATACCTGTTATTATTACCAAGAATGAAGAATACGGAAATTTAAAACAAAAACGAAGTGGAATTCTTTCTGACTCTGCAAAATGATCTTAGATTGCAACGCAGCCCCTTACGCTACGAAGACAACGGAGAGATCATGTCCTATTTAGCTAAGTAAACAAAATATGCACACAACTGCAAGTTCTCCTAAATATTTTATTCATATCATTTTAAGTTTTTGTCATGAATTAGGTCTTCTATGTGTCCCTTCCTTTATAATTATGTTCCAGAAAATCTGAAAGAAGCATCGCAAACAACGATCAGTGATGCACGCTTCTTGATCTGTCCGCCATGTTTCTCCAGGGTGAGACGGAGTCGACGCATGCGCGAGAGTCTTAAAGTGTATTTAAGTAATTAAGATCCCGAATGGCATCATGCAATGCATCGACGATAACCATGCATTAACTCTCGTTAAATAGGAGTGAACTAACTAATATTTAGTAAAGTGTTGGTGAATACGGGCCCTTACTATAACGCATATTGTACGATATATATGCTCTGGCAATAAGTGCGATGGTGGATTTCTTCCAGACACGCCTTTTAATGCCATTCCATTCCAACTCAATCAGCGCCTTTATTACTCTTGTCTGGTGAGTACTCGAGTACTAACAAGCGGGCGTGCATGGCGTGAGACTTAATAGCCACTAATTGCAATTTAATGTAGACTAGACTTGGGTTCCACAATCAACCAGCCACAAAGTATTGATCAATCTAACCTTTTATATCAGGGCAGCCGACGACAAAAACAAAATATGCACTGAAATCGCAAGACTAATATTAGCATACGAAATACAAAGTGGAGAAAGAAAAATCAGCTCACCTCGCGTTTGACCGCGGCAGTCGATATCCCGAATCGTTAGAGGACATCAAAACAAATTCGACAATAATGAAGACAGTTTTATTACAGTATCTAAGTACAGTAAGTAAATTCAACAATACAAAATGCAGACGGGCCTTTATTTGCTTTTCCATGACTTGTAGAAATCTGTTATCTTAATAACTAATCATTATTTATAAATTCCCGTCTAATGTAATGGGACATACTGTGCTCTTGCGTAAGTGTATTTTTGAAATACCCTGTATATAATGTTTAAAATGAAGTGAACGGAGGTAGGTCTATGCTCAAATAAATAAGCCATGGGCATGTACTGTATTTAATGAACACACTGAGAAACAATAAAATGATTTACATACCTTATTCAGTGTTGTATTTACAGCATTTTTCTACAACGAATGAATACAATACCGTATCTCTTTTACTCTCGTGTTAAGATCAAGTACAACAGGCATTTGTTGAAAATGACAGCTCATTAAAGTGGACATTGGGAAACGCTTGGGAAACAGGAAACAGGCAATTAGCCGTGCACTTTGACGTGTAAGTTGGAGAACAAGAGAAGGAATGCCTATTTGCGTATTCTTTGTTAAATACAGAATCAACTGCTGCAGCAGACAAGGTAGACTTTCACAGGGTGCCTGAAAATTTTATAAACTTTCAAATACGGAACTTAGAAATTTTCCGTTAAAATACTTATTTCGATTTCCGTCCACGTAAGTCAACACAGTTTCCATTTTAATGAAGGTAATTTTACACATTTTTCACCACTAAGTTCACGGGACAGTCAAATATTTCCGTTTAATAAAAGGTTCGTTGAAGACAGGCTTTACTGTATTCGTATTTGCAATTGAGGCAATAATTAGGAAGCATGTGGCCGTGGCCATAAATAGGAAATAGCTGTTCATTTGCTTGGGGGTAGAAACGGGAAACCACGAAAAATCACTCCTAAGATTGCTGATTTTTGCCTCAGGGGGCTGTGTGAAACTTGTTCCAACCCATAGACCAGTATTGCATTCCTTGGTAGAATCGGGAATCGAGCCTAGACCTCAGAGGTGAGTTCTAGCCACTACACCACAAGATGGTATCTTGGGCACTGAGTGTGATTCTACACCCTCAGTTGTTATGTTATGAATGAGAAAACAATGAAATAAGAATAAATAGAAGACGTCCTAAGAGAAGAATACTCAGGTAGATCCTAGGCCCGGTGTGGGAATTTGGGGAATTCTGAACTTAACGAGTTTATAGAAAGGCTCTCGGACTCTGCTAGGAAGACAAGGATAGCCTTTTATGGCCATGCGTCACTATTGTCTCCAAACAGACTGACTTACCGTCTGTTCACCTTCTGGAGAAACAAGAAATATCGTCCCACCTGGCTGACAGAAACCAAGAAAAGTGTTCAAGAAATGGGAATACTAGATCTTTAAGACAGACAAGCTGTGAGACAACCACTCAAGGGAGCCCGTAGATTTCAGGAAAACCCTCGGTGGAAAGGTACCCCTGGACAGTGGAACGAAAAGAGTTGCATCGTGAAAAGATGCGACAATATTAGGCAAAGATCAAGGCCCAACAGTTGAATAAACATGGTCCAAAGTAGGCTTATTTGATAGAAGAAGAATAAGAAGAAGAAGAAGAAGACGTCCTAAACCTAGGATAGCTTGATTATTTAGGGAATCGAAGTAAACAGGAATTGACCAAAAGAGGTTGGACAAAATATAAGTATTGCAGGACCCTGAGATAAGTGAGTGTTATCAATGTCCAACTCTGATCACTGTACCATAGTCAGCCTCCAAGGCAGATAGTGGTTGTGATGATTGATATTTTAAAGGGCGTAACATTGAGGTCATCATCCCCTTATAGCAATCAGTTAGATAGAAGAAGAGAAGTTGAAGAGTTACGACCCTTTGAAATGTGAGGATATCGGTAAAATTAACTGAAAGAAGAATAAACTAAGTCACCTTAGGCCTTGGATGCCCTTATCTTATTACCGACGAGACCACCTTTTGGTACAGCGGCTATCATTATTGGCAGTAACCCCGGAGTTCTGCGTTCGATTCTCGGCTCTGCCAAGAAATTTAATTCTGATCTGAGGGCTGCAAAGAGGTACACTCAGCCTCGTGAGGCTAAACTGAGAAGAGGTGGGTGTGATTCCTACCTCATCGTCCGTGGTTTTCCACTTCTACTCCACGTGAATGTCATAATCGTTCTTAACTGCAGGCCAGGGCCGCCTACTTCCCAATCATCACATGCATTACAAAGGCACACATTAATGCATCCATCACAATTACACAGGTTCTCAGACAATTATACGCAGGACAAAATGACCACGATGTCCAAGCCCCTTGAATGAAAAAACAACAAACCTATTACTGTCGAGGTCGGAAGAGAACAAGTGTTAGTAAAGGGAGGTTATCGGGAAAGATCAAAGAGAGGAGTAGATGAAACCAATGTCAGACTTAGTGGTGGCTTAATGGTTGCCAAATCGCGTCCCACAAAAAGTTGTGATCCCCTGGGGGGACCGACCGAGTCAAATTTAGTTTGTATAATTTATGTAAATCGATAATATGTTTCAGTATAAAGGGAGAGTCGTGAGACCTAACACCGACAATTACATGAATCATAGAGCAGGTCAGTGATCAGCTATTGATCGAGGCTTGGGGTCAAGCGAACTATATTAGTCTACTATTTTCGCGATACCAAGTGCATGAAGTGTTGTATTGGTCTACTTTCTTTCGCTGCGGGGAGCGTTGAGACGCCAGACATTGGAAGATTGTGGGGGAGACTGTGGGAACAGAGAGAGAGACACTGCCTCCTCAGGAGTGCCCACGGACTCAACATTCTGGCGACGCGCCGCCTTCCGTAGTCTAGATGTATGTATTGAACTCCAGTCACCCCTAATGTCCTAGATTCTGCCAAGAATTTAACTGCAGATAATCGTTGGCCTTCAAAAGTCACGATAGCTTGTCCAATCTCGGCTCATTTCGGATAACATACGTAAGAAGGACCTGAAGGGGGAAGGGTACATGTAGCCCCACCACTTATGGGTACCCTAGATAGTGCTATACCCTCAAGGGCTCACGTCTGGTGAGCTCGGTACTTACTGTAGCGATCCCGAGGAAATCCTTAGCTGGGTCAGTTTTTCCTTTTTCCATTTACTTTGGAGCAACCCATGTCCTCTTCCCCTTTCCTATCTGCCTTTCATGGCTCTATTTCCTTTTCTTTTCCCTGTCTATCATTTCCCTTATTCCTGTTTCTTCCATTTCTTCTTCTAGTAGGATATATGAGTTAAATGTAAGTCAGTAGTTAATTGTAGTATGTAGCTATCATATTCATTTCCCCATTCATTTAAATAGGAGAAGATAACCTAGATGTTAGGCACCTTGAAACAACAATAACAAACGTAATAATTATTTTGTTATTTGCATATCCGAAAACAACTGTTTGCAAACATTACCTGAACCAGCATTTTAAAATTCAACGTGTGGGTCTGAATGCAATCTATTCCTCGCTAATCACAGGTACTTCGGGAATGCTCGATGCTGGAACTATATGAGGTGAGCTGATGGGATTTGCTTACCCCTAAACACTAATTACAACATCAGTAAAATAAACCATCAAGGGTAATTACGGGCCGTAGAAATGGTCTTAATGTTGTACTGAACAGAGGAAGATAATTACAAGGTGATATTAATTGGTAGGTATGTTCGAGAAGTCTCCTTAGAGTCAAGATAAGGTCAAAAGCGCGGATAGATCTTCATCTGTTATCACGCCTAAGTAGCTCGGTGGCTCGAACGTGCTTATTAAAAAGCATTTACCCTGCCCGTCTAATTACAAGTCTTGTGTTAGGTTAAGCATCTTGGGCGAGTGTCTTCAGCAATGAATTATGATGGTAGGATTCTCACACACACTCAGACCTGTGAGTAACGGGAAATGCGCACCTCGCCATTCCCGACCGGGGCTTCGTCCTAGTTGGGTGATTTTCGGCGATCCTTAAAAGGGAAGACTGATTATTATGCTCTCCTCCTTCACTAGTACAGTACCGTGGTAAAGGAATATCACACGTGATTCTCGACAAGGGAACACCAAGGCTTTAGATCTGGGCCGCAGGAGAAATACTAGTGAATTGGTATACAACGATTTTGTAAAATAACATAGGTTATCATACGTATTCTACAACACCCAAGTACACCGGCCTAAATAGCCACAGTGTCGAAGCCCCTCAAAAGAAACAACAATAACAACGAGCTCTACGAAGGAAATTGAACGTAGTACAGTAGCAAAGGTCTTCAACCCGTAGTTTGAGAGCTATCTGAAATATGTTCTGTAATCGAAGCCAATGCGTAAATGTTTTTAATATTGAGAAAAATGGCAATTAAGGTGACTGTTATCCGTGGCATAGGGCTACGTCGTAGGACGTAACATAGAAACACGGAAAACCACTTCCAGGATAGCAGACGTGAGATTCGAACCCACTTCTCTCAGTTTTGCCTCAAGAGGCTGAGTGTATCCCGTTCCAGCTCTCAGACAAGAATTAAATTTCTTAGAAGAGTCGGGAATCGAACTCGGACCTCCAGGTAGTAGCAAGAACGCTAGCCGCTACTCCAAGAGGTGTGTTTTAAAATATTACTTCCCTATATAACAATGGCTGGAACTGAGATTGCAGTACACATTACCCAGGACTGTACCGCTATGCATACTAATTTTAGCGGAAGTGCTCTTGAGTTACTGAGCACGCGTCGGCGTGATGCCCATTTCTTATAAATCTTACTTCGTAATTTGACCAGTTTCGCAACGGCCCAGGGCATTGTGTAGAGTAGAATCCGCCCTACTGGAGCATGAGATTTCACTCCCCCTGTGTCGACCAAGTGCGTCCTTTCAACACGACTGCTGGGCTGTTACATACGGGATATCATTATGTCATAACATTTTGTGTGTACTGCTCCACGATCATATCATTAAGATATCATCTACTAAAATCAAAGTGCTACGCCAAAGAACACAAGAACTAGCTGCGTGGCTCAGCGGTAACGTTCTCGCTTGCTGTTCCCAAGGTTGCAGGATCGAATCTTGGCGCAGTCAGATGAGACACAGTAATGCAGCCATCACAATTAACACCGGTTATCAGACAGATTCTACACACACCCAACGTACACGGGGATACATGACCGCGATGTCGCAGCCTCTAAACTAAGGAACCGACCAACTAACCAAAAATTAACTGGAACCAAAGATTTTTCTTCTAGCTGAGGAAAAGGTGACAGTTTTAGTTTTAGTTCATTCCGACACCGCAACACCCGTTTTACTTTCTTAAAATGTTCTTTCTATTGTCTATTGTCTTATAGGGAGAAAACTAAGAATCTAGAGCGAAATCTAGAAAAAATAGAGAGAAAAATATAAATCTACATTGTGCGTTTACTACCTAGGTAATAAGACGCACGGTAATGGGAAAGTATCAGGAAAGTAGTCTTAAAATGGGCCACGAAGAAAGCAAGATGTTCTGTAAAGAAAACATAGCGCAAATACGAGGGAGCCGTGTCAGTATATTTACCGGCACGTTAAATGTCCCCTTTGGGAAGAAATTTCGGCACCCAAGCGTTTCTAAATGCCGCAGGAGATAACTGAGACGTAAAACCAATAGCGTTATTAACTACTTTACAATGATGCTCCACAAAACCATAGGGTCTTTGCTTCCCGTACTTAACATTACGACCACCTCGTGATGTAGCGGCTAGTGTTCTTAGCTGTCGCCTCGTAGGTCTAACTTCGATTCCCGGCCACAGCAGCCTCATTCCCAATCCTATCTCTAATTTGCAAATACACCCACTAGTACATCCATCACAACAACACAGGTTTTCACACAAATTACACACACACCCAAATACACGGGGCTACATGACCACAATATTCCAGCCCCTAATAAAAGCAACAACAACTTAACTTTGCAGTTATAATATCAATTGTCAATAAGGCAACACTGAAAAATGGTTTCAAAGCTGTCTTGACTTCAACAAAGGTCAATGGAAAATCTAGATATTTAATTAAGGTCAGACTCAACAACCCTGGCACACCTACTCTACCTCCAGTATACATATCCTAAGAATATTGATGTAGAATATGAATTATCTAATTATTTGCATACAAACATCAAGGTCAGTTTTCAATCTTCCGTTGCTCAACAATTTTATCTCAACCCGGATATTTTCCAGCTTTGCGGCTTTATAAGTAAGGTTCTTTGTTGAGAGGTGCCGAGTAAACACACCTCTCTGATAGATAGAGGCATGTTGCAAAATAAAAGACTGATAATGTGCATGCAGTTAGTTGAGGAAGTCCCACTGTGAATGGTCACCAGTTCGCACATGACTCATGTCTCGAATAGCAGATATAAGGTTTCACTCGAGTACGCTCGATGGGCGGATATCTTCCATCAAGGTCTCGTGATCATGAAGAGATGGGATGGGTTGGTTGAAAAAGCCTTCAAACTGGATTCCGCAGTACTTGGGAAGGACGTTCTGCTACAAGCAAAGTTCAACATTTGGACTAGCCGTATTTTGCATTGACGGTTATACAGCACACAGCAGTCATGATAATTACACAGGTCTACACGATTTTTACTTCATTGGTTTTGACTCTTATTTTACATGTAGCCTACAAGTGCCATTACTTTTGTCCTATCACATACCAATTTCTTATAATTGCAGAAATTTTGATTAACGAGATATTGCAAATTGTCACAATACCTCTACTGTTGGTTGATAAAACGTAATGATCTTACTAGAGTGAACAAGAGAAAAAGCAGTATGAGAAGCTTTGCATCCAAGCGGCAACGGTTCCATTGACTTAATCAAACAAGTGAACACAAACTTTTCTTGTCTTTGATGTGTTTGTGTTACAATATGTCTTAAGTTAATGTGTTTATTATTTTCATGAGCTAAACTCTGCCTGCTATAAAGAAACAATACAATGCAGATTTTCAATTTCACGCATCGTGTAATGATTTCTTTAATTTGTAGTTTTTTATACAGGAACATAGAAGACATTTCTGTAATTCATATGCTTTCAATATACAAAAACAGTTATTGAATCCAAGAAAGGTCTCCAAAGATTTTATTTTGTAGACCTGTGTTATTTGTTAAGCGATAGAGTTATCCAGTGACTATTGCTTAGAAACAAAAACTATGGAATGGTTTTAAATAATAGAAGAAATGTGAAAGATTTTGAAAAACATTGTAACATTCAATTCTAACAAGTCTTTCAATTATTATCAGTTAACTAGCGGTCCCATGCGAGAAGTCTCGCATGTGTATAAACCAACGGCCTGGATTTACTGTTATGCGGGCTCTACGTCGCACAGTTCTGGCAGTGGCTACCGTCTTGTTTATTTGTTTAATCGAACTCTTTAAACGAATTGTCGATATTTATGAAATCAAGATTGCAATTCGTCACTGCTGCAGGTAATTCTCAATCTTTTGGATGACCATTCGTTACAAACGGTTACTTGTGAGCTCCCCATGTGTATATGCCACCCGCCCAGCTTTACTATTAAGGGGAGGTATGACTGAATTTTTCGGATTTTCAAGCAAAAACTCGTTTTTTTGTTTTATTTATATAAAAATACCCTAATTCTTCCTCTTTCAGAAAATCATCTCAGTTTAGTAATTCCGGCTATTTTGAAGCTTGTAGAGGCCATTTAATGTGAGCGCGCATGGCATTTAATAGCCCACTACCACGCCCACTTTTCCTGTAATAGCATAATGATAGTTTTCTGTATGTTTTTTGTCGATTATTCAAGTATTCCGCGGCGTATGTGTCGTAGAGGCACACCTGTGCAAGCTGACAGTCGTTTGTTTACTACCTAGTCCATATAACTACGTTATGTCATTTAATAGTTCAATTTTAACTAATTTAGAGAACGATTTCTCTCTTCTAAATTGCATTCCATTTTTTTTCACACAACTATACTATGATAGTTAATATTATATATATATATATATATATATGTTTGTATTATTTACATTCTGAATTTCGTATTTGTGTTGACTGTAGTAGTACAAGCATGGCTTCCCTGTTTGTTTATGTTATTGTAATGCAAAAGTAACGTGTGGTTTCAGTACAGCGAATTACATATCCAAACTAGTGATTATTCAGTGATGTGTTTCGTCTTATTTCCTTTGTAGTTGTGTAATTTATAGTGTAGAGGTCTTAGTGCGTCGTTTTAGTGTATAGATAAGTAGTGATTATAGTTTTTAGGTTAGGCCTATAGCAATAGTGATTATTATTATTAGTGAGAAACCATGGAAATTCAAAAGAGTCCTAGGTGTAGCTATAGACCAGTGAAAAAACGTCCCTCAAAGAAAAGCAAGGCTGCCAAATTAGCTATAGCTAAAAGAAAGAGTCAGAAACCAGGACAAGAAGTCAGTTCAGTTAGGCCTAATGAAGAAGTGAATAACGTTTCTAGTAGCTCACTAGATGCAGATATGTCTGCATCTGAGAGGAAAATAAATTTATTTTCTGTTTCTGCCAGTGCAGAACAAAGTGTTGGGTCTGTGATCTATACCTTGGTGCATAAGGATGTTTGGCAAGAACTAGTGAAGGAACTACTGTGTGGTGAGTGTAAGAACAAATCTATTTTTATTGAATTTAGGGAAACTCATGGGTTCTCCTCTAAAATTATAATTAAATGCAGAACATGTGGTTATGTTTCTGCTAACACCTACACTTCACCAAGAATTAAAGATGATAATTCTCAAAGACCTGGTTTCCATGTGAACAATGCTATGGTTGAAACATTTAGTAGTTTAGGTAAAGGCCAGCGTGGGCTGGAGACATTTTCTATAGGTATGGGTATGAACACTTTAGGTCGAAGGCCTTTTGCAAAACACCTTAGAATTCTCATAGATGAGGGAAAATTAATGAGAAGAGAAGTACTTTCTATGGCTGCACAAGTAGTACACAATGCTCATGGGGCTAGTGATGAACAGACCATTGACATAGGTGTTTCATATGATGCAACATGGCAGAAACGTGGCCATACATCGAATTATGGTGCAGGATTCGTAATTGACATTCTGACTGGAGTTGTGTTAGACTACCATGTTCTGTCAAAGTATTGCCATCAGTGTGTTATTGCAGAAAGGGACCTGGGAAAATATAGTGCAGAATATAATATTTGGTGGGAGGGTCATAAGAGCTCAGATGAATGCCAGAAAAATTATGATGGGTCCTCCAATGCAATGGAAAAAGACATTGGAGAGATCCTGTGGAAGAGATCCATTGACAATGGTTTTCGATACACATCGGTGTTGTCAGATGGGGATGCCAAGACCTACGCCCACTTGAATGAGATTGAGGTGTACGGTCCAGAACAAAGGATTGAGAAAGAAGAATGCATAAACCATATTTCTAAGCGACTTGGTACTGCTCTTCGTAACACTGTAAAGGAATGGAGGGCGAAGGGTGTGACACTGGGTGGGCGTAAAGAGGGCAACTTGAAAGACAGCACTATAACTAAATTGACCCATTATTATAGGCATGCCATTGTCAATAATATTCCAGATGTAGGAAAAATGAAGAGGGCAGTTTTTGCAACTCTTAGACACTGTATGTCAACTGACCGCAAGCCTCAGCATTTGACTTGTCCTAAGGGTATCAACTCCTGGTGCTTCTATAACCGACAACAGGCAGAAGGAAAACCAAATGATAGCCACAGTAGAATGAGTTGCAAGCTGAATCCTTCTGTTGTTGAGAAGATAGCACCTGTGTATCTGAGACTAGCATCAGATCAGATATTGCAGCGTTGTACAGCGGGGAAGACTCAGAATGCTAACGAGTCCCTCCATAATGTAGTGTGGAGTAAATGCCCTAAGGAGATATTTGTTTCCAAGACAAAACTGGAACTTGGTATCCTCAGGGCTGTCTCAGAATTCAATATGGGGCACTACAAAACTCTGGAAACCCTTCATTCCATCAGAAATTCGACCATCCCTATAAACTCAAGTTCTCTATGACAAACTACAAGATGTTAGACGTGTTACTCAGGCACAAAAGAGGGGCTGTGATCGGGAGAAAATGACTAGGAGGCATGTAAAATGGCAGAAGATATCTAAGGAAGAAAGAACGAGGAGATGTGAAGGGGAAACATATGGGGCAGGGCAGTTTTGAGTGAGTAAATATTAACTTGCCTTTTTCTCGCATTGCTCTTTTCCAATGTTTTTCTGTGTACAAAATGCTCCTTGCGATGCAATTCTTTTCAGATGTTGTTGAAACTTGGTAAAGTAGTTGAAAAAGGTACACTAATGTAAACTTGTTTCTGGTTTTGAACTTCTCTGAGTTTTAGTATGAATTTTGATAGATAACTTTAAACTATTAATGCTGAAATTTTAAAAATATATAAAATGAAAGTTTAAACTTTTCTGGAAAGAACAGTATTCATCTAACACAAAAACCCAAAGCAATTATTGTTTCTATACATCATAACAACATTTTTAAAAAATCAGCTTGGTCGAACAAAAACTTTGTCGCAAGGGACTTTTTTTATGTGACCACTTTTTGAATACAAAAAAGTGCAATATCTCAAAAACTAACAAAGCTATTTAATTACAAATAACAACATTAGATGCCAGCAACTGTTTATGCAAGTGGTTTAAATTTGGTAATGATATGATAAAAACTGTGGAAGTTGAAAAACTCAGTCATACCTCCCCTGTTTAATCGAACTCTTTAAACGAATTGTCGATATTTATGAAATCAAGATTGCAATTCGTCACTGCTGCAGGTAATTCTCAATCTTTTGAATGACCATTCGTTACAAACGGTTACTTGTGAGCTCCCCATGTGTATAAGCCACCCGCCCAGCCTTACTATTAAGCGGACTCGATGTGACATAGTTCTGGCAGGGTTTATTTGTTCAAACGCATCTTGAGACAAATAATTATATTAGCGTTAGCTTTTCAAGAAAGGCAAGTTTTTTTTCTGAATTATAGAAATTATTTGGAAGATGTTGGTGCAAACCGCATCTTCAAACTCCCTCTGGTTTATGAGCTTGAGTTATGTGAAACATACACCTTAGCGTTTTATTATGATTACTAGCGGACCCGTGCTAGAACTCTCGCATACAGGGTTGTGTGCGCCCCATGGGTACAGACTACCCGCCCGTCTCTAGTGCTATGTGGGCTGTACGCGATACAGTTCTGCCAGGGGTTATCGTCTTGTTTATTTGTTTAAAAGCACTTTATAAACAAATAAATCTATTTCCGTTGACTTTTCAAGAAATGAAAAATGTTTCCTGTACTATTGAGACGATTTGGAAGATGTTGGTACAAACCACACCTTTTAACTCCCTCTGGTTAAGGAGCTTGAGTTTAGTGAAGCATACATCTTAGCGTATTATATAATAAGATTGAGTAACCCTTGCAAATAAGAACGCAGTCAGGATTTTAACCGGCGTCTACCCGGAATGCGGAAGATTCGAATTCTAATCCTTACTGTGGTCTGTTATGACCGCTTTTAAGAAAGCGATTTTCTAAACCTATTTATATGACACCAAATCTGGCTGCGATGATCATAAGCGGTCCATTTATAGAGGCGAGGAGAGGAATTGGTGTTATGTAGACAGAAAATGCGGTTTAGTAGTGAACCAGAGCTTTAAAAGTGCAAGTTAAAATTCGTCATCAAAGAGAATAGCGTCATATTCCATTCCAGCCTTAGATCATGCTCTTGCGCGCGCCCGCTTATAGACCGGTCATTATTAATCCGTTCCAAAGATTACAATTTAATATGCATCATAAGTGCGCATGGTTTACCTTTGTAATCACAGCTGACCGGCCACAGAGCAGGTGACTGTGTATCTCCAGGGTTTGTGGGAAACGACCGACTAGGCGTGGGTTCACTTCCCTGTCAATTAGCTGTACTTGGTACGCTTTTGGAAACAATGCAATCACCTAAGTAATGCGCTACAGTTGATCTGTAGGAATATCTGAAGATCGCGAGAATAAGAACAATTATTATATAAGATACCAAAAAAAAAAACTTTCTTTGGCCCATCCCAATTCCTTTTGGTTTGATTCACTCTCTTTCCCCTCAGCCAACCTGGAATTTGTTGCCGTGGTTTTCCACTTTTGATGTTGTTTTGAGTCTTCAGTTATTTACTGATTTGATGCAGCTCTCCATGCTTCACTGTCCTGAACTAATCGTTTCATCTCTACATAGCTACCACACCTTACATCTGAGGCAATCAGTTTAACATATTCTAACCTTGGTCTACCCCTACAGTTCTTGTTCTCGACCCTTCCTGCCATAACTAAGTTTGCTACTGTTGGGTGCCTTAGTATGTGTCCTACCAATCTATATCTTCTCTTCATTATCAGTCGCCTAAAACATATTTCCCCACCGACTCCCCTTAATACCTCTTCATTTGTTACTCTATCTAACCATCTGATCTCCATCATTCTCCTGTAACACCACATTTCAAGCGCTGATATTCTCCTCTTTTCTGTTGCGCCAGCAGTCCAAGTTTCACTTCCATAGAGTGCCTCGCTTCAGACAAAAGCCTTCAAAAATGGCTTTCTAACACCTAAATCTATATTTAATGTCAACATATTTCTTTTCTGAAGAATGTATGTTCTACTCCAATTTTACACAAACCTAACTACAAGGATTCTAAATGTTTTCAATTCACTCTTGGGCCCCAGACCCAAAATGAGAAAGCAGCTACAACAGAGTGCTGGCAGCGTTTTGTTTGTGTACAAGTTAGCAAAATGTCGAACTAAACTAGTACAGTTAGGGAAGGCGAAATTGCTACCCAAAAATAGAAATTCTGAGCGATATCGAGGTACGTATTGTTACTCCTGAGTCCAAACGCCAGATACATACCTACAGTCATCACAGTAATAAGTTATCATACATATTCCACACACACCCAAGCACATGACGCTAATGACCACGGTGTCGCAAACCCCTACATAAATCAACAACAACGGGAACTCAGATTAGTTGAGCCGAATGAGAAGTAATGACAATGAAAGTAGTTGAAAGTGAGCAAAGAGTCATAAAGAACAAACAGTAGACTATCAGAAGCCTCCAGGTATGCGCCTTGAGTTGTAAGTGGCAAATCAAAGAAATATTGATAACTCTTAAACATCCTACACCTAGCAATACAAATTATGAAAACATCTATTCAGATAATACAAAGCTATTCATAATTATGTTTTAGCGTAGTATTTTTAAGAGTTATCTAGAAATGAAGACGGAAAATACCTTTCATTTCCTATTATGGTTAATGTTATAGCTTTTTGAAGAAATATTGACCAAAGACGGTCGACGATGGTTTTTCAACCTTCTCGTTCCTGGGTATAGTTCTTGCACTTTCCTTGTTAACGTACGGCTCGCCTTTGATATCTAGCTGGGTGGATATGTTAACATTCCATGGCTGTCTGGAGCCAAGGCTTTCCCAGCGCGAGGCACAGCGTTGTCGACTTTCCACCGTAGCCACTGAGAGCAAGCAGCGAGACTGGACAGAACTACGTGCAGATGTGCAACACTGGACACTTGACACCTGCATGACACGCAGACTGGCTGCCAGAGTGGGACTTAAAGAGTCCACGTGGAGTGATAGAGGAAGCATTCTATTGGTCAACAACCGTCAGCTATTGGTCAGTAGCGAACAATGGTTATTGTCGGCGCGTGATACTGCCTTACGTTTGAGTCGCCGTCGTTAACCAGGAAAGTGAGGGAACTATATCGATAATGCCGCGTTACATTCTTTAATGAAAATGAATGTGCACCAAGGAGATGAATGCACTTAGAGATAGAGGTTAACTTCTACTGCCAACAAGATGCTGGAAGTGATGAGCAGGTGTCAGATCACTGACAGGAACCATAAGGAACTTTCATTCTGTATTACTTGATAAATCAGGTCGCTCATGTAATTATGAGTCAACTGGGAGTTAGCAGATGGTCGGCTACCCTTGGGCATCATGTTGCTTCATCTGTAGGATTAGAACAAACTAGGTCATCGGCGCCTCACGTCACACCAGGCCTCCCACCATATGAGATTGTAACCACCCCACATACTTGTAGTGAACAAGGATTTAGTTCGCCGAAATTACCCTCGCATAAATTGAAGCAAAATTTGTTGAATTGTAAATTCAGCTTCCTCTTTAGAAGATCAAAAGTTCGAATCCCTACAGTAGCAAAATATTCATTTTTATTTTCAGCTCTTTCTTAAAAAGATGAAAAGTTGAAATTCTGGCAATATAAATAAAATGTCATCGGAGATTATGGACCTGGAGATAACGACGCCATGTGCTATGTACAAACTGCAAGTTGACTGGAAATACAGCAGAGATTTTAGTGCATTCATTTCTTTATACATTCCGTTGGTAACTTGGTTTTAGCATAAATTCCCATTTACATATGAAGTATGAATACTAGGAAAATAAGTGGTTGTGGATAATGTCTTAATAAAAAATATACCAACTTTTAAGCCGAACAGGGTGACCACAATGTTATGAAATGGAAACGGTGTACCTAAAAGTAATTGTGAAAAAACATTTATGTACCGTGATATCATAATTCAGTGTTATTATATTATGTTATACAGTACTCTGAAATGATACTAATATAGACCTTGGATTACAGCAAATGTGGAGACAGGAAAGCATAGTGGTGCTGCCCATAGTAATCTCTTCTGAGGGGCGTGGTGGCGCAGCGGTCAAGCTGGCCTCTCAGCACGGCGGACTGGGTTCGATTCCGAGTCAATTCATGTGAGATTTTCAAAGTGTAATGCCATGTCCTGTAGTTCGGATTCCACGTAAAAAGGAGGTCTGGCTGATGATCGCGTGATTAACGGTCACGTAAAACTACAAACTTCACTTTACTTTGTTCAGTAATCTCTTCTACCAGCATCATCCATAAACCTTTGGCTAGTAATCTGGAAACATCGGGAATACACCCTGGTCTCCATATTATGATCATACAGAAGACCGTCGTATGAGATATCTGTTCCATAGTTCCCTCAATTTTCAATATACCACCTTAAACCAAGTTGCCATATCGTCTTGTAATATTTATTTATCGTATGGCTCTTAGTGCCGGGAGTGTCCGAGGACATGTTCGGCTCGCCTGAGTCTGTAGCTGCTTCGAACGGACACCCTTAGGGTGAGCTACAAGTTCCGTTCACTTTCAAGTAGTTCCAACTTTCGCCACCAGATATCAATGATACTTAGCGGTGAACGGTAGAACTTTCATAGAGCGTTCAGACGAAATCTAACCTAATAATTTAGCTCACACAAGTTTAGTCTGTGGAAAGATCTTTTACATGCCATAAATCTAGGACATGGGACCGCCGGCTTTACTTCCCCTCCGAAGGAAGGCATACTGAAGGATTTTTAACTCTCTTAAAAAATCCAACGACTTCGTTCGGGTTTGAACCCACTATCTTGGGCACAGCAGTTCAGCATACTTCCAACCAAGTCACCGAAGCCAAAGTAGGTAATGACAGCCAAGGCCTGTAAAACATTATGGGAAAACATGGCATACGAACTAGGAATGATAACGGCGAGCGACTAATTGAACTCTGCAGCAGCTATGGGCTCGTGATAGGATCATAGGAGGCACCACTTTCCCCCACAATAACTGCCATAAAGTGTTAGTTAGTTAGTTATTGTTGTTTTAAGGGGCGGAACTACGAGGTCATCTGCCCCTCTTAACACAGATTAAAGAATACAAATTTGGAATTGAATTTAAAATTTAGAGGTGGACACCTAAATCTGAAAAGACCTAAAATTAATAAAACAAAAAATTAAATAAAAATAATAATTATAAAAATAAACAAAAATTACGGAAAAACAAAAAAATTATCATTCAAAATCGAACAAGTCGTTGAGTCAATGTTCACTGGAAAATGTAGCTTGCTGGCCCTAACCCACTCCCACTTGTAATAAGCCGACGATATGTCGATTTGTACCCACTGATTCGTGAGGAAATAAATAAATGAGCATAAGAAAGAGAATAAGAATAAGAATCCTTTAAAACGGGACAAATGTTTATTTTGCTTGTAACAGACGGGACATGCGGGATATACAGTATGTTACATATAAAACGGAACGTAGATCACTTTGTGTATAACGGATTCATTCGTTTCTTCATACTGACGAAAGAACAGTATGAAGTCAGACCCCAAATTTCCTAAATAAAATTAAAATTCGTGAAGATATTTTCAATCTTATTCTTATCTGCCCCCAGAGGGTTTAAGGTTTTGCTAGTTACGTTTACGGGCGGGTTCAGAGGCTCCATATTGGCGACTTGTGCTCTGAATAGAAGTGGCTAAATATTACCTGATAGTGTTTGTTGTTAATTCATTTTCGAAACCTGGGACATCTTGGTCATCAGGAGTGATTTTGGTTGCTGTTGGAACCAGTCCATAACAGCGTCTTGCGCCTCTGCGTCCGAGTGAATCTTTGTCCCTTTTGCTTCAACAGTTAGGCTGGCTGCGTGGCGCAAATGCGAGGGAGCCATGTCAGTAGATTAAATGGCACGTTAAAGATCCCTTTCGGGGTAAAATTACGGCACCCCGGCGTCCCTAAAAGCCAGAGTAGTTCAAAGGAACGTAAAACCAATAGCATTATCGTTTGCTTTAACATTCACCACCTGCCTGTATAAACGCCATGGATGACTTCTTTTGAACAAATGTAAGCACTGATGTGTACAATAAATTATCCTCTTTCATTTGACTCACATTTCGACGCACTTTTCTCCCTTTTTCGATGCCTAGGAACCTCGAAAGGTATTTCATTTAATACCTCTCATATTTGATTGTGTATAATCATGACACGTACATTTTTGCAGGTGAGACAAAAGTGGAGCACTCACTCCAGGCGTTCTGCTTTCATTCAAGGCACCCTGCCTTTCGCTTTTAAAGTTGCGGCAGTATAACTTGAAGTTGTTAGTTGATGATTTGGTTCATTTAGGTGCTTTGCGACATCGTAGTCATGTATCCCCGTGTACTTAGGTGTACGTAAAATGTGTCTGATAACCTTTGTCACTGTGATATCTGCACCAGTGTGTGTATTTGTAATTGGGGCACATAATTTGTCTGATAACCTGAGTTATTGAAATGTATGTACTAGGGTGTAAATTTTCAATTAGGAGAAGGATATAAAAGGAGAAGGCCGTGGCCTTCAGTTTGAAATCATCTCCGCATTTTGTTGGATTAGAAGTGGGAAATCACGACAAATTGATTTTAGGATGACTCAGGTGGGAGTTAAACCCAGACCTCAGAGTTGACAGCCAAGAATGCTAGCCACTGCACCACGAGGTGCTCTGCACTGACATATTGAGAGGGTATGTTATGAACCCATTGTCTCCAGGTGTTGAGAACTACGCCCTTGTTGCTGGACACCTACCAGCTTGGCAATAAAATTGTCACACTTGTCAGCTGTAGACGATAAACCTCAGTGTTGATCACATGAGGCAACACATACCAGATAGTAATTTCTATAAGCCAGCTCACAGCTCAGCTCCAAATTAGGGGATAAAATTAACACATTCCAGTAGACTTGCCCCATTCCTTTTACAGTCTGGATGAATGAAATGAGGCCAGCAGAAGACCTGTTCGTTAGCACGCAACAGACTGCATGGCGTCACTTTCCACCCTCAACGTCCTTCCTTCGTAACCGTGGACTGGAGAGAACTGGGAAGTTAACATTAACATATTTCATCCTGCAACACAGTGGCTATCCTGAACGAGTGTATTCGCCCGGTTTCTCTACACTGATTCAAGAAACTTAATCCAATAATAAAGTCTCGACGATCAACTTTGACCCAGGCAGTGCAATTGATCCTAAGCCTTGTCGGATTTATGAAGGTTTGGGGCTTTGAGAGGATGATGGTTCGCAAGTTTATCTCTCCAAGACAATAGTTATACAACCACAGTGCCTTTAAATCACGCGGGACATCTGTTGTAGAAAGAGATAAAGCCGACCTTCGTACAGACACAAAGGCCACTTTATCCTATTATTGTGTCATTTTTCTCAGCTTTAGCGCCAATAATTTTCAGACCAGTACTGCAATTTTATCTGCTATGATTTACAAAAGGAAATGGGGAACCTATGTCAATGATGTTTTAAGACCCCAACATCTTAAATAATAACAACAATGCATCTCTATCAATAGGGGGACTACACCCTGGAATAACACGATGATGATGATGATGATGATGATGATGATGATGATGATGCGCAGTGACTAGCATTCTTGGCCATCGTCCCGGATGTGCGGATTCGATCCAGGCTCTGCCAATATATTTATTTAATTCTGGTCTGAGGGATATAAAAAGGTGAACTCAGCCTCGTGAGGCAAACCTGAGAAGAAGCGGGTTCAATTCCTATCTCAGCCATCTTGGAAGTAGTTTTCCGGGATTTTTCACTTCTACTCCAGGCAAATACCTGGATGGTACTTACGGCCACAAACGTTTCCTTCACAAATTCTACCTCGATCACAAGTACACAAACTAGTACAGAGATCACAGTGATACAGGTTATCAAACAACTTCTACACACACACAAGTACACGGGGCTACATGACCAAGATGTCGCAAAGCCCCTTAATAATCGACAACAACACAACAATAATAATTCCGTAATAATAATAATACTACAATTAATAATAATCTTACGGCGTCAACTACCCAATCTTTTGAGCTGCACCCATTGAGGCAATCTACTCTCCAATTTCGACGATCTGTTTATCACTGCCATCTGACAGTGTAATCCAGAACTTACTGGGCAACCTGCAATTAATTATTTTTGCCTTGTAGTCACCAAAAGTGATACGAGGGATTTTTACGACCCGATATTGCTTTTGATTCGGAAAGGCGTGAAATTTTGCCGTCCTTCAAAATTCCGATTTTCTCGGCTGGGAATCGAACCCACGATCTCCTGATTATGAGGAGAACACACTACCAAGGAAGCGGAGATGATGGTAATTAGGCTAATTGAAACGAATGTTTGATGGTATTCAGTCGGTCAACCCAAATGAGATGGGTTATTCCCCAATCCTGAAAAAAATTGCTGGAGATTAATAATTAATTAATTAGCCTAATCAACACTGAAAATGGCTTCAAACACCTTACTATTAATAAGGTTAATTAATGTAAACGGTGTAGCCTCCGTGGCTTAGGCGGCAGCACGCCGACCTCTCACTGCTGGGTCCGTGGTTCAAATCCCGGTCGCGGGGCATGGTGGCACAGCGGTCAAGCTGTTGGCCTCTCACCAAGGTGGACTGGGTTCGATTCTCGGTCAATGCAAGTGAGATTTTCGAAGTGAAATGCCATCTCCTGGGGTTCGGATTCAACGTTAAAAAAGGAGGTCCCGTGGCTCATAATCACAAGACTCACAGTCACGTAAAATTACAATCTTCCTTCCTTCAAATCCCAGTCACTCCATGTGAGATCTGTGCTGGACAAAACGGAGGCAGACAGGTTTTTCTCCGGGTACTCCGGTTTTCCCTGTCAAAATTTCATTCCAGCAACACTCTCCACTATCATTTCATTTCATCTGTCATTCATTTAATCATTGCCCCAGAGGAGTGCGTCAGGCCTCGGCAGCCGGCACAGTTCAAATCCTTGCCGCTAGATGGGGGCTTCATTCATTCCATTCCTGACCCGGTCGGAGACCGGAAGCAGGCTGTGGATTTTCATTTTCAATGTAAACGGTAAGATATTTACAAGCAGCGCGTCTAATGTCACATTACACGGAAGCCGAAGAAGTTGCCGACCTCTACGGCATCTGCAGTCTAAAGAAACGTGGACCCTAACACCACGGAGCACCTCGTGGTGCAGCGGCTAGCATTCTTGGCTGTCGCCCAGGGAGGTTCGGGTCGATTTCTGGCTCTGCCAAAAAAATCTAGTCTGAGGGATGGAATGGAGTACACTCAGCCTCGAGAGGCGAAAATGAGAAGACGTGGGTTCATTTCACACCTCAGCTATCCTGGAAGTGGTTTTCTTTGGTTTTCCGCTTCTACTTCAGGCAAATGCTAGGATCGTTTCTGAAGTAAGGCCACGGTCGTCTCCTTCCAAATCCTTACTTGAATCACAACAACACACACTGATACAGCCACCACAGTGGCATAGGTTATCTGACATAAAAAACACACGAATCCAAGTACACGGGGCTAAACGACCTCCATGTCCAAGCCTCCCAAAAGTAACAACAAGAAAAATAATATTACGAATTGCGATCCACAGCAGTACCATGTTCGTTAATTCGTGCATCATGGCTACTGGGGGAGCTGGAAGTCTGCAATCGAAGGTTCGAATTCTGGAGCTGAGACCAGCATCCTTAATTTGTTTTTTCCGGGTTTCCCTCCAGGGAAATGCTGGGATGGTACCTTCCTTCAAGTCCCGGGGCACCTAAATCCTAAAATAATGCATTTTATGAGACAAATTCATCCCAGATCCAAGCACAAGGGGAATGATGACATAAATGTCCTAAGCCAATAAAACGTAATCACAACCAACACAGTAGGAACTTAGCTACTTTTTTCAATTACGTAAAATCATTCTTCACATTGTTCTGACAGCAGTAGCTACGCTCGCTAACGCACAGCGTTAGGCCATGGGGCCAAGCTATCTGCGGACTCGGTAGACGTGGGTTCGAGCCCCACCGTCGACCGTCCTTGAAATGGTTTTCCGTGGTTTCCCATTTTCAACGGCAGGAAAATGCTGGGACGGTACCTTTTGACCGACCTCGTCCGCTTCCTTCCACATCCTTGCCCAGTTTCATTCATTCCATCTGTCATTAACTCCGCTCATGAGGTTGGTGTCAGGAAGGGCATCTGGTCGTAAAAACCATTCGACGCATAGACCTTCATCGCATCTCATCCACAACCCCGTTGGAAACGGGAATAATAAGGGGTGGATAGACAAACATACGTTCTTCAGACTGTATAGTATCCACGATAGTTTGAAGTGCAATCGAGCTAGTCCTGTGTTGATAGCGGCTTAATTTTTGTACATGGTTTGTAGGTCTACTCTAGAAGGTGATGATGATGATAATAATTGTTGTTTTAAGGGGCCTAACATCGAGGTTATCTGCCCCTACTGTAGAAGGGTATTGGCTCAGCCTCGCGAGGAAGAATGAGTAGTGATCTGCTGAAAGTAGCAGTGACCCTTCGATATTACAGGCAGTGGAGATTCATGTGATCTCCAGTACTGTCTCAGGAAAAGCAGGGGACGGTCCGTGCTCCAAAAGGAATTATGTACTTATGTCACAGTGTTAATTCACCTTCGCTATCATAATTGGAGTTGTTGTTTTATTGGACTTATCTAAGCTTGGCCAATATCCCTTTGTACTCTAGTGGGTGTTTGAAATATAATAACATGTGTTTCATTGAAAGAAACGCACACAAACTGTGCAAAACTATACATACATAATTACACTTCTTTTTTTTTTTTTAGCGTATGGCTTTTTAGTGCCGGGAGTGTCCGAGGACATGTTCGGCTCGCCAGTTTTGTAGCTGCTTCGAGACGGACACCCAATGGGTGAGCTACAAGTGCCGTTGGGAAGGGAAGTTGGAATGTAAGGGCGAGGAGTTGGAAGGTAGCGGCTGTGGCCTATAGTTAGGGACCAACCCCGGCATTTGCCTGGAAGGAAGATGGGAAACCACAGAAGACCATTTTCAAGGTTGCCGGCGGGGGGATTCGAACCTCCTCGCCTCCCGGATGTGAGCGACTGCCAGCAGTAATGCCGTAACAACCTCGGCTAACTCACCCGGTATAATTATACTGAATAAATGTCAGTTCTGGCAATAGACTACTATTGACTCCACACGTTTATTGCGTGTCACAACATGATAACGGGCACAGTACTGATCACAGAGTTTACACATGCAATCGAGTCCTGGGTTGTGATGATAAGTCAAGTTGCACACTTCGTGGTGATATCCGTGCACTGCCATCGAATTCACAAAGTGGTGGAGTTCCTGGTTTGTACCAGTCCACGATGGGTCGAGCATAGCTTCAGATGTGTAAAATTCAGGCCAGATAGCCTTCCTTTTCTGTTCCCAGTCATCCAGTAATTTTTCCCAGCTGTTTGTAGAGGTCAAGCCATATTTCAATCTTTTATTCTGTATTTGGTAGGATTCTCTTGCGAGTTCATAGGCTAATCTTGACCTGGTGAATTTTGAGATTCCAGAGAGCGACGTTCAGGAAGCGAGCTTTGACATTTTCTATAGAGCGGAGGTGCATATTAGTGTGAGTACTTGTTATTTGGGCCATGATTGGCAAGGAGGCAGCGTGACAGTGAGTTAGTTACACCGCGTCATTGGTTGATAGTAGAAATAATAAACCACAGAAAACAAATCTGTGTGGTTTAAGAAGGAATCGAACCCATGTCTTGTCATCCAGAGTGAGTAACATCTCTCAGGTCAAAATTAGATTTCTTGACACCTCACAATGATGCCATGTGCGTTTTATCACCACGAAGCTCGGGGTCAGGGGATGAGATACGATGAAAGTCTATGTGGCGGATGTTTTTACGGCCGAATACCCTTCCTGACGCCTACCTCATGAGAGGTGTTAATGAGACATGAAATGAATGAAGTTGAATAAAGATGGGCAAGGATGAGGAAGGCAGCGGCCGTGGCCTGTCATCAAGCCTTGGAGATCGAAGGATCGAATCCCGGTGCTGACAGCGATTAGCCTGCGTGTGGTTTTTTCACACTCCCTCCAGGCAAATCCAAGGATAGTACTCATTTCAAGTCCCGAGGCTCCTATCGCATCCCCGACACTAATAATTACCGCGACACACACTACTACAGTCACCACAGAAACACAGATTATCAGCCGAATTCAACTCAAACACACCAGTAGACGGGGATGATGGCCATGGGCACCCCTAGCATCTAAAACGAATTAACAACAACAAAATATGTCCTAACCTTACGAGTACCTAATATCTAGATCTTTGACAAACTACTTCTCTTACTAAGTTTTATAACGGGTTTTCTTGTATTTTGTCTTTGGAGGGCCGAGACTGTCTGTGGGTGTCATTGTAGGTTTGGTAGTGTTTTGTAGAGCTATTCGCCTTGCATATTTTGATCTGATGATGCTCGTTTGACGAGCGAAACATATCATCATCTTCTTCTTCTTCTCCTTGATTTCTTCTTCTTATTATTATTATTATTCTTCTTCAATGATCGTGACATTTATATATAAATCATTATCAAATGTAGGTTAATCTACGTCAGGTTTTTTCACTTTTTCCAGTAATTGGAATTTCTATTGACCGACTGAAAGCTGAACAATTATAACCTCAATCCTCGCCTTGCTTATTATGCTTCCCTATAGTGCTGCCATGGGTTTTTACGTTTCTACCCACGTAACTTACGTTTTTTGATGATCCAATCAGCCTCCGAACTGAGAGCCAAACAAACTGGTGGTTGCCACAAGTGGAATTCCTGCCTCCAACCTCCCAATTTTCAGTCTGAGTGATTGGCGATAGAGTGGGGGCAGAGCACAATGCTGTCACTCTTCCATTGTGAACCGATTACCAGCGCTAATCTAATTACCTCCATTCACTGGCTTGAAGGTACAATGAGCCGATGAACCACCTGTTTATACTCACAAGCGTGGCCTACGTTATTATAATACATAGCCTAACGTAGACCACGCTCACAAGAGTTCACGCCTGCGCATCAATGAAGATCAGTCCATATAGACAGCTCTAGAATGTATCCATTGTCTACTACCACCGACACTTTGGAAGTACTGTAAGTACTGCTGTAGCCCATTTAACAGTTTTAGAAGTAAAATGAAAGCTCGGTATACGCTACGATAAATGTTTAAATAAACTCAGAAACTATAGGCTACTGAGAAAAGAAAAGAGCATCTGATTTTTAAAATAAAAACATAAATTATAAACAAATATTTGTCAGTTCTATTTTATTGCAAAATGAAGATTAATGGTATTGGTTTTAGGTCCCTTTTAACTACTGTGGCTTTTAGAGCCGCCGGGGTGCCGGAATTATGCCCCGAAGGGTATATCATTAACGTACCAGTAAATTTATTGACACGGCTCCCTTACATTTACGCACCCTCAAATGACAACTGACTGTGCCAGGATTCAATCCTGCAACCTTGGGCACCGCTGAGCCACTCAGCCAGTAAAACATAATGAAGATAATAGAACTTTAAATATATTCCTTGTGAATTAACCGATACATTTTCAGTCAGTCAATCTGTGTCTATGCCCATTCGCATTAGACAGGAAATATAACTCAACCAGCAAAAGAAGATTTGATTATTATTAACACAGATTACAAGATTAAAAATTTTTAATTTATCACCAGGTACAGTCTTACACTTCCCGTCTAATATAACGGTCCATAAATACTTGTTCACCGACTGAAAGTTATCAATAAATGGTTAATTAGACACCACTGAATATGGCTTCAAAGCTTTCATTTTCCTTATGAACAAAATCAAGTTATTGCTAATCTTTTCGCAGGCAATAAATGTTTCCCTTTCCTATTTTCTTTATTTTGTTTTATTTTTATATTTTACCAAAACTTTCACTTCCACTAAACTTAACACCCACACAATGTGTACACGTGAATAATGCACAAGTGATGCCTGAAACATAACAATAACCAAGAGAACGTCGGAGTGTTGTGATCACTTACGAAAATTTAGGACATCAAATTACGAATCTCTTCTATGTGTATAAGAATTGTGTCTATCTCCCAATTTGAATTCCATCATTTTCTCCACATACAGAGTGTCGAACAGAGAGGCATCGTTACCCCAGCGCGGGAGTGTACGGGGTCATCTCTAATCCTTCCCCTACGCCCTGCCGGAATCTTATAAAGACTCCCCTTTCATTCGTGGGGGGTGGGATGTAATCCTCGCCTAGTGATTTGTAGCAAGGCCAAGACCAGCTGGCACAGGGTGGCTCACTAAATGCCACACTGTACTACAGGATGACTCACAGCTGCTGTACTCAGCTATGGGATAGCACGCAACCTCTTAGACCTGTAGTCTGCGGTTATCATGGGGCAGTAATATTCGTAAAATCAAAATGCCATAAAGTAACAATAGTCCTGGTCGTCGTTACCAACAACATTGGCGGCAGCAGCCGTAGCGCCAATAACAAAACTTGAGAAGTATTGACCGACTTCATGGCCAACTGGATTTCACGTCATATTTCTGTCTGAAGGGAACTGGGTTCTTTCCCTGATCAGTTGGTGTGATTTTAACTTCACGTAACTATTTCCGCGTGGATGTGTCCACGTGTGTGAGTGAGCGTGTGTGTGACGTCTTCATCATTTCTTTAATCCTCATCACAACGCACAGGACACGCATACGGGCCTCTACCCTAAAGACTTAAGACATGCCTCTCCGGAGGCTACATGCTATTATATTATTATTAAAATTATTATTATTATTATTATTATTATTAATAATAATAATATTATTGCGTTTTGTCCAACTAATGACCACGTTATTTCAACTGGTTTCTGCGTCGAGCTTTAATATGCGCCCATTACTGTACTGTCGCATGAATTCTTGATGTTGTTGCTTCTTTTCGTCCATCCACTTCATGCCTGTTTTAAGCTTAGGGTTTTCTAGGAAACTCCGGTAAGTTGTTAGTTTCATCTTAAGTGACACACACTCCTGCACATCATCACATGAAATCCCAATGTCTTGTAAATCTCTGCCTACCTCAGTGAACCAAGACCCCTTGGTTTTCTTCTCTAAAAAGTAGGTAAATATCGTGTTCGTCAATCTCACTGAGCTCATTCGTGTCATGTGGCCATAAAATAAAATTCTTCTTTTCCTCATCAGTTATTTTCTCCACACGTTATTATTATTATTATTATTATGTTTTCATATATGCACGCCTACTGTTACAGATATGTCAAAAAGTAGGCTATTTAGTTCGTCACATAAATACATTTTAGCCTATTTTCATTTATGAAAAAATCGGCATATGAGATCACCTTGTGTGTGTGTGTGTGTGTGTGTGTGTGTGTGTCTGTGTGTGTGTGTGTGTGTGTGTGTGTGCGAGAGAGAGAGAGAGAGAGAGTCCGTAATGAAATCTAAACAGCTCGAGCGATTTCAGTGAAACTCGGTAAGGTCATAGTACTATTTTGTCTGACCCGACCGTGCCCTTAAATTGTTTTACGTCTCACCAATCCAACATGGCGACTATGCGAAATATTTCACCGGCATTCTGTTCCTCCAAACCTATTATAAATATCACCCTGAAATTCTGTACGGTGATAAAGGGCACTACTAGAAGTTCACCTATTTGAATTTCAAAAACCAGTTAAGTACAAAATGAACATGGTGGCCAAGCGAAGTTAAAATATTAAAATAGACTTTTCGGGCGATTTATCCAACCGATCACAGTGAAACATGGTACAGCAAATGTTTATACACATTGTAATGTATTGACATCTAATTTAGTTCATATGTTTACTTAACCTTAAGATGGCGGCTGTGCGAAATTTCAAAATTAAAATGGGTGTGCGTAGAATTTGTCTGATAACCTTTGTCATTGTGTGTCTGTAGTAGTTTGAGTATTTGTAATTCAGGTGAGGATTGGAAAGGAGGCGGCCATGGCCTTCAGTAAGAAACCATCCCAGCATTTGCCTGGAGTAGAAGTGAAAAATAAAACGGAAATCCACTTCCAGGATGGCAGAGGTGGCAGCCTCACGAGGCAGAGTGTACTCCGTTCCAGCCCTCAGACCAAAATTGTATTTATTGGCAGATATGGAAATCAAACCCGGGCCTTTGGAGGTTACATCCAAGAATGCTAACCACTACACCAGGAGGTGGTCTATGAATTAAGTGGCTAGTTCCCTATATTAGCATGTCTCCAACTTGGTTTTACACTAATATTAATAGCCATAGAAATTTCAATTTCAAACTTTTCAATCTCCAATTTAAAATAAAATGTTTCATGCCAACACTGATATAACTTATATTGCCCACGACCCCTCGAGAGGTCACTTGGTTGAGACACACTGTAGTACACCATTCAGCTGACAAATAATCTTGAACTACTTACGTCTTCTCGTGCGCAGTTCATTTAGTAGGCGCTCCATTTCTTTTCATCTCTTCCGGTGTGGCAACTTAAGTCACAGCCTTTGTGGTCTCAACTGAGGGAGGGGTGGAGTGTGTATGTGATTGTGGGTGACGTCGCGATACATCAGCAGACAGCCAATCACATCCTTGGCTTCACCTCACGCATGGCCACGCATTATAATGTGTGTGCACAGGAAATATGACGTGTGGTGGACAGCTGAGTTTGGTGACAGCAAGGGGTGATAACCTCAAAGAGAGATCTTGTAAAATCGTGGGAAGTGTTGGCCTGTCACTACATCAACACCTTAACTGGCACAAACCCACTCCTTCGGCTTGTCAGGGAATAAACAAGACACCTAGGGTCAACAGGCCAGGGAGAAGTGAGGAGGATAATACGTGAGCTATCAGTCTTAGCAATCAGACCGCAACGAGATACAGTAAATGGTTAGACTATATGCACAAGCTATTCTCTACTATTTTACGACCATAACTCAAATTTCACAGTTGCTTAACCTTACAGCCAATGTATGTACTCAACAAGTCTATGAAAATGTGTAATAATAATAATAATAATAATAATAATAATAATAATCATCATCATAATTCGTCACTATAACACTGTCATCAAACCAGTAGGCCTACTGCTATATACATCTGAATGCCTTATCCTATCCGAAAAATATTTGCTCGCGAATTTAGAGAGAAAAGAAAGAAAGAAAGAAAGAAAGAAAGAAAGTAAGAAAGAAAGAAAGAAAGATCCTACACATCATACTTGGCCCGGACTACAAAAATGGCATCTACATCAAAAAGCCACACAATAAATATACTCTAAGATAGAGAAGATCACAGACACAATGCGAAAACGCCGAGTTTGCTTCTACGGTCATATACGATGGTTGATCGACTCCCGATGGACGAAACGTATCTTCAGTATATTCGACTCAAAACCAAAAACTACAATGCCATGGTACGCTAACGTTTAGAAAGATCTGAAAGAAATGGGGATACGAGCAGAAGAGATACAAGACCGAAATCTTTATATAGCAGCTATCGAGACGTTTGGGACTTTCCGGGACGAAAAACGGACAACTGGTGCGAAATAGACAGAAGAACGTCGTGCTAAACACAGTGAGCTCATGAAGACAATGGGGATCAAGCGAAAAATGAACAAATGCCAGAATGTAAAATGAGGCTTATCGTGGTCCCTAGTTGGCCGATTAGCGAAATTGAATGAATAACAATCCGTAAAAGATGGGCACGATTTTATGGCAACCTAATTCGAATGGACGGCAACACGCTGACAAAGAAGATCTTTCACTTATTTTATTTCAACCACAAAACCACGATTCCCTGGTTTAGAAACACCAAGGAAGCCCTCCAAATACCCCCAAATCAATCCCGACGACGCATTGAACAGGGATCTTTTCTACAAAAAGCTAGTGACGAACGAGCTCAACAGAGTTTTGCCTCCAAAAACAAGAGGAACGCAAGCAGGCTCGTTCCCAAAAAGATGAGCGAATTCTGGGCGCAAAAATAAAGACAAATGAGACAAGACGTAACGTGATCCCTTCGAATTGTGTATATAATAATAATAATAATAATAATAATAATAATAATAATAATAATAATAATAATAATAATGACGGAGCTCTATAGTTACTCTGAAAGAATTACAGACGTGGCCAGGAAGAGACGTCTAACATTTTATGGACACGTCTCCAGGATGCATCCAACCAGACTGACCAACCAGCTACTCACATACTGGCAAAGAAAGAAGACCAAGTCACCATGGCTGATAGAAGTGCACAAAGATCTGATGGAACTGGGAGTTATGGAAAAGGACATAAAAGATCGAACGTCTCTCAGGAGTAAATTAAAGCAAATAAAGTTCCAGGAAAAAAAAACAAGGAAAAAGACAGGTGCCCTCTGGACAAATGAGAGAAAGGAACAACACAGGCAGAGGATGCGTGACTACTGGGCAAACATCAAGACCCACTCCAAGCAAAATAGTTGAATATCGTGGTCCGTAGTTGGCCTATACGGAACAACAAGAAGAAGAATAATGACACGAATGAGCTCTGAGAGATAGGCAAACAGGATCTTTACCTACTTCCTAGAGAAGAAAACCAACCGGGCTTTGTTCACTGAGGTTGCAGAGATTTACAAGAAATTGGGATTTCATGTGACGATGTGCAGGAGCGTGTGTCACTTAAGATGAAACTGACAGCTCACCGGGGATTCCTGGAAAAGCCTAAGCTTAAAACAGGCATGAAGTGGATGGATGAAAGGAAAGCAACAACATCAAGAATTCATGTGATAGTACAGTACTGGGCGAATATTAAAGCTCGACGCAGAAACCAGCTGATATAACGTGGTCCTTAGTTGGCCGAAACACAACAATAATAATAATAATAATAATAATAACAAAGCAACGGAGATTGACTTTCTATGGTCATGTTAAAAGAATTGGGCCAGAATGTCTCACCAACTGAATTCTCACCTTCCTGTAAAATAGGAAGACGCAAGTCCCATGGGTGAAAGAAATCGACCGGGATTAAGAGAAGTGTGAGATTAACATAGAAGAAATAGCAAACAAAGAAATGTTCCAAAGCAAAGAAGCGTGAGTGAAGGTCCTGTCCGATGAGAAACCGAGAAAGAACAGGGTATCCTTGGCAGAAAAACGGGCACGAGCAAGTCAAAGGATGAAGGAGTAAGACTACTCACAGTGTTATCATAAGTATAATGATAATAATATTCAGCTGAATAGCTCAGTACACTAAAACACAAGGCCATGGAACCAATCTATCTCCACATTCGGAAGAATCGCTCAAAGCCATTTCTAGAATAGTGACTCTGTTCTATTAGCATACATAATGGCATGTTAAACTCTGTAAAGGAATAATCAGCTGCTTAGTATTATATTCACAATTCTATCAGCAGAAAAAAATTAAATCAGTGGATGTCGCCATGAATTTTGCAGCAGAAATTGTGATACAAATCGCAAATACTAAACGTCAGTTGGAGAACCGTTCAAGCGTAAGAGCAGGACGATAAATGTTCTGGGCTAGTCCACAAATAAGCATCTGAAGCCATCACTGGATGCAAATACCTCACTGAAGACAAGTCCAGCCAGTACTCGTGAAAGCTATCGATTGTGACCATATAAAGGTGAGCCGATATCGGCCCCTAGCAAGGCGCATGATACAAGACAACTCCTATTTGTAGCTGGTGTCTTGCACGTTTGCAAGTCCATCGCGTTGACATGTAGCCTTCAAAGTACCACAGGGATACCAACGGAGAAATGTACTTTCTTATAGGCTTATTACTTTGGACACAGCTGATGTTGTATTATTGTTTAGAAAAGTAAACTCAATGCTTGTATTGAAACCGAACATATTCTTGACATGAGAAGATATACAAGAAAATGAAATGAACCAAAGAATATGAAATTAAATTATATACTACAAAGCTATTCTTCCATTTTTATTCGTTATTATTAAACGTGCTCGGGAATGTCCTATGTTAATTTTAAAATTTTCATTTACCATTTGCTCAAATCATATTATCAGGGACTATTTGAATTGTTTCAGGGTTGTTCCCTGAAGATCTTTCTTTACTTAAGCAAACACGTTTTGAAAATAAATATTTGTTTAATTATTATGTATTTTTAATGGGGTAATTTGAACAGCATTTTCATGAACATTTAAATCTGGAAAAAACAAACTAAAATACATTTTGAAAAACGGCAGTGTTAAAATATAACACATATAAGGAGGACTTACTTTTCAAATGATCAGCTCTGTATGTTGAAAAGTTACGAATGGAAGGGAATTCTTATATTAATAAATTCATTTTAGGGAGAAACTGGAATCAAAGTATTTTTCCGATTGCTGGGAAACAGCGACAGCTGTATTTTAATGTTTTAAGGACGAGGTACCCTCGGACTCCGCAACACATGTTTTGCTTTGATTAAAATGTTTCTTTTTAATGGGACCTTGTATCCTAGAAAGGTCAAATCTGTGAATTTGTTTACTGTTGAGCCTGATTGCGCACACATTTATGAATAAATCTACGTTTGCTTCATAAAATTCAGACAGTTTTTTTCTTTCAATGTGTGCGTGAGAGGCCTCCTCTAACGGTGGTGGTCACAGAGAATTATCATTTGTGTAACTTTTAAATTGAAGCTACCATTAAAGTGACTTCCTCAGCTTTTGGAACATGTTTCTTGAGAAGTAAGAGAGCTATAAGAATGAAACTTACACAGCTTTCTCCTCAAACACAAATAATGAAAATAGTGCACTGTTATTGCAATCTGCTGCGTTGAAGTGAAAATACTTCAATGACAAGCACTAAAAATTTGGCTTTTATCGTAATGAAATGAATCACATATTAGTTAATGTATATCTCAGACCTCATGAGTTCTAATGTATTGAATCTGCATGGTATTGTTCAACATATAATAAATACCCCACATCCATGATTTATTTAAATTAATTCCATTGGTTCTATTCTCTACAAAGTGTACCTAAATATGTTACATTTCAGCATTGGATAAATAGGACATTCGTAACTTACACGGTCCTCTTAATGCCTGTAGTCTAATAGAGAGAGAAATAAAAACCTAGAGACATGAAGCTCAAGAATGAAACCAAAATAGGAAAGCAAAGAGAATTACGGAATATTAAACTGATAAATCACGGGATTATTATATAGAGCTAGGGAAATAATTTCTAAATTCACAATAAAGGTATTTCATTCCTTAGCAAGCACACATTTCACATAATATTCAAGATCTCTGGAACTCTCGAATTTTTTGTCGAACTGTACATACTTAAAGCGTTTGGTATAGAGACCGTCCACATATTATTTAATCAATTTTTGGTCAATTTCCACCCACTTCTGTAATACGTAAACACAAAGAAATTTTTAAGAGCGTTAAAATCCGTCAGTATTGTACCCGTTCGTCCTGGGGATGCGATGACCCATCTGCTATTACATCGCATTCCTGGAGTTCCAGGACAGAGCGGAGTTAAATGAACCTCTAGTCAAATAAGGAATGTGTCGGAAATTCAGCTGAGTTATCGAAAAAGCAGTGGGTAACACGAGACAAAGTATCTCTAGGGTCGTTACGGGCTTAAGTTTAATAAAAAATGCAAATATAAATGGGAGCCATCAACTGAATTCCTAGCAAACCACCTCCTTTCCTGGTTAAGCCTTACTCAAGACAAGGAAAGAAAAAGGAAAATCACACCATCATCAGATCACAACTAAGATAAAAACAAATTTATTTCACTTTGATAGTCAGACAGACATTTTAAATATACCTCCTACCTGAGAGCATGGTCGAATGCCAACGTTAAATTGTCATTGTCCAAAAATCGAACCATCTCTTTTCTAATCAAAATATTTCATCCACATAAAACAGAAAAATCTCTAAAGTTCTCTTGGGTTCTCAGGATCACTGTAGCACTATGTCTTTCGTCACTGACATTTGTGATACCTGAGACCTAATTTCTCTTTAATTTAACATCATAAATGTGGATTTGAAAAAGTTATTAATCTGTCTAAACATACACATATTATAATCACATATTTTAAATATCACGTATTTTATGGCTTGCATGGCATAATTTAAATGTTGAACATGTTAGTCAAATGCTCCTAAACATCGAATAATAAATTTACACAATTTACATTGTCATTCATAATTACTTGTTTGTGAATTATAGAAAATTCACTTCTCATTGGTCATCATTATCATCATCATCAAAATTAAATATTTCTCACATTAATTCTCATCTCAAAATTCAACATATTCCTGTCAGAATCATTAACTCATCACCATTAGATCATTTAAATGAAAATTATTATCATCACTTCATTATGCTTTCTAATTATTCACACACTCTTATTTTATCATCTACTTCGGATTAAATCATCTTAAATCATCAATACAAATTGTTTAATTCCTCAACTCAAGTTGCAATTCCTCAAATTATATCTCAATTAAATTTATTTTAATTCCATATAAATTCATTAATCATCAGCTTCTTTAATTAATTATCACCTTCTAATTCAGTTATTCATCATCTATCCAATCATCTATTAATTAATTTAAATCAGTTTATTCATCCAATCTTTAATTCATCCATTTATTTAATTCGTTGATTTATTCCAAAATTTAATTTATCAATTTATTTAAATTTTATTCTTCTGGTTATTTAGATTCTTATTCTTTCATCTAGTCGTTCTGATTTTTATTTCATTAGGTCAGATCATTAATATGCTTAAATTTCAGATTATTATTTCATTAATTATTATTCTCAGAAAATCTTGTCTTATCAACTTTATTTATTTGTTTAATTTCCAAACAAATTGTTTAATATGGGTTATAGAACGTTGTCTTACAGTTTTATTACTTCCAAGTTATATCTCGTATTTAATTTTCATGCCAAAAAATATTATTGCCTTCACGACATCACGTTGGATCTGACTATCCACAACTACATTATATATCCTCAATTCTTCAAATATCACATTTGAATACAACAATTATTCCACAAAACTTCATAAATATTCAGCACATACAGCATGAATCTCAACAATTACGCTAGACTGGGTTCAACAACCTCATGTCTGCTTCAAAATGCATTAGCAACATTGCAACTATCACTTGGCAACTTCCCCAAAATGCCTATCACAAACTTCACTTAACCATGTTGCATGATCTACAAAAAATATATAACTGGCTTCAAATTATCAACTCACACAATCTCCAATAACTGTAATTAATCTGATCACATCTAGACAACTTCTTAAGCAATTGGAAAAATATTACCTTAGTAATTCAAGATTTGCTTTCAAATAGCATAAATTCTCTTACAATTCTCATAATTCACATCACAGAAAAACACCAATGTGCTATAATCTCTCATATCAAAATCTGCAATACTGATCTGCCTTAAAATAAATCTGACCATTAATGATTCATCTTACAAGATTCAATTACTTTAAGTCCTTCTCAAAGGTATCAAACACAATTATAACAAGATGTTCAGTAAAGAACATATAGCCTACTTTCTCCTAAATGTATGAGTATAGTTATAACTCGTTGTTATTATCAAAGAGTATAATAGAACTATTCTTTGTTGAAGACCTTAGAAACGATTTACCTCTACCAAACGCCACAACCTAGATAAAAACTGCTACCATCATTGAAGAAAGAAAGAAAGATAAGAAGTATCTAAAGAATGTTATGGATCTGGAGACATAATCGACCGGACTGGCGGCGTGGCTCAGCGGTAACGTTCTCGCTTGCTGGACCGTATGTTTCAGGTTCGTATCATGGCGCAGTCAGCTGGCATTTGAGGGTGCACAAATGCGAGGGAGCCGTGTTAGTAGATTTACTGGCACGTTAGAGATCCCCTTCGGGACAAAATTCTGGCACCCCGGCGTCTCTAAAAGCAACAGTAGTTAAAAGGGACGTAAAACCAATAACATTATTATTATTATTATTATTATTATTATTACATAATCGGCCTGACGCGGGCAACATCCAACTTTGAGTTGAGGCATGTCTTTACACGTCTGGCTGCGTATGACTTTCACAACCCTAATTGAATTAACAAATCTTTCCATGACCCTACAGAGACGTGTGTATACCAACTATGTGGATATTTTCGATTGCTATTTGGCTGAAATAGAAGTATTAATTAATATCCTGAACTAGCACCAGCGGTAGAGTTCAGATACTATGTGAAATCGTTTTGTTCTTTACTTCAATTAACATTTTCAAATAACGCACAATAGGCTGTTACAAACCCTTTAAAATAGAAAGTAAAATGTATCGTAGTATCATCTTGTCATTCTTCAAATTCGATGCGCATAGAATGCAAATGGTATAGTAATCAATGGAGCCCCACTTAGACTAGTCGTGATCTCTAGTGGTGAAATATCTAACAATATAATCCTAACAGAGCGAGTGCATTCTAGCGGCCAGAAGAAGAAACTTTTCAATAAAATCTGGTCGGCGTGTAGTTACCTTTTTGGCAGCTAGATGTCTCGAGTAAATCTGCTGGCGAATTATGTTTTAATTAAATATATATATAACACCATAATATGCACAATATAACGCTTAATTTTAAAACATCTGAGTCATTACAAAACAATAAACATATAAAATTTCAAGCAAAAAAACCTAGCTCTGATCGGGTTTGAACCATAGGCATTTGAGCGATAGGCTAACGCTCTACCACTGAGCTAATTGTGTCAACGAATATCGTTCTATATAAAATGACTTACATAGAACTTGTTAGCAAATAGTGATTTATACTAAACGATTTCATCACTGGAGTATATTATTTATATATAAAGCATTTCATACAAAGTTTATTTATTTTATATCAGTACGCTATATTGCATGCAATACTCAAATTAGTGAAATATAAGTCAGGCACAAGATATCCGCTGCCATCTTGTCTTATTACTAAATCAGCTCAGCTTTTTAAAATCACGTCTGCACTATAGTATTACAAAATAAACTTTTAATTTCGAACGTGCCTCTTCCTTTAGAACAGTTAAAACGATTCTCGGCACGATAATCGGAACTGGTGGGTCCCATGATATGGATTATAAAGTTTGCATAATTCGCACGGCCGCCATCCTGAAATGGTATGGCGGACGACCTTGTAGTTTGGTCACAAGACGCATCCTATACGAAGGTATGTTGTTACCAAATTTGGTAGAGATCGGATGATTTGGTTAGTCGTTATTTGATTTTACGTTTTGAACGTTTGAGTGGCCGCCATTCAGTTTTAGTAAAGATGGCGGCGATATAAAACATGACACTGAGGTGTCCTTTGCTAGTGCTACCTTTGTACCAAATTTCGTTCAATTCGCATTCACCGTGTTCGAATTGATAGGGGGGGACAGACATTCAGAGTACACACACTCACACACACACAGACACACAGACACACACACACACAGACTCACACACACACATACACACACACAGACAGACACACTTTTTTTCGCCCTGTGTTGATCTCATAAGTCTACTTTCATTTTTTGCAAAAATCGAAAGTAGGCTAAAAATCATCAAAATTATCAGCTGTGACAGCTGTTAAACTGAAATTACTCTCAAAAGAGTATAGCAACAAAATATTGGATTGGCAAACAAGAATTACTAAATGTAACCCTGCTGACATTTATCTGTACTTTATTTAACAAAATTTCGACTGATATGTGACTAGTAGTTCCTTGTTTGATTCACTTACAATCTCATGTACACTCGGATGATAAAAATGAGTCCCTCAATGGCAAGTAAGATGAGTAACCACCGTACAATCGTATAAATACGAAAGACCTCGCCCCGTCGACTAATCATGATAGTGCCCTAAACGATGGGTAAGATGAGTAACCACCATACAATCGTATAAATACGAAAGACCCCATCTCGAAGACTAAATGAGTGAATGTACCAGATAGGAATCAACAAGTCTCTAGTTGTCATATAAAAGCGATATTCATTCATTAAAGTGAATAACATCTTAATATCTCCAAACAATCCAATGGAAAAATCCCTACTGATGAATAATACACACTCGCTAGTATGCAATGAACTGACTAAGTAATTTTAGATAATCAATTGCAGATCACGAGTTCGAAATACTCGTCACACAAAAAAAACTATTCATGAAAAATATCCTTACTGGAAAAATGTCTAAAAGACCAAACATCTGCTTAATAAAGCCAACCAATGGTGAGAATTTCGTATAATGATGCCTGCCATATCATATGGTCACGCCATATTCTAGCAAAATTTCGAAGCATATAAAGTCAAAGCCATGTCTTAAACAATCGTATCACTTCTATTAGAAAAATATACATGTGTGCCCAGTATTCATGAAAATAATCGTATCAGGTAGTTATAACTCTTACAGTACCTTTTCATAATCAGCTGTTATTAAATTTTAAAGATCGTCGATTTTCCCTATGTAATGAATTTCTCGAAAGATCGGCGTGAATATCATTCCATCCATGCAATGACGATTGCCTTCGAATCCCAAGTGAATCAGCTGGTGAACCTCCTCCTCGTCAGGAATCGAATCCATCGCTCCGTGGTGCCATCGCGTCTCTGTCTGCGTTTACTCCGACATGATAAACTTCTGGTTATCCATAGCGGATATTGTCCAAATCCTCACGAAAAAGTTCATAGAAACAGCGGACCCCCCATTCCTCTTCTACGTTACGCCACTGTTCTAGACAATGTTCAGTTTGAGTGTTGAAAGTTCAATTTCCACAGCGGTTTAGTTTTACTTGTAGAAAATAAAATTATTTTATCAGAGTGTCTAAGTTTATGAAACACCCTGTATCTGTGTTCATACTCGGTAATTCATAACACTTCTTAAGAATGACTTGCATTAATGCACGAGCTAATGTTCCTAAGTGCATATGCTTACAACATTCCGTTTGCCTAGAAATTGTTAATGTTACTTGGACTGCGTTATGAAATGCATAGTCGTAATGTCATTGAGAAAAACTATGTTCTTTCGAAGTTCAAAGTTGCAGTATCACGTAACTATTTGTCTTTATAATTCAAGTGCTGAATAAACGTTCCAACTCAACGTAGTAATGAAGTTCAGCTTCTGTTATAATGCTTGCGTATAATAATGGGAATTAACCCACACGGCCCTACTGCTATGCCATAATAATCTCCGCATAAAGCTAGCCTCGCCATGTCGTTCTACGTTGAAATGCAGCTTGGAATAAAGTTCTCCAACTACTCGCAATGCTGTTTTAAAATATCCCGGCCGTCTATGCTTGCTTGCTCCGCAAGTCCGCCTGGCCCACTGACCTACTTGTCGCTCGCCGCTCGGAGAAGCCGAAACTGTCCCCTGCACTTTCCGTGACAGTTTCTGTTCGCTGCTCGGTGAAGCTGAAACTGTCGCCTGCACTTTCCGTGACAGTTTCTGTTCGCTGCACGATCTATACCATGCGCCTGGCGTGTGTTACTCAGCTTGACTTTCTTGCTTGGCTCACAGAGCTAGACTGACAGTTCCTGCACTGTCTCGACCCTTACCTGCTTGGTGCGGTCACGTGGCTTCCTCCCCACCACCGTGGTCTTGCGTCACAAATATAATCTCGAACCCCCATCATCTCGGCTATTACGTTATAAAATAACTTAAGGGTTTTCTGACTTCCTTCAAATTATTACCACATATAATGCATGTTATATCTTCTCTTCTAAGATGTTTAAATACCATGTTCCATATAGATCTTAATAAAGCTTCATAAATCCATTCATAAATCCATCTGCTTAACTGCGGTCAGCGCCTTCTAAATCCTAGACCTACTACGTCATCCTGACATTCCTCTTGACTCGATCTGAGCGCTATCTTTCCTTAACTCTTCCCAAAACCTCAACTACGGCTTAATGTCTGCTGGCGTAGCCGATATCCTCAAATAGGTATCGGGTACAGTATGCCTTCCTTCAAAAGGGAAGTAAAGCCGCCGGGTTCATGTCATAGATTTATGGCATGTAAAAGAACCTACCACTAAATTTGGTAATGTGTAGCCAAATTTGTAGGTTATATTTGACTGGTTATAAACGCTTTATCAAGTTGCAACGATCGCCGCTAGGTGTCAGTAACAGTGGCATTTAGTAGTCAAAGTTGGAACTACTTGAAATTGAGCCTTCTAGGAGCCCACAGGCGTTCAATTAAAATACCCTGCTATGGACATAGGCTGCATTTCATCATACTAATATATAAAAATGAGATGGTGTGTGTCTGTCTGTTACTCAATAACGCAAGAACCACTGGTCCGATTTAAATGAAATTTTGCATGGATGTAGCTGATTTACCAGGTTTACATATTGGATATTTTTGATTTCGAAATTTTGCACTATTAAGAAATGGCGACCATTTTAGTGACGTCACTAGACCCTTTGGTTTCAAAATTTCATATTTCCATATCAAATAAAAAGAGAACGGTAGGAAATAGCAAACTTTTGATGGTATACATGAGCTTTAACATTTAATTTCGTATCCGAATGGTTCTTATCACTTTTCGTGTATCTCCAACAGTTAGCGAGTAAAACCGACATTTGTGACGTCACTACACCCTTTGGTTTCAAAATTTCATATTTCCTTTTCAAATAAAATGAGAACGCTAAGAAATAGCAAACTTTTGATGGTATACATGAGCTTTAACATTTAATTTTCTATCCGAAAGGTCCTTATCACTTTTCGTATATCTCCAACGGTTAGCGAGTAAAACCAAAATCTGTGCAATAAAACACGGTCAACACCGAGCGGTGCAGTAGATCTCTCTATATAGAAAAATGAAAATGTGTGTGTTTTTCTCTGAATTTTTACGGAAATTTGAGTTGTTTACGCGTTTCAGACTGTTTTATGATAGATGCGCGCGAAAATAAATTTTTTGTCTGTCTGTTTGTTTGTCTGTGGACAAATTCGTTCCCTTATAACTCGAGAACGGCTGGGTGTATCAACGTAAAATTTGGTACAGATATCCATCAGAGGCACGACACTAATCATTGATGTAACTCTTCTCCGTACCTCTCATAAAAGGGGGCCTACCCCGTTAAAATACATGCTGAAATAGGCGTAGAAGGACGAGACAAAACTCATTTTCAGCCCCTCAATGTGAGAGACAAAACTCGGGTCCCCGAAAACCACATTTTAAGGACCGAAGACCAACCGTTTTTGAGATATTCCCAGAAAACTAATTTAATTTAATAAACTAATGAACGAATGCAAGCCAGTAACCATGACAACGGATTCTCATTGCTGTAAGACGCAATGCAATTCCATTAATTACATTAGTGTGAAAGTTTGCAAACGGCTAGAAGGTTATCACGGAACCAAATTAAGCCGTAAAATTCATCAATACGTATAATGCGCTTAAGGGGATCAAGGGGTACTCTAGAATTTTTTCACGCGATTTACACCTGAAGGTGTGGTACGGCAGGTCTATTATATTCCTATCCCCATATTATTCATTCATTCATTCATTTCGTATAGGCCATCTATGGACCACGTCATTCCAACCGTCTCCTACTGGCTTTGATGTTTGCCCTGTACGCCCGCATTCGTTCTCGGTGGATTTCCTTCCGTTCCTGGGTCCATATCTTTCCCGTTTTCAGCTTCGGTTTTTCTTGTAAACCTTTACAAGCTTGAAGTTTCCTATTTAGTGGGGCGCGCTCCTGAATGTCTGTTGGTGTAATCCCCACTTCTTTCAGATCTTTTTCCAGTTCAATGAACCAGGCCCATTTTGTTTTCCTCTCCTGAAACTAAGTTATGTTGCGGTTGGTCAGTCTCGCTGGGCTCATTCGTTTCACATGCCCAAAAAATGGTAACCTTCTCTTCCGGATGACGTTGCTTATCTTCTCCACATGAGTATATAGGTCATGGTTATGCCGTCTTCTGTATTCCCCATTGTCTTTGATGGAACCCAATATCTTTCTCAAAATTTTCCTTTCTTTGGCCTCCAGTTTCTCGACCAAGCCTTTTTTGTTCATCGTGAGGCATTCAGAAGCATGCAAGACCTCCGGACGGATGACACTGCAGTAATGTTTTAGTTTTGCGTTGAAGGATATTGACCTTTTCTTATAGATGTCCTTAGTTAAATGGTAGACCATTTCCATTTTGCTCATGCGTGATGTGAATGCTTCTTTCTCTGATAATATCCCTTCCCTGACCCGTCCTGAAAAGAAAAGTACATGGCCATTGGCTGAATTAAAAATATAAAAAATAGGTGTTATAATTTCTCCCTATATTATATTATTATTAGTATTATATTATGGCGTACAACGACGAGATAAATCCCCTCGGTGCCAGCAACAAAACTCGGGGGCCCTAAAGGGTCCTCGAAAACTACATTATAAGGCTCTAAATCCAACAGTTTCTGAAATATTCCCAGAAAACTAATTTAATTTAATTTAACAAACTAATGAAGGAATGCAAATCGGCAACCATGAGAACATTATCTCAAGGGGTGGCATACAACTTTCCTTCTATTTCTGTAAGAAGGAATGTCACTCCATTTATTACATTTCTGTGAAAGTTTGCAAATGGCTATAAGGTTATCACGGAACTAACGTAGACCGTATAATTCATCAATGCAATTAAGGGGGTGAAGGGGTAACCTAGAATTTTTTCATGCAATTTTCACGTTCGACATATAGTACAGAAGGTCTATTATATCTCCAAACAGCAACATTATTTTCAAAAATTCCTGAATTGAACCAGCATTTTTTGCGGCTTTTAGGAATTTGGGCAAATTGAGGCTAAAGAACCTGAATTTCCATGCACCACAAGCCTTTATAATTTATGAAAGGGGTCTTCCTGTGTATGGGCACCTAGCACAACGTAGAGGGTCAGTTTTTATGTGACGTGTATTGCGTTTCGTCTACAAGGTTTTCAAATGTATTTCACGTCAGGAAGTACACGTTAGGTGAATTTAGTCTGAGAGCACATTTTAACTTTTTTTTTGTCGACATACGCTTTCATCGTAAGGATGATTTTATTTGATACTGTGTGGTAGATATACCCATATTTGGATATCTGGGTAATATGTTGTAGACAATAGAATTGTCTGTCTGTCTTTCTGTGTATCTTTATGTACGCCTATACCTCGTGTTCGGATGCTTGGTGCATCGTAAAATTAGGTATCAGAGTCAATACACCAATCATTTATAAAACTCTTCACCGTACTTTTCATACATTAGAAGGGTGGATATAGAGAAAAACTTCTCAATATATGCTAAAATAGGCGAAATATAAAAATTATCCTAGAAGGACGACCAAAGCGTATGTTGCGCTTCTCAATGTGAGACCCAAAATTCGGGAATCTATAAAGGGTCTCCGAAAACTACATTTTAAGGGCCTTAAATAAACAGTGTGTGTGTGATATTCCCAGTAAACTAACTTCGTTCTGATAAACTTGAAGGAATGACAAACTGCTAACCATTGCAACAGTAGCTCAATTGATAATGTCTGGTGTTAACAACGAACACCGTTCGAAGAACTGGTACTTCTGCTAGTATATAATAAAGCAATACCGATGTTTCTGATTTCGTCACGATTTATTCGTATAAATAAATGAAACAAGAAACACAATATCAGAGACTCAGGGACACCAATTACTGTAAAAAATATAACTCGCTGCAATTTCTTGAGGTACTTCGAGGGCAAAAATAAAAGCAAAAGAAACGTACGAACAACTAACGAAAGTCCTATTTTATTTTTCATATAAAATATTTTTGAACCTCTTTATGATATAAATAGAAGTATTTTTTGACTTCACTCTCGTCATCCATCAATGAGGCTGGAAGTCCGCTAAGGGCGAAAAATGAGTTGATTTTAGCTATTTGATAAGTGATTACGTAATCATTTCGTTCATCCACTTCCCGCACGTCATCGACGTAATCAAGCTTCGAACCCTCCCCCTTTTTTAATTACGTAATATGCGGACGGCCCCATTGCTGTAATAAAAAAAGATTAAAAATGATTTTCTACAATTCCATTGGTTTATCAAAATTTAATTGTCCAATTTTCCGGACATTTAACATACTAAAATATATAATAGATACGACGATTCGTCCACACCACATGAAAGCAGAGGTTCTATTCTATCATCAAATTAACATGTACATTTACATGGTTTTAACCAATAGAAAGAAATTATTTTATTTTAAATAGATAATATAAGTTTAATTGTTTAGGACAGCATCTCAAATCGAATCTTGAGCTCAGCGGTGACAGCCAAGAATGCTAGACACTGTGCCACGAGGTGCTCAATGATAATAAAATATGTAATATTGAACACAGGGGAAATACGTGAAGTTGAATATTAAAATAAAATATGTTGTGAAGGATATGTGAAATGGGGAAATGTTGAATGATGAAATATGTAGCAATGGATACAGGGAATATGTGTGAAGTTGAATGTCGCACACGTGTTTGCTAAGTTGTGTAGGCGCTACCTTCCTGTTGAGCGCGCTCAAGGAGATCCACATTGCTCTTGTCCTATGTCTGGCCTCAGCCCCACATCACTGTCCTCTCACAGTTCGCACATTACATTCCACCTGCATCAATTGAACACATCATACAGTAACTGCTAGTATGATATTCTTGAACATTTAGAATAACTTCCCGATCAATTCGAATTGCCAACGGAGACAATGCATATCAAGCAAAGAACACAAGCTAAAACTAGATAATGGTATTTATGAATACAACACCTATGATATGACACAAGGAAGAGTTTATAATAGTTCAGAACGATTGGAAGAAATTTACAAATTATCCATTATTAACATAAAAAAGTTATCAAGTAAAGTTAACACTGAACCGACCATCAGTATGCATTTAAAGGATCGAACCTTTCAGAGTATACAGGGCATTGTCCTTAAAAATCTATGGTTGGAACTCTAAGGATTTGAAGAACTGGACAATGGATTTCGGGATTGTTTCATGACTTCCTATCATAAGTTCAACTATTAACACATCTGTGGGAGGATAATTACGGGTTTGAAGAAATGGACAACGGATTTCGAGATAATCCCACGACTTCCTATCATATGTTCAATTATTAACAAATCTGTGGAAGGATAATTACGGGTTTGAAGAAATGGACAACGGATTTCGAGATTATCCCACGACTTCCAATCAAAAGTTCAACTATTAACAAATCTGTGGGAGGATAATTACGGATTTGAAGCAATTGACAACGGATTTCGGGATTATCCCACGACTTCCAATCATAAGTTCAACTATTAACAAATCTGTGGAAGGATAATTACGGGTTTGAAGAAATGGACAACGGATTTCGAGATAATCCCACGACTTCCTATCATAAGTTCAACTATTAACAAATCTGTGGAAGGATAATTACGGGTTTGAAGAAATGGACAACGGATTTCGAGATTATCCCACGACTTCCTATCATAAGTTCAAGTATTAACAAATCTGTGAAAGGATAATTACGGGTTTGAAGAAATTGACAACGGATTTCGGGATTATCCCACGACTTCCAATCATAAGTTCAACTATTAAAAAATCAGTGGAAGGATAATTACGGGTTTGAATCAATTGACAACGGATTTCGGGATTATCCCACGACTTCCAATCATAAGTTCAACTATTAACAAATCTGTAGAAGAAAAATTACGGGTTTGAAGAAATGGACAACGGATTTCGAGATTATCCCACGGCTTCCTATCATAAGTTCAACTATTTACAATTCTGTTTTTGAATCCTTGAGGATTTGAATAACTGGACAACGGATTTCAGGATTTCCCCACGAATTCTTATCAATAGTCCAAATACATTTATTTCCTTCACGTTGTACGCTTATTGGAAGTAGAGTATGGTTGGTTCATATACGTATTAGCCTCTTCTCAAGATCGACTGCTAAAGACTAATGTTGATTCTTTTCGAACCTTAGCTAGGGATCAATGATAATCCCCTTCCTCATGTCCTGTCCAGCGCGATGCTATATACACGACGGGAACTTCCTCCTTCAGCAATGCAGTGGACTTCCTCGTGAGCTTCGGAATTATGATGTTCCAATGCTTTTTCAGACAGCTTTCTGATACGATAATACTTGTTGTAAATTACTTCTGTATGGCAACGCCAGGTTTAGAAATAGCCCCGACTGGCTGCGTGGCGTAGCGGTTATGTTCCTCCCCTGCTGTCCCAAGGTTTTAGGATCGTACCATGGCGCAGTCAGTTGGCATATGAGTGTTGCGCAAATGCGAGGGAGCCGTGTCAGTAGATTTACTGGCACGTTAAAGATCCCCTTCTGGGCAAAGTTCTGATATCCCAGTGTATCTAAAGGCCTCAGAAGTTAAAAGGGACGTAAAATCAATAACATTAGATTTAAGAAATGTTCCCGATAAACTGAAGCCCTGAATATCAAATCTCGAAGAGAACAATGCAATGGATTTCTCGCTATTTACAACTGGTACCTAATGTGCCCACTGGATACAATCACATTTTAAAAAAAATCGTACGAGAGGGCAAGGACTACTTGGTCATCAGTCCTGTATAGTTTGTTATGTGTTGAATTCGTCTGATAGCCTGTTTGTTCTGTGGAAACAGCAGTTGTGTGTGTGTGCAACTATTAGGCATATTAGTAATAATAATGTTATTGGTTTTACGTCCCTTTTAACTACACTGGCTTTTAGAGACGCCGGGGTGCCGGAATTTTGCCCCGAATGGGATCTACTGACACGGCTCCCTCGCATTTGCGCACCCTCAAATGCCAGCTGAATGCGCCAGGTTTCGAACCTGCAACCTTGGGCAGGCCTATTAGTGTCTAGTATTTCAGTAGGTGGCTCGAGACTTGAAACAAGGCATTTACCTGGAGAAATCGACAAAATGTAAAGCATTAACGCGGCATTACTCTCAGTGCAGGGTGTTGGATGACATGACCCTCAAATTAGCTAAGCAAACAGCTTACGAGAGTACTAAAGCCTTGGTAGAATATTTCGCTGCGGTTTGCTGATGTCTCATGCGGTTTTTAACTCGGGATCGGATGTCTGTACTTCGTAGTGTATGTGTGGATTAAAATAAATATTGTTGTCAACTCCATTTTATTTCAGTTCATTTCTCAAGATGAGACAAAGAAACTTCTGAGAAGACACACCTTCTGATGTTTAGCGATATATTTTGGTATTCCTGTCCCACAGATCCCTAGCTCAATTCCCACCACATCAAGAATTTAAAGCCTGTTCGGAGGGCTGAAAGAGGATCCACTTAATCTCATTAGTATAGCTGAGGAGTCCACTTCCTGGTGTAGTGGCTAGCATTCTTGTTTCCTAACTTAAGGCCACGACCGTCTCCTTCCAAATCCTCACCTGCATTACAAATACTCACACTGCTACAAACCGCAGAACGACACAGGTTATCTGACTCATTCATATACCCAAGTACAAGGACCTAAATGATCACGATGCCGTAAAGCCTCTAAATGAATTAACAACAACGACAGCTCAGGAGAGGTGATTTCCACAACTAAACAGACACCCAACTATATGTAGCTAATGTCCATGGTGTCCCAAAACAATTTATTAAAGGATAAATTCCCTAAATTATAGTAAACAAAAGAGTATGAAAGACTGGACTTTGTATCATTTTAAATGCCACAAATGCTGAAAAATGCTAGAAAGGCTGGAGGCTTCTCGCTTCGCTCAAAGCCAAATACTCTTGATATGTTAGAAAAATATCTGCATAATACTTATCTTGCTTTATAATACTTTACCTTGTTTCAAATTACTCGCGAACGACAAGTGCAAACCAAGGGCAAAGCAAGGTCCAGCGCGGGGATGCCGCCCCTTCCATCCAGTCTAAAAACACTTATTGTGGGCGATGTATTGAAGATAGAGATATGCTCTCGCGGACTTTTTTGTAGAACTTTTCATGCTGACCAATTCTTACGCTCATAGTATATTGATATTTTTAACGGTTTGCCCAGCGTAAGCTTAAGAAGCACACGGACGCCAAGTTTGTTTTCGACTTTTTCACTGAAATCGTTACTGCTTGGCTCCCTTTGATCATACATAAATTATTTTGTACAGAATCTTTCCTCGAGATATCCTTTACAGAATGGTGAAAACCGGATCCAAATCCATCCAGTGGTTCTCGAGATTACCCGTGACATCCAAGAATCGGGGATTTTTGTCTTATACTAACGAAGTAGAGATTGTCGGGGAGCACATGCACCAAGCGGTACTATGACGTCACACACCTCAGTGCATCTGGGTACATTTCGTCCCGTCACCGTAACGTAACGCCAGACCCCAACGTAACGACGAAGTCGACAAGATAATTTAAAAAAATGATAAAAAATTAGTTCTGTGAGACTGAAATGTCTTATGTGTTCGGCAAGTGGTGACCAAACAAAAGGAAATTAATGCAAAGGAATAACACGGTCATACATGCAAATACAACTTGTAGTAGGGATAAACATTAACGAGGTGTACAGTATACCTAAGGAAAATTAACACATAATTATGGCCTATTGCACATCGATTAACTCTTATTGAGTGATGCAGTTTAATAGGAAGAGGCATATATACACCACAGAACATTCAGACAGTAGTGTTTCAATTCCCCGACAATACCACTTCTTGGTCCTGGAGCTCTGGGAGAACAGAGTTTGAACTTGTCCATAGTCGGCAATTCTTTTTTCTATCAAATGTTCTCTCAGCTTGGTGAATATATTTAAACCACGTGGAGATACACTATCTCTGGGAGGTATGGAGACATCCGACATATACCCCGGATCTTGCACCATCAGCAACCTGAATGAACATCGAAGTGGGAAAATATATGCCAACAATGAAAAAGTTCAAACAACCGTTCTTCAATGAGTACTGAACCAAGGAACGGATCTACTGTATATCGCCAGGGATTGGAATATTGTTGCAACATTCAGCAACCTGGCGTAGTCAGCTGGCATTTGAGGGTGCGCCAATGTGAGGGAGCCATGCCAGTAGATTTGCTGGTACGTTAATGATCCCATTCGGGGCAAAATTCCTGCACCACAGCATCCCTAAAAGCCACTGTAGTTAAAAGAGACGTAATACCAATAACATTACTATATGCATTGCAAAAACCTATTTTTTTTTAAGTAGTTCATATGATACATTGCATTGTAAAATATGGTTAAACACCTTCAAATACAAACTCAACATTCTAGTCCTCGGACCAGAATTAAATTTCTTGGCTGAGGTGGGAATCGAACCCGAGCCTCCGAGGTGACAGCCAAGAGTGCTACCCCCTGCGTAACGTGGTGGACTACCGTTTAAAGTTTTCAAAGACAGATTAATTAATTAACTTTCGCTGAAATGACCACAATACTGAAATTTAGTAAAGACAAGAAAAACCGTTAGATTCCCGAAACCTGGTTTAATTTGTAAAGTTCTTCATGATTTTGTTGTTGTTTCGAAATACAAAAATACGACGTCCATCTTCGTACCACTACGTGGTAAGATAATTTGGCAACACAGCTATAAATTGTTATTCAACACCTGATGGTGCTCTTTATCACAGTCAAATATCAGCTATTTCGAAGGCAATTGACGCAGTGACTATAACTCAGTATTGCCAATACGCATCAATATATGGGACTGTGGCAGTCCATCACAGAAGTAAGCGAACGTTGGTATCTCATAGGAATGTGACGGAGCGTTTTATCTCAAAAGGTTCCAAGCCTGAGGATTACGGTTGTCTCCTTGATCCGAATGTTAAATTCTGGACAGCACCAGAGGCAATCTTTGGAGACCGTGAGCTTGCCAGCGTGTTGTGTGGGTGACTGACTCCAAGGGGCTTAGCAGGGTTTCCTTCGCAATCAGCTTTCTCCGATCAACTGTGAACTTTTCCCCGAAGAGAGGTTCAGAAACTGCACTGATACTGATTCGGTACTTGTTTTTGAGATAAAAGTCCCCAAGTTACGAGGCATGTGGCAAGAAATAAATGCTTTCTTTATGTTTTAAATTCAAATTCTTCAAGTGGATGTAGGACACTTTTAGGGGCAGATGACCTCGTAGTTCCGCCCCTTAAAACAACAATAACTAACTAACTAACTGAAGGACACTTGTTACATATTCCTAGATGTGATTGTCTCCAGAACATCTATTAAGCCGTTCCTATGGCTCCAATAATAATAATTTGAATTTGAATTTATTTCTATTAATTACTATTGATAATTCATTTGTGATATGTCTCACGAATCTGACGGCAAAAACAGTACAGATTATTTGTGGGACATATTAATTATTGTATTTTACAACATATATACAGAGTGTACTTCAATACCAGAGTTCATTCAATAATAAGCTTAAGTTATAAAATTAATGTTGTTTAGGTAATAATTTTAATGCGACGTAAAACTAGTTGTTTTGTGTTCTTGTTGGACAATCCAGGTGGTAGTTCATTAAGTACAATATAATCTCGTCTCTTGAAACCATAGCAATTTACACATAAAGGTTTTTCATATGTATTATTTGTTATGGCTCTTGTGTGTATGTAGTGAGAGACCTTATGCCTGAAGCTTGCATCATGGTAGTTGAGATTCAGTACAGTAATTTGAAACAGCTCTTTAATATTAAAATAAGGGGCTTCGGTAGCGTAGTCGGTATCATGTTGAGCTTCTACGCCCAAGATCGTGGTTTCAAACCCGGTCGAAGTCGTCGGATTTTTGAAGAGCGTTAAAATCCTTCAGAATGCCTTCCTTCGGAGGGGAAGTATTTATGGCATGTAAAAGAACCTTCCACTAATTAAACTTGTGTGAAGCCAAATTTGTAGGTTAGATTTCGTTAAAACGCTCTATCAAAGTTCCAACGTTCACTACTAGGTGTCAGTGACATCTAGTGGCGAAAGTTGGAACTACTTGAAATTGAACGTAACTTATAGCTCACCTCATGGGTGTCAGCTTGAAGCGATCCGAACATGTCCTCGGGCACTCCCGGCACTAAAAGTCATACGCTTAATAAATAAATATTAAAATAAGGGATACCAGTGAAATATTTAATGAACCTGTTTTGGCTATCTTGCAGTTTATTAATTAAAGTTGTGTTTAGATTTCTCCAAGCTGTTAAGGCATATCTTTATTTGCTTTCAATTTGGTTTTTTAGGTATTTTTAGGTATTTTTATCTACATAGAATCGGAGATTGTAGAATGTGTAAAGGTGTTTCCCCATCTTCTAAAAACAATCAGGAAGTGCTTGCTTCAGATTTAGTTTTTATCATAATACGACTGTGCCTGTATTTTCTGTCTTTGTGCCGTGCGCTGTATTGCAGTAGAGCCAAGGCTAATCCAGAGTCTTGTATACGCATGAAGCATTACAATTATTGTGATTTCCAATAAGGGAAGACAAGCATTAGAAGGTCCCATTGTGAGAACCGGTTTGGTAGATCAGGACAACTGAGATTGGCAGATAGGAGCAAACACTGTTTGATGGGGACTAACGTATGTCACAGCAATGCCTCACCTAGCGCCACAATGTGGACATTTGACACACCAGGCCTAAACCAAATTCCACTTGTATTTGTCAACTCTGTGACGTCACAGGCGTTAGTGAATTGTTTTTACTTACTGAATTAGGATTTATGAGGAATGCAGCCTCGTCTTTTAATAGGCCTGCTAAGGGATTTTACACAGTATATTTTCTTAAAACACACAGTACTTGGAATATGACATGCGTTGAAAAAAAAACACCGACTGTCTGTGTGGCTCAGCGGTAACGTTCTCGCTAACCGTGCCTAAGGTTGCAGGATTGAATCCTGACGTATTCAGTTGGTAATTGAGGGTGCGCAAATGTGAGCGAGCCATTTCAGTAGATTTGCTGGTACGTATTTAGCGTATGGCTTTTAGTGTCCGAGGACATGTTCGGCTCACCAGAGGCTGTAGCTGCTTCAAACAGACACCCATGGGGGTGAGCTACTGCTCGGGTCCAAGCTGCGTGAACCTGAGAGGAATGTGGATCGCGCACTATGAGAAGTGATGGTGACGAGTTATTAGGTTTCCGGGTCCGTGCTGAGTAACAGAACCAAGTACATTGGCCGGTGACTCACTCACTCATCCGCAACGCCACACTGGTTTCAGCAAAGACCCTATGTTAGCAGTATTGGAATAGACGGGAATATCAGGTAACATGGCGGGCTGTTGACAGGCTTCTCAATTCTCGCCTCACCCTTCGCTGCCTCTGCCCTTCACCCCACAAGTTCACAGAGCTTAGACCCGGCCAGTACAATGATAATATTATAATAATAAACAAATATTCAGGATTTTTTATAAATTCCGTTCAATTTCAAGTAGCTCCAACTTACGTTACCAGATGTCACTGACACCTAGTAGTGAACGTTGGAACTTTGATAGAGCGTTTCAACGAAATATAACCTAGAAATTTAGCTTCAAACAAGTTTAGTTAGTGGAAGGATCTTTTACATGCCATAAATCTATGACATGGGACCACCGGCTTTACTTCCCCTCTGAAGGAAGGCATATTGAAGGATTTTAACGCTTCTTAAAAATCCGACGACTTCGGCCGGGTATGAACCCACGATCTTGGGCACAGCAGTTCAACATGCTACCAACTACGCCACCGAAGCCACTTTGCTGGTACGTTAATGATCCCCTTCGGGCCGAAATTCCGGCACCCTGGCGTATCTAAAAGCCACTGTAGTTAAAAGGGACGTAATACCAATAACATTACTATATGCATTGCAAAAACCTATTTTTTTAAGAAGTTCATATGATACATTACAGTGGAAAATATGAGTAAACACCTTTTCATGAATCACTTACTTTTTTCCAGAAGTTCACTATAGGCTCCAGTGTAAGATGTTTGTGCCGAATTTTGAACTTACTCATTTCTTAACTGGTCACGGGCGTTTTAAATCCAATTTCGAACGTTTCAAAATTAATATTGTAGATGGTTATTCCTGTTTTTGTGATTCTCCTCAAACAATAGATCACCTGTTGTTTGAATGCTCTGTGTTTGGTAAAGCCAGATACAACTTGAACTCTCACTTACATTTCTGCAACTTGAAATTTTCAAAACCACTTTATCATATATTCACGAAAAAATGTTGTTATAACCAATTTTTAGCTTTTATTCATCTTATTGTCGCCTCCGTAGCGTAGCGGTCAGCATGGTTAGCTGCCGCCCCGGAGGTCCTGGATTCGATTCCCGGCTCTGCCACGAAATTTGAAAAGTGGTATGAGGACTGGAACGGGGTCTACTCAGCGTCGGGTGGTCCAAATGAGTAGAGGGGGTTCGATTCCCACCTCAGCCATCCTCGAAGTGGTTTTCCGTGGTTTCCCACTTCGTCTTCGGGCAAATGCCGGGATGGTACCTACTGTAAGGCCACGGCCGCTTCCTTCCCTCTTCCTCGCCTATCCATCCCAATCTTCCATCCCTTCCCATCCCTCATGAGGCCCCTGTTCGCTTTGCAGGTGAGGCCGCCTGGGCGAAATGCTGATCACACCTCCCCAGTTGTATCCATCCCGACCAGATGTTCCCGGCTCCAGGACACTGCCCCTAGAGGCGGTAGTGGTGAGTTCCCTCGCTGAGTCCGTGGGAACCACCAACCTAGAGGGTAAATTGACTAAATAAAAAAAACATCTTATTTTTCAAAAATTTAATTTATGATGTATTTTTTCATTTTTTTCATTTTGTAACGAACTATAACCCTAATGTACTATGTGTAATAGGGTTCCATTTACTGTAATGGATATTCATAATAATAATAAATCGAGAACTCTCAATAAATCGAAGTAAACTTTTGTAGCTCCCAAGGCCTGATCCAAGTCTTCGAAACTGTCACCACTTGGGTAATTTACAAGTCAACGATGCCGTTCCAGTAAATCAAACCAGATTTCATTTCTCTAGTACAAGCGACTACGGAGACGTAGTTGGTAGCATGCTGAACTGCTATGCCCAAGATGGGATTTTTAAGAGCGTTAAAATCCTTCAGTATGCCTTCCTTCGGAGGGAAAGTAAGTCATAGATTTATGGCATGTAAAAGAACGTACCACTACAATTGGTAGTGTGTAGCCAAAATTTCTAGGTTCTTTGGTTAGAAATGCTCTATCATGTTCCAACGTTTGCTACTGGGTCACAGTGACAGTGAAGTCTGGTAGCCAAATTTGGAACTACTTTTAATTGAACGTGTTGGGGGAGTCAATGGGCGTTCAATTGAAATGCCCTGCTATGGCCATTGGCTGCAATTCAAATATGTTGCTAACTACAACAGCAGGAGGCGTATAATAAATCGAAGTAATTTTGTATATTCGAGCGCATTCTATAGATTTCACATTTTCTCATTAAAAATGTATGGAATTATTGTATTATCATCACAGCAATAATTCCAAATGAGGGCTTTCAGGATTGGACATGTTGTAAAAATACTGATTTCCAACTAGGCTGATCGTGCCGTTCCACGTAGACCCTATAAAGAACATCTATATAGCTTGTACTCCATGTATCGTAGTGACTAGCATTCTTGGCTGTCATCCCGGAGCTTCGAGTTTGATCACCGTCTATGCCTAGAAATTAAATTCTGATTTGACGCTGGAACGGGGTATACTCAGCCTCGTGAGACCGAACTCAGAAGAGCTTGATTCCCACCTCAGACTTCCTAGAAGTTGTCTTCCGTGGTTTCCCACTCCTACTCCAGGCAAATGTGAGGATGGTAACTAAATTAAAGCCACGATCATCGCCATGCACATCCTTCCTCGAGTTACAAATCGCACACTTTTATAGACACTACGGTGACACACATTTATCAGACACACCCAGATATACGTGGCAGATAACCATGATGCCGCAAGCCCCTGAATGATATAATAATAATAATAATAATAATAGTAATGTTATTGGATTTACGTCCCTTTTAATTACTACGGCTTTTAGAGACGCCGTGGTGCCGGAATTTTGACCCGAAGGAGATCTTTAACGTGCCAGTAAATCTACTGACACCGCTCCCTCGCATTTGCGCACCCTCAAATGTCAACTGACTGCACCAGGATTCGATCATGCAACCTTGGACACAGCATGAAAGAACGTTACCGCTGCGCTGAGACCCTGAATGAAAACAGCAACAATAAGAATATTTTAGTTCAGAATAAACACTATGAAAAATGTGGGTGCCTAATTTGGGACACACTGTTCTTGTCTGTTATTTAAGATTGTATCAATATGATGGCCGTGCACTGACCTCAGTCATCTGTTAATAAGAACAAGAATAATTTATGAGTGGTCCATTTTTAATCTTTTATGAACACAGAACCATTGCAATTCCTTACCCCAGAGTAAAATGAGACGCATGACTGAATTTAGGCTTCATAAATCAGCGCTTGATAATTAAATAAACATCCACGGCCTTATAAATCAGAGTCACGACCTGCAAACAGTTGTGTTATTTTCCACGCCAAATCGGGTATGGGTGAGTTGTCCTCTCATGTCGTGTTGCGTTGTGGCGAAACTGGCGAAAGTCTCTTAGCAGGTCACTCACAAGCTGTCGACCAGCCAACTCCTACAGTTTCAGGTGGCTGTGGTAAGTTGTTGATGTTGTTATTAACTCCGTTTAGGAGTTTGAAACATCTTGTTATCAGCCCCGTTCAGTTAGGTATATGTTAACTTTGTCTGATAACCTGTGTTTTTCTGGTCGCTGTAGACTAATAGTGCAAGTGTAATTATTAGATCTAGAATTGGATTAGTTGTCTCTGGACCTGAAATACTTGACCACCTCATGATGTAGTGGCTAGAGTTCTTGGCTGTCAACCTAGAGGTCCGGGTTTTGCCAACAAATTTTAATTCTGGTGTGAGGGCTGTAACGGACTACATTTAGCCTCGTGATGCAAGAAACTGAGTAGAGAATGGTTCGATTCCGACTTCAGTCGTCCTGGAAGTGGTTTTCCGTGGTTTCCAACTTCTACTCGTAACTTAGTCCACGGCCGCTTCCTTCCCAATACTCACCTGAATTACAAATACACACAGTAATACAGCCATCACAATAATACAGTTTATCACACAAATCCACACACACACAACACACGGGGCTATATGAGCGCGATGTCGCAGCCCCTTAAAATAACCAATAACAACAGGACCTGAAATAAGTTTATTTGACAGGAGGAAGTGTAGAAAAACCAGCATTGACGCTGTTAGCGCCGAGATCATTGGTATATAGCCTATGTAGCCATTCAGGAAGGTTCGCCTCGTTGTGTAGTGACTAGCACTCTTGGCTGTCACCGCTGAGGCCCGGGTGCAAGTAGAGTGCCATATCCCCTCCAGGGACGAAAGCGACCTGAATTACAGCCCTTGGCTTCGTCAAGGGATCACCAACCAGACGTCCCAAGCCGGAGTTTTCGTGTGGTAGAGTGGCCAGTTATTCTTGGCAGAGTCGGGGATCAAACCGGGAACCTTGGTGGTGACAGCCAACAATGCTGGCCACTGTGTCACTAGGTGGTCGTACACACTAATACAGCCATGACAATTATAGAGGTTATCAGACAAATTCCACACAGACCTAACTACACGGGGCTATATGACTACGATGTCGCAAAGCTCCTCAATTAATTGTCAAGAACAAATATTCAAGAAGAGGTCGGTTGGTTCCTTAGTTTAGGGGCTGCGACAACGCGGTCATGTAGCCCCGTGTACTTTGGGTGTGTGTAGAATCTGTCTGATAACCGGTGTTAATTGTGATGACTGTATTAGTGTGTGTTATCTGTTTTTTTTTTTAAATTCAAGTAAGGACTGCAGACAGTAATTTCAAGTAAGCCAAATGCTACCGTCCACAACACCTAGCCTGCGGACTTGGCTACTAGATGGCATCGCAGTCAGCACCTGGCGGCGAAGGATGGAAATAATAGAGCGTTGTCAATTCCAACCTACACATTTTGGCTTCACGCAAGTGTAGTTAGTGGAAGGTTCCTTTTCATGCCATAAATCTATCACATGGGACCGCCGCGCCGGCTTTACTATACTTCCCCTCCGAAGGAAGGAATACTGAGGGATTTTTAACGCTCTTTAAAATTCCGTCGACTTCGGCCGGGTTTGAACCCAGCAAGAAGTAATGTGAGTGGCAAAGTGCAAAGGCCTACTCTTTACTTTCACCCACTTCCCCCAAAGTTGCAACGTAAAGGTGCTATCCGTCATATTGAACTTCTACTGTGCCTATGGCAAACAGCAGTAAAACGACCTTGCCACTAAAACTTTCTAAGAGAAACAAAATGCATCAATGACGTCTTTCATTCTTTTGAAGTCTACCTCATTGCCTAGTGGCTAGCATTCTTGGCAGTTCCCTTGAGATCTAGGTTCGACTCCCGACTCTGCCAAGAAATTTAATTCTGGTCAGATAGCTAGAATAGGGTACATTTGGTCTCGTAAAGCAGAACTGAGATGAGGTGGGTTCACTTCCTACCTCAGCCAACCTAAAAACTGTTTTCTGTGGTTTCCTACTTCCACACCAAGCAATTGTCGGGATTGTACGGAAATTAAGGCGAGGTTCGCCTTATACACAAATCTTAACCCCACTTACAAATGCAAACACTAGTATAACCATCGCAATGGCACACGTCATCAGATAGATTCCACACGCGCACACATACCCAAGTAAATTGGGCTCCGTGACCACGATGTCACAAATGGTTTTGTTGTAAGTTTATTTTTGGTGTTTGGGACATCTTGGTCATCATCCCCTTGTACCTGGGCGTGTGTTCTTTTTGTCAGATAACCTGTGTTTCTGTGGTGACTCTAGTGGTGTGTGTAACTGCAATTACTAGATTCGGGAATGAAGTAGGTGCCACGGGACTTGAAATAAGGTGCTATCACGAAATTTTCTTGAAGAGAAAGTTGTAAAGAACGAGGAAAAGACACACTCCGGATAACCACTGGCAGTGCCGGGATTCGAACCTACGATCTACGGACTGACTGCGGATCCTCACCGTGGTCGTGATGAGCGGTTTAACACACACACGGCTGCACTACGGGGTCAATGTCGCAAAGTCCGTAAATCACTCAAAAGCAACAACTAATAAGCCATAATTCTGCACCTCGGAGGTAGTCAACTTTTTCAACCAGTCCAGTTATCGACTGAATGGAAGAAAGCGTGGAATACCACTTGTTCTTCAACTATTCAATAACAATCAATCTCACACCGAGTTGATTTACAGACCGCTCAAGCGTGTCTCGTTTCAAAGCGGAGAAATTTCGTGCGATGTTATGACTACAATAAATATTCCACATGTTGCTTCACAATATCGCCTTTAATGGCCACGCTTTTACCGGCAAGACGCATCTGTTCCGGAGATGATATCAGTAGCTAGGCTTAATAGCCAGATCATTGTCGACACAAGTCTAAGATATATGGGCAGATTAATTAAGTTTATCTGGCATCAGGGAATAGAAACTTGCTTGGAACGCTGTTGCAAGGTCACTCTTTTGGGTTTGGCGAGCAGCTTGGTTCCGAGGTCAGTGGCACTACATGAGCAGCCTCCCAACAGCTCCATCAAAAATATTAAGCAGAATATCAGGTTGCATTATGCATTGCCGTGGCGAGGATCCGGTTCATAGAGGACACTTTCTGTTTTAAACAGATCGAGTTGTTGGTGTTGATTCATTTAGGGGCTTCGTGACATCGTGGTCATGTAGCCACGTGTACTTGTGTGTGTGTGGAATCAATGATGGCTGTATTAGTGTGTGTAGTTGTAGTTCATATGAGGATTGATAAAGAGGTGGCCATGGCTTTAATTCAGGAACCTTCCTGGAGTACAAGTGAGAAACCAAGGAAAACCACTTCCAATATTGATGAGGTGGGAATCGAACCCGCCCCTTCTCAATTTTGCTTCACGAGGCTGAGACCAGAATTAAATTTCTTGGCAGAGCCGGGAATCGAACCCGGTCCTCCGTGGTGACAGCCAAGATTGCTAGCCACTACGCAACGAGACGAACCTAAACAGATGAATAGTGCCACAGCTCAAATGAGTAGGGAGTGGTGCTTGGGAGTGCTGGAGAACTCCTGCGGTCAAATTAAATTTCTTAGCAGGGCCAGAAATCGATCACGGGTCTCAAGAATGATAGCCATCAGCGCCAACCAATACATTTATTTTGTCTGATAACATGTGCTTCTGTACTGACTATACAGAAATAAGGTGACATCCCTCCATTTACCTGGAGGGAGCGGCGTAAAACCTAGGAGGAATACATATTAAGGATGTCACTGTCAGCGCTGGAATTCGAAACTTGAATCTTTCAACTCCCCATTCAATCGTACTGCTGTGGGGGTTTTATTATAGTCCTTGAGGTGACTACTCGCATTAAGGTGTCGTACTGCAGAACCAGGCTGCACCAGACTCGGTAGATGCGTGGGTTTGAACCCAACCGTTGGCCGTCTTTGAAATGGTTTTATGTGGTATCTCATTTTGAACACCAGGCAAATACTGGGACGATACCTCCTAATAGACCTGGGCCACTTACTTCTAACTCCTTTTCCAGCTTTACTCAAATTCTATCATGTTATCTCTGCTGATGTTGGCAACAGGATGGGCATCTGGCCGTAAAAATCTTCAGTGATCCCATCCCAACGCCGACCCCTTGATAACGGGAATAATGAGTAGGTAAACTATATAAATTATTATATAAATAATTCATGTATTTTGGGCTAATGCCATGTGAAATTAAATTAGAACCATACGTTTCGGAGAAACCTTGCCTCCTTTTTAAAAAATGTGGCCAAAGAAAGTATATCAATGAGATTACAAAAAGTTACAAAAAATATAGATAAATTCCTCTGTTCGTCACCAGAGAGCAGCTGCCAGAAATTACTGTATGGACCATGGTAGAACGGCGGACAGAGTAGTGAGTAAGGAGAAGGTAAGGGGGGGGGGGGGGGGGGTTGAAAATATAGAGACTCCTCGAGACTTCTCCTTACTCACTACTCTGTCCGCCGTTCTACCATGGTCCATACAGTAATTTCTGGCAGCTGCTCTCTGGTGACGAACAGAGGAATTTATCTATTTTTTTGTAATTTTTTGAATTCTCATTGATATACTTTCTTTGGCCACATTGTTTAAAAAGGAGGCAAGGTTTCTCCGAAACGTATGGTTCTAATTTAATTTCACACGACATTAGCCAAAAAAACATGAATTATTTATATAGTAATCCAGGCCGTGAAAGTTTTAATCTAAACTATTATTATCATTTATTTTGCGCATGGGATTACACATTCTCAGGATATTTGCTGGAAAGAAAACATTTACAATCCCAGATATACATCATAAGGAGTAAATTCTCGATGACTGCATTCCGTAGAAGATTGACACTTTTCCCCCACTCCTTCAGACTTGATTATCACCCTACTATGCGACACGTAGAAAGTATGACTTGTCTTCTGCATACTTTTAAAAAGGCCTGGGTCTAATTTCAACTCTGTGCGAGATTCCTTTAAGTTGTTCGGAATCTCGCCAATGCTGGAGATGATTATAGAAACTGTCCTGTCTTGTACCATGTGTCATTGCTTCCTGATCAATTCTGAAAGCTCATTATACTTTTACAGCATTTCAACATATTGCCACTGTTTGAGATTGCCACATCTAAGAAGGTGGTGTGTTTCATGCATTTGTCAACAAGAACGAGATTAGGTGTGTGGTCTATCAATTCAGTACGATCCCAGTCCAAGGTAAAGTACACTTTCTGGGACATATTTATAGTATATATCATGACAAATCGAGTTTCGTTCACGAAGTCGCAATTTAGCGAACGACACTCGATTTTTCGTGATATTTTTTTTAAAATGGCTGCCTGTGATTGGTTAGTTCAAGTGATTTCACTTCTGACCGCTAGATAGCTGTAGCATAACTTCAAGTCGGAAGTAAGGATGGCTCTACTATAATACTTTGGTGTTTGTAAAATGTCTTACAAAAAGCCGATGACTTCGGCTGGGTTTGAACCCGCAATCTTGGACATAGCAGTTCAGCATGCTACCGACTACGCCACCGATGCCCCCCATTGTATTGTGGTCTCTGCTCTAGAGTATAAGTACTGATATTTGAAGTATTGCACGGCAACCACAATCTTCAGATAAGTAACATCTCAGCATTTACACAGAACAGAAGGTGACCACAGTAATTGTGCCTCTGTAGTGTCATTTCGACTGAAGATACATCAATGCATTCATTCATTCATTCATTCATTAATAATATGGTCTCAGCTACCTGGTTTAGATCATTTAGAGGATATATGCCGGTGTTCCTCTTACACTTCCACCTACCAGCGAAACCGAAATTCTCTTCAATGACCTCTGCTGATACAATTAATTTTGTCGTTTAATTACCAAATGTGACACGATAGGTCTTTCACGAGTCAATAGCGTTACATTCGGAGTGCCGTTGATTTCGTTTTTGCCTTCCAGTAATCCTTCCGGCTCCATGGCATTGGGGTAGCGCACCTGCTTCGTATCCGGAGGCCCATGGTTTGATTCCCGGCTCCACCAGGGATTTTAGATACTAAGGTAAGGGATGTAACGGGGTGCATTCAGCCTAGTGAGGACAATTGAGTAGCTGTCTGACAGTGAGGCAGCGCCCTGGTCATGGAGTAAATAGATTAGTGGTCAAGGGGACTTGACGCGTTCATCACGCGTCGCCCCATAATCTGCAGGCCAAATGGCTGGGCAGCGGTCGCTTGGTAGGCCAAGGCCTTTCATGGGTTATAGCACCACGGGATTTGGTTTGTTTTCCAGTAATCCTATTTCCCCGGTCGGGAATCGAATCTACGTTATTGATATTTGGAGGCAGATACTGCTCGGTTCTAACCTCCGTGGACCTGACAGGAATGTGGAGCGTTGACGTTTATGATGATAGATGAGCCGGCTTCCCTGTCCAGGTCCTTGCGTAGTAACAGAACCAAATACACACATCAAAAAAAGTTTTGCATCACCTCGGTTCCAAGAGTTCCGGAACCTTTAAATACAAAGGGAATAGAGATCAACACAAACAACATTTCAGCTCGTTTTATTGCTCATGAGACCCACACATTGCATGTTGTACCATCATACAGCTAGACTTTCAGCATTTGTGGTCCAGATTGCAGTACACACCACTACCTCTAATACCCAGTAGCACGTCCTCTTGCATTGATGCATGCCTGTATTCGTCGTGGCATACTATCCACAAGTTCATCAAGACACTGTTGGTCCAAATTGTCCCACTCCTCAACGACAATTCGGCGTAAATCTCTCAGAGTGGTTTGTGGGTCAAGACGTCCATAAACAGCCCTTTTCAACATATCCCAGGCATGTTCGATAGGGTTCATGTCTGGCGAACATGCTGGCCACTGTAGTCGAGCGATGTCGTTATCTTGAAGGAACGCATTCACAAGATGTGCACGATGAGGTCGAGAATTGTCGTCCATGAAGACAAATGCCTCTCCAATATTCTGCCGATATGGGTGCACTATGGGTCGGAGGATGTCATTCAGGTATCGTAAAGCCGTTTCGGAGCCTTCCATGACCACCAGTGGCGTACGTCGGCCCCACATAATGCCACCCCAAAACATCAGGGAACCACCACCTTGCTGCACTCGCTGGACAGTGTGTCTAAGACGTTCAGCCTGACCAGGGTGCCTCCAAACACGTCTCCGACGATTGTCTGGTTGAAGGCATATGCGACACTCATCGGTGAAGAGAACGTGATGCCAATTCTGTGGGGTCCATTCAGCATGTTGTTGGGCCCATCTGTACCGCGCTGCATGGTGTCGGGGTTGCAAAGCTGGACCTCGCCATGGACGTCGGGAGTGAAGTTGCGCATCATGCAGCCTATTGCGCACAGTTTGAGTTGAAACACGACGTCCTGTGGCTGAACGAAACGCATTATTCAACATGGTGGCATTGCTGTCAGGGTTCCTCCGAGCGGCAATCCGTAAGTAGCGGTCATCCACTACAGTAGTAGCCCTTGGGCGGCCTGAGCGAGGCCTGTCATCGACAGTTCCTGTATCTCTGTACCTCCTCCATGTCCGAACAACATCGCTTTGGTTCACTCTGAGACGCCTGGAAACATCCCTTGTTGAGAGCCCTTCTTGACACAAAGTAACAATGCGGACGCGATCGAACTGCGGTATTGACCTTCTAGGCATGGTAGAACTACAGACAACATGAGCAGCGTACCTTCGTCCTGGTGGAATGACTGGAACTGATCGGCTGTCGTACCCCCTCCGTCTAATAGGCCCTGCTCACGCATGGTTGTTTACATCTTTGAGCAGTTTTAGTGACATCTATGAACAGTCAAAGGGACTGTATCTTTGATACAATATACACAGTCAACGTCTATATGCCGGAGATCTGGGAACCGAGGTGATGCAAAACTTTTTTTGATGTGTGTACATAGGAGGTGACTCACTCACTCGTTCGCTACACTATAGTGGTTTGAGCAAAGATCCTATGTTAGCAGTATTGGAATAGACGGGAATACCAGGTAAAGCGGCGGGCTGTTGACAAGCTTCTCACTTCTCGCCTGCTCCTTCCCTGCCTCTGCTCTTCACCCCGCAAGTTCATAGAGCTTAGATCTGAGCAGTACTGTACCAATGATCCACCGTGGCTGTAGTATTAATAACTAAAAGCCCACTGTTTGAGTGTTATGGATGAGCAGAGCAGTCGAGTGATTTTACACAAGTAGAAGAGAAGGCGATGTCTAGATACAATCTTGGTTCGCGCGACGGGAAAGGACGGGTGCTATTGCAGGTTCAGTCTACTGTTTAACCTTGAACGCACAACGCTCAACTTGCGTAGGTGAGTGAGGAAGAACGCGCGTAGGTGATGCTTCATGGCACGCGTTGTGATATCGCGTGCTGGACCTGTTTTGCCAGGTGAGCGGATGTGGGACCACTTCACATAAAGCCGCTCAGCACAAGCTTCAGGTACCAGGTTGGTAGATTGTTTCAATAAACATTCAGGGGTTTCTCTATCTCGATACATTATTATCATGTTGGAAGCCATTTTTAGCCTATTTTCACCATATGAAATATAGGTTTATGAGATCATCAACTTTTGTCCGTAGGCATTGTGTGTGATCTGTGTATGTACCCCGCCCCTCAAAAAATCAAAACGGCAGCATAGATGATCTCAATGCAACTTCGTGGGGATATACAGTACTAATATCTCGTCCGACTCTCGACCGTGCTTTTCAAATGATTTTAATCAATCCATCATGGTGGCCGCACGAAATATTTCACCGGCATTCAATATATCCGAAACGGTTACTGATATCACCCTGAAATTTCACACGGAGATAGAAAATACTAATATAAGTTCTTATAGGGCCTATGTGAATTTCCAAAACCTCTTAAGTACAAGTGGCCAAGCAAAGTTGAACTATTTAAATTGAGTTTTCTCGCAATTTCATCATGCGAACGCAGTGAAACTCTTTACATAGAATTTAAATCTACTGGAATCTAATGTAATTCAAATGCTTTAACAAACTCAAGATGGCAGCTGTGAGAAATTTGGTTCTACCGAGTGTCATCATGCCGGCACCTTGAAAGAAACGTTTAATGTGCCCTTTCTTCTTCTTCTTCTTAGTCTACGCGATCAGGCCCAGTGGACCGCGCGCTGCTACAAGTTTCCTTCTCCATCGTCTCCTATCCATAGCTGCCATCCGCCAACTGTCCACACGTATTGATGCCTGTTGCAGATCTTCATGGAGTCCATCACTCCACCGCTTCCTTGGTCTCCCTGGTGTCTTCTTCCTGTGGGGATGAAATCCAGTAGCTTCCGTGGCCATCGGTAGTCTTCCATCCGGGCTACATGTCCAGCCCACTGCAGTCTTCTGGTTTTGATGGTTCCAGCTATGTTGGCATCATGGTACAGGTCTTCTACTTCATGATTGTGTCTAATCCTCCATTCACCCGTGTGTACATCCCTCACCGGTCTGAAGATCTTCCGAAGAACTTTTCTCTCAAAAACGAGTAGTTTATGAAAGTCCTGTTTTCGGATACTCCATGTCTCACATCCATATAGTACAACGGGTTGGATCAGAATTGTATATAGACGAATTTTGAACAGTCTGGAAAGACAACTGGACCGAAGAAGCTGTGTTAAGCTGTAGAGAGTTCGGTTTCCTGCTTGGATCCTGGCGTTGATTTCTACCTCAAATGATGAGTTCTCTGTGAAAAGTGATCCTAGGTACTAAAATTCATGGACCCTCTTGTAGGACTGGTCCCCTACCCGGAGTGACTTTAGCTGCCAAATAAACGTGGCCTTGCCTTTCGTAAAATGGCGAAAACAACGAAAATAAATGACAAATGCACCAACATAAGATTCGGTGATGAACCGGATTCGAGTCGGCAATCGGACAATGTAAGAGGATGTTTTCAACATTGAGTTGCATGCGTGAAGGTTTAGAACTGTGGAAATAATTTTCAGTCGATCAACGCATATACGGAATAAGATATGGAAATAGCAGTCAGAAGACGTTCCCTTCCAAAATTTTGAAAAACTCAAAACATCTGGTAGGCTATCCTCCACACGTTTCCGTTTGCCACAATACACTTTTCAGTGCTCAAAAGTACACAAACCAACAAGTTAAAATCGCAACCAAACTAAGTAAGAGTATGAATAGATGAACAAAGTTGTTGTTGTTGTTTCTTAAGGCGCTTTGTGACATCGTTGTCATGTACCCTGTGTACTTGTGTGTGTGTAGAATTTGTCTGGTAACCTGCGTCACTCTGATGTTTGTACTACTCTGCGTATTTTTTTTATTTTAAATTGAGGCAATATTATGGTAGGAAGTGGCCGTGGTCTTACGTTAGGTACCATTCCGGCATTTGCCTGGAGTAGAAGTGGGGAAACCACGGAAAACCACTTGGAGGATGGCTGAGGTTTTTCCTCGCGAGGCTGGGTGTACCCCGCTCCAGGCCTCAGACTAGAATTAAATTTCTTGGCTGATCCGGGAATCAATCCCGGGTCGCAGTGGTGACAGCCAAGAGCTAGCCACTACGCAACGAGGTGGACTAGATGAACAAACAACACGTAACTAAGAATTTTTGTTCTTATAACAATGAATAGGCCTACTGGATGTGTAGATTAAGGCTTTCACAGCTCGGAATACTAGACCATGTTTTGAACTATTGAAAATGGAGGCATGTTTTGAACTATTGAAAATGGAGGCAAGGTCCCTCATCAAACGTTCAGGCATTTCAATTATTTATTATTTCACACGGCATAATCCCAAAAATATGGATAATATTAATAGGCCTAACGTATACGCTACTGACCTAGTATACATAGATGACGAATATGTGTTGCCATGGTTACCATGATGTCGGGAAATTGATGACTATTTCTTTTTGCTAGACCCCCAGCCCGAAAATATACACGTTAATACGAAATACAAATACGTTGAAGTTATGAATGACGAAAATATAGAAGTGGTCAAGGAAGGAAGGAAGGAAGGAAGCTTGTAGTTTAACGTGACCGTTAATCTCGCGATCATAAGCCACGGGACCTCCGTTTTACGTGGAATCCGAACCACAGGACATGGCATTTCACATCGAAAATCTCACATGCAGTGACCGGGAATCGAACCCGGTCCGCCTTGGTGAGAGGCATACAAGAAGTGGTCAGTAAATATATAAAAGCAAGGGAACAGTTAAGAAAGAAAAAAGAATGAAAGAAACAAGAAAGAAAGAAAGAAAGAAAGAAAGAAAGAAAGAAAGAAAGGTTAGTTAGTTCTTGTTGTTTTAAGGGGCGGAACAACGAGGTAATCTGCCCAAGAAAGAAAGAAAGAAAGAAAGAAAGAAAGAAAGAAAGAAAAGAATAAATAAAGAAAGAAAGAAAGAAAGGACAGACATAATGGAAGAAAGAAAGAAAGAAAGAAAGAAAGAAAGAAAGAAAGGACAGACATAATGGAAGAAAGGAAGAAAGAAAGAAAGAAAGAAAGAAAGAAAGGCTATGCCATAACTTCCGCTATTAAAGTGAGCGTCAAGTAAAACATGGATTTTTACCCACTTTCTTTTCAGTATTTATAGCGCCACTGTATCCGACTACTGGGTCCAGAAGGTACCGGAACTGAGATCTGCTGCGGCAGGTGGATCGGGTATCAGTATGAGAGTAACCAGATATCGCTCGTGTAGTTCACTGGATCAAGTATCGGGTCGAGCCACCTCACCAGCTGTGAGTTCACAGGCATGGCAGACCACCTCTTGTGCACTTCCACTTCATCATCGCCAATTCCCGGTGGCCAGGATAACAGGAAACCTTTCATGAATTCCCCCCAGTCAATCGCTTTGATTTATTGTAACTGACTTTAGGGCTTTGGGCTATCTTGTACTTGGAAGTGTGATCATTTTGTCTGATATTCTTTGCTATTGTGATACTGTGGTAGCATGCGAGTAGGCATCCCGTGACTTGAAATAAGGTGCAATATTATCTTAGCATGTGTGTTAGAAATAAATGAGGTAATTCCTACTCAGTATGACCCCTGGCATCGAAGGGATTCGAACCTCCAACACCTGCCAGCCAGTCTATTCATGGAATCTACCTCCAGCGCTTGCCTACATTTGTGGGTACTCTCGGTAATATAGAAGTGTAATTTGCACCTGTCACATATCTAACCCCCGCAAATATGCACCTACATGCATCTAACAACCCTTGCCCATCCCTACACGTCCCAGAAGGTCAGTAAGTGTATAAAAGCAGTTGTGAAACAAGGAAATATAAAGACGACAGATCGATGCTTTTCAGTCGGTCAACACGATTGTTCCCAAATGAGATGGGTTATTCCCTAATCCTGAAAAAATTACATGAGATTGATAAATCAATTAAACCCATTTACATGAGATTAATAAATCAATTGAACCCATTTACATGAGATTAATAAATCAATTAAACCCATTTACATGAGATTAATAAATCAATTAAACCCATTTACATGAGATTAATAATTCAATTAAACCCATTTACATGAGATTAATAAATCAATTGAACCCATTTACATGAGATTAATAAATCAATTGAACCCATTTACATGAGATTAATAAATCAATTGAACCCATTTACATGAGATTAATAAATCAATTAAACCCATTTACATGAGATTAATAAATCAATTGAACCCATTTACATGAGATTAATAAATCAATTGAACCCATTTACATGAGATTAATAAATCAATTGAACCCATTTACATCAGATTAATAAATCAATTAAACCCATTTACATGAGATTAATAAATCAATTAATCTCATTTATTTTTTTCAGGATTAGGGAATAACCCAAATAACCCACCTCATTTGGGTACAATCGTGTTGACCGACTGAATACCATTAAACTTTCGTTTACTAAGGCAACTCTGAAAATGTCTTCAAACACCATAACGAAAGATAAAGACTCAAAGAAAAGAAATGATAATAAACTTCAAAAAGTGATCTTTAGGGATTAACAAGAAAGAAAAAGAAAGCAGCCAGGTAACATCGAACAACTCAGGAAGCAGAGATCAGAAACCAATCTTCGGATTGATGTCAACTGATTTGATTTTGTACGTTTATACTTACTAATTTGAAAGCACTTATTTTCACTCGTGTGAACTATTTAGCGTTGCCCTAACTCAACACTTAGGCCTATTGAATAAGCAAAATGGTCAGCTGTTCAGTTATCCATAGGGGTGACAGTGAGATGGGTGGTACGCCACTTGTCAGTTGCCATTCTGTTAGTATCAAGTGTGAGTGTCATTTTGGAAAGTGAATAATAATGTGTTAAGTTTTATTGTTGTTTTAAGTTAAACTTTAGTTGGATATCATATTTTATTAATATTTATACAATGTCAGTGAATAGAAATGCCCAGATGATATCGGAAAGAAGACTGGGCTTTATAATATAACTATCAACCCGCCCCGGCTTCGCCCGGTATCTTTAACGGTTTACCCAGCGTACGTTTAAATGGCGCACGGACGGTAGGTCCCAGACGCAATTCAGAAAAGCCAAGGTGTACAGCGAAACTCCAAACACAAATACTCTTCTGAAGTCTGAACTCGACACGACTCGGCAGTTTAGTGCTGGCCGAATCTGGGGTGATAGGCTCATTCGCTAACTCGTAACCTCCCTCCGAAGCTAGTAATTTAAATCTCCACTGAATGGAGATTGTTGGAAGAAATAAAAACGTAAAGACACTTATAGTGGGCGATGTATTAAAGATAGAGATACGCTGTCGGGGACATTTTTACAGAACTTGTCATGCTGAACAAATCTTACACTTATAGTATAAATATATTTTTAACGGTTTACCCAGCGTAAGCTTAAAAGGCGAACGGACGGTAAGTTTTTCATCGACTAGATGATTCACTGAAATCGTTACTGCTCAACTTACTTTGATCATAAATCAATGTTTTCTACAGAAACCTTCCTCGAGGAATCCTCTACAGAATGGTGAAAACCGCATCAAAATTCATCCAGTGGTTCTGGAGATTACCCGTTACATCCAAGAATCGGGGACTTAGTTTTATAATATGTAGAGATATCAACCAAATTGTTAATGTTCGAACACGTGCACATTGATAAGTCAGTAGAATACCCTCTGTTCCAAATCTCGGATAACCAGAGACTGAGGCGAGAGTGATATTTATTACAACCATCACCTGATACATGTGATTATTAGTTACAGCGATTCCCCAATAGCCTAATTCAAAAATCCTTCTCAGTAAGATTAATAAATCGCAACATAAATTTAAAAATTATTGCCACTTTTCAGTGTTGTCTAATTCTATTAAAGAAAGCTTTCCAGTCGTCATCTCAAATTTGTCAATTTGTTGACCGACTGGAAAGCTTGCTTTAATTTAAAACTTAAATCACAGAACCAACAAGTAGTTCCGTGAAGAACTATACAGCCTATTTTCATATATCCTGCTCATGTTAATTGCCTCTATAAACATACAAAATTTCAGTTTAATTGCTGTAACAGATTCGTAGATATTGAGAACCGTCTAAATATTTCAGATGGTCGCCAGGTTGGATTTTTATTTTTGTACTATTACATTAAGATTATTGTGTTCGTGTGGTATTCAAACTTCAATCGCATGATTAGAACACAGAAGTAAAAACGAGATTTTAAAATTACGCACAGCAGCCATCTTGTGATTATGCAAACAATTGAAATAAATTAGATGCCAGTGGATCAACATTTGATAAGCATTTAACGTGCAACGTTTCACGGCACTCGGATAGTTAATTCGCGAGAAACGTCCATTTAAATATTTATACTTCGCGTCGCCGCCATGTTGGATTTGTGCTCACCAGGTTACTGAAAGTCCTATAGGTTAACATATGTTCATAGTCTCTATGAACATTAAAAAAAAACAGTTTGGTTGCTGTAAAAGATTCATAGATATTGAGAACCGTCTAAATATTTCGGAAGATCGCCATTTAGGATTGTTATATGTATAGGCCATAGAGTTATGTACCATTCAAGGACAATTATTGCCTAGGTTCATTATTCAAACTTTCACTTCGATCGCATGATTACGACACAAGAAATTAAAACTTAATTTTAAAATTTCGCACAGCCGCCATCTTGAGGTTATGTAAACAATTGAATTAAATTAGATGGCAGTGTATTACAATCTGCAAAATCATTTACTTTACCACATTTCACTGCGCTCAGAGAGTTAAATCACGAGAAAAGTCTATTAAAATATTTTAAATTCGCTTTGTCGCCATGTTCGTTTTGTAATTTACAGGATTATGAAATATACATAGGTAAACTTGTATCAGTACCCTCTATCACCGTACAAAATTGCAGGGTGATATCTGTAATAGTTTCGGAGATATAGAATGTCAGTGAAATATTTCGCACAGCCGCCATTTTGAGGTTATGTAAACAATTGGATTAAATTAGACTCCAGTGCATTACAATATTTATATACATTTGCTGTACCAAGTTTCATTACATTTGGATTGTTAAATCGCGAGAAACGTCTATTTAAAACTCTCAAATTCGCTTGGCCGCCATGTTGGTTTTGTAGTCACCAGGTTTTTGAAAGTCTCATAGGTGAACTTCTAGTAGTGCCCTTTATCACCGTACACAATTTCAGGGCGATATCGGTAATAGTTTCGGAGATATTGAATGCTAGTGAAATATTTCGCACAGCCGCCATGTTGGATTGGTGAGACGTAAAAAAAATTGAAGGGCACGGTCGAGGTCGCCGGGAATAGTGCTATGAACTTACCGAGTTTCATTGAAATCGCTCCAGTCGTTTAGATTTTATTAGGGACACACACACACACACCTCTCTCACACACACACACACGCACACACACACACACGGACAAAAGGTGATCTCATAAGCCTATTTTTTCAAAATTGAAAATAGGCTAACAAATGATTTGCATGGTATTAACCCGTTGCGTGCTTCGCCCATCTATACACGGTGCACAAGATTATTTTTTTCATTTTCTTTTTTCATATTCCCCATTCGTTTTCCAGTGCCGAGTTGATATCTGGCATGTGCTGCCATCTGTTGGACATAATACTACACTACTTAAGTTTGGATTTTTGCTTTTGGAAGTTACTAACAGAGCATTTTGTAGACGTCTGTCCTCTACAGCTGGAGTTCATCTGAGATACAAACAAGCAAATTCTTCTCGCCGTGTTGTGATTTCGGATGAATGAATATCAATTTTCGTACTAGTGAGGAGTAACAAGTATTACTTGCCTACAAATTTTAGGAAATAATCACCCCCTCCCCTCCCTGATAAGTTAAAAATTATGACTTCTACATTTTATTTTATTTTCAAATTAGAATGAAAAAACTCAGATAAGTGCAAATACTGTACATCGTGTCAAATTCTCATGAAAACAAATACGAAAAAAATGTAGAGAAGAGGTTTTGAAACTTCGGGATCGTATATTTGCTTCCATTGACTACGTTTCATTATGTCTGAACTCTCACCCCCCCCCCCCCCCCCCTCCCCAGTGTAATTTTGATGGGCTCATCCCGCTCCAGAAGCAAAGCCTACTGAAGTCACGCCCTGGGGAGTGTTGTGCGATGATAACAAGAAATGAGACGTGGCGACCTTGACTTTGAGTGGCACAGCAGGTGCTTCAGCCGGGAGGCCTCACTACACTCTTGCTTTCGCAAGGGACACCAGGCCAGGGGGATGACAGTTCATAGGGAGCGCGTGGGTCGGGGTAAGGCCCTGTACTGTTTGTTCTGCCAACCAATTAAGAATTAATTTTAGCACTAAGGTTCCGTAGTTGGCACTCATGAACGTTCACATCAAACCGAATGGCGGAAGCGGGAATAGTCTGTTTTGATTGATTTTCCTCGTGGTGTTGTTGGTTGTTTTGATTTGTTCAGTATTTTCATTGTTTATTTGAATTGAATTGAGAGTCAATCATGCCACTGCAAGGGAGGAAAAATTGCCAAGCACCGGGATGTAAGAATTATAATGATAGTAAGAACAATACGGCAATTTTCATCTTCCTGGTGTTGACCCTGTGAAAAACTAGTGGGCAATATGGACTACTCGCGAATAAAAATATATAGAGAATAAATGTGTGCATTTCATCTCTTGTTTGTTTCCTTACCCATTCTCCTTTGCATTGCAATAAAATTTGTGGTTTAGGGCTACGGGGAGGGGTGGGTGGTTGCGGGCATGCTAGGCAAAAAGTGAGGTTATGGCAATGTAGTGTGTGCACTTGGACGATTTTCTTTATATTCATCGAATATCCCAACTATTCTGTAGAGTATGAGAGCATTTTTTAATTAGCCTAGAGGTGAATTAAGCTTTAGAATGGCATAACTGTGTCTTTCGTGACAAATCCATTGCCAACATTGATATATATCAAAATGTATTCTTTTCCTATCTGGACGTATATTTCAGCACCTAGCGAAAGGCGCAGTTATGTTTGAGTTATATTCATCAATAATCAATAACTCGTCGCAGAACATACTGTTCATTTACGTGTAATAAAGGCTACATTCATATGGCTTTTTACTTTTTATGTTGCCAGGCTTGGCAGTACAATCCATAGCCTCAGGCGGTGTTCTCTCTCGGAAATTCTATAACCAAAAGTGACGAATCTCTTATACTTACATGATCCTTGCACCAGGCTCAGTCATTAAAACACGGTATTGCATTGACATTCCACAAATCACCGCACACATCTTCAATCCATTATTGCTTGATATCCAGAAGTCATTGGCCAATCAAGTTTAATTCACTACATTAAAGCCTCTGGCCATGAGACTAGGCTATATCTAAACTCGTGAGTATGAACTCCACTATTAGCAATCCTTCAAATGGTTTATCGTGGTTTCCCATGAGCCACTGCCTCCTCCTGCCAATCTCTAACATAGTTTTATTAATACTCATTTTCTCCAAACGAACTAGTTTTATTTTCAAAATGTCTACACCACTCATTTTATCTAATGAGCTGTTATGCTCGAGACAGAAATCGGGGTGTTTGTTGTTGTTGTAAATTCACTTTAGTGGCTAAGGTCACCATGGACATAGGCCCTGTGTACTTGGGTGTACGTTGCATTTGTCCGGTAACCTATGCTTCAGTAGTGACTGTAGTAATTTATGTAACTACAGTTATTACGGTCGAAGAGTTGGCTAGTTACCCCGGGACTTAAAGTAAGGCACAATCCCGGCATAATCTTGGAAGCGATGAGAAACATGGAGGAAAATCTCACTCAGAATGGTAGTTGTTAGTACCGGGGATAAAAAAAACACCGATCTCTGGACTTACTGAAGATCCTCGCTGCAGTCGTGATGCGTGATATAACGCTCTCGGCTAAGCCACAGATCGGAGGTTTTTACTAAATAATAATAATAATAATAATGAAATGAAAATCCACAGCCTGCTTCCAGTCTCCGACCGGGTCAGGAATGGAATGAATGATGCCCCCATCTAGCGGCGAGGATATGAACTGTGCCGGCTGCCGAGGCCTGACGCACTCCTCTGGGGCAATGATTAATAGAATGACCGATGAAATGAAATGATAGTGGAGAGTGTTGCTGGAATGAAATTTTGACAGGGAAAACCGGAGTACCCGGAGAAAAACCTGTCTGCCTCCGTTTTGTCCAACACATGGAGTGACCGGGATTTGAACCACGGAACCAGCGGTGAGAGGCCGGCGTGCTGCCGCCTAAGCCACGGAGGCTTCAATAATAATAATATTTTCATGAAATATAGGAAGACTTCAGGCAGGCAGGCAGGCAGGGACCATGAGGCAAATGATAGGCGATAGAGGAGAATTCAGAAACAAGATTAAGAATACAAAATGTATAGTACCTGAAAATAAGAGGACGAGAACATTGTAGACAGAACAAAGAAAACAGGAACACAGTCAAAGAATTAAGAGATTTTGGGAAGAGAAGAAGAAGAAGGGAAAGAAGTGAAAATTCTGTCATCGTGAGATTTTAGAGTTCAAACACTGTCCATAAGGTCAAAAATTATGTAATAATAATAATAATAATAATAATAATAATAATAATAATAATAATAAAGTTATTGGTTTTACGACCTTTCAATAACTGCGGCTTTTAGAGACGCCATGGTGCCGGAATGTTGCCCTGAAGAGAATATTTAACGTGCTAGGAAAACTACTGACATGACTTCCTCGCATTTGCGCACCTTAAATGCCAACTGACTCCGCCAGGATTCGATCCTGCAACCTTGGGCTGCAGGCGAGAACGTTGCTGCTGCGGTCAAACGTTATTAATAGTCTAACTTACCCTGTGTAAAAATTATACTGTAATTTACACAATGCCAAGCGAACAACGGGCTAATTCTGGTGAAGTTTGGAGCCGCAGGTGCCTTCGACCCTTAAAGCATTTGTGTTCTGAGGACATGTCGAATCTGTATTCCTCTCGCCAAGTGCACAGCTTACTCTGCTGAAACGAAAGTGACACCTTCTGAGAAGAGCATGACCACAGGCTTCACTTATCTCACTTGGCAAAGGCATTACTTCCGGATCGTCAGACCCTTTACCCACAGCGTGCATCTAATACAGTGTTGTTGAGTGATTTAGAGGCTTCCCGACATCATGGTCATGTAGCCCCATTGAAGTGGGTGTGTGTGGAAACTATTTTATAACCCCCCAGAAGCTCACGAGTAGTGACACGTGAGTTGGCGACCACGGGACCCCAGCTGATTCCGGCATTGCTTCTACTTAATTGTACCGGACTTCTCACTCTCACCTTTCTTTTCGGCCTTCCATGGCCAACTCCTGTTCTGATCCGACCCCGACGGTAATAGGGAGTCTTTCACTTTCCCGCCTAATTGGCCCTTCTCTCATCTTTCCTGATAGGGGGCGTGGTGGCTCAGCGGTCCAGCTGTATGCCTCTCACCAAGGCGGTCCGGGTTCGATTCCCGGTCAATGCATGTGAGATTTTCGAAGTGAAATGCCATGTCCTGTGGTTCGGATTCCACGTAAAATGGAGGTCCCGTGGCTCATGATCGCGAGATTAACGGTCACGTTAAACTACAAGCTTCCTTCTTTCCTGATACCCTCATTCTTCGAGGTGCCAGATCTCTTGTTTTCTTTTCCTGATATCTCCTGCCTACTGCTGAAAGCCCGAAAGGAGGAAGGGTGTGTGTATCCCCACAACTTCTGGTGCACGCTGATTAGTGCTACACCCTCAAGGGCTCACGGCTGGTGAGCTTAGGATTTGGCAACCCCGAGGGATTCCTGAGCTGGGTCTAGTTTCTCCCCTTTTTCAATTGCCTTTGGTGCGGACCCTGTCCTCTTCCCCCTTTCCTCTCTGCCTTTCATTGCTCTCCTTCCTTCCAAGACCTTTAATTCTCATTCTTCGAGGGTTGAGGGCATTTCCTTTCCTCCTGTCTTTTATTTACATTCTTCTCCTTTTGTTCCCCACTTCCTCTTCTAGTTTGTAAGAGAGTAGTTAGTTTTAGTTCTAGGTTTCATTTGATCATCTTCATTTTCACTATCATCCAAACCATTAGGAGCCGATAACCTGGATGTTAGGCCCCTTAAAACAACAATTAACATCATCATCATCATCATATTTGATAACCTGCGTTATTGTGAAGGCTATATGAGTGTGTGCATTTGTAATTTATATGAGTATTGAGAAGGAGGCGGCCATGGCCATAAGTTAGGAACTAGCCCGGCATTTGCCTGGACTAGAAGTGGAACACCACGGAAACAGAAAACCACTTCCAAGATGGCTGAGATAGGAATTGAACCCTCCTCTTCTCAGTTTTTCCTCACGAGGCTGTGTGTACCCTGTCCCAGCCCTCAGACAAGAATTAAAGTTTCTTGGCAGAGCCGGGAATCGAACCCGGACATCCAGGACGATAGCCAAGAATGCTAGCCACTGCACCACAAGGTGATCACAAGCATACGCTAGCTTCACATACTGTAATGTACCTTTCGTGAAGAGAGTTAAAATGTTTACTCCATTAGCTCAGTGGTCAATTCAACGGCGAACAAATCCGGAGGCCGCGGTTTCAAATCTTGCGTGAGTCAGACATATACGGTAAATTCCCCACATCCCATCTAAATACCGTGTACTTTCTGTACAATACACGATCTAAAAGCCGCAAGCTTCCATTTATCAACGAACAACTGGTGGCGTAGTGGTTAGCATTCTTGGCTGTCGGTCCGGAGACCATTCCCGCTTCCACCAAAAAATGTAAGTCTGTTCTGAGGGCTGGAATAGGGCACACTCCGCCCCATGAGGTAAAACGAAGAAGAGGTGGATTCCATTCTTACCTCAGCCATTTGGAAAGTGTGGTTTCCAACTTCGACTCCAGGTAAAAACTGGGATAAATCCTACTTAAGGCCACGGCCACCTCCTTCCCAATCCTCACCACCTGAATTACAAAAACTACTACGGACACATAATAACACAGGTTATCAGACAAATTCTATACAAACATATGGCAAACAATCATCAAATCATTTGTCAAGATGGCACCTTAAGCACCCAGTCAATTCACAGCGGGAGACAGATCGTTCCGACAACGTCAATATATAAGGGAAAAGCTGATAACAATACGTTTTCATATGTATGTTTGCATTTTCTAAATTGTTTGGCTTCTCATTCTCCGCAAATCGGCCTCACTATCGAACTACAAAGGTAATTCTCTACATATACGGACCTTCACTATCATTACTTCGAACTGGTACATAATAAGATATATATTAAAAGTGGAGTCAGTAGGCTACTTCCAATAGGGAATCGACAGTTACCAATGTCTACCATATCTTCAAGGCAATGTCGATGCATCCTGGTCCAGCGATCCTTCGTATGTCGCTAGGGATACGCGGTTTCATGCGGAGCTTCTCAGTCACCGACATTCGCAATACTGGAATCATGTTCAGAGAAAGTGTGGGCCACACCTTATCCCCCTCCTCGCTACCTATTGCAGGTAATGGTTGGGTAAGCATGCAAAGTGTAGTCTGGAATTGTGCTGTAGGACAAATCCTTCCCCAACATGTTTCTTGAATGATCCAATAATTTTAGTATACCGATCCTTTGTAGCTCTCGAGTTGCCTTGGACTGAAGTTATGGATGCGGATGGCATTGCATATCGTGGGAAATGCACGGCATAGCAATAAAAACAATAATACTAATAATAATAATAATAATAGGTCTAATAAAAATATAAGTATAATAATAATAATAATAAAAATTAATGTAATTATAATGGCATATTGGCTTTTGTGGCCAAGTAATAAAATTTGTATGAAATAATCCTAATAATTACAATTACACTTCAGCAGTCACTTCAATAACACAGGTCAACTGACAAATACCATTAATATACTGTAGGCCTATATATAATAGCACGCAGAGCTGATGACTAAAGATGTCTCACTACCCCTGCGGCAGTCCGGACACGGTCATCAAGAGCCTGCTGATGAGCCTGACTTTGTTAGTGTACCTAGGCGAAACCAGCAAAAGACATGACAAAAACTTAGAAGATTTGCTAAATATAATTTTTCTAATAATAATAATGATGATAATAATAATAATAATAATAATAAAATAATAATAATAATAATAATCGTATGTCCCCAACCCCAAGTACATGGAGTAACGCTATGTACTGTAGGTGATATATGAACCGATACTGACGGTCAGTTTTCACTGCCATCTAGAAAAGAAACCCGAAAGATTTCGTTGGCGTGAGAGTGGTGGATAAATGGTCATGTTGCTTGCCTCCCACTACGGCGATCGGGTTCGAGTCACCGTAATTGCACATGTGTTTTTCGAGCTGAAATGTCACGTCCTGCTCTCCGGATTCTGCGTTGAAAGGACGAAAAAGAGGTATAGTGGCTTATGATCGAGAGATTAACGGTCACGTAAAACTACATATTACAGCTTTTTTTCACTTCGTTGGCAGAACGTGGCTTAAATATTAATTTTTCATTGCAGTTATCAAATGTGATTTTAAAAAAGAGGGTGTTAAACTACGCGATTTCATACGACTCATGTGCCGTAGATTTTTCCCGCCTTCCAAAATACTGACCACCTCAATTCGGGTAATATACACACAATTATGTTATTATGAGGTGGATTTATTATCATCAATTAGTCTAGGAAGCTTTATGAGTCGGAGAATTCTGTCTGTAATGTTGTGTAACTAAATTGTTATCTACCATATGAGATAACTAAATGTTCTCTGGATCTTAGGTAGAACTCTGAAAACCTCATCGCAACAGTAAGCAACATTTGGAGATGATTGGTTCAAATCAAGTGCTGACAATGTGCATCCTGAGTATGGTATTACCCCGAGGATTTTACACACACACACTCCAGGCAATTGTTGGAACGATACTTTATTTCAAGTCCGAGGCACCAGACCTAATCCTAGACATTAGTAATTACTGACACAAACAATACCACATTCACTACAATTGCACAGGCTAATTAATTAAAATGATCCGTCAATCAATACAAATTATATTCAAATTAGTACATGCTCCGATCCAACAATGGAACCTTTCTCAGCAAATTAGAATCAAACTTTAAGAAACTAATTTTAAAAAAACTGTTGAGAAATGAAATTAAGTAAAATATACAGGATGAAATGAAGAAACTGGAAAAACAATGAATAAGAACGATGAAAATATCCATTAGATTCTATATTTTCATTGTTATTATTCATTGTCGGCTTCGGTGGCGTAGTTGGTAGCATGCTGTGCTTCTGTGCCCATGGTCGCGGGTTCAAACCAGGCCGATGTCGTCGAATATTTTAAGAGCGTTAGAAATCCCTCAGTATGCCTTCCTTTGGAGAGAAAGTAAAGCTTGGGGGCCCATGTCATAGATTTATGGCATGTAAAAGAACCTTCCACTAACTGAACTCGTGTGAAGCAAAATTTTTAGGTTATGTTTGCTTAATGCTCTTAAGTTCCAACGTTTTCACCAGGCGCTGGTTGCGATGGCATCTAGTAGTAGCCAAGTTCACAGCTAGGTGTCGTGGATGGTAGCATATGGTAGTGAAAGTAGGAACGACTTGAAATTATCGTTTGCAGTCCTTACCGGTTATCAGACACATTCTACACACACCCAAATTACACGAGGCTTACATGACCGCGTTGTCACAGCCCCTAAACTAAGGAACCAACCAACCGTTCTTATTCATTGTTTATTACTTAATTTTATTTCTCAACTGTTTTACTACATTAGTTTCTTAAGGTTTAATTCTAATTTGCTGAAGAAAGTCCCATTGTTGGATCGAAATATGTACTGAATTGAATATAATTTGAAATGATTGGCGGAACATTTTAATTAATTATCTATTAATCAATACGGCAATTTTCTCACATTTTACTATAATGGTAAATATTTATGCTTTTTATTACACAGGTTGTCAGGAATTATCCATGCACACACAAGTACACACGTTTGATGAAGAGGCTCCCGCACGCTTGTAACAGTAGGTCTAATGGGCGTACTTTTGATCACATGTGACATTTGGTTTATAGCAGGCTCAGGCAGGCTGTACTTTGAGACATGGGTATGCGGTTTTGGGGTACAAGCCGGACGTTTGTTTTAGACGATTGCCCTTGAGCTTGAATCTTGCGGGTGAGCCTGTACACAGTCACTCTCTAGCCCTATCGCTTCACATTTGTCACCACCAGTCTATTGTAATGGAATTCTAGACTTGAGCACGTGACGACACCACAGTGCAGACAGTACAGTCCACGTCGAAGTATTTGTGACGCAGAAGTACACGTTACATAGTTACGAACAGAACGCCATTATATTTGCCAATGACTGTACTTCAGCAGAAGCGTTAGATAGCTTTGTCAATCAACTGACCACATGGGGCAGGTGACAACAACACAGGTACTGTAGTAACTCGCCTTCAGGCTTGCATTAAGAATTTTCCCTCGTCTAAAACAAACGTCCAGCCTGTAAATATTGAGGTCCTAGACTGGATTCCCAGTTCTGCGATGAATTTTAATTCAGGTCAAAGTTTGGAACGGGATGGACTCAGCCTCCCTCATGAAGCACCACTGAGAAAGTTTCAAGATGGTCGATATTACGATTTTCAAATTATTTTTTAAAATATAACCCTACTCTTCTAGTTCATTTTGGTGAAAGAATTATATAAATACCTTCATTAGTTTAGGAGTTATGATTTTAAAAAGCTAGGCATTGCACAGGCTATTTATATAGTCAGATACTGTAGCTTTGCCCTTAATTTTCTCAAAACTGTATTTTTCAAATCCGTTTCTTTCGTAACTCGTAAAGTATACGGTTTATAACAATGATTCTTTTCTCAGGTGTTCTCAGGGATAGGGACTATAAAGCTGACTGAAATCGTGAACCTTTGTTGGAGGATTGTAAAGAAATATTTCCACGAAAAAATATGCAAGTTTGTTATGTTAATTTATCGTTTGATTAAAATACTAAATTTAATAACAGAGATCTGAAAGAGATCAGTATTGTAGCTGTTACCTTTCAACGCAACCTCCAATAAACAGAGCAAATCTAGGTTAATAAATGTTGAACTTATCAGGGAAACAGTGAAATCCGACTACTTAATAATCGCTATTTTGAAATTATTTTTTAAATGTGTGCTGTTGACAGTTTTGATAATTGAACATGTACTCTACACATGAGATAGTATAGATGTAAAAAGTTGCAATGGTTTATACAGGGCACCCTGGAATGTTCTCCGCAGTGGGTACGTGCAGCAGCAAGTGGTTGCGTCATCCGTTTAGTTGGCAGCACAGTGTCCTTGATAGGGTGAAGGCCACATGTGTGGGCTACCGAATTCGTCAGTGTGTATTGCAATAAGCGAGCATGTGTGTCATCAGCACTTCTAGCATCAGTTATGAATGGCTGTGGTGAGTATAAAGTTTACTGTTTGTTGTGATACAAGCGACAGCCGTGCTGCCAACGTAACTGGTGACGTAATCTCTCGCAGCAGCTTGTAGGCACTGCGGAGAACATTCCCGGGCGCACTGTATATGGTATAATTGGAGATGAAAATTGTTTAAAATTGTTAACGTTTGAATGAGTTAAGCTGTATCGAGCCCCTTAATATCTAATTAGCAAATTAATTGACATTAATCGACAGGTTCTACCTTCAAGAATTCTATTGCTACAAATGCCTTGTTGTCGTTGTGCTATTGTTGCTTGTAACATCTAATTCATCAGTCTTATAGTCACAGTAGGTATGCAATTTGACTTATGTTGACTATAGTAGTGCGTACTAGTCTGTAATTTTTAAGGTCAAGCATTGGAGTAGATGCTCTGGACTTGAAATAATATGGCACAATCCCAGCATTTTTCTGGAGAGAAAGTTGGGGAAAACTGGGGAAAACAAAATTCAGGATAGCCGCAGTCAATTCTGGAATTCAATTCTAGGTTCCTCGAAGTTTCAGCGCTCCAATCCAGACGTGGAGCGTGACGTAATTCCCTCGGCTACGCTGTTGGGTCGAGAGTGCGTATGCCCTTCTCTACCTTCTTCAAAGAGCAACAGGTGCGTGGTGACGGAATTCCATCCACTGACACCTGTTAGTAAAATACCTAAGAAGTAAATGGTGTAACAAATCTGTGACCTAGCCAGTGTGCAATAACACTTTCTGAACCCGTCCAGCCACAGTACTGTACATCAAGTCGTTAATAATTCACCTCCCGAGGTCGAACCGGTGACCAGCGATTTACAAGTATTATATTTCCTTGTTTACGATGTCACTTAAATCATCAACTGAACAATACGTGCATGTTTCAATAAAACTACGGGAGATATAGCGAACATCTGTTAGCATTCATACTTGACCCAGATACCTGATTACCCAGCAATACGTAAGAACAAAATGTGAATTGGAGATCGCGACCGCAAGTCTCACAGCAGGGGTTGTGACATCATGAGCCATTGACATTCATGTTCCATCTATAATCAATTTCATAGTCATCAGCGTAGCCGAATGCGTTAAGTCATGCTTCACGACTGCAATTGGAGGGCTGTTTTCTCCCCGACGGTTTCCATACTCACTTGGTTTCATTTCAAGTCCCGGGGCATCCACCACTTTTAGATTCCTAAAATACAGCACAACAGCACAGGTTGTCATACATACACCATACACTCACATGTACAAGAGGGCTCATGTCCCAAGACTCTCAATTGAAGCCAACACAAAAATAATTTCACTTGGTATACGAAATGTAAATCACTTTCAGTCGGTCAGCACGATTATACCCAAATGTAATGGGTGTTATTCCCTAAACATGAAAAAATACACGAGATTAATAATTAATTTATTAATCACATGTAGTGTATTAATTATCAATGTCTTAATCTCATGTAATTAATTAATTATTAATTCATTAATTTCATGTAATGTACTAGTTATTAATGTATTAATATAATTTACTGTAATGTATTAATTTAATAATCTCATGTAATGTATTAATTCATTAATACACCTAGAAATATGATTTTTTTTCATTTTTTGTTTTTGATCTCAAATGAAAGAATAGCCATTTCTTTATCTAAATCTGAAGTTTTATAGCGAAATTTCCAATTTTGACCGAGATATTACGATTTAAATCCATGCATATACTGAACTGTCAGCTGAGCCTTATGTGTAAGTGGAAATGTATATACAATGTTTAGAGCCATTTTCCCAAAAGTTTAATTTTTTTCACACAAAAAACACAATAACTGAAGAACTATTGGTCCAAATGCATGAAATTTTGAATTCCCCTTGTTGGAACTAAGTTATAGAGGATGAACCTCAATTATTGAATTCCTTTGAGAAATATGCTCAGTGCATCTAAAACACCATGTGAAATTCTTTTTTTTTTTTTTCAATATTCAAATGAAATACCTATATAAGGGTAACTTATTCTTCCACTAAGTTCATAGAGGTCTATCCTGGGTAATATAGTGTAGTCTTTAAGGAAAAAAAATAGTTTATCCCAATCACATTGATAGTTTTTAAGAAATGATGTTTTTTGTAACATTCAAAAAATATTTGTTTAATATTTTAATATGCAAATTTTATTACACTTGTACATACTGAACTTTAAAACTTGATACATCAAATGAAAGCCCAGCGTTTGTACTATAAGTGTACAAAGTTTAATTCAAATCCCTGTTATGGTTCCATAGATATAGAGTAATTTACAAAATGCATGCATTGCAGGTGTATTAGCCCCCTTAATCGCTTGTAATTTATAAATTTATTAAACTCATGTAATGTAATAATTTACTAATCTCATGTAGGGCCTAATATATTAATTTAGTAATCCCATGTAATGTATTAATTTAATAATCTCATGTAATGTAGCCGATTAACTTATTAATCCCATTTAATGTATTAAATTATTATTCTCATGTAATGTATTAATTATTAATTTATTAATGTCATGTAGTGTATTAAATGATTAATCTCCTGTAATGTATTAATTTATTTATCTCATTAATTTCATGTAATGCATTAATTTATTGATATCATGTAATGTATTAATTATTAATCTCATGTAATGTATTAATTTATTTATCTCATTAATATCATGTGTTGTATTAATTTATTTATCACATTAATTTCATGTAATGCATTAATTTATTAATCTCATGTAATGTATTGAATAATTAATCTCATGTAATGTATTAATTATTAATCAAATGTAATGTATTAATTTATTGATCTCATTAATATCAAGTAATGTATTAATTATTAATTTATTAATCCCATGTAATGTTCTAATTATTAATCTCATACTAATTATTAATTTATTAATCTCATGTATTGTATTAAATTAATAATGTCATTTATTGTACTAATTAATAATTTATCAATCTCATGAAATGTAATAATTATTAATTTATTAATCTTATGTAATGTATTAATTTATTAATCTCAAGTAATGTATTAATTTATTTATTTATTTATACACAGTCACACACACGATTTGCACACATACATGGCCGCCATCTTCAAACCATTTGGCTGATGACCTTGTAATTTGGTCTAAATACGCTACCCACATGAAGGTATGTTGTTGCAAAATTTGGTAGAGAACAGATGATTAGATTAGTCCCAATTTGATTTAAGCTTTCAACATTTGGGTGGCCGCCATTACATTTCCGTCAAGATGGTGGCAATATAAAACATGACACTGAGGTGTCCTTTGCTAGTGCTACCTCTGTACCAAATTTCGTTCAATTCGGTTTCGTCGTGTTTGAATTGATAAGGGGTAGATATACACACTCACACACACACACAGACTAACAGCTTTTGACCCGTGTAGATCTCGTAAGTCTACTTTTTTTTTGCAAAAATCGAAAGATAGCTAAAAAGCTTCAGGAGGTGATTCCTGAAAAGGAATTTAACAAAATAGGTAATATGAACATATGTTTGGAAATGCATATTGTTCAAAGTAGATAAAAAAGGATTGCCCACTCAATCACCGGACTTAAACCACCTTAATTATTTACTCGTAAGGGCATCTAAAAAGTGTTGCGTACTAGGTATCCGATGTGTAGACCCTTGAATAGCGTGCCCGTGTAACATGTGACGCTATCGAGTAGACTACAGGCTGGGACATTCGAAAGAGTGAGTCAATCAATTATGTGGCGTGTAGACGCTTGCATTGCATCCTCTGGAAGCCACTTCCACACACTGAGTGCTGTTATGCTAGAATGACACAGCTCATCAATGTCGTCTACTTTGGATTATATGCATTTCCGGTCATAAGTTCACATGATTTTGTTACTCCATTTCCTTTCAGAAATCACCTCTTGAAGGTCGTAGAAATGTTACCGTTCACCCTGTATATGTATACGACGTGATCAAAAACTTTCTGTTTGAGGACGTTCCTGCAGCGATACCCCCCGTTTAATGCCGATCAAAAAGCACCCCGGATGGCTGTTTGCCTGCAGCACCTGATGCGTTTCGATGTTGAAGGCAACACGTTCCTGGAGCTCATTGTAGCAGGCGACGAAAGCTGGTACCACCACTGGGAACCGGAATCGAGAGCGTCAACGATGCAGTGGTGTCATCCATCGTCCCCTCGTCCCAAGACGTTCAAGAGCTAACCATCCACTGGAAAGGTGATGCTTCTTTGATAACTGAGGCCCATTGCTTATTGATTTCAAGGAACCTGGTGTCTCCATCACTGGGAAACGTACTGCGCAACACTAGAGAAATTACGACGTGCAATAAAGGCGAAACGTCAGGAAAAATGCGACAAGGGGTGCATTTGCTTCATGATAACGCACGTCCTCATACCGCAAATGTGGTAAAGCAGGAGGTACGCCAACTCAAGTACGAGACACTCGAGTACTCACCCTATAGTTCTCATCTCTCCCCATGTGATTATCACGCCTTCGGGCCCTTAAAAGGGATCGCAAGTTCAAACCTGACCGAAGTCGTCGGATTTTTAAGAGTGTTAAAACCCTTCAGTATGCTTTCCTTCGGAGGGGAAGTAAAGCCAGCAGGCCCATGTCATAGATTTGTGGCACGTAAAAGAACCTACCACTGCAATTGTAGATTATATTTGACTAGTTAGAAACGCTCTATCAAGTTCCAACTTTAGTGACAGTAGCATCTGGTAACCAAAGTTGGAACTACTTGTAATTGAACTTGTTGGGAGCCCTCAGGCGTTCAATCAAAAATACCCAGCTATGGCCATTGGCTGCAATTCATATATTAAAAAGAAGCCCATGAAGGGTCGACGATTCTTGTCGGACGAGGATGTGCAGCAGGCGGTTACGGACTTCTTCACACTGCAGGACACGGTGTTTTACCACACGGGGATCTCCAACCTGGTGTGTTGGTGGGATCAGTGATTCAATGCCCACGGCGATTTTGCTTGCTTGGCATCCCGATTCTGGGCTGTACGACTGATAATGGAAACTTTTCGATCACCCCTTATCTTAACATTAAATGGTAGTTTCTCTAGAACTGGTGTTATATCCGTAACACCACAGTGACACACATAGTGTGACCACAAATCTGGCACTTGTGGTTAGATTCGAGTCTCAGTGTCGGCTCCTTTGTCTACATTCCCATTGCCTATGGTAATAAATGTTGTCTTTAACATTCCCTTTTACTGCTGTTAATTTAGAGAAAGTACAGACTCAGATATTTGCCCTGCAGCCGAACTTAAACTTACTAGCACGAATTAATCACATGTTAACGTCCCTTAATTCAATTGGACTGAACTGGGATCGAAACAGGAATCTACTGTCGACCAAATATTATGTGTACTCGAGTTTGAAGGTTGTTTGTGAAGTAACCTATAGACCTACATAAAATCCAATAACATCATCATTTTTGTCGTTCTATTGTACAGTACGTTAGTTCATGTTTGGAATTTTTAATTTATATTTTAATATTTTTTATCGCAGTAGGAACACAAAAAGTGCCCGTTTTTTAAGCGTGTTTCAACCATGAGTCACATTTAAGAATTATTATTTCACAACCCCGTCATCAGATCGAACCCAAATTTTAACACAATATACATTGGAATGTTGTATAACTGGTTTATTAATTTTAAAATTTTGTGTGTCCATGAAACAAAGTTGTTATCATTTTTTAAGGTAACTTTTTCTCGGCTCGGGGTGGTTTGAAAATTAAAGTTCTTGGTCGCGTTGTTATCCTTATACATCAAAAAGGTATGCTGTATGTTTGTGAAATACGTAAATTAATTCACATATTTTATATCTGTTTGTATTTGTACGAGAAATTAAGAAATGGTTCACCAGTTAGCCGCTCCGGTGAAAGATGTACAGCGTCGCCAAGATGGGCTCCATCACGCGTCATGGCGCGCCTCGCTCGGAAGTGATGGGCTCCCTATCTGCAACGCTGTAGAGCATTTCCCGGAGCGGCTAGCAGGTGAACCATGTCTTAATTCCCCGAATAAATACAAACCGATATAAAATATGTGAATTAATTCACGTATTTCACAGTCATACAGTATAACTTTTTGATGTATAAGGACTGCAACGCAACCAAGAACCACATTTTCCAATGAACCCGAGCCGAGAAAAAGTTACCTTACAAAAATGATAACAACTTTCGTTCTTGAACACACAAAATTTTGAAATTAATAAACCAGTTATACAACATTCCAATGTATATTGTGTTAAAATTTGGGTTCGATCTGATGACGGATTTGTGAGATAATAATGATTAAATGTGATGCATGGTTGAAACACACTTAAAAACGGGCACATTTTGTGTTTCAACTGCGATAAAAAATAATAAAATATAAATTTAAAATTCCAAACCTACATAAACTAACGTAAACTAGAACGACGAAAATGATGATGTTATTGGATTTTATGTAGGTCTATTGGTTACTTCACAAACAACCTTCGAACTCGCGTGCACAGAATATTTTGGACGACAGTAGATTTCGAAGACCAAGACCAACAAAGTTCGCCACTCAGCCCCATGACCTTAATTGACGACCAGCTTAAAGTTTATTAGAAATTACATATTTTTATTATTCTGTTGTTGTTGCATAATTCAGAGGATGGGGACACACATGGAAACTTCGATATTGATCCAATGGTCCTTGGTTCGATTCCCGGCTCTGTCAAGAAATTTGATTCTAGCCTGAAGGCTGAAACGAAGTTCACTCAGTCTCGTTGTGACAGAACTGGGAAGAGATGGGTTCAATTCCTACCTCACCCATACTAGAAGCTGTTTCCTATGGTTTCCTTACATCTACTCCAGGCATATGCTGGGATGGTGTTTAGACTTTAAATAATGGCCACGGCCGCTTCCTACCCCAATTCAAACCTCAATCACAAATACTCACACGAATAGCCACCACAAAAACAGGGTATCACACAAATTACACACCCAAGTACACAACAACAGCAACAGTCTGTGTTGTTCGTTATTTAGGGTATTTGCGACATCGTAGTCATGTATCCACGTGTACCTGGGTGTGTGTAGAATTTGTCTGATAATCTGTGTCACTGTAATGTCTGTACTAGTGTGTGTATTTGTAATTGAGGTAGGATTTGGGTAGAAAGCAGCCGTGGCCTTAAGTTAGTTACCATCCCCGCATTTGCCTGGAGTAGATGTGGGGGAAACCACGGAAAGCAACTTCCTGGATAGGTGAGGGAACCAAACTCATCTCTTCTCAGTTCTGCCTCACTAGGCTGAGTGTACCGCCGTTCCAGCTTTTTGGACCAGAATTCAATTTCTTGGCAGAGCCAGGAATCAAACCGGGAGCTACCCGGTGATTCCCGAGAATGGTAGTCACTATGCCATAAGGTGGAAGATCCTATAAAGGGCGATTCTTTTGCTGCGGTGGTCCCAGCTACCAGGCGAGCGCACGCCTTCCACCAGCCAGCCGAACTTGTTCCGCAGATTGCGCGGAGGTAGAAACCGTAACAGAGTGCATTAATTAATGGTTAATTCACCAGCGTTCACGTAAGAAATGATATGAAATGGAGTAGTCATATAGGGTGTGTAGTTTCTAAAGCTTACAAATCCCTGCACTTTGTAATGAGGGTGTTAAATGAAGTAGTACCTCTGCTAAAGAATTAGGATAGTTGTCACTTGTAAGACCTATTCTGGAATATGCCTCGGCGGTTTGGGATCCATATCAAGTAGGGCTCATAAATGAGTTGGAAATGGCACAAAGAAAGGGCGCTAGATTTGCGCTCAGTGACTTAATCCCAGGAGCAGTGTGAGCTGTATGTTAAAGAAACTTGGGTGGGAATCACTTGAGGCTAGGAGGATGAAATCTAGACTCTGCGCTATGTACAACACGTATACAAATCAACCAGCATGGGGTGAGCTTAGCAAACGATTGGGAAAGCTCACTTACATGGGTAGGAGCGATCATCCTTTCAAAGTTAAGGGCCGACCACAGCGAACAAATTATGGTAAATATTATTTCGTAAACCGTGCCATTGATAATTGGAACTCTCTACTTGCCGCAGTCTTAGAGCCTTTTCCCAAACATATAGGTGGGTTTAAGAAAAGACTGACTATTTGTGTAAATACTCCAGTTTAATTGTTAGTGAATTGTTATGTACAATTATTTACTTGTTATGAATATCTAATTTGCCACCGGGGGACACACCCCCAATCGCAAATAAACGAATGAATGAATAAAGAACCTACCTTTAAACAGAAGATGCTGAAAATGCTCTCCTTCAGCTGACAGACAGGCGTTGTACCGTGTAAATAAATTAGCGTTTACACGTTGTAATACCCATCTGTTGTGAGGGATATTTGCTGCCGTATATTGTTCTCCAGCTCCACTAGAGTACGGGTAATTGATCTGTACACTTTGTATTTTAAATTACCCCACAATTAAACATCAAACAGTTTTAGGTCCGTGCTTTGATTAATAACAGTAAACACGCAGGGTGGTACAGGAGTAGCTACATAATGTAAAGATGTAACCATCAAAGAATTAAAATTGAAGTGTTGAGGAATGTTGGCTATTGCCATTCGTCAGCTGAGCTCAACAATATACGGCAGCAGATATCACTCATTACGGAAGGAAAATTACAACGTGTAAACACTAATTTATTTACACGGAACAACGCCTGTCTGTCAGCTGAAGGAGAACATTTTCGGCATCTTCTCTGGAAAGGTAAGTTCTTTAATCATGATCTGCTGGTGAATTTGCCATCACGGTTTCTACCTCCGCGCAATCTGCGGCACAAGTTCTGTTGGCTGGTGGAAGGCGTGCGCGCTCCTGGTAGCTGGCCCGCTCAAGCAAAAAGATCACCCTGTATAAATACATTGCACTCTCTTTTCGAGAGCCACATAAAAGCAATATTCCAGACGCAGTAGCTCCATTTAGAGAATGGTTGTCTTTAATAGATTTTATCCGCGACACTGGAGTTATCTTTCATGACCTCCTTGGACCAATTAGTAGTCAGTAGACATGGCTTTGGGAGACAAAGAATCCATAAAGCAACGCCCATATGAGTAGTTAGTTGGAACGGCCTTGTTGATGATAACTTATGTATCACATGTTTACAACAAACCAAGGCCCCAATCATCATGGCGCAACGTCTTCCGACACCTGTATGCAGGGTGTGTTACAAATTATTGCAGCCAGGAAGAGCTCCGGCGAGAGGCAATGTACAGTATGTGAGAAACAGTGAAAACCTGAACTTCATGAATATTTCCACTTGTCTATAAATGCACTGTATCTCAGGGTACTAAACTATTCACAATTAAATGGATGTCCCACCATAGATCAAGCACACCACACTCTGATGATACATTAATGTTGAAGAAAGCATCGCGAGAAGCAGCGTGATTATCCCTCTAGTCCACAGGTGTCGTAAACGTTGTCTATCTCGACGGCGGCGTCTGGCATTAAAAAAATCGCGTTTCTCGCCTGCTGTGTCCGAGTATGTACTGTAGGATCGAATCCCGGCACAGTCGATTGGCATTTTAGAGAATCATTATTATTATTATTATCATTAGTATTATTATTATTATTATTTGCTTTGATATTTGACCTTGCAATTAAATCCCAATAAATCCAATCAATTAATCAATTGATTTGCTGATCTTCGTGATGCACGAACTGCCGTAGAACAGTATATTTACTCGCGCACGTATGATACTGATACCAACCACATATGTTTAACTAACAGAACGAGATGTTACGTTTCATACACCACGGCACACCTTCTTTAGCCAGTGGAACATATGATCTTATACCCCTATACCGTCAGATGAATGTTGCACCTCCAGTTACGATAATTCAGACTGAACTTTAAACTAAATGCATTAATTCTAATCTTATTTAAGAGAGATTTGTTTCTTTATAATTCATTAAAATATATTACTTTGCATGTTCTGTAGACTACAGGCTACAGGATTGGAAAACATTTCATTCATAGTATCTTCACTAAGCACTGTATTCAAATAGAAAACTTGCCAGTCATTTTTTTTTCAGTGTTGTCTTGTTAGATTTTATGAAAAATATTCACTTGTTAGGCCGAAGTAAAACTGACAGTGTTACTGCACGCACCAGTGCCATACCAATTGTGACAGTGATAAATACAAACAACAACAACAACAACATAAAAACTAAAACACAATTACCATTACGGCACCCATTATTGCTTAACGTTCTGGCTATTGCTGATTAATTAGCAGATATATTCAAAATGTCGTTAATCATTGAAAACAGTCATTCTCTTGTTACAGTTTTACATTCTTTAGTTCATTCAAACCAATCCGTAATGTTACTCCGATTAGAATATAATATTTTCTAGACAGAGAACAAATGTTTATCACGGCCAGCTAGTAGTTGTAGCTACTGTTGTTGTTGTTTTCTTTAAGGGGCTTGGACATCGTAGTCATATCGTGTACTTTTGAGTGTGTAGAATTTTTGTTTCATAACATGTGTTATTGTGATGGTTGTATTTGTAATTGAGGTGAGAATTGGTCGTGGTTATGAGTCATCCCGCCATTTGCCTGGAGTAGAAAATGGAAACCACGCAAAACCACTTCTAGGATGTTGGAGGTGGAAATCAAACCAGCCTCTTCTAATTTTTGCCTCAAGAGGGTGAGTGTACCCCAGTTTAACCCTCAGACCAGAATTAAAATTCTTGACAGAGCCGTGAATCGAACACGAACTTCCGGGACGACATGAAACAACAAGAATGACATTGGTTAAGCGTGATCGTTTAGATTAATACATGTTTTGTTTTTCATAATTTGGTTATAATTTCCTCATTAAGCTATATATTTAATACAGTTTTGAAAAGATACACAATGTTGCGCTAAACTGGTTTTACCAACATGGCGCCACCAACATTTCGTCAGCTCCAGGGAAGAGAGCCACACGTTTCAATCAAGAGATTTATCGTGCTTTCCACAATTAATACTGGCGCTTGGGCTTTTAACTGATATCGAAACAGTGCCGACATGATTGTTGTTTTAGGCGAGCTACGTAAGGAGTGGCATGCAAATAAGTGTGCGCCTAGCCAGAACAGACGTGTGCTTGTTGGGCAGGAGCGACAAGTATCTGGCGCGGCTCAGGCTGTCCCTACTACAGGCAGACCGCGTTCGATTCCTCGTTGATGCATACGACATTTCTGGAATGGACGTAAAGAGGATACTCCGCTGTTTGTGATAGCAAGGATAATAACACAGATGATGAGTTATGAATGGATGATTGCCGCGCCATTCTTAAGCCTATGCATATAACTCGAAAATAATCAATCAATCATTGAGAATATATGTTGTTTCTGTTGTTGTTGTTATAAGGAAAGGGAAACTTTTAGTTTTGCGTGACCGTTAATCTTGCGATTACGAGCCACGGGACCTTCTTTTTAAGTGGAATCCGAACAACAAGACATAGCATTTCACTTTGAAAATCTCACATGCATTGACCTTGGTGAGTGGCAAACAGCTTAACCGATGCACCACCACTTCCCCCAATTAATTCATACAGGGCCTTACAAAATCGTAGTCATCCATCCCCATGTACTTGGGGTTGTATATGTAGGGTTTATCTTATAACCGGTGTTATTGTGATGTCTGTAGTGTAGTGGCTACGCTGGCTAACGCGCAGCATTAGGTCATGGGGCCAAGCTCTCTGCTGACTCGGTAGACGCGTGGGTTCAAGCCCCACCGTCGGCCGTCCTTGAAATGGTTTTCCGTGGTTTCCCCATTTTCAACACCAGGCAAATGCTGGGACGGTACCTTCTGACAGGCCACGGCCGCTTCCTTCCACATCCTTGCCCAGTTTCATTCACCATCATTCATTTCATCTCTCATTAACTCCTCTCCTGAGGTTGGCGTCAGGAAGGGCATCCGGCCGTAAAAAATCATCGCCACAAAGACTTCCATCGCATCTCATCCCCGACCCCGTTGGAAAACGGGAATAATAAGGGGTAGTCATACATTGTGATGCCTGTAGTAGTAGTACTGTATATACTTGTTATTGAGACTAGGATGGGGGACGGGTTGGTGACCACCACGTGGTGTAGCGACTAGCATGCTTGGCTATCTTCCCGGAGGTCCAGGTTCGATTCCCGGTTCTGCCAAGAAATTTAATTCTGGTCTGAGGGCTGGAACAGGGTACACCCAGCCTCGTGAGAAAAAAAACTTAGAAAAGGTGGGCTCCATTTCCCGCTAAGCAATCTTGGAAGTGATTTCCAGAGTTTTCCAAGCAAATGCTCCAGGCAAATGCCCGGGTGGTTCATAACTTAAAGCCACGGCCATCTCCGTTCACATCCTCACTTGACTTACAAATACACACACACACTAATACAGCCATTATAATAAGACGTGTTATCAGATAAATCCCACACACACCCAAGTGCACGTGATCAAGATGTCACAAAGCCTCAAAATAAATCACCAACAAGATTGGGGAGGATTTACCAGGAGTACACCTGGGAAACCTCGAAGATGGGAATCGAACACACTTCTTCACATTCCGGCCTCACGAGGCCAATCGTACCCCATTCCAACCCTCATACTAGAACTAAATCTCTTATCAGAGTTTGGAATCTAACCTGGACCTCAGTGGTGGCAGCCCAAAATGCTCTTCCCCTTAAACAACTAACGACATAATAAATAAAGAGATACCAGAAATACGATGTAAACACCCTGGCCGCACCCCCAGTTCATTGATTCTGACTACGCCCCTGCTTATCACTCACTCCTTGTCATGTGTGAAAATACAACCCGCTGAGCAATTTTCCAATTGAACTGCGGGACTGTATTTCCACACATCCCAAGGGGACAATGACTTACCTTTGGGAAAGTACAGAATAGCAAATCACACGGTGTTGATTCTTTGCGAGACGATATCGTGAACACGAGTACGGCTTCATTTTCCAATACCCACACAAACAGCTGGACGTGCCAAAGCTTCGAATCCTTGTCAAGAGATTAATAACTTCAATGTTAGAGTTCATGTTCCTATGACTTTCGTCTTATGTAAAACCCTATTTCCAGCGTTGGATGGCTTATTTGATGCAACTAGGTTTCATCGAAAATCAAACAAGCATTTATAAATATAAATAATAATAATAATAATAATAATAATAATAATATCAAAATACACACGGCATTAGCCCAAAAAACATGAAATATTTATATAATCCGGGCCGTGAAAGCCTTAATATACTTAATAATAATATCGATTCTACATCCCTTTTTAATTGTTTTGATCTTACCGAGGCGTTTTTACAGGAATCGTGCTCTTTAACCGTTCCTTAATGTAACAGTAAACTTAGTGACATGCGTCCCTCGCATTGACGCATTATTCAATGCCAATCAACGGAGCCTGGATTCGATCCCGTAACTTTGAACACTGAAGACGAACACATCAGCCAACTGAGTCACAAACCCAGTATAAAGCCATGTTATAATGCTTTGTACTCGAATGAGTTACAGACTGGGCCATTTTATTGATGTCTGTTGAAAGAGGTGTAAACAAGACGTGTTATAGCCTATACTGTATCTACATTAACTTGTCTATGGCCCTTATTAGTATTCGAGTCAGGGATGAGACACGGTGAAAGTCCATGTGGCGGGTGGTTATTGCGGCCGGATTTCCTTCCTGATGCAAACCACATGAGAGGAGTTAATGAAAGATTACATAAAAATGAGCAAGGAAGTGGCCTAATTGAAGAAACCATCCCGGCATTTGCCTGGAGTTGAAAATGGGAAACCACGGAAAACCATTTCAAGGACGGCCGACGGTGGGGTTCGAACACCCGTCTACCGAGTTCGCAGATAGCTTGGCCTCATGGCCTAGTGCTGCGCGTTAGCGAGCGTAGCTACTGCTTTCGGAAATAATAATAATAATATCTCATTCTAGTTCCTGTGGATCTAAAACTGAAGAGATTAGTTCCCTATTTTGAGATAAATGATTTAGGAAGGGGTAGCCTGAGCCCTTGCGTCTCTGTGCTGACAAACGTAGCTCAAGGTCACAGAGTGCAAAGCGTTGGGACGTAGCATCGCGTCTGCTGTAGGTTCGAGTCCGGCCTTGGGCATTGGGGCTTATATAGTCCTTAACTATAAGACTGTATCTCATTATTTTCTGGAAAAGTAGAAGTGAAAAATTATTCAAACCTACTTCTATGGTGGTTGAGGTTCTGACTCACAAGCCTCAGCCCTCAGACCAGAATTAAATTTATTGGCAGAACCAGTGATCGAGCCCAGAGTACCGTGGTGATAATCAAGTATGCCATTACGCCATGAGGTGGACAATACATGATCTATATCATTGTAGACTAAAATAAATAACCCCTGGCACTACAGCCCATGAAGGGCCTAGGCCTTCCAAGGGACCGCTGCCCAGCCATTTGGCCCGCGGATATTGGGATGACGCGTGGTCAGCGCATCGGGTCCCCTTGACTGTCAATCTTGGTTTTCGTGACCAGGGCGCTGCCTCACTGTCAGACAGCTACTCAATTGTCCTCATGAAGCTGCCCTCACCCCGTTCCAGCCCTCACGTCAGTTTCTAAAATACCTGACGGAGCCGGGAATCAAACCCGGGGCCTCCGGATGAGAGGCAAGCTCGCTACCCCAACACCACGGGCATCATTGTAGACTACTTCGTAAAATTTTAGAAAATATGAACAAAGATAAATCGCATGTCGGTCGTGATGTAGCCTATGCAAATTGGAGTTGGCCGCGTTGTCAAATAAGATGTAAACCCAAAACATTTTTAATAGAAAAAAAGAAAATGAGTCGCTGATGTAGGCTAAAATTAATCTATTTATACAATCCTCCACATACAACGTTACAGATAAGAAATGAATTAGCTGAATGAGCAAATGTCAGAAACACATGACCACTTTGTCATGATTTAACTTCACCTACAGTCAGTGTTTCCCCCATTGTCGATATCTAAGACCAGCAGGAACAGATTCAGTAACACTGAGGAATTGAGACATAACGACATGAATATCACATTACATTTTACAGCCTATCTACAATAACAAGTTACTTTTTGATTTATAGCTGTCATAACTTCTTAACCTGGAGTAAAAGGGGCGATTACCAGCGTAATGCAGCGGCTGCATCATAAAACGGAGAAAATTAACATTGTTTATGAAAGTATCATTGTATAGACTATTATCTGTAGACTAACTTCAGTCACCATAATAATAATTATAATGAAAAATGAAAATCCACAGCCTGCTTCGGGTCTCCGACCGGGTCAGGAATGGCATGAATGAAGCCCCCATCTAGCGGCGAGGAAATGAACTGTGCCGGCTGCCGAGGCCTGACGCACTCCTCTGGGGCAATGATTAAATGAATGACAGATGAAATGAAATGATAGTGGAGAGTGTTGCTGGAATGAAATGTTGACAGGGAAAACCGGAGTACCCGGAGAAAAACCTGTCTGCCTCCGTTTTGTCCAGCACAGATCTCACATGGAGTGACCGGGATTTGAACCACGGACCCAGCGGTGAGAGGCCGGCGTGCTGCCGCCTAAGCCACGGAGGCTTTAATAATTATAATAATAATTATAAATAATAATAGTATTATTAATAATAATAATAATAATAGCAATAATAATTATACAGAAAATATGAAGAAAATCTAAGCGAAGAATGATAAGAGTTTGGGATGAGACAAAATCAAATTCATCTCTTAAATAGGTTCAATCGCGCTCCTTAACTGGGTATAACGTTGTAAAAACTTAAGAATACTAATAATATTAATAATAACAATAATAGCAATTAGTAGTATCATCTTACTCCACTGACATCCCTGTGAACATTTCACTTCTTTTTAAAAATATTTTGTAAGTCAATTGCGTAGTAAATTTACTTAGCAGACTTCCAAATGAATAAAGTGAAACCTTAGAGGTATAAAATAATTAAAGTAACAGTAATAATTACAATAATAAATAATCCACTGAGATACCTGGACAAAATAAACAATGATGGATAATAAATCTCGTAGACAATTAATTGTGCAAATATTCACTTATCATAGACCAAATTATTGTTTTAGTCATCACAGTTGTCGCCTATAAATCACTTTATTATTTCTAGGTTAAGGAATTCATGAATGATGCAAGAAGAAACTCGAAATTGTTTTTAAAAATAAAACGCGTTAAACGTCAATTTATTTCCATCTGGGCATGATTGCGTGCCTGTCGTAACCAACGACTGGTTTAATTTCAATGTCACCTAAATTCGAACACCTGTTGCGATTATGAACACTTTTTAGAGCACACGTTTAAAAATACCTTAATATAATATTTGTAATTTAATTAGTCAGTAAATACCCTAAATAATCTTTCTTCCACGGTATATTTAAGTTATATTTTCATTTATAATTGTCAAAATTGCGTGACATTTGCTTCAAGATTACAAAATATAAATTAAATGACATTTATGTTAATATAATTAATTATCGTACTTACATCATAACGAGATGAATGAAATTCCAGTTGAGGCTGCTAACACAACAATACACACGCTCAAACATAGATAAATAATTAGCTTTATCCAGGAGAGTTATCACGAACGTCACAACAATGCGAGGGTTCGCGCGCCCCGCCTTTCAAACGAGCTGTTCCACTAACTAATCGAAACATTCAACTGTCTGTCGAGCGCACAGCTCAAACCGTGGTCCCGCGTCCTCGATAGCGGTAGACTCGCTCTCCATCACTTTCACCATCGGCTGTCTTGCGGACCACAGTAGTTGCGCACGCGCGGGACGGACACGAAAACAAACAAGGGTCGATTTACCGCACGCCAATTACCAAGCAGACGAGTCAACTTGACCACGATTTTTTGCATATTGTTTTTTCCTTTGCCTCTTATGTATATCTATGTGCATGTTTCTCTGCTAGTAAACCGCGGAGAGTGAAATGTCTACTTGCAAAACTGAACACAAAGTAGAATACAATCTCTCGTAAAGATGCGTCATTTCAAATTGAAGAACTGAAAATGTACCGGTACCGTAAGACTCAATCGCAATTACGGGAGTTCGGGTTCGGATTTTGGTGTCTTCCAACATTGTCATTACTTCCATTTCATAGAGGATTAAACAGTGCAGTTGTTGATTCATTTAGGGGCTTCGCAATATATCGTGGTTATGTAGACCCGTGTACTTGGATATGCGAGGAAACTGTCTGATAACCACTTTCATTGTAATGGCTGTAGTAGTGTGTATATCCTTAGTTGAGGCTAAGATTTGGAAGGAAGCGGCATTGGCCTTAAGTTAAAAGCCATTCCGGCATCGTAAGCAAATATCATATCTTAATTTTCCAAACTAATACTTCTTTACCTGTGTTCATTCGTTTCTAGTGACGACCCAGAAATGGCATTGCCTTCTACCCATAGTAGACGATGCTACCCAAGTAGTTTTCTGCTCATTATTTTGGTGGCGTAGCCATGCGCATTAAATCACTCATCCTGACCACGACGGGGAACTGCAGCAAGTCCGGAGATCATATGTTCGAATCCCGGGGCTGACAGGGGCTTTCCTGAGTGTGATTTTCCCTGTAGTTTTCCACACCCCCTCTAGGCAAATGCCTAGGTAGTAGCCTACCTTACTTCAAGTCTCGAGACTTGTACCCAATCATCGACCCTGTAGCTACACATACTACTATAGTCACCCAGAAACACAGGTTATCAGACAAATTCAGCACACACTTAAGAATTCGCAGTCAGTGGGGTGCGGAGACCCTCGAGATTAGTGAAGCACTATATTAAAGTGAAGAGTAACTAATTAGATACCCACTATAACAATAACAACAATAATTCGAGTAATAATAATCATAATATCATCCTTACTAAATAAATATTTTGAAGTCATCTTCACACAGTAGACTACAATTCAGTGCCGCACATACAATAGGCTATAATAATTATTATAACAAAAATTATTGTTATTAATTTCAATACAGTATAATAAAATGATATTTTTGAAAACACGTCCATGCAGTGCAATGTCACAATAAATTTTAGCATATCTCTACATGGTATGAAACAAAGTCCCCGATTCTTGGATCTCGAAAACCACTGGATGGATTTTGATGCAGTATTCACCATTATGTAAAGGATTTATCGAGGAACGTTTCTGTAGAAAATTATTTATTTATGACCAAAGGAAGCCGAGCAGTAACGATTTCAGTGAATTGAGTCGAAATAAAAGCCTACCGTCCTGCGCCTTTTAAGCTTACGCTGGGTAAATCGTTAACGATACAGGGCGAAGTCGAGGCGGGTGGCTAGTATCTGTTTAAAAATATGATGAAAGAATAACTTGGAACATAAACTGCCTACTATAAAATATTGGGGGTGGTATAGCTGTTTTCATGCGAATTTATATTTTGCAGCTTTTGCATAAGAATCTTCCAACTGAACTGATAGCATGGCGTTGAGTATGGAACATGCTATCTCCTGTTAATATCCAATATATACGAGGGAAGTTCTGAAAGTAAGTTAGATATTGTTGTTTTAAGGGGGCGGAACTACAAGGTCATAAGAAGTTTCGTATTTTATTTCACGAGCAGATGGTACACCAGTTGACACAATCAAACGCCATAAGAATCCACACGCATGGCTGGTTCAACGACAGAAGGAGCGTCAGTGTAGGGGGAATGACGCATGCGCAGAGCGCTGACAAAGAGAGAGGAGCAGCAGACCGGCGTGTCCGATATCATTCGAGTACAAATCACGATAGCAGACAGACGTGTACTGAGACCGTATTCCCCAATTTACGTGCGTTCTATTATCCGGTATGAATGGGCACGTGGGACTATTATGTCAGTCATCCATGAACGTCTACAGACCGTGTATGGTAAAGTAGTCATGTCTCGTCAAATGGTCGGTCGCTGGTGTTGAACGTTCAGTGAAGGACGGCGGCAGAGTGTGGAGGATGAAAACGAAGTGGGCGTAACTCCTCATCCACTAACGAAAACAAAATTGCTCGAGTGCAGGACAAGGCGTTAGCGGACTGACGCAAACGTAGCGTCCACACTGCGTATTGGTCGTGCCTGGGACCATCACATACTCCATGAGGTCTTGGACTACCTAATAATGTCCTTAAGATGGGCGGAGAGAAAACTAACCCCGGAACACAAGAGTGCAAGAATGGGCATCAGCCTCGACTCTTGATGCGCTACGCATGAGAGAGAAATGAGTTCCTATTCATGGGCGATGACAGCATTGAAAGCTGCACTCTCGGGACATCACCACCACACCAATGCTGAGGTGGAGGAGGGTGTGCAGCAATTCCTTGCATCGCAGGGCACCGAGTTGGAGTGGTTTCTTCAAACAGATTACATGCTACGACAATTGTCTCAATGTCCGTGGTGACTATGTCGAAAAATAGTGAAAGTTGTATAGTTCACGGTGTCATGGTGTAGGTCTTATTGGCAAGAAAGGGTCCCTGGAAAACAATTGACGAAACGTATTTTCTGAACTTTCCACGTAGATGGCATTGTATCATAAATACTAGCGGACCCGTGCGAGAACTCTCGCATAATGGGTTGTGTGCGCCCCGTGTGTACAGACTACCCACCCGGCTCTACTGCTATGCGGGCAGGACGCAACACAGTTCTTCCAGGGGATATCGTCTTGTTTATTTGTTTAAACACACTTTTTAAACAAATAAATATATTTCCGTTGACTTTTCAAGAAATGCAAGATTTTCCCTGTACTATTGAGACGATTTGGAAGATTTTTGTACAAACCGCACCTTCTAACTCCCTCTGGTTTAGGAGCTTGAGTTTTGTGAAACATACACCTTAGCGTTTTATATAATAAGATGTTCACCTCTGTGCTATCCGGAGCATCCAATTCAAGGGGTTCGAAGTGAACGTTTCCCTCACCCTCTACTGTTGTCCTCTCCCACAGACTATGCCTGTTGCTATCTGTTAGAGACAAAAGGTACTAGAACGTCTTGGCACTGTGATGATGAATGCTTCAGTTCGACCTGCTGGAATACAAGGGGCTTTGCGGGTGTACGACTTGTAGGAGTACACGCTATACATTCTCTGTAACCTTTAGCGCAAGCTGAAGCAGAGCTTCTATTTGCGCACGAGAGGAAAACTGAGCACTTAAACAAGAGGATATGTGTCAATAACTCATAGAAAATAGACGAAGTAAATGTTAATTTCGGGCACTGAAGCAGTGCTTCCCTTGCTTAATCCTAATGTACGCCACTGTATGCAACCGATGACCAAAGCCCCTAATACGAACTAAAACAACAAAATCCTCGACATTAGCTCCATGTACTTAATTATGGACATGACTTACTGTAACAGTTATTAACTTTAAAACTGGGGAAGGGGCCCTATATTTGAAATAAGACACCAAACCATCATATGCCTGGAGTGAGTGCAGAATGTCACGGATAAAACCTTATTAATGGTAGCAACGGGATTCGAATCTCGGATCCTCAAACAGTCAGTCATCCAATGAAGTCGTGGATCGTGTCTTCGACCACTAGGCTGCGGTGACAGGCATGGTAGTTGCAGGTTTTTTTTCTGTTGTTGTCAACTTACTGAGGGGCGATACGTCATCGTGGTCATTTAGCCCTGTGCGCTACGGTATGTGTAGAATTTGTCTGATAACCTGTTCTACTGTGGTGTGTGTAGTAGATGGTGTATTTGTAATGCATGTGAGGATTGGGAAGGAGACTGTCGTAGCCTTAAGTTAGGAACCATCCCAAATTCTGGAGTAGAAGTGAGAAACACGGAAAATCACTTCCAGGTTAGCTGAGGAGAGAATCAAACCCACCTATTCTCAGTTTCACCTCACGAGGCTGAGTGTACCCCGTTCCAGCCCTAAACCAAAATTAAATTTCTTGGACGAGCCGGGGTGACAGCCAAGAATGCTAATCACTACACCAGGGCATGGACGGTTGCAGTTTTAGTTCAGACATGGAACAATGTGTTCGTATAGAAAAGGGAGAGACTTCAGTACTTTTCGATCTGCCATTTAGCGTGCTGCAACTCCATTGCAGACAGGGAGGAAGGACAGAAGATAAGTGCAAGTAGGTCGCAGATGTTGGGGGAGTTCTCATTTAACAATAATGTCTTAGTGGAGTCGCGTGAGAAACGAGATGTGGTAAAATCAATCCCATGGTCAGAACTAGGCTATTCCTTCTATAGTGCATCCCACAGCGTTGCCGTACACGTTAAGGTCCGAGATATAAGGTTCGATTCCAGAAACTGACAGTGGTCATTTTGAGTGTAATTTACTTTCCAGATTCTCATTAGAAATAACATTCATTTTAGGTTCCGTATTGACAGTATTATATAGAGATAAGACTTTCCAATCTTTCCGCCTATTCAATACTTTTAAAAGTATTTCCAGATTCTTTAAAGGAAATGACGGGACCATACCTTATTTCAAGTCCCGATACATTTATCCTAATCCTAATTACAGGTACATTCATTACCACAGAAAAACAGAACACATAGGGGAATATCTTTCCGAATTTTCTATTGTTGAGATTTTACAGCCGGCCCCGTGGTTTGGGGTAGTGCGTCTGCCTCTCGCCTGGAGGCCCCAGGTTCGATTCCCGGGTCCGTTAGGGAATTTTGAAACTGACGTAAGGTTTGTAACGGGAGGCACTCAGCCTCGTGAGGACAATTGAGTCGCTGTCTGACAGTGAGCAAGCGCCCCAGTCACAAAAGCCAAGATTAATGGCTCAGGGGACCCAATGCGCTACCCACGCGTCACCCCAATATCTGCAGGCCAAATGGCTGGCCTATATATGTAGGCCATGTACTATTACATGAAGACTAGTGTGTAGGTTTATTATTCAAACTTCAATCGCATGATTAGGACACAAGAAATAAGAACAAGATTTTAAAATTTCGCACAGCCACCATCTTGGTGTTATGAAAACAATTGAAATAAATTAGATGTCAGTGGATTAAAATTTGTGTAAGCATTTACCGTACCAAGTTTCACTGGGTTCGAATGGTTAAATGGCGAGAAAGGTTCATTAAAAAAATTAATTTCGCATCACCGCCATGTTGGATTCGTGCCCACCAGATTATTGAAAGTTTCATAGGTTAACTTATGTTTATATCCTTTATAAACATACAAAATTTCAGGTTGATTGCTGTCATAGATTAGTATATATTGAGATCCGTCTAAATATTTCGGACGGTCGCCATGTAGGCCATAGAGTTATGTACTATTAGATAACGATTTTTGTGTAGGTTCATTATGAAAAGTTGCAAAGGGGGATCATTACACTTGTGGCAACTCTCCCTCAGAATTCGTAACAAATTTCAAATACTTGGGGATCACCCTCCAAACTACGGGAATTACGTTTGCACTAAACATACAAGAACGAACAGCAGCTGCAGCAAAAACTATATATGACATACCCAAATTACAACTACTGTCAGTTTCAACAGCAATTGCACTATTTAAGATCAAAGTCATGCCGACGACCACCTATGGAATACAACTAATCTGGAACTAACTGACGGTTGGAAATCTAAGGAAGCAGGAAAGCGTTAAATCCAGCTTCCTCAAAAGGGTGTTATCAATCTCAAAATTCGCAAGAAATGGTTATGCCTATATCCTTGCGCAGGAAACTCTCTTCGTAGATTACATAAAACACTGCTCCAGTTTATCAGAGACACAGGCATATGCAACCTTCCTCGAAGAGATGAGCAGCAAAGCAAGACAGATACCGGAGGGGATGAGAGAAACAGACGCAATGACATCAGACTGCTGGAAAGGACCAAACTTCCAACTCCGACACCTGTACACACGATTTGCAGTACACGGCTTTCATGGAAATATTTGCACCGAAAGTGCCTATCACCATCCTAAGGACAGCTGCATCTGTAAGCTATGTAAAGAACCGTGCCCCAAATATCACATGTAGAAGTGCAAAAAAAAAAAGGACTTTATCACTAATTGAACAAACTAAAGATTGGTGAAATCCCGACAATAATGTAACTTACTTTTCATCTTTTTCTGTACACATTGTGTTTAATAAATATAATATTTTTTTCAAACTTTGACTTCAATTGCATGATTACGACACAAAAAATGAAATTCCACACAGCCGACATCTTGAGGTTATGTAAATAATTGAATTAAATTAGTTGTTAGTGCATTACAATGTGTATAAACATATGCTGTACCATGTTTCACTGCGCTTGGATGGTTAAATCGCGGCAAAAGTCTATTTAAATGTTTCAACTTCGCTTGGCCACCATGTTCTTTGTACTTAACAGCTCTTTGAAAGTCGCATAATGGCTTTAGAGATACAATATGTACACAGATGATAATTAGTTTACAAACTATATATTTATACCTAGATTGTTCATGTAGGTAATTGTCTTGATGATCCATGAGCGAAATCAGTGACGCTGCCACTGTACTTTCTTTCAGCACACTTGGTGATGATTTGCTGGATGGTCTGCATAGGGTCACCACAATCACAGTTAGGTGAAGAAATTATTTTCCATTTTTAATGGAAGTCTGCACAGTTGCCATGACCCGTACGAATCCTGTTGAGAGCTGACCATGTTTTCCGAGGAAACTCAAATCCAGGTGGCAGCGATGATCCAATGCGTGGTAATGTTGATCCAGGCCTAGTAACCTGTCTTCCATGCCATTCTTTAGTTAAGTTGAAGTTGGTATTCACCAAGTCTATTGCAGTCCTTGTTGATGGATTTCGAGATCTTAGACGATTCAGACGAACATCAGCAATGTCACAGTGTATTGGAAGTTGTGAGTTATCCATTATTTTCTTGAACTCCCTGAGGAGAGCGTTTTACGTCGAAGATCTGGTGGAGGGATGTGGCTGAGGATAGGTAGACAATGTGTGGGTGTAGACCTTATTGTGCCAGTGATTAGGAGGATTGCGGTGTTGAGCTGGGTATCTATGAGGTTAGTGTGAGGGCTATTGAACCAAACTGGGCCACAGTACTCTGTAGAGCCGGGCAAATTTGCTCTAGTTCCGATCGGGATCGTAAGTTTCCGCATGGCTAGTATCGCCCCCCACCAAGCGCACTCAAGGCCAGGTCTCTCCGCTGAACGAGAATCTTCAGTTTCGATAATACCGGTACTGAGTGGGAGTCTCGATAATACCGGAATTCCTTTTTTCTCGGCGTTATCGACAGTATCTATTTAAAGGAAGAAGCAGACTCACTCAAGCCGCTGCACGTGTAAAGTCAAAGCCTTCTGTAATAACTCCGGAGTGTAAACCATTCCTCGTTCTTACATTTGACAAATTTAAAGCAGTATGAAGTGATACACCCCAGGAAGATCACATTGAATTGAGTTCGCATCTGCCACCTACCCTCAGTTACAAATATACACACACTACTACAGACACCATAATAACACAGGTTATTAGACAAAGTTGACACACAAGAACACAAAAATGATCACGATGTTGTAGCCCCTAAAGTAAAGTAAACTCAAATAATTGGCGTAGCAGAGAAGAGCTACAAGAAAGTCCCTCGTGTATGACTCATGAATTTTTAGCCCTACTGACTAGCAATTTGCTTTAAAGAATACTTTCAATCTTCTTCTCCACCTTGTAACTGGTTGTTATTAGAGGCAACTATAGTGCAAAAATTGGCTGCGATGGTGAAAATACACTTGGAAAATATTACGCTGAAAAGTTTCAACTAATTTCATCTACTAAAAACTCTGATTTTTTGCTTGAAAACAATACCAGTTTGTGGCATGCGGTGTATTAATCATGTCAGTGCAAACACTTCACTGATTTGTCCATAAATGCCAATGATATGACAGTTTGAGTGAGAATAGTGCGACGGGAGTTGCACTGAGAACAACTCATTACCGCGGGAATGTCACTTCGTCCGATACTCCGAAGTCTCGTTCGATCACAAGGTAATATCGTTGCTCTCTCTACCCATGATGCAACGTGTGAGCACGTGCGTAGGAACGCGATTGTAATGGCGGTGGTTTATGCATATGGCAAAGCCATTATGACGAAAGATAAAATCAATCTTATTCTTGAAAGTGAACATTATTTTTTCGTATGCCCCACGACTAGAGAATATTATTCAAACTCGTAGGAGCATTTGAGATAAAGAGAGTCAGGTATCCAACGCAAAAGTTTTCACTGTGTATGTTTGTACCATTTTCCCTCAGCCTATAATAGTCTCAGTGGCTGAATTGGTTGCGCGCTGGACTCATGAATGGAAGGTTCGGGGTTCGATACTCGGTAGGGGAAGTAATTTTAATTTTTGTTTCGTTACGTTTTATTGTTTATGACGACCACTTTACCAGTATCTTACTACAAAAATCATACGACAGAACACAGTTGCATCACAGGGGCTTTAGTAATATAGCGAGTGCATGAATTTTCAGGTTTTATTACGAGAAAGTTTCATACGGTAGTGCTTGAATGTGGCACTACACGAAAAGATCTTAATATGTAGCCTACACGTCAAATAGAATTTTCTTTTGCTGAAATTTAATGACCAAAAAATGCCCACTGACGATCAAAATCTCCTTCCATATGTTATTAGGATGATATGCTCAATATACCTTGGGTAGTCTGTTAATATGATATCGTTGAAGTTGAGTGGATTCTTTCAATTCGCAGACTCCAGTCAACGGAATGAACAATTTCCATTGAATCCTTACACAACAAGCCTCAGTGCCTTTAGGCAGCGCCATATTGCCCATGCGAGAACGAGCGATAATGTCGAGAATAATCGTTATCGAGCCCACATTATCGGTAATACCAGTTCCGGAACCATCATTTCCGTTTTTTATTCTCGTCCAACGAGACCGATCGGAACTCAAGAGCTTTTTGCCCGGCTCTAGTACTCTGCAGCTGGAAACGCAAGTCCCAAAGCTGTACATCGAAGTGAAGTTGCCGATGAACCCCAAGTTGTGCCACATAGTTTTTGGACTATATTGTTGCGGCTTCTTACTTTGGATTGAGTATTGCGGAGGTGTTGTCTAAAGGAGAGTGTTCTATCTAATGTAACCCCTAGGTATTTAGGGAATCTATTATGTCTCAATAATTGATTTCCGATGAATTACAATTACAATTCCTTATTAGCCATCTTATTGTTTAGATGGAAGCAGCATACTTCTGTTTTGTTAGTATTAAGTGTAAGTCTCCACATCTTGAAATATTGTGTCAGTTCTTTCAGGTCGTCCGATAAGGTCATCTCTGTTTCCTCAAATGTTGTGTCTCTAGTAGCAAATGCCCAGTCATCTGCAAAGGTAAATTCTAGTAGTACCCTTTATCACCCTACAAAATTTCCGAGTGAAGTCAGTAATAGTTTCGGAGATATAGAATGCCGGTGAAATATTTCGAACAGCGGCCATGTTGGATTTGTGAGACGTAATAACATTTGAAGGTCACGGTCAGGGTCGGACAAAATAGTCCTATTTCCTTACCGAGTTTCATTGAAACCGCTCCAGCCGTTTAGAATTTATTAGGGGACTGGCATTCTATATCACCGAAACAATTACTGATATCACCATGAAATTTTGTACGGTGATATACGACACTACTAGAAGTTCACCGATGTGACACCTGTTGAGTATAAAACGATCATGGCGGCCAAGCGAAAATGAAACATTTAAATAGACTTTTCTCGCAATTTAACCATCCGAGCGCAGTGAAACTTGGTACAGCAAATGTTTATACACATTGTAATGCACTGACATCTAATTTAGTTCAATTGTTTACATATCCTCAAGATGGGCGCTGTGCGAAATTTCAAAATTAAGTTCTTACTTCTTGAGTCATAATCATGTGATTTAAGTCAACGTTTGAATAATGAACCTACGCAATAATCGTCATCATATAGTACATAACACTTTGGCCTACATATATAAGTATCCAACATGGCGACCATCCGAAATATTTAGATGGTTCTCAATATCAACTTATCTAGGAATGCAACCAAACTGAAATTGTGTATATTGATAAAAGCTATGAATTTAAGTTCACCTATGGGACTTTCAATAACCTGGTGATCACAAATTCAACATGGCGGCGACGCGAAATTTAATTAATTAAATGGACGATTCTCGCGATTTAACCATCCGAGCGCAGTAAAACTTGGTACGGTAAATGCTTGTACAAATTTTAATCCACTGACATCTAATTTATTTCAATTGTTTTTATAACCACAAGAAGGCGGCTGTGCAAAATTTTAAGATCTCGTTTTATTTGTTGTGTCCTAATCATGTGATTGAAGTTTGAATAATAAGTTACACGTATGCAATAATCTTCATGTAATAGTACATAACATTATGGCCTACATATGGTAGACTATATAAATATCCAATATGGCGAGCATCCGAAATATTTAGATAGTTCTCAATATCTACGACTCTATTACAGCATTCAAACTGAAATTTTGTATGTTGATAGAGGCAATTTTCATAAGTAGGTTATATGAAAAAAAAAGCTATTTTGTTGTTCACGGAATTACTTGTTTATTATTATTTTATTATTTATGATATTTTACAGCTGTTCTATATATATTTCCAAACCTCAAATCCGTTATCTTGTACAAGTTCTAGTTTTCATGCCATATGAATGTATAATGTTGCAATTAGACACATCTGTGGGATTTCTATTATCTGCCATTTACATGTGATATTTAAAAGAAGAGTACGTTTACTTTTTATTGTATCATACCGTAATATTTTTAAGTGATTACCCTCCCACCTCGGCTTCACGACGAACTCTGTGAGGAATCATTCCTCTACCGTCGCAAGGACAGTGTCTTGGAGCTGAACACACTTTGTCAGTAGATACAACTGGGGTTGGTGACAAGGCGATCGCTCAGGCGACCGTTAACATGGGTCTAATTAAGGTTTAGGGGGGAAGTCGGCCATGGACCTGTTGAAAGGAAGTCCCGACATTTGCCTGGTGTTGAAAATGGGAAGCAACGAAAATCATTTTCAAGATGGCCGAGGAGGGATTCGAACCCAGGCTCTCCCGATGCCAACGGGGCACGAGCTAGCGCGTTAGCTCACTCGGTCACCGTGGCCGATTGTATCGTTACATACGTGTGCCCAGCAGTTCATGGAGGTGCTGCGGGGAATTCTGAAGTATTCTATTCATATTTTGAATAGCAACCTTTATAACAACATGTGACTTTTCTCAATTGTATTAAATATCTGTGTTATATGTCGCTGTAATTTTTATTCTTGTTTTATAATCCTGGACCTCCATGGTCTCATTAGGTGTAAGGCAGGTGCCAATTTCGGAAAAAGAAAAGAAATATAATGTGTTATGACCTAAATTGCATTTTAAAATTATTGACATATTCTTACGCAATTATTTTGTTGTATATATCGAAATGCATTCTCAGTACCGGTAGTTTAATGTTGAAAATGACATCAAACTTCAATATGCTGTAAATGTAAAAATACAATTAAAAAAAAAAGAAAAAAACATTTACGGGGGAACAGTGGGACTTCGAATTTCGAAAATTCATACATGATCATGACGGTTTATTCATGCTGAAACTGGTTTAGGGGGCGTAATTTTAAACTAGTAGGTATTTTAAGGAAACAGTGTGGAGAATTTAAAAGACAGATATTTTGTTCATTATAGGAAAATATTTTAATGACTGAAATTGGAGTGCCATATGCCGAGCTATTTGGTTAGGTTGCGCAGTCCACTGTCTGTCGATGTCATGACCCCTCCCTCGAAAATCAGAGTGAGAAATCACAATCAGTGGTTGCGATCAATTACACCTTGCGGCTTCTATTCAAAGCATGGGCCACCAACTTGGAGCCCAAGAAACATCCCTTATAAACGACTAGCGAAACTCAGATCCCCAAACCTGTTTCAGCATGAAAATACCTTCACAAATCTCTACTTAGTATAAGTCCCCGATTCTTGGATGTTACGGGTAAACTCGAGAACCACTGGATGGATTTTGATGCGGTTTTCACCATTCTGTAAAGGATATCTCGAGGATGATTTCTGTAGAAAATAATTTATTTATGATCAAAGGAAGCCGAGAGGTAACGATTTTAGTGGAAAAGTCGAAAAAAAAAACCTGGCGTCCGAGTGCTTTGTAAGCTTATGCTGGCAAATCGTTGAAAATATCTAAATATTATGAGCGTAAGAATTGTTTAGCATGAAAAGTTCTACAAAAAAGTCCGCGAGAGCATATGTCTAAGTTCATTACATCGCTCACTATAAGTGTTTTTACGTTTTAATTTCTTCCAACCATGTCCATTCGACCGCGTTGTCGCAGCCCCTAAACTGAGGAACCAACCAACCAACAACTGAGGCAACAGTTTACGAGCTAGCTAAGGGCGAGTCTATCATCCCTGTGACAGCCTAGCTAGCGGGCGAACCTATTTCCCCAGATACAGTCAGCAGCAAACCACTGAGTCGTGTCGAGTTAAGACTTCTGGGAAGGGTGGTTGTGTTTGGACTTTCTCTGGAAGTACAACTCGGGTTTTCTTAATTTCGCCTGTGAAACATAGTCAAGTTAAGATTGGACGGAAGGGGGATTATATTTTATTAAATTATACTGATTGCCGTATAATCTCTACTTAGTATAAAACAAAGTCCCCGATTCTTGGATGTCACGGGTAATCTCGAGAACCACTGAATGCATTTTGATGCGGTTTTCACCATTCTGTTAAGGATATCTCGAGGAAGGTTTCTGTAGAAAATAATTTATTTATGACCAAAGGAAGTCAAGCACTAACGATTTCAGTGAAAAGGTCGACAAAAAACTGGCGACTGGGCGCTTTTTAAGCTTACGCTGGGCAAACCGTTAAAAATATCTATATACTCTGAGTAAAAGAATTGTTCAGCATGGAAAGTGCTGCAAAAAAGGCCGGGGGAGCATATCTCTATCTTCAATACATCGCCTACTATGTGTTTTTACGTTTTCATTTCTTCCAACTATCTCCATTTAGTTACTGAGGCGACAGTTTACGAGCTAGCTATGGGCGAGTCTATCACCCCAGTTACAGCTTAGCTAGCAGACGAGCTTATTGCCCCAGATACAGCCAGCAGCAAACTGTCGAGTCGTGTCGAGTTAAAAACTTTAGAGAAGAGTGGTTGTGTTTGGAGTTTCCCTGGAAGTGCAACTCGGCTTTTCTTCATATCGCCTGTGAACCTTTCGTTCCGCAAAATTCACAGTCAAGGTAAGATTGGACGGAAGGGGGATTTGTGTTTCATGCAGCTCGCCATTCTTAAATTACATCTGACAATAATTTGTTGCACATGCATCTCCATGATAATATAATTAATAGTCCAGTCAGTGTTTTAACGGATATTGGTCGTCGTTCATTGACATTGGAAAAAACGCGCTTATCAAGTAATGCATTCATACCTGTTCCCGGGCGAAGCCGGGTCGGATTGCTAGTATCTAATATTTCTTTCTTTATTTTGTTGTCTGACTTCGTGCGTTCTCTCGTAAGATTAAACAAAATATTTGAATTACAAAAGAAGAAACACACGTAGCTAATATAGAAAATTTAACATTATTTGAGATCAGCACACATGAATTAAATAGAAGCTAGTGTGTGCTATGAATGCAACAAAACCATTGTGCCCTTGTGATATCAAACAAATTACACAGAGCTGACAACAAAGATGTTCCACGACCCTAAAGTGAATTAACAATTTACTCCATAATGGTGACAACAGCGAACACAGAAAGGTAATGGAAGGAGCCTGTTAGCTGTCCCAGTCGGTATACTTGTACCAACATCATTAAACTCAGGTATTTTAACGACATTTCTCGTGCACTTGAAATAAATGCTATAAACGCCTGCGATTAGCGCCTCGTCACAAGTCAGATCGACAAAGTGGCAGCTCCGACAATAAGCAATGTGCTGTTCGATGACAATGATGCTGATGTTGATGTTGATGCTGGTGCTGACTGATGTTGATGCTCATGCTGATACTGATGTTGATGCTGATGTCGGTGTTCCTGATGCTGTTAATGTTGAAGTTGATGCTCATGCTGATACTGATGTTGATGCTGATGTCCATGTTCCTGATGCTGATGCTGATACTCATGTTGATGTTGATGCTTATGTCGATTTTCCTGATGCTGTTAATGTTGATGTTGATGATCATGCTGATACTGATGTTGATGCTGATGTCCATGTTCCTGATGCTGATGCTGATACTCATGTTGATGTTGATGCTTATGTCGATGTTCCTGATGCTGATGTTGATACTGATACTGATGCCGATGTTCCTGATGCTGATGTTGATGCTGATGTCGATGTTCCTGATGCTGATACTGATGCTGATGCTGATACTGATACTGATGCTGATGTTCTGTTGTCAGGTAGTTTGGACATTGGGGTCATTTAGAACTTGTAGAATTAGGCTATTGAATGCTGATTAAGGTGCTATTTACCGATATTTGATCCATATGGACTTTGCCTTTTCTGTATAAATATACGCAGGGAACGGAAAACTGATGATTGAAGATTATATTATCGTTTCATTACGGTTGAGTAGTGGAGTAATGACAGTTCCAAGCCACTCTAGAACCCTCCTCTTACCACTACTAAGCCTCAGCCATGTTAAATATATCTCGAACGCGTGGTCCGATTTTGACAAATGAGGTATTGTTGGACTCGGGCTGACGTCCTCTTTGCTATGGACTACTTGTTATATTTTTGAATTTTTTTTTGAAAATTTTTGTTTTCGAAAGTTGGTGATAGTTTGAAAACCAAACATGGTAGAACGTTGTTCCATGGCTCAAACGAATGGTCTTTATGACCTTTATTTTCTATAATAAAACTTTTTTATTTTTTATGTTTTTTTGAAAAAACTCGAATTTTGAAAATTCTATATTTTGGAAACTAGGAACTCTACAAACAAAATTGTTTGACGTAAATTAATGGTCCCTACCCCCTCTACTCCCAAAATAAATTTCAAGTCTCTAGAGAAAAAAATTGTGTGTAGTAGTGGGATGGTGGGGGAGCTGCTTTCAAAAGCAAGTGGTGAGCCCCTGCGACCTTGGAATGGAAGGAGCCATGCTAGGAGGGCGTGCTTGGATTCGTTTTTTTCGTCTCGTTGTGCTATTTACGGGAATGTAGGTGTCGAAAAGGTGAAAATCTGGAAACACGGTCTTTTTGGGGTAAAACCGTGATTTTGAACTTTTTGCTATATCTCGCGAACCAAGTATGCTAGAGGCATGTTCGACGGGTCCAAAGACTCGGGCTGACGTCCTCTTTGCTATGGACCGCTCGTTGCAATTTTTTAAAAAAATTGGAAACTCGATTTTGGGGTAAACACATGCTTTTTGTGATTTTGCCGATATTTAACGAACCAATAACGTTAGAGGCATGTACGACGGGTCCAAGAACTCGGGGTGACGTCCTCTTTGCTATGGACCACTCGTTGTAATTTTAAAAAATTTGGGAAACGCGATTTTGGGGGTAAACATGTGTTTTTCGTGATTTTTGTCGATATCTCACGAACCAATAACGCTAGAGACGTGTACGAGGTGTCCTAGGACTCGGGCTAACGCCCCCTTTCAAATGTGGTAGATATTTTTTTCCAAAAAGATAATTCACAAAGGGCCTAACGCAATACATGTTGAAATAACGTTTTCTTTTCCTTTGCCTGTTTATAATGTCCATGAAGCGTGGCGGTTGAGAGAGACGATACGGCTGGGTGTGTGTGTGTGTGTGTTTCAACGAACCTGTCGCTAACCACAAGGACCATGCTTAATAGATCAATCGCTATTTCGGCGGATCGGTGTATGACAGAGCGAGCGTGCGTTTTTCCTGATATTTTACCTTTAACGTGTAAACGGTGATGAGAACTTGATTCTATGTTGGTCGAAGCGAGTATCGAAAACAAACGAGCAGGAGGTGAAGGTCATTTGAGCTTATTGGAAGGCTCCGATCTGACTTGACAACAGGTGCAATGGAAAAAATGACCAAGACGCTTGAAGGTGAAATAATCTGATCATCGTGGTGGCAGGGGAGTGTGAAAGGCATGCACACACATTTGTGAAACCACATGTAGGCTAAACCAGTGACATCCTGTTTTGCTTCGTACGTGACAAAATGCAAGTTCATGTGAAATTTGATCCGGCACAGGTGTTCGCCTGGGACGTTAGCTGTCCACGTGCGCGATAACTGTTAACAAGTCACATCCTGTTTTGCTTCGTACGTGACAAAATGCAAGTTGACGTGAAATTTGATTCGCCACAGGTGTTCGCCTGGGACGTTAGCTGTCCACGTGCACGATAAGAGAATGTTCAAAGCGTGGGAAAAAAAAAGATTGTACATGCAATGTGATATATAAAGACACGTCGCTGACATTTCCACTCGCACTTATGTGACTACTTTTGAACACGCTACAGCGTTGTGTGAAACACTTGGCCTTGTTTAACAGTTTTGGTGTTGGTGGAAAATACTTATTCTTGTTGTGAGGTAGGTATATATTTATTCATTTATACATTTATTGATTAATATATATATATTTACAAGCAATTATTTATTGATTAAGTAATTAATGATTTTATTTATTTGTTTGCAGATAACCGGCATACCTTACATGTCTGAGGGAGAAGAAACCATTGCACTTTTGAGCCCACTAGAAGGGAAGAGTAACAAGTCACTGCAAGTAAAGGTGAGATGATTTTTTTAAACTAACTTGTTTCATTTTTTGTTTTATGTTTTATTTTATGAAATGTATGTATTAACTTGAATTTAGGTATTTATAGCGGTTTATTTTATTTATTTTTAGAAACTTGGAAAGAATAGCCTTACCGCCGTAGCAGTCGCTGAAAAAAAACCGAAACGCACTAAAGCGAAACCACTGCCAAAGAGTGAACTGTTTAAAACTCATGTAAGTCCAACTTAAAAATGCTATTCCATTTTACCACTACTGAAAACTCGTAGACAAAAAAAAAATTCATTACCTGTACATGACTGGGACAATGATTGCTTTCTTGATTAATGGCTATGTTGTTGTTGTTGACTGGGAAAAGTACAAGGCCATGTTGGATTTTCTAAAAATAAAAATAATAAATTTAATTTATGGGTGGTTCCCTATGGACTCAACGAATATCCACAGGTTTGAACATGATAATGTGAACAAAATGACATGACATTCATTTTTTGTTTATATATTGGTTAAAGGGAGGGTGGGGGAATGTAAATGACTGTAGCTTTATAAAAAAGAAAATAAGTACATGGGTTACTGTTAGTGCCAACATACAGTTTATTTTTAATGGTGTTTTGATATATTAATGCCAATTAACGTTAACGGTTTATTTACAAGTATTGATTGATTGATTGATTGATTGATTGAGTGATGGGTTATTTTGTTTGCTTTTAGGTGTCGTCATGTGCCATTAACGTAATGAACAGACAGTGAACAAGCATGCATTATGCTTTAAAGTACTCTGTGCAATGTTAATAACTTACAATAAGAAAAAGTTTTATTATAACACATGGCGTTAGTACCAAATACAACAAGTGAGCAAGTTGGTTTACCACGTGGGTTGAATTTAAAATCAGAACATGATCGATGGTTAACATTTGAATCCTGGCCTGTAGGCTTTTTGTCGACGCATGAACTTGCAAAAGCCGGTTTTTTTTACTTGAACCGAGAAGATGTGGTGCGCTGTGTGTTTTGTCGTATTGAACTTTCACACTGGGAAGAAGGGGATGATCCCTTTAGAGACCATTTGCGATGGTCTCCTCACTGTCCTTACATGCTTGGAAAGCAAGTGGGTAACCTACCCGTGCATTCATTTTACCGAACCACAAGGCCTTTGGCCGCTACTTACGTTGCTGAATCACAAATAAATAATAATAATGATGTATTACCAGCCAACGGTAGTGTCGATATATGTGGTCCATATGCCATAGACAGTGTTGAATTGGCGGGTGCTTTTGAAAAATTGGGAGTTTGCAAGACTAAAGCACTAGCACACCCAGAGTACAGCTCTGTTGAAAAACGTTTCGAATCTTATAAAAATGTTTGGCCATTAATATTAAAACACCTTACCAAACAGCTAAGTGAAGCTGGATTTTTTTATACTGGTGAAGGGGATAAAACAATATGTTTTTATTGTGGATTTGCTTTAAAGGATTGGCAAATGACTGATGACCCTTTTGTGCAACACGCTTGTTGGTTACCAAACTGTAAATACATGGTGTTGCTTAAAGGTCAGGAATTTGTGAACACTATTCGTAGAGAAAAAGTGATTGCAGCACAAGACATAAAAGTGCCTTTAGAGTTAGAGCACGCGGAGCAAATACATAAGGCTGAAAGAAAAGACTTGTGTTACGAACAGATACAAAAGTGTGACCAACAATTATGTAAAATTTGTTATCAAGATGAACTAGGTGTTGTATTTTTACCCTGTGGACACATGATAGCCTGTGTCAAGTGTGCATTAGAACTTAACACTTGTGCTATATGCAGAAAAGTAGTATCTGCAACAGTTAGGGCATTTCTTGCATAACTAGTATAATTTATTCGCCATGCATAGTGCAAAATCCCTAATTGCACAATATTATTAAAGCTGTTTTAGAGTGTAATAGATATGCTTTTTGTTTTGTTTATAGACTACTACAATGAATGTTTTGAATGCTGTGGGACAATCATGTGGCTTAGAGACAAAGAAGCTCAGCGAATTGCCAACGCATATTCCATTCCGCATTATGAAGATTCGGAAATTGAAAACAGCATATGGTGATCGTGTACTTTGTGTATGTGAAAACTTTGAGACATTTCTGCCTATACGGTTTAATGATATGTCGGAGAGTGTTTTTGATGAAGTCAATAATGCTGTGCAACCTGTACACTTAATTTATGAAGGTTTTAAAAACAATAGGTGCATGGTTCGTTTTAATTAAATAAATAAATAATGTGAAATAATAATGGAAAATATATGTAATGACAATATACTGAAAAAGAAAGAAAATATGTGTATAGAATAGTAATGTTTTAGTGTTTAGTGTTGTCTTTAAAAATATTATGATGAAACCAAAAAAAATGTATATAAAGTTTGTAAATAAATGCAAAATGATGTTACAATGCTGTTTTATTTTATACAAAGTTAATATATTTAACATTGCAGAGTATACATGATTATGACAATAAATGCACACTGAATACAAGCCTTTCTCACTTTACAATAGTCTGTTATAGTTTTAAACACAAGGCTTGTTGTAGATCATTTTCTAGCAATGTCCATTCAATGTTGTTTTCGAAAAGTGGGGAAGCCGCAATGGTTGTATTGACATAAAAACCTTATGGTTATTACTATTTAGTCACTTTGATCCCCTTGCAGATCAAGAGCAGATGACCTAGTTGTTCCACTCTTTAAAACGACAACAGCAACACTACCTCTTGCATAGTTTGTGATGTTGATGGCTCTTGCGACGTGGGAAGATGGATTAAAAATAACTTTGAGAACTGGGGTTAAACGTTGCTCATTAAACAATGCACTATTTTGAGTAGCAATATGGTTTTCTTTATTTTTTGTCGACGGCAACTGTGTTTCATGCAGCACACTACATTGATATCACCGACACATAAAACCTCACTATTTTTACTTTATAGATCACCACGACAATGTTTGGAACGTTGCTTTGAATAACGCCAAATAACAGTTCCATTTTTATTGGTTCGTTTCACAATATATGAATATCCTTTATAGTATGCGTAAGGCTTACCATACCTAGTCACTGATACTTCCATGTCAACTGTCAAGCATAGACTAAGCTCTAGTAAAGTCAACTTGGTAATAAGAATACTAGTTTAATGTGAGAGCAAATATGGATCCAAAGAGTTCAGGTAAAAGTGGAAGCAAATAAGCAAATATTAGAACCAAGAGTGGGGTTAAAAGTGGTCGCAAAGTGGTGGACCCATTACACAATAATTTCAGCACGACGAAGCTCTTGTTCAATTTCTTTGATTTCCCAATCGTGACCAGTATGGCCAGCTTGACGTGAGGCATGCAACAACTGTAGCCGCTGGACGAGCTTATTGGGATTGTGCCAGTATACAAATTTAACAAATGGATTTTTAGGTGTAAACAAAGCACTACCATTATCATGATCATTATCATCATCATCATTATCATCATCATAATCACCATTATCATCATGACCATCACTGTTACTATATAGTCCTTTTTGATCCTCTTGCAATACCACTTTATTTATAGTCTGAGTTGATTTTGATAGTGTTGAAGGTTTCTTGGACGTTGACAATTGTCCTAACATGACGTTTTGAGGACATGATAAGTCCTTTTGAACAAACACTGCACTATCTTTAGCCGCAATATCGTTTTCTTGAACTTGCTTTTTAGCATTTTGATAATTGTTTGTAAACAGTAAGCGTGGTTCGTTTCGAGCACTACATTGATGAACACTCACACTTAAAACCTTTCCATTTTTACTTTTCAGATTGCCTCGACATTTTGTTGACCTCTCTTTTGAGCATTGCCAGAATATTATTCCATTCACATTCTGGCGATTATAGTTATAGGAGTAGCCTTGATAGAGTGCACGTAGCCTACCTTTGTTGGTTGTAATAAGTTCCATAGTAGTAACTGACCTGTCAGTACGATGTTCACACTACAAAGATTACAATTGTTTTGCTGATGGAGTGACCTACCATAAGCTTATATATTGGCTTATGTGTTGGCTTTTTGTGTTGGCTTTTTATGTTGGCTTTTCGTGTTGGCTTTTGTGTTGGCTTATGTGTTGGCTTTTTTGTGTTGGCTTTTTGTGTTGGCTTTTCGTGTTGGCTTTTGTGTTGGCTTTTCGTGTTGGCTTTTTGTGTTGGCTTTTCATGTTGGCATTTCGTGTTGGCTTTTGTGTTGGCTTTTCGTGTTGGCTTTTTGTGTTGGCTTTTCGTGTTGGCATTTCGTGTTGGCTTTTCGTGTTGGCTTTTTTGTATTGGCCTTTCACGTTGGCTTTTTGTATTGGCTTTTCGTGTTGGCTTTTTGTGTGGGCTTTTTGTGTTGGCTTTAGTATTGGCTTTTGTATTGGCTTATTTGACAAGTTATTTGTGTCAATGTATTTAGTGGATTTTTTTGTTGGTGTTGGAAAGTAGTTGAATGAGAGGGAATATTTAAAGACTTAACCTCAGCTCACTAACCTAACCTAACCTAACCTAACCTAACCTAACTTTACCTAACCTAACCTAACATTTCAACTCTCAGATGTTAATTAAATTCTGTGCATAGTCGAGTTGGAACCCAAGACCTCAGGGGTAAAAAAACAATTATTTTTGACGGCTTATTTTGGTAACTTATTTTAATGGCTAACCTAACTTTACCTAACCTAACCTAACCTCAGCTCACTTTGGATATTACTAGTAAGTGTTCATATCCTCTGCTAGGTAGCATGCTAGTAGTACAGGTAGTGCTCATATTTACCGCTAGGTAGCGGAAACATACTTTGCATGTTGCATGTGACACTTGTGAAGTTTAACCACATGCAAGACGTGCTTGTATAAGATCTGTATTTAAACTCAATATACAATTAACCACTAAATGTTCAGAACTAACATGTATAGCCATGTTTAGGGTATATAGGAGACCCTTAGCAAGAAAGGCTGTCTAACCCACGAGTGTACAGCCTTGTCATACGCAGTAAGCACCTGTTGGCAGAAAACAACAACAACAACAATTTGAGAAAGCCAACAAAAAACTGTTTCCTTTAAATACCTTAATGGATATGTTGTTGGCTTTCTCAAATTGTTGTTGTTGTTGTTTTCTGCCAACAGGTGCTTACTGCGTATGACAAGGCTGTACACTCGTGGGTTAGACAGCCTTTCTTGCTAAGGGTCTCCTATATACCCTAAACATGGCTATACATGTTAGTTCTGAACATTTAGTGGTTAATTGTATATTGAGTTTAAATACAGATCTTATACAAGCACGTCTTGCATGTGGTTAAACTTCACAAGTGTCACATGCAACATGCAAAGTATGTTTCCGCTACCTAGCGGTAAATATGAGCACTACCTGTACTACTAGCATGCTACCTAGCAGAGGATATGAACACTTACTAGTAATATCCAAAGTGAGCTGAGGTTAGGTTAGGTTAGGTAAAGTTAGGTTAGCCATTAAAATAAGTTACCAAAATAAGCCGTCAAAAATAATTGTTTTTTTACCCCTGAGGTCTTGGGTTCCAACTCGACTATGCACAGAATTTAATTAACATCTGAGAGTTGAAATGTTAGGTTAGGTTAGGTAAAGTTAGGTTAGGTTAGGTTAGGTTAGGTTAGGTTAGGTTAGTGAGCTGAGGTTAAGTCTTTAAATATTCCCTCTCATTCAACTACTTTCCAACACCAACAAAAAAATCCACTAAATACATTGACACAAATAACTTGTCAAATAAGCCAATACAAAAGCCAATACTAAAGCCAACACAAAAAGCCCACACAAAAAGCCAACACGAAAAGCCAATACAAAAAGCCAACGTGAAAGGCCAATACAAAAAAGCCAACACGAAAAGCCAACACGAAATGCCAACACGAAAAGCCAACACAAAAAGCCAACACGAAAAGCCAACACAAAAGCCAACACGAAATGCCAACATGAAAAGCCAACACAAAAAGCCAACACGAAAAGCCAACACAAAAGCCAACACGAAAAGCCAACACAAAAAGCCAACACAAAAAAGCCAACACATAAGCCAACACGAAAAGCCAACACGAAAAGCCAACATAAAAAGCCAACACAAAAAGCCAACACATAAGCCAATATATAAGCTTATGGTAGGTCACTCCATCAGCAAAACAATTGTAATCTTTGTAGTGTGAACATCGTACTGACAGGTCAGTTACTACTATGGAACTTATTACAACCAACAAAGGTAGGCTACGTGCACTCTATCAAGGCTACTCCTATAACTATAATCGCCAGAATGTGAATGGAATAATATTCTGGCAATGCTCAAAAGAGAGGTCAACAAAATGTCGAGGCAATCTGAAAAGTAAAAATGGAAAGGTTTTAAGTGTGAGTGTTCATCAATGTAGTGCTCGAAACGAACCACGCTTACTGTTTACAAACAATTATCAAAATGCTAAAAAGCAAGTTCAAGAAAACGATATTGCGGCTAAAGATAGTGCAGTGTTTGTTCAAAAGGACTTATCATGTCCTCAAAACGTCATGTTAGGACAATTGTCAACGTCCAAGAAACCTTCAACACTATCAAAATCAACTCAGACTATAAATAAAGTGGTATTGCAAGAGGATCAAAAAGGACTATATAGTAACAGTGATGATGGTCATGATGATAATGGTGATTATGATGATGATAATGATGATGATGATAATGATCATGATAATGGTAGTGCTTTGTTTACACCTAAAAATCCATTTGTTAAATTTGTATACTGGCACAATCCCAATAAGCTCGTCCAGCGGCTACAGTTGTTGCATGCCTCACGTCAAGCTGGCCATACTGGTCACGATTGGGAAATCAAAGAAATTGAACAAGAGCTTCGTCGTGCTGAAATTATTGTGTAATGGGTCCACCACTTTGCGACCACTTTTAACCCCACTCTTGGTTCTAATATTTGCTTATTTGCTTCCACTTTTACCTGAACTCTTTGGATCCATATTTGCTCTCACATTAAACTAGTATTCTTATTACCAAGTTGACTTTACTAGAGCTTAGTCTATGCTTGACAGTTGACATGGAAGTATCAGTGACTAGGTATGGTAAGCCTTACGCATACTATAAAGGATATTCATATATTGTGAAACGAACCAATAAAAATGGAACTGTTATTTGGCGTTGTTCAAAGCAACGTTCCAAACATTGTCGTGGTGATCTATAAAGTAAAAATAGTGAGGTTTTATGTGTCGGTGATATCAATGTAGTGTGCTGCATGAAACACAGTTGCCGTCGACAAAAAATAAAGAAAACCATATTGCTACTCAAAATAGTGCATTGTTTAATGAGCAACGTTTAACCCCAGTTCTCAAAGTTATTTTTAATCCATCTTCCCACGTCGCAAGAGCCATCAACATCACAAACTATGCAAGAGGTAGTGTTGTTGTTGTCGTTTTAAAGAGTGGAACAACTAGGTCATCTGCTCTTGATCTGCAAGGGGATCAAAGTGACTAAATAGTAATAACCATAAGGTTTTTATGTCAATACAACCATTGCGGCTTCCCCACTTTTCGAAAACAACATTGAATGGACATTGCTAGAAAATGATCTACAACAAGCCTTGTGTTTAAAACTATAACAGACTATTGTAAAGTGAGAAAGGCTTGTATTCAGTGTGCATTTATTGTCATAATCATGTATACTCTGCAATGTTAAATATATTAACTTTGTATAAAATAAAACAGCATTGTAACATCATTTTGCATTTATTTACAAACTTTATATACATTTTTTTTGGTTTCATCATAATATTTTAAAGACAACACTAAACACTAAAACATTACTATTCTATACACATATTTTCTTTCTTTTTCAGTATATTGTCATTACATATATTTTCCATTATTATTTCACATTATTTATTTATTTAATTAAAACGAACCATGCACCTATTGTTTTTAAAACCTTCATAAATTAAGTGTACAGGTTGCACAGCATTATTGACTTCATCAAAAACACTCTCCGACATATCATTAAACCGTATAGGCAGAAATGTCTCAAAGTTTTCACATACACAAAGTACACGATCACCATATGCTGTTTTCAATTTCCGAATCTTCATAATGCGGAATGGAATATGCGTTGGCAATTCGCTGAGCTTCTTTGTCTCTAAGCCACATGATTGTCCCACAGCATTCAAAACATTCATTGTAGTAGTCTATAAACAAAACAAAAAGCATATCTATTACACTCTAAAACAGCTTTAATAATATTGTGCAATTAGGGATTTTGCACTATGCATGGCGAATAAATTATACTAGTTATGCAAGAAATGCCCTAACTGTTGCAGATACTACTTTTCTGCATATAGCACAAGTGTTAAGTTCTAATGCACACTTGACACAGGCTATCATGTGTCCACAGGGTAAAAATACAACACCTAGTTCATCTTGATAACAAATTTTACATAATTGTTGGTCACACTTTTGTATCTGTTCGTAACACAAGTCTTTTCTTTCAGCCTTATGTATTTGCTCCGCGTGCTCTAACTCTAAAGGCACTTTTATGTCTTGTGCTGCAATCACTTTTTCTTTACGAATAGTGTTCACAAATTCCTGACCTTTAAGCAACACCATGTATTTACAGCTTGGTAACCAACGAGCGTGTTGCACAAAAGGGTCATCAGTCATTTGCCAATCCTTTAAAGCAAATCCACAATAAAAACATATTGTTTTATCCCCTTCACCAGTATAAAAAAATCCAGCTTCACTTAGCTGTTTGGTAAGGTGTTTTAATATTAATGGCCAAACATTTTTATAAGATTCGAAACGTTTTTCAACAGAGCTGTACTCTGGGTGTGCTAGTGCTTTAGTCTTGCAAACTCCCAATTTTTCAAAAGCACCCGCCAATTCAACACTGTCTATGGCATATGGACCACATATATCGACACTACCGTTGGCTGGTAATACATCATTATTATTATTTATTTGTGATTCAGCAACGTAAGTAGCGGCCAAAGGCCTTGTGGTTCGGTAAAATGAATGCACGGGTAGGTTACCCACTTGCTTTCCAAGCATGTAAGGACAGTGAGGAGACCATCGCAAATGGTCTCTAAAGGGATCATCCCCTTCTTCCCAGTGTGAAAGTTCAATACGACAAAACACACAGCGCACCACATCTTCTCGGTTCAAGTAAAAAAAACCGGCTTTTGCAAGTTCATGCGTCGACAAAAAGCCTACAGGCCAGGATTCAAATGTTAACCATCGATCATGTTCTGATTTTAAATTCAACCCACGTGGTAAACCAACTTGCTCACTTGTTGTATTTGGTACTAACGCCATGTGTTATAATAAAACTTTTTCTTATTGTAAGTTATTAACATTGCACAGAGTACTTTAAAGCATAATGCATGCTTGTTCACTGTCTGTTCATTACGTTAATGGCACATGACGACACCTAAAAGCAAACAAAATAACCCATCACTCAATCAATCAATCAATCAATCAATCAATACTTGTAAATAAACCGTTAACGTTAATTGGCATTAATATATCAAAACACCATTAAAAATAAACTGTATGTTGGCACTAACAGTAACCCATGTACTTATTTTCTTTTTTATAAAGCTACAGTCATTTACATTCCCCCACCCTCCCTTTAACCAATATATAAACAAAAAATGAATGTCATGTCATTTTGTTCACATTATCATGTTCAAACCTGTGGATATTCGTTGAGTCCATAGGGAACCACCCATAAATTAAATTTATTATTTTTATTTTTAGAAAATCCAACATGGCCTTGTACTTTTCCCAGTCAACAACAACAACATAGCCATTAATCAAGAAAGCAATCATTGTCCCAGTCATGTACAGGTAATGAATTTTTTTTTTGTCTACGAGTTTTCAGTAGTGGTAAAATGGAATAGCATTTTTAAGTTGGACTTACATGAGTTTTAAACAGTTCACTCTTTGGCAGTGGTTTCGCTTTAGTGCGTTTCGGTTTTTTTTCAGCGACTGCTACGGCGGTAAGGCTATTCTTTCCAAGTTTCTAAAAATAAATAAAATAAACCGCTATAAATACCTAAATTCAAGTTAATACATACATTTCATAAAATAAAACATAAAACAAAAAATGAAACAAGTTAGTTTAAAAAAATCATCTCACCTTTACTTGCAGTGACTTGTTACTCTTCCCTTCTAGTGGGCTCAAAAGTGCAATGGTTTCTTCTCCCTCAGACATGTAAGGTATGCCGGTTATCTGCAAACAAATAAATAAAATCATTAATTACTTAATCAATAAATAATTGCTTGTAAATATATATATATTAATCAATAAATGTATAAATGAATAAATATATACCTACCTCACAACAAGAATAAGTATTTTCCACCAACACCAAAACTGTTAAACAAGGCCAAGTGTTTCACACAACGCTGTAGCGTGTTCAAAAGTAGTCACATAAGTGCGAGTGGAAATGTCAGCGACGTGTCTTTATATATCACATTGCATGTACAATCTTTTTTTTTCCCACGCTTTGAACATTCTCTTATCGTGCACGTGGACAGCTAACGTCCCAGGCGAACACCTGTGGCGAATCAAATTTCACGTCAACTTGCATTTTGTCACGTACGAAGCAAAACAGGATGTGACTTGTTAACAGTTATCGCGCACGTGGACAGCTAACGTCCCAGGCGAACACCTGTGCCGGATCAAATTTCACATGAACTTGCATTTTGTCACGTACGAAGCAAAACAGGATGTCACTGGTTTAGCCTACATGTGGTTTCACAAATGTGTGTGCATGCCTTTCACACTCCCCTGCCACCACGATGATCAGATTATTTCACCTTCAAGCGTCTTGGTCATTTTTTCCATTGCACCTGTTGTCAAGTCAGATCGGAGCCTTCCAATAAGCTCAAATGACCTTCACCTCCTGCTCGTTTGTTTTCGATACTCGCTTCGACCAACATAGAATCAAGTTCTCATCACCGTTTACACGTTAAAGGTAAAATATCAGGAAAAACGCACGCTCGCTCTGTCATACACCGATCCGCCGAAATAGCGATTGATCTATTAAGCATGGTCCTTGTGGTTAGCGACAGGTTCGTTGAAACACACACACACACACACCCAGCCGTATCGTCTCTCTCAACCGCCACGCTTCATGGACATTATAAACAGGCAAAGGAAAAGAAAACGTTATTTCAACATGTATTGCGTTAGGCCCTTTGTGAATTATCTTTTTGGAAAAAAATATCTACCACATTTGAAAGGGGGCGTTAGCCCGAGTCCTAGGACACCTCGTACACGTCTCTAGCGTTATTGGTTCGTGAGATATCGACAAAAATCACGAAAAACACATGTTTACCCCCAAAATCGCGTTTCCCAAATTTTTTAAAATTACAACGAGTGGTCCATAGCAAAGAGGACGTCACCCCGAGTTCTTGGACCCGTCGTACATGCCTCTAACGTTATTGGTTCGTTAAATATCGGCAAAATCACAAAAAGCATGTGTTTACCCCAAAATCGAGTTTCCAATTTTTTTAAAAAATTGCAACGAGCGGTCCATAGCAAAGAGGACGTCAGCCCGAGTCTTTGGACCCGTCGAACATGCCTCTAGCATACTTGGTTCGCGAGATATAGCAAAAAGTTCAAAATCACGGTTTTACCCCAAAAAGACCGTGTTTCCAGATTTTCACCTTTTCGACACCTACATTCCCGTAAATAGCACAACGAGACGAAAAAAACGAATCCAAGCACGCCCTCCTAGCATGGCTCCTTCCATTCCAAGGTCGCAGGGGCTCACCACTTGCTTTTGAAAGCAGCTCCCCCACCATCCCACTACTACACACAATTTTTTTCTCTAGAGACTTGAAATTTATTTTGGGAGTAGAGGGGGTAGGGACCATTAATTTACGTCAAACAATTTTGTTTGTAGAGTTCCTAGTTTCCAAAATATAGAATTTTCAAAATTCGAGTTTTTTCAAAAAAACATAAAAAATAAAAAAGTTTTATTATAGAAAATAAAGGTCATAAAGACCATTCGTTTGAGCCATGGAACAACGTTCTACCATGTTTGGTTTTCAAACTATCACCAACTTTCGAAAACAAAAATTTTCAAAAAAAAATTCAAAAATATAACAAGTAGTCCATAGCAAAGAGGACGTCAGCCCGAGTCCAACAATACCTCATTTGTCAAAATCGGACCACGCGTTCGAGATATATTTAACATGGCTGAGGCTTAGTAGTGGTAAGAGGAGGGTTCTAGAGTGGCTTGGAACTGTCATTACTCCACTACTCGGTTGGAATATCCTACGAGAAAAATTATAACTAGAAGTTCTCAGATATAATAGCACGCGTGGGAGGAAAACGTATCATTCATAATCATTTACCATTCCTTTTCACGGCTGCAGACTTGATTTTATAAGTATTTTATGAACATTCTAGTAATTTCAATGTTGCAAGCGCTTCGTTTTCACCAAGTAATAATACTGGAGCAAGTATGGTTATTAAAAGGACAGATGGTGAGCAGACCTCTCTTGCCTGGGCAGTTGTTATATTTCTATATTTCTTGTTGATGGGCTTCTGGTTCAGTTCCATTCCTGGAGTCATAATGATTTCATAATTTCTGGTATGCATCGTGGATAACTTCAGACATTGCTTTTGTGGAAAATTGGGCTTAAATGAGGACCCCATGATTCAATGTGATGGTTGTCAAAAATGGTTTCATGCCTCTTGTGTCCACCTCTCCAGTCTGCAAATCGAAATCTTAGGCACAAATAATGACTCTTGGCATTGCTGTGACTGCATCCTTCAAGGGTCAACGCAACAAAATCAGCCCAACATTCTATCATCGACTAATTGGATTTCCTGCCCGAGATGTACCAATCAGAACCCCGAAAAACTATACAAAGGCATTAGTGGGCTTAAAATTCATTACTCTCGAAAGCATAAAGAATATATCTCCGAAGTTCATCCCCCAACAACAGCTGTCGATAATGTGAAGGAATTTTCGCAGCAATTAGCAAGGATGAAAAGGGACATAAGGGTTTTGAAACGCATTCCAAAAGCAGCTCGTATGGTGGTAGCATTCCGTCTTTCCCACCTTATGGACGAATGCCAAAGGAAGAATTCATTTGATTCTTGGAAGGATATACTGACATTTTGCTACGTAGCTTTACAAGTCCCTGAAAAGAAATCAAAGAATCTAGTCCAATTTATCAAGAAAAATGTTTCTCATCCTCCGATCAACTTGTCTCAGCGTGGTCCTCAAAGAAAAACTCAAAAGCCTCAAACTTCTTTATCACGGAGAGTGAAATCTAAAATGGCAGAAGGAGACATACGTGGAGCCGTGAAGCTCCTTTCATCCTCATATAAGCTTGCACCTGAAAACGAGGATACGTTTTTACATCTTAAGGATAAACATCCTGAACCAAGAAGAGCACTTATTTTTCCCGATCCTCCTAATGAAGAAAACAAGTTCACAGTATCAGAAGAAGATGTGGTGGTAATTCTCAGCAAATTCCGAAATGGGTCTGCCGGTGGTATTGATGGTTTACGCCCACAACACCTCAAAGACCTAACTGCAAAGGGTAATGGTGTGGCCGGAAAAAAATTACTAACTTCTTTAATATCCCTCTGCAATTTTATGCTATCGGGTCAGGTGAATTCGAATATCCTTCCAATCCTATATGGGGCGAGTCTGTGTGGACTGAACAAGGAGGGTGTCGGGCTCCGCCCAATTGCAATTGGTTGCACTCTAAGGAGGTTAACAGCAAGTCTAGCATGTAATTATGTTCGTGAAGAATTGGCAGAATACTTCAACCCTATCCAACTTGGCTTTGGCACGAAGGGTTCCTATGAAGCTGCAATCCATTCTGCTCGAGCTTTTGTGAACAAAAATGTCGGAACCGACAATATTGTACTTAAGATTGACTTCAGAAATGCGTTTAATAGTGTTGATCGAGATGTTTTGCTGACACGTTTCAAAGATAAAGCCCCTTCACTTTACAACTTCTTCTGGCAATGCTATCGAGAACCATCTTATCTAGTTTTTGGAGACAAGATTATCCTTTCTCAATCTGTTCTCCAACAAGGTGACCCTGGAGGGTCCTTAGGCTTTTGCCTGGTCATTCAGCCAATTTTGGAGAAGCTTTCATCTGAACTGAACATTTGGTATTTGGATGATGGCTCGCTGCTAGGGGATCCGACTGTCGTTCTAGATGATTTTTCCTCGATTATTGCGGAATATAAATCACTTGGTCTTGACATCAACCCCAGCAAATGTGAGTTGTTCATCTGCGGTGACAATAAAGATGAGATTTTTTTCTCGTTTCAACGAGTTATCTCCAGGCATTGAAGTGGTTCCGTCTCTAACTTTGCTGAAGGCTCCAGTCACTGAAGGCGCCATTGAACCCTCCTTATCCAGAAAATTTGACGAGTTAGCTCTTCTGCTTGGGCGTCTGAAAGATTTGAAGTTTCACATTGCTTACATTCTCCTAAAAAACTGTTTCCTTGTTCCTAAGCTCATATATTTGCTTAGAAGTACTCCTCTATGGAAGATTAGACCGTCGATACAGAGAATGGATGATTTTGTGAAAAGCACACTAGAGTCAACTCTTAATAAAAATTTAAATGATAGATCTTGGACAATAGCCTCACTCCCTGTTCGTTACGGTGTAATCGGAATAAGGAAAATAGAAGATTTAATGCTTCCAGCTTTCATGTCATCGGTGAATAGTGTTTTCTCTCTCGTCCAGTCAATGTTTCCAGTTATTTCGGACATTGAGGAAATCACTTTTTACGCTGAGGCCTTGGAATTATGGAACTACCAGTTTAACGATCCATCTATCCCTTCAGCTCCTGCGTTCCAACGTAATTGGGACGGTCTCGTTTGCAAAAAAATAATGGACAACTTGGAATTTCACTCAGATGAGGAAAAGGCTATTCATTTGGCTAGTTTGAAGAAATAATCGAATTCATGGTTAAATGCCATCCCATCGAGAACAATAGGGACATTACTGGACAACAATAGTTTTAGGATTTCGATGTCTCTCCGCCTTGGATCAACGCTTTGTAAACCTCATACTTGTGTATGTGGTGAGGTCATTTCCGCCCGTGGTACACACGGTCTCTCTTGTAAAAGGAGTGCTGGTCGACATTCTCATCATTTCTCTATAAATGAAACGCTCCGGAGGGCTTTCGCTACTGCAAAATTCCCGTCAATTCTTGAACCATCTGGAATTTGAAGAGACGACGTCGCCGCCCTGATGGGATGACCATAATTCCGTGGTCGAATGGCAAATGCCTAGTCTGGTATGCAACGTGCTCAGATACGTTGGCTCCTTCCTATATTTCATCATCGTCAAAGGAAGCAGGATCTGTAGCTGAGATCGCTGTCACTCGGAAGAAAAAAATATAGGAAGATCATGGAGGACTATATTTTCGTGGCCTTTTCCGTGGAGACAATGGGTCCTTGGAGTGAGGACGCAATAAATCTAGTACACAAGCTAGGAAGAGTAATAGGTGGAGTCTGGTGATCCTCGTTCCAAGACCTATTTGATGCAGAGAATCGGCATAGCGATTCAAAAGGGAAACGCAGCCGGTGTAATTGGGACTATTCCACATAACACTAGTATGGACGAAATATTTTATTTGTTATAGGGTAGTTAATTTAATACAGATGTTTTATTTCAAGATTGTATTGAACTGGCAGATTTATGTAAAATGTGCCTGTTTTTGTAGCTGTAGAAATAAAATTTTGCATAAGGAGTAAATGTAGCCTATTAGTGTGTGTATTTATAATTGAGGCGGGGATTGGAATGGAGTCGGCCGAGACCGTAAATTAGGAACCATCCAGGCATTTGCATGGAGTAGAAATGGGAAACCACGGATAACCACTTCTAGAATGGCCTCTTCTCACGTTTGTCTCACAAGGCTGAGTGTACCCCATTCCAGTCCTCAGACCAGAATTAAACTTCTTGGAAGAGCAGGGAATCGAACACTGATCTCCGTAATAGGTGTTGTTCCCTAACTCTGAAGGAACTTACATGTGATTAGCAGTGTAATAAGTGTAATAATATTAATGTAATGCCATTTCTTTCAGGTTTAGGGAACAATGCCCATTACAAGTTGTGTACAATCATGTTGACCGATTGAAAATCATTTAAATTTCATTTAGATGGGATACGTTAATCTCTACCAAATCACTAGTTGAAATAGCCCAGTGACCTTGTCAGTGCGGGGAAACAGCAAGGGACATCTAAAACTTCCTTCATGCGCACACGTGTAGACTGTGAATTCATTAATTCGGATCGGGTGTTAACATTTAATCGTTTCTGAATGAGCTAAGCACTATAATTGTTTCTGAACACCAGATATAGCTGCAGGCCCCGAGACCTTGCATGCTCCGTCCCCCAGACATCAATCATAACAGCGGTGACGGTGGCCACCGAGGAACACCAGGCTAATACGCTAGTTGGTGGACCAACACTTCCAGCTATAAGCAAACTATCGTGCGAGTACTTTACTAGTTTTTAAATGGTGGCCATAGAGATTGTGACACCCATTAATTACAGTTGGCTACACTGATATGGACAAAAATTACAAACCTCCGATATTGGTTGTGAGTATCGAATTCATACAAAGTTTCATTAAATTAAGAATATTATTAATAGTGTAATAGCCATTGGATCTGCCCCTTAGTTGGATGACCATTTGTAATAGCTCGTTACTACAATATTTAAGATCACCCCACTGTTGGGTGTTATTTGTATGGTTTGACAGGGTATCCCATATATTTATTATATAGGAGATATCTATGCATGTTGCCTTGGCTTAACTGGTGGAGCACTTGAATCTAATCTGCAGGTGTGAGGCGATATTTCACTTGTCAGAACAGCTGTCCGTTAAAAAATGAATTAGATAATGTTTACTTCTTAAAATTCTGATTTATATACACAATCCCCTTGTGGCAGAAACCCAACTTTCCACCATTCTTCTCGTGAGAGGAAGTCAATGTTATCAAACTTGGTCACTCACCCCAAAGCTGTCTTGGAACTCTCGTAGTACGGTAAATTTCTTAAATTATCCCACAGATGTAGACGACTAATTAGTGAAGCGTTTCCCTGGTAACTTAATCGAATGATGTAGGGCGATTGAGATGTTATAACTTGATCTAATGTACAAGTTCTCCTTTTAGAAATATTACAGACTGGTAACTTTACTGAGGTGCTTGCGACACAGACTGTCGTAACTTTTCATATTGTAGACACCGACAGCAGTGGCTACGCTCGCTGAAGCGCAGCGTTAGGTCATGGGGCAAAGCTCTCTGCTGACTCGGTAGACGCATGGGTTCAAACCCCACCGTCGGCCGTCCTTGAAATGGTGTTCCGTGGTTTCCCCCATTTTCAACACCAGGCAAATGCTGGGACGGTACCTTCTGACTGGCCGCGGCCGCTTCCTTCCACATCCTTATCCAGTTTCATTCATCTTCATCATTCCATCTCTCATCCCGGCGCGCAGGATGACTAGAAAGACCGGCACTTGGCCTCTCAAGAGGCCACACGACAAAAACAAATATTGTAGACTAACATCTAGGTTATCGGCCCCTAATGATCTGGGTGATAGCGAAAATGAGAATGAAATGGAAACCAGAACGAAAATTATGTGAGACGGAAAATACGTACAAAGAGAAACTCAGATGGAAACAACTCACAATATGGTCTTACAAAAGGGAATTTAGAACGAAAAGATTCACAAAAAGAATAGATTTAAGAAGACCCACAAAACGTAGGCTAGATTCAAAATACGTACAAAATGCAATGTAGCGTCGAAATACTTACAAAAGGCATCTGAAATTCAAAATACTTACAAAATGCAAATGAGATCGAAAATACGTACAAAATGCAATTGAGGTTCAAAATACTTACAAAATGCAATTGAGGTTCAAAATACTTACAAAATGCAATTGAGGTTCAAAATACTTACAAAATGCAATTGAAATTGAAAATACACAATGCAATTCAGATTTAAATATCCCAGTTCCAATCCAAATTATTCACAAAGTGCAATTGAAATTCAAAATACTTACAAAATGCAATTGAAATTGAAAATGCTTACAAAATGTACGGTAGATTCAAACGACTCATATGGATTGACAATACTTACAAAATGCAGTTTAGATTGAAAATACTTGACAAAGTGTAATTTAGATTCAAAATACCCACAAAATGCAATTGAGAATCAAAATATGTGCAAAATGCCCACCAAACAAAATGCAATTTAGATTCAAAATTCGTGCGAAATGCGGTTTTGGTTGAAAATACTTACAAAATGCAATTGAAATTCAAAATACTCACTAAAAGGCCCGTCCACCTGCATTGAAGGACTTACTAAAAAGCAATTTAGATTGTCAATCTTTACAAAATGCAATTGAGGTTGAAAACAATCGCGAGATGTAATTTAGATCGAAAAAACTTACAAAATGCAACGTAGATTAAAAATGCCTTAAAGAATCGCTAAAAGGGAATTAAGATACACGGTGAACCAAGTAACAAAAACAGTGCGGGAATCTTAAAGAGAAAAGGAAATAAAAGGAAAAGAGGAGAGGAGAAGAGAGGAGAGGGGAGAGAGGAGAGGGTCCGCCCTAAAGGTAAGGGACAAAAGGGGAAAACGGACCCAGCTCAGGAATCCCTCGGGGTCGCCTACTCCCGAACTCACCAGCCGTGAGCCCCTGAGGGTGTAGCATTATCTAGGGTGCACCAGAAGTGGTGGGGCTACATACACCCTGCCTCCTTAAGGGCCTTGGGCACAAGGCATGAGGTAAAAGGAAAAGAAAAAGAAGGCTGACCCCTCACAGAAGGAGGGTATCAGGAAAGATGAGACAAGGGCCAATTAAGGCGGGAAAGTGAAAGACTCCCTAGGCCTCGGATAAACTAATACCGTCGGGGTCGGAAGAGAACAAGAGGTGACCAAGGGAGGTCGACAGGAAAAAAGACGGAGAGGAGCCCGGTACAAGTAAGAGGAAGCAATGCCGGACTCAGCTGGGGTCCCGTGGTCGCCAACCCACGTCCCACTAGATGTGAGCCCCTGGGGGAAAGTAGTGTCTGAAGTGTCTGTTCACAACATCTCTCAACCTTTATACGGTCAGAATCAGCTCGCGTGCCCCAGCTAAGATTCGCGGGCAACCTTATGCGCGCAACTAAAGTTCAATCAGGTGTAAGCATCATCTTCTTCGCACCGTCCTGAGACGAACGATGTTTAATAAATAGCGCCAATTTCTCGTCGAACATTTCCGAGCCTGGGTTAAGTAAAATTGCGCACTTTTCTACACGAAGGTAGATTTTAGCGCGCAATACAGAGGTCGTGGGCTTCATAGCCCGCTTTCGTTTATAAAATAACTCATGAGGAAATATTTAAGCTTTCCGTCTTTCTGTCGCTTTTTAGCCTACTTTCGATTTTTGCAAAAAAATGAAAGTAGACTTATGAGATCTACACAGGGCCAAAAATTGTGTGTCTGTCTGTGTGTGAGTCTGTGGGTGTGTGTGTGTGTGTGTGTGTGTGTGTGTAGGTGTGTGGGTGTGGGTGTGGGTGTGGGTGTGTGTGTGTGTGTGTGTGTGTGTGTGTGTGTACTCTGAATGTATGTCTCCCCTATCAATTCGAACACAGAGAAACCGAATTGAACGAAATTTGGTACAGAGGTAGCACTAGCAAAGGGCACATCAGTGTCATGTTTTATATCGCCGCCATCTTCACGGAAACGTAATGGCGGCCACCCATATGTTCAAAGCTTAAATCAAATTACGACTAACCTAATCATCCGATCTCTACCAAATTTTGCAACATTATACCTTTATGTATGAAGGATCTTTTTACCAAACTTCAAGGTCATCAGCCCTTATAATTTGTGGATGGTGGCCATGTATGTGTGCAAATCGATTCCCTCTATCAATTCAAAAAAGTCCTCTCGGCACGCCGGAAGGCGGAGGTAGATTTCACCGGGCAAACTTGGGGATAGGCGAAAATAGGCAGTATATGCAGGTTTTCGTAGAAAGTACAGACCTCATTTACTGCGAGAAAGTTTTTTATAATTGGAGCTTAATTAACTTTGTTTTTCATCATTTTATGCATATCATAAACATTTTATTGTCTTATGGGGACGGTAACCTTCTTGTCATTTGGGGTCCATTTTTAAACTTGTGGTCACACTGTCCTGATGCAAGGTTTCGACACTGATGTGTAACTATCTAACTGTCTGATATTTCTTCACGCAAAACTTTATCTCCCGCAGAGATTTTGGTTGGTTCCTCAGTTTCGGGGCTGCGACAACGCGGTCATGTAACCCCGTGTACTTTGGGTGAGTGTAGAATCTGTCTGATAAACGGTGTGAATTGTGATGGCTGTATTAGTATGTAATTCAGGTAAGGACTGAAAACGGTCAATTTCAAGCAGTAGTTCCTAATGTTGCTACCAAATACTACCATCAACGACACCTAGCTGTGAACATGGCTACTAGATGCCACCGCAACCAGCAACTCGCAACGAACGTTGGAACTTCCCCTCCAAAGGAAAGCATGCTGAGGGATTTTTAGTGCTCTTAGAAAATCCGACGACTTCGGCCAGCTTTGAACCCGCGACCTTGGGCATGGAAGTCCAGCATGCTACCAGTTAAGTCACCGAAGCCGCTTCACACTTAGTCAGTTGGAAAACTGAATGTGATCTCGTGCGAGTGCGTTGTCATGGCAACGTCTGATGGCTCATCCCTCATCAATTTAGTAGTGTTGTCATGGCAACCTCTGATGGCTCTTGGCATTTTCTTATAATTCCGAAATTATTTTTCTCATCCCTTGGCGTAATGGTGGGTCATATAAAAAATTCTTTCAGACAAAAGTTGTAGGTAATTATTAGGGGAATATTGTCCATTGTGTACGGTTTTAATATTGTGCCTATTAAGAGAGATATGATTAATGTTTCCCGAAAAACCCACTTTTTCTCACCCCTTTGGTCAATGGTTGGTGCTATCAAAAAACTTTTCAAACATAAATTATTGGGCCTTATCCGACACATAGTATGAACTTTGAATGGATTCGATATTTCAAATATTAAGAGAGTTATAGCGATATTTCACTTTTTCGAAAAAAGCCCCCCATTTTCACCCCACCCCCCTCGACCGATTGTGCCCATTTACGAACTCGACCGAGATTTTATAGGGATACATATTATGTAAAAATGTCAAAGTGATTGGTGCAAAATTGCGGTAGTTATCGTGTCCACAAGAAAGTGATATATATATATATATATATATATATATATATATATATATATATAGATAGATAGATAGATAGATAGATAGATACATATTGAACCCTTGCAAAGAAGCATATGAGACTCAGATTCGGGGCGTAACAGGTCATATTCGTAAGTTGCTGTCAGGGCGCTTCATTAACTTGCAGGGTAACATATAACAAAATAACATGCAGGAAAGAGTGAAGCCAGGGTTAAAACAACTGAATTTAATAACAAATCACCATATTTACACATAAACAATTAACAACAAAAACTCCCAACTGACTCCCGCTTAATAAAAATGCCAAAAACTTAGGCGATATCTCTGGAGAGATTAATTACCTGGACCAAGCGTCCCTAAATAAAGATACAAAAAGTGACCATATAAGTGCGTACGCCGTTCTACATGCACCACGTTGTGTACTTTGAATGCGTGATTCGTTATCATCCAGCATGACCCTTCAAACAACGAATCCGCATTTCCTAGAGCTAGACCGACACGAGGGAACACAACTACAATACTTAAATTAAACCGACACTTCCTAAATCTACTATAAACAAACACAAAATTTCCGTGTGAAATTGGACTTGAATTGCCGTAGCAATATTTACTGCCTAAAAAAAACTTAGGACTTCTCACACAAATCAACACAAGTACATTAACACGTGACCAATAGAAAAATACTCAAATGACCGCTGTCAAAATTTACAAATACTCTACCACTACACCACACGGGTGTGACAAACAAAATTACATGAAATCGAGTCATCAACAAAGCAATAGGCAAACAGCCAACATTTACGTTAATCACAATATTCTTATCCATACAAGGTACAACAATCCGTTACACACATGGCGAACTCCCCAATTAATTATGGCTTAAAAATTAGCCATCGCAATGAACAGGTTTGCTACATGAAAGCTTACAGGGTTCAGTCGGTCAAAAAGGACTGCCTATCAAAATAAGTCACAGGCAAAACGGGCGGTTTGTGGAACTCTGCATGTCTGTCAACCCACGTGTCAATAACCTCGACCTCCCAGAGCATGGGGTCGAACCTCGAAGAAATGTGCCCCAAAGCACAATAATACGTGTGTGTCAGAAAAACATATGGACAAGAATCAGCAGTCTCCCAAGAGCACTCTGTCTTTCCATCTAAAATACAACAGCAGCAAAAATATATAAGGGCGGTAGGACAACTACCCCCTCCTCACGTAGAATCAACACACACAAGACACATCAACACACACTGAATCACACGTATGGGTTGTGACAGACCCTGAAATAAAAGACACAAATAATATCCACATGCTGGCGCCATCGTTCTATGCCGTGACTAGTCACCTGAAAAGGACTCAAGAAAAATCTATCAAAATTAGAACGAAGGTGTTCTACAATTACTTTTAAGTTGGTGCACTCGGCTACCCTAACATGAATAATAACCTGTTCAGCAAAATGTTTTACAATCATTTCCTCCCATTCCTATTTCAAAATATTAACGTTAATAAAGCACCATTTATCGAATGTAACGGGTTCCGCAATTGCAAGGATAACAATCACGCACGCACGCCGCGTACATTACACATGACTCAAGAAAAATCAAAATATCAACAAACACTTTGGCCACGCGCCAACGGACATTTAAACATATAGTGTCGGTACAAGAAGAACAGCTAAAAACAAGAAAGAAAAACATGACTATTTACAAAGTTCCCCGGCCAAATCTAACTACATAATTGAAATAATCCAATTTGAGTACATCACCGTTTCTGCATGTAGGACTAAGGACATCCTTCTCAACCCATTGCCCTATGGACAATTTAGCACTTCATAGTAGTCGTCTGCGTTGATTTCTTGAAGCTCATCCCAACTTCAAACCACGTGCTGATCATCTTGGTCTCGACTCCTTGGCAGAAAAGTTCAATGTTAAATATTTGCCTATCTATAATCGCTTGCGGGCTACTCAGTTCACCCACAATTGTCCTACTGCGATTAATAGCGAAGACTGGCCCTAATTATATCGCACATACGCACTATAAAAACACACATACAATACACACAATTTATACATAAAATATACATCTCGAGTCCGCGCCACTGGCTCGTTAACAAGTTCAAAATCCTGGCTGCACCAGCAGTCGCTATCTCGTCCGGTATTTCCGTTCCGTCTTATGGACTTCGGTTCTGGTAAGCGCTAATTAGGGTGATACGATACTTCCCCCTTAAAGTTGAACTCGTCGTCTTTAAAAGAATGTTACAGTTTACCACGCTCTGGCGTGATCACACAACGTAGTTGATTTTAGAACAGAATGTATTATAACTTTTAAAATTCGATACTGCAAACGCTGCGACTTTAGCTCCCCAGAGCTCAGAAAATAAATTTAGCTTCACTGATTTTAGAGCGTAAAAATCGCATTTTCAAACTAGCGTGGAGTATACCTCTGAAGGCTCCACACAATAATACTTAGATAAATTCGAGCGTCAAAATCACACTTCAAACTGGCGTGGAGTATGCCTCTGAAGGCTCCACAACTGAGTACTCAGATTAGCGTCAGGCCAGACTATTTATGAGAAACTGACAAGGGCGGTGGAGTGGGGCGGAGTCGGATAAAAACTTCCAGAGTTTTTGTCTCACAAAGATGGGGCTAGTGTCATTCTTCTCCAAATAAATCCAACGTCTCAAATTACTCGAGCGGAGATTAATCCGTTCGGCGGTTCCTTGGATACACACTTCCGCGCGCTTTTTACTACTGACGCCGTCCACCTCGTGGTCACGGCTTGGTCTCTTGCGATTGGCTAATTTAATCGTATGTTCGTTGAGAGGACCTCGTGATTCTTCCTTTATGTCTCCAATTTTGGTACAGTAGTTGCACAATTTGGCCTTGAACTCGACTAATTCTGGCCGTCCCCAGGAATAGCTACCAACTCAGCTTCTGTTGCAACCATTACGAAATGCTGGCCTCCCTAATATCCAAGTCGACTTCCTTATGTGCTGCCTGGGCCGTAGTAATAATAATAATAAATATGAATACTTATTTATCGAAGATCAATAAGGGTTCAATATATACATAAATTATATATAAACTTTTGAACTGACGGTGTTTTTGGGGTCTAGGGGATGTGAAACGCGAAGATATGTCGAAATTTTCCGGAAGTCGAAACATGGTACCCATTGCAATAGCTTTCTAATGTAATATACCTAAAACAGCGGTAATATCCTCTTGTGATTTGTTCTTATTTTTCTGTTACAATCAGGAATCTAATACATTTTTATAGCCTTTTCGATTGCCATAAGGGCATTCTAAAAGTGCTTGAATCGTACACATTAAACTTTCAAAGTTACAATTATTTTACAAGTATCGTTACAAAATTCAAATTTCTTAATCGTAAGCACACTTCTTTTAAAAAATCTTCGAAAGATTTTAGTGCTTTAACAAGTTCGAAACATGTACACTATTGTTCGTGAATTGCAAACTTCTTATTACTAGATCTAAGACCTTGGCATTTTACGATAACTAAACTGTTGTTCTTAACTCAAACTAAAATTAAAACTTAAGTATTGTTATTCAGTTCACCGTTTACAAATTGTTAAATAAAGTTTTTTTTTCCTTTGTTCTTTATCTTTCTCAGTAGAATCACCATTAGGCAGGACCTTCTCTTCCCTGATTCTTCCTCTAAGCTTAAGCCCTCTTTAAGAAAAAGTATAATTTCTAAATCAATAAAGTATTTACTACTTTTGCATTTAAACTAAAACTTCAAGTAACAACGATTTTAAAGTTTCTCTTGTTTTTCATAGCCAATTCTAGCTAGCTCCGCAAGCTTCCTACTTGTAGAGATTTTCTCTCTGACTTATTGTTTGTTCTCAAAATTTAAGTTTTGTTTGAGTTAAGTTTGAGGTCTTCCTCTTTTCTAAACTTTTATTCGGCATCTTGCTGGGTAAAAGCTTAGTTTTCCTAAAGTGCAACAATTGGTATTCGTATAAGATTTTCACAATAAACAATAACAACATCGCTCAAATCGTTAAAGAAACTTTGTATCTTCCCTCTCTGGGAGCATTCGGTCTGATTGCCAGGGATCCAACAGTGCCCAGAAATCAAATTATTATACCAAATTCAAATCCGTCCAGAATTCTTGAATGCCGGAAGGCGGAGGTAGATTTCGCCAGATAAACTTGCGGATAGGCGAAAATAGGCAGAATATGCAAGTTTTCGTAGAAGGATCAGACCTCATTTATTGCGAGGAAGTATTTTATTGGAGATTAATTAACTTTGTTTTTCGTCATTTTATGCATATTTTAAACATTTTATTGTCTTATGATGACGGTAACCTTCTTGTCATTTGGGGTCCATTTTTATACTTGTGGTCACACTTTCCTTATACAAGGTTTCGCACTGATGTGTAACTATGTAACGGTCTGTTACTTCTTCACGCAAAATTTTATCTCCCGCAGAGATTTTGGTTGGTTCCTCAGTTTAGGGTCTGCGACAACGCGGTCATGTAACCCCGTGTACTTTGGGTGAGTGTAGAATCTGTCTGATAAACGGTGTGAATTGTGATGGCTGTATTAGTCTGTAATTCAGGTAAGGACTGCAGACGGTCAATTTCGAGCAGTAGTTACTAATGTTGCTACCAGATACTACCGTCAACGACACCTAGCTGTGAACTTGGCTACTAGATGCCACCACAACCATCAACTCGCAACGAACGTTGGAACTTCCCCTCCAAAGGAAAGCATACTGAGGGATTTTAGCGCTCTTAGAAAATCCGACGACTTTGGCCGGCTTTGAACCCGCGACCTTGGGCATAGAAGTTCAGCATGCTACCAGTTACGTCACCGAAGCCGCTTCACACTTAGTCAGATGGAAATCTGAATCTGATCTCGTGCGAGTGCGTTGTCAGGGCAACGCCTGATGGCTCATCCCTCATCAATTTAGTAGTTTTGCCATGGCAACCACTAATAGCTCTTGGCATTTTCTTATAATTCCGAAAAAAAAATCTCATCCCTTGGCGTAATGGTGCGTCATATCAAAAATTCTTTCAGACAAAAGTTTTAGGTAATTATTAGGGGAAAATTGTCCATTTTGTACGGTTTTGATATTGTGCCTATTAAGAGAGATATGATTAATGTTTCCCGAAAAACCCACATTTTCCCACCCCTTTGGTCAATGGTTGGTGTTATAAAAAACTCTTCATACATACATTTTTGGGCTTTATCCGACACATAGTATGAACTTAGAACGGATTCGATATTTCACATATTAAGAGAGTTATAGCAATATTTCACTTTTTCGAAAAAAAAAGCCCCCCATTTTCACCCCCTTCGACCGATTTAGCCCATTAACGAAATAACCGAGATTTTATAGGTATACATATTCGGTAAAAAATGCAAAGTGATTGGTGCAAAATTACGGCAAGTTATCGTGTCCACAAGAAACGGATATACATATATATACTGAACCTTTGCAAAGAAGCATATGAGACTCAGTTTCGGGGGGTGTAACAGTCCATTTCGTTAAGTTGTTGTTAAGCGCTTCTTATAACATGCAGGGTAACATATAACAAAATAACATGCAGGAAAAAGTGAATACCAGGCTTAAAATAAATGAATTTAATAACAGATCAACTATTTACAATAAAACAAAACAAACAAGGTCTCCCAAATGACTCCCACTTGAATTAATAAACTGCCAAACTTAGGCCTAACCTCAGGAGAGATCGTAAATATCTGGACCAAGTGTCCCAAATTGCTACAATGACAGTGTGCGTGTGCGGCTGTTCTGCATGCGTTACGATGTGTACAAATTAATGCGAGATCCGTTACCATCCAGTACACCTTCAGGGGACGAATCTGCATTGTCTAGAGCTAGACAGACACGGGGAACCTACTAAACACTAATTAAATTAATCCGACACTTCCTATAATAAATAAAACAACAAATAATTTCCGCATGAAATTGGAATCAAAGAACTGCCGTAGCAAACAACATTAACGCCTAAAATTAGGACTTTTCAAAAATCAACACAAGTAAATTAACACGTGACCAAACAAGAAAAATAATACACATATGGCCGCTTGCCATTTTTACCAGAAAAATACAAAATACACCCAGTTGTGTCACAACAAACAAATCTAACATGAAAAGAGTCATAGAAATCACTAGGCTCAAAGCCAACATTTACATCATAAAACAATATTTCATTCATACGATATGCGGTAATTCGTAACGGACATGGCGAACTCCCAATTAATTATGGTCCAATGACCATCAAAGAACAGGTTTGCTACAGATAGCTTATAGGGGTCAGTCGGTCAGCTGGACTGCCTAAAAGATGAATCACCAGACATAGACGGGCGTGAAGTGGAACCCGCACATCTGTCAACCCACGTGTCAATAACCTCGACCTGCCATGGCACTGGTTCGAGTCTCGAAGAAGCGTGCTCCCAAAAGCACATAATATACGTGTGTGTGTCAGAATAAAATATCTCAGCATTTCCCAAGGAAATCCAAGAATCAGCACTGGACAAGGTACAGTAGCCTCTGAGAGTGCTCTGCCTTTCCAATAAAATACAACAACAAAATTTGAGGGCGGTATCACATCTACCCCTCATCACGAAGAATCAATACACACACCTGACACAAAACACACACCAGAATCACACGTATGGGTTTGACAGAAACCTGAAATAAATGACATAGAATATTTTCCACCAACATGCGCTCCCAATCTAGTCCGTGACTAAAGAACCTGAAAAGGACTCAAAAAACTCAAAAATATAGAACTAAGGAGTTCTACAGTGACATCTTAATTTGTTGCGCTCGGCAACCCTAGAATGAATAAAAACCTGTTCGTAAAACAACATCTTACAACATTTACCCCCTTTTCCTACAAAAAAAATGAACTTGAATAAAGCACCACTTATCGACCGTGACGAGTTTCGCATTCGCATGGATAAAATCAAATACACACGCCGTGTATACTAAATATGACTCATAAGACAAAATATAATTAAACAAACACTTTGGCCACGTGCCAACGTACATTTAAACATAACAGTGTCGGCACACAAAAATCTAAATACAAAAAAAAAAAACAATGAATAAAATATTTACAACGTTCCCGCGTCTAATCTAACTACATATTGAGTAAATCAATGGTTTGTACATCACCGTTCAGCTTGTAGAACTTAACCTCCATCCCACAGCTTTTACCTACGGGAAATCTACTCGTCCATCGTCGACGTATTGGTAGAGGCGATGCACTTCATTCCATCACACGACCTTTCAGCAGACATCTTAGCGTAGCTTCTTGGAAAGAAAATGTTCAAAGTTATTAGTTTGCCTAGCTAGAATCGCTATGAGCTACTGACTTTCACTCACAATAAATGTCCTAGGCGATTACTTAACGTAGAACTGCCCCTATCTCAGCCTTTGCTTAACACACGCACAATATATCACTCAAAATAATACAAAAATTTACATAAAATTACACTCATCAATCTCAGCGCAACTAGCTTCTAACGAGTCTCAAATATGTCTATCACGTAGCGCTTATCTCGACGAGAGATCTCCACAAGTTTAAGCGTGAACTCTGCTCCCTTGAGCACAAAATAAAATGTTTGTCAAACAGACGTGAAGTACGCTCACTAGAGCTTGATAAATCGTGACGCAAACTAGCGTGAACGTTGCTCACCAGAGCTCAATAAAGTTGTGTCTCAAACAGCTCATCACCGATCAATTTATTTGAAACTGACAGAATGGGGTAGGGTGGGGGAAATTTGCGAAAATAATCTGTAGTTTTTACCTCACAGACTTGGGACTAGTATCAATCTTCTTCTTTTCATCCAAACGTCTCAATGGACTTATGCGGAATTAAATCGTATCGGCGGTTCTTTAGATACGCGTTTTGGCGCCTTTTTCTAGGGTTCGCAATCCACTGCGTGGCTTTGGCTTCCTCTCTCCTGATTTGCGCTGATTCAATCGTGGATCGGTTGGAACTTCACTTCTTACACTCCCATAATGACGCCGATTGAGGTGCGCATTCGTACAGAATTTGTCCTTGAACTCGGCTTTGCCGGTCATCTTCAAGAATAACTACCAAGCTGCTTCTGTTGTAATCGTTGCGACACATTACCTGACTCCCCTTTGTTAATCTCCAACATGTTCTGCCTGGGCATCAGTAATAATAATAATAATAATAATAAAAATCATGAAGACTTATTGATCAGCAAATCAATAAGGGTTCAATACATATATATGCATATTGAACCCTTGCAAAGAAGCTTATGAGACTCAGTTTCGGGGGGTGTGACAGTCTATATCGTAAGTTGTTGTTAAAGCGCTTCATTAACATGCAGGGTAACATACACACATCAAAAAAAGTTTTGCATCACCTCGGTTCCCAGATCTCCGGCATATAGACGTTGACTGTGTATATTGTATCAAAGATACAGTCCCTTTGACTGTTCATAGATGTCACTAAAACTGCTCAAAGATGTAAACAACCATGCATGAGCAGGGCCTATTAGACGGAGGGGGTACGACAGCCGATCAGTTCCAGTCATTCCACCAGGACGAAGGTACGCTGCTCATGTTGTCTGTAGTTCTACCATGCCTAGAAGGTCAATACCGCAGTTCGATCGCGTCCGCATTGTTACTTTGTGTCAAGAAGGGCTCTCAACAAGGGAAGTTTCCAGGCGTCTCAGAGTGAACCAAAGCGATGTTGTTCGGACATGGAGGAGATACAGAGATACAGGAACTGTCGATGACAGGCCTCACTCAGGCCGCCCAAGGGCTACTACTGTAGTGGATGACCGCTACTTACGGATTGCCGCTCGGAGGAACCCTGACAGCAATGCCACCATGTTGAATAATGCGTTTCGTTCAGCCACAGGACGTCGTGTTTCAACTCAAACTGTGCGCAATAGGCTGCATGATGCGCAACTTCACTCCCGACGTCCATGGCGAGGTCCAGCTTTGCAACCCCGACACCATGCAGCGCGGTACAGATGGGCCCAACAACATGCTGAATGGACCCCACAGAATTGGCATCACGTTCTCTTCACCGATGAGTGTCGCATATGCCTTCAACCAGACAATCGTCGGAGACGTGTTTGGAGGCACCCTGGTCAGGCTGAACGTCTTAGACACACTGTCCAGCGAGTGCAGCAAGGTGGTGGTTCCCTGATGTTTTGGGGTGGCATTATGTGGGGCCGACGTACGCCACTGGTGGTCATGGAAGGCTCCGAAACGGCTTTACGATACCTGAATGACATCCTCCGACCCATAGTGCACCCATATCGGCAGAATATTGGAGAGGCATTTGTCTTCATGGACGACAATTCTCGACCTCATCGTGCACATCTTGTGAATGCGTTCCTTCAAGATAACGACATCGCTCGACTACAGTGGCCAGCATGTTCGCCAGACATGAACCCTATCGAACATGCCTGGGATATGTTGAAAAGGGCTGTTTATGGACGTCTTGACCCACCAACCACTCTGAGAGATTTACGCCGAATTGTCGTTGAGGAGTGGGACAATTTGGACCAACAGTGTCTTGATGAACTTGTGGATAGTATGCCACGACGAATACAGGCATGCATCAATGCAAGAGGACGTGCTACTGGGTATTAGAGGTAGTGGTGTGTACTGCAATCTGGACCACAAATGCTGAAAGTCTAGCTGTATGATGGTACAACATGCAATGTGTGGGTCTCATGAGCAATAAAACGAGCTGAAATGTTGTTTGTGTTGATCTCTATTCCCTTTGTATTTAAAGGTTCCGGAACTCTTGGAACCGAGGTGATGCAAAACTTTTTTTGATGTGTGTATAACAAAATAACATGCAGGAAAAAGTGAAGCCAGGGTTAAAACAAATGAATTTAATAACAAATCACCTAATTATACAAAAGAATTAACAAAACAAACTCCCAAATTACTCCCACTGAAATAATTAAAATACGCCAAAACTAGGCCAAATCTCTGGAGAGATTAAATACACGGACAAAGTGTCCTTAAGAAAATCAACAAAAGTAACAATGTATGCGCGCGTGTCGTTCTGCATGCTTCACGATGTGTACAATCGAATGCATGATTCGTCATCATCCAGAATGAACATTCAGACAACGAATCCACATTGCTTAGAGCTAGACGGACGCGGGGAACAACTATACAACACTTAAAACTAAACCGACACTTCCTATACTGAAAATATACAACACAATAATTTCCGTGTGAAATTGGAATCTAACTGCCGTAGCAAAAACATTACTGCCTAAAAACGTAGGATTTCTCACACAAATCAACACAAGTAAGTTAACACGTGACCAATAACAATACACATATGACCGCCGTCAAATTTACAAGTACACTACCACTACACCACACGGGTGTGACATCCTAAAATTACATGAATTGAGTCATAAACAAATCAATAGGCTCAAAGCCAACATTTACATTATTAACACAAATATTCTATCCATACAACATGCAACAATCCGTCACACACATGGCGAACTCCCCAATTAATCATGGTTCAAAAATAACCATCACAATGAACAGGTTTGCTACATGAAAGCTTAAAGGGGCCAGTCGGACACAGGACTGCCTATCAAAAATAAGTCACCAGGCGAGACGGGCGATTTGTGGAAATCTGCATATCTGTCAACCCACGTGCGTATCGAAGAAGCGTGCCCCAAAGCACAATAATACGTGTGTGTGTGTGTGTCAGAACAAAATATCCCCGCATTTCCACTAGGAAATCCAAGAAAACAGCATAATGGACAAGGAACAGCGGTCTCCCTAGAGCACCCTGCCTTTCCATCAAAATACAACAACAAAAATATGAGGGCGGTAGGACCTCTACCCCTCTTCACGTAGAATCAACACACACACCAGACACAATAACACACACAGAATCACACGTATGGGTTTGACAGACCCTGAAATAAAAAGACATAAATATTTTCCACTTGCTGGCGCCACCGTTCTACGCCGTGACTAATTAACCTGAAAAGGACTCAAAAGAAAGTCTATCAAATTAGAACGAAGGTGTTCTAAAATTACATCTTAAATCGTTGCACTTGGCAACCCTAATATGAATAATAACCTGTTCAGCAAACATCTTACAGTAATTACCTCCCTGTCCTATCACAAATATGAACTTTAATAAAGCACCACTTATCGAATGTAACGGGTTTCACATTTGCATGGATAAACATCACGTACACGCGCCGTGCACATTAAATATGACTCCAAGAAAAAAAATGCAATAACAAACACTTTGGCCACGCGCCAGCGTACATTTAAAACAATTAGTGTCGGTACAAAGAAAAACACTCTAAAACAAGAAAAGACAAAATAAACTATTTACAAAAGTTCCCACGCCAATCTAACTACATAATTGAATAATCAATTGTTGTACGTCACCGTCTCAGCTTGCAGAACATTATGACATCCATCTCAGCCCATTTCCCCTATGGAAAAGTTAGCACTCCATATTCGTCTTCGTTGAAGCGTCGGACATCATCCCAACCCCTGACCACACGTTGGACATCTTGATGTAGTCTCCTTGGAAGAAAAGTTCAATGATATTATAATATGACCTGGCTATAATCGCTTGTGGGTTACTAAATTCGCCCACAAATAGTCCTATGCGATTAATTACGAAGACTTTCCCTAAATATCGCTCACACACGCGCAATACACACATGAAAAAATTACACTTAAAAATATACATGAAATACACACTTCGAGTCCAACGCCACTGGCTCGACAAACAAGTTACAAAGACTGCCTGACTCACAGTCGCTATCTCGCTCGGTAATCTACTGCTCTGCTCTGCTTTGACCTTCACTCGGGTGAGCGCTAATTAGAACGTTTACAAGTCTTGCCCCTAAGAGCTGAAATAGTTGTCTTTAAGATAATATTACAAGTTTCAAATCATCACGCACACTGGCGTGAATTTAGCTCACAAAGCTCATAAAGTAATTGACTTCAAATAATTAAGAGCGTTAAATTTTTGCTGCGCAAACTAGCGTGAGTTTAGCTCATCAGAGCTCACAAATAAAATAACTTCGAATATATCAGAGCGTTAAAAATCGTTATACAAACGGGCGTGAAGATAGCTCACAGAGCTCACGAACAGAAAGACATCGAACAGCTTCACGTCGAACAATTTATTAGAAACTGACAGGGTACGGAAGAGTGGGGTGGATTTAGAAAAAATTTCCAAAGTTTTCATCTCACACAGATGGGACTAGTATCAATCTTCATCAAATAAATCAAACGTCTCATCGCACTCGTGTGGAGATAATTCCGATCGGCGGTTCTTTAGATAATCAATTCCGCGCGCTTTTTACCACTGACGCCATCCATCGCGTGATATTGGCGTGGTCACTCCTGATTGGGTGATTCAATTGTAGGTCGGTTGTAAGTAACTCGTGACCATTCCTTTATGATTCCAATTCTGGTGCAAGTTGTTACACAATTTGGCCTTGAACTCAAGTTTACCAGGCCGTTCTTCAAGAATAGCTACAAGCTCAACCTCTGTGGCAATCATTGCGACACGCTACCTTGCCTTTATTCTCGTCAACTTCCTAAAGTACTGACTGGGCTGCAGTAATAATAATAATAAATTATGAAAACTTATTTATCGTAGATCAATAAGGGTTCAATACTACTTTTGAACTGACGGTGGTTTTGGGGTCTGGGGGATGTGAAACGCGAAGATATGTCGAAATTTTCCGGAAGTCGAAACATGGTACCCATTGCAATAGTTAGCTTTCTAATGAATCTACCTAAAACGGTGAAACCGAATTGAACGAAATTTGGTACAGAGGTAGCGCTAGCAAAGGGCACCTCAGTGTCATGTTTTATATCGCCGCCATCTTGACGGAAACGTAATGGCGGCCACCCAAATGTCCAAAGCTTAAATCAAATTACGACTTAGCTAATCATCCGATCTCTACTAAATTTTGCAACAATATACCTTAATGTGGGAAACATCTTGTGTCCAAACTACAAGGTCATCCGCCTAATAGTTTCAGGATGGTGGATGTATGAATCATGCAAGTATCATAGCCCAACCATAACTTACGATTCAACAAGGCCTGATCTCAACAATTCAGCTTATCGTACATATGGAGGTTTAAACTGTCCTCCAGGAGGAAACCGGTAGGATATTAGCCTGTTATAATAGAATATGTAACCGTAGAAGTGACTTAACAGGTCTGATTGACCATGCCATATGGTTGTGGGTCGTATACAAAATTGCCGCTATTTGTGCTCGTAAATCCATTTATATTCGTAACTGCTTAAGGTTATATCCTTCTAGGAATGTACTGAACAAAATAATACATATTTAGTATCAAATCGTTTTTTTTTTATTAATTGGTTCCATAACTACTCACACGTTATAATGTTAAGCATATATTGTGTGTATTTGCAATCGAAAAGATTATATAATATGCTGTACTCATAAAACCACACATTTCAACACTCGACTAGAGCTATTTAAATTCTTTGTCCTTGATCCGCGGTTTGAGTCTATCGTTGTTATTTTTGTTGTTGATTCATTAGGGGTTTTGCGGCATCATGGCCTTGTAGCCCGGTGTACATGGGTGTGTGTAGAAGTTGCCTGATAACCTGTGCCACTGTGAGGTCAGTAGGCTTACTAGTGTGTGTACTTTTATACGAGGCAGGATTTGGATAAGAAGCTGTTGTTGTTGCTGTTTCATTTGAGATTCATGGACATCATGGTCATTTAGTCCCGTGTACGTGGGTGAGCGTTGAATTTTGTCTCATAACCCGTGTTATTGTGATGGCTGTATTAGTGTGTGTATATATAATTCAGGTGAGGATTCAATCAATCAACGTATAATATCCGTATAGCACGTTGTATTTCTACAAGCTACTACAATCAACATTCAATTATACTCCATGCAGAGGACAAAGAGTTATAACTAAACCCATGCATTTAGGAGAAAGTAGGCTATATGTTCTTTACTGAACATCTTGTTTACTCTCTGTTCTGAATTATATAGGCTATTATACAAAAATATGGAATAAATTGCCAATTCTCGTCAAACTATAAATGTTTGCTAATTAAAATACTTAATATTAACCCTTGATGAGAAATGGAATTATATGGCCCGTGCGATTATTTTTATTATTATTATTATTATTATTATTATTATTATCTATTATCATTAATAATAAACCTGAATGACGTAAAATTGTGTTATATAAAAATGAAATGATCTTTCTTTTTGATGATAATAATAATAATAATTGAATATAAACAAAATACCATGATTATGAGGAGACCCATTGTAGGAAACGTAAGATTTATTACAATAGATTACTGTTACATTAAGAAAAATCCTGGTGGTAACAAGATATTTACAGATATCTCAATTGCTCTCCAAAATGTCTCTGTGTCTCCTGTATACAACAATCATTTTTTTCTTGAAAACTTTTAAACTGTTAGGGAAAGGATCTAAGATTTCTTCGGGCAACTCATTCCATCATTCCATGTTTCAATGCCCCTGTTGATAAAAGAATACTTAGTTAGCTAAGTATTCTTTTATCATCCAATTTAGATTGGAATTTTGAGCTTTGGACCCAATTTTGTAAGCATGATCTCTCCTGCCCATATAATCTGGCTTATGCATTCTGTTTCGTAATTTATTCCAGGCCGGCTTCCCTGTGTATGCTTTGTACATCTCCTGGGGGTGTTCTTTTATGTCTTCTGTTGTGTAGTGATTCCCATCGCAATGCCTTTAACATGTCAGAAACACTGACAGTTTTGGAGAATTTGCCAAGAACGAATCTTGCAGCTTTCCTTTGCACCATATTCAATTTGTTCGTTAGAGTTGATTTGTAGGGCTGATACACACTCATGGCGTATTCTAAAATCAGTATCACAAGACATTTGTAAGCCAATTCTTTGACCTGAACACTGCTCCCCTTCGTGTGTTTCATAACGAAATATAACGATTTGTGTGCCTTATTAGCAACGTTCTTGACGTGCTCATCCCAGTGTAGCCTCTTATTTATGGTAATCCCGAGATAGCTGGATGACTCGACTCGTGGAATAATTTTGTTTTCTATTCTATATATAAATAAATTTTGCCCCATTTCTGCTGTCAGTAACAGACAGGCATTCACTTTTTTCTACACCTAACCTCATGTTATTTCGGATAACCCAAGATTCTATACGTTCCAAGTCTTGTTGTAGGAACGCAGTGTCAACTTGATTTTTGACTTTTTAATATATGACAGTTAGCGTATAGCCTGACGTACGATTTAACAGATTCTGCCAGGTCGTTAACATACTGTATAGAAGAGACAACAATGGCTCAATTAGCCATAGAGATGACAATAAATAGCAAGTCAGAAGAGTGAAAGTTCGAATACCGGCGCCGATAGCGCCTACTTTACTTCTTTCTTTCGTTCTTTCTTTCTTTCTTTCTTTCTTTCTTTCTTTCTTTCTTTCTTTAAAATTCATGATTTTAATTTGATTTTATTTCCTTGACAAACAATATTCAGGATATAAATGGCTTTACGACATACTGTAGCCCTCCGTGGAGAGGTCTGGTTTAAATTTTATAAGTTATTATATCCATCGTGGTTTCTGAGTCGCCAGACTACCAGAATTTTGTCCAGATGAGAATTTTCAACTTGCCAGTAAGTCGACTGACATGGTTTAAGCACCATTAAATGGCAACCAATTGCACCAGGACTCGTTTTTCAGGACGGGTTAGGGAAGGGATTTCGGAATGAAATCGGTCGTGGACCTATTGAAAGAAACGTCCCAGCACTTACCTGGTGGTGAAAATGGGAAACCGTGAAAACCATTTCCAGGACGGCCGAGGAGTAATTCGAACCCACGCTCTCCCAATGCCAGCGAGGCACGCCTTAGCGTTAGCGCTCCCCCTTTTAGACTAGGTAAGTGAGTGCTCTGAGGACTTTGTCCGACTCCCGGCACTGACAGCACCCATCTTCAATGCACTGTTTCCCTGTGCCTTTTCCATACTTGTATCATAAATATGCCATTATGGTACATTTCTTCAATTCCCGGGACATCAATCCTAACTCTATACTTAAATAATTACACCTACACACATACCTACATTCACCACAACACAGTTCCCTGAAAATTCGGCTTGTGTGACTTGACAGACTTACTAAGAAGTTGATGATGGGTTATTTTATCATCTTACAACATCGTGTTCATGTATCCCCATGTATTTGGGTGTGCTTGTGGAATCTGTCTGATAACCTTTGTCATTGTGATGACTAAGGTTCGGGTGTTAAGGAAAAGTCATATTTTTTCCTGAGCTCATTTTACCCGAAATCTCAAAAATAAATTTGAATGACGGGTCCCTGACCACATTTAAAGCAATTTGATGTTGCCTCTAAATGTATATTTCAGCCATTTTTATTGTTTTGGTCATATTTGGTCATTTTTTAGTGATGTAAGGTCATATTTGGTCATAATTTCAGCATTTTTGTTTAAATTTAGGCATCGTTAACAAGGTACGTGTTATCTGCGTCGAGTTTCAAACACAGGATTTCCGAATAGTGTAGTAGATACAGTATATTTCTCTTTCTTTTCCCAGAACAGGCAGATAGCAGGTTTAGAATACCAGACTCCAAGAAGGCGCTGCTGTACGGACGTCTTTTAGCACATCTTTCTGGATAAGTTAGATTCCGACACTGAACGCATGAGGTTACGGAATATGACGATAGTGTGCTTCCGCCTTACAATAGGATGTCACTCCAGTAGATATATTTAGCTCAGAAGCAATTAGCAAACAAGGAAATGCCATGTTATGTCCTTTAGGTAAACCGAGCAAGAACTGCATCTCAAGGATATGATACTGAATGAATGTTGAAAATTTTAATGTTCTGTAGCTCTCTGTTAGTTTGTATGATTAAATTTGTCTGGTGTATTATCGCTGATCACGTTTTGGCACTTAAGACGTTTACTGTATGTTAGTGATACTCTACCTATCCCAAAAATTCATGTCATATTTCATAGTTGATTAGGTCATATTTTATAGTTTTAGGGCATATTTGCTTGCATATTTTCTACTTCTTTAGGTCTAAAACTTCCGAACCCTAGTAATGACTGTCTTGGTGTGTGTATTTGTAATTTAGGCTAGGATTTGGTGGTGGCCTTAAGTAAATGAAACATTCTGGAATTTTCTTGAACTAGGAGTGGTGCTAGGACAGTTGAAGGGGATTAGAATCCATATCTTCTTAATTTTGTCTCACGAGACTAAGTGTACCCCGTTCCAACCCTCAGGCCAGAATTAATTTCCTTGGTAGAGCAACAAATCGAACACAAGATCTCAATGAGTACCTCGTGTCCACGGAAGGTGGTGCCTAATCGAAAAGAGATTAGTTCCATTCTCACCACAGTCTTTCGACAAGTGGTGTTTAGTGGTTACCCCACTCGTATTCCTAGCAAATGCTAGGATAGTACGTAACGTAAGGCCACGGCCGACTCCTCCCCAACCTAGCCTCAATTTTACATATAAATACAGATTTCACAATAACACACGTTATCATAAATATTGAATTCACTACCAAGAGCTAGGAGCTGATCACAACAATACCGGTACCTCAAACCCCAATACAAACAACAATTCTCTACCAAGAATTCACAATAATACTGCACGCCCCTAAACATAACAAAAATAAATTATACGGTAAAAGTTATACAGAAACAAGTTCTCAAGGTTGATGACCAGAATGTCCCAAAATCAAGATTGAAGCAACAACAACTAAGGAATTTCCTCTACCAGCATAACACAGAAGAATACTGTAGTAGCATTACGAGTTCGAGCGCCTAGAAGGATTTGGTTATGCAACACACAATGCAGCCGTGTAAACTGGGTGTCTTGAAGGATGTGGAGTGTTGTCTGGGGAGGAAAGAGTGAATAAGGTCGAGGAGTTGGAAGGCAGCGGTTGTGGCCTATTGTTACGGACCAACCCCGGCATTTGCCTGGAAGGAAGAAGATCATCTTCAAGGTTGATGGTGGGGGGGATTCGAACCTCCTAGCCTCAAGGATGTGCCCGCCTGCCTGCAGCACGCCATGACGACCTCGGCTAAATCACCCGATACCATAGTCCTAATAGCATGTCACAAAATTACTACATATACTCTGGATTTGGCCATTGATACATTGAAATTAACAACCGATAGTATAATCTCGGCTAGTGATGTCATCAAATTGGCTGCTATTATAAAATAGGGATAACGAAAAATTATCTACTGGTATTGCAACATTGTCCAGTGAAATATTGAAAAAAAAATGCAAAATAGCTATTAATACCATGCAATAATCTAATGATAACCTGAATTTGGCAACTGACATTATAAAGTTCTCTAGTTACCAATACTACGAAATAGGAGTGTGTAACTTCAAAATCGGCTGGAGATGCGGCGAAAATTGTTCTTAAGTGGACCAGTCGTAGGACATGGTAGTAGAAAGCAAACATCATTAATATTGTGCAAAATCATGCACTTGTTGTAGAGTACCGGTAACACACTCGCAGGATGCAACTGATTAAATAAGTTAATTTATCCACCCATTTACTTATTTATTTTATTATTTATTTATTCATTTATTTATTCATTTATTCACTTATTTATTTATTAATTCATTTATTAATTCATTTAATTATTTTTATTTATTTATTTATTTATTTATTTATTTATTTACTTATTTATTAATTCATGTATTAATTCATTTATTTTTTATTTATATATTTATTCATTTATTTACTTATTTATTAATTCATTTATTTATTTATTCATTTATTTATTCATTTATGCACTTATTTATTCATTTATTAATTTATTTATTTATTTATTTATTTATTCATTTATTTATTCATTTATTTACTTATTTATTAATTTATTTATTTATTCATTTATTTACTTATTTATTAATTTATTTATTTATTTATTTATTCATTCATTTATTTATTTATTCATTTATTTACTTATTAATTCATTTGTTTGTTTATTTATTTATTTATTTATTTATTCGTTATTTGTTGTGTTGGATTGTTAGCAACAATCATATTATGAACTGGATTGAATCGTGATAAGAATAAGACTACATTAAAGCAATCACAAAAGAAGCCGTGTGTCACAGAAGTATATCGCTACCCATTAGCTGAAGGAACAAAGGACACTCACCGACCAGCTCACCAGCTGGTAGCACCACGGAAATAATGTACAGCAGCTCTTAACAGATTCTGAGCACGATTCTCCTGGGTTTTGTAAGACAATTGAAGTGCACGGAGCGCTATAAATGGAAGCTGGGAGGAGCCAGCTTTATGATTAATGGGAATGTCATGAAAAGCAAACATCTCCAGGGCATCGGGTATTTTGGAGAAGGTCAAAATAATCAATGTAGAAAGAGAAAGAGAGGACAGGTAGTTTGAAAGTTCAAGAACAAGTGGGGACTTAATTTTAATTCTTTCAGCCACCTTCCATGATCTGTCAGAAAAAGAGGCAATGAAATCGAGAATTAACAAGTTAAACTTGGCATACAAATTAACTTGGAACACTTACAACAAGAAGACCATCTCGATCAACAAAAAACTGAGACACTACCAGACAGTGATTCGTCCGGAAGCCATATATGCAGCTGAATATTTGTGTATGACAAAGAAAGGAATGATCAAAAAGGTTGGAGCTAATAGGGAGAAAGATTCTAAGCAAAATATTTGGATCTAAAAGAATAGAAGATGAGTCGTATGGAAAAAAAGGAACCAAGAATTATACTTCAGATTGGATAAAATCTCAGACACCATCCGGAAAAGAAGGGACATATATACAGAATGGATCCAGGTAGATTAACCAACCAGATAATGAAATTCTTCGCGACCAGGAAAACCACAGCTCGCTCGTATCAGGAGGTGAAGAAGGACCTAGAAGAAATGGCAACATCTGAAGCTGAAATCAGCTATAGGGAAGCTCTTCTTCTTGTTCTCCTCAACCTGGCGGTTGGTGGGTAGCATGAATGTATTCGTCCAAAGGTCTTCTATCCTGAGCCCGCTGTTTGATCAGGTGGTACGGACATCTTCCTCCGATGTCATCAAAGAGCTCTACTCTTGGTCGTCCTCTTCCTGCCTTGCCTTCCATTTTCCCTTCAAGCAGTGTGATGCACCATGGTGAATGCCGGAGTAGGTGGCCTATCCAATTATTTCTTCTTTTTTTATTGTTTCTGTCAGATTGATGATTTCCTCTGCTCTTCTTAGAACCTCTTCATTAGTTAGCCTTAAGGTCCAAGGTATCCGTAGCATTCGTCGCCAGCACCACATTTCAAATGCACATAATCGTTTCTTGTCGGCCTTCAATAGTGTGCAGGTTTTGCAACTATAGGTCGCAATGCTCCAAATGTAACTTTTAATGAAGTGTTTTTTGACTTGTAGGGATATGGCTTTGGATGTCAGGAGACTTCTCTTCTTGTTGAAAGCTTCTTTACCCTGGGCTATTCGAGAGCGGATGTCCTTTTCACACCTCCCATCAGAAGTAATAATGCTTCCCAAGTACTTGAGAAGATTTACTTGAGCCACTCTTTCTCCTCCCACCCATACATTACTGTTCTGACAACCATCTCGACTACATTTCATTATCTTGGTTTTTGTTTTGTTAATCTTCAAGTTACATTTTACCCTTTGATGATCATTTAATTAACAGGGAAGCATACAAAGCCAAAATTAAGAATTTCACTGGTTTTAATAGTCATTCTACATCACGGATCCATGCACCATGGACTGAAGAAAGGAGGAGAATGCAGAGCGATAAAATGAAGGAGTACTGGGCAAAAATAATGATCCAGAAGCTGAAATCAAATTAACGTGGTCTACAGTCGGCCTAAATGATAGAAGATGAAGAAGAGGAAGAAGAAGAAGAAGTTATAAGGACAAAGAGTTATAACAACTATACCCATACATCTGGGGAAAAGTAGGCTATATGTTCTTTACTGTATAACTTGTTATGAAATGACTACACTACTTATGGATATTGAGTTTGAAATTGTTAATTTATAGTTTATCACAACATAGGTCGAAGACCAAAAGATATTTAGTACATCACACAGGAAATAATTTTAATAGACGAGAGAGATCTTTTATGGAAAAGACCAGTAGGATAAATGATAATAGGCTAATTAGTTCTTTGTGGAACTACCTGTTATTCTTTTATTTGGTGTCCTAAACACTAGTCTGTCGACTCTGCCTTTGCTACACGCATCACACAACTCAACGCACACCTGTGTTCTCGTGCATACCTTTTCAAGCTCTTCGATCCAATATGCTCCAATGCACAGCCTGATTCTCGTGCCGAAATCTGCACGCTTTTAACACGATCAAAGACAATGAAAAACACATTGTTTGGTTGGTTCCTCAGTTTAGGGGCTGCGGCAACGCGGTCATGTAGCCCCGTGTAATTTAGGTGTGTGTAGAATCTGTCTGATAACCGGTGTTAATAGTAATGGCTGTATTAGTGTGTGTTATCTGTAATTCATGTATGGACTGCAGACGATCAATTTCAAGTAGTTCCTACTTTTGCTACCGTCAACGAAACCTAGCTGCGAACTTGTGTTACTAGATGCCACCACAACCGGCACCTGGCAGCGAACGTTGGAACTTAATAGAGAGTTAATCAAATCTAACCTACAAACTTAGCTCCACACAATTGTATTTAATGGAAGGTTCTTTTACATGCCATAAATCTTTGACATGGACCCGCCAGCTTTACTTCTCCTCAGAAGGAGGGCATACTGAGGGATTTTTAATGCTCTTAGAAAATCCTACAACTTCGGCCGGGTTTGAACGAGCGATCTTGAGCACAGAAGCTCAGCATGCTACCAACTACGCCACCGAAGCCGAGTTCATTTGTAGTTTTAATGGAGTTCAGCCTGTTAAATCAATCTATAAAATATCAAATTACCTCCATCAATTTCTACAAGGATAAATTATATTATTTCTACCTTTTACATGTTGTGGTGTTGTTCTGGGGTCCTCGGTTCGATTGAAAGAGCTCATTCGCCGTCCCCTCTTGGGTTACGTTATCCATATGACCAAACTCTGAGAACTTCCATCCTCTTCATGGTAAAGTTACATCTTCATGATGGCATCTGAAGAGTGGGATTTAAAATCTGGATTCTCCTGTTTGAATGGTGCCAGGTTTCCACAGGTACAATCACGTTCGCAAACTTTTATTTAGGTAAATAAAAAATGTTACCACACCTCTGCCGTGCACTACTACAGAGCGATCTATATAAACCTGAACCACTTTAATGAGTCGTAACATTTGAAAAAATTATGGGACATGTGTGCAAATTTTGGGGATGATAATACACAATTCGGAGATTGTTTACATACATAAGTAAAAGTCCGGCAAAATTAGATCAGGTGATCTGGAAGGCCACTTATTTTTTGAGAATATTCGGCCACCTAAGAAACTGGTTACAATAACTTGTTGTGATATTCCTCACAGTCAATGTTGGAAGTGTCCTCCACTGACATCCATACACAATTGTACTCGTTTCGCCATATTCCATGAAGTTCTGTGAAGTGTATCTTCACCAATGTTGTTTATTTCGTGTATAATGGCCTCACGGAGTTAAGCAGTTATCTGAGGTCTATTTTTGTACACTCTGCCTTTAAGATACCCGTATAAGAAAAGGACTGGCGACGTTAGGTCAGGTGATCTTGGGGGCCACAATTTGCTTTTAGATTATTCGGTCAGAAAGGAAACAAGTCGCATGGAAGCGTTAGGCGTGTGACACGTTAATCCATCTTGTTGAAAATAACCTTCTGTCAGTTCAACGTCATCCAGCTGCTCCACAAATGCTCGACAGAGGAGCACATGCGCAGAAATAATCAACAAACCTGCCAATGGGCAGTGGTACTGATTCTCCTAGAGCCACTGAGATAATTAAAACAAATTTCCCGTTCCTACTTGTTTCAGAGGGAAATTATGACCCATTAAAGTGGTACAAATTTTTACAGATTGCTCTGTATTATATAAATACGTTGATTTTCACTTTATCGGATTCTTTACACTTTTCACTGAATTATATGATTTTATCACTCTCGCCCGCGTGGTCGTTTTTCCACACAAAGTGCCGTCTCCATTCTCAGCCTGCCAATCGTGCTGCGCACTTATTACAGACTTTCATTACTATTCACTCGCAATCAAATTAATACTTTAGCGGCATATAACACAATGTCTTTGTATTTCTCTAATTTTCACCTCAAAATTCAAAACACATGAGCTTACATAAATAAAGCAGACCTCACCTACTCAAATGTTCGACATGTTGTAAAGAAAAATGTTTAAATCTCGCTTCCGACTTTTCCTGCATGCTCCACCCATCGACATGTTCCAGAACGTCGAAGAAGGACTTAACTATCCAAGTGACTACTCAGTTGTACTGTGGAAATTCTGGATTAAATTAGAATAATTTCCAAAATATAAATAACAGTTCAAAATTAGTGCGTTCACGTCCACATTCACTTCTTACTGTAACTTGCATCATCCCCATGATCTTCCTCTTTCCAGCTTACAGCTCCGTAAAATATTGTACACCAATCTCGATGTCTGACTTCCAGAGTCTTTGTCACAAGTCTTGCTACGTCACTACTCATAAATCAACAAGCGTGACTTATGAACGGGGACAATATGATGAGTGGTATCTGAAGATATAATACAAAAGTAGTTCCTTGAAGAACTATATAGCCTATTTTCATATATCCTTCTTATGTTAATTGCAAACTTTCAGTTGGATAGCTGTAATAGATTCGTAGAAATTGAGAACCGTCTAAATAGTTCGGATGGTCGCCATGTTGGATTTTTATATATGTAGGACTTAAGAGTAATGTACTATTATATGAAGATTGTTCTGTAGGTGCATTATTCAAACTTCAATAACATGATTAGGACCTAAGAAATAAGAACCTCATATTAAAATTTCGCACAGCTGCCATCTTGTGGCTATTAAAACAATTGAAGTAAAGTAGATGCTAGTAGATTACAATTTGCGTAAGCATATACCGTACCAAGTTTCCCTGCACTTGGATGGTTAAATCGTAAGAAACGTCCATTTGAATATTTACATTTCGCGTCACAACCATGTTGGATTTGTGCTCACCAGATTATTGAAAGGCCCCATTGGTGAGCTTATGTTTATAGCCTCTATAAACATTAAAAAATTCAGTTTGATTGCTATCATAGATTAATAGATATTGAGAACCATCAAAATATTTCGGATGGTCGCCATGTTGGATTGTATTATATGTAGGCCGTAGAGTCATATACCATTAGATGACGACTATTGCGTAGGTTCATTATTCAAATGTTGACTTCGATCGCATGATTAGGACACAAGAAATAAAAACTTAATTTTAAAACTTCGCACAGCCGCCATCTTGAAGTCATGTAAACAATTGAACTAAATTACATGTCAGTACATTACAATATGTATAACCATTTGGTAAACCAAGATTCACTGCGTTCGGATGGTTAAATCACGAGAAAAGTCTCTTTAAATGTTTCAAATTCGCTTGGCCGCCATGTTCGTTTTGTAGTTGACAAGTTTTTAAAAGTCACATAGGTGAAATTCTAATAGTGGCCTTTATCACCATACAAAATTTCAGGCTTATATCAGCAACAGTTTCGGAGATATCGAATGCCGGTGAATTATTTCGTACAACCGCCATGTTGGATTGGTGAGACGTAGTAAAATTTGAAGGGCACGGTCGGGGTTGGCCAAACTAGTACTATGACCTTACCGAGTTTCATTGAAATCTCTCCAGCCGCTTAGATTGTATTAGGGTGGGGGCACACACACGGACAAAAGGTGATCTCATAAGCCTATTCTTAGCCTACTTCCTATTTTTGCAAAAAATGAATGTAGACTTATGAGATGTACACAGGTCAAAAGTTGTCAGTCTGTGTGTGTGTGAGTGTGTATATCTGTCCCCCTCTATCAATTCAAACACGACGAAACCGAATTGAACGAAAATTGGTACAGAGGTAGCACTAGCAAAGGTCACCTCAGTGTCATGTTTTATATCGCCTCCACCTTGACGGAAACATAATGGCGGCCACCCAAATGTTCAAAGCTTAAATCAAATTACGACTAACCTAATCATCTGATCTCTACCAAATTTTGCAACAATATACCTTTATGTGGGAAGCGTCCTTTGACCAAACTACAAGATCATGAGCCAAATATTTGAAGATGGCGGCCGTATATGTGTGCAAATTGATTCCCCCCACCCCTATCAATTCAAACACAACGAACCCAAATCGAACCACCTTTGGTGCACAGGTAGCTCTAGCAAGGGACAACTCTGTGTCATGTTGTATATCGCCGCCATCAAAGCAAAAAAGAAATGGCGCCCACCCAAATGTTCTGAGCTTAAATCAAATTACGACTAAACTAATCATCCGATCTCCAACATATTTTTCAACAATATACCTTAATGTGGGAAACGTCTTTTGCCCAAACTACAAGGTCATCAGGCAAATAGTTTCAAGATTGCCGATATATAAATCACGCAAGTATTATAGCGTAGCCGTAACTTACGATTCAACAAGGCCTGGCCTCACCAAATCCGCTCATCGTACATAGGGAGGTTTAAACTGTCCTCAAGAAGGTGACCGGTAGGTTATTAGCATTCCATAACAGAATATGCAACCGTAGCAGTGACTAACAGCTCAGGCTGACCTTGCTATATCGTGCTGGACCATGCCGTTCCGTTGAGTCAAAATTGAGGCTATTATCTGCTCGCTAGTCCATATTACAGTAACGTCGTTAGTTTATATACTTTTAGGAATGTACTGAACAAAATAATACAGATTTAGTAGCAAATGGTTTATAAAACGGCAGAAAACGCTAATGAAATTGTTCATTCCAAGACAAAATATGTTATCCGGTTATACTAAACCAGTTTTTAACCTAGTGTTAGTACTGGGCGTGTGTAGCGTAGTAGTAACGTCCGGGACTCCATAGTCTAGAGGGTCGTGGATCAAACCCAAGCAGGTTCGCATCTTTTTACTTGTTTTATTTTGTTTTTTCTATTTATTGATTTATAACTACTCGCACGTTATAATGTTAAGCATTTATATAGTGTGAATTTGCAATCGAAAATACACTGAAGGAAATGGAAATTGCAACACCCAGAAGGAGTAATGCTACATTGCTGCAATTGAACATGCAGGACGAGTGTTCGGTTGTGATTCTATGATTACACTTTCAGGTCCCTCTGACCGCAAGTTTGAACAACAATCAATACAGGATGTGCCCAGCACGAGTTGCAATACATTGATGAATGCGGCGAGGCATGGGGTCAATAAGGCCCTGGATCGCTTCCTGAGGAATTGTGGCCCATGCTTGCTGCACTGCACGGGTCAGTTGTTCCAGAGTTGTGGGTGGCTGAGGACGGTTGGCCAGTTGTCGACCCATCATGTCCCACACATGCTCAATAGGACTGAGGTCCGGGGATCTGGCGGGCCATTCTAAGGTTGTGATATCGTGGAGAGCTTCTCTGGGGATGCGTGCAGTGTGAACCCGGGCATTGTCCTGCTGAAACATCCCATTAGCAATGTTCGCCATCATAGGGACAACCACTGGATTGAGTACCCTATCAACGTACTGCCGAGCAGTCATAGTGCCCCCAACAATCACTCATTGTGATTTTACATTGAAGCCAAGAGTTCCCCAGACCATAATGCTTGGTGTTGGCCCTGTGTGCCTCTCGACAATAAGGTCTGGGCGGCCCCACTACCCGGTACGTCGGCGCACACGATTCCGGCGATCACTGCGGGCAAGACAGAAGCGCGATTCATCACTAAAGACGACCCTACGCCATTCGTCGACCCACGTCGATCGTTCTCGACTCCAGGCCAGCCTTACACGACAGTAGTGGTTTTGTGATAGTTCTAATACCACCGCCACCTCACCCACCTCACAAGATGGTGACATGTGATATCTCGTGAACCCATGGTCGGATTTTATCAAATGAGGTGTCGTAAGACTCCGAATGACACCTCCTTTCCAATGGACAACATATTTCCACCCCAAAATAAAACTTACCCCTACTAAGGGGTGAAATTGTATTTTTTTTAGAAAATCTCGCTTTCCAAGTGCGACATGTGAGAGTTTAAATGCTAATATGAAATTAAACGTTGTTCCACACAAGAGACATGTGTACGGTAGAACGCTAATATGAATTAACAAGCTTGTTTTTTGTTTTTACGCATGCCCACTCATGGCTTTTGTAAGAAGGGGTGCTTTTTAAAGATGGCGGCTGTAGTGTAACCTAACCTAACCCAACCCACAAGGGGTGATCAAAAAGTATTTCAAGTGGCGCTTGTTGGTAGGCAAACCAATAATCAAAGAGGGGCAAGGAAATACATGTGAACACGTGTGACACGTGTGAGATGACATTATTACCGACCCCTTGTGAAACAACATGTAAGCTAACAAGTTATATTCTGTTTTGGTTCGTACGTGAGAAAATGCATGGTCATGTGTAAAGTTCCAATACCAGTATGAAATAAAACGTTGTTCCTCATGAAAAACATGCATAGTCCTGGATACCACTATGATTTAAGATTTTTGTTTTTTGTTTTACGCATGTGCACTTGGGGTTTTAGGTAGATTTCATTAGAAAGCTAACTATTGCAATGGGTACCATGTTTCGACTTCCGGAAAATTTCGACATATCTTCGCGTTTCACATCCCCCAGACCCCAAAACCACCGTCAGTTCAAAAGTTTATATATAATTTATGTATATATGTATCTATCTATCTATCTATATATATATATATCAGTTTCTTGTGGACACGATAACTGCCGTAATTTTGCACCAATCACTTTGAATTTTTTACATAACATGTATCCCTATAAACTCTCGGTCGAGTTCGTTAATGGGCAAAATCGGTCGAAGGGGGTGAAAATGGGGGGCTTTTTTCGAAAAAGTGAAATTTCGCTATAACTCTCTTAATACGTGAAATATCGAATCCATTCAAAGTTCATAATATGTGTCGGATAAGTGCCAAAAATTTATGTCAAATAAGTTTTTTGATAGCACCAACCATTGACCAAAGGGGTGGAAAAAAGTGGGTTTTTCGGGAAACATTAATCATATCTCTCTTAATAGGCACAATATCAAAACCGTACAAAATGGACAATATTCCTCCAATAATTACCTAAAACTTTTGTCTGAAAGAATTTTCGATATGACCCACCATTACGCCACGGAGTGAGCAAAATGATTTAAATTATAAGAAAATTCCAAGTGCCAAGAGTGGTTGCAATGACAACTTTACTTTTAATTGATACGGGTTGAGCCATCAGCAGTTGCTATGACAACGCCATTGCACGAGATCACATTCTGTTTTCATATGTCTGTGGGAAGCGACTTCGGTATCGGAACTGGTAGCATGCTGAACTTCTATGTCCAAGGTCGCGGGTTCAAACCCGGCTGAAGTCGTCGGATTTACTAAGAGTGCCAAAAAACCCTGAGTATGCTTTCCTTCGGAGGGGAAGTTCCAACGTTCGTTGCGAGTTGATGGTTCCGGTGGCATCTAGTGGCCAAGTTCACAGCTAGGTGTCGTTGATGGTAGTATTTTAAATTATGTAGCCTATTTTAGGTAGATTTCATCAGAAAGCTAACTATTGCAATGGGTGCCATGTTTCGACTTCCGGAAAATTTCGACATATCTTCGCGTTTCACATCCCCCAGACCCCAAACCACCGTCAGTTCAAAAGTTTATATATATGTGTGTGTATATACTGTATATGCATATACAGTGTGGTCCACCCGCCCCTTATTATTTAGTTTTATGAAACCCAACTTACATCGCATTTCTCCCGATGGTCGATATTGCTCTGCGCTCTGACTGTGTGACAGCAATGTAATTGGGTCATGGGTCTAGCAAAGAAAAACCGACCTTAAACTTTTCCCCGCCAAATACTATGGCCCATTCTACTAACATATGACTTACTGCTCCTTGAAATAACACACATACACGTAATACGATCGAATTAAGAGCTTACGACACGTGATCTGTAATAGTTGAAAGTTAAATCAACACCATAAACCATGATTTAAGACTTTGAGATGGACTTAAACGTTTGAGGTGGGACGGCTACAGTAACTACAGCACGTTTAGCGTGCGTTGTCTATCATGTGTTGGTGGCTGAAAGGGTAAAGTCCTGACCGTACGTGTTGGGCGCGAACGGGTAGAATGCTGCTTCAAAACCAGTATTAGGCACAATTTTTTAAACGAAAGCCCACATTCCATTTTAGCCGGGATGTAACTACATTGCCACATTTATTGCCTTACGACGTATTTTTGTGAAGAGTACGTTGCATTTTGCTGATTTATAAAGAGAATACGATCGAATTGGTACGTTACGCCACGTGACCTGTAATGGCAGAAAATTAAAAAACTGCCATGAATATTAACATAACGTATCGAAGTGTCGCTCCGGAGGTCCGGGTTCGATTCCCTGCTTTGCCAAGAAATGTAATACTTGTCTGAGGGCTGAAATTGGGTTCACGTAGCCTCGTGAAGCAAATATGAGAAGATGTGGGATCCATTCCCACCTCAGTCACCCTGGAAATGGTTTTCCGTGGTTTCCCACTCCTACTCCGGCCAAATTCCAGGACGGATTCTATCCTAAGGCCACGGCCGCCTCCTTCCAAATCCTTAATTGCAAATACACACATCATTACAAGCCCGAAATAACTCAGGTTATCAGACAAATTCTACACACACACACCCAAGTAAACGGAGCTAAATGACCGCGATGTTCTTGCCCCTCAAATGAAAAAAAAAAAACAACAACATATCGAAGGATATTCTGATCGCCAGTGCTTGCATCAAAGTATACGTATTCCTTAGAAATTCCCATGGTATTATTAGCATGCTTTCGATTTTTGCAAAAAATGAAAGTAGACTTATGAGATCTACACAGGGCCAAAAACTGTGTGTCTGTCTGTGTGTGTGTGTGAGTGTGTGTGCTCTGAATGCCTGCCCCCTCTTATAAATACGAACACGGTGAAACCGAATTGAACGAAATTTGCTACAGGGGTAGAACTAGCAAAGTGCACCTCAGTGTCATGTTTTATATCGCCGCCATCTTGACGGAAACGTAATGGCGGCTACCCAAATGTTCAAAGCTTAAATCAAATTACGAATAACCTAATGATCCGATCTCTACCAAATTTTGCAACAACATATATTTATATGGTGAGCGTCTTTTGACTAAACTACAAGGTAATCAGCCCAATAGTTTGCAGGTGGCGGCCATGTATGTGTGCAAATCGATTCCCCCTATCAATTCAAACACGGTGAAACCGAATTAAACGATATTGGGTACAGAGGTAGCACTAGCAAAGGACACCTCAGTGTCATGTTTTATATCGCCACCATCTTGACGGAAAAGTAATGGTGGCCACCCAAATGTTAAAAGCTTACATCAATTTACGACTAACCTAATCATCCGATCTCTACCAAATTTTTCAACAACATATACTTATATGGCGAGCGTCGTTTGACTGAACTACAAGGTCAACATTCCATTAGTTTGCAAATGGCGGCCATGTATGTGTGTAAATTGATTCCCCCTATCAATTCAAACACGGTGAAACCTAATTGAACGAAATTTGGTACAGAGGTAGCACTAGCAAAGGGCACTCCAGTGTCATGTTTTATATCGCTGCCGTCTTGACGAAAACGTAATGGCGCCCATCCTAATGTTAAAAGCTTGAATCAAAATACAACCAACCTAATAATCTGATCTCTACCAAATTTTTCAACAACATACCTTTATGTATAGAGAATCTATTGACCACATTACAAGGTCATCAGGCCAATAATGTGCGGATGGCGGCCATGTATGTGTGCAAATCGTTTCCCCCTATCTTTTCAAACAAGGTGATACATAATAGGACGAAGTTTAGTACAGAGGTAGCACTAGCAAAGGCCACCTCAGTTTCATGTTTTATATCGCCGCCATATTGTCGAAAACGGAATGGCGGCCACCCAAATGTTAAAAGGTTAAATCAAATTACGACCAACCTAATCATTTGATCTCTACCAAATTTTTCAACAACATACCTGTTTGTGGGAAGCATCTTTTGACTGAACTACATGGTCATCAGCCCAATAGTTTGCATATAGCGGCCATGTATGTGTGCAGATTGATTCCCCATATCAATTCAAACACGGTGAAACAGAATGAATGAAATTTTTTACAGAGGTAGCACTAGTAAAGTACACATCATATTCATGTATAATATCTGTATAGCACGTTGTAATTCAAAAAGCTACTACAACCAATATTCAATTGTACTCCTTGAAAAGGATAAAGAGTTATAACAATACCCATGCATTTACGAGAAAGTAGGCTATATGTTCTTTACCGAACATATTGTTTTGTTATTAAATTTAAAAATAAGTCTTAGCTTATCTTAAGGCCCGTATCACATGACACTCGCTGGCAAGGAAGCAGCTGTGTTCGCTGGTACAAAAATCCTGTATGATTCTGTTCTCTTCGTCAGTACACCTGATTGTATGACCGAAGTGTATCACACGCTAGCACTTTGTACGCTAAGTTGTATGAAATAAAACCGAAGGGCTGGCATTTGAGGGCATTATTTGCAGTTCATTCGCATTATTAACGCATAGCTGTCACGAAACTTGCTTTAAGTAAATTAGAAAACATGCCAGGTACTGAATGAATGCTTTCCGATCAATAGTTAAGATCTAACTGTAATAATTGAATATTTTACCATACGCGTTAATAAGAAGCGCAACAAAAACCTCCAGAGTGTGTTGGAAATGTGTGCAAGTGTGATTGCGCCCGCCCGCTCATTCCAAGATCCCGGGTTCAAGACTATCCAACGGCAGATTTTTATTTTTTTTAACTATTTTATTATACCCTCCCTACCTCGTACAGCAAGATTTCAACTTGGTTTTGTTCACATTATCTGCGAAGACGATAGGGATAGTTATTTTCTTGTCTAATTTAAATGGTTATTTTACCTAAATACTGTTCAAAACCATGGATGGATACTATTCGTTATAACAATTATTTTTTTAGTCGATTTTACCCTCCAGGTTATGTTTTCCCACAGACTCAGCGAGGGATCCCATCATTACAGCTTCTACGGGCAGTGTCCTGTAGCTTGAAACATCTCGATCGAGGGATACAACTAGGGAGGTGGGATCAGCACCTCGCCCAGGCGGCCTCACCTGCAAAGTGAACAGGGTCCTCTTGAGGGATGGGAAGGGAGGGGAAGATCGGTAGGGATAGGCAAGGAAGAGGGAAGGAGGTGGCCGTGGCCGTATGTTAGGTAACATACCGGCATTTGCCCGAGGGCGAAGTGGGAAACCACGGAAAACCACCTTGAAGATGGCTGAAGTGGGAATCGAACCCCCTCTACTCATTTGGACCTCCCGAGTCTGAGTAGACCCCGTCCCAGTCCTCATACCACTTTTAAAATTTCGTGGCAGAGCCGGGAATCGATCCCAGGACGTCCGGGGTGGCAGCTAATCACGCTGACCACTAAGCAACGGAGGCCACTCTATTCGTGATAATTATAATTTTAATAGTTCAATATTTATCCCAGAATAATAATATCACAAGTTTTGTAATTTCTGCCTTGCTGCGAGGCTCAGCGGTAACGTTCTCGCTTGCTGTGCCCAAGGTTGCAGGTTCGTAACCTGGCGCTGTCAGCTGGCTTTTGAGGGTGCGCAAATGTGAGGGAGCCGTGTCAGTAGATTTACTGGTACGTTGAAGATCACCTTCGGAGCAAAATTCCGTCACCCCGGAGTATCTAAAAGCCAGAGCAGTTAAAAGGGACGTAAAACCAATAATGTTATAATTATCTGTATTTACTGTATGTTTGGGGCAGATGACCTCGTAGTTCCGCCCCTTAAAATCTCTCTAACTAACTATTAATGCATGTGTATAACAAGCACTTTTCGCACAGACGCTGTTGAAAGAAATTATAGTTTCGGTCTGATGTATTTATTCGTAGATTTGTTATGTGGCTCGTCTGAGTGAGTCTGAGTTTAGATCATTATGTCGTCGTCCAATCTGGCTGCGTACCATCGGATAAGTACGGCCCTTTTGAGGACCAAATAAAAAATCACTCGTTGGAACAGATAGATATGCGTCCATAATACATCCACAATAAACTACATTAAGCAAAAAATATAATGTACTAGTTCAAGTTTCGAACCTTCTACAATGCGGCTTCGCTGACGCTACTCTACCAATTCTTGATTTAGCCACCATAGCTACCGAGAACCATGGTGTATGGCTGGCACGTATTGAATCTATTCGTAGACACTTCCTGTCCAAACGCAAGAAGGTGTTATTCGGAGCTCTGATCGTTTCAATCATGCATTATATTTGAGGTCATTGAAAGAACACTGCCACTATTGATTTCCACTATAATCGTGAGGATGTACTCAACGGTAAAGTTGTACAATGGACGTAAAGGAGCAGTTACTAATGTTTTTAGGATGACTGTGATATACGCGTTAGTTGGGTTGCCTTCCTCCAAAAATTATAAGGGGCTGGTGGACCACACTGTATATCAGATTCTTGTGGACACGATAACTGCCGTAATTTTGCACCAATCACTTTAATGTTTTACATAATATGTAACCCCTTAAAAAATCGGTCGAGTTCGTTAATGGGCAAAATCGGTTAAAGGGGGAGAAAATGGGGGGGGGGGGCCTTTTTTCGAAAAAGTGAAATGTCGCTATAACTCTCTTAATATGTGAAATATCGAATCAATTCAAAGTTCATAATATTTGTCGGATAAGTGCCAAAAATGTATGTCAAATAGGTTTTTTGATAGCACCAACCATTGACCAAAGGGGTGGAAAAAAGTGTTTTTTTCGGGAAACATTAATCATATCTCTCTTAATAGGCACAATATCAAACCCGTACATAATGGAAAATATTCCCCTAATAATTACCTAAAACTTTGTCTGAAAGAATTTTTGATCTGACCTACCATTACGCCAAGGGAAGAGAAAAATAATTTCGGAATTAAAGAACATGCCAAGTGCCATCAGAGGTTACCATGACAACGCTTCTAAATTGATGAGGGATGAGCTATCAGAGGTTGCCAAGACAACGCCATTGCACGAGATCACATTCATTTTTCCATCTGACTGTGGGAAGCGGCTAACTGGTAGCATGCTGAACTTATATGCCCAAGGTCGCTGGTTCAAAGCCGGCCAAAGTCGTCGGATTTTCTAAGAGCGCTAAAAAACCCTCAGCATTCTTTCCTTTGGAGGAGAAGTTCCAACGTTCGTTGCAAGTTGCTGGTTGCGGTGGCATCTAGTAGCCAAGTTCACAGCTAGGTGTCGTTCACGTTAGGATATGGTACAAAATTAGGAACTACTACTTAAAATTGACCTCTGCAGACCTTACCTGAATTACAGACTAAAACAGTCATCACAATTAACACCGTTTATCAGATTCTACACACCCGGGGTTACATGACCACGTTGTCGCAGCCCCTAAACTGAGGAACCAACAAAAATCTCTGCGGGAGATAAAATTTTGCGAGAAGAAGTAACAGACTGTCTGATAGTTACACATCAGTTCCAAACCTTGCATAAGGACAGTGTGATCAGAAGTATAAAAATGAACCCCGAATGACAAGAAGGTTACCATCCCCATAAGACAATAAAATGATAAAAATATGCATACAAAAACGAAAAAAAGTTGATTTTTAACCTCCAAATGTAAAATACTTTCTTTCAATCAATGAGGTCTGATCCTCCTACGAAAAACTGCATATTTTGCCTATTATAGCCAATCCCCTAGTTTGCCCGGTGAAATCTACCTCCGCCTTCCGGCGTGCCGAGAGGATTTTTTTGAATAATGATTTATAGATAAATTATGTAAAAAATAATCAAAGATCCAAAACTAATAGGTCATCTGCTTTTTAATATTTTATGAACCAATAAGGCTAGGGACTTGTATGAGGTATTGTAGGACTTGGGATGACGTTCCTTTTTTAAATGTGCTTTTGAAATTTTGACAAAGGGCTTAACTGCACTTTTGTTAATATCTCACTAACTGATAATCAGAGAGGGTCAAGTGAGGTGTCATAGGACTCAGGATGGCCAAACCTTTTCCATGGCCAACAAATTTACCCAAAATACCCAAAACAGCAAGGTCATTGACCTAAGATTTTATAAACTTATCGTCAGAGAAGGTCGAGTGAGGTGTCATAGGACTACGAATGGTTAACCCTTTCCCATGACCAATGAATTTACCCCAGAAATCCAAAACAGCAAGGTCATTGACGTGAGATTTTATAAACTAATAATCGGATATCAACATGTGAGGTGTCATAGGACTTAGAATGGTCAACCCTTTCCCATGGCCAATGAATTTACCCAAAATACCCAATACATTAAGGTCATCGACCTGAGATTTTATAAACTAATAATCGGATATGGACATGTGAAATGTTTACCGAGAGTGATGAAACATAGCCAGGTAGTGAAATAATTATTGTAGGCTACATGTATGGTGACGACAAGTCTTTCACCATTGGAACTTGTTTTCAGATCAAACTGCAGTACAGAGAGAGTATAGGTTGTAGGTATGGGTTAATAAATGACAAATGGTATACACAAACTCTGATTTATCGATTCAAGAAATAAGAGTAGACAATTTTTAATTGATTGGTTAAAGAGGATAGCTAAAACACAAAATGGTGACTACATCGAACTAAACTGATCCAAGCTGAATCAAACCGAACTAAACCGAACCAAACTTAATCAAAAACAAGCCAAGGATTTAAGTGTAAAACTTGAAGGTGAATGTGGTCATTGGTAATGTCAGAAAGGAAAGGGATAACGCTCTACCTATAAAGGGTAAGGTAAAGCTAGTGCATGGTTCTAATGCACACACACACAAGTACATGAAACACACACAACTAACCTACACTGTTTTTATGGGTTGACTGTTAAAACTTGCTCAGTGGTTACTGGGACAAGATGGTCTCTACACACAACAAGCATTAAATACTAGAGGCTAATAATCTATACACACACAAACACTTGTTCTAAACTAAACTGTCTTGCTGACAGTGCTCATACTGTAGGCAGATGACAGAAATGCTTGGCTAACAGAAATACAATCATTTCCGGTTGTCTAATGTTACCAGCTAACCATTTTGTGCTGCAGTGGCGAGCACATGTGCCTCTTACACTAGAGATTTTAACTCGATTTCCAGCTCTAAGGCCTAGAACGAATCAAACTAAGAAGGGCATGGTGGCGCAGTGGTTAAGCTGTTAGCCTTTCTCTGAAGTGGACTAGGGTTTGATTTCAGGTTAATACGCATGTCATAAACATATAAAAAAGCAGAGATAATGTTTTAAACCGATTACACTTGTCTCTTTTCAAATTATTACTTGGATTACAAATACAAAGGTGGACTGGGTGTGATATACAGTTAATGCTGCCTACCGCACACTAAACTGTAAGGAAGCTATATGTAGAGAACTACCTAGCGATTTCATGAACTGGTATAGCTATGTCGCATAAACGGTGCAGGATACAATCCAGCAACTATAATTCGTATCTTGTGGAACAGAGAAAATGCACTTTTGCCTTGATGGATAACAAATGTGTGCAGACGAATGACCTACGCATTAGCCTACCAAGGGGTTATAACCACGAGGAGGAGGTGTTATTTCTATATTTTATTGTATAGAGACATGGCTTTTGTAACCAGTAGATTTAATTGGTTTAGTATTTTGTAAATATTTATTTTTTGTAATTGTAAATAGTTAATTTTTGTAAATAGTGGAAATCATTTATTTTTGTAATGGTAAATGTTAAATGTATAACTAAAGTTCTTTGGGATGAGTGTGCATGTCAATGATGTTTTTGGGGATAAATAGAGTGGTTGTGTGTTTTTTCTCAGACAGGCATGGTTGTGTGGATGAATGACTACACGGAAAGAGAGAGAGAGTGTAAAAACAGCCTTACCTGCAGTAGTAGTAGTAGACCTCTATGTTTTGCATACACATAGACAGACTGTACCATCGCCATGGCCAAGCACTCACTTTAACACCATTTACAAAAACTTAAAATGAAAAAATCATGTTACGCAAATATGAACTTTTGACACAAATAAAATAAAAATAAAATGTGTAAACAACAAATTGGAAAATCCATGTTTCCATATCATGAAATTTAAAAACTTTAAACTGACATTTAAAAGAAATGCAAATGGAAAATTGAGAAATTGCAATGTGTGAAATGTGAAAATGAACAAATGGCTATCATTATTTTAAAAAAATTAAAAAAATCATGGTGCTGCATGGCTGAGGTGTGAATCAAACCCTCTCTACTTATTTTGGACCACCCGAGACTGAGTATACTTGTTTTAGTCCTCATACCACTTTTAAAATTTTGTGTTAAAGCTAGGAATTGAACCCTAGAGCTTGTAGGGGAGACCAAGGTTAGAATATGTTAAACAGATAGTCTTGAATGTAGGGTGTGGTAGCTATATAGAGATGAAACGATTAGCTCGGGACAGGGGGGCCTTGAGATCTGCAGCAAACCAGTCAAAAGACTAAAGACTCAAACAACAACATGTAAGCTCACCAAAATAATGTTGTGTAACGGTAAATGTTAGTCAACGAACAGTAATGCATTACTAAAACCCATGACACGATACCTAAGGGCTTTTCTAAAATTATTTTAAAATGCTTTTAACCCTATATTAAACACCAAGTTCACAAGACACATAACTGCAATTGTTATGGTAAAACAAAACAAAATCTATATTTCAAAACAAGCAAGTGGTTTAATCGATGTATACTGGGAAAAGTTTTTTAAACACTCAAGTCCACAAGACTAATTAATTAGTAACTGTCAGGTTGGTCGAGTGGTTAAGGTGTTTAACTTATGATCAAATTTTCTGTACAAGGAAACAAGGGTTCGAATCCCTTACCTGACATAACTATTGACTTAACATGGCTTAGCCACACTGTATTATTATGATACTCGGTACACAAACCATAGACAGAGTGTATTGTTTTAGGCACTCTCTTTATGAACATAGTCAGAGACTGTTGATGGTTGACATTTGCATTAATAGTGGGTCATGGGGATAGCAATTAAGAAAAACAGCCAATACCCATACAATATTTTTATTCATTTAGGTTGTTTTTTTACAACAGTTACACACTGAATACAACTTTTTATCTCTTTACCATTGTTTGATACAGATTTTAAACACAACGCTTGTTGTAGATCCTTTTATAACTTTCTCCATGTACTCTTGTTCTTAAAAACTGGGGAAGCCGCAATGGTTTTATAGACATTAAACCCAAATCCTCTTCTTTTTCATCATCATCATCATCATCATTATAAATATTATCTTCATAGTTATTATAGTCATTGTCACCATCATTATCATCATCATCATCATCATAATCCTCAACATCACTAGAACTATTCAATTCCTTTTTTCCTCTTCAAAAGGGACCTCTTGAAGAGTATGTGTGGATTTTGATAGTGTTGCGGGTTTTTTGAACGTTGATAACTGTCCTAACATGACTTTTTGAGGAGATAAATGTTTTTTCACAAAGAAGTCACTAAGTTGAATAACACTATGTTTTTGTTGGGCTTGCTTTTCTTGTTCTTTTGATCATGTTTTGTTAACACTAACGGTGTTTCATTTGGTATACCACATTGATGAGTACCCACACTTAAGACCTCACCATGTTTACTTTTTAGATGACCTAGACATTTTGTTCTTCTTTGTTTTGAGCACTGCCAAAATATGATGCCATTCGCATTTTCTCGCTTATAGTTATAAGAGTAGCCATGATACAGGGCACGTGGTTTACCTTTATTGGTTATAGTATATTCCATAGTAGCCACTGACTTGTATAATCGATCCGCCTACTACAAAGGTCGGAACACTTGTGGTGAAAGAATGATGTTGTGTTGACGTTTTATGCAGGATGATGTTGGTGGCATATGTTGGTGGCTTATGTGAGTGGCTTATGCTGATGACATATGTTGTTGGCCAATTTTGGTGGCTTATATTGATGGTTTATGTTGGTGGCCTATGTTGATGGTTTGTGTTAATGGCTTAGGTTAATGTCTTAGGTTGGTGGCTTAGGTTGATGGCTTATGGTGGTGGCTTATGTTGATGGCTTATGTTGGTGGCGTATGTTAGTGGCTTATGGTGGTGGCTTATGTTGATGATATATGTTGGTGACTTATGTTGATGGCTTTTGTTGATGGTTTATGTTGATGGTTTATGTTGGTGGCTTATGTTGATGGCTCTTAATGATTAATGATGATGGTGATAACGATTGTATCACTTTTGGAGAGACAGAGTGTAGGTAATTGTAGTTGACGCTTGTGGGATACCTGTGCATTGTAATGAGGATAAAGTGATAACGAAGATGTAACATACACTCAGTCTTCAAGCCACAAGAATGAATCATAAGAGATTAAAAACATTTCTCCAAACAAAATGGCGTCGGCGCGCAACGACTTAGTGGAGGAATGTGGAGGAGGGTCTAGAGTTCTGTTTTTGTTTTGTTTTGTGCATGCCCAATCATGGCTTTTTGTAAGAGGGCGTGCTTTTTAAAGATGGCGGCTGTATGGTAACCTAACCGAACCTAACCCAACCCACGAGGTGTGATTAAAAAGCATTCCAAGCGGCGCATGTCGATAGGCAAACCAATAATCAAAGAGGGGTATGTCAGACCTTGAGGCGATAACCCAATTTGATTGATCCCTGTTGATTTGTCCCTTTGGACTGGTCCCTGTTGACTAGCCCCTGTTGACTAGCCCCTTTGGACGGGTCCTTTTTGAAGGGAGTCGTTTTTTACGGGTCCTTGTTGACGGGTCCCTGTTGACGGGTCCCTGTGGATGGGTCCTTGTTGACGGGTCCCTGGACACTTTAACATATTTTGGATAAATGCATGGGCCAGTCCATATGGACCAGTCCAAAGGGACCGGTCCACCAACCTAAGACATTAACCTAAGCCATTAACACAAACCATCAACATAGGCCACCAACATAAACCATCAATATAAGCCACCAAAATTGGCCAACAACATATGTCATCAGCATAAGCCACTCACATAAGCCACCAACATATGCCACCAACATCATCCTGCATAAAACGTCAACACAACATCATTCTTTCACCACAAGTGTTCCGACCTTTGTAGTAGGCGGATCGATTATACAAGTCAGTGGCTACTATGGAATATACTATAACCAATAAAGGTAAACCACGTGCCCTGTATCATGGCTACTCTTATAACTATAAGCGAGAAAATGCGAATGGCATCATATTTTGGCAGTGCTCAAAACAAAGAAGAACAAAATGTCTAGGTCATCTAAAAAGTAAACATGGTGAGGTCTTAAGTGTGGGTACTAATCAATGTGGTATACCAAATGAAACACCGTTAGAGTTAACAAAACATGTTCAAAAGAACAAGAAAAAGCAAGCCCAACAAAAACATAGTGTTACTCATCATAGTGACTTCTTTGTGAAAAAACATTTATCTCCTCAAAAAGTCATGTTAGGACAGTTGTCAACGTTCAAAAAACCCGTAACACTATCAAAAGCAAAACAGACTCTTCAAGAGGTCCCTTTTGAAAAGGAAAAAAAGGAATTGGATAGTTCTAGTGATGTTGAGGATGATGATGATGATGATGATAATGATGGTGGCAATGACTATAATATTTATGAAGATAATATTTATAATGATGATAATGATGATGATGATGATGATGATGATGATGGTGATGATGATGATGATGATGATGATGATGAAAAAGAAGAGGATGAGGGTTTAATGTCTATAAAACCATTGCGGCTTCCCCAGTTTTTAAGAACAAGAGTACCTGAAGAAAGTTATAAAAGGATCTACAACAAGCGTTGTGTTTAAAATCTATATCAAACAATGGTAAAGAGATAAAAAGTTGTATTCAGTGTGTAACTATTGTAAAAAAAAAACTAAATGAATGGGTATTGGCTGTTTTTCTTAATTGCTATCCTCATGTCCCACTATTAATGCAATTGCCATCCATCAACAGTCTCTGACTATGTTCATAAAGAGAGTGCCTTAAACAAAACACTCTGTCTATGGTTTGTGTACCGAGTATCATAATAATACAGTGTGGACAAGCCATGTTAAGTCAATAGTTATGTCAGGTAAAGGATTCGAACCCTTGCTTCCTTGTACAGAAAATTTGATCTTAACTTAAACACCTTAACCACTCGACCAACCTGACAGTTACTAATTTAATTAGTCTTGTGGACTTGAGTGTTTACAAAACTTTTCCCAGTATACATTGATTAAACCACTTGCTTGTTTTGAAATATAGATTTTGTTTTGTTTTACCATAACATTGCAGTTATGAGTCTTGTGAACTTGGTGTTTAATATAGCGTTTAAAGGCATTTTAAAATAATTTTAGAAAATCTCTTAGGTATCGTGTCATAGGTTTTAGTAATGCATAACTGTTCGTTGACTAACATTTACCGTTACACAACATTATTTTGGTGAGCTTACATGTTGTTGTTTGAGTCTTTATTCTTTTGACTGGTTTGCTGCAGATCTCAATGCCCCCTGTCCCGAGCTAATCGTTTCATCTCTATATAGCTACCACACCCTACATTCAAGACTATCTGTTTAACATATTCTAACCTTGGTCTCCCCTACAAGCTCTTGGGTTCAATTCCTAACTTAAACACAAAATTTTAAAAGTGGCATGAGGACTAAAACAAGTATACTCAGTCTCGGGTGGTCCAAAATAAGTAGAGAGGGTTTGATTCACATCTCAACCATACAGCACCGTGTTTTTTTTATTTTTAAAAGCCATTTGTTCATTTTCACATTTCACACATTGCAATTTGTCAATCTTCCATTTGCATTTCGTTAAATGTCAGTTTAAAGTTTTCGAATTTCATGATATGGAAACATGGATTTTCCAATTTGTTGTTTACACATTTTATATTTATTTTATTTGTGTTAAAAGTTCATATTTGCGACACAAGATTTCTTCATTTTATGTTTTTGTAAATGGTGTTAAAGTGAGTGCTTGGCCATGGCGATGGTACAGTCTGTCTATGTGTATGCAAAACATAGAGGTCTACTACTACTACTACTACTACTACTGAAAGTAAGGCTGTTTTTACACTCTCTCTCTCTCTCTGTGTAGTCATACATCCACACAACCATGCCTGTCTTTGAGAACAAACACACAACCACTCTATTTATCCCCAAAAACATCATTGACATGCACACTCATCCCAAAGAACTTTAATTATACATTTAACATTTACCATTACAAAAATAAATGGCTTCCCCTATTTACAAAAATTAACTATTTACAATTACAAAAAATAAATATTTACAAAATACTAAATCAATTAAATCTACTGGTTACAAAAGCCATGTCTCTAAACAATAAAATATAGAAATCACACCTCCTCCTCGTGGTTATAACCCCTTGGTAGGCTAATGCGTAGGTCATTCGTCTGCCCACATTTGTTATCCATCAAGGCAAAAGTGCATTTTCTCTGTTCCACAATATACGAATTATAGTTGCTGGATTGTATCCTGCACCGTTTATGCGACATAGCTATACCAGTTCATGAAATCGCTAGGTAGTTCTCTACATATAGCTTCCTTACAGTTTAGTGTGCGGTAGGCAGCATTAACTGTATATCACACCTAGTCCACCTTTGTATTTGTAATCCAAGTAATAATTTGAAAAGAGACAAGTGTAATCGGTTTAAAACATTATCTCTGCTTTTTTATATGTTTATGACATGCGTATTAACCTGAAATCAAACCCTAGTCCACTTCAGAGAAAGGCTAACAGCTTAACCACTGCGCCACCATGCCCTTCTTTCTTAGTTTGATTCGTTCTAGGCCTTAGAGCTGGAAATCGAGTTAAAATCTCTAGTGTAAGAGGCACATGTGCTCGCCACTGCAGCACAAAATGGTTAGCTGGTAACATTAGACAACCGGAAATGATTGTATTTCTGTTAGCCAAGCATTTCTGTCATCTGCCTACAGTGTGATCACTGTCAACAAGACAGTTTAGTTTAGAACAAGTGTTTGTGTGTGTATAGATTATTAGCCTCAAGTATTTAAAGCTTGTTGTGTGTAGAGACCATCTTGTCCCAGTAACCAATGAGCAAGTTTTAACAGTCAACCCATAAAAACAGTATAGGTTAGTTGTGTGTGGTTCATGTACTTGTGTGTGTGCATTAGAACCATGCACTAGCTTTACCTTACCCTCTATAGGTAGAGCGTTATCCCTTTCCTTTCTGACATTACCAATGACCACATTCACCCACAAGTTTTACACTTAAACCCTTGGCTTGTTTTTGATTTAGTTTGGTTCGGTTTAGTTCGGTTTGATTCAGCTTGGATCAGTTTAGTTCGATGTAGTCACCATTTTGTATTTTAGCTATCCTCTTTAACCAATCAATTAAAAATTGTCTACTCTTATTTCTTGAATCGATAAATCAGAGTTTGTGTACACCATTTGTCATTTATTAACCCATACCTACAACCTATACTCTCTCTGTACTGCAGTTTGATCTGAAAACAAGTTCCAATGGTGAAAGACTTGTCGTCACCATACATGTAGCCTACAATAATTATTTCACTACCTGGCTATGTTTCATCATTCACGGTAAACATTTCACATGTCCATATCCGATTATTAATTTATAAAATCTCAGGTCGATGACCTTAATGTATTGGGTATTTTGGGTAAATTCATTGGCCATGGGAAAGGGTTGACCATTCTAAGTCCTATGACACCTCACATGTTGATATCCGATTATTAGTTTATAAAATCTCAGGTCAATGACCTTGCTGTTTTGGATTTCTGGGGTAAATTCATTGGTCATGGGAAAGGGTTAACCATTCGTAGTCCTATGACACCTCACTCGACCCTCTCTGACGATAAGTTTATAAAATCTTAGGTCAATGACCTTGCTGTTTTGGGTATTTTGGGTAAATTTGTTGGCCATGGAAAAGGGTTGGCCATCCTGAGTCCTATGAAACCTCGCTTGACCCTCTCTGATTATCAGTTAATGAGATATTAACAAAAGTGCAGTTAAGCCCTTTGTCAAAATTTCAAAAACACATTTAAAAAAGGAACGTCATCCCAAGTCCTACAATACCTCATACAAGTCTCTAGCCTTATTGGTTCATAAAATATTAAAAAGCAGATGACCTATTAGTTATGGATCTTTCATTATCTTTTTACATAATTCATCTATAAATCAATATTCAAAAACCCCAAGTGCACATGCGTAAAACAAAAAACAAAGTCTTAAATCATAGTGGTATCCAGGACTATGCATGTCTTTCATGAGGAACAACGTTTTATTTCATACTGGTATTGGACCTTTACACATGAACATGCATTTTCTCACGTACGAACCAATATAGAATATGACTTGTTAGCTTGCATGTTGTTTCACAAGAGGTCAGTAATAATGTCATTTCACACGTGTTCACACTTGTTCACATGTACTTCCATGCCCCTCTTTGATTATTGGTTTGCCTACCAACAAGCGCCGCTTGAAATACTTTTTGATCACCCCTTGTGGGTTGGGTTAGGTTAGGTTACACTACTGCCGCCATCTTTAAAAAGCACGCCCTCTTACAAAAGCCATGAGTGGGCATGAGTAAAAACAAAAAACAAGCTTGTTAATTCATATTGGCTTTCTACCGTACACATGTCTCTTGTGTGGAACAACGTTTAATTTCATATTAGCATTTAAACTGTCACATGTCGCACTTGGAAAGCAAGATTTTCTAAAAAATTACAATTTCACCCCTTAGTAGGGGTAAGTTTTATTTTGGGGTGGAATTAGGTTGTCCATTGGAAAGGGGGTATCATTCCGAGTCCTACGACACCTCATTTGTTAAAATCCGACCATGGGTTCGCGATATATCACATGGTCACCATCTTGTGAGGTGGGTGAGGTGGCGGTGGTATTAGAACTCACACAAAACCACTACTCACGTCGCTGTTGTGGGGTCAATGGAACACCTTCTGCAGGGACACGGGATCGTAAGCCCGCTGCACGCTGGCGATTACCAACTGTTTGTTGTGTAACGTGGGGTGCCACAGCTGCTCGAATTTGCACTGCTGTTGCATGGGGTTCCATCCGGGCCATCCGAATGATGCGGCGATCCTCTCTCACAGTTGTCTGTCGCGCTGGGCCTGTGCCAGGTCTACGAGTGTGGGTACCTTCATTCGACCATTGCTACCATACACGTTGTACCGTAGATGCATGTCGGTTAACACGTGCAGCGACAGTCCTTAGCGATAATCCAGCCTCACACAGCCCAATTATCCGAGCCCTCTCAAACGGCAACAGTTGTTGATAGCGTGCTCTTCTCTGTCGTCGAGGCATGTTTGACGGAGAACACTTCACTGCACGGACTGCAAGTCAACTACGCTACACCAGAGTCCGTATTCTGGAGTTGATTCCTCCGCGACCAATCACGTGGGGAGACCTGTAGCAACAATCCAATGGGTCTGAAGCTTTGATCGTTTACATACCTACATGGAATCGTTCCATATCTTGAAAATCAACACAAACGACCGATGCCTTCATGGTGTTGCAGTTTTCATTTTCTTCAGTGTATTATATATTATCAATAAGCGTTCAATATATACTTATAACACCACATATTTCAACACTCGACTACAGCGATTAAAATTCGTTGTCCTTGATTCGCAGTAGAGTCTATTGTTGTTGATGTTTTTGTTGTTGATTCCTTAGGGGCTTTGTGGAATCATGGTCTTGTAGTCCCGTGTACTTGGGTGAATGTTGAATTTTGTCTGAGAACCTATGTTATTCTGATGGCTGTATTAGTGTGTGTATATATAATTCAGGTGGGGATTCAATCAACGTATAATATCCGTATAGCACGTTGTCTTTTAACAAGCTACTATAACCAACATTCAATTATACTCCTTGGTTATGGCAAAGGGTTATAACTATAGGCCTACCCATGCATTTATGAGAAAGTTGGTTATATGTTCTTTTCTGAACATCTTGTTTCATACTGTAAATGAAAATAGGCTGAAAAGTGTCCCTCAAAAACAAAGCCGATTTCGTTGCGTTTTACTGTAAAGTCTGTCAGCCCGAAGGCCTTAAGAGCTATGTTACCTGAAGCATCTAAGCCCTGGAAATTCAGAAGATAGATGATGTCCACCTTACGGGTGGTATCTACGTCAGAGGTGATATCTACCTTTGAGGTGATTTCTACGTCGCAAGTGATATCTACCTTTGGGGTGCAACTACAGCACGTCACAGGTGATATTTACCTTTGGGAGTGCATCTACCTCACATTTATGATATCCAACTTACGGGTGCTATCTACGTAAAAATTTCATGTGAAATGAAAATCAGAGAATAGAAAGGATAGTCGAAGGATTTGATTTTATTTTGAAAATGAAAGTCGAGTTGGGTTGTCAAATATTATCATGGCGAAAGCAGCTTGCCACGGTGTGTGAGTGGTTAACGTGTCGGTCTACTAACCCCAAGCTTTCAGGTTCGCTCCTGGCCGTGGTAAGTGATTTTTTTTTTGAAAGGCGGCTAAAATTACGACACCATGTCATACGATGGTGGCATTTCAAAGAACCCATTTGAATTCAGTAGGCCGAGTTCATAATGGTAAAATTAATCTCGGGAGTTTCCGCCAACACAAAGTTCCTCATTTCTCTACTAGAAAGCGCTATAGTGTTGAAGGATCTTAGATATCTAATCTCCTTGACTTTGATAGTGCTTCAAGGAACAACGAATTTCGACATGCAAGCTACCCTTTGGGTGTCAAATATCAAAACTTACACCCGGCATCCGAGGCCATACGATATTATTATTATTATTATTATTATTATTATTATTATTATTATTATTATTATTATCATGGCGAAAGTAAGAACCCTACATGAGTAGAGCAGAGTGAGTGGAAGGCAGGTTCCATTGTTGCTGAATACAGCAGACAATAAGTGGAGCAGTAAGCGGCCTTTTATCGTGAATAGTTCTCAACTTGTCTTACTCAATTGAAATACAGCTATTTTATGGTCTCTCAAACAAGCCGACGGTATGAATATAAAACGAGTGGTGCTTTTATCAGTGATCTCAGCTCGGTAACTAGACTAGAGTCTGAGGCAGCAGGGTACAGCAGTGACTTGCTGGTAATACTGAAGCTATTCAAACGAGTACGTTAAACCACGTCCCTATCCTTAACTCTTTATACAATAGTGGTCTGTACACGAACGACCTGTCGTAAGAACAAATTACATTGCCAAAGATACTAACGGTTTAATCTCTGAGAATTATTTTAACGTATTTCCTTGTGGAGGTATAAACATTTCCGGAATCTGAATGTCTTGCTGTATTTCCTTGACCTACGCTACAGGTTAACATTTAAATATTATAAAAGGTATCAAAAATTATTTAAAAAAAACAAGAAGTTCCGTGACGAACTAAAGAGCCTACTTTTCATGCCAATGATTTTTCTACTGGATATGAACCTATCTAGAATAATGACGAAATTAAGTTGGTAATATCGAAATGTCTAATTAGTTCGAAATATTCCTGGTATAATGTAGCCTAATACAGCCTGCTACAGTTGGCATCCCTGGTGACTGAATATATTCTTAGTTCCATCTCTTAAGGTACAGAATACAAAATTTGGTTGAAGTCCAATGGACGTTACATGCAGTTAGACATTGGATCTATCAGCACGCGTAAAAGCATGTTGGCAACAATGTCATGCGTGTGCTGGTTAGATATAATCGGAAATATTATGATATCTTGTTGTGACAATTTTGGATGAAATCCATTTGTTAGTATAGAAGTTACATGTATTTTAAAACTGGACCTATCAGCAAGCATAGAATCATGTTGGCAGCACTGACTTATATTAATTACTCCAAATTAATCTAGAGTGTCAGGTGCTATACGTGTGCAAAGTATAGAGCTGTTGGCTTGCATACTTTCAGATATATTGATATTAGGGTAAAACAAGATGTTCAGTAAAGAACATATAGCCTACTTTCTCCTAAATGCATGGGTATTGTTACAACTCGTTGTCCTTTTCAAGGAGTATAATTGAATGTTAGTTGTAGTAGCTTGTTGAAATACAACGTGCTATAGGGATATTAAACATGAATATGAGGTGCCCTTTGCTAGTGCTACCTCTGTAAAAAAATCATTCAATTCGGTTTCACCGTGTTTGAATTGATATGGGGAATGGATTTGCACACATACATGGCCGCTATTTGCAAACTATTGGGCTGATGACCTTGTAGTCAGTCATAAGATGCTTTCCACAAAAAGGCATGTTGTTGCAAAATCTGGTAGAGATCAAATTATTAGGATGGTCGTAATTTGATTTAAGCTTTTAACATTTGGGTGGCCGTCATTCCGTTTCCGTCAAGATGGCGGCGATATAACACATGACACTCAGGTGCCCTTTGCTAGTGCTACCTCTGTACCAAATTTCGTTCAATTCGGATTCACCATGTTTGAATTGATATGGGGAATCGATTTGCACACATACTTGGCCACAATCTGCAAACTATTGGGCTGATGATCTAGCAGTTTGGTCACAATATGCTTCCCACATAAGGATATGTTGTTGCAAAATTTGGTAGAGACTAGATTATTAGGTTGGTCGTAATTACATTTTAGCTTTTAACATTTGGGTGGCCGCGATTACGTTTCCGTCAAGATGGCGGTGATATAAAACATGACACTGAGGTGCCCTTTGCTAGTGCTACCTCTGTACCAAATTTCGTTCCATTCGGTTTCACCGTGTTCGAATTGATAAGGGGAATCGATTTTGACACAAAGATGGCCGCCATTCACAAACTATTAGGCTAATGACCTATTAATTTGGTCAAAGGATACTTCCTCCATAATGGTATGTTGTTGCAAAATTTGGTAGAGATCGGATGATTAGGTTAGTCATAATTTGATTTAAGCTTTGAACACTTGTGTGGCTGCCATTACGTTTCCGTCAAGATGACGGGGATATAAAACATGACACTGAGGTGCCCATTGCTAGTACTACCTCTGTACCAAATTTCGGTCCATTCGGTTTCACCGTGTTCGAATTGATAGGGAGAATCGATTTTCACACAAAGATGGCCGCCATCCGCAAAATATTAGGCTAATGACCTATTAGTTTGGTCAAAGGATGCTCCCCCCATAAAGTTATGTTGTTGCCAAATTTAGTAGAGATCGGATGATTAGGTTAGTCGTAATTTGATTAAAGCTTTGAACATTTGTGTGGCCGCCATTACGTTTCCGTCAAGATGGCGGCGATATGAAACATGACACTGAGGTGTCCTTTGCTAGTGCTACCTTTGTACCAAATTTCGTTCAATTCGCGTTAACCGTGTTCGAATTGATAGGGGGGACAGACATTCAGAGTACACACACACACACACACACACAGAGAGACTCACACACACACATACACACACACAGACAGACACACTTTTTTTCGCCCTGTGTCGATCTCATAAGTCTACTTTCATTTTTTGCAAAAATCGAAAGTAGGCTAAAAATATAGACAGCATTTAATAACAGTTGGCAGCCCTGATTGCTCTTAAGAATACTTATAGTAATATCTGGTATATTACATATAGCACATACGAAATTTGGTTGAAATCCAACTGAAAGTATAAATGTTACAAGTATATACAAATTGGTCCTATCAGCAGGCTTAGAATCATGTTGGTAGAACTGAAGTATATAAGTTACTCCAAATTAGTCTAAAATGTCAGGTACTATACGTGTGCATAGTTTAAAGCTGTTGGCTTGCATACTTTCAGATATATTGGTATTTGGATGAAGAAAATAGAAAGAGAAATTATTAACAGTTGGCAGCCCTGGTGGCTCTTAAGAATACACTCAGTCATATTTGTTTATGTACACATATTACATACAAAATTTGGGTAAAATCCAATTAATAGTGTAGAAGTTATATGCATTTAAAATTGGACATATCAGAAGGTTTAAAATTATTTTGGCAACACTGTCATGTATGGCCTCCTGGAAATTAAACTGAAATAGTATTATCTACATGTGTGCCAATTTTGGAATAGCTCTTATGCATACCTTCCATGATATCCAACATGGAGCTCAAATTTCTATTGCGTTTTTTCAGCAGTTGGTAGCACTGACATCATTTTCAAATATGGGCTTGAGATATTCCGGTATACATCTTTACTCATACTAAATTTGGTTTCGATTGCTGCAGCCGTTTAATAGTTGGTAGGGGGGAAACACACAGCCAGACAGACAGAAGGACAGACAGACAGACAGACAGACAGATAGACAGACGGACACACAGACACACATTTTCCCGGATCGATCTCATAAGTCTAATTTTTCCTCATTTTTGCAAAATGTGAAAAATAGGCTAAAAATACAAGTAAAACATAGGGTGCTAGCTACTGTGTCCATAGGTGAACCTTTGAGGGTGCTATCTACGTCATAGGATATACCATTCAGATGATATCTACGTCACAGATGATACCTACCTTAGGGGATGCAACTACGTCACAGGTGATACCTTTAAGGTGATTTATACGTCACAAGTGATATCTACCATTGGGGTTGCATCTACCTCACAGATGATATCCACCTTACAGGTGCTATCTACGTCACAGGCGATAACTACCAACTGCAGTACTTAGAAGGAGGTGTATACTCTCCAGAAATGGATTCCAAACCGGCCTACTGATTTTGAGACTTCAGTGTTTAGACTGGTTTGATGCAGCGCTCCATGCCTCCCTGTCCTGTTTCATATCTACATTCACACAAAACACTACATCCCAAGCAATCTGTTTAACATATTCCGAACTTGACCTTTCTCTAAGCTCTTTAACTCGACACTTCCTTCCATAACCAAGTTCGCTAGTCCTAGGTGCCTTTGTGTTTAACCTACCACCCTATTTCTTCTTTCCATTAGCACTCGCCAGAAACATCTCTCCTCCCTCACTCGTCTTAATACCTTTTCATTTGTTATTCTATCTACCCATCAAATCTTCATCTTCCATTCTCTTTTCTGCCACACACCAACTGTCCAAGTTTCACTTCCATAGAGCACCATGCTCCAGACAAAGGCTTTCAAAAATGACTTTCCATTACTTAAATTAACATTTGTTAAACATTTAACAGATCTCTGGCTCCATATGACACACTCACAGAAATTGTATTACTCTTGCTACATTCCCACGGCGTAACCGTTCTCGTTAAATCGTGCACCACGTCCGCGCGGGTAGCTGCAGCAAGTCCAGAGACCGTAGGTTCGAATCCCAGCGCTGATAGCGGACTGTGGTTTTCCTCGAGTTTTCCCACACTCCCTCCAGGAAAATGCCAGGATGGTACCTTAGTTAGTTAGTTATTGTTGTTTTAAGGGGCGGAACTACGAGGTCATCTGCCCCCAGGATAGTACATTATTTCAAATCCCGCGGCACCTACACCATCCCTGTCCCTAATGCAGCTACACCCATCTCTACAGTCTTCACAAGAATACAGGTTATCAGACAAATTTAACTCACACCCAACTACACGGGGCTGACGACTTAGATGTCCCAAGCCCGTAAAATAAATTACAACAACAACTCTTGTTGCAGGGATGCCATAAATCAACATCGGGGGAAATAAATATCTCAACTGACAACCTCGTGGTGTAGCGGCTAGGCGTTTTTGGCTGTCACCCCGGAGGTCCGAGTTCGATTCCCGGATTCGCCAAGATTTTATAAAATTCTGGTGTGGGGGCTGGAACGGGGTACACTCAGTCTTGTGATGCAAAATTTATAGAGGAGGACTCCATTCACATATCAGCAATCCTGGAAGTGGTTTTCTGTGGTTTCCGCCTTCCACTCCAGGCCAATGCTGTGATGATTCCTAACTTAAGACCACGGTTGGCTCCCTCCAAATCATCACCTGAATTACAAATACAAACACTAGTACAGCCCTCACAATAACACAGGTTATCATACAAATTCCAACTACACATACAAAGTACACGGGGCTACATGACCACGATATCTCAGCCTCTAAAGCAAGCAACAACAACAAACTAACTCAACTGACTCATTTTGAGGTCTACCACGTAGCGTAGTGACTAGCATTTTTGGCCGGTAACCCAAACGTCCGATTTGAGTCCCAGTTTTGCTTATAAATTTAATTCTGGTCGAGTACGTGATATACTCAGCTTCGTGAGGCAGAACACAGAAGAAGTTAGATCGATTCTTGCGTCAAATATCCAAGAAGTGGTTTTACGTAGTTTCCCACTTCTAACCTTGAAAATGCGGGATGTTCCCGAACATAAAGTCATGGCCGCTTCCTATCCAAATCCTAGTCACAATGACAAGTTCACACATTAGTACAGCCATCACAATGACACAGGTTACCAGACAGATGTCACATTCACACAAATTCAACAACAATAACTAATTTTGCGACCGCTCAATGAAATGAGCAAATAATATTTAAATTTAAATTTAAGGAAAAAGGGACGAATTCCGTTTAATTGCATTAAGCGGCCAAAAAATCTCCCTTATTTGGGCTTCAAGTTGGTTGGCTTCAGGTAGCTCGTTGTTGCCCTCACTCAAACATACACCCTCTGTCTGAAAAGTTCGGTGAGTTCGGTGAATGGGTCTATATTACGAACGGATTGTTGGCTTACCTGAAACAGCCGTTGCTATCCTTCGAAGTAATCCCCGTGGATGGTTATGCACTTCTTAGAACGGCTGTACAAGTCCTGGCATTGTCTTCCTGAGGTATAGCCATCAGTTGGGTCGTCACATTACGTTGGATGTCCGAAAACCTCCGGCCATTCAGGGCCTGTCGGCGACCCTGGACTCCGATACTCCATACTTTGGCGCTTGCCTTCGAGGTCGTACCTCAGGCACCAGGTCTCGTCACCCGTGACGATGGTTTTCAGGACCATTCCATTCCACGGAACATTCACCCTTCTCACTGCCACCCGTTGAACAGGTGTGACGTTAGGTTGCATACATTCACCCTTCTCACTCCCGCCCGTCTGTCAGGTGTGCAAGGCTGGTTGCATAAATTCACGCTTCTCTCTTGCTTTCAATTTAGTTTTGACGACACAAACTGAAGGCTAATCCTAAAAAAGACTATGCCAGGAGTTTCCAGGACTTGTTCAGTCGTTCTAAGAAGTGCATAACCATCCACGGGGATTACTTCGAAGGACAGTAACGGCTGTTCCAGGTAAGCCAAAAATCCGTCGTTATATATCCCATTCACCGAACTTTTCATACAGAGGGTGTAATACTGTGCCCAATGGGACACGGCTGACTAGCATCGAATCGGGTTCTTTATCACAAAAAGACCAGGCCCATGATTCTGCGAACAATCGAACCATTGATCTCTGAGGGGGAACAGCCACAGTGTACCCGAGGAACAATGAGTTATAACTGTATATAATTATAACAGCATGATTTCACGGCCAGAACGGGAATATTATAGCATTAAAGGTGGATTATTGCAGATGTACGTTTAAGATGCTAAGAGCTCAAGAAATCGGGCCAACTTGACAGTTAACAAATCGTGGTTAGCGAGGGGGCATTACTAGGTGACGCCAAGGAACTATTTTTCGTCGGCACTGGGGGAGCAACCAAAGATTAATGGCTTTGGGAACCACAGTCTTACAAGGCAGAGAAGCGGAGTGGGGGTGGTCACCCACAGAAATTAATTAATTACGGCCAAATGGAGCAATGAATTGAGATGAACTTACACCCAGATGCATGTATTCTAGGAAAGATAATTTAGGAGTGTCCACACACCTAAATTAAAGCCTGCATCTCTAAAGGAGCTTATGCACAGACCTAATCCGCGGCAGAGTCAGGATTTGTAATGTAGCAGTAGGGGAAGAACCGGAGTAGCATCATGATGCCATGGAAGAAAGCAATTAATTATAAGTAATTGGCCGAAGCAATTGCCTGCACGCGAGTGAATTTGGAACCTCCATGAATAGACAAATAAGGATCACACTTCACTTTGTCTGAAAACAGATTATTTTAAGAAGAGAGTCGCTCCTGGAAATCCAGTGAACTACTATTCATCAGGAAGCTTTATATGGGGGAAGCTGAAGCAGAGGGTCAGTTCTTCTTGACTCAACTCGGGGATGACACGCTGTCGGATCACGCAAGAAAGTGCGCGGAATTTATAAAGTATTGACGCTTAAATGTATTAGCAATGAACAATGAAAGGCGCACCATGCAGCTTAATAACAGTAATTCTGCATCATATAATAATTAGTCTACAGCAGACGTGTAAGCAACAGTATACGCGAGTATAGAATCAGTACAGCGTAGAGATATTTTAGGATGATGTTTACAGACAATGAACATAACCACAGGAAGTGTTATCATGGGTAAAATAATACATACTATTGTAATGAACACTACAGTTACGGGAACCTGGAAGACATCACAAGTAGTTGTGATCTAGGATTGAACAACTTTTCAGTAGAGGAGACATAAACTGTAGGTGACGAGAGACGAACACACACACGCAAGATAGACTTTCAAGGAGACCAGCGGTTGTCAGGATCTAGCTGCATCACATCTCTGAGGTCAGGCGATAGTGGGAATCCGATCAAGGATCCGTGTCTAAAAATTGTGTATAAAGTTATATTACAGTGATCGTTAAAAGTGTATGTTTATATGGTAAAAGAATGTGTATTGTGTTAAAGTGAAAATGCCAGTAGTGAAAGATATAATTACCATGTGTAAATTCTATGCAATGTGTCGTGTGAAAAATATCATGATGGCTTAAAGCAAGCATAATGGCGGGCGAATGGCTGTCATGCTGGACTAATCCAGCTAGAATGAAAGTGAGTACAAATTTAATATGTTGATATGATTTAATAGCTCACCATACAACGAATCATTCCCTCAACGATTAAGAATTAACAGTCATTTGTGTACGAGATCACATCCCTCGTATTTTGGTAAAAATATGGCTTTGAGGATGACAAGCTTACGACCATTCAGGCGTAAGACATTGATGAATGTAACGGTAACGTTAAATAATAATAATAATAATAATAATAATAATAATAATCTGGGGTCGGTAACAATAATAAATTTATAAATCGGCATGTCAGGCCTATAGTACGTGCAAAGTGTGTCATATCTAGTGTAAGAATACTGTGTTATTGTGAAAAGTAAGAACGAAAGATAAATATCGAGATAAAGAGAGCTTTTCAGTGTCATTGAAATGTTAAATAAATGTTTTATTATGGTATACTCTACAGGGTTGTATTTGAGAGCCATTAAGATAGTCAATGTATGCCAGTAAATTTATACTTGTTTTGGAGCTACGGAGAACTTTGGCTTATGAATAAATGTATAGAGGACGTGAGTGCTTTAGGCATTGAGTCATCTGTAATAAATATTGTTTGAGCCGCGATCAGCGAGCATGTAACGTAGAATCAAGAGATTTACGTCAATAAGTTGCGGGGATCATCCGAAAATAGTTCGCGCGTTGTCGAATCTAGTAGGCTAAATCTTCGAAGCTACGATATAGTATTGCCTTAGAGCATACATTTGTATTCGCAACAGAGTTGGGACAGAGGCTGTCTGTATCCACTGTTAGCAGAGTCTTCGCCACCAGGGATAACTGCTATTGTCCGTCCAGAGTTAAGAGTGTACTATGGGCTCTTATGGGCTTTTATATTTAGCGGACTCCCCCAGAATTGATGACTTCGAAGTCTTTAAAACTAGATTTTCGCTATGTTATTTAATAGGTTAATGGTCATGGGTGGAGAGTACATGATCCTCAGCATTCATTTAATGATATGTAATTCTTACATTCTTGATATACAACATAATTTTGTAATGTATCTGACAGCAGTGTCTGCGCGCTGGATGGAACAGCTCGCACGCTGTTGTACGTGTCTTAGCTCTACACTGAACGCACGAGTCCAGTTCTCTTCAAGATATTTGAAACAGTGTTGAAGTGTAAGGATCGTTTTGTGTAATAAAAATAATTGTGATTTAGGTATAAGTAAGTGGCATTAAAGATATGGCTGATATTCCGTTTGCGAAACGTAAACCTGGGGAAATTTTAAGGCGTAGAGAACGACAGATAGTTTGTAACGTCTACAATTATATAAAGACCAAGAATCAGGAGAAAAGTGTGGACTGGACTGCGAGAGAAACTGCTGAAGCATGCGGCGTTTCAAGAACCACGGTGTTTAAAGTTCGAGCCGAGGCTACCAAGGGCCCTTTCGTGTCTCCAGGTAAGAAGAGAACGCCGAAAACAACGAGGCGAAACAGCAGGGTTTTGAAATACAATGACTTTGTACGGAGTGCAGTTAGACGGAAAGTGCACGAGTTTTTCGTTAATAATCGACCAACCACACTAAATTCTGTTCTGTCGGCTGTCAACAAAGATCCAGATCTCCCAGATTTTAAAAGATCAACACTCCATGTCCTACTTAAAGAAATGGATTTTATTTACGAACGGAGGGGAAACAAAGCAATGTTGATTGAAAGAGACGATGTTGTGTCTTGGCGCCATAAGTATTTATCACAAGTGAAGAAATTCCGAAATGAAAATAGAAACATTGTTTATACAGACGAATCATTTGTTAATACCGGCATAACAGTGCTAAAGACATGGGTTGACAAGTCCACAAACAGTCCACGGCAGGCATTTTTAGCAGGACTTTCGAGTGGGTTGAGGGCGCCTACAGGTCGAGGGCCACGATTTGCGTTAGTTCATGCAGGTAACGAGCGCGGATTTGTGCCGAATGCGAAACTTGTATTTTTATGCAAGAAAAACACTGCTGACGCTCATGATGAAATGGGTGGTGATTGTTTTTAGAAGTAATTTAAAGAACAGATTCTCGCAAATCTCCCACCTCAGTCAGTAGTAGTCATTGACAATGCTTCCTACCACAGCCGAAAGAAAGAGAAATTACCAACCAAGTCATGGAAGAAAGAACGTATGCGGGAGTGGCTTCAATCACGTGGTATTGCGTACAGTGGGGACATGCTGAAGATAGATCTGATGAACATTATCAGTAAAGAAAAATTCAAATATGATGCATACGTCATTGACGAAATGGCTAAGGAAATGGGACATACAGTTCTTCGACTGCCACCTTATCACTGCGAGTTAAATCCGATCAAACTTGTGTGGGCTCAGGTGAGACATCACATTAGTATGAACAATACTACTTTCAAAACAAAGGACATGGAGAAGCTCATTCAAGAAGGGTTTGAAAGTGTAAGTGTAGAAAATTGGAGTGCTTATGTTCAGCATGTGAAGACTGTTGAGGCAGATATGTGGACTGCAGATAATCTCCAAGATGACCCAGAGGCTCTCATAATTAGGTTAGGAGACAGCTCTTCGGAAGAAGAAATGTCCAGTGAACAAGAAGATGAGCAGCTTGACGATGACTTGCAGGGAATTGGACCGCTGGAATAACGTTGTCTGGAGGTAAGATTGCAGTCTTATACATAATTGTGTTGTGTTTTAACTTATGAATTTCCCAGTCTCTGGTATGACAACTTCCCATTCACGCTGCTGTACGTTTTTGAGAAACCCGTGATATTATTATTATTATTATTATTATTATTATTATTATTATTATTATTATTATTATTATTATATTATTATTACTATCTACTCACTTGCAATAATGTGAGTAACAGAACTTTCATGCAGTTAAATTACGCGATTTGTGCCGAATGACAAGCTTGTAGTTTTGTATAAAATAAACCGCTAAGGCTCATTATGAAATGGATAATGATTGTTTTGAGAAATATTTTAAAGAACAGATTATCGCAAATTTCCCACATCAGTCTGTAGTATTTGCCTTTCAGTGTCCAATGTACGTTGTGCCACTGAATTTTTTGTTTTATTTCTTTCGTTCTTTCTTTCTTTCTTTCTTTCTTTCTTTCTTTCTTTCTTTCATCTATCATACTGAGCTCGATAGCTGCAGTCACTTAAGTGCGACCAGTATCCAGTATTCGGGAGATAGTGGGTTTGAACCCCACTGTCGGCAGCCGTGAAGATGGTTTTCCGTGGTTTTCCTTTTTCACACCAGGCAAATGCTGGGGCTGTACCTTAATTAAGGTCACGGCCACTTCCTTCCCACCACTAGCCCTTTCCTGTCCCATCCTCGCCATAAGACATATCTGTGTTGTTGCGAAGCGACGTAAAGCAACTTGTAAAAAAATATTTCATCTACGCGTGTAATAATATGTGAAATATCATTTCCGGGTACTCTCCTCGCCTCTACAGATAAAAGTGACTCACTGGGATCTGTGTATGTATCGCTGCGACAGATGATTTGTATCCTGTCACTGACCTAGGCTGACCTTGGAGTACATATTGCCATATTACCTATTAAACTTGATCCGTATCTAACGGATGACTCAGGTTAGCTTTCATGTCAATTGTTTTGTCATAGCCATACCGTACGTAACTAAAATTCCAATGTAAATAAATAGTAAACTGTAGCAGTATATATAATCCGTTCTAAGCATTGTTATGTAAATCAATTACTATCCTCGGCTCCCCCACTCATTAGGGGAATAACTCAGTCTTTATCTTTATTAAAAACTGTTCATCCAAATTCTGTTGTTCTTACGGGAATTATATTAAAAGGTTGCAGATTATAATGGCGCGAAGGATCGACATTCCGCCCGGATGAGGAGCTGGCTGATAATCAGTCCGGCAGGGGGCTGTACTACTCGTGTGGAGTGCTGTACAATAGCTGCCCTTCTACACTCGCTAAGCGTGGCAACGCTTGTGCCATAAGAGCTACAGTACACTCTTAACTCTGGACGGACAATAGGCACCCTAGGTAGGCCAATATATTAATTGATCTGCCCTTAGAGGTAAGACAAATGGTTCTTCGTGTAGGAAACGTGGATTTCCTCTTGTTATATGCATGCCCGTCCAGTGAGATAACAATTTGAAACTCAGCTGAGACGCGCGCAAACCCACTGATTACGACCATAGAACGGCGAAGCTATTTCGTGATCCATCCCTTGCCTTGAATAGTAATTAGGAGCCGATATGAGCCCATTAAATACTCTAAGTGTAGGTATTAAATAATTAGATTGACTCAATTCGTAATGACACGATCCATTCAGGGTACCTCTAGCACAGCTGCACCATTGAGTGAGCACATGGTCGTGCAGGAATTCGGGCGGGGTAGCAGGTATAATCCACTAACCCGGCAGCCATCTTGCACAGGACGGCCCGTGACAAATCCATTGTTCGCACGAAAGGAAGTCAATAGACCAGATCCTTTTCTTTTAAGATTGTAGTGGGACACTGAAGAATCTCGATATTTCGAAAAGTAATTAAGATGTGCTTGATATGATGGTATCAATTAAATTAGATGCACTGTTTCCATACATATGCAATGTTGGAATGAAGTAATCGGATAACATTTGGCCAAGTTATTCTCCAAGGAGAAACTAACTGCACCAAATAAATAGAAGCATTTTGTAAAGACTATTTACCCAGTTCATGCTAATTTATTCATACGGGTAGCGTAATTTGAATGATATGACACGTTTGTAACGATAATGTTTTGACCAGACCCAGAAAATCGTTGTATGGTGAAGCTATAAAATATCTATAACTATGTGTATTTTTGATGGGAAAGTGTACCACTTCAGCGTTTGAAACTTATGGGAAAGGAATACGATTCGCGCGGAAAAACAACACTTATTAAACAAGGCAGAAGCTAATGAATCAATGTTATTTAAAGTAAATGGTCCGTGTAAAACGGATAAATGTTTAATAATTGCATATTTAATGTCATTTAAATGTAATTTGTGTTTGTTGTGTTGTGATATTCCAATTTGTGTTAAATTGTGCCACGTGAAGAACAATATGGACACTCGCAAGTGTCAAAGGGTATCAACAATAGGATATTTAGGATAGACATGAGTGCGGTGGAGCACCAATCTTGATGAGATGAGACTCACAGCTAATTTTGATTTTTGTTGTGGGAAATAAGTGTAAAATATTTGTTTGTGTTTTGTGTTTTGTTTTGCCATGAAGTAGTACCATTAAATGTTATACTTAGGAATATGTTGTTTCTTTCACGTAGAGTAGTCACCTGACAGACTCAAATCCCGAATATGTGCTCGTATAGTGGGTTGAACGCCCTATGCCTCGAAAGACCGTGAGTTAGCTGGGATACGAACACATGTTCCATATGATGACGAATGGGTACATGGAGGACATGTTATTGTACTAGGATTGAGTCACAGGTACTACTGAAAGTCGGCCAAGGTATTAAATGGTTGAGACAAGTATAGCAGCAAAGCTAGGGTATATTAGGAAAAGGCCGCGTCCCATAGTTAATAAGCTTTCACGTTCGAAATAAATGTTGATAATCCTCCATGAGACATGCTTAAATGTAAATGTCAAAGCATTGAACTACCTTATTTATCATGTCGCCCGTGAGTGGGGCAAAACATGGTAAGCATGATCCACACACATTATTTATCATGGCATGGCCCAGCGTGGGGCATTCGGCAATAAAAACCACTCCCTGGACGGTTTTACTAATAAGTCAGAACTTGGCCAATGTCTTGCAATGGAGCCACCATCTACCTTATTTATCATGGCGCCCAACGTGGGGAATTCGGCAATAAAAACCACTCCTTGGACGGTTTTACTAATAAGTCAGAATTTGGCCGATGTCTTGCAATGGGGCAGCCATCTACCTTATTTATCATGGCGCCCAGATAACGAGATGGCTTATGGGATTCAGAAAACCCCATAATATTAGTATGGTTTCCATGGGGGAAAACCATAATAGTATATTTTTCCTCAAACTGTGTTTGAGCGATTGTGAGTCTTTTTAGGTGATACTCAGACATTAGACATGGTGGTCAGACGAGTGAATGTACAGACGGGTACGAGGGTTAAACACATTCCATAGGTGGTCACAGCACGGTGTTCAAATGAATGTTGCTGTTTTCGCGACATCGGAATTCTTTTCCCAATATAACGCACCAGCATGCACAGCAAAGGCCTGCCTATATCTCAAAGATAAGAAATACAGGATGGCCGGTACTGAGGGGATATTGAAGAGTATCGCGGAGTTGAAGGAACATTTTGATAATACTCATGCCAAGAGTAGGGAAGATGCTAAGGCATTTCAAGATGAAATAACGGGTAGATTGGATGCTAATCAAAATGAAATGAGCCAGATGATGGCTACGGTAAATACTCAGATACTAATCAAACCGAGGTGAGCCAGATGTTGGCTACGGTAAACACTCAGTTAGATTCAAATTTATGAGAGGTCAATAAAAAAATTGATGATGTTAAAGAATCTATTAAACAAGAGGTAACTGAAATGATTGTTAGCGTGGTTTCAGAGATGCAAGCAAATAATGACAAACGCTTTGAGTCAATAGAAGTAAAGCTCGAGAATAATCTGCAAGTGTGCAGGGAATCGCAACGGGAGGTCAATGATAGATTAAACGATATATCCGTCGAGCTTAAAGATATTCAGAATCAGAACGAAGCGAACACTAAGCGGCAGGAAGGGCAGTTTAATACGTTCACTCAGACCGTTGATCAAAGGCTTGAAGATAGCGAAGAAAAATTGAATAAACGTATGACAGGCTACGCAAAAGCTGTAGATGAAGCATTAAGGAAGCAGGATCAGAATATCCTTGACCAATGCAAGGAGATCAGTGAAATAAAAACTTCCGCTAAAGAAAATAAAGCAATAATCATGAATATGAAGACGCAGGTTGGAAAAGTCCAAAAAGAGTTAGAACAAACTCAAAACGATCTAGCAGTCATTCATAAAAGGCAAGATGAGGACCAGGGAGAAATTACCAAAATAAGGACCGAAATCTCCAATATGCACGGTCACATCCAGAAAGAGGTTACAGGTTTACGAGAAGAGTTGGAACTTCGAGAGGGCTTGAAAAATGAAGCCAGTGATAAAACGCTTGCCGAAGTAAGACAAGGTTTAGCGGGGGAAATTTCTCATTTAAAAGAAAGCCTTAAAGATGACAAGGAGAAAATCTTTTCTATGGCAGAAAAAAATCGTGTTCGCCTGAAGAAAATAGAACGAGAAGTATTAGCTCGATTAGAAAGAGCGGAAAACAGGCACAGCCAAATGGAAACCAGAATGATCGCACACGAGGAGTCCATATTGCGAAATCCTAGATCTAATGAAGGAAGCGTAGATGAAAATAGGAGAAACAGATCGGCAGATATAGAGGTACAGCCCACTCCGAGAAATAGAGCCATGCCAAGTGACAGCCCGTATACCACACCTGGTATACCTATTGCTATGTCCACACCAGATGAAAATGCTGTACAAAATCAGATAGTCACTGTTGTAAGGGCTAATGACGAGAAACCGAGAAAGTATTCTGGGAGTAACTCAAATATGACACCCAAATACTGGCTCAAAGAGGTTTCCGAATACTTAAATGACACAAAGGTACCACCGGAGCGAAGATTAAGAGCTATCGAAAAACTGACTGAAGGTGAATGCGCCTTATGGTTCAGAAGTTTTCGTTACACGTTTGACACAGTAGAAGAATTCGGCCAGGCATTTTAAGAAGGTATTGGGATGCAAACATCCAGCAGAATCTAAGATTGGACTTGTACTCCAGACGCTATAGTACAAATAATCCAACGAAATATGCTGAATTCTTTATAGCACAATTATGCCGTTTCAGAGAGCTTGACGAAGCGCCTCGAGAACTAGACCTTTGTCTAGCGATAGCCAAGCAATTACCATATGAAGTGCAAAAACTATTAATCTCGGCAAACGCCAAGACAGCGATTGAGATGGAGGAGGTATTCAGACAGCTCGATCTCACCATCTCACCACAACGCAGCATATGAGACAGAGTCGGAACACGGAACAAGTCCACATGACTAGGGCACAAACCGAACCGACTAGGGCGCAGACCAAAAGTAAATCTACCAGCACAGAAACTGAGAAGTCTGACTGGCAACGAGAAGAAAGGGAAAACCAGAATTGGAGGCCAGCGTACAGAGGAAGATCGAACCGCGGACACCGAGGAAGAAAAACCTGGAATCAGCGCGATACAAGAAATCAACAGCCTGATAACAGGAGAAATTACGGCCGAGATGGGAATAATCGAGACTGGAGATCCCAAGAACAGAGTCGCGGGTTCGACGAAGAAGCAGAAGAACGTTATCACGCATCATTAAGATATATGGAGGAGCGTGGAGATGATAACAGAAAATCACAAGTGCATTGGGATGAAGCAATTAAAAATAGAAGGTTACCCGACATCTATAAGAATGATGACGGAGCAAAGAGTCTGGAACTTCAACAGCATGAAGACAGACAGAAGAACTCCACAAGAAATGGAGCAATAGAAAAAAACGCCAAAATTAAATGTCCATAAAGGAGAGATAAATGCAGGGTGGAATACAGTGAATGTGGTTAACTGGATTGCTAAACCTGAGGAACTCATTGAAGACCGAGAGGAAAGGCCGGTCACTGTAAGAATGGAACTACCCATTATAATAGTAAACATCGCAGGCATGAAGATAAGGAGTCTTCTAGACACTGGCTCGACTGTATGTTTAATTACCCAGGCGCTGTATAATGAAATCCAAAGTAAAATCCACGTATTGAAAATACCAATTTCAAGCGTGAAGATAAAAGGCGTGATACCAGATAAAGTAATGATATGCAAATACCAAGTATTTTTAGATTTGCAGGTAGGGAACTCTATATTTTCACAGAGTTTCCTAATGGTGAATAAGCTGCCTTTTAACATTATTGTTGGCGCGGATTTCATAAGAGAATACAAGGTCATAATAGATCTCTCACAAGACATTGTTATGTTTCGCGTGAGTGAGGAAAAGCAGAATTTAGAGATCTCATTAAAACATAGTGAAACGAGACCAGAAGAGTACGTATGGCATACATACGGAGATATGACTGGGGATGCAGTATTGACAACAGAAGACATCGAGGGAGAGTTGGCAACACTGGCCGCAGACATTGAAAAGGACCTCGAACCACAATTCGGGGAATGCCTTGAAGAAAAATTAGAGGAAGCTAAAATAGGTCCAGAGCACAAGCAGATGTTAAGGGAACTGTTATTTGAATATAAAGGAGTCTTCGATTCGAGACCTGGCCGAATCAAGAATTTCCAATATGCGTTCCAAGTTAGTGACTGGACGCCATTCAGACAAAAGCGTTACCCAGTAGCCGAGAAACATTATTTAAAGGTCAAGGAAGCAATACAGGAGATGCTGGAGGCGGGCGTTATTGTAAAGACAGCCACACCTTATGTCAGCCCACTGGTAGTTGTACCTAAACAGGACGGAAGTGTAAGGATATGCCTGGACTTGCGAAATTTGAATTCCAAGGTTATACCGGAATTTGACCAAATGCCACCCATAAAGGAGATCCTCAGAAGATTCAAAGGAAAGACAGTATTTAGAAATCTTAACATCACTGCAAGCTTTCACCATCTTGCACTGGAGGAGAAAACAAGCTTATTAACCGGTTTCTTATTCGATCAGCATACATACTCGTTTTTGCGTCTCCCATTTGGTTTGAAAACAGCGGGTTCAGCGTTGATACGAGCGCTTGATCGAAACCTGTCTGAAGAAGTAAAAGCAACAACCATAAGCTATGTAGATGATATCCTGCTGACATCAGAAACAGCCGAAGAACACATCAGAGATCTACGCAAGTTATTGGATGACCTAAGTCTGGCTAACTTTAAGGTCAATCTGAAGAAATCTAACTTTGGTCAGAGAGAAGTTAAATTCCTAGGCCATGTAATAGATGCGCAAGGAGTTACCCCAAATCCGGGGAAATTGGAGGTCATTAAACATTTCCCGAGACCAACGAAGGTGAAGAACGTCAGGCAATACCTAGGCGTTATTGGATTCTTTTCGAGCCATTGCCCGTAATACACCGAGACCGTGGCACCACACCAAGATTTATTGAAGAAAGGGGGAAGGTGGCGATGGACTGAAAAATGCGAGGAAGCCTTCGTGAAATCTAAACAGATGCTTTTAGATTATGCTAAATTGGGATATCCAGACTAAACCCAGAAATTTATTATTCAGACTGACGCATCACTTATAGGCATTGGGGCGATGCTCTACCGGGAAAGTGTGGACAGGCCAGAAGAGAAAACTTATATCGCATTCATAAGCAGAAGATTGAAATCTAATGAAAAGAATTATACGGTCACGGAGATTGAATTACTCGCAATACTATATGCTTTACAGTATTGGCGAAAGGTGATTTATGGGTTCAGAATCGTATTGAGAACGGACCATAAAGCCCTAACGTTCCTGTTGAAAACTGACTTGTCAAGTCAAAGATTGACGAGGTGGTCCTTGTATATACAGCAATTTCAAGTGGAAATCGAGTATTGCCCGGAGAAGGACAATATTATACCTGACTTGCTAAGCAGATACCCGACAGCTGATGAAGAGGAAGCTCTAGCTATCGACATAGAAGATAGAGACCAGAAGACATTAGATGATCTAAGGAACATCACCGATTTTCAACACGAAGATCCCTGGATACGGTTGATGATTAATTACTTCGAGGGAAAGCTTGTCAGAGGAACACCGATGTATGTAGAAGCCGAGGCACTATCAACGGAATATCTATGGTTTAACCAGATGCTACACAAATGGAGCGATGCAGATCACAATCGACCCAGGATTGTTATTCCGCCAGCATTGCAGAGAAGATTAGTATGGTTGGCACACAGAGCTTTTGGCCACCCTGGCGTAGACAAGTCTGTTGCCCTGCTGAAAGAAGCATTTATTTCGCCAAAACTTAGAGATACAGACAGAAATACGATCAGGACATGCGATATTTGCCAGCGAGTAAAGCCTAACTCGTATTTAATGAGGCAAAAACCAATACCACTCCTGCCAGAGAAGCCATGTCAGCTTCTGGCATTGGATAATTTCGGCCCTCTTCCGAGAGCCAGAAGGGGAAATAGACACATCCTAGCTGCACTAGACGTGTTTTCTAAAATGGCAGTCCTATGTCCAATTCAGAAAACCAGTACGAAACAGGTACTTAAAAGACTGAAGGAAAGAGTCATTTCTATACTAGGGCAGCCAGAGAACATATTGTCTGATCATGGTAGCTGTTTTACCAGCGTAGAATTTCGCAGGGAGCTGGAAAATCTGGGAATAAGACAGATTTTGTCCACAATTCGACACTCAGAAGCCAACAGCGCGGAAAGAGTGATGAGAGAACTGCAAAAATACATGAAAATATACTGCTCTACAGAGAACTGGAAGTGGATAGACGTACTAGAAATTATCGAGTATTGTATTAAAAATACAGTGCACGAAGCGACAGGGGAAGTGCCCGTGAGCCTACACCTTGATAGAACCGGAGAGGCCATGGAACAACGTCATTCGGACACCTGTAGACGCGCAGCCTGGACACGAGTTGAGGATTCAGAGAACATTCGAGTATCTCAAGAAACAAGCGGACAGACGGCAGCGAAGGAATAGAAGGAAACGCTACCACAGGCCACTACTCGTGGGAGAGTACGTTTTATTGAAAAAAAAACAGCTAGTTCAGACCCAGAGAACATGAAATACAAAAAGTTTCAACATAACTACCACGGGCCCTATCTGATTATAAGGGACTTGCAAAATAATGCCTACAGAATTAAAGATGAAGAAACAGGAAAAGAAGTTGTGGTAAACGCTGCCAATCTCAAATTGTATAGTGCACCGGAAGAGTATGAAACCACAGAAGAGCAAGCCATGCACACCCAAATGTACGGGGAGTCATTATATATGCACGCAGAGAGTCCTCAGAAAAGCCTATACCAGTTTGAAAGGAAACAAGACAGCCAGCTTGTAAACCCAGGGGGAACGAGGAAAGAATGCAGCTGTCAGTTGGAGGAGTTTTATGACCAGTTACGGGAAGCAGCAAGAGAGCTCCAAGCGATGAATGAAGTGCCAAGGAAAGAAAACAACAAAATACGAGACGGCAGACAGAGAGGAGTGGGGGAACGAGACGACCCACTGCCCGGGAGCACTGTCTGCAAAGTCGATGCAGTCAGGAGGCTCGATAGAATTCACTTGTAAAATGAATTTTTCGAACTTAGCAGGGGAAAGATGTGCCCAATGGGACGCGGCTGACTAGCATCGAACCGGGGTCTTTATCACAAAAAGACCAGGCCCTAGATTCTGCGAACAATCGAACCATTGATCTCTGAGGGGGAACAGCCACAGTGAACCCGAGGAACAATGAGTTATAACTGTATATAATTATAACAGCATGATTTCACGGCCAGAACGGGAATATTATAGCATTAAAGGTGGATTATTTCAGATGTACGTTTAAGATGCTAAGAGCTCAAGAAATCGGGCCAACTTGACAGTTGACAAATCGTGGTTAGCGAAGGGGCGTTACTAGGTGACGCCAAGGAACTATTTTTCGTCGGCACTGGAGGAGCAACCAAAGATTAATGGCTTTGGGAACCACAGTCTAACAAGGCATAGAAGCGAAGTGGGGGTGGTCGCCCTCAGAAATTAATTAATTACGGCCAAATGGAGCAATGAATTGAGATGAAACTTACACCCAGATGCATGTATTCTAGGAAAGATAATTTAGGAGTGTCCAAAAACCTAAATTAAAGCCTGCATCTATAAAGGAGCTTATGCACAGACCTAATCCGCGGCAGTGTCAGGATTTGTAATGTAGCAGTAGGGGAAGAACCGGAGTAGCATCATGACGCCATGGAAGGAAGCAATTAATTATAATTAATTGGCCGAAGCAATTGCCTGCACGCGAGTGAATTTGGAACCTCCATGAATAGACAAATAAGGATCACACTTCACTTTGTCTGAAAACAGATTATTTTAAGAAGAGAGTCGCTCCTGGAAATCCAGTGAACTACTATTCATCAGGAAGCTTTATATGGGGGAAGCTGAAGCAGAGGGTCAGTTCTTCTTGACTCAACTCGGGGATGACACGCTGTCGGATCACGCAAGAAAGTGCGCGGAATTTATAAAGTATTGACGCTTAAATGTATTAGCAATGAACAATGAAAGGCGCACCATGCAGCTTAATAACAGTAATTCTGCATCATATAATAATTAGTCTACAGCAGACGTGTAAGCAACAGTATACGCGAGTATAGAATCAGTACAGCGTAGAGATATTTTAGGATGATGTTTACAGACAATGAACATAACCACAGGAAGTGTTATCATGGGTAAAATAATACATACTATTGTAATGAACACTACAGTTACGGGAACCTGGAAGACATCACAAGTAGTTGTGATCTAGGATTGAACAACTTTTCAGTAGAGGAGACATAAACTGTAGGTGACGAGAGACGAACACACACACGCAAGATAGACTTTCAAGGAGACCAGCGGTTGTCAGGATCTAGCTGCATCACATCTCTGAGGTCAGGCGATAGTGGGAATCCGATCAAGGATCCGTGTCTAAAAATTGTGTATAAAGTTATATTACAGTGATCGTTAAAAGTGTATGTTTATATGGTAAAAGAATGTGTATTGTGTTAAAGTGAAAATGCCAGTAGTGAAAGATATAATTACCATGTGTAAATTCTATGCAATGTGTCGTGTGAAAAATATCATGATGGCTTAAAGCAAGCATTATGGCGGGCGAATGGCTGTCATGCTGGACTAATCCAGCTAGAATGAAAGTGAGTACACATTTAATATGTTGATATGATTTAATAGCTCACCATACAACGAATCATTCCCTCAACGATTAAGAATTAACAGTCATTTGTGTACGAGATCACATCCCTCGTATTTTGGTAAAAATATGGCTTTGAGGATGACAAGCTTACGACCATTCAGGCGTAAGACATTGATGAAAGTAACGGTAACGTTAAATAATAATAATAATAATAATAATAATAATAATAATAATAATAATAATCTGGGGTCGGTAACAATAATAAATTTATAAATCGGCATGTCAGGCCTATAGTACGTGCAAAGTGTGTCATATCTAGTGTAAGAATACTCTGTTATTGTGAAAAGTAAGAAAGAAAGTTAAATATCGAGATAAAGAGAACTTTTCAGTGTCATTGAAATGTTAAATAAATGTTTTATTATGGTCTATTCTACAGGGTTGTATTTTAGAGCCATTAAGATAGTCAATGTATGCCAGTAAATTTATACTTGTTTTGGAGCTACGGAGAACTTTGGCTTATGAGTAAATGTATAGAGGACGTGAGTGCTTTAGGCATTGAGTCATCTGTAAGAAATATTGTTTGAGCCGCGATCAGCGAGCATGTAACGTAGAATCAAGAGATTTACATCAATAAGTCGCGGGGATCATCCGAAAATAGTTCGCGCGTTGTCGAATCTAGTAGGCTAAATCTTCGAAGCTACGATATAGTATTGCCTTAGAGCATACATGTGTATTCGCAACAGAGTTGGGACAGAGGCTGTCTGTATCCACTGTTAGCAGAGTCTTCGCCACCAGGGATAACTGCTAGGCACCCTAGGTAGGCCAATATACTAATTGATCTGCCCTTAGAGGTAAGACAAATGGTTCTTCGTGTAGGAAACGTGGATTTCCTCTTGTTATATGCATGCCCGTCCAGTGAGATAACAATTTGAAACTCAGCTGAGACGCGCGCAAACCCACTGATTACGACCATAGAACGGCGAAGCTATTTCGTGATCCATCCCTTGCCTTGAATAGTAATTAGGAGACGATATGAGCCCATTAAATACTCTAAGTGTAGGTATTAAATAATTAGATTGACTCAATTCGTAATGACACGATCCATTCAGGGTACCTTTAGCACAGCTGCACCATTGAGTGAGCACATGGCCGTGCAGGAATTCGGGCGGGGTAGCAGGTATAATCCACTAACCCGGCAGCCATCTTGCATAGGACGGCCCGTGACAAATCCATTGTTCGCACGAAAGGAAGTCAATAGACCAGATCCTTTTCATTTAAGATTGTAGTGGGGCACTGAAGAATCTCGATATTTCGAAAAGTAATTAAGATGTGCTTGATATGATGGTATCAATTACATTAGATGCACTGTTTCCATACATATGCAATGTTGGAACGAAGTAATTGGATAACATTTGGCCAAGTTATTCTCCGAGGAGAAACAAACTGCACCAAATAAATAGAAGCATTTTGTAAAGACTATTTACCCAGATCATGCTAATTTATTCATACGGGTAGCGTAATTTGAATGATATGACACGTTTGTAACGATAATGTTTTGACCAGACCCAGAAAATCGTTGTATGGTGAAGCTATAAAATATCTATAACTATGTGTATTTTTGATGGGAAAGTGTACCACTTCAGCGTTTGAAACTTATGGGAAAGGAATATAATTCGCGCGGAAAAACAACACTTATTAAACAAGGCCGAAGCTAATGAATCAATGTTATTTAAAGTAAATGGTCCGTGTAAAAAGGATAAATGTTTAATAATTGCATATTTAATGTCATTTAAATGTAATTTGTGTTTGTTGTGTTGTGATATTCCAATTTGTGTTAAATTGTGCCACGTGAAGAACAATATGGACACACGCAAATGTCAAAGAGTATCAACAATAGGATGTTTAGGATAGACATGAGTGCGGTGGAGCACCAATCTTGATGAGATGAGACTCACAGCTAATTTTGATTTTTGTTGTGGGAAATAAGTGTAAAATATTTGTTTGTGTTTTGTGTTTTGTTTTGCCATGAAGTAGTACCATTAAATGTTATACATAGGAATATGTTGTTTCTTTCAAGTAGAGTAGTCACCTGACAGACTCAAATCCTGAATATGTGCTCGTATAGTGGGTTGAACGCCCCATGCCTCGAAAGACCGTGAGTTAGCTGGGATACGAACACATGTTCCATATGATGACGAATGGGTACAATACTGAGGCTTCATCTGCTCCAAAAACAGTGTTCGTGGCGTTTTTGGAAGAAGTATTTGCGTGGAGTGACCATCTGGTCAGAACAGAATTAGGTTAAGCTTAAGTCCACTTTACTTGGCAGCAAAGTGACTTCCTGAACAGCCGAATCGGAATGGCGCTTTGTATTCCTATGTTTAGCCATTTCCCACCGTAGAAGCCTTTCAACGATTTGCAAAGTAGATGGCTGCGTGGGTTAGCGGTAACGTTCTCGCTTCCTGTGCCCAAGATTGCAGGATCGATTCCTGGCACAATCAGCTGGCATTTGAAGGTGCACAAATGAGAGAGAGCCGTGGCTGTAGATTTACTGGCACGTTCGATTTGCAAAGTCGGTTTCAAACCACTTGGTAACTTCATAATAACTGGCCACAGTGGCCGAGAGCGCTACTGTACTACCTCGTACCTTGCTGCCATCGGGAGAGCGTGGGTTCAAATACCGTCTGGGTTTCTCATTTTCACCCCCATGCAAATGCCGGGACGGTTCTTTTCAATAGGTCAACGGTCAATTTCCTTCCAAAATCCCTGACCTGTCCTGAAAATAAAATGGGCATTGGCTGCATTAATTAAATTATTATAAAACTCCAATAGAGTACCGAATTGTATTGACACTTCTAAAGTAGAATAACAAGCACTTAAAACATTTTCAGCTGGCAATCTTAAGAGGTGTGCGTAATAGGTTATGTTCATTATTACAAGTATTATTAATAATATTATTAGTAGTAGTAGTAGTATTACATCGTTGTGCCCATCTGTGGATTGTGATAGAACTTATTTTGCTAATTTTTCTTCTCTCAAAATCTCTTCATCTGGGCACTAAAAAATACTTCTTCCGTTCTTCCGTCCATGATTTCTTGCTCCTGGTAGTAATTTTCTCAGAAAAATTATTGTTATTGGCTAATGTTCTGAACTGGAGTCGATCTTGTAAAATTTCATCCGTAATGCCGATTTCTTGAAGGTTTTTTTCCATATCTTTTAGCCAGTTGTTCTTGATTTTTCATTGTTAAGGCTGGGTTGAAAATGTTATTTGTGATCCTGTTATTATCCATTCTATATACAGTAGGTGTCCGTAAAACTGTAACCGCCGTTTCCTTTTAGAATCTGTGATTCTTTCTGTAATATATGTTTTCTTTTTCATCCAAATTCCATTCTCACACTTTGGTCCTAAGATTTTCCTGAGAATTTTCCTTTGTTGTTTTTCGATCATTTTTATCCCAGATTTGCTACCAATTATTATTATTATTATTATTATTATTATTATTATTATTATTATTATTATTATTATTATTATTATTACTATCGTACATTCCCTTTTAAAAGAGCGTGTGAACTTGTACAATTTTCATGATAACCCAGTCCTGCGGCGACGTTCTTCCCAAATCCTCTTCATTCGTGCACTATGTTCTTTCTTCCGTTCGTCCGTCCACTTTTTTCCTGGCAACTTTGGTAGCACTTCTTTATCAAATTTATGTTACATTGTGGTATTTCTAAATGTAACCCGATCATTTTTGTCGTGCGTCACGATGTTTAGCTGCTTGAGGTCTTCTTCAGTTTCCTGTATCTATTTGGACTTGTTTTTACTGTTGAGGGTGATGTTGAAAATTTGTTTTGTAATTCTGTGCTGGTCCATTCTCTATATGTGACCAACAAATTTAGCTTGTCTATTTCTAAAAGTGTCGGTGATAATTTCTATGGTTTTATAAATTTCTGATGATGGTCTCTTAATCCATACTCCCTCTTTATTCACTGGTCCAAAACTTTTTCGGAGTATTTTACGTTCTTGTTTTTCTATTTCTATAAATTTGAGTGACTATGAATTAGTGTTGTCTCTGCGTCATGAAGTGCTTCAGGAAGAACTACTGTTTTGTAGTGTCTTAGTTTTGCATTAACTGATATCGATTTTTTGTTGTGATGATTCCAGGTAAGTCTATACGCTCTCTGTAATTTTCTCACTCGTTCCTGATTTGCAATTATGTTTAGGTTGGATGATTTCCCCTGAGTATTTTAAAATGGGAAACTCTTAATATAGAACCATATCGCGTCTTCATGGGTAGATTGTCGGACAGGGATCGTTCTATGTACTGAGTTTTTTATAAGATATCAGGAGACCAGCCTTTTGTGAAATTTCGTGTAAGTTTTCAATTGCATGCTTTGCTTCTTGTCTGGTATTCGTTAATATGGCAAGGTCATCAGAAAACGGCCAACTTTTGATATTAGCTCTATACTCTCTTCTTTTACCAATGTGTATTCCTTTAACCTCTCTTTTCCAAGTTCTGGTTATTTTTTCTGGGACCATATTAAAAAGGATGGATGGAAGTCCATCTCTTTGGCGAACACCTGTGTGTATTTCAAAAGGTTGCGAAATTTCTCCACCAAACTTAATGTAGTATCAATAGAATTTGTTAAATTATTGCCCTGGTTTTCTTATCAACTTTGAACTCTTCCAGAATGCTGAAGGGAGTTGGTCTGTTGACGGAATCGTAGACCTTTTTGAAATCAACGAAGGTAACCACGGTGTTTCTACAAGACAGTATTTGCAAGATTGTCTTCAGATTCCAAATTTGTTTCGAGCAAGAGCGCCCCTTGCGGAAACCTGCTTGATATTCTCCTATCCGTGCGTCTACTTGATGCTCAAGTCTATTAAAGAGAGCTTTTGAAAGAATTATGGACGCTAATGGGAGGAGGGAAAGGCCTCTATAGTTGCTCGGGTCCATCTTTTCACACATTTTGTGAAGCGAGTGAATAAGTGCACATTTCAATTCTGTGGGGATTTGTTCGGTCTTCCAAATATCGGATATGATATTGTGTATTCTGTGAATGAGGTTGTCGACAGCTAGTTTCCATAACTCTGCAACGATTCCATCTTCCCCAGGGGCTTTGTCATTTCTCAATGATTATTATTATTATTATTATTGTTGTTATTATTATTATTAGTAGTATTATTAGTATTATTATTATCATCGGTGAGAAGAATACTGCACTTACAAATACAGCAGGGAGGTGTGGAGATTTACGTGCTTGATGAACGCCAAGCAAGCTAGCACAGTACAGTATATGATTAAGTAAATTAAATAAGTGTGTACCATGACCTGTATAATACTTACGCTCATTAAGTAGCGTTCGATAAGATACAATTAAAATACGCTAATTCCACTGGTGACCATTTAAATTGCTGTCACCGCTCCCGTTTGTTATCGCATTTACTCTCCCTATAAGCAATACAACTATTGTGTTATCTCAGTGCTCGTTATGGAAAGACCTCCTATTAAAACAGTCTTGTGCTAGTAGGAGGTCTACTGCAAAATGACGTGCAGGAGTTAGTGCGAATTATGTACAGAAAAAGAAAGGTTTCTAGCCTTGTAAACAAGTCTGGACCTCTGAATAGGCGTTCCTGTGCCAGAGTTTGTCCTCCTTAGACACAGGACTTCTTTTATGTTAAAAAATGACATTTTTAACCCTTTATAGGGCGACACTATTTTATTTACTTTTGTGGGTTTTTTACATTTTAATTTATTTTAATTATTATAATTATTAATAATTTTATTCTTTGTTTCTCTAATTTTAATGTTTATGTATTTATTTTTAATTTTCAATTTGTTCTTATAGATTTAGTTTTGATATTTATATTGAATTATTTAATCAATCAATTTCAAATTGATTTTTACAGTTGTTTTTATAATTTCTTTATAGTTATGTTCATTATTTAAATTTTTATATTTTATTAATGTAATTTTATTTTTAGAATTTTTATTTTCAGTATTATATTTCATTTTTACACTTTAGTTGTTAATGTTTTTGGTTTTAAATTGTTTAAAATTTTATGCAACACTTTACGTCGAGTGGATACGTATATAATATTTCATTTTTAGAAAATACTGGCACTTCGGCAGGAAACTTCTCCAACATTTGACTGAAAGATTCAACTATCAGCATCTTTGAAAACATAAACTGTTCTTATGATATGGGGTTAATAAAGAGACCACTATCCCATAAAGGGTTAAATGGCACTAAGGGGTCCAATTTAGCACAAACGTAAAGTCAAGATACTGTATTTTGACAATTGTGCCAAAAATTGAAAAGCTAGAAAACCCGTAAATGTGTCAAAATGCGTGTTTTGAAACACTCTATCATATTTAATTAACAAGATGATGACATCGTAATCATTGAACGATCAACAACTACAAATGAAATTATTTCAAAGAAACGCAAACCTCTTCAACAGAATACGGACGATACTCGCATGGTTTCGTTCAAACAATAGGCACATGGACACCACATCTTTTGGCATATTTAGTTCACTAGATCTATCACTACGAGCACTAGTGTTGACCCATACATGGTCAAAACAAAATCGAAATATCTACTTCCGTTTTGGCTGACAAGTCATGCACACGAACAGTTAGAACACATCCTTTGTCGTATGTTGTTCACTTAATTGATGGAAAGTTTATTACGGTATTTCTTTTCTTTTTTTGTTATCCTAAAATCTTAATTCCCAATATTTTCAACATTACGTTCCTAGCCTGAAGGACTAGAACTGTAAATTTGTATAATTCTGCTGTCTTTTTTGGAAATTTGATATAAAGGTGGATCTAAGATTGAGAGGAAATTGTTTTAAAAAATTCCACAAGGATAATGATTGCAGTTTTCTCATTGCTTGCTAGAACACGTGCATGAACATTTACTGCAAACTAACATCTCAGTATGTGCTGCCATCTTCCTATATCAAATCAAACCACTTTCAAAGAGAATAGACTCAGTGTCCTAGCAGCCGAAATTTTAAAAGCACGCCATGTGGTATGTTCTATGTAGGGGACGGAGGGTTCAAGGAGGAATGGAGGGTAATATTAGTTTCGTATCCGTGTATTGTAGATAGCGCATCATCTTGTGACTTTGGGTTTACAGTATGCTTTTCAGAGCTGAAGGTGTGTTAATGTGACTTATCTTGGGCTACGTTGGCAGCTTTGTATTGGGACTGGGAAAGTTTATTATTTCTGAATGAAGTATCACTCTTTTCTTTTTCGCTTTCATTTCGATAATACTGTATATGATTTTCATACCTTATTTCATCTTCTACGGGACCATTATCAATTGTAATTACTATCCTTGGTCACTTCGACACCGACTGCACCGGATATAGGCTATGTGTTAAATTACGTTAATTTGTGATTGTATTTATTGCTCTTTTAACAACGGCAACAATGTTCCTACAGTGCTTGAATCTCGTTCAACTGTCAACAAGGCGCACTCAGCGGCACACATCGAGGCGCGGATACAACATCACTGTTGACAAAAAGAAAACATTGATCTGGACGCGTTACACTGCAACCATTGTCAGAAACCATTGATCTGGACGATTTAGGCTGGAACCATTGTCAAAAACCATTGTATTGGACAAAACGAAGGTTAGACTGGTTGAGTTGAGGTACGACCTTAGCAACGGGAAGCTAGCGGGGCAGGTTCACAAAACAAATCTTAGATCTGGACGCATTAGGCTGTAACCATTGTTAGAAACCATTGTATTGAGCATGCTAGGCTGTAACCATTTTCAAGAACCATTGGATTGGACAAAACGAAGGTTAGAATGGTTGGGTTGGGGTGCGGCCTTGGCCGCGGGTAGCTAGCGTGGCACCGTTGACAAAAAAAAAGCATTGAGTAGTACCGTAAGCGCGGAGTTGGCAGAACTGTCTTTGACGAAAATTCACGCGCATGATGGTGGACACAGCTGGACTTTTACCTATATAAGTCGTAATCAAATTTGGGACGGTGGGTGGGTTGTAGATAGCGGAGGAGTAAACTCCTATTAGGCCTACTACATATAAAACAAAATAACAGACCATGAAGGGCCTAGGCCTACGTCGTCTCCAGATGTTTGCCTGACCATTACTACAGACATTTCAGCTAAGTTCTGTACTTAAGGAAAAGTTATCAAGGAATGATACATCATTCAGTGTTGGTGAAAGTTCTACCTCCGAAATAAGGCATTTCTGCAATCTTAAAATTTTATTTTTATGTTTATTGTCTAAAAATTACAATAATGCTTGAATATTGGATTAGAGTTTTAAATCGTTACCCTAAGATTTATCGAAATGTTGGTCATTAACCAAAATCTATCTAGTTCATCAAATGGAAAATATATTTATTTAAATTGGGACCTTAGAGATGGAAACGATCACTAGTGGATAAGAAAATAGCCTACGTTCGTTTCTTCACGGAACAGCTGGTTTAATTGTAAATTTCACTTATAAATGATTTTTATTTCAAATTAGTTAGAAATTGTCGTACAAGGGGACCGCGCGTCGCCCGACTCGCGCCAGAAATGCTATTTTTTTCTAAACACTTGCCCATCTGGAGCCCCCACTTCTGTCACTTCGATTTCCGGTCAAGCCCAGCATATAGCATAAATTTGGAGGAAATCGGTGATGACGAGTAGGCACGGTCCCCTTGTTATTGTTACACTGTAAAGCCAAATGTGAAGAAAATATTCACTCCATCTTTTTTTTTCCTTTTTTTTTCCTTTCACTTATTAATTACATTAAATACTTAGTTCTGAGAAAGATATATCCTTCAAACCCTCCCTTAAGTCCCTGCTGTGTAAACCGTTTAGCGTTGGAACGTTCGACAAAGAGGCCAGTTGTTCTCTGCCTGGCTGTGTAGAAGCAAGCATCATTTACTTCTGTCTCTTTACTATTCTGGTTGGTTGGTTCCTTAGTTTAGGGACTGCGACAATGTGGTCATGTAGCCCGTGTACTTTGAGCATGACGAATAGAAGAAGAAAGTGAGAAGACTCCTGAAGTTCAAGCGCGCCCCGCAAGGCAGCGCTAGAGTGGGCAAGTTCCACACTGCCGGGGTCAGCTGGTCTTAGGGATTGTGCTAAGGGAAACGAATTACTTTGTAACTAATACTCTTTTAAAAAGTAATTAGCGGTTACAATTAAAATAGCATGGCAGGGCACAATGGAAAATATAATTAACGGATATAAGAACTACGGTCTTCATTACATGTTACGGAACGCACAGATTCCTGGAGTATACAGTCGGAGAAAGTCCAGATCTTTCTCGTAACATCTGCAGGATTAAGGATGTGAGGTTGAAGAGACCTTGTGTTGCCACTGACTCCTAACGAATTCCTGGCCTTTTTATTTGATTGACTACCATCACAAGTAAAGCCAGCCACCCTCGCCCCAGACTCTTCTAACTGCAAAATCACCTATATTAGAATTTTTGCGAGAATGTCCCCTGGAGTAGCATTTCTGCTTGCATAAACAGCAACTGGTTGCACCCAATATATGCATGAAAGGTACGAACAAGAACACTAGAGCGTGATTTGCAAGTACGTTCTTCTGGAGGTCAGGTGTGTGTTCACCTAAATCAACTAATCCATCTACTTTATCAGAAAAGCTATTTAACTCGATTTCTTCTCTTAGCTTCTCTTCTTCGAAAATTACAACACCGTAACGTGAATTATCATTCTTTTCTTCCTTAAAATTGTCTGAAATAGCATTTATACGAGGCGTATTAACTCCATAAGGCCACTTAAGCCCTTTACAAAGTTTCCTCAAGCGACTTTCTGAAGGCAGAGGCAAGAGATTATGTCGCCGACAATGACAATCCTTTCGGTGATTTTATTCTCAACAATAAACACTCTAAAATGAATTAATTGCTGTACCTCATTCCATTGGGAGATTTTTCCTGGCATTTCTTGAGCATAGTGTCTATTATCTTTTCCTTCTTGCTAAGATGTTCGTTATCTTTGTAATTAAATGCCTGTGAATTTCGAACCTGCTTCTCCAGCAAATTAATTCTCGATTTTGCCGAGTTGAGGCAGGATCTAACGCGAATTAAATTACGGTTAGCATTCTTTAGGCGCCTTTTGAGCAATATTATAGTCTTTTCAGCATCAGTAAGTACACTACAATGACCCAAATTCTTATCAACATTGGACTGACCTTTTAATGCCTCATTCGTTGCTCCACTCTCACCTTCAATCTTCTTTCTTCTTTTTCTGGTGGTGTCGAGATTCTTTTCCCTGTTGCGAGCTTTACGGGACTTATTCTCACTACTTCGGTAAATTAGGGAAAAAATGAGGCACTGCTCCAGGACGTAACTTCCACCACACACGAGAGATTTCCACTTCTTCACCATTCACTATAAAATTACCTGATTTTACTATCAAATCATAAGAGAAATGAATTTGACCAATTCTAATTGTATGTCTACCCTTTATTATTCCCGTTTTTCCAACGGGGTCGGGGATGAGATGCGATGGAAGTCTTTGTGGCGATGGTTTTTACGGCCGGATGCCCTTCCTGGCGCCAACCTCATGAGAGGAGTTAATGAGAGATTAAATGAATGATGGTGAATGAAACTGGGCAAGGATGTGGAAGGAAACGGCCGTGGCCTGTCAGAAGGTACCGTCCCAGCATTTGCCAGGTGTTGAAAATGGGGAAACCACGGAAAACCATTTCAAGGACGGCCGACGGTGGGGCTCGAACCCACGCGTCTACCGAGTCAGCAGAGAGCTTGGCCCCATGACCTAATGCTGCGCGTTAGCCAGCGTAACCACTACTGACGGTAATTTGACAAATTCTAATACTTCGCGTTAACTCCGTATCCTTTCGTGGAATAGCTCTGGCCCATTTTTTTCTAATTGATTTTTATTCTTCGGTGGTGAAAAAAATCGTATATCGTCAACTACTCTACCATACCCTGACTTACAGCCAGGCAAAAAACAGTACGGCATGTTGAACTATTAAATTAACAAAGCCGCATAAGAAATATGTTTGAAGTTCACAACACAAAACGCTGATGTACACAAGCCACAATGAACTGAATTTAAGAACTCAAAGCAAAGAAAATTCAATTTAATTCACACAAATATCTCACACAGTAACTTCTCGCTCACTTTTCTAAGACCCGGCTCGACCCAACAACAGGACACGTTGTTGGACATTATCGCTTGCAGTGCTTGTAGCGGCGGGACCACAAACTACCGTGTTATAATGGCGGAGTCCTCACACTAGGTCCTTCTATTCGTCATGCTTTGAGTGTGTGTAGAATCTGTCTGATAACCGGTGTTAATTGTGATGACTGTATTAGTGTTTGTTATCGGTTTTTCATTCAAGTAAGGATTGCAGACTATAATTTCAAGTAGTTCCTACTTTCGCCACCAAATGCTACCGTTCACGACACCTAGCTGAGAACTCGGCTACTACAAGATGTCATCGCAACCAGCGCCTGGTGACGAACGATGGAACATAAGAGCATTAATCAAACCTAACCTACAACTTTGATTCACACAAGTTTAGTTAGTGGAAGGTTCTTTTACATGCCATAAATCTATGACATGGGCCCGCCATCTTTACTTCCCCTCCAAAGTAAGGCCTACGGAGGGATTTTTAACGCTCTGAAAAAATCCGACGACTTCACCGGGTTTGAGCCCGCGACCTTGGACAGGGAAGCTCACCATGCTACCACCTACGCCAACGAAGCAGCCTCTTTACTATTCTACATACATAGAAGTGCATTACCACCACCCCCAAGCTGTTTCATGTTACTCATAAATAACTGAATTATAGTCTGCTAATTATTCCAAATATAGTTGCATGCCTTATGATGTGCCTTTCCTAGCAGAATTAATTCAACTTATCTGCAGTGGTTGGTCTAAACCGTTTGCACTTTACAAACAAGTCGTAGTATTTGTACCAGAAACTTGTGAGAGCCTCGTTGTGTCAACCTTCACCTTGGGTTATTATTTAGACACGTCAGTCGCTCTGGATAACTCCACGTCTGCACTCCGTTATGCTAATGGGCCCAGCACCGCGCTGTTCCCTTTTCAGCACTTAATTGTGAATTATATTATTTGTATGAAACTTATTTTCTCTTATTATGGCTTTATTATTATTATAAGTTATCATTAAATCCGCTCCTTAAAGTTAAAGTGGAGTAGCCTATATTCAAAGTAATTGCTGCCATTCAGACGGTCAAAACGTTTTGTGTACCGGTACCCAATTATTTCGTGCGGATTATACCAATGTTGACACATATGGGCAAACTTACATATAGGAGGGCCAAATAACAAGCAAAATAGTTTGTTTACAGGCAACAGACTTCTATTGCTTTTCATTCAAAATTAATTTAAGTAGGCCTACCGTATTTTTAAGACGCTGCGGACCTTAAAATGCACCGTGGTGAAAATTTAAGGAAAAGTGTAACTTCACTTCATTTTTAAATAAAATAATTTGTTGGCATATTGGCTTTCACGGCCTGTGAATTAAAACTAAGCAATTCTTCTAGGTTTGTGCCGTGTCTAGTGTGGGATTTTTCCTAGGACCCCAAGCTGGCTCATCAGCGGGCTCTAGGTGTCCCCGCCCGGACCCCCACAGGAGTAGCGAACTGTGCGCTACCTCCCTTTACATAAACTGCAACTGCACCTGTTGACTGCGATAACTAAAAGCTCAAGCAGCCTTAACCTTCCTATGAAGACTCCCAAAAAGATGGTATATTGACTTTCACGGCCAGTGAATTAAAACTAAGCAATTCTACTAGGTTTGTGCCGTGTCTAGTGTGGGGTTTCGCCTATGGCATAAGCCCACCAGCTTTACTTCCCCTCCGAAGGAAGGCATACTGAGGGCGGGGACACCAAGAGCCTGCTGATGAGCCAGCTTGGCGTCCTAGGCGAAACCCCACACAAGACACGGCACAAACCTAGAAGAATTGCTTAGTTTTAATTCACTGGCCGTGTCCTAGGCGAAACCCCACACAAGACACGGCAAAAAATAGAAGAATTGCTTAGTTTTAATTCACTGGCCGTGAAAGCCAATATACCATCTTTTTGGAAGCCTTCATGGGGAGGTTAAGGCTGTTTGAGCTTTTATTTCTCGCAGTTGCACTTTATATAAAGGGAGGTAGCACGCAGTTCGCTACTGCTGTAGGGGTCCGGGCGGTGACACCAAGAGCCTGCTGATGAGCCAGCTTGGCGTCCTAGGCGAAACCCCACACAAGACACGGCACAAACCTAGAAGAATTGCTTAGTTTTAATTTATTGGCCGTGAAAGTCAATATGCCATCTTTTTGGAAGTCTTCATAGGGAGGTTAAGGCTGCTTGAGCTTTTAGTTCTCGCAGTAAACAGGTGCAGTTGCACTTTACATAAAGGGAGGTAGCGCACAGTTCGCTACTCCTGTGGGGGTCCGGGTGGGGACACCAAGAGCCCGCTGATGAGCCAGCTTGGGGTCCAAGGCGAAACCCTACACAAGACACGGCACAAGCCTAGATGAATTGCTTTAGTAGTAGTAGTAGTAGTTTACAGTTGTAGTAGTAGTAGTAGTAGCGGTAGTAGTAGTAGTAGTAGTAGTAATAGTAATAGTAATAGTAATAGTAATAGTAGTAGTAATAGTAATAGTAATAGTAATAGTAATAGTAATAGTAATAGTAATAGTAATAGTAATAGTAATAGTAATAGTAATAGTAACAGTAACAGTAACAGTAACAGTAATAGTAATAGTAACAGTAATAGTAATAGTAACAGTAACAGTAACAGTAACAGTAACAGTAACAGTAATAGTAATAGTAATAGTAATAGTAATAGTAATAGTAACAGTAATAGTAATAGTAATAGTAATAGTAATAGTAATAGTAGTAGTAGTAGTAGTAGTAGTAGTAGTAGTAGTAGTAGTAGTAGTAGTAGTTTACAGTTGTAGTAGTAGTAGTAGTAGCGGTAGTAGTAGTAGTAGTAGTAGTAATAGTAATAGTAATAGTAATAGTAATAGTAATAGTAGTAGTAATAGTAATAGTAATAGTAATAGTAATAGTAACAGTAACAGTAATAGTAACAGTAACAGTAACAGTAACAGTAATAGTAATTTTTTTTTTTTTTTTAGGGGAAGAAATGCATTTACGCACAGAGTGTCGGGCTCCTGCTCCTGAGTAGCAGACTACCGACTAAAACTCCCCCGTTACTTCTGAACACTAGCCTGGAACCGTTTAGCACATTACTTCAGGCTAGAGTCATTTTATATTTGCCTGTAGGGCACTCTTCCGTAATGAATCATCTTCAGTGGCGATCCAGATCCGTCTTCTTTGTTCGGAGGATATCTTCAACAAAGCTTGCTACCAGTTTCCAGTTTTCCTCATTTTGTAGCATCACTGCAACAATATTGTCCGGGGATATCTCTACATCAATGTGATCTTGAAGAGACTGCCTATTTTGGACCCACCGTCCACAAGAGAAGAAGGTGTGATTAGCATTATCTAATTCATTGATACAGTAGATGCAATCTGATGAATCCACCTTCCCCATCTTCTTAAGATAGGAACAGAAGTACCCATGGCCAGTCAAGAACTGAGTGAGATAGTAACCAACCTCACCATGTTTCCTCTCTGTCCAAACCTGCACCTGAGGGATCATTCTCTTAGTCCATTGGCTTTGATCTCCTTGCTCCCATTTGATCTGCCAATTTTGAAAGGTTTGTACTCTTGCCGATCGTCTTGCATTTTGTAAACCCATATCAGATTTCCTCAAGTAAATGTTCTTGCGTTCTTTCGCAAGAAAAAAAATCGGAATAATCCCGGCAATAACGAGAACTGCTTCCTCAGAGACCGTGCGATATGCAGATGCCACGCGCAAAGCACCCCGCCTCTGCACTTGCGCCAGTGGCTTCCTATAAATTTCCTTATCCAGGGCATCCGCCCATATTTCCGCTCCATACAGCAGAACTGAATGGATGGCTGTCATCAATAGTCTTCTCTTACTAGATTTTGGCCCACCAACATTGGCCATGAGCCGACTGAGGGACGTTACTCCTCTGGCTGCCTTATCTGCAGTCCGTCTAATCTGTTCTCCAAAATTCATTTTACTGTCGATCATGATGCCCAGGTATTTTGCTGCTGGCTGCGTCTCTACTAGAATTTGTCCTACCTGTATTGGAAGTATTGTCTGAATTCTCTTCTTTGTTAGGATGACAATTTCCGTCTTACTAAGTGCTAGAGACAGACCATGTTCCTCCATCCATCTATTGATTTTGCGCATTACCATATTGAGTCGCAACTGTGCCTGCTCGACACTTCTTCCTGCTACAAGAGCAGCAACATCATCTGCATATCCTACTAGAATAGTTTCTTCAGGCATTTCAAGCCTCAACAAGCTGTCGTATGTAACATTCCAGAGATCAGGTCCTAGAATCGAACCCTGGGCAGCCCCAGCCGTGACTTGTACTCTACGGATCCCTTCTGTAGTATCGTAGAGCAGAGCACGATCCTTCAAGTAAGAGTCTAAGATCCGAAGGAGATACCTTGGAACATGGAATGAAAATTCTAGAGCATCCATGATATCAGTCCATTTGACAGAGTTGAAAGCGTTTTTAACATCCAGTGTAACAAAAAGAATCACCCGGCGAGAGTAATGATTATAACTCTCCGCTCTTCGTACTTTATCGGCGACTTCTTGCACTGCATCCAGTGTCGACCGGCCTACCCTGAATCCAAATTGTCTTGGTGATAAATCGCCGGCTGCGATTATTGCTTCAAGCAATCTCCGTCTTATGAGTTTCTCAAATAGTTTGCCTGTTGTGTCAAGCATACAAAGTGGGCGGTACGATGATGGTAACTCAGGGTCACCCATGTAATAATAGTAGTAGTAATAGTAATAGTAATAGTAATAGTAATAGTAATAGTAATAGTAATAGTAATAGTAATAGTAATAGTAATAGTAATAGTAACAGTAATAGTAATAGTAATAGTAGTAGTAATAGTAATAGCAACGGTGTCGAAACATTCTCAATAAGATGAAGCTTGCAACTGACAGGCAGCGTAATATATCCAACGATGTGAAGAATGGCATAGTGGAACTAGAAGAGGCCATTGATTCTATAGCCTATTGTGATCGTACTCCACATGCGGCACAAGACGAAGCTCACAAGGTTGTATTGAATGACCTACCGAAGGACATGACCCCCAATTCTAGCAGCAGGAACGAAGTTACTTCGGGAACTGTAGCTGCTCAGGAGGGGGATAAGAAGAATGAGACAGAGTCGTCAGAAATATGGACTCCTGTTACATCGAGGAGAGACAGAAGATTGGTAAAGGTTAGAGAAAATGCTGAGAATAGGCAGGAGGATTTTGCTGATAATGTTGACATATCTACCCACCAAGCAACCCCAAACAGACAGAAGAGACCTAGTAGGCCAAGGCGAGCAGCCTTACTGATCAGACCAGCTGAAGGTAAATCATATGCCGATATTCTGAAGGAGATTCGCCAAAAAGCAAACCCTAATGATACAGGAACTGAAGTCCGGTCCATTCGACAAACTAAAGCGGGAGACGTCCTTGTCGAGTTGGGAGCAAGTTCCAGGGATAAAGCAGCTTTTGGTAATTCTCTGCGAAATGTTCTGGGGTCCAATGCTACAGTTCGTAGGCTTGAAGCGAAGGCAACTGTTGAAATCAGAGACCTTGATGCTCTAACTACTTCCGAAGAGGTCATGGAAGCTATCCAGAGAACTATCCCAGAACTCTCTCCAGACACCAAGGTGCTGCTGACGAGGACGAATACGAGGGAAGTGAAGATGGCTGTTGTCACATTAACAACTAGTGATGCAGATGTGCTCTTGAGGCAAGATCATATCACCATAGGATGGGTCAATTGCAGGATTAGACGGAGGATCATGGTATCTCGTTGTTATAGATGTCTGGACTATGGACATGTTGCTAGCAACTGCAAAGGCACAGATAGAAGTAAACTTTGCTACAATTGCGGCGGGACAGGTCACAAAGCTAGAGGATGTACGGCCTCAAAGAAATGTGTTCTTTGTGAAGAACGAGGTTTTATCAAAGATTTAGCACATGCTATGGGATCTAGCCCGTGTAAGGTCTTCAGAGAAGCTTTGGACAAAGAAAAGGCACTGAGGTTCAAATGATTCGTATACTTCAAGCCAATCTACATAGAAGTAAGACAGCCAATGATCTGCTATATCAGCTAGTCACAGAGAAGCAAAGCGATCTCTTGCTAATCAGCGAACAGTATAAAGATAAAGAGTCATCTCTTTGGTTCAGTGACACACTTGGCACTTCTGCAATCTGGGTGTTGGATTCTAGAAAAGTTATTATAAAGGATCATGGAAGTTCTGATGGTTATGTTTGGGTGAAGACCAGAAGGGTCACCTATTTTAGTGTTTACCTAACTCCTAATGAGGCAATTGAGCACTTCCGCCGCAAAGTAAATTCTTTGGAAGATGCAATTCTAAACGCCACAAATAGTGTCATAGTGGCTGGAGACTTTAACGCCAAAGCAGTGGAATGGGGTATGCCAAGTACAGATTCCCGGGGTAAGTACATTCTAGAGATGGCATCCAGGATAGGCCTTCTAATATTAAATATTGGTACAGTTCCAACTTTCCGACGTCCAGGATGTGAAGGAACAATTCCGGATGTCTCCCTGGCATCAGAAGTAATTGTGCCATTCATTAAGAGATGGAAAGTGTTGGAAGATTATTGTGCTAGCGATCATCAATTCATCGCCTTTGACTTTGAATCAAATGTTCAGGGACGGGAAGTACCTCCCCAGAAATGTCAACGGTGGAATGTAAATAGGATTAGCATGGACAAGTTCAAAGATATCATTGGGAAGGGTGCAGAACAGATTCGAAGTGCTGAAGCACGGAGAGAGTTTGAGGTTGAGGATCTGGTTTCTGCAACCATGAAAATTATTACGTCAGCTTGTGATGTTTCGATGCCCTCCTCAGTACCACGTCACCGAAAGAGCCCTGTATACTGGTGGACCAGAGAGATAGCAGAATTAAGGAAGAACTGCCTCAGGCTTCGCCGTCTTGCCCAGAGAGCAAGAAATCGGGAAGAAGCTAATGAAAAATCAGCGGAGCATAAAGCAGCAAAGAAGCTACTTCGGAAAGCCATAACTACGAGCAAGGTTCAGAGTTGGAGAAAGCTTCAGGAAGATATTGACACTGATCCATGGGGTTTGGGTTACAAAATTGTAACACAGAAACTTGGAAGTCACAGAACATCGTGCATCATGGAGGATGATATTATGAACACCATTGTTCAAACCCTTTTTCCAACTCATCCCACAAGACCTGAGAGGAATTTTGAAAGTGATCTAGATTTCCCACTGTTTACTGAAGATGAACTTCGGGTTGCAACGCATTCTTTACGGAACAACAAGGCTCCGGGGCCGGATGGGATTCCTAATGAGGTTCTGAAAATAATAGTTGATCAAGATATGTTGTTGTTATTGTTGAGAATGTTCAATGTGTGCATGAAAGCAGGAATCTTTAGCTTTCGCTGGAAGATCTGTCGCTTAGTGCTCATTAGTAAGGGCATGGGTGACCCTGAGTTACCATCATCGTACCGCCCACTTTGTATGCTTGACACAACGGGCAAACTATTTGAGAAACTCATAAGACGGAGATTGCTTGAAGCAATAATCGCAGCCGGCGATTTATCACCAAGACAATTTGGATTCAGGGTAGGCCGGTCGACACTGGATGCAGTGCAAGAAGTCGCCGATAAAGTACGAAGAGCGGAGAGTTATAATCATTACTCTCGCCGGGTGATTCTTTTTGTTACACTGGATGTTAAAAACGCTTTCAACTCTGTCAAATGGACTGATATCATGGATGCTCTAGAATTTTCATTCCATGTTCCAAGGTATCTCCTTCGGATCTTAGACTCTTACTTGAAGGATCGTGCTCTGCTCTACGATACTACAGAAGGGATCCGTAGAGTACAAGTCACGGCTGGGGCTGCCCAGGGTTCGATTCTAGGACCTGATCTCTGGAATGTTACATACGACAGCTTGTTGAGGCTTGAAATGCCTGAAGAAACTATTCTAGTAGGATATGCAGATGATGTTGCTGCTCTTGTAGCAGGAAGAAGTGTCGAGCAGGCACAGTTGCGACTCAATATGGTAATGCGCAAAATCAATAGATGGATGGAGGAACATGGTCTGTCTCTAGCACTTAGTAAGACGGAAATTGTCATCCTAACAAAGAAGAGAATTCAGACAATACTTCCAATACAGGTAGGACAAATTCAAGTAGAGACGCAGCCAGCAGCAAAATACCTGGGCATCATGATCGACAGTAAAATGAATTTTGGAGAACAGATTAGACGGACTGCAGATAAGGCAGCCAGAGGAGTAACGTCCCTCAGTCGGCTCATGGCCAATGTTGGTGGGCCAAAATCTAGTAAGAGAAGACTATTGATGACAGCCATCCATTCAGTTCTGCTGTATGGAGCGGAAATATGGGCGGATGCCCTGGATAAGGAAATTTATAGGAAGCCACTGGCGCAAGTGCAGAGGCGGGGTGCTTTGCGCGTGGCATCTGCATATCGCACGGTCTCTGAGGAAGCAGTTCTCGTTATTGCCGGAATTATTCCGATTTTTTTTCTTGCGAAAGAACGCAAGAACATTTACTTGAGGAAATCTGATATGGGTTTACAAAATGCAAGACGATCGGCAAGAGTACAAACCTTTCAAAATTGGCAGATCAAATGGGAGCAAGGAGATCAAAGCCAATGGACTAAGAGAATGATCCCTCAGGTGCAGGTTTGGACAGAGAGGAAACATGGTGAGGTTGGTTACTATCTCACTCAGTCCTTGACTGGCCATGGGTACTTCTGTTCCTATCTTAAGAAGATGGGGAAGGTGGATTCATCAGATTGCATCTACTGTATCAATGAATTAGATAATGCTAATCACACCTTCTTCTCTTGTGGACGGTGGGTCCAAAATAGGCAGTCTCTTCAAGATCACATTGATGTAGAGATATCCCCGGACAATATTGTTGCAGTGATGCTACAAAATGAGGAAAACTGGAAACTGGTAGCAAGCTTTGTTGAAGATATCCTCCGAACAAAGAAGACGGATCTGGATCGCCACTGAAGATGATTCATTACGGAAGAGTGCCCTACAGGCAAATATAAAATGACTCTAGCCTGAAGTAATGTGCTAAACGGTTCCAGGCTAGTGTTCAGAAGTAACGGGGGAGTTTTAGTCGGTAGTCTGCTACTCAGGAGCAGGAGCCCGACACTCTGTGCGTAAATGCATTTCTTCCCCTAAAAAAAAAAAAAAAAAAAAAATAGTAATAGTAATAGTAATAGTAATAGTAATAGTAACAGTAACAGTAACAGTAACAGTAACAGTAATAGTAGTAGTAGTAGTAATAGTAATAGTAATAGTAATAGTAACAGTAACAGTAACAGTAATAGTAATAGTAATAGTAATAGTAACAGTAATAGTAATAGTAATAGTAATAGTAATAGTAACAGTAACAGTAACAGTAACAGTAACAGTAACAGTAATAGTAGTAGTAGTAGTAATAGTAATAGTAATAGTAGTAGTAATAGTAATAGTAATAGTAATAGTAATAGTAATAGTAATAGTAGTAGTAATAGTAATAGTAATAGTAATAGTAATAGTAATAGAAATAGTAACAGTAATAGTAATAGTAATAGTAATAGTAGTAGTAATAGTAATAGTAATAGTAATAGTAATAGTAATAGTAATAGTAATAGTAATAGTAATAGTAATAGTAATAGTAATAGTAACAGTAACAGTAATAGTAATAGTAATAGTAATAGTAATAGTAACAGTAACAGTAACAGTAACAGTAATAGTAATAGTAGTAATAGTAATAGTAATAGTAATAGTAGTAGTAATAGTAATAGTAATAGTAATAGTAATAGTAATAGTAATAGTAATAGTAACAGTAATAGTAATAGTAATAGTAGTAGTAATAGTAATAGTAATAGTAATAGTAATAGTAATAGTAATAGTAACAGTAACAGTAACAGTAACAGTAATAGTAGTAGTAGTAGTAATAGTAATAGTAATAGTAATAGTAACAGTAACAGTAATAGTAATAGTAATAGTAATAGTAACAGTAATAGTAATAGTAATAGTAATAGTAATAGTAACAGTAACAGTAACAGTAACAGTAACAGTAACAGTAATAGTAGTAGTAGTAGTAATAGTAATAGTAATAGTAGTAGTAATAGTAATAGTAATAGTAATAGTAATAGTAATAGTAATAGTAATAGTAGTAGTAATAGTAATAGTAATAGTAATAGTAATAGTAATAGAAATAGTAACAGTAATAGTAATAGTAATAGTAATAGTAGTAGTAATAGTAATAGTAATAGTAATAGTAATAGTAATAGTAATAGTAATAGTAATAGTAATAGTAATAGTAACAGTAACAGTAATAGTAATAGTAATAGTAATAGTAATAGTAATAGTAACAGTAACAGTAACAGTAACAGTAATAGTAATAGTAGTAGTAATAGTAATAGTAATAGTAATAGTAATAGTAATAGTAGTAGTAATAGTAATAGTAATAGTAATAGTAATAGTAACAGTAACAGTAACAGTAACAGTAATAGTAATAGTAATAGTAATAGTAATAGTAACAGTAACAGTAACAGTAACAGTAATAGTAATAGTAATAGTAATAGTAATAGTAACAGTAATAGTAACAGTAATAGTAATAGTAATAGTAATAGTAATAGTAATAGTAATAGTAACAGTAACAGTAACAGTAATAGTAATAGTAATAGTAACAGTAACAGTAACAGTAATAGTAATAGTAATAGTAATAGTAGTAGTAATAGTAATAGTAATAGTAATAGTAATAGTAGTAGTAATAGTAATAGTAATAGTAATAGTAATAGTAATAGTAATAGTAATAGTAATAGTAATAGTAATAGTAACAGTAACAGTAACAGTAATAGTAGTAGTAGTAGTAATAGTAATAGTAATAGTAGTAGTAATAGTGATTAAGTGATTAAGTGACCCACCCTCTCCCGGCTCTTGGAGGGGCCAAGACCTGGGGAGGAGGGGTTAATTTATTAATAATGATCAGTATACATACAGTACATAAACATGAAAGTAAAATTACAGATAAATTATACAATAACTTGACAAATAAATTTACAATACAGTATATACAATAACAGTAATTTCGTGGTCCCACAAAGCCATCAAAAGTGGCTTATCTGTGGGAGCCGTTTTAAATACATACATAAATACATACATGAGATAGAACTCGGAACAATTAATATCTAGTGACTATACCTATTTCATTTATCAGCTACTTTAAAATTGACATAAATACAGGGCTACTGACTTATTTCTTGAAATATTTTTTGATTTGGTCTTTAGCTTTATTTTTTGGTTTGATGTTTCTTAAACACAGGGGTAATTCGTTAAAAATTGTTGGTATTACTACCCTTAATTCTTTTTTACCGTATGAATTTATCCATCTGGGAATAGTATATGTCCCTCTATCTACTTGTCTAGTCAGTTTACCATGTTGTATTTCATTTTTAAACCTGTTGTCATAGTAATACATATTTATTACATTTAATTTATACAGGTCTTCCACAGAGAGGAATACCTCCTTCTTGGTTAGTTTTTCCTTGATTAGCTTAATAAATCTCTCCTGGATGTCGTTTATTATTTTCAACTGGCTCTTGCTGGAACTTCCCCAGGAAGCAATACCATAACTCATAATGGACTCGACCAATGCTGAGTAGGCCATAAGGTATATGTGTGCGTTTGCACAGTAAGCTAAAGTGTGAAAGAAGAACAGAGTCCTTCTCAGTTGCTTCGCCAGCTGTAATATTTGTGCGTTCCATTTGAAATGGTCATCAATAATAATTCCAAGATATTTGTAGGAATTGACTCTCTCAATGAAGCTATTACATGCACAATTTGATATAGGGTAATCTCCCTTGTTTACGTGTAAACAGTCATAATTATGGAATTTTACCTTAATATTTTCTTTAATATTGTGTGACATGCGGATATTCATTAATTTAGATTTTTTGTAATTTATTATTAACCCATTATCATGGCTCCATCTTAAAATATTATCGAAGTCTGCTTGAATCATGCTGTGTGCTTTCCATGGGTCTTTGTGAATTGCAATTAATATAGTGTCATCAGCATACATAAGTAGTTTAGTTTTTGATACAACCTTTACCATATCATTGACAAATATGTTATACATAATAGGTCCCAAAATAGAACCTTGAGCTACGCCACTGTTAACTTCAAATTGCTCACTTTCCATGTTATTTATTTTAATGACCATTCTCCTTTCCCTCAAATAGCTATCAAAAACTTTCAACTCATTTCCTCTTATACCAATGCGTTCTAATTTATGTAACATCCGATTAAAGGGCAGAGTGTCAAATGCCCTCGAGAAATCTAGGAATAGTACCAGAACTTGTTTGTCATTGTTTAGGGCACCATTTACAATGTTGGAAAATTCTGTTAACAGCAATTGAGCACTTTTACCTCTACGAAAGCCGTATTGTCTATCATCAATGATATTATATTTATCAAGGTAGTTGGAGACCCTTGTTTCAATACATCTTTCTACAATTTTGTCAATAATTGACAGTATACATACAGGGCGATAGTTACCAAGTGCTAGATGATCACCACCTTTATATATAGGTCTAATAATTCCAATCTTTAATCCTTTTGGAAAAATCCCTGTTTTAAAAATTAAATTTACTAGGTGAGAAATAACTACACTAATATCCGTAACACAATGCTTAATGTCCTTTACTCGAATTTTGTCCATACCAGGTGACTTAACCTTCATATTTGTTATGATACTAGTGATTTCTTTTGGTTCCACTTCAAATAATGCCATTGAATGCGGAGAGTTCTCATCCTGATGACTATATGCAGGTATTTTACAGGTGTGGATAGTGTTTTTTATTTGATCCACGAAAAACGACCCAAATTTATTTGCAATGATACTATTCGAGTAGATATTACCTAAATATTTTTGAATAGTGTCATCAACTGAACTTACATTTCTTCCTAATATTTCGTTTATTGTCTTCCATGTAGCTCTTAGATTATTTTTACTACTATTTAGTTTCTGTTTGTAAAAGTTTATTTTAGATTTACGAATTTCTTTATTCAGTGCGTTTCTGAACGCTTTGTATTCATTTCTATATGATTCATTACTTTTATTGTTTTTCCATCTTTTATATAAGGAGTCTCTTTTTTTACAATTTATTTCTAGTGTCCTAGAAAACCAAGGTTTTTTAACTCTGACCCTCTTTTTAGCTACAAAAGTACACTTTCCATAAATACCATTAAATTCTTCTGCCACATTATTGTACAGTTCATTTGGGTCTTCTGACCTGGAAAATTTTGCCCAATTTATTTTGTCTAGTAGTGTATTTACTTTGATATCGTTCAGAACCTGCTGTGCATGATTTTCATTATTTAAGTTAGCTTTCATTTTCGGTGATAGACCAGCAGCTGTTATGTAGTGGTCAGCCACGTCAGAAGAGATTACGGCTGAATATACTATATTCTGTATATTCCTGCAAATAATATGGTCTATTAAGGTTTTGGAACCTCTATTCAAATCGACTCGGGTTGGATACTTTAGCAATGAATATAAACCATGTCCTGCCAAGGTATTTTCGTAATTATTTACCCTAGAATTGTTGATATCAAGCATATCAATATTTATATCTCCCAATACTAACAGATCTTTATAATCACTAAACTTTTGTAGACATAGATCCAGTTCTTCAGTAAAATTACTGGGATTAATAGAGGGAGGTTTATAAATACAGATAATCCCTAACTTACTGCCTTGATTATTTATTTTTAAATCTATGCCAAGGACTTCAAATGATTTACATTGCAAATTTAGTTTATTTATGATTAAATTTTTCTTAGTGAATAGAGCGATTCCTCCACCTCTTTTATCTGGTCTGTTGTAAAAATTTGCATTGAACTCATCCAAAGTAAAAAGTATGTTTTTATAATCAGCTATACCTATTTCTATTAGACATACAATGTGCAACTCACCAAAGATGTGTCCAAATAATATCTTGAAATAATCCCAATTTGTAGATATCGATTGAATATTTAAACACACTATATTTAAAGCCGCTTCTGAGCGTATATATTTACCATCATCAATGTAATTTTGAACACTGTCAAACTTAAAACATTTCACATCGGGTTCACTGATTAGGTCTTCACTATTCATAAAACGCACTTTCACTTTATTATTTCACAAACTCGTATCCGTGTTCACGCCATTTTCTTCAGGTCATCTTCTCTCGTTACTCGTAAAACTGGGGCATCTTCGTTCTTCCTGGCAAGTATCTTTCCAAACTTGATCCACACATATTTCCATCCGCACTCTTTGGCTTTCATCTTTGCTTGCCACAAGAGATTCCTGAAGTATGGAGTCAGGCTTTCGTTGATGTATATTTTCTTGTCATTAATAGTGCAATTACGCTTCTTAAGAAACTCAGTTCTGGTAAATTTAGAACTGAATTTCACTACAATGGGAGCAATTTTATTTTTATTTCTTATTGGCACACGATAAGCTTCTTCTATGTCAAACATATTTAGACCTACGTCCATTTCTTCTGCAACCCTATGGACCATATCCAGAACTTTTTCATCTTTGGTTGGCACTACCCCGCAAAGTTCTAAGTAATTTTGCCTATTATCTTGTTCCATCTCGTATAATTTTGTACTAAGGTCCGAAATCACTATGTCTTGTTTTGCTTTTTCGTCTTTCAGTTGGCGCACTTCCGTCGACAGGGATCTCACTATTTCCTTACTGGATTTTATTTCTGAGAGTAGTTCATCATACTTCTTGGAAATAAACTCCACTCCATTTACACTTTCTTCCACTTT